>OY728135.1:550530108-553066043 GCA_963277665.1 Viscum album
TTTCATCCCATTTAATGGTAACCATTTTACTTAAAAAGATTAAATTATTTTGAGTTCGTAGTCTTTTATATAAATATATATACCTATTTAAAATTACCTTTACATTTGGAATCAGGAGGAAACATTTTATATTAAATTATTTAATTACTCAAATCACCATTTAGGATTTATATATGTACTTTATCCTTAAATATCCTTTGGAAATCAACTATCCCAATCAAATAACATTGTTTCCATCTATGGAACCCATAATTCCACAACCCTAAACATGGTATAATCATAAAATTAATATTTCATCTCCAATAAATGTGGAAAAACACAATTGAGACTGAAACATGAACTTTAATTAAACTAATTATATTATCCATGTCATAAATGTTATCACATTTCAATATATATGAATCAAGGTATTAACTATATATAGTAGGAAAATCCACATATAATGTAAATGTGGCATGGAAAAATGTGTGGAATATTAGTAATAATATGCCTATAATATTACATGAGATGCTAGTTCCTTCACTAAACAAGCCAGGGAGAACATAACACATAATAATAAAAATAATATTAACAATAATAATATCATAAGCATATGTGTCACCCAATGGTAAAATATAATCAATAGTAACAAGTGAAAAATAAGAAAAAAAATAATTCATCTAAATTTATTTGGGTTTCCCTGTATGTGGGTCAGCTACTCTCAGGTATAGGCCCACTTCCAAATACTATTACATCCTAGTTTCCTTTCACACACCCAAATTGTAAGACAACATAAAGGAAACTCCTATGATATTAGTTTGTAACATCCTGATCTTGGAACCACTTAACTAGTGCCATGATTCTATGGGTTAGATGAACTCAAGTGCACACCCCCCCCCCTATATGCTAGAGGTTAAAAAATAGTATAGAGGGACCATGGTAGTATAGTGGGGAGACTATAAATTCATATCTGAGGGGAATAGAAGATATAATAAATAAAAAACAACAACAGAATCATAATGAAAATGATAGAACAGCAGAAAAAAATTATAATCAACTATGGAAGTGTAAATAACCATGAAAAAGACACATATTGAAAAATACCATAGGCTAATTCAAATATAATGATATCATGGAATTCTAAAATAAAAAAAAAGTGAATAGGTGATACTGGGGACATTCATATATAACATGCATTAAAAAATAGAAAAAAATTCCAAAATACTGCTCCACTATCATCATGAGCATATTCTTAGTCCTTTGTTCTCATGCTCCTACCAATAAGTTAAAAAGAACAATAAATATTATGAGGGTGAGTTTCCTTATCCATACCTATAGACACGATGTATACTCAAGTACCAAAGTTGGTCCGAGTAGGATTTGAGATAAACATAGTAGGATACCACCAATTATATCAAGAAATAATCTATCCAATGAACATAACAATAACAGTGTGAAGTTAAATCAAATATAAACAATGATAATGAATAAATACATGCCAAATCACAATTTTATAGGACACGTGGAAAACTCTATCTACTTTTTCATAGGCCAGAATATGACTAATCTGGATACTATATATATATATAATTAATTATAAATATAGTTATATACTATATACACCTATATTCACTAAGTATATGAGGATATAAGTAGTCATATACAAGAATATTATGTTCTAGATAGACCTGGTGTGTAACTCAAACATCAATAACTATTCAAATAATATATAGGATTAATAAAGGGTACACACCCTAAATCTCATGATGAATACAAGGAATCATGATCAATATTTGAAATAGTTGGGCCCGACGTAATTCGCAACACTTGAAGCACTGGAATGTAGATCATTGTCCACATCATCTGAATAAATGTATAATGATGTGAGATATCATTCTCAACACCTAATGTAATGGAGGATGAAAATTCATTCCCTATAGGTCCCTTAACCATCATTCATCTTCCAATAAAAATGTGAATTCATAATGATAATAGTAACCATTAATAATCACCACTAATGAATTTATACCCATATAGAAAAAATAACAAATGGTGAAAAATTTAACTAACTCAAGTTCCTAATGATCAAACATGGATCATTTCCTTACCACCCATTTATATTCATATTAAACAACCCATTTATTTTTCAATACACAGAAATTCAATTAAATTTCATGATTATCACATAGAAGGTATTCTGGTCCATCGAACTATAATAAATGGAAATTTATTTATCACACCCAAAGCGGTGAAAATGGACAAGCTCAAAAACCTCACATCCTTTTCAAGGGTCTACAATATTATAATAATATGGTTTGAATTTATTTCTAATCGATTAACACATTTAAGGAAACATGCAGCAATGGATGGCATGTGGTACATTGACGAATCTATAAAAACATCACAACTTTTAGTAAAAATAACTAAACTATATACCATAGGGATTTATATGAATCATCATCCAATATTGTATTTGAATTTGAAGTTGAACATAAGAAAATGTAATAACATAACATCGACAAAAAAATAAGGGAAAAGAAATTTCACCTAAATAGCCCAACAGACAAGAATAGAAACATAAAAAAAGAAACATGATGTGAGGGATTAACTATAAATATCAAATTATTCTGATAGTGATCCACTTGGTTATCATATGAAGTTGTTTTCTTTATCCCTAGATGATTAGGAGGGAAGATATCACATGATAATAGAGGGAACTCCTACTACTGGAAATGGGAAAAGAGAAAGATGGCCTAATATTTTAAGTTAATTAAGGGAAAAGGTGTAATTTTACCCTAAAATATGGGGTACCATGGTTTCAACACATGTTTGGAAAACTCTTGTACCACCCACTATCTAAGGAGGGACCTCACATGGGTGAGGAATAAGTTTTTCCAAACCACGTACAAGCCATGCTGAAAGACCCCTTTACAATCCTCTGAAATCACAAATGAGAAAGAACCATGACTCACATGGTTTCATAAAAATAGGGTGGCCTCCCTTGAGCATTTTATATCTTGCACGATTGAGTCACATGGTTATCACTGACCTTGTGTTAACTATGTGACATGTGTTGTTTCTCAATTTTCATAACTCCATGCTCTGAACAAACCGCGGGCAGTCCCCAAATTTTCATTAGGACATAGGGAAAATTTAATGTGATTAAAAAAATTATTCAAATTTTAAAAAATGATCCATGAGTTTTATAAAATCTAGGTCATTATATAGAGCATAAAATTATATCATCAGAAACATAATCATAAAAAATCCTGATAAATAATGAGATTGAAATATAAAATATTTACTAATTTGGTAGTATTGAAATATAAGAACCACAAAATAATATCATTAAATGGAAGATAAAATATATTTCAGATAAACAAATTAAATATATTCCATTTCTAATGGGTTTTATATACATGTCATACCTGAAGATAGGTGCATAACATATTCATATGTCTCAAAGAAGGACAATTGAGACAAAAATACCTTACTGATTTAGAAACTTTTAACCCATACACCCCCTGAAATAGAGAACCTAAAATCGATATTTAAATATAAATAATTTTAATTATATTCATCATAAAATAAATTCATGGTCATTATATAAACTATATAAAAAAACATGTGGTGAATATGACAAGTGTCTCACATAAAAATAAAATTGAGACAGAAATACCTTACCGCTTTAGTAACATTTGTAAAACATAATCCTTGATAAATCATAAAATAAAATGAAATTTTAAATATCATGAATAAAATGGGATTCATGATATAACATTTCAAATGGATATTATATACACCACATAAAATAAAAGATTGGTGAATTTTCAAATGTCTCATATAAATAAAAGAGAGACTAAGAATCCCTTGCCATAAATCTAGAATTCCTTTGTTCTGATTTGAAACTCATGTATAATAAATATAATTTTAACATAAATATAAAAAATACCCATTAATATATATATCATACTTTATATTATTTCTTTATGTCCTTTTATTTCCTCTTTATTATCAATTCCATGTTAAAGTCTCATTTTAAGTAATAACTGCTATTTGTTTTGTATATGATTTGATTTTTATTTTTGATCCTTTTACTTTGATTATGGTTACATAATATCTATAATAGTATTCATGAAATAAATATAATATTTATAGAACAGTTATACATTCAATACTCATCTTGAAATATGGTTTCGAAAAATTAAGTATGTTACCATAATGGAGACAGTAGGCCCTACGTACGCATTAGTAACATTTAAAATTTTCAAGGATCATATTGGGAAAAAGGTATTATATTATATTTCCATAAATATAATAATATCATAAATACCATATTAATTCTTTAAATATACTTATAAATATAATTCATGTGGTTTGGTGATGAAAAGAGACTCATATCACTTTGTGAAGGCGGTAGTCCAAACATACATGAACGATGTTATCATATTTTAGTGAGTGGTAAATTAAGAAATAAAATGATATATTATATTTTAATAATGATAAATATGTCATTAATTTAATAATTACTTAATATATATAATATGTAATTATCCTCGTTTTCTTCCAGGTAAAGCGTTGGTGAAAATGAATTGCAATTCTTTGTGTGGAGGAAGTCTCCCATACACACGAGTGAAGTTATCATATCCCCTATGTAATGGAAAGTAAATAGGTATATATTATATAATTAATAAAGAGACATAATTATTTTATAACTATCATATATATTATTTATATCCATCATCATACCCAACCATGAGAGGAGGTAATTGGGAAAAGAAAGAAATGGGTTCATGAGGTGGAAGACATCCCTACACATGAACGATGATTTTGTTTCCCATTTTATTGATGTGGAGATGGTGGTAGGTAATTAACATAACTTAAAAAATATAATTATCTAAAATATAATTATTAAATTATATTAGTATGGTATAATGATAATTTAAGAAGTGTGGGGAATAAATAAAACAAAAATTCTTATTAATGAATGTTACCTCTTCTTCGGGTATCCTCCTTAGGTTTTCCCCAAAATCATTCCTTGGATGGATTTATGTCCAAAATAATTCTTCTAGGATTATAGTAGGGAAGTGGGTATGTGTTATTGGTAGGTATTTGATGAACCAAAAGTGTTTTAATGTGTGAATAAGAGATAAGGGGGGTGGCCATTATAATTGATAATGAGTGACATTTTTATAAATATCCAAAAGTATTCAATAATAAGAGGTCACTCTCACATCATATGGCTCAAAAATTAATAAATAATTTAGGGGAGGAATTATATCGTCTATACACACCTCCACCACAGAAAACATGTAATAAATATTTCATTAATTATCCATTATGCTTTATTAACTATTACTATTTTATCTTTCACTATGCTAACAAGTTTCTTTAACCTAGTTAATTTATCTTTTAAGAATAAAATAAAAAGAGAATAATTATTTAATTTATAACTAATTATTAAAAAATAAAAATAAAATTTATTAAATAAAATTCTTATGATTGTGGAAATTTAGTTTTAACACAAGAACATGTAACCTGAAAACCCTCATTTTAACCATAGTCATGGTAATTGATTTTAAACTATTTTCACTAATCATTAGATTAAAAAAATTACGTTGAAATTATTTTATAACATAAATTATTTTTATTTAAAATATGGAATCCAACTTTCTAAATTAAATTCACATAATTCAAAATATTTATTTTAAAATTAATCTCATGAACACAATGATAAATTCGGTTTTTAAAGTGAAAATGTTTAAAATTTTACAATGGTTTTATATCAAAATTAAATATTAAATTGATTAAAATAACCTAAATTGGATTAATGAATGTATTATTTAAATAAACTAACTTTAAAAACAATTTAAAATTTTATTTAACTTTATAAATAAATTAATAAAAAATATAGTTTTCAAAATTTTTCACTAAAGTATACTTTTGAAATAATGATTTATAAAATTAAGTATATTATATAAAATTATCTTTATAAAAGTTATGAAATATAATAGTATTATTTTTCACAAATAGAAATAATTTTTTTGATAAAATATTATTTTTAAAACATATAAAGACTACTTTAAAAATTAAGTACTTTTTTGTAAATATGTTTTATTTATATAAATCCATTATACTAAATATTTAAAAATTATTTATTTCTATTCATATTGATATTTTTAATGGCTATTTTATAATGGTTTCATCTAAATATTATTAATAATATATCATTGTTTTTTTAACTCTATTTTCTGCATAACGCAAACTCACCTAGTGTTTCGTGTAACATAATCTTAACATCATGTTGCATGTATTATGCACATAACCTAGTGTTATGTGTAACGAAATATATCAAGGATATTGAATTTTTGCAATTATAATAATATATAAAAATGTAGGGTGTTACTAGGATACTCATATGAAGAGGTGATGGATGATTGTGTTGGATATGGCCATGCTTTAGAGTGACAGATGAGGGATATTTGGAACTAGATGATGTTTGAAGGGAATTTTTTTATTTTGGAGGTTATTCATAAAGGATTCTTTTGTTATTTTCATATCTCACCTTAAATGGTATTCATAGGATTATCTAATATGTTTTGTGGCGTAAATATGTAGTTTTGGTGGCTTGAGATGAAATGGGTAGTGGGAGAGTTTGTGGCTCAATGTATAGTATTACATCAACTAAAGTACAAGATTTGTGTTCCTAGATATTTTTTTACAGCCTTTGGATATTCTATAGAGGATGAGGGATGAAATATTGATGGAATTATGTATATTATTATATTGATATTAGGGATATTTTGATACATTTGTTGTTATCATGGACTGGTAGGGAAAATTGGCTCACTAACTAGTGATCAAGGAGTCGGGTGTCATGGATGCTTTGGAAAAGAGGTTTTTAAATGAGTTGGTGTAGCTTCATGGGTTTTCAAGGTCCATTGTCTTATACTGGGATTCTTGTTTAACCTCGCTAGTATAGATGGGATTTCAGTATGCTGTTGTCACTCACTTGTGCCTTAGAACTGCTTTTCACACTCAGAATGATGGGCAGATGGATCAAACCATCAATATGATAGAGGATATGTATTGGGCATGTATCTTATACTTCATTGGATCTTGGGAGAATAAATTTTTGTTTATTGAGATATCTTATAATAATAGTTGTCACTAATCAATATAATGGTGCTATTTGAGGCATGTATGGATGGTCATGTCATTCTCTATTGAGATATGTTGAGGTTGAATAGTCATCAACTCTTGGTCCTGACATGGTATAGAGAAAAATTTATACTTTTGTGGTTGTTTATGAATGGATTATAGAATTACAGGAATGACATAATCCTTTTTTAGCATAGGAGGAGGCCCTTTGAGGTTGAGGATATGGACTATGTGTTCTCTAAGGTTTCTCCTTGATTTTGTAAGTGAATTTTTGGTAGGGAAGTAAGCTTTCTTCGATGTTCATGGGACCCTTTGAGGTGATGGGATATATTGGGGAGGTGGTTTATCAGTTGTCCTTCTCACCAAATCTTGATAGGATCCACGAAGTCATGCACATCTCTCGGCATTTCTAGTATCTTCATGATAACTCCCATCTCACTAACTAGGGAGATTTGGATATCAAGGACAATGAAATGTTTATGAAGTAACCAGTAGATATCCTGGATAATTAGATAAAGGCTATTCATAGATGTACCATTACCCAAGCTCATGTGTTTTGGAGGCACAGTGTCATAGATAAGAGTACTTAGGATCATGATACTTAGATTCATTACCAACCCCCATAGTTATTTTGAGATTTTTCTTATTTTTATTTTCCGTTTTTTTTTTTTATTTTTTAAACTTAATATTTGATGATATGTTATTTTATTTAATGATCATATTTAATAATTAATCAATCTGATGAAGTGGAAATAAACATTTCCTAATCATTACACATTATACTTTGACATGTTTTAGAACCATGCAGGTGTGTCAATTCATCCCATAGTGGATGATATCATAGTATGGGAAGTGTAATTTCTTGATTCTTGTGCTTGGGATCATATTTATTTAGGTTTTGGAAATATTTGGATGGTTTTTTTGTAGTTTGGAATATTGGTGCAGATGGATGGGTGGAGGAGGGATGCTTTGAGGTTAGTATTAGGTGGTGTAGTTTCATTGGGTAGTAACGAGACCCTTAAGAGGTAACTCATGGGATAGTTGTTTGAACATCTTTTTTTCCTTTTATTTTTATTTTCAGATTTAATTATTGAGGATTAGAATTATTAGAGAAGAATCTAATGTAACAGTTCGGACCATACAACATATCACATTTTTGGAATTTTGGTGGTAGAGGTGTCTGAGGGAGGTATTGAGTATTTTGGATGGTAAAATGATGAGATAGAGATGATATTTTTTCTCAGGAAGTTTCTAGTGTGGAGTGATAGGATATAATGTAATGGAGGCCACTATGGTATAGAGAGTATGACTATATAATAGAGGCTCTAGAGGAGGTTTACGATGCCTTAACCATTATCATCAAAGCTTCGGTATAATCACCCAGTTGCATGGTGGAGTCAAGGAGGAGTGAGTTTAAGAGGATTTATCATTTTAAGGTTAACTGTTTCATGGATAAGGGTTGTGGTGTAGCCTCTTCTTGGTTAAATGGTTCTATGTTGTGGTCCTCCCAACTATACATCATCCACCTCTCCTATCATTTAAAATATATAGCATAGAGATAAAAATGTTTTTTGGAGGGATATTTGAGCAGCCAATTGGTGTCATGGTCCCTCCCCTTTGTGTCATGGTATTATTTATTTATTAAATTGTACAACATAGTGAAGGGGGTTTCATTATGGTATTAGGTTTTAAATATTGACTATAAATTCAAAAAAAACTCCTCGAATTCTATCATTATTCTATCTATTTTCGTGGTTATTAGGAGACCAATTTGTGTCAAAAAGACTTATCTCATCCACCTTTCCATTTCATTCAACCCCATTCTTGAGAGATTAACCTATGGTAGTGTTTTATGAGTTTTCTTCTTTCCTTCTCCATTTTCCCTATGTTCCCCATCTAGAGAAGTTTGTTGTCAAGGGATTTGTTGGGGTTGGTGGTGTATTAGTAAGAGGATGTTGTGGGATATTATGTTTAGGTTGATCAAGGTGTTCCCCTTCATCATGTATCTTTGTGGTTGTCTCCCTATAATTCTAACATAGGATAATTGTTAGAAATATTTATTTATAATAGGGAATCCTTCAACTTTCTTTTAGTTGTACATTAAAGAGGTATCATGCCCTTTTTTATCATTGGGAAGATGTTATGAACCCTCTTAAAGAATATAATTAACTTTTTTTAATTGAAATTTAATTATAATATTAATGAATCACATGTTTTACAGTATTTTATGAAATGTTTATTCATATTACACATTCTTGATTTAAAACAAAATATCACGGTTTTTGGGATTTGTGATGAAAATTTATGTGTTTTTGGAAACCTTGATGTGTGATTATTTTATACCACTTTGATAAAATTTATAATCTCTTATATCTAGCTAAATAATTAGTTTCCCCTATAAACTATGGTTTCTATGGGAATTCCCATGAAAAATCAATAGAATTTTAGGTGAAGTTTCTTATTTAAATATTAAATAAGAAATGGTTGGTTGTGTGAAAGTGGTTATGATTTGTGGTTGTGGTTTTTGGGGAATTTTTTCTGAGATTTGGGTGTGGTATGTGGATTTTGTGATGAGAAAGTGGTTGTGGCTGTTAAATGGGGGCAATGTGAATCTCTTTGGCTTGTGAAAATGGATTGTTGTATTGTAATGAGTTGGGATAGTTACCTAGGTAGTAATGAGTCAAATTAAAAATGATGAATTTAATGGAATTTGTTATCCCAACTAGGTTAAATACCCATAGAGGGGTGGTGAATCAGGTTATGATATATTCAAACAAAAATCACTACTAATCTTGTTTTGTTGTCAAACAAAACACTATTCCCTCTCTTTCCTGAAGAAATGTATGAACATAAATTAAAGAATGAACGAGACACATCTATTTTACATTGTTCATCCTCACTCGGCTATTTCCAAGAAGTATACAAAAACAATGTCCAACTGTGCCAAATGCACTAAGAGTTCCCTATTGTTTACAAAGTTCGGAGTACAATCATTGTCCCTCTTAGTTTACAAAAAAGTCACAAAATGAAATCTAATTTTTCTCTGAATTGAAGTTTTTTCACTACAATTTTAGAGGATCCTACATTTATTTCTTGAATAAATATGTTTTACACCTCATATAGTGTATCATTAAGTTCTACTTTCATCCACAATATGAACACCACTTTACAACAAGTTTACTGGGAAATCCATTTTCAGAACTTTTGTGATGGTCTCGTCATTCATGAAGCTCAACTAGCCTTCATGAAGCAACAAAATTTTGTGGACCTCAAAAAATTTCATGAATCCCACTCAGAATTTTAAAAGATCACACATTTTATATTAATTTTTATAAACTTCATTAATATCAATACTTTTTCAATTCCCAAATAATTTGGTTGTCTTTGATAACCTTCATGAACTTTTTTCTCACAAACATCCTTCATGAACCACCTTAATGAATATGAATACTAAGAATGTTTTATAACTCCTGATACACTTTTAAAGGGGTTGGATTCCTATTTATAGGATTTTTAACTAATTATTGATGGTTATATCCAGGTCATCACCATTTCAGGATGCTCCATCTTTTCATTTGTGGTACTCCCTAACTCATGGTGTTTTAGAAAAATTCACCATTCATGATGCTTGTTGTAATCATATAGACCATCATCAAAATCATCTCATAATCACGAACCAGCCTTTAGGAAACACAATATTTGAAAAAATCATTTCTTTTCCATATTTTCATAAGTCATTCAAGGAAATACATCTTTCACGATGCTATCTATCCTCCAAATTTTGAACCGAAAAAATTTGGAAAACACTAGGAAACAATGTGACCTTGTCCATGAAATATTCTATACCACTACCCAAGAATCCCTTCCTTCATATTAGATCATTGTAAAAATACCATGTCAACAATCTATCTATAACTCCACAACTAACCATGAAATCCTTCTTTGTCAACAAACACAATCAGCACAAAAATACTGCAATGATACGTTGAGGTATTTTTTCCCCGTGGGATGGAATGGGTAAATAGATACTCAAAATAATTTTGAATATATTTTTATAAACTAATAATTGAATGGTATGATTAATTGAAATGGGTTAGTAATTATAAATATATAAATTTGCATAACATTAAAAAAATATGTAAAGTTTCTTGTGTCTTAGTTATGTGATGTTGTGGTATTAGAGATGGTCGAAAACATGGTAGATATTGTGAGGCTTGGGGTAATGTTGTGAGTTAGGATATAACTCTCATTGGGAACCTATAGGTTGGTTTTATGTGTGGATATATATATAAATACATTATATATTCCTTTTGATTTATATATACACCCAACCGATTTCAATCACCATGTGCTAACAATAACATGTTTTGGGGTTGTTTTAGACAATGTACTATTACTAATGATGGATGAATAGCTACCCCCACCTTCCCACTCTTTCTTCTTTGTGTGTTTGATATGCATGTGATGTGATGGACAAAAGTAAAAAATTGAAATAGTTGTGGCTATTTAATTACATGATGAGGTAGCTCTAAGGGGGGAGTAGATAATGAAAGGAGTTCATGAGGTTTATATATTTTAGGTTCATGATATACTACTATTTTAGTAATAGTAGTGGTTGTGGATGAAATGGTATCGAATAGGTGTATTCAAGTGAGATGTGATGTCTAGTTGCACATGAGATTATTGAAATTATATAATGGACCATTTTTGTCTGGGTAGGGTTAATATATGTAAGGCATAGGAGTTCTAAGAGGTACAACATTGGGGTGTAAGAGAAAAATCTAGTGGTGAAGTGGTACATGGTTCTGTATTATTAATATAACTCTTAATATGTTTTTATACTTTGATGGATTATTTTGTGAGCATAACTTTTTGATTTTGGGATTGAATATTTGACCTGTTTAGATGGATTTGGTTTATTTATTTTTTCCCTTGTTCATCAGTATGATCTGTTCACATGTGGTGAGAGACTTTGTTTGTGATCCAACTGAGTATACTTGTATGATCACCTTACATATATAAAAACAATTTTACAGATTTCCGGGAAGAATATGTGGGTTGTGCTGGACATTACTAGCTTAGAACTTGATGTTTTAGTCATATTTCTACCTTATATTTTTATTTTGGGTATTTATTTGGAAACATCTATATTTTTTACATTATACATGCATTGTGTTATGAAATTAGTTTATTTTCTGTTATATTATGTCATTGTGTTTCTTTTTTTATATCATATCTCATGATCATGTGTGAGTGTGTTTGTTTTTGTGTGTAAATGCCTCCAATATGTGATATTTTATAACCTCGGTTCTATTTTCCATCTTGGTGCCTACTAGAGTCCATAATCTGGGTTCATTATCATTCTTTCTTTATTTTTGTCCCATGAGGGGTACCTTTGGAGGGAAGGGGTAATAATAGTAGAACCCTATATAAGCTAATCAAAAATTACCATTAAGGTGCAATGATTTCAATATGGTATAGAAAAATAATTTATCCAATCCCTATCCAAACTGGAAAAAAAATCACATAAGAATGAAGGAATTAAATAATGGTGAGAAAGTATGAGAGATTACCTAAATGTTACATGTAAAATACCTCTATAATTACCTAGACCAAAGGCAGACTAAGGGAGGGAATCTGATATTTAGGAGGAGATATCCCACTTATATTCATTTCTATGGGGTAGAATAAACCCAATAGGATTCCAAATAAAAAACTCTCAAAAAGGCCAAAAGGTAACCAATTAAAATGATGGTTCCTAGACTCCACTGACTGGATGGTGAGTTCATATTGTATGACCCACACATTATTTATCCAATAAGCTAGTTGGTGGATATATGCTAAAAATAGAAACCTGACCACTCAACCAACTCTCTGAAACCCATCTTAACCCTCATCTGATCCTCACCCCAAATATAAAACCACCTCCTAGAGGTCTTCAATGGTTAATAATTCCACTCTAAATCTCATCTCTCACAATGAAACATTCACCAAACTAAAAGATGAAATTCCATAAATAATTTTGAAAGCATATCAATGTGGATCATTATAAAATATACTAAGTATTTTCCTTGTATAGTCATAAAGTTTGATTGGGTTTTGAATAAAATGATTTTAACCCAATAAAATCCTTATTTGGTGTATCACATACTACATGGCTACTATTTTTGGTTCCTTACAATCTTCTTTTTTGGTTATGTATGATGTTACCATTTTTTGTTACTTTCAACTCTTATTTATAGACCAAAATGAATTGGATTTAAAATTGATGTTTATATGAAATCATTTAATAATTAATTAGATAAATTTTGGGTAGATTTAGTAATGAATTTTGATTCCGAAAATAATGAAATTTCTAGACTTTGGTCCACGTTTTATGGAGAATTAATGACTTAAGAGGGTATGTTAACATATTAGGTTATATTAAAAATGATAATTTATATATCATTATTATTATAAAAGAATGAAATAATATGTCTTAATAACTGTATAAAGTATAAATATCTTGTCTATAAACATTTTTTCCCCACTACACAAGTTTAAAAAAGAAATTTTTTTGTTTGAGGGGAATAAAAAGAACAACCTAACACAATAAATTTTGTATGGGATTCAAATTAAAGAACATTATAACCAATAAAAAAGTTTACAGTGTCTGATTTTCATGATTTATTAGCTCATTCATTTTTATCAATTTTCACTGAAAATATATAGTGTAGTCATATTTGAAAAATTTAATGTATTTTCCTTGAATTATCATTTTGGAAGGATAATGTTTTATGTCATAGTTTTGATGGAAAACACATTGAAAAAAATATGTGGGATAATATAAAATTAACAGTCTTGGGAATCAAGGTAAAATCAAAGGATAGTTACAATGATCAGAATGATTTATGAGAAAAGTGATTGATAAAACCTTGAAATTTAATTCTTAGCTAGAGAAATAGAGAATACATGTTTACTGAAAATTACACAATGAGTAAAAATTATAAATTAAATTTTTGTAAATCTTTTAGATCATCAAGGTGTATAATGGATGTTGATCTAATAATTACAAGTGTATTTAGGTGAAAATCGTGATATTTAAGGGGTAAAAAATTCATGAAAATCATATTATTCTTAATAGTTAATGCTAATTTTAAATTTTTGATGTTTTTATTTCCATTCGGTTAAGTCATTGATTGAAGTTTCTAATTTTTTCAGATAGAATTATTCTAGGAATCATCATATGAGTGATTTGAAAAAAAAAGTTATACGATAAGATTGTTCTTACACTGTGTCACTTGGATAAAATATTTATGCCTTCTTCTTTTTTATTTCATTTTTCCAAATGACCATACATATAACTTGGGAATTCGTTATTGGAGGTCTTATAGAATTCATTGGTATATATTTAATAGGGTGATACTTAAATACATTAAAATGGTATTTTCAATATATATCTCTCCCGAAATATTCATTTTCAAAGAGATGTTTAACTGAAGAGTGCACCAATTTATGTAAATTGAATATATATGTGGCTAAAATAAATTTGGATAAAACCTCTCATATTGATAAAGGTCCAATTTTAGAATATAAAATATTTGATATGGAGAAATATGAATTTGTTAAAACTCATCGATATGTGTTACTGAATACTCAATTGGTTAGGTATTTGATACACTAACTTGCATAGTTGACCTATTGTTCCATTTTTTTAAATATTTAATTTATTCCTTATGTTTTATTGTGTTTTAATTTAGGATTCAATTCACTAATATGAAATGGGAAAAGGTCTCAGGCATCTGACCGTCAGATCCCACAATATCATTTTAACAAATTTCATGATTGTTTCAAGAAATGTGTTTTTATATATAATTGATTTAATATTTTAATAAAGTATGTGAGTACAATTTTTTAAAACCTCTATCCATTGAATTATGTGAATATTAACAAGATTTCTAAATCAATTTCTACTAGAGTTACTAAAACCTCAACCAACTATCTAATGGTCTATTGGTTATGGGTCATTGCTCTAACTCTTCAGTTGTTAATGGATATTGATTATATGTTAGTGATGTTGACATGAACCAAGAAATGTAGAAATATGGATTTTGTTGTCTATTTTTTTGATGTAGGTTATTACATTGATTGTTTATGGATATTATTGAGGTTATTTAGTCTTGTTGATTAAATAATATATTACTCTGACATGATTGGGTCGATCTTATTTGTGGAATGAAAGTTGACCATTTATGATTTATGTAGGAAACTATTAACAGTATTTTATATAAATATTAATGAGTATAAAATATTCCCATTTTATTGTCATTACATAAAGAGCGGGTTTTCTTTTTTAGCATTGATTCAAATTGGAATGTTCTGGTTAAAATGTCTAGAACGGGGTTTTTATAATTGAACAATAATAACAATATATTACTACCATTCTTGATAAAATACATGACCACTTTAGTTATACAATAATAATATATACAATTGTTCAAAGAGATAATTAAAGGAGATACTATAGGTTTTAAATACCAGTGAAAGATTTAGTGTAATTTTTTTCTAGTTATATATAAAATATAATAACATTGGTAAAGATAATTATGAATTATATGAATATAAATTTATTTATTTGATGAATTTTATTAATATATATATATATATATGTCATGGGAAGTTATATTGGTTCACCATGAATTTTTAATATGTATGTTTTTATGATTTATATTAATTTATTAAATTTTTCTATAAGTATATTCCCCGATATATGTAAAATTTATAATTAAGACATTCAATTATTTTTTACTACATTATGAATTTATTTTTAGTAGGATATGGTTCATATTCTAAAAGAAAAAAAAAAATCATGTAGTAGGCTTCAATATTGGAACTCTGGAGCTCACATAGATGTGTTATTTGACAAAACCTTTCATTATATTGGATAGGGTGAAAGTTCATTGATTCATTAGTTGGGTTATATTATATCATACCCACATATATTTCCTCTAAGGTCTCATGATTGGACTTTATTCTCTCATGATATGATTGAAATATTATTTATGGGGGTTTAGATAAATTAATTATTTAATTTTTCTGAAATTTTTGTATTATCATAACCAATAACAATATTTTTTTAAAGGATAATTTTACATCCTATCTAGATTATTTTCTAGAATAATGCATCACCAAATATTAAATGTTATATAAGGATTATAAGGGAAGGGTGAAGAGAGTTCACAAAGAATCACTTACAAGTGTGGTGGATATTATACATCAAGTACCTCTATGTTCTTTTCTTATGCAATGAAGAGAGATCACTGGAAACCCTTTGCAGTGTATCAATCAGGCATGCAGTATTCCCAAAATGGCCTAATAAGAAGTTTTTAAAGGATTTAAGACCTTTGTTTCATAGTTCCTTGAAACATGTTTTCTAGTTTTATGAATCACTACTTCCTGGCGGTTTCCATTGGATTTATTTATGGAATTGGAAACATCCATCTGTTCTTTATCCAAAGGGGACCTTCTTTCCAAAGGAATTCATTCGTTATGTTTGAACTTTACAATACATAAGAACATGCATTGGTCAAGAGGATGGGAGGTAGACTCATCACACCCTTTTAGAGGTAATTATTGTATACTCCGGGACTCTCTTTGTAAATTTAGGATATTTTCAGGAATCCTTATTAATTCACCTACTATACCATAAGTATCCCTTGGAATTTACTATCACTTATTAATATGTGTAAAATTTTGAATCATTAGTATGCCTTTAAGGTTCATCATTAATGGAAACATCCATATTTATTTGAGGTTTTCCGTCAATGTTATCCTCTAATATAATGATTAGAGATTCTTTTAGTCAGTGTTGTGATGATACTAGTTTTTAAGCCACTCAGTGGGGCACTCTGGAATTTATTGTCATCCAGGGAGATGAAGGTTTGTTTTGATCTTGGTATCATGCCCATAAAATGAGCTACCGACTTATCCTTGTGAATGGAATCAGAACCCTCGTAGTTCGGTGCCGCTTAAGAGGACGCAGCATACCTTTTAAAGTCATGTGATAAGCACATCTAAGAAAAAGATGCTTGGTAAAAACTTATTGTAGGACTTATGCTAAATCAGTCTGAGGAACTTGGAAATGATATGGGTTTCCAAGTAGGATCATACCCTATTAGTAATATGACTCAAGTATAACAGGGTTGATTTGAAGTGTTGGGTTTGGACCTTATGGAGGCTTCCTACATATCCCGTAAAAATGGGAATCAAATCCCATGTAGTTCGATAAGTATCATAGGAGAGTATGTTATTTTGAAAGAGTTGATTTTGGTATTACTTCTTGAAAAGGATTCCTTGATGATTTGGGTCTTAATTTGGGGCTTATTACTAAAGAGGATTCCCAATGAGCTCGATCCTTGAGACGGATTCCTATATATCCTGGTTATGGTGGGAATCAGAGTTCTCATAGTTCCTTCCAATGAGTGTTTGTTCACATGTTGTAACCATCACGTATCTCTAAGCCCACGTGATTCATGGTCGGTGTGAAAACAAGAGGATGTAAAAGATTCAACAATGTCTCTTTACATGTTTCCTCCACCACTGTTGGAAGAGGTCACGTCAACCGTGGAAGAGGGTGAGGCTACGATCCTTCCCTCAATTATATTTACATTGGACAAGGGTCCAATGTAAGGTGGAAGGGATGAACATGAGGGGGATTACACCAAGATGTCCTCCCTTTGAGGTTTTGGTTGGGGCTTACTCTTAAGAAGGATGTCCATTTAGAACAGAGGGAGGCGAAGAGCCTTCCCTCTGTTTTTTCACATGTTGTGACTCTCCATTTTTAATGGGGGTCAATTACAGAAGTGAAGGGACCAGCCTGAAAGGCCGAGACTAAAGCCTGGCACGTAGCCCCCGTGGTATGGACTAGGGGGGTCATACAGGTTCTTTACCAAGGTGCCTCGCATAGGTTCTATGCATAGCTCCCCCGCGTAAATACTCCGTGTAGGTTGGCCGCGCAGGTGCCCCGCATAGGTGCTTCGCACAGGTGCTCCACATAGCTCATGTGTTCTAGACCTTTATGGGAATTTAAAAAATGTTTCCCCATTTAATTCTCTCTTCTCTCATGTTTTAGAGAGCTACCTGAGAACAATTAGTTGATCTTGATAAAAGAGCTACACAATGGGATCTTTGGGACGTCTTCCAACTTTTTTTCTGAAATGGGGAGCCCAAGGTTCCTATTTATAGGAAATGAGGGGGACTTGGGTGAAGGAAATTTGTCCACGTAGGAATTTTGCGTAGGACTTTTGTGTAGGGGTGTGAAAATTTATTTTCCATGTAGGTCCTCCGTGTAGATCCTCCGCATTGGTCTTACATGTAGGTCTTCTATATTTGTCCCTTTGTAAAATTTATCCATCTTCTGAGTGGCATAACTTTTGATCTATTTGTCTGTTTGGGTTCCATGACTAGTCAAATCGAAGGTCTTGAAGAGATATAAAATTATAAAGATTGGAGACACACCATGTATTTTCAAAAAAAACTCGGAAATTGAATTTAATGTGTCGACACTTATTCATCATTGATCTTGGTAATCCACTTCTTACTCTTGGATGGTGAGATCATTCCACTTCTCCATCAATATAGAGTAGTATTTTGGCACATTGAAATCACGCCTTCATCTTCTTCCTTCATGGTGAAAACATATTTACTCATACTTGACATTTTTTGTCTATGTGAGAATCATATCTTTACTCTACAGAAAAGTGCATTGAAGACATTTCATGGTGTCTATAGAATCCCCCCCTTAGAATTTGATTCATTTGGAATGAAATGAATCTTACTATAAGTTACAATTAGTGTACTTTGATGCATTCCAAAATCATTTGGTTAGATTTGGAGCTACTTCAAGTTTGGAAGGATGCTCAAATTTTTTTCAAATCAACGTGGCCTAGCAAGAATAGTTTGAATATTGATAGGGTCATATGGAAAACCCTATATTATTACTTAAAACATACAAAAATGTACATTTAGTGAGTTGGGACTCAACTTTTTTCCAGATTTCCCTATCCTGGTTCTCAATATAATGGGCACCAAGCCTTTTGTTATTTTTAGTTTAGAGTCATGCATGTTTGATTATAAAGGGCTTGTATTTAAGGCCAAATAGCTTTGATCATAAATTTTTAAATTAGATCCCAAACAAAACTCTATGGATTAGAATTGATTTAATATTATTTAAATATTTCCAAGGGGGGTCTTGTGTCATGAATTTTATGGTCACCAAATATAAAACCCATTTAAACATAAGGAGTGTATTTTCCAAGAACTAAATTAACATTATTTGAAAAAATCGTTCTAGGGGCTGTGTTATGCAGATCCAAATAGGGAATATGCTACATAGTCAAATAGTGGCATCTTTTTACTGAGAGACCTGTTATATAGGAAACTTATGCAAGGCCGCCTACGCGCATGTGCTGCATAGTCAGAAAAAATAGATCTTAGATGTTTGATGTTCTATTGCTAAAAGCCGAAGAAGGTTTATGGAGATTCAGATCTTCCAAAGCACATAGTTTGGTTTATGGAGAAAGGTACTTGAATATATAAAGGGTATTTCTACCCAAGATGTCCAACAAATTGGAGGAATAAGACTTTTGTGAAGGTATGACCCAAACATAAGAGGTATGGTGCCTATAGTTTTAGGTCATATAGCTAGGACCATAAAATGGAAACAATATATACAATATGTGGCCAAGTGATTTCATGGTGATTTCTTAGTGAATTAAACACATGGTGAGGGAAATGTGTAAACAATGGTCTTGAAGACTTTCATATTGTCAGAAAGATAATGGAATAAGTCTATTTGAATGACTGTTTTATAATACAGATTCTTGTATACTGTCATCAAAGTTTAAAGGGGAGAAAGATAATATAACCATGAATGAAGTTACCATTATTTGACAAACCCATTATGGGGGTTGCATTATGCAGGGCCAACTAGGGTATCTGTTGTGTAGCCAAATAGTGGCATCTTTTGACTGACAGTCTTGTAATGTAGGAAACTTATACAAGGCCACCTAAGGGCATGTCCTACATAGTCAGGAAAAAGAGATCTCAGGTATTAAAAACAGTTTCACCAAAAATCTATAAGAAATATTATGAGGATCTGGAAATATTCAAGATTAAGAGTGTGAAATAGGGAAGTGAGTTATTCCCAATGCATATAAGAAATATTTTAACCAATATTAAACATGAGTTTGATGTCCTTTACATAGATATGACTCATATGTAAAATGGAGACTTTCTTTATTTCCTCTAAATAAATATTATGATATGAATTTTAAATACATGCAATGAGGACATTATATTGTGCAGTTTTAAGTCATGAAGTTAAGACATTAATAATCCCATAATAAATTGTGACACCTTATTTCTATAAAGAATCCATTTACCCAATTCCTAAGCCCACATGAGTGATAGAGAAAATATTTTCAATTAAATTTACATTGAATTTAATTGTTTTAAACCCAAAAAACTGTTACTCTTAGATGAATTACTTCATTTTTATGATATTGGTGTTATTTTGAGATGAACAGTAAAAATGGCCCATTTCGGATTTTTAAATATTTTAAATTATTTCAGTAGTTTGGCTATAACATATTCTAAACTAATCCAAATTTCAAAATTCTTTTTTCCAGATTTTACATGTCCAGGGATTCATTTAATCTTTTTGTACCAATATTTGAATCAACAATATGAAATCTCAAAAGAATCTCACAATTAGTCTCAAGAAAATTGTTTACTGTTCTGCAGATTTTTGGTGTGGGGTCCATAACTCATTCTTGGTGGGCCCAATTGTTGTTAACATTGGTGGATGGATGCGGAACGAGTTGGAGAATATCTTTCATGAAGGAAAGGTTGCGTGAATTGGCCGTTTAAGTGGACCTTAAAGCTTCATAATCTGGGGGTTGCCGTTTTGTAGAGTCTGACTGGACAGAATAAATGGTCATAGTAAAAAGAGCATAACTCTCGGAATACTTGTCCAAATTTGCTGAGATTTTTTAGGGAAACGCCCAAGAACATTATGAACAACATTCACTAAGGGAGAAATTTGTCACGATGTAAGTTAAAGGGGATACAATGCATCAACATTCAGGGGACAAATTCTGGCTATAAAATGAGGATAGCTCCTCCCTCTCAAAGCATCTCTCATTCCATCCCATTACTTCTAGGACACAAAGGAGGAGAACATTTTGGCTTTCTCTTTTATTTCATTTCTTTTACATATTTTTGTAATGCATTTTTCTTCCTCATTCATCTTGATTACCCTTACCATGGTGGGGTAAACATTTTAGTGATTGGGTAAGGGTTGGTTTTCTATTTTGTAATTCTTGAGTTCTTGGACGTAATTGAATGAAATTTCTTTGTTATTCAAAATTGATTTCAATTTCACATAGTGGATTTTTTTATCAAGTGTGATCATTCATTATTTTTAATCCCATTATTTATTTTTTTCTTTGGTAAAATAATAATTATCTCTCTCTACTAATTTTTGGTTTATATACGATGGAATAGACTAGGGATTAGTGGTGAAGTACTCGACGATCGTTAGTACGTGTAAAAGGGGTAGTTAATGTTCTTGATTTTTTGGGATAAACAAGACCCGATTGGGTATTTCCCACATCAATTAAAGATATTCAATACAACTATTTTACACATGGAATGAGAGTTGACCAAACCTATATCTTGGTATGGTTTTCTCTCATTATCATAATTTCACCAAGGAAGTTAGAGGAAACGATTGTGGAAAATCACTTTAATCAACTAAGAATAAGATGTTTGAATTAAATTAAATAAGTATGGAATTAAAATTAAGAAAATAACCACAACCTAATCACCCTTTTTAATATCATAGTTTTTCAATCATTTTAATTTTGAATTTCCTTTTCAAAATACCACATTTTTACCCTCGTTTACAAGTGACAAACCATTTTGTGTCCACTCCTCTTCAGGAGGCATCCTAGGTCAACCACATTACTGCATTTTATCTTAGGAAATAATTGTTTTGACATTCACTAAAATAGTTGGGTGTCAAACTTGGAATCGTTGTTGGGGAGGTAGTGCCGCAATTTATTTGTAAATATTTGATTTTTTAAAAATTTAAAAAAAATATTAAAGAAATATTTTAAGATGTTGTTTTCAAATGATTATTTTTTTAAATCATGGAAAAATTATCCACAAGTTCAAGAACCAATAATTGAATCACCTTGTCCTATAGAGTACAGGGTTTCTTTCATGGATAAACAAATTTGGGGAGCTCATATCCAAACCATCAAGGAGGATGAATTCAAGGATCTCATTCAAAACCTTAAAATGAACCTCAAATACCTAGTGTTGGAGGGATTTTCCAAATAATTAATTGAACATCAAGAGTATTTTCTAGAATTTTATCATGAAATGTTCAATGTAAAACACCATGAAGACTAAGTTCATAAGGATATTGAATCCCAATTTGAAAGAATTATTCAAAAAATTCAAAACCTAGAGACCACAATAGAGTGGATTTCAAAACAAGTACATGCATCCAAGGATCAACAAATGGAGCTATAAAAAGTACCAGAACCAGAGAAATTGATGGAAGAAGTAGCCCCAAAAATTTTTCATGTTGAAGAACCCATCGAGGCCTTGATGAAATTAAATGATGATCCATTTTTCCCAACTCAATCAATGATGGAGGATATTGATGAAGAATATTTTTCTGCTGAAATATGTATAGGAGATAAAAAAGATATAGATAACTTCTGGAATGAGTGTGAGTAACTAATTGATCCCCCCCATACCTAATAATGTAGATGATTCAGCAACATTAAAGGAAGAAACCAACCAAGAAGTGGAATTTGAATAGAAGATATCAGAGTCTGACTACCTACCTCTATCTAGGGAAATTCAACTCCAAGAGGCACCTCCCATTGAAGAAGCAATTGAATCCAAACAAGCTCGGGAAGTTAATATTTTCATAGACTCATTATATTGTCAATTTTGTTGACACTGAATATAGTATTACCTCCCCTTGTTTTAATTTTTTAGATTCATCCAATACTTGTATTTCCTTGGACAGAGAATATTCCTCTAAAGAGAAACATCTTGAGCTCCCTAAACTTGTTGAACATTTATTGGAGGGAGTACCTTAGAAGGTCGAAGTGGATTTTCAGGATGAAAATGAGACACAACACACTTACTTTGAAAGGGAATAATTTGATATTGATTCATCATGCTTAAATTTTTTTTCAAATTGAGTTAAACTCTGACATTCCCTTTGATTTTTCCATTGATGTAGCATACCTTCATCAACCACTGTAGAATAAAGAAGTTGGTGTTCAAGAAGAACCCAAGAAAGAGGAGGACTCATTAATTATTCTTACCCCAACATGCATGTTGTATCTCATTAAAATGGGGGTGGCCTTGGTGTATTTTATAGATGGATTCCTCAATAACAAGGAAGAATCTCATCTTGGAAAGAAAAGGTTTTGTTGGTTTATGAGCAAGAAACTTCACCCACCATCAGATTGGAGATAACCGATTAGAACTGACCCTCTGGAGGTAGTCAAAACCCCGGGCCCAATTGGGGGATTAAACCAAGATTTATCCTTCATTTCTCATTCAAATTCTATTTTCATTTCTTTTAATAAGATTTTTATGTTATCTTTTTACATTTTTTAGGTTTTTAAAGACAAACACTTAGGAGCTTAACTCAATGTTGCACAGTGAATAACTCAGGTTGTACCTCTCCTTTATACTAACTTGTTTGTTTTTGAATCAATCAAAAATATTCTTACATGTTAACTTTATTTTAATGCATTGAGTACACTGCATCATTTAAGTGTGGGGCCGAGAACCTTTTTAGTTTAGGATATTCATTTTTTGTCTATTTTTATAAAAACTAGTGTATTTTAAAAAATTTGTGTTTATTTTTTTAGTTTTTTGGTGTGTTTTTTTAATATTTTGAGATGAAATGATTATAATTACCATTTTTGAAACCCATTTCAACGATTGAACCAATCTATTCCATGAAACTGAGCTTAAATGAATGATGAAATGACATTGTTTTGAGTTCAAATCTTTTCTAATATCAGGAAAAGTACACTGATTTTTGAATCCCATGCCATATTTCACTGTCTATATCATTTAAATCACATTCTTCTGAGGCTTATGAACCATTTTTGTCATATTATTTTCATTCACCTCATTTCTTGAGAGAATTAGACCGTGCCTTCTTTAACCAAAATTTGATTTATTCCTTTCAAAATTTGAGGGTTTGGGGTACATGTGTTTTAAATGATTGAGGCATTTATTTGGTTTGAAGCCCCATTTTCAAAATAATCATTTTCTATATGGAATACCTTATAAATTAATCATTTTAGCCCCTAGTAGCCATGAAGATCCTGTTAGGTTAGCCACATTAAAAGCCAATTTTTCCTATCCAGCCTTCTCTTGAAGTGAAATTGCACGATCTGGTTAAACTTAAGTGTGGGGGAAGATGTCTTGTGGTGTACTACATCATTTGGTGATACTTTTGGGGGAATATAAAATGTTGAAGAGCTGATGTTTCTACTGAATATTTCATTTTGTTAAAAGTTGTGCCTTTTCTATATCTTTCATTATAAGAGAAATTGTGCCTTTCTCGAGCTTTTGATATAAAAAGAAAGTTGTGCCTATTGGGAGCTTTCAAAAAAAAATCATGTTTGAAAAGATTGAAATTTTTTCTGATGAAATCCCGAGTTGATGTAATGATGATGGATCATATTTTCTACAAAGGGTAAAAGAAGGAGACCGTATTTGATTGAAAATTAGAATCTTTCAATTTTGCTTCAAAAAGATCCAAGCCCTCCTTTTTTGGCCTCAGAATTTTTAACATCAATATCCTACCAACCAGAAGCCACAGAACAACCTTGAAAAGTCCTCATGATAAACACATGTCCTTGACTCACATCGGGTGTAGAAGTAGGAATTTATCAAGCCTATGGTGACTCTGGTGTGAGTTTTGATGAGAAAATCCTTATTCATCATTTAGATTTGTGAGATGAGAGAAAATTCATGTTAGGTAGGTGTTTTGTGTGCATGGGATAAGAAATGAAGTGGAAATATATTAAAATCTAAAATGGAGAAATTTAAATAATATTTTTTTATGAGGCATGATATCTTTTTGTTTCTTATTATGGATTTGGTAGATCTCATTGGTATGTGTTTTGGATTTGATTTGATTTGATTTTTACTTGTCCTGGAGTCCAAGTGCTAAGTGTGGGGGAATTGATTGAGAAAATATTTTCAATTAAATTTACATTTAATTTTATTGTTTTAAACCCAAAAAAGTGTTACTCTTAGATGAATTTCTTCATTTTTATGATATTGGTGTTATTCTGAGCTAAATAATAAAAATGGCACATTTCATATTTTTAACAGTTTTAAATTATTTCTTTAGTTTGGATACAACATATTCTACACTGATCCAAATTTCAAAATGCTTTTTTTCATATTCTACACATCCAGGGCTTCATTCAATATTTTTGTTCCAAAATCTGAATCGACCATATGGAAGCTCAAAAGAAGCTCAAAAATTATCTCAAGAAAACTGTTTACAATTCTGCAAATTTTTGGTGTGGGATCCATACCTCATTCTTGGTGGGTCCCATTGTTGTGAAATTTAGTGTATGGATGCGAAAGTATTTGGGGAATATCTTTCATGAAAGAAATTCCACATGAAATTTCCGTTTAAGGGGCCATTAAATCTTTTTAATCTGGGGGCTTTCATTTTGGAGAGTCTGACTAGATAGAATAAATGGTCATAGTAAAAAGAGCATAACTCTCAGAATACTTGTCCAAATCCTCGGATATTTTGAAGGGAAACGCCCAAGAGAATTATAAAAAACATTAAAGAGAAGAGAAATGCATTAAGATGTCATTTAATGGGGCTAAAATGCGTAATAATTCTGGGGACAACTTCTCTCTATAAAAGGAGGAGAGCTCCTCCCTCTCAAAGCATCTCTCATTCCATCCCATTCCTTCTGGGACACCAAGGAGGAGAAAATTTTGGCTTTCTATTTTATTTCTTTTATTTTACATATTTTTGTAATGCTTTTAATTCTCCATTTATCTGTATTACCCTTACCATGGTGGGGTAAACATTTTGATTGATTGAGGAAGGGCTGGGTTTTTTTTATTTTGTAATTCTTGAGTTCTTTGACGTAATTGAATGAAATTTTTGTCTTCTTCAAAGTTGATTTCAATTTAATATAGTAGCTTTTATTATCAAGTGCGAATGTTCTTGAATTTTAATCCCATTATTGATTTTTTCCTTTCTAAAATAATCATTATCTCCCTCCACTAATTTATGGTTTATATATGAAGGAATTGACTAGGGATTAGTAGTGAAGTACTCAACGATCGTCAGTACATGTAAAATGGGTAGTGAATGTTCTTGATTTTTTGGGATAAACAAGACCCAATCGGGTATTTACCATGTCAATAAAGGATATTCAATACAACTATTTTACACATGGATGGAGAGTTTACCAAACCGAGATCATGGTAAGGTTTTCTCTCATTATCATAATTTCACTAAGGAAGTTAGTGGAAACGATTGTGGAAAATCACATTAATCAACTAAGAATAAGATTTTTCAATTAAATTAAACAAGGATAGCATTAAAATTATAAAAATAACCCTAACCTAATCACCCTTTTTAAATTCATAGTTTTTCAATCTTTTATTTTCAAATTTACTTTTAACAATACCACATTTTTACCCTCGTTTAAAAGTGACAAACCATTTTGTGTACACTCCTCTTCAGGAGACATCCTAGGTCAACCACATTAAAGCATTTTAGATTAAGAAATAATTGTTTTGAAATTCCCTACGACAGGTGGGCGTCAGACTTGGCATCATTGCCGGGGAGGTAGAGCCGCAATTTATTTGTAAATGTTTTATTTTTTCAAATTTAAAAAAAAATATATTTTACCATGTTGTTTTCAAATGATTATTTTTTTAATTCATAGAAAAATTACCCAAAGTTCAAGAACCAATTATTGAATCACCTTGGCCTATAGAGTACAGGGTTCATTTCTTGGATATATAAATTTGGGGATCTCAAATCCAAATCATCAAGGAGGATAAATTCAAGGATCTCATTCAAAACCTTAAAGTGAACCTTGAATACCCAGTGTTGGAGTAATTTTCAAAATAATTAATTGAACTTCAATAGTATTTTCTAGAATTTTATCGTGAAATGGTCAATATACAACACCATGAAGAATATGTTCATAAGGATATTAAAGCCCAATTTAATAGAATTAGTCAAACAGTTCAAAACCTGGAGAGCACAATAAAGTGGATAGAAAAACAAGTACATGCATCCCAGGATCAACAAATGGAGCTAGAACAAGAACTAGAACCAGAGAAATTGATGGAAGAAGTATCCCCACAAATTCTTCAAGTTGAAGAACCCATAGAGGCATTGATGAAATTAAATGATGATCCATTGTGCCCAACTCAATCAATGATGGAGGAGATTGATGAAGAATATTTTTCTCCTGAAATATGTATATGAGATAAAAAGATCTAGATAACTTCTGGAATGAGTATGAGTAACTAATTTATCCCCACATCCCTAATAATTTAGATGATTTAACAACATTAAAGGAAGAAACCAACCAAGCAGTGGAATTTGAAGAGAAGATAGAGGAGTCTGACTACCTACCTCTATCTAGGGAAATTCAACTCCAAGAGGCACCTCCCATTAAAGAAAAAATTGAAGCCCAACAAGATTAGGGTGTTAATCTTTTCAGAAACTCATTATATTTTTATTTTGTTGACACTTAATATATTATTACATCCCCTTGTTTTAATTTTTTAGATTCATCCAACACTTTTATTTCCATGGATGGAGAATATGCCTCTGAAGAGGAACATCTGGAGCTCCCCAAACCTGTTGAACATTTATTGGAGGGAGTAACTAAGAAGGTCAAAGTGGAATTTCTGGATAAAATGAGACACAAGATACTTCCTTTGAAAGGAAGAATTTTATATTGATTCATCATGAATAAATTTATTTCAAATTTAATTAAACTCTAACATTCCCTTTGATTTTTCCACTGATGTATCATACCTTCATCAACCACTGGAGAATAAAGAAGATGGTGTTCAAGCAGAACCCAAGAAAGAGGAGGACTTGTTCATTGTTCTAACCCCAACATGCATGTTTTATCTCATTACAATGGGGGTGGACTTGGTGTATTTTATTGAAGGAGTCCTCAAGAAAAATGAATAATTTCATCCTGGAAAGAAAATTTTTTGTTGGTTCATGAGCAAGAAGCTTCACCCACCATCAGATTGGGGATAAACGATTAGAACTTCCCCTCTAGAGGTAGTCAAAACCCAGGGCCCACTAGGAGGATTAAACCAAGATTTATCCTTATTTTCTCATTCAAATTATATTTTCATTTCTTTTAATAAAATTTTTATGTTATCTTTTTAACTTTTTTAGGTTTTCAAAGAGAAACACTCAGGAGATTAACTCAATGTTCCACTGTGAATAAGTCAGGTTGTACCTCTCCTTTATACTAACTTGTTTGTTGTGAATCAATAAAAAATATTCTTACATGTTAAATCCATTTGAATTCATTGAGGACACTGCATCATTTAAGTGTGGGGGCGGGAACCTTTTTAGTTTAGGATATTCATTTTTTGTGTATTTTTTAAAACAAATAGTGTATTTTCAAATTTTTGTGTGTTTATTTTTCAATTTTTTGGTGTTTTTTTAATAATTTGAGCTGAAATGATTATCATTACCATTTTTGAAACCCATTTAAATGAGTAAACCAATCTATTCCATGAAAATGATCTTAAATGAATGCTGAAATGACTTTGTTTTGAGTTCAAATATTTTTTAATATCATGAAAAGTACAATGATTTTTTAATCCCGTGCCCTATTTCACTGTCTATATCATTTAAATCTCTTTCTCGTGAGGCTTATGAACCATTTTTGTCATATTATTTTCATTCACCTCATTTCTTGAGAGAATCAGACCATTCTTGCTTTAACCAGAATTTGATTTATTCCGTTAAAAACTTGAGGATTTGGGGTACATGTGTTTTAAATGATTGAGGTATTTATTTGGTTTGATGCCCCATTTTCAAAATAATCCTTTTCTATATGGCCTACCATATAAATTAATCAGTTTATCCCCTAGTATCCATAAATATCTTGTTAGGTTAGCCACATTACAAGCCAATTTTCCCTATCCAACCTGCTCTTGAAGTGAAATTGCACAATCTAGTTGAACTTAAGTGTGGGGGAAGATGTCTTGTGGTGTACTACCTCATTTGGTGATACTTTTGGGGGAATATAAAATGTTTAAGAGATGATTTTTCTACTGAATGTTTCATTTTGTTAAAAGTTGTGCCTTTTCTATATCTTTCATGATAAGAGAAATTGTGCCTTTCTTGAGCTTTTGATATAAAAAGAAAGTTGTGCCTATCGGGAGCTTTCCAAAAAATCATGTTTGAAAAGATTGAAATTTTTTCTTATGAAATCCTGAGATGATGTAATGATAATGGAGCATATTTTCTACAAAGGGTAAAATAAGGAGACCATATTTGAGTGAAAATTACAATCTTTCAATTTTGCTTCAAATAGATCCAAGCCCTCCTTTTTTGGCCTCAGAATTTGTAACATTTATATCCTACCAACCAGAAGCCACAGAACAACCTTGAAAAGTCCTCATGAAAAACACATGTCCTTGACTCACATCGGGTGGAGAAGTAGGAATTTATCAAGCCTATGGTGACTCTTGTGTGAGTTTGGATGAGAAAAGCCTTATTCAGCATTTACATTTGTGAGATGAGAGAAAATTCATGTGAGGTAGGTGTTTTTTGTGCATGGGATAAGAAATCAAGTGTAAGTATATTAAAATCTAAAATGGAGAAATTTAAATAATAGTTTTTATGAGGCATGATATCTTTCTGTTTCTTATTATGGATTTGGTAGATCTCATTGGTATGTGTTTTGGATTTGATTTGATTTGATTTTTACTTGTCCAGGAGTCCAAGTGCTAAGTGTGAGGGAATTGATAGAGAAAATATTTTCAATTAAATTTACATATAATTTTATTGTTTTAAACCCACAAAAGTGTTACTCTTAGATGAATTGCTTCATTTTTATGATATTGGTGTTATTTTGAGCTAAACAATAAAAATGGCTCATTTCGGATTTTTAACTGTTTTAAATTATTTCTGTAGTTTGGCTACAACATATTCTACACTGATCCAAATTTTCAGAATTCTTTTTTTCAGATTCTACACATCCAGGGCTTCATTTAATATTTTTGTTCTAAAATCTAAATCGACCATATTGAAGCTCAAAAGAAGCTCGCAATTTGTCTCAAGAAAACTTTTTACAGTTCTGCCAATATTTGGTGTGGGGTCCATAACTTATTCTTGGTGGGGGCCATTGTTGTGAAATTAAGTGTATGGACGCGAAAGTAGTTGGGGAATGTATTTCATGAAGGAAATACCACATGAATTTTCCGTTTAAGGGTCCATTAAAGCTTCCTAATCTGGGGTCTGGCATTTTGGAGAGTTTGACTGGAGAGAATAAATGGTCATAGTAAAAAGACCATAACTCTCGGAATACGTGTCCCAATCCACTGAGAATTTGAGGGGAAACGCCCAAGAGAATTATCAAAAACATTCAAGAATAGAGAAATGCGTTAATATGTCATTTAATGGGGCTACAATGCGTCAACATTCGGGGGACAACTTCTCGTTATACAAGGAGGACAGCTCCTCCCTCTCAAAGAATCTCTCATTCCATCCCATTCCTTCTAAGACACCAAGGAGGAGAAAATTTTGGCTTTCTCTTTTTTTTATTTTATTTTAAATATTTTTTTAATTCCATTACTTCCCCATATATCTGTATTACCCTTACCATGGTGGGGTAAACATTTTTATTGATTGAGGAAGCGTTGGTTTTCTATTTTGTAATGCTTGAGTTCTTTGATGTAATTGAATAATATTTTCTTCTTCTTTGAAGTTGATTTCAATTTCATATAGCGGATTTTATTACCAAGTGAGACCGTTCATGAATTTTAATCCCATTATTGATTTTTTTCCTTGGTAAAATAATCATTATCTCTCTTCACTAATTTCTGGTTTATATACGAAGGAATAGACCATGGATTAGTGGCGAAGTACTCGATGATCATCAGTACGTGTAAAAGGGGTAGTGAATGTTCTTGATTTTTTAGGATAAACTAGACCTGATCGAGTATTGCCCATGTCAATGAAGGATATTAAATAAAACTATTTTACACATGGATGGAGAGTTGACCAAACCGAGATCATCGTAAGGTTTTCTCTCACCATCATAATTTCACCAAGGAAGTGAGAGGAAACGATTGTGGAAACTCATATTAATCAACTACGAAGAAGAGGTTTGAATTAAATTAAACAAGGATAGAATTAAAATTAAAAAATTAACACCGACCTAATTACCATTTTAAATATCATAGTTTTTGAATCATTTTAATTTCAAATTTCCTTTTACAAATACCACATTTTTACCCTCGTTTAAAAGTGATAAACCATTTTGTGTTCACTCCTCTTCAAGATACATCCTAGTTCAACCAAATTACTGCATTTAAACATAGAAAATAATTGTTTTTTCATGACCTATGATAGGAGGGCGTCAAAATTGGAGTCGTTGTTGGAGAGGTAGTGCCGCAATTTATTTGAAAATATTTTATTTTCTTAAAATTACAAAAAAATTACAAAAAAAATATTTTACCATGTTGTTTTCAAATGATTATTTTTTTAATTCATGGAAAAATTACACACAAGTTCAAGAACCAATTATTTAATCACCTTGTCCTATAGATTATATAGTTTCTTTCTTGGCTAAACAAATTCGGGGAGCTCAAATCCAAATCATCAAGGAGGATGAATTCAAGGATCTCATTCAAACCCTTAAAGAGAATCATGAATACCCAGTGTTAGAGGGATTGGCCAAAGAATTAATTGAACATCAAGAGAATTTTCCCTAATTTTATCATGAAATAGTCAATATAAAACCCCAAGTAGAAGATGTTTATAAGGATATTGAAGCCCATTTTGAAAGAATTAGTCAAAAGTTCAAAACTCGGAGACCATAATAGAGTGGATATCAAAATAATTACATACATCCCAGGATCAACAAATGGAGCTAGAACCAGAACCAGAACCATAGAAATTGATGGAAGAAGTAGCCCCACAAATTCTTTAAGTTGAAGAACCCATGGAGGCCTTGAGGAAATTAAATGATGATCCATTGTTCCCAACTCAACCAATGTTGGATGAGATTGATAAAGAATATTTTTCTGCTGAAATGCGTATATGAGATAAAATAGATATAGATAACATTTGGAATGAGTGTGAGGAAATAATTGATCCCCCATCCCTAATAATGTAGATGATTCAGGAACATTGATGTAAGAAACCAACCAAGAAGTGTAAGTTGAAGAGAAGATAGAGGATTCTAACTACCTACCTCTATCTATTGAAATTCAACTCTTAAAGGCACCTCCCATTGAAGAAGAAATTGAATCCAAACAAGATTAAGGAGTTAATATTTTCATAAACTCGTTATATTTGGATTTTTTTGACACTGAATATAGTATTAACTCTCTTTGTTTTAAATTTTTAGATTTATCCAACACTTGTATTTCCTTGGATGGAGAATATGCCTCTAAAGAGGAACATCTGGAGCTCCCCAAACCTGTTGAACATTTATTGGAGGGAGTACCTGAGAAGGTCGAAGTGGATTTTCTAGATGAAAATGAGACACAAGATACTTACTTTGAAAGGGAAGAATTTTATATTGATTCATTATGCTTATATTTTTTTCAAATTGAATTAAACTCTGACATTCCCTTGGATTTTTCAACTGATGTATCATACCTTCATCAACCACTGGAGAATAAAGAAGATGTTGTTCAAGCAGTACCCATGAAAGAGGAGGACTCATTCATTATTCTAACCCCACCATGCATGTTTTATTTTATTACAATGGGGTTGGACTTGGTGTATTTTATTGATGGAGTCATCAAGAAAAAGGAATAAGTTCATCTTGGAAAGAAAATTTTTTATTGGTTCATGAGTAAGAAACTTCACCCACCATTAGATTGGGGATAACCGATTAGAACATCCCCTCTGGAGGCAGTCAAAAATACGGTCCCACTTGGGGGATTAAATCAAGATTTTTCTTCTTTTCTCATTCAAATTCTATTTTCATTTATTTTAATAAAATTTTTCTGTTTTCTTTTTACCTTCTTTAGGTTTTCAAAGAGCAACACTTAGGAGCTTAACTCAATGTTGCACTATGAATAAGTCAAGTTGTACCTCTACTTTATACTTACATGTTTTTGGTGAATCAATCAAAAACATTCTTATATGTTTACTCCATTTTAATGCATTGAGGACACTACATCATTTAAGTGTGGGGGAGGGAACATTTTTAGTTTAGGATATTCATTTTTTGTTTATTTTTTTTAAAAAAAAGTGTGTTTTCAAATTTGGTGTGTTTATTTTTCAATTTTTTGTTGTTTTTTTTTGAATATCCTGAGATGAAATGATTAGCATTACCATTTTTTAAAACCATTTCAATGAGTGAACCAATCTATTCAATGAAACTGAGCTTAAATGAATGCTGAAATGACTTTTTTTCGAGTTCAAATCTTTTGGAATTTCATGAAAAGTACACTAATTTTTGAATCTCATACCATATTTCACTGTCTATATCATTTAAATCACTTTCTTTTGAGGCTTATGAACCATTTTTGTCATATTCTTTTCATTCACCTCGTTTATTTAGAGAACTAGATCGTGTTTTCTTTAACCAGAATTTGATTTATTCCTTTCCAAACTTAAGGGTTTGGGGTACGTGTGTTTTAAATGATTTAGGAATTTATTTGGTTTGATTCCCCATTTTCAAAATAATCCTTTTCATTATGGCCTACCTTATATATTAATCTTTTTATCCCCTAGTAGCCATGAATATATTCTTATGTTAGCCACATTACAAGCCAATTTTCTCTATCCAACCTTCTCTTGAAGTGAAATTGCATGATCTAGTTAAACTTAAGTGTGAGGGAAGATGCCTTATGGTGTACTACCTCATTTGGTGATACTTTTTGTGGAATAAAAAATTTTGAAGTGCTGATGTTTCTAATGAATATTTTATTTTGTTAAAAGTTGTGCCTTTTCTAGAGCTTTCATGATAAGAGATGTTGTGCCTTTATAGAGCTTCTGATATAAAAAGAAAGTTGTTCCTATCTAGATCTTTCAAAAAAATCATGTTTGAAATGAATGAAATGTTTTATTCAGAAAATCTTGAGCTGATTTAATGATGATGGAGCCTATTTTCTACAAAGGGTAATATAAGGAGACCATATTTGTGTGAAAATTAGAATCTTGCAATTTTGCTTCAAAAAGAGCCAAGACATCCTTTTTTGGCCTCAGAATTTTTAACATCTAAATCCTACTAACCAGAAGCCACAGAACAACCCTAAAAATTCCTCATGATAAACACATGTCCTTGACTCGCATCAGGTGGAGAAGTAGGAATTTATCAAGCCTATGGTGACTCCTGTGTGAGTTTGGATGAGAAAAGCCTTGTTCAGCATTTACATTTGTGAGATGAGAGAAAATTCATGTGAGGTAGGTGTTTTGTGTGCATGGGATAAGAAATGATATAGAAATATATTAAAATATAAAATTTAGAATGTAAAATAATTTTCTTTTTTTGAGGCATAATATTTTTTTGTTTCTTAGTATGGATTTTGTAGATCTCATTGGTATGTGTTTTGGATTTAATTTGATTTGATTTTTACTTTTCCTGGAGTCCAAGTGCTAAGTGTGTGGGAATTGATAGAGAAAATATTTTCAATTAAATTTAATTTGAATTTAATAGTTTTAAACCCACAAAATTGTTACTCTTAGATTAATTGCTTCATTTTTATTATATTTTTGTTATTTTGAGCTAAATATTAAAAATGGCCCATTTCAGATTTTTAACTATTTTAAATTATTTTTGTATTTTGGCTATAACATATTATACACTAATCCAAATTTCAAAATTCTTTTTTTCTTCATATTCTAAACTTCTTGGGCTTCATTTAACCATTTTGTACAAAAATCCAAATCGACCATATGGAAGCTCAAAAGTAGCTCACAAGTTGTTTCAAGAAAATTTTTTATAGTTCTGCCAATTTATTGTGTGAGTTTCATAACTCATTCTTGGTGGCCCCAATGGTTGTGATATTTGTTGGATGGACGTGAAAGGAGTTTTGGAATATCTTTCATTAAGTCAAGGATGTGTGCATTGGCTGTTTAAGTGGCCATTAAAACTTTCTAATCTGGGGGTTGGTGTTTTGGGGAGTCTGACTGGACAGAATAAATGGTCATAGTAAAAGGCGCATAACTCTCGGAATACTTGTCCATAGCCACTGATATTTTTAGGGGAAACGCCCAAGATAATTATGAACAACATTAAATAAGGTATAAATGCGTGAATATTTCATTTAATGGGGCTAAAATGTGTCAACATTAGGGGGACAAATTCTGGCTATAGAAGGAGGAGAGATCCTCCCTCTCAAAGCATCTCCCATTCAGTCCCATTCCTTCTGGGACACCAAGGAGGAGAATATTTTGTCTTTCTATTTTATTTATTTTCTTTTAAATATTTTTTTAATGCCTTATTCTTCCCCATTCATCTCGATTACCCTTACCATGGTGCGGTAAACATTATGAGTAATTGGGGAAGGGTTGGTTTTCTGTTTTGTAATGCTTGAGTTCTTGGATGTAATTGAATGAAATTTATTTTTTCTTCAAAGTTGGTTTCAATTTCATATAGCATATTTTATTATCAAGTGCGATCATTCTTAAATTTTAATCCCGTTATTGATTTTTGCCTTGGTAAAATAATCATCATCTCCCTCCACTAATTTCTGGTTTATATACGATGGAATAGCCCAGGGATTAGTGGTGAAGTACTCAACGATCGCCAGTACGTGTAAAAGGGGTAGGGAATGTTCTTGATTGTTTGGGATAAACAAGACCCGATTGGTTATTGCCCATGTCAATTAAAGATATTCAATACAACTATTTTACACGTGGAAGGAGAGTTGACCTAACCGAGATCATGGTATGGTTTTCTCTAAACATCATAATATCACATAGGAAGTGAGAGGAAAAGATTGTGGAAATTCACTTTAATCAACTAAGAATACGAGTTTTGAATTAAATTAAACAAGGATTTCATTACAATTTAGAAACTAATACCGACCTTATCACTCTTTTTAATATCATAGTTATTCAATCATTTTAATTTCAAATTTACTTTTAAAAATACCACATTTTTACCCTCGTTTAAAAGTAACAAACCATTTTGTGTTAACTCCTCTTTAGGAGACATACTAGGTCAACCACAATACTGCATTTTAACTTAGGGAATATTTTTTTTCTCATTCCCTACGACAGGCGTGCGTTCGTGATCTATGCTTGGTGTGAGAAACAAGGAGCAGTAAAGTTTTCTTTTACATTGCAAAGGTGGCGCAATTAAAGAATACAGATCTATATTTCCATGCAGTTTAATTTCAAGCGGTAAGGATGAAGATGAACTGATCTGAAAAGAAAATACATTTTGTAACTAGGTTAAGTGATGACACCAAAGTGTCACTATATGTATTACTGGGGAAAGGATCATGTCATACATAATTCTTAAAACATTTCCTATGCATATTTGATTCTTATACTAGAAAAATAAGGGAATTTTTTTATCATTGATGGGCCCAAGATTGGGGATCTATGCATCTTTATGTATCTCAAAATATATGATAATCAAGCCATACATAGTGCTTTAAACAATCACTCTTCATGCTAATGTATTTTGACATTAATAATGGGGTCTTTTTGACATGTTCTATGAGAACAGTAAATCGTTAAGACATAATATGGTATAAAAAACAAATCATATATCTTAATGAAACACTCTGTATAGATCTGATTCATATACAAGTGTAGAAAAGAAAATAAGAATATTTTGTGATTGTGGGTGTGCCCAAAATTAGAGATTTGTGAATCTCTACGTATCTCAAAATAGATGAGAATTAAGCCATGCGTAGTTCTTGAAACATGGTCTCTATGTTGATCTAACTCAAACATAGTAAAAAAGGGACTCATGTACTACTAAGGAGTAGTGATGATGTCAATGATATTTTCTTATAGAAGCTCCTAACAAAAAATAGAGAGAATATTAGTTGTATAAATTATGTCATGCATTTTAATTTCATGTGACAAAGATGAAGATGATAGACATTTTAATGTCATGCATCATGGACACTAATGGTTGTTATGCAGTTTAAAGTCTTGTAGTGAGGACTAAGTACAGTGTAGTTTTAATTCATGTAGTGAGGACATTAGTATTGTGCAGTTTTAAGTCATGCAGTGAGGACATGGGGGTTGTGTAGTTTTATGTCTTGAAGAAAGGATAGATTATTATGCAGTTTAAAGTCTTGCAATGAGGACTAAGTACTGTGTAGTTTTAAGTTATGTAGTGAAGAAATTAGTACTATGTTGTTTTAAGTAATGTAGTGAGGACATGGGGTTTTTTAATTATAAGTCTTACAGTAAGGAAATGGTATTGTGCAGTTTAAAGTCTTGCAGTGAGGACTAATTATTGTGCAGTTTAATGTCATGCAGTGAAGACATTAGTACTATGTAGTTTTAAGTCAAGCAGTAAAGACTTGGGGGATGTGCAGTTTTATGTCTTGCAGCAAGGACATGGTACTATGCAGTTTAAATTCTTGTAGTGAAGACTATTTGTAAAAAACAACACAAAGTATTTCTTCAAAAATCTCTCATTGGTTGGAGTTGTGATAAGCTCTCCATCCATTGAGATTAATTCATAAGCTCCATTTGAGTAGAACTTATGTATGGAATAAGGTCCTTCCATCTTTGGTTCATGTTTTGGAGGTTTCTTTCCTGATATCATTGGAGTCCTAAAGACCAATACCAATTATTCATGAAGGAATGAACTATGGTGAACTTTCTTATTAAAATGTCATGCTATTTTGTTCTGATAGACTTCTAAATGATGCAAAGTATGCAATCTTTTATCGTCTAATGTTTCCAACCCAATGAACTTTTTCTAAGACCTTTCATCTTTAGACAACTGATCACAGATTGCAACTCTAACGGAAGGTAATTGTATTTCAATTGGAAAAACTAATTTGGTTCTATATACCAATGAATTAAGAGTTTCTTGGGTAGTAGTATGGGTAGTTTTCCGATAAGCCCATAAAGCATTCAAAATTTTATCAGGTCATGATTTCTTATCTTTATCCTCCATCTTATGGAGTATATTTAGTATGGTCTTATTGAAGGCCTATGTCTATCCATTGGAAGTCGCATGATAGCGAGATTAATGGTTGGACTTGATATTATGTTCCTGATATAACTTTTTTACTTCATCAGAACAAAAATTGGTGTCATTATCCATCAAAATAGTTTGAGGGATGCCAAATCTGGTATTGATATTATTTTTGAAAAAACTAACAATGGTTTTGGCTCTGACTTCCTTGAGAGGGATTGCCTCATCCCATTTAGAGAAGAAGTCAGTAGCAGTGATAATATACTTGAACCGCTTAGATTTGGTTAGAGGATAAGGCCCTACTACATCCATTCCCCATGTTGAAAATGTCCAAGTGTATTTAGTTGTATGTAGAAACTCTAGTGGTTGATGAATGAAGTTGTCATGGAATTGACAGGGATGAAATTGTTTTGTTAAATTTTTACAATAATGTGTCATTGAAGGCCAAAATTATCCAAGCCTTTGAATCTGATTAAAGAGTATGCACCTAGATTGGTGGACACTACAAGCTCCTGAATGTACTTATTTCATGACAGCTACAGTCTCTTCTCCATTAATACATCTAATGATAATTCCATCAAAGCCTCACTTGTAAATATTTTGGCAGTCTGAACTATCATAAAGAGTAAAATTGGACGCTTGTTGCCGAGTTTGTTCTTTCTTAGCCCTATATGGTGGAAGCACCACATTTTGAAGATATTCCATGATGGATGTTTTTTGTCCCGTGGTATGACAATACGGTTCAGAAATAGGGAAATTTTCTTTAATTTCCTCCATTCTAGTTTGAAAGAAATGTGATACCACATGGCAATGGGTTATGCTAATAACTGTATCATCCGGATTTGGATCTGACAAGGCTATAGCTGCATTAGCCAGTGAATCTACATGAGAATTTTTTGATCACAGGGCATAATACAATGTCGGATCTAACAGTAATTTATCCATTTGACCTCTGACTTAATCAAACAAAATAATTAAATATTCTTTTCTAATAGAATATTCCCCAATAATTTGTTTGATTACAAATTCTAAATCACCTTTTACATTTAAATGATCCATTTTCACCTGAAGGGACAGTTCCAAACCTGCGATGAGAGTTTGATATTCTGCATCATTGTTGGTACAACCTTTTAATAATAGGAAAGAATAAGTCAATAATGCCATTTCTGGTGAAATAAGGACAACTCCAAATCCAACCTTGTTGAGTTTGTGGTTTTCCATTCTCTTTCCTATTGGACTTTTGGAACCACCATAAAAACGGATTTCCCATGTTTGGGAATTATCTTGAATAGATAAGACCTCTTCATCAGGATGATCAGTATTAAATGATGTATCTTTCACAGATGGTTTCTCAGCAAGGAATTCAGCCAGAGCTTGTTCTTTTATAGCCTTTTCATGTAAAAACTAGATAACAAATTTTTGAAAAAGAAGCGTCCAACTTTCCAGACGTCCTGTAAGCATTGGATGGATAAGGATAAATTGGATTGGATTATTATAAGACACCAATTGGACCACATGATGTTGCAGGTAGTTCTTGAATTTATGAACTTCAAATATTAATGATAGTCATAACTTCTCAATACTGGAATATCAATTTTCCACATCATGCATAGTTCAATTGAGATAGTAAAGGTTGTTTTCATTACCAGCATCCTTTATTTGGGTGAGGAAGGCACCTAGTGATTTCACAAAAGATGTCACATTGAGAATAAGTGGTCTTCCTTCAACAGTTGGCATTAATACTGTTAGACTCAAGAGATATTTCTTGAGGGTATTTAATGCTTCTTGGAAATCTTCATCCCATTGGTAGGTGACTCCCTTCTTCATTAATCTGGTGAAGGGTAAACACTTTCCTGGAAAATTGGTGATAAAGAGTTGAATATAGGGCAAGTGTCCTTGGAGTCCTCTTAATTCATTCAAATTTCAAGGAGGTGACATACCAAGGATTAATTTTGTTTTCTTAGGATAAACTTTGATACCATGATGGCATACAACAAATCCAAGGAATGTTATTTAGGTTACCCCAAAATAACATTTCAATGGGTTCATCTTCAAATTGTGTTACCAAAGTTTATTTAATATGGTTTCCAAATCAGCAAAGTGATTGGAATGTTGTCTGGATTTTACCAACAAATCAACCACATAAAATTCAACAAATTTCCCTAATAAGGGTTTAAAGATATATTGCATGGCACATTGTTATGTTTCACCTACATTCTTTAATCCAAAGGGCATTATCCGATAGAAAAACACACATTGAGGATCCCTAAAGGCTATAGATTCTTTATCCTCTGGGGCCATACTAATTTTATTATACCTAAAGTATCCATCCATGAAGGCAAGAGATTCATAACCATCCATTTCATCAATTAAAAGTTTTTTAATCGGGATTGGAAAATCATCTTTAGAACAATGCCAGTTGAGATCTCTAAAATCAATGCAGACTCTAATTTTCTCATTCTTCTTTTTCATTGGGACAATATTTTCTAGCCATTTTGGATACTGAACTTCCCTGAAAAAATTATCCTTTATAAACTTATCAACTTCAGCATCAATTTTAGTGGCATGAGTTGGGTGTGTTCTCCTTGCTGCTTGCTTAAATCCACAATGTTCTTCTAGAAAACCCAAATTATGGGTGTCTATATTAGGATTAAGACCTAGAATTTCTGTATAATTCCAGGAAAATATATCTCAATGTTTCTTTTGAAAGTAATTATACTCCTCTTATTCTTCATAGGTCATGGACACACTAATTAGAGTGGGGCATGGATCATCTTTTGTACCCAAATTTATTTATCTGAGTTCATCAATGGTGGTAGAGACACCTTCTTCAAATGTTGGAGGAGCATCCCTGAGATATTCCTATTCTTCTTCATTATGTATTGCCTCTTCTGTTTCCACTTGCATTGTAGATGATGAGGCAAAACATGCAGTGTTAGGGGAGAAACCAGTATATAAACATCCTGAAGAAAAGGCCACCATATCTGACCCTACTTATCACAAGGTGTATTCTTGTGGTAACATAGAGGGATTTATAGATTGAGAATCAACATATTTGTTTTTACCTAGCATTGATACAATCTCTTCTACTCTGGTTGATGAAGTAGAGGCTTGTTGTAGTTCAGAAGATGAGATGAAAACATCTCCATTGAGGCTTTCATCATTTCTTGGTGTGTCAACAATTCCTTCTATGTTGTCAGGCTTAATTGTCATAATTGACATTATGGAAGTTACTAGATGAGTCTTTAGGTTTGATTTTACCCTTTCAGTTTGATTGATGGGTAACACATAATCTGTACTCAAATGTTTTAATGGATTTGTTGGGATCTTCTCCAGTCCATTTGGATCATGAACTCAAGTTATCTTTTTTGTCATGGGCTTCATTCCTTTTATGTGATAAAATTATGCCTCAATGTACTGAGATTCATATGTTTTGAACAGAGCCTTTTCACTATACTATGTTCCAATTTGACCATTGAAATAGTATTTCAGACATTGGTGGTATAACAAATGTATGGCTACATGTTGATGCAACCAAGGCCTTCCAAACAGAATATTGAAGGTTGTGTCCTGACGAACAACCATGAAATCTGAATTAGACACAAGATCTCCAAACTGAGTTCTGAGTGTAATCTCACCCAAAGGTTATTGTTCATTATTATCATAAGCTTTCAACATTAATGTCAAAGGAGATAAGTCTGATTTAATCAGACCCAATTGATAAAGTGTAAAAATAAGAATGAGGATGAATTCAGATCAATTATCAATAAAGGTTCATCGAATGTCTACCTCATTGACCTTTCCAGACAAATACAAAGGTATGATATTCCCATGCATGACATCATCTTCATCTTCATCTGTAAAATATATGAATGCATATTCTGCAGGATCATTCTCTATATGGTAAACCTCAATAGCAGAAACTTCGGTTTCAAATTCTTGAGGACTTATCAAAGACTCAATGAGTTCTTCTCAAAGATCTTTTGATATATTCAAAGAATCCAAAATTGATAACTTCATCAGTACATGGTCCAATTTTTTCAAGACATCATAATTCTGGTCCAAAGGTCTACATTTCCCGCATGGAGATGTGGTTTTATAGGTTCTTTGGGAGTTGATTCTTCTAATGTAGATGTATTCTGTGTTGGAGAAGAAGCTAGAAATACTACTGGTTTTGGTAAATTAGACTGACTAACTCTATTAATTTTATGATAATTAGATGGTGTGGCTTCTAATCAGTCTTCCAAAATAGTTGTGTTAGAACTGAACTTCTATTTCATGGAATAAACTCATTGTTCCTATTGAGCTTACTGAAGGGATCGTCTATGAGTTTCTACCACATATATAGTTCGAGCAAGGGTAGAGTTAAAATAGTGGTTTCTGGAATTCCCACATTTTCCTCTATATCCTCCACCTTGGCCCCTTCCTCTTGTTCCCCAATTAGGTGCAAGGAATTCTGGCTCACTAGAATCATAATTACATTGGTATAAGGATCCGTTAAATGTATAACATTAACAGAACCAAAGATCAATTCTTTATCTGATGAAGATTCTACTTGACAGGTTAATTCTGGTTGTACCATTTTGTGGGGCGATGCTCAAGCTTCTGAAATAGATTGCATAAAATCTGCCAGGGTCAAGGACAAATTTAACATTGACCCGAGCCTCTCTTATTTTGACTGCTCTTGGTCCTTATGATCACTTTCCTTCTTTGAGGAATGGCCTTTTGATGAAGATAGTTTTGTTGTGGTAGGAGTGGCATAAGTGGCAGAATACACAATTAATTGTTTCAACTGTGTTCGTAAAATAGCATGAGTCTATTGATCGTTTTCCTGATCATCCAATCATTCTTTTTTTGCAAATTTTTAATTTTAACCTCTTTCCATTCTCCCTCTTCCTATGGATTGGTAGTAGTAACACATGCTACTTGAGTTGATGAGCTTTTCAATTTCCCTTGTCCAGATTCTACCATCTTTTGCAAAAGGTCTTTGAAAACAAATCACTCATGAATAGGGTGTCCCAATATCTGATGAAAGGGACAATAATTCGGATAATCATCATCTCCATCTTTATTTGGATTTTTTTCGTGAAAACTAAACCAAATTGTTTTCTAAGGACGAGATGAATTAACTAGGAACTTGTTCATTCATGAAAGAATAAACTTTATTCTTTAATTCCTCAAACTATTTACGCCTTTGATCGCATGATCATCCTGACAAGATATTCATTGTTTTTTATGATCAGGAGGCGGAGCCCTTCAATTTGATTAGGGTCTTGAAGTAGAATCGGGTACATGTGCTTGTTTGAGGGTGCATGTAGCATCTTTTTCATTTTTTATCCTCCTCCCCAGAGATGATGGAATTACACAAGTTTTAGGCTTAGTTTATATAATAGAATCTTCTATCTGTTGAGCGATCAAAGTAAGGTCTCGAAACCCTCCTTTGTATTTCACAGGGATCAATGGTGTGTGCAATTCTTCACGCAGATTTTCCACACGGATTGGTAGCAATTCTTCTTGAGGGAGTTCTAGACTTAAGGAATATGTTATTCCTTTCCATCATGTAATGAAATATGAAAATCTTTACTTCTCCCTTTGTTTACAATTGGTAAGATCAAAAACTATCATCTTTTGTTGCGTTGATATGAATTAAGGAAGAAATTTCTGAGAGAGATCTTCCCATCCAATAATTGATCGAGATTGAAAACTTGTATACCAGACAAAAGTTGGTCATTGTAATGACTGCACAAAACACCTAAGAATAACTACATCTTGTTGTTGAGAAGTTCCCATCATGGGATCAAAATGAGAGAAAAAATGTGTTAGGTGTTATTCCAGATCTCCTGACCCATTAATTATTGGGAATGTGGTATTCAAAAATTTTGGTGGGGGAGGAATTGCATCCACCCATTCAGGGTAATCTCCCTTTTTTGGCTAAACTAGTGCACATCATTCCTCCATTGCTTACAATCAAGCTATTAATGCCCCAATTGTGTTTCCCCAATTGTGTTCATAAGAATTTGGGGAACATCTAAATGAGATAGAACCTGTTAAGGTATAGAATCTGGAGCTTGAGGTGGTGAAAAGACCGGTAAAATCACTGATGGTGGTGGTGATACTTGCCTTGGTTGAATACCTAATAGAGGGAATTCATTATTCACACATGTAGTTACTACAAATCCTCTTTGTTGGAACTCATACAGAATTTGAAATTTGAGGACATTCTTGGGGATAACATCTAGAAGAAATGATATTTCTAAGTAACTCTGTGTTGAGTCTTTTCAACTCTTTCATTTCCTCTTTTTACAGTGAAAATCTCTCTTCAAGAAAAAGTGATTGACCTTCTCCAGTGGAAAAGTGAGATGCAATCTTACTTTCTCCTTTCCCCTTGTTATATTCATTTCAGAGTGGGGGAGTTGGTTATTTGAGGGTATACCTAGATTTTGGGTAAACCTATGATTTCAGGCGTGCATAGCTTCTTCATTTTCCTCAGTGTGTACCTTATTATAGACAATAACTTCATCATCTGATTCCCATGAACTGGACTTATTTTCTAGAGGATCTTTTGTAATGCTGTTAATAATATTCATTGATGCAAAATGCATTGATGGCATTATATAATTGTTTCTGATAGATTGCATCCCTTTGTTTCATTCATGAGATTTCATTCTCTTATATAAAGAATTCCCAGGAACTGTTTAGAGGATAGTAACCTGAAGGGAATCATTGGATAGTTCAGTTGTACGCTTTCTTTGAGGCTTCTTCCCTAATCATGAGAAAACTGACTTCTGTTGAGGAGGGGATTGTAGATGAGAAAAATCCCCTAGCCCTATAGTTTGGGGCTGATCCTGTTCTTCTTCTTCAAATCATTGAACATTATTTAAGGAATTTGAAGGTTGAATTAAATGATCCCCTAGCCTTGCAAGTTGGGTTGATTCTAGAACTTCTATGGATGAATTTTTTGAAACTTATCTTCTGATTTTTCATATTTTGGTTCTAATATTATCTGGGTGCATCATCCGACAATCACTTAAATCACCTACTTCAGAATATCATTATGCTATTTCAGACATTTAAATTCTCTGATATCTGACATCCTCTAAGCGAGACACCTATTCAAAATTCTCAGATTCATGATGTAAAATTATCTCAACAACTTCTATTCTTTGGACATGATTTTGATGAGAACTGGCTGAGGCCTATTCTTGAGTGTACATTTGATTACATACAAAACCTATTGATTGTGGCTGACCATGGGCAATAAAATTGCATGAAACCACTTTTGGTGGAATTTGATGATTTTAGAGTGCAGTGAAATGCAATGCTCCATATTCAACCCATCCTCTATTATGAATATTAGATGGGGAATCATAAATTAACTGGTGTAGCCTCTTTAGAGAATTGAGACATGCGCGCTGAAGGGCTCTCTGTTGTTTTTTAACCTTTCGTTTTTGGGAAACTGAGAGAGATTCCAAGTTAATTTGGCACGGAAACCCTTCTATTACCTTTACATGATTTTGATATTCATCATATGGTAAGACCTTGGTTTTCAAATGATGAAGAGTTTTCTATAAGTTTAGATGAATTTCTTGAATGCAATCTTATGTTATCAATTCTATAATGTAGTACTGAGAATTTTAGAAATGCCAGAACATGACTGGGATTTCTCCTTTAGCTAATTGTTTCCTCATGTTTAACACATCTTATTCATCTTTCACAAGAGGTTTCTCCACTTGATCTGACCAGAGTGGATGCTCTGTATTAGAAGACAAATGAACTAAAGGAGTTTTAGAGAATGATTGTTCCCTAAATATTTCTTCTGGTTGAGAAAGTGTTTCAACCGTAAATGATATGGCATCAAACATGACCAGCTTTCTGTTTTCAAGTGCCTCAAGATAGGAGGGCTTTCTCATCACTACATTGTTAATTATGGAATTGTCTTAACAATGAGAAATACTACTACAGAGAGGACATTTTCAGAAAATTCCATCATGGAAAGGATCACCACGATGGATTATAGGAAGGGATTAATCTTCTTTCTCCTTGATCTTCTGGCCACTCAGAGGGTTTCTATGGCTCTCATCCAGAGATAGGCACTTTGGATTGACCGAATTATCATAAAGAAAGCCTTCATGATGAAGTGTCTGACAAGGTACTTCAGAATTACAATTTCCACTCCCATAATTTGGTAATGAAATGATAGGATCTTAAGCAGTAATAGATAAATGTATAAAGGTTTCAAGAACTCCAGCATTAAGAGGAGCCACATCACAGCTTAACTCTTAATTTTCCAACAATGCTTGGAGAGACTTATTTTTATATGTTCTCTTATACTTTGTTGGGGCCACTTGCTAGGAAAAGTGGTTATCATGGGAAAGTGTATGTGCCTGCCTTGGAGTGGTTATCGAAATGAACCAATTACCTTAAATTGGAAAGGTTGTGTGTTCCTGATCCTGTTATTTGTATAATATGGGGTAACATGCCCCATGACCCTCCTAGACCGAAACATAGGTATGTATCTGCTCTGGGATGGCATAAAGATGTGTTATCTCATATGTGGGGACAGATTTATGTGTCTGTTTCCCTGATACTACTGAAGTAGTTGTTAAAATATCCTAGAATGATTCTAGAATATGGGCAGGGATATGCGTCTGACCTTTCACCATTGATAAGATGTGTTTGGTGAATTCAGTGGCCGGAATAGGAATATATGTACATTCCGTCTCTGGATTATTTGTATGTGCCTACTCCTGTCCTCCTTTTCCTATCAATGGATATTGACATTACTCACGCATGGGGGCAGAGAGTTGGGTCTGCCCCAAATTTGTCGTCAGAGATTTCCGACTGACTTCCCCAGGTTCTTCTAAATGAGACAGTTGTTAGGATTTATGAACATTGGTAGGTGTATGTGCTTGCTGGCTATTTTTCGTCAAGTATGGTTGATGGAATTCCTTCAATAATGGTATATGAGACTGCTGACATAATTGGTTATTGTAAATAGTTATATTTTCCTATTTACCAATTGCCACCACATTAGATTGGCGAACCACCTTAAATCTAGTCAGATAAGCCTACTGACTGGCTAATAACTTGTAAATAGGTGTATTTTCTTGTTCACAGTGCTCCAATGGGTTTATCTGGTGGTATTGGTGGGTTGAAATCAGATGAGTTTGTTGGACAACAAAATTATGACAGATGGGTGTATGTTTCTGCTTGTTGTTTTCCATCAAGTTAAGTTTATGGAATTTTTCCGGAGGAGACAGAGGTGAGAACCTGCTCCCTATTGACCGAACATTGTCCCTATAGGTTTGTCTTGTGTGCTCGGGTCTGAGATACCAGGTCCAAATGTCTAGAGGAAACACCCCCATCATGTTGGGGGTACACTACCTCATGATTCTGGTGGTGATTGCTAGTGGGAGTCCTTAGGAAGGACTCTTTCATTTTTGAATTGAGGCCTTGAATGACCTCTTGATCCACCTCTCTATAGTACGAGAGTAATTGATTATTGTATTCTGGGAATAAAGACCCATAACAGTTAGAGATGGTGGTTGGCACTGTTTGCTTCTTGATCTTTAGTCTTCATTGGCCAGATGATCGAGGATTTTTGTTGACCTATAGGGCATGTCGAGCAGCCTCCAAATTCGGGATTATATCATGCTAGCGATATTCCTTTACCATCACATTAGTGACCCGGCATTTAAGACACTAGGTTGGTGATGGAATCCTTCCTGTAGATGGATATCCAGCTTCAACAGTGGTTAGGAAGTTCACAGATGTTGTCTTAGAGAAATCACTTCTTTGGATTTAAGAGAGTTCTGTGGAAAACTTTAATACAACAACAATCTCCATTAAAACAATATGTTTTTAGATTGACACATGCGTGATTAATTTCATTGTATATCCTTCCATTATTAATAGATAGGGGTCTGACAGGTGGGTAACATTATTAACATGGTTAAGGATCCACGTCAGGTTCACCATTTTTGTTTCGTAGTTCCTTGAAACATGTGTTCTAGTTTTAAGTATCACTATTTACAAGCAGTTTCCATTTGATTCATTTATGGAACTGGAAACTTTCAACAGTTTTTTATCCAATGGGGGTCTGCATTACAAAAGTAGGCATTCATTAAGTTTGAACTTTGCAACACTTAAGAATGTTCATTGGTTGAGAAGATGGGAGGTCGGACTCATCAAACCATTTTGGGTGGTATTATTGTCTACTCCGGGAATCTCTTTGTAAATTGAAGATATTTTCATGAATCCTTATTAATTATCCATGTATATCATAAGTTTCTGTTGTAATTTACAATCACTTATTAACATGTGTAAAATTTATAATCATCTGTATTCATTCAAGGTTCTTCATTAATGGAAATATTTGTGTGTATTTGAGGTTTTCCATCAATGGTATCCACTAATATACCGATTATAGATTCTTTTAATCATCGATGTGATGATACTTGTTTTTAATCCACTAAGAAGGGAACTCTAGAATTTATTGTCATCTTGGGAGATGAAGGATTGATTTGATCTTGGGATCATGCCCTTAAAATGAGCTACCTACGTATCCTTGTGAAAGGAATCAGAACCCTTGTAGTTATGTGACACTTAATAGGACACATCATACCTTTTAAGGTCATGTGATAAGGACCTCTTTGAGAATGATGCTTGGTCAAAACATTCTGTGGGACTTATGCTGAAGCAGCCCGAGGAACTTGGAAAGGATATGGGTTTCCATGTAGGATCAGACCCTATTGCGAATATGTCCAAAGTAGAACAGGGTTGATTTGAAGTGTTGGGTTTGAACCTCAGGGAGGCTTCCTACGTTTCCCATAAAAATGGGAATAAAATCCCACGTAGTTCAACAAGAATCATAGAAAAGTATAGTTCTTTGATAGAGATTCATTTGGGCTAACTTCCTGAAAAGTATTCCTTGATGATTTGGGGATTAATTTGGGGCTTATTCCTAAAGAGGATTCCCAATGATCTCATGCCTTGATAAGGCTTCCTACGTATCCCAGTTATTGTGGGAATCAGAGTTCTCACAGTTCCTTCCAATGAGTATTTGTGCACATGTTGTAACCATCATGTATCTCTAATCCCACAATAGTCATGCTCGGTGTGAGAAACAAGAGGATGTAAAAGATTCAATGATGACACTTTACACTTTTCCTCCTCTACTGATGGAAGAGGGCACGTCAATCGTGGAAGAGAGAAAGTTGAAGAACCTTCCCTCTATTCTATTTACATTGGAAAAGGGTCCAATTTAAGGAGGGTGGGATGAAGGTGAGGGGGATTACACAAGGATGTCTTCTATTTGAGGTTTTGGTTGGGGCTTACTCCTAAGTAGGATGCCCATTTAATTTTTAACATAACATTGGAGTTAGGTGATGAGGTTGGAGGAGTTTCTTGAGTATTCCATCGACTCAAGGTACTCGAGGAATACATAAGGAGATTCCAACCTCATAACATGTGAAAGGAACCAAGAGGTGTAAGTTGAATCAAGTCACTTCATTGACTGTGATTGAGTGTCTCAGATCATGGTATTCCATGGTTGGAAGTTGGGCCACATAAAGGGTGCAATGGAAAATGCCGTCGAACGGATCCGAAAGATTCACAGTGCAACTCTCCATTTTTAATGGGGGTCAGTTACGGAAGCAAAGGGACAGGCCCAGAGGGCTAGGACCACAACCCATCCTTAAGCCCGAGCAGGGGTGCGGGGGCGCATCCCCCATGGTATGGACAATTGGGGTTGTGCAGGTGCTTCACCAAGGTGTCAAACATTTTTTCTCCATGTAGATCCCCCGCATAAATACACCACGCAGGTGTGCCTCCCAGGTGCACCGCATAGGTCCACTGTGAAGGTCCGTCGCGCAGGTCCTCCGCACAGGTGCGCCGTGAAGGTGCTCCACGCAGGTGCTCCGCATAGGTACTTCACATAGCTCATGTGTTCTAGACCTTTATGGGACTTTGAACCATGTTTCCCCATTTAATTATCTCTTCTCTCATGTTTTATAGAGCTACCTAAGAAAAATTGTGGGATCTTGGTGAAAGATCTATGCAATGGGAGGTTTGGGACTTCTTCCAATTTTTTTTATAAAATAGGGAGCCCAAGGTTCTTATTTATAGGCAAAACAGGGGACCTGGGTGAAGGAAATTTGTCCACATAGGTCCTCCGCAGAATAATTTCGTGTAGGTCTTCTTCTTAGGGGTGTAAAAATTCATTTTCCACGTAGGTTCTCTGCGTAGATCCTCCGTATAGGTCCTACACATAGGTCTTCTACATAGGTCCCTTTGTAAATTTTATCCGTCATCCGAGTGGCATAACTTTGGATCCGTATATCTGTTTGGGTTCCATGACCAGTCAAATAGAAGGTATTGAAGAGATCTACACTTCTTGGAATCATATATACACAATGTCTTCTCAAAACAAACTTTGAAATTGAATTTAATGTGTTGACACCTTTTCATCATCGATCTTCGAAATCCACTTCTTACTCTTGGATGGGGAAATCATTCCACTTATCCATCAATATGGAGTAGTATTTTGGAACTCAAAAATCAATCCTGCATCTTCTTCCTTCATGGTGAAAACATATTTACTTATACTTGAAATTTTTTTCCTATGTGAGAATCATATATTTACTCTACGGAGAAGTGAATTGATCACATTTCATGGCGTCTATAGCCTTTAAAAATTCTTCTTAGGGGGTAAAAACCAAACAAACAAGCTTTTGAATTTCATAAAATCATATTAAAACAATTGTAGATTGAATTATGAAATTTAAAAACATATGGAATATCAATCCGAGGTGTCGTCTAATCATTATGATTAGAAACTCAATTTTTGTGTTTTGAAACACTAAAACATATTTGAAACCTTAAAAAACATATCAAAAACCCTATAATTACTATGAAATCATAGGAAAACATATTTGTATTATTTTTGTTCTATGAGTATAAGAAAAGTTAATATATAATGTGTTGTTCTCAGAATAGCCTAATAAGAAATTTTTAATTGTTTGACGGTCTCTAAAAACAAATGGTGGGGTAAAAACCAAAAAAATGACATGTGATTACTATGAGATCTTATGAAAATATTTGTAGTGTTTTTATTGAAATGTTGTAATTTTTAGAACATTAATATGTGGTTCCATTTGATCAGGATGAATGTAAATGAATTTTTCGAGTTTAAAAACATAAAAATGTTCACATGATGGTTAAAACCATATCAAATTACATTTGGATGAAGTGAAATCATAGGTAAATTGTATTTTTATTATTTTTCATGTTTAAATAGTCATGAAATTTCAATATTACATGCAGTGTGTTAGAAATGGATTACTAATTTGGTAAACTTTAAAAACATGCATTAGGAGGTCAAAACCAAGAAAAGTACTATGGTTTCCATGAAATAATACAAAAGCATAAATTAATTTTTTAAATGTACAACATAGCTTAATGTCAATTTGAGGTGTTTTTTCTCGGGATGACCAAAATAAACAATTAATATTTTAAAACACTAAAACAAGCTTGTACTAGTCAAAATCATATTGAAAAACCTATGAATGGGGTGTAATATTAGTAAAAACATATTTCTATTATTTTTTACTTGTTTGAGTAGAAATCACACCAATTTTATGTGTGTTGTGCCCATAAAAACCTAAAAATTAGTTTTTAATAGTTTGAATTGTAACACCCCGAGATTTTATGAAAAATATTTTTTTTAATTTCATTAATGTCTTGTGTTGTACGCTACACCAAAAGGAGCTTGCAAAACACGCATCCCTAACTTGGATTGCATTACACACAATAAAGACCTTCCTTTATAGCGTGTGTAGTACGCAATACCGAGTTTCACTAAACGAGATATTATTATAATGTTATTATGGACTAGCTGTTATGAATAGTAATAGCCTCCTTTTAAAATTTTATAAATTTTATCTTTCAAAATGGACATTATTTTTGGAATTGGAATATCGAAATTAGCTTAGGGTGATATTTTGGTACTTTTCAAGTAACTTTCATAGTGTGATGAATAGTGAAAATTACTAAATTTTAATTAAAAACATATTTTTTAATCAAAATAATTAATAGCCATAAATTATTAATTTGAGTTGTTTTAAAGTATATTTAGAATATATTTTTACAATTTAATACAATGTTGGTAATTGGATGTAATTTCACATTTAAACCAGACATAAACAAGTGTCAATCTTTTGATAGTTATTATCTCTTAAAAACACGCTATATGTTTTGACGACGGGAATTAATTTTTAAATTAGTTAATATAACTGATATGTTTTGAATTTTGTAAAATAGACATCATTTTTGAATTCATAATATCAAATATAGCTTAGGCCTAATTTTTGGTATTTTTCTGGAAACTTTCATTTTCTGATGAATAGTGAAACCACTAAGTGGTAGTTAAAAAACTTAATTTTTCATAAAACTTAATTTTACCGCTTCTGTGAGTGGAATTTCGAAAATCCGAGAGACACAGTTAATATCAAGGACTAAAATGTGGTTCAATGAGATGAAAATAATTTTTGGTGAATAGTAACTTTTTACTTTTTTTACCACAGTTAAAAGTAAATAGGGTAATTAAGGGTAAAATTGTTATTATTATTACCCTAACACATGTCCTAATTCTATTGGATAAGTGTAATTCGACCAAAAACAACCTTAGGAATAAAATATGACCATTTAGGTCCACATGGATTAGATTAAGACATTTAATATTAATTTATTTAAAGAAGGGTTAAAATAGTTAAAATCATAGTGTAATAAGTAAATCATTTTTAATATAGGGTTATACAAATGATAAATTCGACTATAAATATTCATTAGAAATATAAAAAGATATCCTAAATAATTGTATTTTATTTGTAATTTTTAGAGTTTAAATAATGTAATTTATTTATGACATAATGATAATGTAGTAATTATATTATTAATCAAATAATGACATAATTGATGTTATAAATACCATAATAAATGTAATTTGAGGCTTTTTATGAATTAAAATAATTTTATATGTTAATATGAAATGTTAGTATTGATTTAAGTAACATTGTTTGAACTAATATTTCTGTTATGATTTTCACAAAAATCAATTACCAAATAGTGTCAAAATTGACATAAAATAGTTTTTAAAACAAATATTATATTATTAATTTTTATTTTATTCCTAAAAATCTAAGGTTCGGCAAAATGAATTAGATAAGGTTATATATATTAATAATAAACAACTTGGGGTTCTTTTGTCTTGTTAAAATAAGTTTATTAACCTTATAGTGTAAGATAACAAGAAGACACAGTAAAAGAAAAATTATTTAACTTAAAGTTAAATATAAATGATAAGGTTAACATAGAAACCTAAACTTGTATAAATTCTATTGTATGAGAGGATTTCGACCCATCCCCACCTTAGATTCAAAATAAATCAATTTGGAGCTATTTAAAAACGAATATGACTTTATAATAAAATAATATGTTTAGTTTTTTCAAAGGTGCCCCTCTCCTCCCTTATAAAAGGGCACCTCCTCCCTCCCTTCCTCACACCACTTTGTGCCTTCAAGATCATACAACCCCTACCAAACTATCCTCTTCACTTCCCTAGAAACATCCTAGAGGTCCTGGTCTTCTTCCAAGACCAATTTTAGTTCCCTAAGAGGAGGTCTCAATGAGGCGCTTCAAAGAAGAGGTAATGTCTGTTACCGATTCTTTCAACTTTATTTCTTCTTCCACTTCTTCTTATTAGGTTGTTTCATTATGTAGTAATAACATAAGTATCCCTAATATACTGATATGTTATTATAAATATGAAACAACCCTATTTCACCTTCTATCCATCCTACAGAAAATAAAATCACCGTGCGTGCGTACGTACGGAATATCGTCTCTATGCCGTGGTGTAATCTATTTTTCCACCATCACCTTAATTGGATGGGTATAATGGTGTAAATAATGACAATATATGATTATTGTAAAGTGATATTGATTCTGAAATAGTATACATACACTGCAATACAATTCCACGATCATGGAAATGATATCATCGCTTGTGCGTACGTACGGACTACTGTCTCCACGAACGCGATGAGATTCATTTTCCATGATTAACCATTAAAGAATGATTATAAAGTATATATAATGAATAATAATGAAATATATGGCATAATAATTCTACTGTATTTATTTATATATATATTTATGTCATCTATTTAATTTCATTCAATTCAATAAGGAAACGAAAACAGCGTTCATGCGTACGTATGGCCTACCATCTCCATGAACGGTGTATTTCATTCGTTTTATCGATTTATAATATATATATATATATGATGAATATATAATATATATATATAACATGTTTTACATTCTTTAATTATGTAAATCAGGATATAATTAACAATATCAATAACGACAAGTCGAAACACATATGATAAATGAAATGATTTTACCCAAAACGCTGATTTAACTTGGAATTTAAAAAATAACGGGTAATATAAAGTCATAAGTGAAACATATATGATATAATAAAAATGAATATGATTATGTAATAATTAAATGAAATTATTTAAATCAGTATACAGGAGGTTCGGATCCATACGAAGCATATCGGACCTAAGGTAAGGGATAATTTATCAATATCATTTTTATCCGAGGTTGTTTATTCGTAAGTATTTACTGGGGTTATCTTTATCATCCAAGCCCGTGTTTTCTAAAAATGTTTTCATGTATGTTTAAAGTTATTTTTACCCATTTTTTACTTTTACTACATGTTATGTAAATAATATTTCTTTTACGAGGTACTTTTTGACTTTTCCTGCAAAAGTACGAGAAGAATGTTTTTTTAACTTATACGGCATGAAAGGATTTTACGGTTTTATAAAGCCTTATTTACATGAAGCTTCCTCCAAAAGATTTCATGACTATTTACAACAAAATAACTTTCTTTTAAAATTTCATGATGTTTTGTGAAAAGAAATTGATTTTGAATAAGAAAGGATATTTTCCTCAAGAGTTCATTTCAAGTTTTTTATCAAAACCATTTTTGATCTAAGATGACATTATTTCATATGTGTATGTTTCAAGTAACATGTCTCTATGATTTACATGGTTTCACTTTTCTTATTATGAAATGATATCCATTTCTTTTATATGGATTATGTGATGATGGGATGATTTTTATGAAACCCATTTTATTTATTGGGTTATTATGAATGATGTATGTTTATTTTGTTGAACAAATGAGAATGATTTCATTATGAGACTGATAGGACCTATATCTCCCTCCAATGCATTGGGTAAAGATTTATATATCATGAGATAGACATGGCTAGAACGGTAAATTAATCTGGTTCAGTGTTACAAGACTGAAACGAGGAGTAAACTCGATTCAGAAAGGGACTTTGTCCACTAAGATTGTCATGGTAGTAATGTCTTGGCTACTATGGAAATCATGACATGTGCTGAATGGTTTCCACAATTACATGTTTTACTCCCATGCTATTTTATCATGCTTAATGTTTTTTTATAATCTATTCCTTACGTACTTCCATGTTTTATGTCATTGCTCATGCTTTTGATTTTTAAACATTATGTTCATGTTTTTAAGCTCAAATGTATATGATTTGTTTTATTTTATCCATGCTTACCCTTACTGAGAATTTGAGATCACCCTTTATAAGTTTTCATTTCCCCAGGATATAAATAAAGATTTTAGGTTAAAAAAAGGGGGGAAGATCGATATGGGAGATGTTGAAGATCATTCAATAGGATTAGATGTTTATATTCTGAGTTTCCAAAGACACTAAACTATTATGGTCCTTGTGTGTTTGTCTTTGTTATGTATTAAGTATTCCATAAAAGTAATGTAATGTCCATGTACGTCAGGTTTTGGGTCTCAACAGTTGGTATCAGAGGAAAGGTTTCACTATTGGAAAAGTAGGCTATACCAACGGTTTATGAAACCCATTTGTGATGTGTAAGAGTCAACTCCGCCTCAATCTGAGGCACGGTGTGGATGACACCACTCAAAGTCTCTCTTCAAAAGGAAATCATTTTAAGTGAATAAAACTGAAATTTCCTAAAGTATCAACAGTATCTGAATGCCTTTGGTCTATTTTCCGTATGTCAGCTGTTGTTTTAACTTAAACAGTTGTCCATTTCAAAGAAAAGTGACACACTTTGAGTGGTGCTAGCCACACCGCGCCTTGGATTGAGATGGGGTTGACTCGTACATGTCACAAATGACCCATGGATCATTGTCCTAAAGTTTCAATAGAATCCGAAAGCGTTTGGTGGGTTTTCCGTATGTCGTTTTTTTACTTAAAAGCGCATCCATTTTAAACAAAAGAAAGTCACTTTGAGTGGTCCTGGCCACACTGACCCTCGGATTGAGGCAAGGTTTACTCGTACACATCACATATGACCCATGGATCGTTGTCCTAAAGTTTCAACCGAATCCGAATGCATTGGGTCGGTTTTCCGTATTCCAGTTGTTGTTTTCACTTAAAATCATGTTCATTTCAAATAAAAGTTAGACACTTTGAGTGGTGTCAGCCACACCGCGCCTCGGATTGAGGCGGGGTTCACTCGTACACATCACAAATGACCAATGGATACATGTCCTAAAGTATCAACAGTATCCGACTTCATTTGGTCAGTTTTTCGTATGTTGTTTTTTTACTTAAAAGCGCATCCATTTTAAACAAAAGAAAGACACTTTGAGTGGTCCCGGCCACACCGGCCCTCAGATTGAGGCGGGGTTGAATCGTACACGTCCCATATGACCCACGGATACATGTCCTAGAGTATCAATAGTATCTGAATACCTTTGGTCCATTTTCTTTATGCCAGTTGTTTTAGCTTAAACTGTTGTCCATTTCAAAGAAAAGTGACAAACTTTGAGTGGTCCTGGCCACACCGGCCCTCAGATTGAGGCGGGGCTGACTCGTACACATCACATATGATCCATGGATCTTTGTCCTAAATTTTCAACCGAATCTGAATGCGTTTGGTCGGTTTTCTGTATGCCAGTTGTTGTTTTCACTTAAAATCCTGTCCATTTCAAATAAAAGTTAGACACTTTGAGTGGTGTCGGCCACACCGCGCCTCGGATTGAGATGGGGTTGACTTGTACACATCACAAATGACCCATAAATCATTTTCCTAAAGTTTCAATAGAATCCGAAAGTGTTTGGTTGACTTTTCGTATGTTGTTTTTTTACTTAAAAGCGCATCCATTTTAAAGAAAAGAAAGACACTTTGAGATGTACTGGCCACACCGGCCATCAGATTGAGGCAGGGTTGACTTGTACACGTCACATATGACCCATGGATCGTTTTCCTATAGTTTCAACAGAATCCTAATGCGTTTGTTTGGTTTTCCGTATGTCAATTGTTGTTTTAACTTAAACTGTTGTCCATTTCAAAGAAAATTTAGACACTTTGAGTGGTACCGGCCACACCGCGCCTCGGATTGAGGCAGAGTTAACTCGTAAATGTCAAAAATGACCCATGGATACATGTCCTAAAGTATCAACAGTATCCGAATGCCTTTAGTCTATTTCAGTATGTCAGTTGTTGTTTTAACTTAAACTGATGTCCATTTCAAAGAAAATTGACACACTTTGAGTGGTGCCGGCCACACCGCGCCTTGGATTGAGGCGGGGTTGACTCGTACACATCACAAATGACCCATGGATCATTGTCCTAAAGTTTCAATAGAATCTGAAAGCGTTTGGTTGGTTTTCCGTATGTCGTTTTTTTTACTTAAAAGCACATCCATTTTAAACAAAAGAATGACACTTTGATTGGTCCCAGCCACACTGGCCCTCGGATTGAGGCAAGGTTGACTCGTACACATCACATATGACCCATGGATCATTGTCCTAAAGTTTCAACAGAATCTGAATGCGTTGGGTCAGTTTTCCATATGCCAGTTGTTGTTTTCACTTAAAATAATGTTCATTTCAAATAAAAGTTAGACACTTTGAGTGGTGTCGGGCACACCATGCCTCGGATTGAGGCGGGGTTGACTCGTACACGTCACAAATGACCAATGGATACATTCCCTAAAGTATCAACATTATCTAACTGCGTTTGTTCAGTTTTTCGTATGTGGTTTTTTTTACTTAAAAGCACATCCATTTTAAACAAAAGAAAGACACTTTGAGTGGTGCCAGCCACACCACGCCTCGGATTGAGGCGGGGTTTACTTCTACACACCACAAATGACCCATGGATACATGGCCTAAAGTATCAATAGTATCTGAATGTGTTTGGTCCGTTTTCCATATGTGGTTTTTTTTACTTAAAAGCGCATCCATTTTAAACAAAAGAAATACACTTTGAGTGGTACCGGCCACACTGGACCTCAGATTGAGGCGAGGTTCACTCGTACACGTCACAAATGACCTATGGATCGTTGTCCTATAGTTTAAACAGAATCCGAATGTTTTTTGTCTATTTTCCGTATTCCAGTTGTTGTTTTCACTTAAAATCATGTCCATTTCAAATAAAAGTTAGACACTTTGAGTGGTGTCGGCCACACCGTGCCTCAAATTGAGGTGGGGTTGACTCCTACACGCCACAAATGACCCATGGATACATTTCCTAAAGTATCAACAGTATCTGAATGTGTTTGGTCCATTTTCCGTATGTGGTTTTTTTACTTAAAAGCGTATCCATTTCAAAGAAAAGTGACACACTTTGAGTGGTACCGGCCACACCGGCCCTCAGATTGAGGCGGGGTTGACTCTTACACGTCACATATGACCCATGGATCATTTCCCTATAGTTTAAATAGAATCCGAATGCATTTGGTCTGTTTTCCATATTCCAGTTGTTGTTTTCACTTAAAATCATGTCCATTTCAAATAAAAGTTAGACACTTTGAGTGGTGTCGGCCACACCGCGCCTCGGATTGAGGTGGGGTTGACTCGTACACGCCATAAATGACCCATGGATACATTTCCTAAAGTATCAACAGTATCTGAATGTGTTTGGTCCTTTTTCCGTATGTGGTTTTTTTTAATTAAAAGCACATCCATTTCAAAGAAAAGTGACACACTTTGAGTGGTACCGGCCACACCAGCCCTCGGATTTAGGCGGGGTTGACTCGTACACGTCACATATGACCCATGTATTGTTATCCTATATTTAAAAAGAATCCGAATGTGTTTGGTCTGTTTTCTGTATGCCAGTTGTTGTTTTCACTTAAAATCCTGTCCATTTCAAATAAAAGTTAGACACTTTGAGTGGTGCCGGCCACACCGCGCCTCGGATTGAGGCGAGGTTGACTCTTACATGTCACAAATGACTCATGGATACATGTCCTAAAGTATCAACAGTATCCGAATGTGTTTGGTCCTTTTCCGTATGTGATTTGTTTACTTAAAAGCGCATCCATTTTAAACAAAAGAAAGACACTTTGAGTGGTACCGTCCACACCGGCCCTCGGATTGAGGCAGGGTTCACTTGTACATGTCAAATATGACCCATGGATCATTGTCCTATAGTGTAAACATAATATGAATGTGTTTGGTCTATTTTCCATATGCCAGTTGTTGTTTTCACTTAAAGTCTTGTCCATTTCAAATAAAAGTTAGACACTTTGAGTGGTGTCGGCCACACCGCGCCTCGAATTGAGGCGGGGTTGACTCGTAAACGTCACATATGACCCATGGATACATGTACTAATGTATCAACAGTATCCGAATGCGTTTGGTCCTTTTCCGTATGTGGTTTTTTTACTTAAAAGCGCATCCATTTTAAACAAAATAAAGACACTTTGAGTGGTACCGGCCACACCGGCCCTCGGATTGAGGCAGGGTTCACTCTTACACGTCACATATGACCCATGGATCATTGTCCTATAGTTTACGCAGAATCCGAATGCGTTTGGTTTGTTTTCCGTATGCCAGTTGTTGTTTTCACTTAAAATCCTGTCCATTTCAAATAAAAGTTAGACACTTTGAGTGGTTTCAGTCACTAGTTCAAAGCACATTTTCCATATCATTTTCCACATGCATAAACATGAAATACATGGCTAACTAAGAAAGCTAAGAAAAAAAAATAGAGAAATGAGTATCACAGTACCAAGGAATACTAAAAGTCTAGGTAGTAGACTAATCATACAATAAGAATCAAGTGCACAAAAACAGAATCCGAATGCAACCTCCCTATGAAGCAGAGGAAAACCCCAAAGTGGAAAACCATGTTCAAAAATAAAGAGTTATACAGAATTTAAAAATGTAATGGATCAATCTGCCTCTGATCACCATCACCATCCCCACTATCATCATCTGCCTCATCCTCGCTGCCATCTCTGTCCTCGTCGTCATCCTCGTCATCGTCCCCATGCTCATCGTCGGCCTCATCCTCATCCTCAGCATTATCTTCAACCTTGGCCCCATCCTCGCCCTCGGACCCATCCTCGCCCTCGTCCACATCCTCATCATCACCCTCTTCCTCTTCAGTATCCTCGTCATCACCAGGAACGTCATCATCTTGATCACCACTAGAGCTGCCTCCTGATGCATTGGATGTTGCACCCATCGACGACATAAATGTCTGACAAACCGCACTAGCCTCTAGTGGAAGTGATGAAGATAATGCTTTCATCAGTTTCATAAATTCTCTGTATCTTGTTTGAACTTGTAATTACAACTCTGTGACCCTTTTATCAGACTGTCATACATGCTCCTTGACCTGTTCCAACTCGCTGGTACTAGAATGGATACCTGGAGACGACCAATACCTCGTCTGGAATATATTCTTACCAGGTCGGCAGTGTACTCGGCCAGAGTGCTCATCTCCCAAAACCTGATATAAATGATCGTGTGGCCCAAAATTGTCAGGCTCCTGGGCATCAAGAGCCTCTAAAGCAGCCTGTAAAAAATATTAATAGATTATTAAATATCAAATTAGATATTAAACTTTGAAATAAACAAATTAAAACTTACAATCTTCTCTTGGGTCGGTTCATTTACGGCATTTCCATCTTTTTTTCTACTACTCGAGCAAAACAATTTTGATCGAGGGATACGTCCTTCAATATTCATTGGGTTATCATTCTTATTCATTAATTATGTGGTTTTAATATATTTTGTTTGATGAATTTGTTTCTTATATTTTTTTTGTGTTATTTTTGTATACTATTTATACAGAAATTAATTTCATTCTATTGATTCTCATCTCAATTATATCTTATTTTTAAGTGAAATTTCTTATAGAATCTTCTTTTAATATTCTAGGATTAAAAAATTCGAAGTGAATGTTTTTATAAAATTATTTTTGTTTGATGATTGTATTATGGGTCTTGGTTATTTTTTCTGATTAAGTACGGGTTTTATATATCTCTTCCATTCATTGGGTATGTTTATGTTGGAGGTACTCCATATGGTTACTCCATTGTGTAGCTGTTATAACTACACCATAATATAGTCATTAGGGTTACATTGTAGGGTTGTTGTGAGGGTTAAAAATTATAAGGAAACACATAGGTTAAAATTTAAGTATGTAATGAAATAATTTATATTTATTGTTTTTTATTGATCACTATGTTTTGGAGATATTTTTTAGAAATCCTATGTTTCACTTATTATATATGGGAGGCACACATATCTTTTTGAAAATGTTTTCATATAGTTACAAGTATTCATGGACTAATGTTTTGGTTTTAATATTTTTATATCTATTAATGATATTTTTGTAATAATACAAATTTTTTAAATTATTTTCATAGGTTATGAGGATTTTAAAATCAAATAAGGGATCCATGTTAATTGTAATGATTATTTGTCAAAGAAATCCTGTTTTATTTGAAAAATTTTAAAATTTGGAAGAAATGTATTCCATTTTTGTGGAATCTGATCTATATTAATTAACAATGTTATGTAAGTATTATTTAACAATTATTGGAAACTATAAACTTGAAATGATTAAGAATATGAAATTATGTCAGTTCTTGACTAAAATTCAAGATTATTTAATGTAATAATGTTGGGTCCTAAGAGTTTCTATCTCAGCTTATATTAGATATCATTTTGGGATAAGATGATGTTAATAGAATAACATAAATGATTTTATATCTATATTAAATTTTAAATTTAATATCATTTAATGATACAAATATATCTTCGATAATGGTAGTTTTTATTTAGAATGGATTTCCTCTAAAGAAAGAGGGAATCTGAATTAGAGAGGAATGAATAGAATGATATCCTTCTGAATCAGCAGCTTATAATTGTTAGAATTGGAACTGAGTTTTTGCTCAACCATGTGAGTAATAATCCAAAATTATTATTTTCTCCACGACACCATAATAAGAATCATTTTCAGAACGAGATCTAATGTCTGATAAACTGGCATAAGAGTCTGTTGTGGCAGTTAGCATAACACCATTATGTTGTGTTCTCATGTTTCTTGCTCATCCAGTGATAATAAATTTGTATCCATTGATCACAAGTGATTTACAAGCACGAACCATAGTATTAGGACCAAAATCCAAAGCTCTTATTTCCTCAGAAATAGAGTCTGTAGGAAAACTCGATACCTAAAATATAAACAAATAGTAAAATTAATTAAATATTATTTTTATTTAGTTATTACAGAAATATTTTTACCTTCAATTTCAACCAAACAGAAAACCCTTTGCTATGAAAAGTCTCCTTCTTTCTCAAAGATAAAGAACGATTCTTTCTATATATCAATTCTTTATGTTCCCTGTAGATAAAAATAATAATAGTTTAACAAATATTTAAAATTACAAGAGATAAGATAACAGATACATGTACAATTAACTTACTTTATATACTCATCGAACAAATCACAATCTCTCGCTCTTCAAGGATTAATGTTGTCAATGTATATGATCCCGGAATTCCTCCTGTCTGAGTAAGTGATGGAAAACTGGGTTCAATTTTCCCATACTGTTCTTCTTCATTTCTCATTGGTCTGTTTATTCTCGTAGTATGATCAGACAAATACATTGAGCAGAAATCCATACATTCTTTAGCCAAGTAACCTTTCACAATAGAACCTTCGGGGTAATTCCTGTTCCGAACATATGATTTCAATGTGCACATGTTTCTTTCAGTTGGATACATCCAACGGAAAGCAACGGGTCCTCCAAGAAGTATTTTGGTCGGAAGATGGACAGTCAGATGCAACATGCATGTAAAAAATGATGGAGGGAATATTTTCTCTAACACACAAAAAATTAATGGTGTCTCTGCCAACAGTTTTTGCATGAGGTATTTGGAAAACCTCTTAGCACAAAGATCTCTAAACAAATAGCACAACCGAATAACTGAGACTCTAACATTATTGGACAAGAGATGACGGATTGCTATTGGAGTCAACTCATGCAAAAGGACGTGATAATCATGAGTCTTCAAAGATTTCAACTTCAACTCTTTTATGTTGACCCGTTTTGATATATTGCTTGAATAGCCATCAGGAACTTTAATAGTCTCTAGCACGTCCAGAAATTGATTTTTTTTAGCAGGAGTCATCACATAAGAAGCACATGGGACTTGACATTTATTTTCACTGATACAGATAGGATGCAATTCTGGTCTGATCCCCCAATCTACCAAGTCACGCCGAGATCGTAAATCATCTTTTTTCTTCCCCTTGACATTTAGAAGAATCGAAATCAACATTTCACATATATTCTTTTCAAGGTGCATTACGTCTAATCAATGACGTAACAAGTTGGTTGACCAATATGACAACTCAGAGAATATACTCTTCTTCTTCCAATTGTAACAGGTATCATTGGAAACATTTTTCCTCTTTCTAGATTTCATTACACTCTTCCCAAATGAATAACTGAAATCTTTCAATTCATTAATCACATCAGTTCTAGACATACGCTGAGATGGATCGTCATTCTCCATGGTATTGTCAAATCTTCAACGATTGTTTCTATATGGATGGTTCATTGGAAAGAATCGTCGATGTCCTATAAAACTAAAACTACAACAATATTTCAGTCTTCTCGATCGAGTATTCTTCATACAAACAGGACATGACAATTTTCCTTTTGTGCTCCATCCAGACATCATTTCATAAGCAGGAAAATCATTGATAGTCCACATAAGTGCAGCATGCATCTGAAATATGTCTTTCGAACATGCATCGTATGTGGGCACACACACATCCCAAAGAAGTTTCAACTCTTTTATTAAAGGTTTCCTGTATACATCTATATCATTATCGGGATCAGAAGGGCCAGATATCAGTATACTCAAGAAAGTGTAAGGCTTTTTCATACACAACCAAGGGGGAAGGTTATAAATGTGTATGAAAACCATCCATGTGCTGTGCAAAGTAAGAATCTGCCCAAATGGATTAAAACCGCCACATGAAAGACCCAGTCTCACATTATGCACGTCGGCTACAAATTCAGGATATCGAGCATCAAATCTCTGCCATGCAAATCCATCTGTAGGGTGAACCAACTCTTCATTATTATTTTTTCTCTCGGTGTCATGCCATCACATTTTTATGGATATTTCATCAGACATGAAAAGGTTCTGTAATATGGGGATCAATGGAAAGTGCCACATTACATTTTGTGGCACACGAGATGGTGTTCCATCATCTTTTGGATTCCATCGGGAGGTTCTGTATTTTATACAATCATTTCTTTCAGCAGTTTCCTCCCAAAATAAGCTTCAATCATTCGGGAAAGAATGAATTTTTTTTTGAGAATCCAAGTTCATCAACCAACTTCCATGCCATATAGTGGTTTGAGGGAATATCTGCATCATCTGGAAGTAAGTCCTTTAAGAAGGTAAGAATGTAATCAATTGCAGTATTTGAAATCCCATACATAGTTTTCCCATGAAACAATCGGATTAAAAATTCCAACTTTTTCATTTTATCACATTGCCGATATACTGGAGTCATTGCAGCGTCATTCAATTTTTTCACCCTATCAATATCATCATTTTCATTGGATGCATCATGTGTGCTTGTATCGAAATCTTGTTGGCTGAACATCCTTTCCTTCTCATGATGTCGAATAAATGGAAACTGATCATATATCAAACTCTCCAATTCAGTCCTATCATTTGGATCATCAACATTTTGAGATTCCATTTTCTCTCCATTGTGATACCACACATAATAGTTTGTTTGGAAACCATATTTGGTTATATGATAGCTAACTGCTTCACGGCCCAACCAAGGTCTTCCAACACAATTAAAACATGGGCAGTGTATGCGACCACTATCTGAAGCCTTGTAAAATGCAAAATCTAGAAAGTTTTTCAAATTATTTTGAAAATCAGTTGAAATCCAATCAGTTTCATACATCCAACTTCTATCCATTCTGTAAAAAATCGCAATAAGTCATTTCAAATCAATTCAATAATATTAAAGTTTAATCAAAAAAATATTTATGTAAATGACAATTGTTTACTCTATATAAAATCATAACTAATACATTACTCTATATGAGAATCATATTAATAAATACAACAAAATACAGTGTATATAAGAAAATAAGATATAAAATTTCTAATGCCTATATTCAAGGATTGACTAGTAAGATATTGGAAGTGGATAAAGGAATACATAATCCTTAAGGGTCTTGTTGGGAGTATATGAGTTTTATACTTTAACTTCTTCAAGTAGATCAGGATGAGGAGTAGGATGAGGATCATGGGAGTGGTGGGACTGTCCAAGGGGGTGTGGCGTGTCTAGGGGGTGTGGGGTGTCTAGGGGGTGGTGGGGCAGTCCGGGGGTCGGAGGTGTCCAGTGGGTGGGGGGCTGTCTAGGGGGGTTGGGGTGTCCAGGTGGGCGGGCTGTCCATGGGGGTGGTCAGGTTGTCCAAGGGGGTCGGGGTGTATAGATATATTTATATGAAAAGAATACCCGCACAATAATCATGCAGCCCTGTCATTATTCTAAACCCCTAGAACACATAAAAGAAGCTAGTATGGACATTTACTAAAATATTTAACACCATACGAATGAAAATACACTCTAAATATAGTTTGATAGGATATAATGGTGTGTGTGAAAAAAATGATATTAAATCAATTTAAATGAATATGGAACAAATGAGGGTTTATAATACACTAAGAGTACCTCAAACAATCCAAAACCCCTATAGTACCACATATTCAACATCATGAAACAGGACTTGGAAATCTTACCTACGTCTTTACTGATGACCACCTAATTGGAACACTCTATTTATGGTTCTTGAACACAAGGAACAAACAATGTTTGGTCTCTACCAACTCAATCACCCCCTTGTAGATCATAATCTCATTTCCCCTTATACTAAAATGGTCTCACTGGAAGCTACTATTAATACCGTACCTAAACCATTCATTTTCCATAAAACAATGATCAAATAACCATCGGAGGTAACTCTCATATAACCACAACCATTTTTATCTATGATGTAACGAAATTCACAAGAATAACTTTTATTCAATAAGCTTTTGGTATATAATGTGCATCAACAATGGTTCAATTATATGGTTCATCACATTCCAATTTATTAATCACCCATACATGATAAAAATTGAACATTGACTTTCATTTAATTACATCCATCATATTTTATTTAATTCTTAACAAGCATAGAAGCATGGAAATTGGAATCTAATAAATTTAATTAGTCCCCAAAACTTTTTCATAAATTTAACATGAAAAATAAAACACTTTGAAATCTAAATAATCACTATGATGTAAAATGAGCTTGGAATTATATTGCACAAGTAAAAACACTCAACGATGGAATATATGAAAATAATATTAATATAAATTATTAAAACAAGATAATAAATTAACAATGAATGTTAAAACTAAACATGTGATTGAATTTTATAACATATAATAAAAGTTTCTTGGTAATGAAACATGAAAGGCACATCAAAAAATTAGACAACTGTCTAATGCAATCTATATGGGTTGGAATAGGCATGGAATGTAAATAAAAAACGGAAACATAAATTGGGTTGGAACAGAAATTCGGCTGGAATATGAGAATAGAAATTGGTCTCATCCCACATCAAAATCGAAACTAAAAACTAAGAAAATACCTCAGCCTTGGATGGGATGGAGGAAGAGAACCCGAAACACCTCCAAAATTGCCTCCAAAATCTCCCAAGCGCTCCCCTTTAAGGCTCTAGATCACGAATGGGGTAGAGGATCGGCTACTGCCAGTTTGGGGGAAAGTTTTCCCAACAGTTTTTAAAAACAGTTGGTATATAACTCCATCCCAAACCTATACCAACGGTTCCATTGAAACCGTTGGTAAATCTCTACTCCAACGGTTCTAAAACAATTTGAACATACACTTTTAGGGTGTACCAACGGTTTACAACCGTTGGTATAGTGTTTTTTACCAACGGTTCAAGAGAACCGTTGGTATATATTAAAGATGGAATACTATACCAACAGTTTCAAACCGTTGGTATTATGTATTTCCAGAACCATTGCACAGCACCCCCACCATTGCACCAGCACCCCCACCTGCATAAAAAGCACAAGAACTATTTCACAGCATTAAAACAGCATAAAAACACCTATAATAACACAAAAAAACACATAAAACCATCAAACTCTTCCAACCATGTGGTGTACTACAATTCCCTATTTCAATCTACATATGAAAAGAATAATCCAGTGGAGTTGAATAAAAGTTTCAATAACTCAAAATGGGGTATGGAAACTTACCCATGGTTCCATGGTGGTTATGAAACTAAATTTGAAAATGTGGTTGGGAAACTTACCCAAGGTTCTTTGGTGCTTACAAAAGGAGTAAAGTATAGAACTCATTATTTGATTTAAAATTCAGGAAGAACTGAAATGATCACAAGTTCAACTTGTGATGGTCAAGAAGAATGGAATTGTAAGTTTTTTTAACTTAGTTAGAATAATATTAATGTTTTTAAGGCTATGAACACTAAATGGTACAGGTATGGTGCGATCTATTGTCCTAAAGTATCAATACAATCTGAAAGATTTTGGTCCATTTTCTATATGCAAGTTGTTGTTTTAACTTAAAATTATGTCCTTTTCAAATAAAAGTGAGACACTTTGAGTTGTAACGGCCACACCATGTCTTGGATTAAGACAGAGTTGGCTCCTACATGTCACAAATGGTCCATGTATCACTTTTCTAAAGGATCAACACAATCTGGATGCGTTTGATCGATTTTTCGTATGCCAATTGTTGTTTTCACTTTAAATCAAGTCCATTTCAAATAAAAGTGAGACACATTGAGTGGTACCAGCCACACCGTGCCTCATATTGAGGCATAATTGACTCTTACACATCAAAAATGACCCATGGATCGTTTTTCTAAAGTTTAAACAGATTTCGAATGCGTTTGGTTGGTTTTTCGTATGCCAGTTGTTGTTTTCACTTAAAATTAAGTCCATTTTAAACAAAAGAGGGACACTTTGAGTGGAATCGACCACACCGCACCTCGGATTGAGGCTATATTGACTCGTACACATCAAATATGACCCATGTATCCTTTTTCTAATGTATAAACACAATCTGAATGTGTTTGATCGGTTTTCCGTATGTCAGTTGTTGTTTTCATTTAAAATTAAGTCCATTTTAAACAAAAGAGGGACACTTTGAGTGGTACCGGCCACACCATGCCTCGGATTTAGGCAGGGGTCAACTTGTACACGTCACATATGAGACATGGATCATTGTGATAAATTATCAACAAAATCAGAATCTGTTTGGTTGGTTTTCCGTATGTACTTAAGATGTTGTCCATTTTAAACATAAGAGAGACACTTTGGGTGGTTCCAGCCACACCGTGACTCTGATTGAGATGCAGTTGAGTTTTACATGTCATATATGACCCATGGATCCTTTTCCTAAAGTTTCAACAGAATATGAATGCATTTGGTAAGTTTTCCGTAGGTTAGTTATTTTTTTTACTTAAAATTAAGTCTATTTTAAACAAAAGAGAGACACTTTGAGTGGTGCCGGCCACACTGTGAATCAGATTGAGACAGTTTTGACTCGTACACATCATATATGACCCATATATCATTTTTCTAAATTTTCAATAGAATCCGAATGCATTTGGTCAGTTTTGTGTATGTCAGTTGTTGTTTTCACTTAAAATTAAGTCCATTTTAAACAAAAGAGAGACACTTTGAGTGGTACCAGCCATACTATGCCTCGGATTGAGGTTGGGTAAAATCTTACACATCACATATTATCCATGTATCCTTGTGATAAATTATCAACACAATAAGAATCTTTTTGGTTGGTTTTCCGTATATAATTAAATTGTTGTTCATTTTAAACATAAGAGAGACACATTGGGTGGTTCCGGCCACACCATGACTCAGATTGAGGTACATTTGACCTATACACATCACATATGACCCATGTATCCTTGTCTTAAAGTTTCAACAAATTCTGAATTTGTTTGGTAGGTTTTCTGTATGCCAGTTGTTATTTTCACTTAAAATTAAGTCTATTTTAAACAAAAGAGAGACACTTTGAGTGGTGTCGGCCACACCATGCCTTAGAATGAGGTGGGGTTGACTCTTACACATCACAAATGACCCATGGATTGTTTTCCAAAATTATCAACACAATCCAAATGTGTTTGTTCTGTTTTCTGTATGCTAGTAGTTGTTTTCACTAAAAATGTTGAGGTGAGATTAACTCGTACAACCACCAGGATAGCCCCCCCCCCCCCGGATTGTGGTGGGATTGACTCGTACACATTACATATTACCCATTTATCCTTTTTCTAAAGTCTCAACACAATCCGAATGCATTTGATCAGTTTTCCGTATGTCAGTTGCTGTTTTCACTTAAAATTAAGACCATTTTAAACAAAAGAGAGACACTTTGAGAGGTACCAGCCACACCATGCCTCGGATTGAGGTGGGGTCAACTCTTACACGTCACATATGCCCCATGGATCCTTTTCCTAAAGTTTCAACAAATTACGAATGCATTTGGTCGGTTTTCCATAAGTCAGTTGTTGTTTTCACTTAAAATTAATTCTATTTTAAACAAAATAGAGACACTTTGAGTGATGACGGCCACACCATGACTCAGATTGAGGCGGGGTTGACTCGTACACATTATATATGACCCATGGATCGTTTTTCTGAATTTTCAACAGAATCTGAATGCATTTGGTCAGTTTTCCGTATGTTAGTTGTTGTTTTTACTTAAAATTAAATCCATTTTAAACAAAACAGAGACACCTTGAGTGGTACCAGCCACAATGCGCCTTAGATTGAGGCAGGGTTAACTCGTACACATCACATACGAGCCATGGATCATTGTGATAAAGTATCAACACAATCAAAATCCGTTTGGTCAGTTTTCTGTAAGTACTTAAAATGTTGTCCATTTTAAACATAAGAGAGACACTTTGGGTGGTTTCGTCCACACAGTGACTCGAATTGAGGCGCGGTTGACTTTTACACATCACATATGACCCATGGATCCTTTTCCTAAAGTTTGAACAAATTATTAATGTGTTTGGTTGGTTTTCTGTATGTCAGTTGTTGTTTTCACTTAAAATTAAATCTATTTCAAACAAAAGAGAGACACTATGAGTGGTGACAGCCACACCGTGACTCTGATTGAGGCGGGGTTGACTTGTACATGTCATATATGACCCATGGATGGTTGTGCAAAATTTTAAACATAATCCGAATTCATTTGGTCAGTTTTCTGTATGTCATTTGTTGTTTTTACTTAAAATTAATCCATTTTAAACAAAAGAGAGACACTTTGAGTGGTACCATCCACACCGCGCCTCAGATTGAGGCGGGATCAAATCGTACATGTCACACATGAGCCATGGATCCTTTTGATAAATAATCAACACAATAAGAATCTATTTGGTCAGTTTTCTGTATGTACTTAAAATGTTGTCCGTTTTAAACATAAGAGAGACACTTTGGGTGGTTCCGGCCACACCATGACTAGGATTGAGGAGCGGTTGAGTTTTACACGTCACATATGACCCATTAATCCTTTTCCTAAAGTTTAAACAGATTATGAATGCGTTTGGTCGGTATTCCGTATGTCAGGTATTGTTTTCACTTAAAATTAAGTCAATTTTAAACAAAAGAGAGACACTTTGAGTGGTACCGGCCACACCGCGGCTCAGATTGGGGAAAGTATGACTCGTACACGTCATATATGACCCATAGATCATTTTTCTAATGTTTCAATAGAATCTAAATGCATTTGGTTAGTTTTCTGTATGTTATTTGTTGTTTTCACTTAAAATTTAGTCCATTTTAAACAAAAGAGAGACACTTTGAGTGGTACCAGCCACACCACAACTCGGATTGAGACTGGGTTAACTCATACATGTCACATATGACCCATGGATCATTGTTCTACAGTTTCAATAGAATCCAAATGCATTTGGTCAGTTTTCCGTATGTCAGTTTTTGTTTTCACTTAAAATTAAGTCCATTTTAAACAAAGGTGAGACACTTTGAGTGGTACCAGACACACGGTGCCTCAGATTGATGTTTTTTGACTCTTACACATCAAAAATGAAAAATTTATCGTTTCCCTAATGTATCAACACAATCCCAATGCGTTTGGTCAGTTTTCTGTATGCCAGTAGTTGCTTTCACTTAAAATGTTGTTCATTTCAAATAAAAATTAGACACTTTGAGTGGTTCCAGCCACACCGCACCTTGAATTGATGTGGGTTTGACTCCTACATGTCACAAATTTCCCATGAATCGTTTTTATAAAGTATAAACACAATCCAAATAAGTTTGGTCGGTTTTCCGTATGTCAGTTATTTTTACTTAAAATAGTTTCCATTTTAAACCAAAGAGAGACTCTTTGAGTGATTTAGGCCACACCATGCCACAGATTGAGGTGGGGTTGACTCATACAAGTCAAAAATTTCCCATGGATCATTTTCCTAATGTATCAACACAATTATAATGCGTTTGGTTGGTTTTCCATATGCCAGTAGTTGTTTTCACTTAAAATGTTGTGCATTTCAAATAAAAGTTACACAGTTTGAGTGGTTCCGGCCACACCACAGCTCGAATTGATGCGGGGTTGACTCTTACACATCAAAAATGTCTCATGTATCGTTGTGTTAAAGTATCAACACAATCTGAATAAGTTTGGTCGGTTTTCCATATGTCAGTTATTTTTACTTAAAACAGTGTTCATTTTAAACAAAAGTGAGACACTTAGAGTGATATCGACCACACAGTGCCTTAGAATGAGACGGGGTTGACTTGTACACATCAAAAATGACCCATGGATCATTTTAATAAATTATAAACACAATCCAAATGTTTTTGGTTTATTTTCCTTATGCCAATAGTTGTTTTCACTTAAAATGTTGAGGTGAGATTAACTTGTACAACCACCTGGACAACCCACCACCCCTCGGATAGCTCCCCACTCACCCCGGACAGACCCCCATCCCTCGGACATCCCCCACTCACCCCGGACAGCCCCCACCCCTCGGACAACCACCTGGACAGCCCCCTACCCCACCTGGACACCCCATCCCCCAACACCTGGACATCCCCATGTAGTCATTATTACAACCATTAATAAAAAATTATTAAACTACATCATTTGTCAAAGATAATCATACTGAACATAAATCAATAATATTATTGGATATATCAAGGAAAATTAAGGCATACTATCTTACATCCTAAATTACCACCCACATCCATGATTAATTTCCATAGACCTCTCATTTCTACCAAATCAAAAGATAAAAACAAAAAACATAGTTTCACATCAATAAAACCAAATCTAAAATTGTTATGGATGACTACACATGCCTGCATGGCTAGTGAAGAGCACCCCACCATCATAAAATTGAGTATTGTCCAAGAAAGAGACATAATATACAGTGTACATTGAGAACCATATTTAATTAACCCTAAATGCTTTATTATTACAATCATCTTAGGAAGCCAATTATCACTCATGACTAACCATGCCACTATAAACAACCTAGAGTGTATTAGTTTTCTCTCTAATCTCAACAACATCATCACAAATTCTTACCATGATGTGAATCATGTGTAATATGAATGATATTAACACAAAATTCCCAGAAATACCAAGCCTTCTAAAAACTGAAAATTTATGGATGATATTAACACACAATTCATTTTGAATCAAATTTGATTCACTTTACTACTTATCCCAATAGACCAAACTCATACTATAATCACTATATGTGTGCCACTATCAAAGCTCAACACACGCACCCAAATCAAACAGAAAACAAAATTCATAAACACCCAAATATAAAGAGAAAACCAAAACAGTAGATGTAGATAATTAAAATAAAAGTATCACTTTACAGGAAATGTAGAACTAAGAAATTTTGAAGATGGGTCGGAATGAAGGATTTTCACAGTAGGGTAAATAGAATCCCAATTCACCTCTTCACCCAATTGAAAACATAAAATCAAAATAAGAGATACATAACATTAAAATGAAAGTATAACTTACAGATTACAAATGATAATATAGGAAATTTTGAAGATGGAATGATTTGGACAGTAGGGTAAAGAGAATCCCACTTCTCTACTTCAGTTTAGGGCTCCAGTCGCTTGGAATGGGGGAGCCCAGGTCCTGTCTATTTCTGGGAAATCATTCGCAACGGTTTTAAACTGTTTGGAATAAAAACTTTTATCAACGGTTTTAAAAAACCGTTGGTGAAGCCCTTCAAAAACTCACTTTTACCAACGGTTTTACAAAACTGTTGGTATATCTTCATCAAAAAAAACTTTTATCAACGGTTTTGCAAAACTGTTGGTATATCTTCCTCACAAACACACTTTTACCAATGGTTTTTCAAAAACCGTTGGTATAACTTCACCTCTACATACCTTTACCAACGGTTTTTGAAAACCCATTTGTATATGCTTGGTATACTCATATACACCAACGGTTTAAGCAAACCATTGGTATATATCCATTGGGAAAACCTATATTTCCAGTAGTGTTTAGTCATCCTTTGGAAACTAGGATGCAAAAATGTTAGTGGGATCCCTAGAGATATTTCTAAGGTATGTCTAGGGGTGTCCCTAAGGATAAGTATACATATAGGATATAGTCCTAGAACTACGGTAACAATCTTAGAATTTAACCTAAGATGTTAGATATTGATGGTACTCCCCCTTTATTATGTTGTTTTCCCTAGCACGATTTTTGCCTCTCACACTATTCTTTTTGGGTTTTAGACGATGGCTGGAACCCGAAGGAACCGTGTTGATCAATGTAATGGACAATGCAGTGATTGTCCTCCTGAAAAAACAAATGTTATGGGAGATTGAGTGAAAAATATTATTGCTATACTTACACAAGCTATGAATCATTCTGGACTTCCAAATGAGTACAGAAGGGAACAATATTCTATTGAGTCCTTCATGAGGCAACGTCCACCTTCTTTCAGTGGGTCTCCTGATCCACTTGTTTCAGAACAATGGATCAGTACCACTGAAAAGATATTTTCAGTTCTTCAATGTTCTGAACATGATAAAGTCATCTTATCAGTATATAGTTTGGATGGTGAAGATGATCAATGGTGGAATCTTATCAAGAATATGAGGCCAAGAGATGAAATTGAGTCCATGGAATGGGACGAGTTTAAGAACTTATTTTTCAATAAGTACTTCCCTCATATTCTTCGAACAAAGATGGAGAAGGAGTTTCTTGAACTAAATAAATAGGATGATGAATCTGTTGGTATATACGAAGCGAATTTTACAAGGCTTGCAAGGCATGCATCTGGCTTTATCATCCAACCAGAAAGTAAAATTGATCGATTCTTCATTGGCTTAAAACCAAATATTCGAAGGGCATTAGCTATAAGAGACATCAGTAGATATGAAGAAATTGTGTGTTGTGCTATCAAGGTAGAAATGGAAGTTGGTGTTACATATCCATCTCATGGTTCAAGGGGATATCTCAGAATAATGGTGAAAAGAAGATGAATGTTTCCTTATGCTCAATGTATGGAAAGAATCATGGTGGATATTGTCTTAAAGGGACTAGAAAATGTTTTAAGTGTGGAAAAGAAGGTCATTGAGAAGATGAGTGTTGAAGTAATGGAAAAAGGGTTGCTAATGGTGTGAATAAAGAAATGACTGTAGAGAATGCACCACGAACATTTCAATGCTGCAAGGGCAATGAAATGGGGCATTATGATAATCAATACCCTAATCCAAGGGTTAATGATGATCGACATGAGCAACCACTTAAGGCAAAGGACAAAGGGAAGTCACATGCGATCACTATTGGTGATGTTGAATATGACAACGATGTGGTGGATTGATTAATTTTTTATGTACTGGGATTCCAAAATAATGTTGTATATAGTATCATGGAATATTGGAATATTTATGTATTGGTCTATTGTGGTTTTCAATAATTTTATGGTACTGGTAAACATGGAAAGTGATTGAGATATTTTTGGAAAAAAGATGATATGCTCATAATGAAGGGATAATGAGAAAATGGAATGTTTGATAGTATTCATGAGCTCATGACTGATATAAGGAAATAGTTATATCATGGTTTAAGTATATAGAATTTTGGGTTTTTGGTATGTGGAAAGAGTTAACTTTTGACAGCACTCATGTTTTCACTAAGATTCAATGGGTATTCATTTTTCAAGAGAATACATGATTAAGGCCTTCAAATATTTGGAATGTGACCAACAAGACATATCTTATGATATATGGGGATCAACGATGGTATTAACATGCTTGTTATATGAAATCTCTGGTAATCATTTTCACTGTATTATGAGAGTGGACTGCAGTATTATGGATAAGCCTAATGATTGGAATGGATTATATTGGACAGAAGTTATTATTGTTTAAGGATAAAATTTTTTTCAATATTATTGGTGGGATGTTATAGTAATGTAGTTTTAGAAAAAGAACAACTTGTAGGATGGGCGACAGCCCATCGCGTCAGACAAGGCTGTGGGAATCAAACCCACAACTGAAGTGCGACTGGCCTTTATCGCCTACCACTGGCCTACAGGAAGTCCCTGTTTAGTAGAAACTAGTTTTATTATATTAAGAAATATGATATATGAATTTTAAGTCAATTTTAAGAACCATATATGATTAATCTCACTATAGATGGACTTATGTATTTTTTGATAACTTTTCTAACCATTTGTTTGAGACAGATGGAATGACCCATCATTCTATCACATGATCTGCTAACACTTCATGAATGAAAAATTCAACTTCATTTCTTTAGGAGATGAAGTGGGAATTGTCCAAAGAACGACCAAGGGTGAGACTGTACCAAAATCACGAAAATATTTCTTTTAACTCCAATTTCATCAACTTTAGGAAAATGATCTTGAAAACCAAAAATGTTGTCCTAGTGCTCTTATATCCAATGAATCAGATGGTACCTTAGATCATCAAAATTTTATGGCTTTGTGATTGTTGGCTTTTTCATAGCCATGTTCTCTACCACTCTCCATCAGAACTTGATGGTTAGATTTTTCTTCCATATCCATATTTTCACCTATGTTCTCCTACGTGAAAACCCAGTGATAAGTTAATTTGGGTAACCGTTACGTTTCATACTTTAGTTTTTAAACCCAAGTTTTGGTATTACTTTTTACGATGTGGGTTTCTATTAAAGAAACTTTCAAGTAGTAACCCATTTATAACCCTGATGAATTTCGAGGGAGAAAATCATTTTAAGGGGGGTAGAATGTAACACCCCGAGATTTTATGAAAAATATTTTTTTTAATTTCATTAATGTCTTGTGTTGTACGCTACACCAAAAGGAGCTTTCATAACACGCATACCTGACTTGGCTTACATTACATGCAATAAATACCTTCCTCGATAGCGTGTGTAGTACGCAATACCGAGTTTCACTAAACGAGATATTATTATAATATTATTATGAACTAGCCGTTATAAATAGTAATACCCACCTTTTAAAATTTTATAAATTTAATCTTTCAAAATGGGCTTCATTTTTGGATTTGGAATATCGAAATTAGCTAAGGGTGATATTTTCGTACTTTTTGGGTAACTTTCATATTCTGATGAATAGTAAAAATTACTAAATTTTAATTAAAAACAACTTTTTTAATCAAAATAATTAATAGTGATAAATTATTAATTTGAGTGGTTTTAAAGTATATTTATAATATATTTGTACTATTTAATACAATGTTGGTCATTGGATGTAATTTCACATTTAAACCAGACATAAACAAGTGTCAATCTTTTGATAGTTATTATCTCTTAAAAATACGCTATTTGTTTTGACGACGAGAATTAATTTTTAAATTAGTTAATGTAACTGATATGTTTTGAATTTGGTAAAATAGTCATCATTTTTGAATTCATAATATCAAATATAGCTTAGGCCTAATTTTTGAACTTTTCTAGAAACTTTCATTTTTTGATGAATAGTGAAACCACTAAGTGGTAGTTAAAAAACTGAATTTTTCATAAAACTTAATTTTACAGCTTCTGTGAGTAGAATTTCAAAAATCCGAGAGACACTGTTAATATCAAGGACTAAAATGTGGTTCAATGAGATGAAAATAATTTTTGGTGAATAGTAACTTTTTACTTTTTTTACCACGGTTAAAAGTAAATAGGGTGATTAAGGGTAAAAGTGTTATTATTATTATCCTAACACATGTAATAATTCTATTGGATAAGTGTAATTCGAGCAAAAAAACCTTAGAAATAAAATATGACCATTTAGGCCCACTTGGATTAGATTAGGACATTTATTATTAATTTATTTAAAGAAGGGTTAAAATAATTAAAATCAAAGTTTAATAAGTAAATAATTTTTAATATAGGGTTATACAAAAGATAAATTCGACTATAAATATTCATTATAAAGCTAAAACGATTTCCTACATAATGGTATTTTATTTTTAATTTTTATAATTTAAATAATTTAATTTATTTATGACACAATGATGATGCAGTAATCATATTATTAATTAAATATTGACATAATTGCTATTATAAATACCCAAATAAATGTAATTTGAGTATTTTTATGAATTAAAATAATTTTTTATATTAATATGAAATGTTATTATTGATTTAAGTAACTTTTTTGGAACTAATATTTCTGTTATGAGTTTCAAAAAAATCAATTACCAAATAATGTCAAAATTGACATAAAATAGTTTTTGAACAAATATTATATTATTAATTTTTATTTTATTCCTAAAAATCTAAGGTCCATCCAAATGATTTAGATAAGGTTATATATATTAATAATAAACAACTTGGGGTTATTTTGTCTTGTTATAGTAAGTCTATTATCCTTATAGTGTAAGACAACAAGAAGACAGGGTAAAAGAAAAATTATTTAACATAAAGTTAAATCTAAATGATAAGGTTAAAATAGAAACCTAAACTTTTCTAAATTCTATTTTATGAGAGTAATTCGACCCATCACCACCTTATCTTAGAAATAAATCAATTTGAAGCTATTTAAAACTGAATAAGACTTTATAATAAAATAATATTTTTCATTTTTCCAAAGGTGCCCCTCTCCTTCCTTATAAAGGGGAACCTCCTCCCTCTCTTACTCACACCACTTTGAGCCTTCAAGCTCGGCCAAACCTTGAAAAATTATCTTCTCCACTTCCCTAGAAACATCATATAGGTCCTGGTATTCTTTAAAGACCAATTTTAGTGCCCTAATAGGAGGTCTCAAAGAGGCGCTTCAAAGAAGAGGTAATGTCCGTTACCGATTCTTTCAACTTTATTTCTTCTTCCACTTCTTCTTCTTAGGTTGTTTCATTATGAAGTAATAACATAATTATCCCTAATATACTGATATTTTATTATAAATATGAAACAATCCTATTTAACCTTCTATCCATCCTACGGAAAACAAAATCACCACGCGTGCGTACGTACGGAATACCGTCTCCATGTCGTGGTGTAATCTATTTTTCCACCATCACCTTACTTGGATGGGTATAATGGTGTAAATAATGACTATATATGATTATTATAAAGTTATATTGATTCTGAAATAGTATACATACACTCCAATACAGTTACACGATCATGGGAATGATATCATCGCTCGTGCGTACATACGGACTACCGTCTCCACGAACGCGATGAGATTCATTTTCCATGATTAACCATTCGAGAATGATTATAAAGTATATATAATGAATAATAATGAAATATATGGCATAATAATGCTACTGTATTTATGTATACATATATATATGTCATCTATTTAATTTCATTCAATTCAATAAGGAAACGAAAACAATGTTCATGCGTACGTACGGCCTACCGTCTCCATGAACGGTGTATTTCATTCCTTTTATAAATTTATAATATATATGTAAATTATGAATATATAATATATATAAATCATGTTTTACATTCCGTAATTATTTAAATCAGGATATAAGTAATAATATCAAGAACGACAAGTCGAAACACATATGATAAATGAAAGGATTTTACCTAGAACGCTACTTTAACATGGAATTTACAAAAGAATGGGTAATATAAAGTCATAAGTGAAACATATATGATATCATAACAATGAATATGATTATGTAATAATTCAATGACATTATTTAAATCATTATACAGGAGGATCAGATCCATATGAATCATATCGGACCTAAGGTAAGGGATAATTTATCAATCTCATTTTTATCCGAGGTTGTTTATTCGTAAGTATTTATTGGGGTTATCATTATCATCCAAGCCCATGTTTTCTAAAAATGTTTTCATGTATGTTTAAAGTTATTTTTACCCATTTTTGACTTTTACTATATGGTATGTAAAGAATATTTCATTATGAGGTACTTTTTGACTTTTTTGGAAAAAGTACGAGAAGAATGTTTTTTTAACTTATACGGCATGAAAGGATTTTACGGTTTTATAAATCCTTATTTACATGAAGATTCCTCAAAAAGATTTCACGACTATTTACAACAAAATATCATAATTTTAAAATTGCATGATTTATGGTGAAAAGAAATTGATTTTGAATAAGAAATGATATTTTCCTCAAGAGTTCATTTCAAGTGTTTTATCAAAACCATTTTTCATCTAAGATGACATTATTTCATATGTGTATGTTTCAGGTAACATGTCTCTATGATTTACATGGTTTCACTTATCTTATTATGAAATGATATCCATTTATTTTATATGGATTATGTGATGATGGGATGATGTTTATGAAACCCATTTTATTTATTGGGTTATTATGAATGATGTATGTTTATTTTGGGGCACAAGTAAGAATGATTTCATTATGAGATGGGTGGGACCTATATATCCCTCTAATGCATTGGGTAAAGATTTATATCTCATGAGATAGACATGGACAGAATGGTAAGTTAATCTGGTTCAATGTTACAGGACTGAAATGAGGAGTGAACTCGATTCAGAAAGGGACTTTTTCCACCAAGATGGTCTTGGTAGCAATGCCTTGGCTACTATGGAAATCATGACATGTGCTGAATAGTTGCCACAATTACATGTTTTACTCCCATGCTATTTTATCATGATTAATGTTTTCTTATGATCTATGCCTTACGTACTTCCATGTTTTATGTCATTGCTCATGATTTTGATGTTTAAACATTATGTTCATGTTTTTAAGCTCAAATGTATATGATTTGTTTTATTTTATTTGTGTTTACCCTTACTGAGCATTTGAGCTCACCCTTTATATTTTTTCTTTTCCCCAGGATATAAAGAAAGGTTTTAGGTAAGAAAAAAAGGGGGGGCATATCGATATGGGAGTTGTTGAAGATCTTTCAATTGGATTAGATGTTTATATTCCGAGTTTCCAAAGACACTAAACTATTACGGTCCTTATGTGTCTATTTTTGTTATGTATTAAGTATTCCGCAAAAGTAATGTAATGTCCATGTACGTCAGGGTTTGGGTCTCTACATGAATACCTTTAAAATGTGTGTTAGGGGGTAAAAATCAAACAAAGGATCATCAAATTTCATGAAATCATACAATAACTACCATAAAGTTATTTTTTAAAAAACTTTATTGATGAATTTCAATTTAAGGTCTAGATTTATTAGGATGATCATAAAATAAATTATGATGCTTTTAGTAACAAAAAAATGTGTATAATGTTTAAAACCATAGAAAAATAGATCTAAAATATGTGAAATCCAAGGAATACAAATTTTTATTTTTTTTATGAGTAATAGTAAATAGCACATAAATCAGACATGTGATCTATATAGATGGCCCCAACAATTAGTTTTTAATAGTTTAATAAACATGTGTCATGGGGTAAAAATGAATAAAATGAAATCTAGTTTCTATAAAATCATACAAAAATAATAATTGAATGATTTTTGAAATATAAGAATAAATGTAACATCAATATGAAGTATAATTTTCTCCAAGTGAATGAAAACATGTTATTAGTGTTTTAAAACACTAAAATGTTCCTATAATGGTCAAAAACATAAAACATTGCATTATAATGATGTGAAATCCTAGTAAAATCATATATATATATATATATATATATTATTTTTTATATGTACAAGTAGACAACACATTAATCTCGTGTGTGTTATAACAACCCTGCTCTTTATTTCACATTAATTTATGAATTATCACATAAGATTACACTTATTACAACCCGAATGATAAAGAGGTATAGTGTATTTGGAAAATTGGTAAATTAACTTAAAACTTAAAACAATAAATACATCATATTTATTGGAAGATTCCTTAAAATTCTTGTACTTAAACTGGTTGGGATTACCTGGGGACATACATAAGAAAGGGGTGGGCTATAAAGGATAGCAAGGAAACAATCATGGAATTACATGAATAATGTAATACATGTTATAAAATAGGAATATTAATGGGACATAAAAGGGATGATAATCACAAACATGAACAATGATTCCTGATATATCATGATAACATAATGGAAATATGGGAAATGTGGTAACAACTTAAAATATTGCATCATAAACATAGGTTAAGGCTAACCCACCAAGACATTATGGTGAAAAAAGTCATGTGATGGATTATGTCCACTAAATAATCCCTATCATGATGTCTCGTGATTTTAAAATACTACCCAATGCATTTGAGTGATATAATTCTGCGCAAACCCATCACATTCATTTCTTTCTCATGCCTAACTATACAACATAGATCATAAAGCATGGAATCATTTTTCATAAATTTTTATTCCAAAATAAAGGAGTGTGCAATAAATTCATGTAAGAACCAAAAAAAATTACTACTAGTTTATAAATATGAACACCCTTAATAATAAATGGTTATGGTATTCACTACATAATTTTATTGGCATGGAAATTCACGGTGAAACTTTGGCATCAAAACAATGTCATTTAAAGATTCATCAAATTGGTTGATGAGATAAAAATGGATCTCTCATAATTTGGAAATCAAATGGATATTAATAAGTACATGTAAAAACATGTCCCAACAATATTAATTATAAATAAAAGGCATTATATAATAAAGAAACTTGAATAAAGATGGGTAGGACAAGAACCCTTACCTAGGGAGTGTGACTCCAAATGCTTTGTAGTAGTTTTTTTTAGAAAATGGAGGCACCTTCAGAGGACTCTATAGAGGTGAAATAAGAGAAATTATATGTTCAAAGAATTTTTAAAGAGGATAAATGGGAACCTGAGTGGTTTTATATAGGAAAAGATAAGGGAATTGTTTAATATTTTTCAAATTTTGGTTTTGGACTCTATATAATAAGATAACCAAAACAATAAGCCTTCACATGGGTTTTTCCCATGTTTTTTTCCAAATGGGAGTGGATTTAATTATTTAATAATTTCAAGTGACTAACATAATAAAATAAAACCCTTTATGAAGTGTATGTGTGTCATACTCTTAAAGAAATGGTTTTAAAACAATAAAATACATTAATGGTTTTGGAGGATTCACAAAGGCTTTATAAGATTAATAAAATAAACATAGAATCACATTATATTAAATGAAAATAATATAATTGGTATTTTACAAAATTTATAGTATTTACTACATTACTTTTGGGTCATTATTATATCATAATACACACCATATATTTATATGGTGTTGAATTTTAACCTAAAAATTCGACTATTTCGAAAAATTATGAAAAATTTATCATTGGATAATTTTGAAATTATGATTCAAAAAATAATCTTCATTTTATAAAAATATTTTTTAAAATATTCTTATTTTTATTTTTAAAATAAAAATCGACATTTATTGAGAAATGTTGGAGTTTTTGACAAAAACAGTTTTCAAACCCATATAAAAATTACATTTGACTTCATAAAAATTATATAATAAATTATATTCAATAAAAATTAATTAATAAAAATATTTTATAAAATATTATTTATTTCATAAATCCATTAATTCAAAAAAATTATTAATTGAAATTAAATACTAATTGAAAATTCAATTTATGTTTTACTATATAAAAATCAAAAAAAACATTTATAAAGTAATGATAATAAGAAAATATAAGAATTATTCTATTTAAAATGAAATATAAATATTTATATTATTATTTTCTTTATACATATCACTTTAATACACCATAAAACTCTATGAGGGTAAGGTGTGTGATGGTGTGACATTCATGGGGTGGTTCAGCATACATGGTTTGGGTTGTGATCTCGATGACCTTGAACTTCTCCCATAAACGATTTTGGTCATGATTAAGTTGTTTAATATCATATTTTTCTTGGTCAAGTTAAAATATTATTGATTATATATCTATAATAATCTCTGATAAATGGGTTTCTTAGGGTATGATTCTACTTATTGAGGCCATCACATCCTTTTTCTGTGTCATTAGATTTGTTAAAACCCTATATTTATACAAATCAGATGATCACTTTTCAATTAGTATAGTATCAATGGTAAAGTTTATTAGTGTTATTTTAAATAAAAGAGGATAAAACAAAACCAAATAATTTCATGTGTTTTGTACAACCATAATATATAATAATGAATTTAATTAAATCACTAGCAAAATTTTATTTATAACAGTTCTGGTCATTACAATCTACCCCCTTCTGAATTTTTGCCCTAAAAATTTTAATTTCCACACTCAAATAGATGAGGTAAATTATATTTTATCACTTCATCCAGTTCCTGAGTTTCTTCTTCAAACTTTTGGTTTCTCCATATCACTTTGACAAGGTGAATTGTCTTATTCTATAGAGCTTGGTCTCTACAATCTATGATCTTCACTGAATGCTCCTCATTGGAAATATCATTCTCCAATGGAATTATCTCTAGATGTAGTAAATTTTATGGGTATAGTATGTACTTATTTAAGAGTTATACATGGAATAAAACATGAACTTGAGATAGGTTGGGTGGGCGTTCTATTCAATAGGCCACTGCGATGATGCAATCAATGATATCAAAAGGATTGATGTATCTTGGACTAAGATTTACCTTATTAAACAATATCATGAATTTATTCCAAGAATATATGTTGAGGAATACCATGCCTCAAAAATAAAACTCTAGGTCTCATCGATGATTTTAATTATATCTCCTTTTTTACTCTGATTAGCCTTGATGTGTTGTTAAATGGTCTTGAACGTTTACACCATTTCTCAACCATTTCAGGACCAAGCAGTTTTAATTCCCCAAATTCACCCCAACATGAAATTTTTCTACACATATTACCATAAAGGGATTTATATGGATATATTCTTATTCTTGAGTGGAAATTATTATTGTATGAAAACTCTACAAGATGAATATGTTGGTCCTATCCTCCTTTGAAGTAAATTGATCTTGCACTGAACATGTCCTCGAGTATATTGATATTCTGGTCATATTATTATTGAATTTGAGGGTGATAATTATTTATTAAGTTCAACATAGTATTTATATAATTTTGGAGACTCATCCATATCATGGAGTAAAATCTAGGGTCTCGATCAGATATGATTGATAGTGGTGTTCCATATAGACTAACCACTTCTCTAATGTATATCCTTTCAAGTTGATTAAGTGATAACTCCTCTTGAATTGAAATGAAGTGTGCAATATTTATAATATTATTCACCACAAACCATATATAGTAATTTACACTTAATGTATTTGGAATACCAGTGACAAATTCAATGGTGATGTTTTCCCATTTCCTTGTATTTATGGGTAATGGATGCATTATCCCCTTATATTTTTTCAATTCTTCCTTCACTTGATGACATAAAAGACATCTCGATGTATATCCTATTATATAATTATTCATATTGTCCCACAAATAGTTCTATTGGATATATTGATTCATATTTTTGCTTCCTAAATAGATGTAGAAGGATGAGTTATGTGCATTATCCAACAGATACTTCTTTAACTCAACATTTGATGGTATGCATAGTTGTGCCCCAAATATTACAACACCTTCTTCATTAACATTAAACTCTAAGTATATACCTTTTCTTATAACATATAATTTTTTTTAATTCCCACATCATCTCTTTGATAATCCTTTACTTTTACAAAAGATATGGTTGAGAAATAAAATATGAAAGGATTGAGGATGTTCCTTCCTTTATGATCCCCATGTCTATCCTTTTCAAATATAAAAATATCAGCTCCTTCTAAATTCTCATAAATGATAAAATCATTAGATATTTTCTAATTAGAGAATCCACCACTTTATTTTCTTTCCTAGGATGGAAGTGAATTGATAATTCATAGTACTTGATCAACACTAACCATTATTGTGAACACATATTCAACTCTTTTTGTGTGAATATATACATGATGATTTTTTGATCCATATATATTTCACACTTTCCCACAAAGAAATAATGACTCAATATTTTCAAAGATAATATCACTACATCCAACTCCATGGCATGCATTAGGTTCTTATATTCATGAACTTTCAACCACCTTAAAGCATAGTCTATCACTTTCTTATTCTGCATTAACACACAGACCAAGCCTTACTTCAATATATCACTGAATACCACAAAACGTTCTCCTCTTATGGGTAGTTTTAGTACAGGTGCATTGATAAGCCTTCTTTTCAACTTCATGAATATCTATTCACAATAATCATTCTAATAAAAATTGAATACCTTCCAAGTTATCTAGGTTAGAGATTTTTAAAACCATGAGAAATTTCCCAAAAATCGATCATGGTTCCTAGTTAATCCATGGAAACTATGGATATCCATCGTATATATTGGAATCAGCCATCCTCCAATTACTTTTATCTTTTTAGGGTCTAAAAATATCTCATTTTTTATGATAATATGCCCCAATAATGAGACTTCCTTCCACTAGAACTTACATTTGTTGTATGTTTCATAATTTTTATCCTTTAATAAGGTATTTAGCAAAGTGACCAAATGCTCCTCATGCACCTACATTCTTTTGAAGTATATTAGAACATAATCTATAAAGACTACCATATATTTGTCAAGGTAATATCTAAAGACACTATTCATCAATTCCATAAATATTTCTGGAGAATTAGTGAGTCTTAATGGAATTACTATGATCTTATAGTTCCCACACCCTATATAAAAATTAGTATTGGGGATATCCTCATTCTTCAGGAAAACATGGTAACATCCAGACCACATATCCAACTTGTATATGTATTGTTCTCCACATAACAGATCAAACAAGTAATCAATTCATGGAATTGGATACTTTTTCTTTATCATTATAATGTTGATCTCATGATAATCATTGCAAAGTAACATTGACCCCTCCTTCTTCTTGAAAAAGATGACTGGTTCACCCCCATGGTGAAGCACTTGGGAATATGAATCCTTCATACAAATTATCTTGTAGTTGTTTATTTAGCTTCTCATGTTCCATAATATCCATTCCATATAGTTTCTTGGATAGTTTAAATTCCCCAAGTATAAATTCAATTAAAATTTGACCCATATTCTAGTAGGAAGACAAGGAAATTACTCAGGAAACACATCAGTATATTCACTCATAATGGTAGTTTCTTCAAGGTTGATATTTTCCTTAGACTAAATCATTTGAGTTATATATTCTTATTCATAGGGATATAATATCCATGCCTGAGATTTTAGTGCTAAATAATATTAATCCATATCCTCACATTTTTACATAATTAGGGGATGATTTTCAATATATAGAGTGATTTCCTTCTCAAGAAAATTTATGTTGGGTCCATATAAGGAAATAAAATACATACCCAGAATTGTATCAAATTAAAAAAATAAGTATGACATGGTTCATTAGGATGTTCATCCCATAAATTTTCATAGGGGAGGATTTATATACTTTGGATGAAATAATTTCACCATTTTTTGTTTTCACCATAAGATCAACTTCCATAATTTATGGTGGTGTATGAACAGTTCTACTAAACATTCATGATATGAAGAAATTAGTAGAGCCAAAATCAATAAGTATGTTCACTATTATTGAATGAATAAGTATCAAACCTATCACCACATTGTTTTTAGCTTCCACCTCAATGGTTGTGATGGAAAAAGGTCACCCATTATTCCATGGAGGTTGTTGGTTGTCTCTAAAAACCCTTGTCTTAGTTCAGTTGTTTTAAAAATGTATAGGTTCCTTGCAGTTGAAATAATTAACAATGCATTGAGGGTTTACTAGAGCATTCCATTCCTCCATTTCATTAGTAGTTATCTCTTGTCAATTATCTCTCTTAATATGTACTTCATTCGAACACCTAAAGCATTTCCGCATTCCCCTTAGGCAATTTTTGGGGTACTTTTTCTACACTTTTGACAAGTGGGATGTTGAAATTTCTTAGAACCATTATATTTCTCCATTAGACCACCAAAATTAAACTTCACTTTCTGCTTATTATATCCATGATACCCTTGAGATTCACTAAACTCTATTTCAACATTATAGTAACATTGGAAAATTTCTTCAGAGCTATCAAATTCTCGGATCATGATGTATTTTCATAAACTATGTTTTATTCAACCAAAAAATCGCTCAACCTTGTATTCTTGGGTAATAATAAAGTTGAGCTATTTGAGAGAGTATCATCACAATGTTCGTGATTAGTACTCCCATTAGGAAGGTAATCTCATTGGGGCAGTCATCACATTTTCTATCACTTTAGTTGTTTACCTGATTCCCCATATTTCTATCCATTGGATAAAATAAATGGAAAACTATGGATTATTATTTTTCAACTATTTAAAACATAAATAATAATCTAATGACATTAAAGTGATAACTTATAAATTACATGTATTTCCTTAACTTATGAATTTAAAGGCTTAAATTTATGTTATCCATGACCTATTTCCTAAATAATACTTTAATCTTTATTTTATTCCCTTAATAATGATTTATAATGATATTATGATTTTACAAAACAATATCCCCTAGGAGTGTCAAACCAGGTATACAGAAAGGCCCATTGTGGTGCACAAGTCCCCAGTTGAGTCTAACTCAATGTGGTGCTTTTGTGTTTTACACCAATATACATTTGTTATTGAGCCATATCCACTTGTAGTATCCACATAGGGATGTATTTTTATGATAAAAATTACTCTATAATTACCAAAATTTAGGGATTTTTTATTAGACATAGTATTATCCCTAAGGGTTCCACTGGTGCTTTCGAATCCTAATCCTAAAAAATAACTAAACTTTTCCATTGATACCAACTATAACAATCCAGCTCTTTATTTGACTATATTACATGATTTATTACATAATATTACACTTAATATAACCTAGAAGATCAATAAGTGTAGTGTATTAGGGAACTAGGTAAATTAAATAACAACTTAAAATAGGAAATAAAACATAATTATTAAAAACTAATTTAACATGCTTGTACTTAAAACTGTATGGGATAACCTGGTGACATACATAAGAAAGGGGTGAGCTAAAAAGCCCAGTAGGGGAAAAAGGTATAAAAAAGAATAAATTAATATATGTTAGAAAATATACATATCAGTGGGACATAAAAGGGGTGAGAATCATAAACATGAACAATGTGTTATGATATAACATGATAACATAATGCAAACATGGTAAATGTCGAAACAACTTAAAACCTTACATCATAAACATATGTAAAGGAAAACCTCCTAAGACATTATACTATAAAAAGTCTCATGATTGATTAGTTTCACACTATAATCCCTTGTATGATGTCTCATGAGACTAAAGCATTACCCAATGCATTAGAGTGCTATATAATTCCTAGCACACCAATTACATTCATTTCATTCCCATGCTTAAGTGTGACACATAGATCATAAAACATGGAATTATTTTGCATCACTTTTTATTCCAAGATCAATGAGTGTGGAATCAATTCATGTTATTTTAAAATCAAGGAAATAAATGGGTATAATGGTGAAAACCCTTGATAGTAAATGGGTGCGTTATTCACTACACAATTGTTTTGGCATGGAAAATCGTGGTGAAATTTCGGTAGTATAACAACGTCACTTAAAGATTCATAAAATGGGTTTATAAAACGGAAAGGGGTCTCTAATAATTTGAAAATAAAATAGATAGTAATAGTGACCTGTAATAACTATTTTAACAATAAGAATTAGACATATACGGAATAAGATAATAAAGAAAATTCAATAAAGATGAGAAGGAAAAGAACACTTACATTGAGAGAGTGACTCCAAATGATTAGGAGGAGCGTCTTATAAGCTTGAGGAACCGTGGGGGAACTATAGACAGGGTAAGGAAGAGTAATTATGTGCTGAAATTATTTTTAGTGAAGATAAATGGGATTTTTGGTGGTTTTAAAAAGGAAAATAGGGGGAAATATTTATTATTCCTCAAATTAAGGTTTTGGACACTATATAATAAAATAACCAAAACCGAAAATTGTCCCATGGTTTCTGCCAAAGGGGACTGGTTTTCATTATATAATAAATAAAAGAAACACAATTAATTAAATAATGTTCTTGTTGATGTGGAAGTGAGTCATACTCTTAATGAAATGATTTAAAACCTTAAAATACATTAATAATTTTGTAGGATTCATAATGGCTTTATACAATTAATCAAATAAACAATAAATATCATTATTTTAAAGGGATTTATACAATTAATACAATAAAAAATAAATTACATTATTTTGAAGGGGATAAAGATATTTGTTCATGGATACCATTTATATTATTTATTATATCACTTTTGGGTCATTATTAGGTCCACTACTGGAAAATTTCCCTATACCCATAATTTCAAACTCTGGGTATAGCCCATGAAACCGTGGGTATAGGCTATTCCCATGGTTTCATGAACCTTGGACTCTTGAGGCATCAGAATAGCCCTATACCCACGGTTTTGTAGAAACTGTGGGTATATCCAACTGAAATCTCATATTTCCCATGGTTCTGGTAAACCATAGGTATACATATATACCCACGGTTTATATAACTGTAGGTATACATTTTTACAACCCAAATTATATACCCATAGTAATGTAAACCGTGGGTATAAATAGATTTTTCACAGAAAACATACCCCACAAACCATGGGTATAGATAGTTTTGAAGCAACATATATACCCACTGTTTGTTGAACCATGGGTAAAGATGGTTTTCCTAGAAAAAGAAACTGCCCATGTTAACCACTATGAAACAATGAACTTGCAGTCCCCCACTAGACCTGTAGCCCCTTCCTTACCCCTGGATAGACCCCCCTTGGGACCTACAACCCCTCCCTTCCCCCATAGACATACCCCCCTGCAGCCCCCCACTGGACACCCCCACTGGACCTACAACCGCACCCATCCCCCTGGACAAACCCCCCCTGCAGACCCTCCCTTCCCCCTGCAGACCCACACTAGACCTACATCCCCTCCCCACCCCCATGGACAGACCACCCCTGCAGCCCCCCTAGACCTACAACCCCTCCTAGTCAGACCCCCTTTGTAGCCCCCCCCCCCGGATAGACCCCCCCCCCCTCCCTATAGCCGCCCACTGGACATGCAGCCCCTCCCTTCCCCCAGGACATACCCCCCCCCTCCCTATAGCTGCCCACTGGACATGCAGCCCCTCCCTTCCCCCAGGACATACCCCCCCCCCCTAGACTTGTAGCCCCACCCCCCTGAAACACCCCACTAGACCTTCAGCCCCTTCCCCCTGGACCTGCAGCCCCCCTCCCCCTAGACAGACACCCCTACAGCCCCCCCTGAACATGCATCACCCCCCTGGACAGACCCCCCGCTATAGCCCCCCACTGGACCTGCAACCCCTGGACAGAACCCCCCCCCCCCCTCACATTGGACCTGCAGCCACATCCCCTCCCGTACCCTGGACAGACCACCCCCCCCCCAGACCTGCAGCCCCTCCCCTTGGACCCCAATCCCCCACCACTCGACCCCCTAGACCTTTGACACCCCCACTATACCCCCTACCATTGGACCCCCCCTAAACACCACCTGGACCCTGGATACCCCCACTATACCCCCCCCCCCCCCCCCATTAGACCCCCTAGACCCCCCCCCCCCCCCCTTCTGGATAGCCCCCCTCCGGGACAGCCCCCTCCCCCTAAAACCCATGAGACTTATTTTGAAACTGTGGGAAGATGACAGAGAGTGTTCTACCTCAACAATTGATCAGAGATTCGTGTATGTTCTAGTCTGTTCTATTCAATATTTTGGATAGGGAGTGGGTTTCGGTCCTGCTATGGTTAGGGAAGCGGACCAGTTCTTGTAAAGAATGATTCTTTGGAGTTTCTCCAGAAAATAAGTCACACCTTCTGTGGTAATGTTGAGCCCTATGAAGAAGAGGAGTGTCTTGAGAATATAGTGATAATTTTTGAATTTGATGAAAATAATGAGGCTGTTAGAGTAAAATGTTTTTCGTTCTAGTTAGAGGGTCCTAATCGAAGACGTTGGGACTCTCTGGTTCAAACATGGATGAACGTAGAGAGATGTTGAAATATTTCAAGATCATTTTAAAAGAGCATAAGTGTCCTGAGGTCCTATATTATTCCATATCCTAGTAGTATATTTATCTTTCCAAAGGTGGATGATCATTGATGGAGTATACCAATCATTTTTCTGAACTATTGTAGTACACACCCTAGATCATTTTATATTAGTAGATGAAATCTCAGAAGTTTGCTATGGGAATATGGATAAAAACTTATTCTCAGGTATTTTTTTCAAGGTGAAATATTACAATGAGGTAGTTGATCATTATTTCAAGGTTTATATCATATGTAAAGGAATGTCTAGTTACATTGGACACCCCATGGACACCCCCTGGACACCCCTCCCCACTCCCCTTATAGCCCCTCCCTTCCCCCCTAGACAAACCCCCTCCCACCTTGTCAAGAATAATGGCATAAAGATCTATTGCATGAAGATGTGTTGAAGATGTGTTGAAGATGTGTTGAAGATGTGTTGAAAATATATATATATAAAGAGTTCATTAGATGTGTTAAAATAAAGAATAAGTCTTGGAAGAGGACCAAGGGTGAAGGTATGCAGGAAGAATTTCATAATGAAATGACATTCCTAATTTGGAGATATTGATATGTTTTTAGAGCATGGATGAAAGTTGATACAGGTTGTCAATTAGATATGGATCATGTTCACTAGCTGAATTAAGGAAATGGCTAATATAATAAAGCTATAATTGATCTTAATATCTGAAATCTAGAACTGATTTAAAATACATGAATGATGGAGCAATTTTTAACTAGTTTACTAGGCTGAGGTTACACAACATTTCAATGGCCTGCATAAATATTGTTTCACAGGGAGTCAGAAACTTCCATGAAGCTATTATAGAATGGGAACTAAATCTTTAGGTGTGGACAAGTAGGCTAATAGGCAGTGTTCATGTGGAAAAACATGCATCATGTGAATGCAACTCTTTCATGGTTCAGATGGTAGCATGAACCGAGTTTTCTGGTATCATGCCAGCAATGTTTTGAATAAATATTTTTGGTAATATAGATTACATATTATTTGGAGTCTTAAATGAATAATACAGTGTTGCGATATTCTTTATGTTCTACTGCGACATAGTTCATGATGAGATCCTTAACGCTATGGGTGAGTTCTTTAACCACACCTCAATGCCCTATGGAATCAACTCTTATTTTATTTCCATGATCTGAAAGAAGGAAACTTTTGTGGATGTAAAGGATTTCAGACCTATTTCTATTGGGAATACCTTTCCAAAAATTATTAGAAAAATTATTTCTATGAGGTTAGGTCCCATTGCTCGTTGGTTTATCTCTTTAAATCAGTTTGGCTTTATTCTTGGTAGGAATATTCAGAACTGACTCTAAATATGTTAACATCATGAAAAAAAAGTTTAAACATGGGAACTTTGCATCAAATCTTGATATCTTAAAGGAATTTGATACAATAAAGTGTAGTTTTATTTTTGAAATGATCAGAAGGTATGGAACCCCCCCCCCCTGCACCCCCATCCCCCCCTGGACAGCCCCCTTGAACACCCCCATGCCCCCCTAGACAGCCCCCTTGCACCCCCCTGGACATCCCCCTTGCACCCCGACTGGACACCCCCTCCCCCCTAGACACACCCCCTAGACACCCCTCTAAGACAACCCCCCTGAACACCCCCCCCCCCCCCTAAAAGACCTTGGACACCCCCTCTTAGACACCCCACCTGCACCCTCCCCCTGCCCCGCTGACCCCCCCCCCCCCCCCGGATAGCCCTTGGACACCCCCCTGGACAGCCCCCCTAGACACCCCACCTGCACCCTTCCCCCTTCCCTACAGACCCCCTGAACCCCCCCCCCCTGGACAGTCCTTGGGCAGCCCCTCCTAGACACCCCACCTACACCCTCCCCCCTACTCCTGATAGTTTCATTCATATGAATACAATTTTTATTGATCCACCAAACCAACAAGTTACATTTAATCAGGATTTCTTTACACCAATACATATTTTCACCACTAGTGATACCATTTGGAAGATGATGTATAGAACTATAAGTCTTGGCCAGGAAAACCCCCATTAGAGACTTCCTGAAGACTAAACATTCCATTTAAGAAGATATAATAATGTTATCAAAACATTCACTTTGATGGTGGTTAATAACTACCTGTGTAAAACAGGGGTAACAACATGCCTTGGGAAAAAATGTTGGGAGTCGGATAGCCTAGAAAGCCAAGAGGGGAACCAGCCCAGTTGTCGAACCAGATGTTAATGTTTCCTCATTCCACAATCCACCGAGACTGCTTCTTGAGAACCAAGATGTTCCCATGAAACTCCTTCCACATCAATGATACTTCCCCTGGATCCTCAAGGTCAGATCAATACTTTGAAAGATATGAAATTTCCCCATAGCGAACAACCTTTAAGAACCTCCCAAGTAAACTTTCCTTGAATAATGTGCATTGATCCCTTGACACTGCATTAGTTGATACCACCATCTACCACTATTATGTCCATCCTCATCCACAAATACCTAGGAAAATATTCCATCCCCATGAGAATACAATATGAAAGAAGTCATTATCTTTTCAATATTCCCCAACACCACTTTTGAATCCATTAGGACTGATAACACATGAATCTTAACGGATATAAGGATTAAATTCACCAGTGTAATTCTTCCACTAAAGGATAAAAGGTGGATTTGGGGGATGGTGTGGTGGCTAGTGTGGGCTGGAGTGGCTAGTGCCGGTGAGAAGGCAGGTGGAAGGGGGATGGGAGGGGCCTGGTGTGGACTAGAATTGGTGGTTGGGGCTGTTTTGCAAGTGGCAGAGGGCTGGAATTAGTTTTTTGCAAATGGATGGGGGTGGGGGTGGTGTGGTAGCTGGTGTGGTGGCTAGTGTGGGTTGGATTTCAGGTGGTCGTAGCGTGACCATGGCGTGACCGCATCTTGTTGGATCGATCCAGTGACATCTGTGGGGCAGCATCTTCCAGCCAGGAGCGAAGGGAGTGGGATGAGGTGAGGAAACATTCTGGTTGTCACCCCACTGGCAGAAATTTTGATTAGTCAGTCTCAACATTGATCACAAGACTCATGGAATACTATCACAGAGTTGATCATCCATCATATTCCCCATTGTTGTAGAAAACTCCAACTATACTATATGAGGTGTGTGTTTCTTACTGTTCTCACACAGAAAAAAGAATATAATGTAGAATCATTTTCTCTACAAGGGTCAAAACACTCATCTGATCATTGGGATCATAAAAATATCAAACTCTAAAGGACACTACTCCTAATACAAATATCATTATAAAATTATTCTCATTTCTTCTTATTGTCCAAAATTTACTATGATGTCCCTCGAGCACTTAGATGGTCCTTATAGAATAAAAGTAGCAAGCTTCTCCCTTATCTCTAATATTGTCTACAGGTGACTAAATATTTTCATGAGAGATTCAATCAAGAGATTTGATACCTGAAGGCCTCCCTTCCCATTAACTATGGGTGGGTAATGTATCTAAAACTCTATATAGGTATCAAACATCAAATTCTGAGAGGACTGTCAACTGACATGGGATATCATCCTAGAGTAGGGCCAAATCACAGCATTACCACGGCATGACTGTGGAATGAATGCGGTGTGACCGTGGTGTGGCTGCAGTCAGTTGGCTTGGTACAACAACATCTACAGGGCAGCATCTTCTGGCTAGAATCGAAGGGAGTGGGAGGAGGCGGGGCAACATTCCAGTCATCACCCCACTAGAAGAAATTGTGATTTTTCAGTCTCAACATTGATCACAAGACTCATGGAATAATATCATAGATCTGATCATCCATCAGATTCTCCATTGTTTTATAAATATCCAACTACACTATATGAGGTGTCTATTGTTTACTATTCCCATACAGAAAAAAAATATACAATGTAGAAGCATTTTTCTCTACAATGGTCAAAACACTCATCCAATTATTAGGAACATAAAAATATCAAACTCTGAAAGACACTTTTCCAAATAAAAATATCATTATAAAAGTATTCTCAGGTCTTCTTATTGTCCAATATTTACTATGATGTCTCTCATGCACTTAGATGGTCCTTGTAGACTACAAGAAGAAAGCTTCATCCTCCTCTCCAATGTCATCTACAGGTGACTAAATATTTTCATGAGAGACTCAATCAAGGGATTAACTACCTGAGGGCCTCCCTCCCCATTAAATATGGGTGGGTAATGTATCTAACACTCTATCTAGGTATCATACATCGAATTATGACTGGACTGCGAACTGCTGCGGATTTTCATCCTAGAGAAGGGACAAATCACGGCATTACTGAGGCGTTACCATGACATAACCACGGCGTGACCGTGGCGCGACCACGGCATGACCGCGGCATGACCACGGTTAGTTGGCATGGTCCAGCGACATCTGTGGGGAAGCATCTTCCAGCAAAGAGCAAAGGGAGTGGGAGGAGGTGGGACAACATTCCGATCGTCACCCCGCCAACAGAAATGGTGATTAGTCAGTCTCAACATTGATCAAAAGACTTGTGGAATACTATAATAGATCTGATCATCCATTAGATTCCCCATTGTTGTAGAATTCTCCAACTACACTATATGAGGTGTGTGCTGTTTACAGTTCTCACATAGAAAAAAAAGATAATGTTGAAGCATTTTCTCTACAACGGTCAAAACACTCATCCAATCATCTATTTAATAAAAATATCAAACTCTGAAGGACACTTTTCCAAATGAAAATATCATTATAAAAGTATTCTCAAGTACTGTTTTTTTCCAACATTTGATATAATTTCCCTCGAGCACTTAGATGGTCCTTGTAGAATACAAGTAGCAAGCTTCACCCTCATCTCCAATGTTGTCTATAGGTGACTAAATATTTTCATGAGAGACTCAATCAAGAGATTTTATATCTGAGGTCCTCCCTCCCCATTAACTATGGCTGGGTAATGTATCTAAAACTCTATCAAATTATCATAAATCAAATTATAATAGGACTTAAAACCGTCTCAGGGTGTCGTCCTAGAGCAGGTCCAAATCACAGCATTACCACGGCGTGACCACAACGTGACCTCAGCGTGACCACTGTGTGAACGTGGCGTGACCACAGCATGATCACGGCATGCCCGTAGCGTAACTGTGGCATGATCGCGGCATGTTGTCCCAGTCTAGTGACATCTGCGGGGCAACATCTTCCATCCAGGATCAAAGGGAGCGAGAGGAGGTGGGGTAACATTCTGGTCATTGCCCCACCGGTAGAAATTGTGATTATTCAGTCTAAACATTGATCACAAGACTCATGGAATACTATCACAGAGCTGATCATCACTATTCTATGGCTTAGAAGATAGTGCACCTCCGTTGGAGGGGTTTTATTATAAAATCAGGTATGTTTGTTGTCTCGAACAAGGGATTAATCACCCCCACAAACAATTAATTAAAATTATAGCAGAAAATAAATAAAATGTTGGCATGACCAATCTGTATATCGGACATCCATGCCAAATAAAAAGAAAATAAAAAGAAGCAACATAGTAAAAGCAGACAAAAATTAAACACACTATCAATCCCTCAACTACCCCGATCTCCCTCCCCTACAAAGATAACTGTGTAGCCGCCTCCAGTGCCCTTCTAGCCCCCTTCATAGAATATAAGCACCCCATATCCATATAAAGTGTTAAAAGGCCTAAGTGGTTGATGTGATAAAGTAAATAAAATAAATACTCAACTATAACATACCCGTCTCCTCTTACCCAGCACCAATGAGTGGGCTACTCATGTCATTGCAGGCAAAGCTTCAGTGGGATTCTTACCATGTTTACCAGATTTTTCACCCTTGTATTTCCCAGACATATGCATTATGAAAATGTGTTTGTATAGGTAATCTTTCTACGAATAGTTCTAGTGCAATAATTTCTAGTCTAAGAACAAATACTGTAAGCACAGCTACTGTAATGATGTTAGTATAAACATTGCTAGTGTGAATACTACTCCTGTAAGAAATTATAGTGTAATGTTGATACTAATGAAGCCAAATGTGTAAATATGTAAACTTTTCTATTGTAAACATTTTTTTTAGTATAGGCTACTATTGTAAGCACTCCTATTATAAATGTTACAATAGAAGTCGTTCTAATGTAATAAATTCTACTTAACCACTTCTAGTCTTATTCTAGGGATGATAATGTAAATATTTATTTGAACCTGTTTTTGATGGTGTCAAATATTGGAATATTGGGATTGATCATCAATTTCCTTGCATTCAATGTTACTTCTAAAAACAACAGTACCTGTATAATATGATTGGGAAAATTATTATATGTTTTATGTTATAGAAATTTAAATATTAAATAATATTTGGGGTAATAACTTCCAAATGTTTATTCTCTCATAAAAACGCTCCTTAAACTTCCATGTCATACAAGCACAACAATTATGATAATGATTTCTTTATATGAAATATTAGTAGAGATAAATATAAAATCATCCATACTCACTGGCTTATAAGCATCATCATCAAAGCTATCTATATCTGCTTCATCACTGGACTCCTCTTTTGTTTCAATAAGTCTTGATGGTTTACTTTTTATCATAGTTTCAAGTGATTTAATAGTTAATTTTTCCTAAAAAAACATCAAATGCACAATTAGTGACCAGAATTGCAAAGATTATATAAAATATATCAAACTAAAAACCATTGGCGCTATTTTATATAATGTGAGAGCATTAATAAGAACCAACATATCTTCATCATAATCACTTTAGATGAACCGAAGGAATCACTCTCAGAAACCTTGGTGGTAGAAAAAATGACTTTTTTTAAAGAGTAGTCTTCCCATTCAAAGTAGGAGAAGATTTAGAAGAAGGATCCTAAAATAGAACATACTTTAATAATCATTAAAAAGGAATGAAAAAAATTCAGATTTGTATTGGTTTGTTAGAAGCATACCAAGAAATAAGAACCATAGACCACTCCTATTCATACTTGATAAATGCTCACTCCTTCGGAATAACTTTCAAAATATCTTGACAAATCAGAGCGGTTGATGGGCTTCACATTATTATCAGAAGAAACAATGATGTTTTTAGCACCAGTGTGGGATGGATTAGTTGAAATTGCAGGCCTGACAATAGTATCCTATAGAAATGAATTCAAGGAAAATTAATACACGAGTGCCTCATCCAGCCTTCCTTCATTGTATTAAGTAGAAATCAATAGAGTAAACGAATGAAAATTTAGTTTTTGGACCCACGAATAGAAGCAGTAGAAGAAACTCTGAAACCACTACAATTTGATTCAATTTTTTGATAAATTTTATAATATTATTACAAGTAATACTACCTAGGGTAAATCCACTTTTAGTCATTATTCTCTGGAAATTAAATTCATGTTCTTATTTTCCTTTTCTAATAAAATCTTGCATGACATAGTCATATATGTTGATATCAGCAGAACCTTGTCTTCTTGTTTCCCTGCACATGTATAGAATATAATTAATATGATTCGAATACAAATTTAAAGGTGTATAAACTGAATGAAGAATTCATTTCCATAGTTTAAACTATTTTATAGTTCATTATGCATACACGTTCATTTGAATACAAATTGAAAGGCATTTCTTTTATTGTGCTATGAGCAGTTTGAATGTAATAATCATTGTATTTTAAACAATATACTCACATAGCTTACTAAATACAATCATAGACGGAAAACAACCATGATAATTCTTTGAAAACACATTTATAAAACACACCTTAGTGAAACATACCTTCAAGCAAGACAAGATCCATGGAATCCCAAACCTGCAACCCAACTCCAAATAACGTCATGAAATAAAACACATTAAAAGCTCCAATAATCTTATCACATTTCCTTGAACATTTAGTGGTATATCCAAAAAACACCAAGAGCCCACCCCCCACCCACCCACCCCCACCCCCAGCACCCAGCCCCCCCTGCACCCAGCCCCACCCCCATGCACTCAGCCCCCCCTCCCCCTGCACCCAGCCCCACCCCCATGCAATCATCCCCCTCCCCCTGCACCCAGCCCCACCCCCCTACACCTAGACCCTTCCCTACACCCAACCCCACCCCCCACCCCCCTGTACCCATCCCCCCATGCACCCAGACCCACCCCACAGCACCCAGCCCCTCCCTCCCCCCTCCACCCAGCCCCACCCTCCCTGCTCCCATCCCCACCCCCTGCAGCCAACCCCACCTGTAAGCACCAACCCCCCCCCCCCCCCCCATACACACACACCCAGCCCCACCCCCTTCTCTCAGTCCCCCTCCCCCCTGCACCCAACCCCCCTTCCATACACCAAACCCCACCCCCAGCACCCCCCCCCTAAGCACCCATCCCCACCCCCTACACCCAGCCCCCCTCCCCCTACACCCATACCCCCCCCCTCCACCCATCCCCACCCCCCCTACACCCATCCCCACCCCCAGCACCTAGCCCCCCTCTCCCGCTGCAACCTTCTTACAAAGCTACCTATAAACCCAATAAAATCTCTGGCATTTAAAAAATCATTCAGGGACTTGGGATTTCAAAAAACCCAACCAGTTCAATCAATAGAAAAAATTTAGATTTTAAAAAATGAAAATTTTAGAAATAAAAATTGAGGAATATTTTCCTTTTTTACCTACAATAATTTAGACTTGTCAATTCAATAATTTATGAAAAATAAATAGATAATAAATGGAATCCAATATAACTATATGAGATATCATTTTGAGTTAAGAATTCTATGTTAGTAAGGCCATCACTTACCCATATTCATGACTAAGGATTCTAATGTTATCTTTATTTAAATGCATGAGAAAATTTATGCAGAACTTTTCAGAAGAAAATAAATTAACCATTCTCATCCATACAAAAATTCAATTCAAGTTCTTAAAGTACATACATAAGTATCCCTAATAATTCAAAATTGGAGGGGATTAATATCCCCCCCCCCCATCACCAACATCCCCATCCCCATGTCCATTCCAATAATTATCAACATCATCAGCAGCAGCATTAATATCGTCAGCAGCCTCATCACCAATAGCAGCATCAGCAACATCCTCACCACCAATAGATCTATCTCCACCACCTTCTTGGCCACTATGACCCTCATTAGAACCACCTGATACATAATTTAAAGAGTGAATTGGTTTTATATATGATTCAAAAGTAGAAACAGCCACTGATGGAAGCGACTGACTCAAAATTGCCATAGCTTTCAAGAAATGTTCGGTCATCAGCATCCTTCTTTCATGCTCCTCTAAAACTATTTTCTTTTCCTCAACTGCTTCATCACGAGCGATATCTAGCTCATAGGTTTGGGAATCTTGAGTGGAGCCCAATGATGACCAATAGTTAGAGGGGATGATGTTTTTCCTTGGTAGACATCGTACTCTCCCCGGGTACAACATACCTAATATCTGAGGTGAATTCTTTTAACTGTACAAATGATTACAAGGAAATCACTAACACAATTTTTAAAATTACATTAAGAGGTTATCCATTTTTTTAAAACAAGATTTAAACCATGTTTTTTACATTGAAATAAATATGATTTAATAAAACGACACCATAAAATACAAAAAACAATCATTTCATTCCAAACTAAAACATAACTAAAGTAATTATAGTAATACTTACCTAAGAAACTCATGTCAATATAAACTGAATGAGCGGTGAACATATATGGTTGATTATATATATTATCGAACACTACTTCAGTTTCAATATCAACTCTCACAATGGGACAATTTGTTTCATCAAATGCAATATTTTGGCCAACACCAATAGGGATGTCAATGGTGGCAATTTCATCCCCAGCATCATGAAAAATATGTATGTGGATTACTTCATCAATGACACCATAAACGGGTCTCAGATGATCTTTCACAAAAAAAACTTGTTTATCCATTGATTCCAAAATGTATGGTTCATTGGTACGCATGCATCGACTCATATCAATAACTCTGAATCCACAGTCATCAATAAATATACCATGAGGTCTAATTGAATCAAACCATTTTCATTTCATCATAGTGACTCTACCTTGAGATTAGTAATCCAATAAAAATATTTTATAAACTATCCCATAATAATACACATCTTCATATCAAGGTCGACTATTTGATACACCGGTATAACAATCCCTTGTAGTGGTTAACATAACGCCATCATTTTGTGTTCTCATTTTCACCGCTCGATCTGTTGTAACAAATTTATGCCCCTTGATTGTTAAAGATTTACATTCACGAACCAAAGATTTTGGACCAAAATCCAAATCTCTCCATTCTTTTGAAATAGAGTCAATAGGTACACTCAAAACATGAAATATATATGAATAATACAATTAAATGGATATATATTTTTTAAAGTAATTAAAGAAATGGTAATACCTTTGATTTCGACCATGCATGAAACTCTAGGTTATGCAAAGCCTCTCTCCTTGTCAAAGACAAATATCGATGAACTCTACTTATAATTTTTTTATGTTCCCTACATAAAATGATAATAAAAGTGTAAGGTATATGTGGAATTTCATAATATGAGATAACATATAAATATTTAAATTACTTACTTGATATAGTCATCGAACAAACCACAGTTAAACAAGACCGTGCAATGTGCCATCTCCCGCTCTTCAAGGCTCAATATATCCAATGTATAAGACCCAAAAATTCCTCCTGTTTGGGGAAGAGATGGAAATGAGGGCTCAATTTCCCCCATACTGGTCATCATCATTCCTCATTGTCTGATTATGTCTTGTGGTGACATCATACAAATACATTGAACAAAAATCCATACATTCTTGAGCCAGATAACCCCTCACAATAGAACATTTAGGATAATTGTTGTTTCAAAAATATGATTTCATTGTGCACATTTTTATTTCAGTAGGATACATCCAATGAAAATCAACTGGTCCCCCATGAAGTGTTTCAGTTGGAAGATGAACTATTAAATGCAACCTGGAAGTGAGAAATGATGGAGGAAAAATCTTTTCCATATCAAATAAAATTAATGGCACCTCCTGCTGCATTTTTACCAAGAATGACTTGGATAACCATTTAGAAAAAAGGTCTCTAAAAAATGGAACAATAAAATCACTGGCACCCTTACATTATTGGATAGAAAATGTTGAATTGTTGTTTGAATCAATTCATGAAAAGGGATGTGATAATCATGAGTTTTCATATATTTTAGTTTCACATCTCTTCTGTTGACTCGTTTAGATATGTTTCTAGAATATACATTAGGAACCTTGATATTCTCCATTACTACCAAAAATTGATATTTCTCTGACGGTGTCATCACATAAGAATAACAAGGAACTTTCCATTTGTTTTCACCGATACATACAGAATGCAGTTCTGGTCGAATACCCCAATCCAACAAGTCTCGACGAGATCGAAAGTCACCTTTGTTCTTCCCCTTGATATTTAGAATAATTGCAAGAAAAATTTCACATATATTTTTCTCAATATGCATTACTTCTAAATAGTTGCGTAAAAAATTGGTATACCGATATGGAAATTCAAAAAAAATACTTCTCATTTTCCAATTATAAGAGGTTTCTGTGTCAACATTCTTCCTCTTTTTAGATTTAAACTGACCTTTACCTAATAAATAACTGAAATATTTTAATTCATTAAGCACATTGCTTCCTAAAATACATTGAGGTGATTGTTCAGTATCAATGGTATTATCAGACCTCTGATGATTCATCCTGTATTGATGATCCATTGGAAAGAATCGTCGATGTCCCATGAAACTGAAACTACGACAATATTTAAGCCTTATCATCATCATGATCATTATTTCTTTATTTAATATAAAGTACAAAAAGTAAAAAAATAGAGAAAAACGAGGAGCCATAACTCAAAGGAACCAGAAAACAAGAAGCTAAGGGGGTTTAAAATGGTGCATCCCAAGAGCATCCCCTCTAACCAGATGCTCCCCCTCAGAATACATCAAGACAATATCTGGCAAGAAAATGAAACTCTCCCCATAGGGTGAAAAGGAAGCAAGATAGTCTGCAACCTTATTACAAACATGAAATGATATTTTTCCCTTTTTTCTTCATCCATACATCATTGTATAAGAAAAAAAATCATTTATGGTCCATATAAGGTTAGCATGCATCTGAAACATATTCTTTTAAGAAGCATCAAATGTTTGCACACCGAAATACCAAAGTTGTTTCAACTCTATTTTTAAGGACTAAAAGTAGACATCTATATCATTACCGGTATTAGAAGGTCCATATATCATTATACTCAATAAAGTTAATGGTTTTTTCGTACACATCCACGGGGGAAGATTATAAACATGAATAAAAACTAGAAACGTGCTATGAGAATTAAGCATCTAACCAAAAGGATTAAAACCATCATAGGATAAACCCAACCTGACATTACACACCTGAGTTGCAAAATTAGGATGTTGTGCATCAAATTTCTGCCATGCTAATCCATCTTCTAGATGAACCAACTCATCATTACCTTTAATTCTTTCTGTATCATTCCATCACATATTGGCTGATATTTCAGCAGACATGAATAGATTTTGAAGTTCGGGAATCAATGGAAACTGCCACATGACATTTTGTGCCATACGAGATGGTGTTCCATCTGCATTTGTATTCCATCAAGATGTACTGCATTATTTATAGTCATTACAGTCAGTTGTTTCCTCCCAAAATAAAATGCAGTCTTTCAGACAATCATGAACTTTATTAGTATCTAATCCAAGCTGCTTAATTAACTTCCATTCCTTGTAATGATTTGAGGGAATATTTTCACCATCAGGAAAAAAGTCCTTAAAAATTTTAATAATGTAACCAATAGAGATATTAGAAATTCCATAAATGGTTTTCCCATGATATAACCGCATTAAAAATTCCAACTAGGTCATTTAATACATTCCTGATATACTGGAGTTTTGGAATCATCCAATAAAATTTTCACTCTCTCATCATTATCTTTAGTATTTTTCCCATGTGTATTGATATCATTATCTTCTTTCACTATCATACTAACTCTCTCAGGATTATGTACAAATGGAAACCGGTCGAATATCAAATTCTCCATGCCACTTCTTTCATTTTGTTAGTGACCAGTAGAACATTGACTCGTCTCTCCATGGTGATACCAAACATATTAGTTTGTTTGAAATCGAAATTTTGTTATATGGTAGATAACTTCTTCCTAGGTTAACCATGGTCTTCCAACACATTTATAGAATCTACACTATATACAACCTCCTGTTGAATCATTGTCAAATGAAAAATCTAAATAATTCTCCAAATTATTTTGAAACATAGTTGAAATCCTATCAGTACGATACATCTAACTTCTATCCATTATATAATAAGAAAAATAAAATTTATCTTATAATAAACCATGTAAACCATAATGAAAAAAGGTAAATGTACTATAGAAAATAGAACTATTACAACATAAAAACTTAATAGTTAATTCACATTTGTATTGTAAGTGCCTTTATTTTTATAACAAATTTTAACCCTTTCAGTATGAGAGATAAAATTCTTACCTCTATCATATAAAGAGATGATCATCAAGGTAATCTATAATGGGCCAAGAAAGGTTTAATGTCTATGATAGAGTGGTATTTGTCATTATATTAGAACTATGGGAGAGATAAAAAAAGTTTGTCCTCCCTTCGGTGTAACATAAAAAATTAATTTTTAACATTAAAACACACCCTTAAACATGGGTTATTTCATTTAAAAAGCAAGGGAGGGATAAAAACATTCATCCATCATCATAAATATTTTAAATGAGCCCCATATCCATGTAATTTAATATTATCCATAGGTAAAGTTATAATTCAAAGTGGGGAGAAATTTAAAGAAAACCACTTCATCTCCAAGAATTAATTAAAATCATTTAGATAAATTATATAAAATAATAATGGGTATAAAATATTGGTATAAATATAATAGAAGACTAATTTAATAAACTAAATCACTTTTTGAATTTTTTTAATAAAATAATTATCTAGAAACACCTACTTCATACAAAGTGGAAGAAGTCATAACAAGACTCTTAAAAATGAAAAGGTCATTTTGGTAAAATAAATGAATTTAAAATCAATTGAAAAATCAAATACACATTATTAGATTAATATTGAACACTAAATTTTACACATACTGTGATTAGAATTCTCATAAGAAATTATATATTAATATATACATATACGAGACTTAAAATAAAAAAGGGATATAATTAACATATCTAACATTTACAGTATACTGCATAACCTATACATCCAAATGCAGAATATGTTTCATTAATACATAAAGACTTCATCATTTTTTTCACTAAATAAGAAAGATAAGATAATAATATATATCAAACTTTCATACTAATCATATCCAATATGATGAATTGATAGAGTTGTCCCAATGAGTTTAACTACTGTAAAATTCTTCTTCACTAGTACAAATCAAATTCCATGTCTTTAATGTGATTGATGCATCCTAAAATCATCTATAGTATAATTTCTTTGAAGTTTGGGGTATCCCATTTGATTAATAATACTATTAATGAAGATTAAACCTATTTTATAGGTGGGAAATTATAATTTCATTATCGATATAGTTCACAAGTAGAATTAGAAAATCCTATATTTTATTGGGATTACTTATCAGAAATCCATTTCCTAATTTGTACTAGGTTAGTCCTAGGACAGTGAGTTTAAGGAGATACAATCTCTCAAGATTATTTTTATAATAATAATGAATCCTTTCATATGGTAAAATAACAACAATGCACATGAGAGACAATCTCCATAAAATAGAGGTGAACATTACAAATAAAAATATTAATGTTCTCTTGTATTGATTTCCTATTCCATATTTATATACAAACCAAAGGAGAGATAGAGAGATAGTATGTGATCTTATCACTGAGTAAGTAAATATTTGAAAAGGTATAAAATTCATATTTGAGTAATAATATACCAACAATAATTCACCCCCTCTAAGTGTTGAACACATCCAAATGTGATCCTAAAAATTATTATTATAGAAAGAGTAAACATTTAATTCTTTTCTCAATAATCTCATGTTGAATATTTGAATTTATTTTTAAAAATCCTAAAATAATTTAAGAGTAGAATAAGCCAATATACCCCCCTTTGAAAGAAAAAATGAAATATTTTTATTCTAAGGTGACTAAGAATAATAAAAAAAGAGATGCAAAGATGTTAAGAAAACCTTATTAATAAAATGGGACTTGACACTATTTGAAGGTAATTATAGTGGAAGTATTTATATAAAAAAATTTATTTAGTATCCTCTTGATGATGTTTAAATGATATCCCACTTAATAAAATAGGAAAAAATTAGTTCTCTTATAGAAGAATCTGGATGAACAATGATTGGGCAAGAAAAAATAAGATCTAGTAGTGGAATTGACTTCAATAGAAATTGACAACAAGTCTACTTCATGTAGTACACAATCTATACGTGAAGAGGATATAATAACAGATCTCTCGATTTTTTTATATAAAATATCATAGATCAAGTATACAATATCATATCTTTAAAAAATTATGTGATGAGTTATATGATGAGTCAAATATTTATTAGGAAAAGACCCAAAAAAACCTAGAGATATATTAACTGCCATTTTCTACTCTATGGAAATCATGAAAGTAATGATCACCCAAATTAAAGATAAATCAGAAATTATGGAGGAATATTTTTAGAAAATGGTGTTTATGTTCAAAAATATCAACAAATAGGTTGGATATATAAATAACCTGAATTAGTATCTTTTATAAATATGGTAAAATTTTGATAATGAATGGATCACTATAATCCATGAGAGAGAATAAGACTATATGGGGCATTAAGAAAATAACCATTCACTAGAAGAAGTAACTATTATCAAGAATTATCTAAAAGTAGTTAAGGAAAATATGATTAAAGAGATTTAATATCTTCTAGAATAAATGAAAAAAATGGGTGACGATCATACTAATGTGATGTGAGATGATACAATGAAGAGAATAAAAAATGAGAAATAAATTATCAATATGTGATTCTTATAAAATTAAGTTGAATTTAAAAATATATAAACTTGCTAATTCATGTCTTTAAGATAATTTTTGAAAATATTCAACCATAAAAATTACTATGGAGAATTATGATGTTAAAAGGAAAGGTACTATCAAACACAAAGGTCAATGTTTGAGCTAAATCTATTTTTAAAAAGTGTGAAATTTTGAATTTTAAAAAATTGACAAATATTGAGGGTAAAAAGTGATTATAAATATACCAGTTTCTTAACTGCTGATAGATAAGTTTATATTAGAGATGGTTCCCCAAATAAAACCCAAGCAATGATGTAAACGCTAAAAAACTCATGCTGTCAGTTTTTAAAAAATTAGACAAAATGTATATTAAATTAGAAAACAAAGGATTTATGGTTATTTTTATTACTATAAATTATTTGGGAATAAGGTTGTAGACTACTATAATAATGTGTTATCATATGGAAGAAATAGATATTCTCCATCAATGGGGATGAATCCTAAAAAGAAGTAACAACCACAGGTGAAATTTAATAATATGTATACTTAAAAAAATTGAAAACCTAGATATATATATAATATTTTTAGTACATGTGGAAAAAAGAATGATACATGAACATTTAACACAACTAATCATGTTTCAAAAATTAATAGAGGAATGGGAAAAGAAAATTTGATGTAGGAATAAAATTAATTATTGGGTAGTAGAAAAAAGAAGTCCCATAAAATCAATATTATGATGTCAAAGATGAGTGGAAAATTAAGGGTAGTAAGTTGATTATTTTATAGAAACATAGAACATTCCATGGAAAAATGAAAATAAGATATGTTTCATAATGTTAATGGAACCAAGAATAATAAAATGAAAAATCAATCCAAACTAAATATAAATGGACTATCCTAGTGAATAACACTCCTGATAATCCATGTGGATGAACCAAATTCACTGAGCATATTTCTAAAGAATTCTTAGAAACCATTCCATTGATTTATAGATAGAAAGGTAAATACAAGAATAATAAATGAAAAGATCCCAAGGGAAATAAAATACTTCCAAAGAAGAATAATACTAATTTCAAGCAAGTTTGACAAAAAAATATGACTAAATGGATTCTGATGTGCTATGTGGGAGGTGTAAGAAGGTTGGAAAAAATTCAAATCATTATCCTACAAGTATACCAATCGAATAATAAATCATAAAAATATGAAATATATAAAAGGTTATACATGTTATTTAATTAATCACATTGAAAATAAGATCCCCAACAAGTAGATAAGAAAATAACCCATGACCCTAAATGAAAATTCATATTCAAGAAATAGTTGTGTATGAATAAAGAGTCTAAATGGACTTGCGTATAAATTGTAAATGATGAAATTATTAAAAATAAATTCTCAATATGATTTCAGAAATTTATAAGCTAGGAGTGATAACATATTCTCAATAATATGTATTTAATTTGTGTTCTTACCTTATGGGTAATTAATGGTGGTGTTGGTTCTAAATAAGAGAAAAAAATAAAGGGAAATAAATTGTAAATACTGTTCTAGTTATGAATTATTCATCATCTTATAACTTAAATTGACCCTTACTATTTAAATCTCAACAAAAGACATCTTGAAATAAATTTTAAAATTTGATCCACCTTGATTAATACCTTGTGAAGTGTCTCCCTTAGGTGGAGACAAGTGAAAAAATATGTATAAAATTCTAGAATGATTATTTTTATATTAATTTAGAATGTGCTAGAAAATTTATTTGGAAATGTATGTTCATATATTATCTCATCCCTTTTTATGATTGAATTAGGTATATTATTATGGTGGATAATTTAAGTTAAATAATAAAAATAATATTGAAGAATATTAAGGAGTTTCAGGACTAGTCACTGATTCCAAAACCAACAATATATTGTTAATATTTTTCGACTCGTGTGTTGAGAAATGTGGAAAAAATATGTTATAATTATAGATATATATAAATTTATTAATTTCTGTATCTTGGTTTAATATTTAGATGATTTTAGCATCCTATTAATTAGTTAAGGTAATTTTTTTGAGTCCTTATCATATTCTGTTGAACAATGTAAAACCATAATGTCTAAATCAAGCCCTCTAATTTTCTACATTGAGTGTGACTCAAGTAGACTAATAATGAGGTAAATTGGAGTGAAATTACTAGGGGAATCTCCATTGGGATTTAGGTAATGTCTTATGTATCAAATTTCATAGATTAGTATTTTATATTATTATGGCATGCCCTCATTTAGTTTTAAATGATGAGTTAACTGGATTAGACTAGATCTATTTGGTTGGAATACCTCCATTAGAAGCTATGGGTTATAATACTACCATTATTCTAAATGTCAAGGATGTTGCATTGAGTTTAGACTAGAATAATGAATTAGGAATAATGGAAAGGCTCACCTATGAGTTTTATTGAGAGATAATGTTATATTTATCCTTCATATAATGTTTTTCAAGTAAATTGATTTTCTAAACTCACTCATGAAAATGTTTTCCCTTTAAAGAATTTATTTTTTGGGATCCAAGTAATTTGTTCATAGGATGCTCGTGTATGTTTGAGTTTCAAATAAGAGTGGAAGAAACCAATCTTAAATGAATGAATCATTGTCCCCATGGTAAAACCTCAACCTATTTATAAGTAATATATGGACTATATTTTCATGGGTCTAAGGAACCAAAGTATTCATTTTTATTATTTTATCCTTAGAATTCCATCATTGTTTTCCACATAGGATCTAATTCCGAGGGTTATTATATAACCAAAAATTCTAATAACATAAAGGAAACACATTTATTCCAAAGTGGTTGCTAGATATCTAAAATAAATTTAATATATAAATATGTTATAAACACCAATAGTCCTTCAAATAATTCAATAATCACAATAAATTTCCAAACTAGGAACTTATTTGAAATTTAAATTGACAATATGTGCCTCAAGTATTGATTACATATCCAATGTCACTCATTTATAACAATTCCATGTAGACTATTACTCATTAAACTATATAGTTTGAAAGAAACATACCCATAGTCTCAAATTCTGGTCAATCTCAATGATAAAACGTGTATGATTCATAATTAGAATCATAGTAATCATGAAAATTAGAAATTTAATGTTTTCAAAAAGAAAAAATTAATATATTTTAATGATAGATCTCACAATTATAACTCATAGAAAAAATAAACTGATATAAAAAATATATTTAGATTAACTCTAGGGAACATGATGATGAAAATGGTAAAAATATTCCAAAAAATGGTTTAGTAATTTCAGATTTTTTCTCTGTTTTCAGTTCATTAAAGCCTCAAATAAATTTATATATAATATGATGAAAAAAAAGGAGAAGAAATTTCATACCTAGATGCCAGAACTCAGGTCAGCGAGGTGGAGTCCAGGATGGGATGTTGCTGAAGCTGGGGGGGAAGTTGAGGCAGAGGCCAAGGCCATGAGGAGAGGGAGACGAGAGGGGTGGTGTCGCTAGAGCTAGGGTAGGGAGGTGGAGGGTGGGATGAAGAGGCTTGGGTGAAGGTAGGGAGGGAGGTCAGGAGTGGAGTTAGAGGCCGGGGATGGGAGGAGATGGGCGGGATGTGGTGGTCGAATAGCCGAGAGGCAAAGGTCTGCGAGGGGAGGAGAGGGCCGAGGGGCGGAGGTCGGATGGCCGGGAGGTAGTGGTCAAGGAGGGGAGGATAGGGATGGAAGTCAGGGAAGCGAGGATGAGAATGATGGAAGAGGGTGATGGAAGAGGGGGTAAGGAGGATCCTGATGGAAGAGCAAAGGACCACGATGGAAGAGCAAAGGAGCACGATGGAAGAGGGAGGAGGAGTGCGATGGTATGGGGGAAATTGGGTATTGGTTTTCCACGGTATTATTAAAACAGTGGAAATAGATAGTAAAAAAGAGACATCCCCACGATTTTTCTAAACTATGGGGATATATGTGTTTATAAAGATCCCCTTTCGAGTAGTGGTCATAATACACTCCATATATGTATACGGTATTTAATTTTTACCAAAAAATTTGGTTGTCTTAGAAAATTATAAAAAATTCATTGTTGGATAATTTAAACATTTTTTATTCCAAAAATATTATTCGTTATATAAAAATAATTTAATAAATATGTATATTATTTCTTTTAAAATAATAATCGACATTTACTAATAAAGGCTGGGTTTTTTACAATAACAGTTTTCATACCCTTATATAAATTACATTTGACTTCATAAAACAATATAATCATTTGTATTTAATAAATATTATTTAATAATAATTTTTTATTAAAATATTATTTATTTCAAAAATCTATTAATTCATCAAAATAAATTTCTTAATTAAAATTTAATTCTAATTAAAAATATAATTTTTTTTTATTGTATACAAATCTAAATCATTCGTAAAGTAATGATAAGAAAATAATATAAACATTATTATTTTTAAATACAATATATATATTCATTTTATTATGGTCTTGATACATATCCATTTAATACACCAAAAAATTCCCTAAAGTTATGTTCTGTGATAATGAGACTTTCTTAGGGTTGTTCAGTGTACATGGTTTTGGTCATGATCTCAATGATCTTGAACTTATCCCATAAACAATTTCACTAAATCTTTAGTTATCGGATCTCATCTTGGGGTTTGTCAAGGGAAAATCCCAGTGATGACATATCCCTTATAAGTTCTTATAAATGGGATTCATAGGGTATGATACGTCTGGTTGAGGTCATCACTACCTTTGTATGTTTTAGTTAGATTTGTTAAAACCCCATATTTACACAAATCAAGTAATCAATGTTAAACAGTTATATTATCAATGGTAAGTATACTTAATAATCTTTTAAATTTGATAAGATATTAGAAAACTAAATATGTAAATGAGTTTTCTATAACAATAATATATAATAATTTGTTTAATTAAATCACAAGAAGAATTTTATTTATAACAATTTGGGTCGTTACATGTGGTGTTCCAAGAATACTCTAATAATATGTATTTAATGATTTATCATCCATTAAAAAATTAAAAGGGGATTCAAAAGCAAAAAAATACCTTTGATTTCCATGAAATAATTTTAAAATAGCCATTGACTAATTTAATAAATGTTGGAACTAATAGATTTTTAATCTATAAAGACATTTTCTCAGGATATCAGAATTTCTCATTTAGTGTTTTAAAATGATGATACATGCATGTAATGTTCAAAAAAATATAAAAAAAGAATCCAAAATATGTAAAATCATAGGAAAATAATCTTTGTATAATTTCATAAATGTATGAGTAAATGACATATCAATCTGACATGAAGTGTGCAAAGACGGACCAAATAAGTAGTTTATAAAGGCTTATTTTCCTTTAAAAACATTTGTTAGGTGTTCAAAACCAAGAAAACAACCTCTAATTAACATTAAATCATATGAAAAAAAATTAGAGTGATTTTTGAAATTTTGGAACTAAAAGAACATCAATTCGGGGTGTCATTTTCTCATGATAAATTAAAAGGTACTTTTAGTGTTTTTAAACATTAAAACTTGTGTAACAGTCAAGACCATATAAAATAAAATCTAAATGACATGAAATACTATGTAAATAGTTTTTTTAGTATTTTTTATTTCCATTAGTAGATTACATATAAGTCTGACATGGAATTTTCTTGAAACAACCTAATAAGCATTTTTTAAAGGTATGGTGACCTTTATAAACATGAATCATGGGTGTAAAAACCATAAAAATGACCTCTAATTACATGGAATCATACTGAAACAATATTAGAGTGATTTTTATAATGTTAGAATTGATAAAATATCAATCCAAGGTGTGTTTTCTTTAGATGAACATAAATGCATGTTTAGTGGTTGAAAACACTAAATCATGCATGTAACGGTAGAAATCATATAAAAAATATCTAAATAATGTGAAATCATATAAATACCATCTTTTAATTGTTTTTTTATTTTTATGAGTACACAGAACATCAATCGGAAATGTGGTATGCATCGATAGACCAAATAATAAGTTTTTAAAGGATTAACATCCTTAAAAACATACGCCAGGGGGTTGAAAAAGAAAACAACCTTTGATTGTATTTAAATCCTAAAAAACTAGTTATATAGTGATTTTTTAAATCTTGAAACTGAAATAACTCCAATAAAGTGTGAATTTTACTCGAGATGACCAAAAACACACTTTTAGTGTTTTAAAACACTGAAACATGTGTGTAATTGTCAAAAACCATATAAAATGTCCTATTAATGACATGAAACAATATTAAGACCATATTGTTATTATTTCTGATATATTTGAGAAAAAAACTTCAATATGACATTAAGTGTTCCTGAAACACCCTAATAACAAGTTTTTAAAGGATTAGGGGACTTTAAAAAATTGAGGGTCAAACCCAATTAAATGACCTTTAATTTACATCATATCATATAAAAATATATATATTATAATTTATGAAATTTTAGAAATTTTAGAATGTCAATATGATGTGGAATTTTATCTACATAACTTAAAATGAAGTTTTAGTGTTTTAAAACACCAAAACATGCATATGATAGTCAAAACTATAGAAAAATAACTCTTAATGATGTGAAATCATAGGAATAATTTATTTATATCTTTTTGTTATTTATATGATTAGACAATATTTCAATCAAACATGTAGTGTGCGAAGAAGGACATAAAAAGTAATTTTTAATTGTTTTAGGACATTTCAAAATTCACATAAGTGTGTCAAAACTAAAAAAAACAACCTATGATTTCCATAAAATAAAACAAAAGAAACTATAGAGAGATTTTTTTCAAATTTTGGAAGTGAAAAAAATCAATCTATAGTGTTTTTTTCTCAGAATGATAGAAAAAATATGTTTTTTGCTTTAAAATAATGAAACATTCCTGTAAAAATAAAAAATATAGAAAATAAACTCTTAATTACATTAAATAATATGAATAAATTATTTTTATTATTTTTTATCAATACGAGTTTACATAACATCAATATGGTTTGTGGTGTTCCGGGAACGGCCTAATAATTAGTTTTTAATGGTTTGATGACCTTTAAAGACATGTATCAGGGGGTCTAAACCAAGAAAATGACCTCTTATTATCATGAAACTATAAAGAAACAACAATACAATGATTATTGAAATATTGGAATTGATAGAACATCATTATTAGGTGATGTTTGATGAGGATGATTGGAAACACACTTTTAGTGTTTTAAAACACTAAAACATGCATTTAACAATCAAAATAATTTCAAAAAACCTTTGAATGTTTTTAAATCATTATAAGGTTATATTTATATTATTTGTGATGTATATGTTTATATGTAACATCAATAATACATGAATTGTTCTTGAATGGATTGAATAATAATTTTTAAATTAAAAAATGATTTTGAAACTAGTAATATATTGAAAATCAGTGGGCCTTGGATTGTTTATAGTGATATTTTTTAATTGAAATATTCAACTGCATCTAAATTATTTGATATTTGTGATATTTTTATTTACTGTACAAACTAATATTTTTAGTTTATTTTATTTTCAGTTATATGAGATGGCTGGTACGGATCATGAAAAATTATTGGATGAGTTTATCTATTAGCTTATGAAATTATATATTATTTATAAATTTATTAAATTTTTGAATCATGTGTGATTTTATATTTTTTAATTATGGTGTAATATTTTTGAAAATAAATTATTTATAGCATCCACAAAAAGGTAGTCCCTATAGGTGTCACCCATCTGGCCTATAGTTATTGCTATTTGGTAGCTATTATAGGCCCCCTTGTGATGGAATATAGAGACTACAAAACTAAAGTGGTTATAGGCTTTGATGATGGGTCAAAAGACAATTTCATTTTCCTATAAATGGGCGGCCACTAGGGATTTTTTATGACTACTTTTGTAGATCACTAATGATATTTTTGGTAGTAGTGTAATTACATCGTTTATTATGAAACCAACATGAATAATTAATTTTTTATTATTTTCACAACAATTATTCAATAACCAATGTGAAAAACCTTTCAATTTTTGGATTTTAAGGAAATTTATATATATATATATATATATATAAGTAACCAATGTTAAATATTCTCTTTGGTGTTTTTTTATAAAAAACTAATGTGAAAAACTTATTTATTTTGTCACATACAATGTCTCTAAAAACCCGATCTTAAAACCCAATTTTTTCACTTGAGAAATATATTATAAATATCAATATAAATATATTTTTATATAAAAATATGATTTTTTTTATAATATGATTTTTTTTATGAATGTCACCTTTATCATCAATAAAAAAATATTGATAAAGTCCACACCTTTAACAATTTTTATGTTTCCATTTCTGAATAATAATGCATACGTACTATGTATTCAAAATAATGAAATTTTGTAACTATTTTTTTTATTCAGTTTTATGTAGGTGGTATTTCATGTTAGACTTATTTCGGGTATTTATTTTATGTTTTTTGTATGAAATTTTTTATAACTGTTTCTTGTATTATCAGGGTGTATGGTGTCCCAAATAGTCTAGTTCCATGACTACAAATTCATGTTTCATTACAAACTTCAATACATACAAGAAAAAATGTATAAAATTTTAAAAATGGAAATATATCCAACATGTTGTGACTTTGAAAACATATGATTAATATCTAAAAAATTCAATATGAGGATAATGGTCCCTCAAACCCCTTGATTTTCTTTATATGCTTTGATTTATATAGACCCTATAGAATTGGATTAGCTTTAATGTGTATAGGCACACTTATACAACCCAAAAATAACTTTTAAATTTGATCATCTATAGTTGGTTTCAATGACTAGAGAAGATCAGGATGCATTAAAAGATAATATGGAGGAAAATAATGAATAACATTCCCATGTAAAAGATCCTAAAGGGATTGTATTAATCAAGGATTCAAGACCACTTATTCTTCTTTTATAGGGCCAAAGAATTGCTAAAAATGACTGTTTCCTTTGACAATGGAATCGAATAACGAGAAATCACTATTTTGGATCCTTCATTCCCATTGTAATTGCTAAAATTTATCCTGATATTATCCAAATCCCATGGACTCCATGATCCTTATGCTTAATGATTTTAGACCTTCCAACATCCTGTTGAGGATCAACCTATTTTCTGAGGAGAAATATTTGGAGTTCGAATTATTCAAACTATCTCGCCAACAACACATTACTTTTCAATGATATGATATTTTAATTATCCCATGGATTTTTATTTTAAATGTTACATATATTTTTTATAGAATCCTTTAATTATAAGATACTAGTATTATGGGTTCTAGCGATGTTATAAAAAAATATCAGATACATGGTGTTTAGTATTTTTGTGTATAGATATATGGTAAACAGTTTTTGGGAATGGAAAGTAGCGAGTAGTGAAAAATTGGGTTATACATAATTATTTGAGGTTCTTAAATGACATCAATTATTTTGGTCTCTATCTATGAGGGGTGACATTTTTCAGATAAAATTATGAGAGAAAAGGTGGAAGCATATCAGGGTAAAGTTTTCCAAGTGATTTTTTCACAAACTTATTTTAATTAATGTTTGTACATTTCATAGATTTTGTGTTCTATGATACATAGTAAATATTTTTATAGTTTCCTCATGAGTTTTTAATTCTCAACATTGGAGGGTTTTTTTACCCTATAATTTTTGTCTCAGTTTATATCTTACTATTTATTTTTGTTACCCATTTACATTGTAAATTATAATAATTTTTTGTCAAAAATGAATAATTATCCTAGAAAAATATTTTATTTCTAACCCAACATAAGATATTAGAGGATGTAATATGTGTTTCTTGATAATTTAATATAGTTTATTCATGGAGTAGGATTTCTTCCCAAATCAAACTATTTAATGAGAAAATGATTTTACTTTATGAAACCAATGAGTGAAAAAATTTGTTTTTGAAAAGTTAATGAATGAGATGAAGAAAAATTGAGAGAAACTAGAGATGATTAGTGATCATGAGTGAAATTATATGAGAGATTTGTTTAAAATAATAATCCAAATGTATTTGGGTGATAATACACCATGGGAAGTGATGAATTTGATATATCTTTAGGAGATTTGGGAGAATCTTGAAAGTGAGTTTGAATCAAAATCTCACACAAAATGTTCTTATCATAATAAATGATGGTATCATTTGAAAATTCTTGATAATGGAGATTTAAGTAACCAACTGGATGAGTCCACCAAACCTCTAATGTATATATTCTCGGTGGTGGCCAATATTGATGATAAAGGTAATATGGTACCATTTAAAATGGAATAACAAGACAAATGTTTTCTTCTCTTAGGTTTTTTGTCTAATTCCTATGATAATATCATCACAACATTATTTATTGGGAAAAACACTATGGTGATGGATGATGTGATTTCATAATTATTGATAAAAAAGACTTAATGAAAGACAAAATATGGTTATTGTTTAGGTAATATTGGTATTTTTACTATGACATATGAATGTGGTAATAAGTGAGGTCATCCAAATATAATAATAAAGGTTTAGTGTTTCTTTTGTGAAAAAAGGTGCATCATGTGAAGAGAAAATTATATTCCTTGAGAATTATTAAAGAAGAAATTAATTTGTATGACACTAATTCTAAGGATACCAATGTAAGACTTTTTTGGGAAAAAAATCTCTCAAGGTGTCCTCTCGATATGTTTTTGGTGTGGTTGTGTTTTTTGACAAATCCAGATGATTGTAAATGAGTATGGTTGGTGTTTTTCAAAGATATATTGTTAAGGTGGCGCAGTTTCCCAGTGTTTTCCAAATTATTAGGCCTCAAAATTGGGATTTTTATTTTATAAAAGGATGTATTTCTTCATAGGAGTGAACTGTATAAAGAATATTGATGAAAATTGGAAAAGGTTGATAACAGCGTACCACAATTCATGGACTGTGTACCATGTTCCGGGAATGGTACGTGGAGTGATGGGAGCAGTCCGTGAAACCAAAAACGGTTTGCAGTAGAAGTTGGTGTCTTGACATCAGTGGAGGAGATCGACCATGTAGGAAAGAAGACATTACTTGGACCGGAAAGGAAAAATGGTTCGCATGTGGCCTGTGGTTCACAGGGCCATAAGGATCGGTATGCGGTGAAGGCTAGATTGAAGATATGGTAAATATTAGATTAGAAGATACTACAGGTATCTTTTCTAGTATAATGATCACTAATCCCATTGATTACTATTGATATTGAATATTATTAGAGAACATATTTGTGGTTCAGGTTTTCGGCAATGTCTGAAGGAGGTTCGTGAGGAAGAATTATACGAAGGATGAAGTGGTTTATGTGGAAGAAATTCCAATGAAGGTGTTTGTGGGGATTCTTAACCCATAAAGGAAGACTCGATATGTGGAGGAGGAATCTCTGATATGAAAAGGAGATAATTTTACAAGTAGTATGAGGAGGGGTAGCTCCGGTACGCGGAAGAGAACACATTCCACAAATAGGGAATAGTTTACAGACATGAAGGTTTTCGCATAGGAGGTTTGTGGAATCGTTATATGGTAGAGGTACGCGATAGAGAAGGAAAAGGCAGTCCACAGATGAAGGAAGGTTCATATCAGTGGAAACTGTACATGGAGGTGTTCTTCATACCATACCTAGTACATAGTATGCGGTGGAACAAGGTGGTATGCAATTTGTATAAGAAATCTTGTGAAAGCATCAAATCAGTTTGGGAAAGGATTTTTTGGTACCTAGCAGTACCTTTGAAGGTGTACTTCATATGTGGGTGAAAAAGGAGATTCAACAGAGAATCTAATTATAGTTGAGAATGAAGTAATTCATGAAAATAAAGGGACCTACACGTCCATAAACTGTGATAGACCTAGAATTCATTAAACAATGTGTGGATTCCTTTACAGGAGTTGTGAGTGAAGGAACAAGAAGACGGTGACCCTTTCCACCGGTAGTGATCTTGAGAAAAAGGCATAAAAAGTGACCCTTGTGGATGCAGTGAGAAGACCCTAAACTTTGTAATGATAGTGAGCCTGGGCATAGAAAATCTATCCTGAACATTGTACTCATTATTTGCAGTGAGCCTTTGTGAATTCAGTGCATCGGCACATCGTCATTGTATACTCCTTGAACATACCCCAATGAGGGTGAACCAAGTAAAAGAAATTTATTTCCTATGCATTATTTCATATCTGTTCATATATTTTAATAGGACGAAGAGATAATTGAGTTTTTTCCAACAACGAAACAAGATCCAAATGGAAGAAATTTTTAATCTATCATACCCTGATTCACCCCACCCCCCCAGGGTATTCGACCTAGTGAGCCTAAAAGTATTATATGGTGTGAGGGTGATTTACTTTTATTTGGAATCTATTATCATCAGTCATATATAAACACTGAACGGGTGGTTATTTAGTAACATCATACCATATTTCAACAAATTGGGAAATATTATCTTTTTAAGGAGTGGGTAAATTTATTAGATTGAATATGGTAGATAAATATTTTTATGATTTCATTAGGGATGGTGATATTTTCATCACAATAATAGAAGGTTATACACTAATATTGAGGGATTTGTGACATGTTCCAGGTATATGGTATAATTTTTTATCTACTTGTAATTTTGAAAATGATGGGTTCAGAAGTTCATTTGGCTGTGGAAGATGAAAATTATCCAGGGGTCAATGGTATGTGTGTGAAGAAAAATAAATGACACACTTTATTTCATATATGTAAATTCATGTGGTGGATTTAAGAATATAGTTGGATAGTGTAATTTGTATGATTTTTTGTATATGTGATCATTGTTCATGAGTCAAAAACCATTGACTAGGATAAAGAAGGTTTAGAAGAAAAAGTAGGTCAGTTCAAGTGTTTTAGGTCTTACACCTATTTTTTCTTTAGGGTGTTCCATTAGTAAAGAAGGAATTGAAATCAAAGGTTGGGGTGAATCATTGAGAGTTAATGACTAATTATATAATTTTTATCAGAGGCGGAAATTAGTTTCTATCAGTACAAATGATTATGTGGTGATCACTATTATTGGGGAACCAGGTGTTGTTGGTTACATTAATTTTCAGCAGGTCATTGTAGACACATGTTTGATGAGGACTTATAAATTTTTTATTTCATTTTCATTGGGTTTTTCTAGTTTCTATCAAATATGAAAAATATGGATATCACATTTTCTTTATAGGTTTATAGTTGGTGTGAAACCAACCATTTTTATTTCAAACTGGGTTTTTTGGAATCATTTTCTTCTTAGATGGGTTAAAGGTGGAGATTTTTGAGATTCAACTTATTTTTGGACAAAAAGATTTTGAGTTCAAATTTTTAAAACTCTCTCTATGGAGCCACAATACTTTTAAATTAGGGGGTATTTTTCTTATCCCATGTATTTTTATTTTTAATGTAGAATACATTTTTAGTGATTCTTTTTCTTGTAAAAATGGATCCTCATGTGTGTTTTGGATGTGACAAAAAAGGATAAGACATGTGGTTTTCAGGGTTGCAATGAGTAGATATGTATATGATGGTTTTTGTGTGTGGAAATCACTGATAATCATCAAATTGGGATGTGAAATTTCATATTTGATGTGATACAACAACAAAGATTGTTTCAGTTTTTATCTTTAAGGGTTGAATTTCTATCATGGATTATTATCATACAATAGGAAGAGGGGTATCAGGGTGTGGTTTTCACATAGGGTATTATATGAAATCATTCTAATTAATTTTCAATCATTACTTATATTTTTTACTCTCTAATCCATAGTGGATACTTTTAGAGTTTCTCATGGTTTTTAACCCTCTGTATTGGAGGGTTCTTACTTGTTAAATTCTAAATCTCACTTTATTTTCTAGTATTTTTTCCATTATATGTTTTAAATTATAAAAATTATTTTTCACAACAAAATAATTATCATTTAACTATTTGGTTTCTAATCCAACACTTCTAACTTGATATTCTTCAACATCTCCCTCATGGCCTTGGTCTGGCACAACATCAGGTACTCCTAACAGAGCTTGTTGAAACTAAAACAAGATAAAATGTGGGAAATTAGGGATTATTACTTCATCTCTATGTTCCTAAACACCTTATCTTTCACCACCATAGTGAAGAGTTTAAAAATCCATCTACCATAGAACCATTTTTTTACATGGGACACATACTTCTGTGTGCACCCCCTGACTATGTTGTAACAATCGCACCTAACCTCATCATTCTCGTACATAGGATGGAGCATAGGGTAGATGGCTTCCATCTCTTTGGTCAGATAAAATATTATTTCAAACACTATCCAGTGGAGTTCAGTGTCACCCTTGGGGGATTTCCTAGATAGGATTTTTTTTCTATCCTGGAACAGTCGATAATGTTGAATTCTCCATGGGGAGGCATGTTTGTCCTTGGATATTTTTTTTCTTTAGGAGCGAAATTGATAGGGTGAATCTTTCTTTGATGATATGGATATTTATATTGGTTGTGTGGGGTATTAAATTTTTTTAGTGACTCTAGGTTCTCGTGAAGGGTCGGTTCACTTTCTGTGAGTTATCTATATTTAACAAATCCTAAAAATGTTATAGAAATATATCTTGAAATGGACCAAAAAAATCAAGAACATCCATGATATTTCTTCAAAGGGACCCTCCCTAATAATTTCTCACATATATTAGGAATTATAAATGGAAGATATGCCCTCGTGTGAAAAACTTCTAACCATGAATCCATGCCCAACCCAACCCACACAATTATAGATTAATGAGAGAGGTAGGGGAGATGGATCTAGACCACATACTATACAAAAGAAGCAGTATAATAAAAATGATAGTTTTAATAGATCCAATTAGATTAATTACCACTCTCACATAGGAAAAAAAGAGAAATGATTGTAAGCATATGAATCAATAAGTATGATGAAAATATGAAACTAAATAAAGACAAAGAAATAATATACAAAATAGTAAATAAAATAACAGAAAAAGTAAAGATTCACACAAGTATTTGTGTGGTTTAAAATATTTTGGTTCTAATCTATGGAAATAACACCAACATGGTAGATTATTGCTAGGGAAACAAATAGGAATGCAACAAAAAATTTTAAATAAGAGAGACAATGCATGTGGTCTACATACAATATCCAAGGACAGGTACCTTATTACTATTATAATGCCCCGACCCCAGTTACCCAGAGTCGGTGCATTAATTACATAACATTGGCATGATCACAAGAAAGATCAAATCTCGAAAGACCGATTGGTTTATTAGCCTTGGAAACACTAGATGTATTCATAAGTTTTACATTACATCATCAAAATAAAAAAAACTACTACAACAACATATTGTCTCCATAGTCCACACTATTAACCCCTCATAATATCCCTGCAAGTCATTCATAATTTACTTCTTCACATCCTGGGAAAATAAAACATAGAAAAGGGGTGAGCTCAAATGCCCAGTAAGGATAACAATATAGCGGAAACTTTCATAAATAAGAATAAACATTTAAGGCAATGTATAACTAAAACAAAAGCCTTTTAAAATTTAACTTCAACATAGTATGGCATAAATAAAATGAAATAATGCCATTTACTTATTCACATGGATATTCTACTAATCGAATAATCACATGCAATATCAATAACCACTTTCATAATGATGGAATGCATAATGCCAGACTATTATAACCACATAGCCAAGGCCTCGTGCCAAGACTACAAATAAGATTTTGCCAAGGCCTTGTTCCAAGACACTATTTTGTCTCATGAGACCTACCGATGCATCGAGGAGCTATAGCGGGCTCCACCCGTCACATATTAAGTCCAATGCATTCCCATATGAAAAGTTTTAAACATAACATAAACATTCTTATTAAAACTAGCATACGAAATGTCAATACTTTCACCATAAACCATGAATGGTATATAAAAAAATAGCACATCCACAGTCAAACATATCACAAAACCTTCAATACAATATAAAAGTTTTGTATCATAATATATCATCCTCAAATAAGCGTAAAATCTATTAAAGGATGTTGACATAGATGAAATCAAAACTCTTTTTAAAGAAATATCTCTTTCTATTTTGAAATCATTTAAGAGACATATATTTATAAAATAAAACATTTTCTTTGAAAATATTCTTATAAGCTTGTAAGGGAAGCTTTGAAGATTTTATAACGACGGAAAATAACCACACCCGCCGTATAAGTTAAAAAGAAACATTCTTATCTTAATTCTGTCAAAAAGGTTAAAAGCACCTTGTTTAGAAAACGACGGAAAGATTCCCTTATAAACCTCTTATAAAAAGTCAAACAAGGGTATAAATGACTTTAACCCATATTCTTTTAAATATTAAAAATGTTTTGAAATACATTTTGAAGAAACATGGATGTGGATGATAACGAGATCCTAGTAGATTATTACGTATAAACAACCTCGGATAATGAAGAGATTGTGAAATAACCCTTACCTTGAACTTTTCCTTGGTTGGGGTAGGTTAACCTCCTGTATAATGGTGAAATAATTGTTATTAAATTATAAAAGAATCATATACATTAATATGATATCATATATGATCTTTTAATATTGATTTGATAATAATATCTTAGTATTATCGTTGTTTCGGGTGTTAACTTACTTGTTTTATTTTATATGTTTTGTTACGTAATCCATGTTTGTAATGGATAGGTTGTATATTATTCATATCCAGAATGATATCAAGTCCTTAAAAATCATTTTTAAATCATCAAATGATAATTATACTTGAATGGATACGATGGAGAATGAATCTTATCGCGTTTGTGGAGATGGTAGTCCGTACGTACGCACGAGCGACGATATCATTCTTTTGATATTAAAATAATATATAAATGGATGTTATATCATATATACAGAATAATTAACATGTTATATTTATTATTTAATGAGTTGCACATCATTATTATACCCATCCAAATAATAATATATTGAATAACAATTACACCACGACGTGGAGACGGTAAGCCGTACGTACGCACGTATGGTGACATGTTATTCAAAGGGTGGATAGAATACTGAATATGGTTGTACCATATTTATAATAACATCACAGTATATGTGAGATACTGGAGTTATTATTTTAGAATGGTAAGAACAAAGAAAGAAGAAGTGGAAGAAGAAAGGAACTTGAAAAGGGGTGGTGAAAACATTACCTCTTCTTCGGGTTCTTCCTTTCGAGTTGATCAAAAGGGCTCCTTAGGTTGGCATTATGATCAAACTAAGGCCTCTAGGTTGTAGTGAGGGAAGTTGGGAGAGTATTTGGGCAGAGTTTGGCCGAGCCAAGTGGCTTGAGAGGTGTGAGGAATGAGTAGAAGTGGTCTCCTTTTATAAGGGAGAGGAGGGGCTCTTTAGGAAAGAGTGAAAGTATTAATTTATAATATAATTATATTCGGTTTATAATGGTCCAAAAATCATTTAGGTCGAAGATAAGATGACTCCTTTTCTAAATAACATCAACAAATAAGAATTGGACAGGTTTTATATAATATTTTAATCATTATAACTTATTTATTTAAATGATTTATTAATGAGGTAAACATTGCATCATTATTGTGTCATTAATAATTTAAATTATTTGATGTCTAAAAATTATAAATAAACTATCATTATGTAGAAAATCGTTTTATCTTTGTAAGGAATATTTATAATCGAAAATCCAACATGTATAACTCTATGTAAAAATTGTTCTTCTAAAATATGTAAGCTTATGCGATTTTTATTTTTATTTTAACTTTATTAATATAATGTGTCCCTACCACTTACAAGTGGCTCTAAGGGGTCCCCAAATCGACCCAAGGATGCCCATGGTCGGGTATGTGTCCACCAATAAGGTTAGGACACGTTTTAGGGTAATTTTTTATTATTATAATTTTATTTTGTAACCCTTATTTACCAGATTTACCCTTTAACCATGGTAAATAAAATATTTACCGCAGTAATTATTCAAAATGTGTAAAAATAAAAGTTACCTATTTACATAATTTGGACATCCTGATTCCAAATATGTAATCCATTTTTCCAAATTCAAAACACAGAAGTGACAAAAATTAATTTAAAATTAATTCACGTTGTTAAAATAAAAAGCGTGTTTTTAAAAGATAATAACTATCAAAAGATTGACACTTGTTTATGTCTGGTTTAATTGTGAAATTATGTCCAATGACAAACATTAAATTAAATGGTAAAAATATATTCTAAATATACTTTAAAACCACTCAAATTCATAATTTATCAATATTAATTATTTTGATTAAAAAAGTTGATTTTAATTAAAATTTAGTAATTTTCACTATTCATCAAAATATAAAAGTTATCCGAAAAGTACCAAAATTTCACCCTAGGATAATTTCAATATTCCGAATCCAAAAATGAAGTCCATTTTGAAATATAAAATATATATGATTTCAAAAAGTAGGTATTACTATTCACAACGGCTAGTTTAATTAGTTGTGGTGTGTGTTAGAACTCGAGGTTGCGTACAACACACGCCATCGCATTATTCGAAGGGAAACGTACCGTGGAAGCTTGGGGTGTTACATTATCCCCTCCTTCAAATAATTCCGTCCTCACAATTTCTAGGGTATTAATGCATAAAAAGACTCGGGTGGTTCTTCATCATAAGTTCCTCGGGTTCCCACGTTGCCTCTTCCATCTTATGATTTCTCCACAAAACTTTTACCAGACGCGTTGTCCGGTTTCTCAGTACTTGTTCTCTTGTATCAAGAATCCGGACAGGCTCTTCACAATAAGACAGATCGGGTTCCAGTTCTAATTCCTCATAGGTGAGTACATGCGTTGGGTCAGGCATGTATTTTCTCAACAGAGATACGTGGAACACATCGTGAACTTTGGAGAGACTTGGCGGCATTGCCAATCGGTAAGCTACAGCCCCAATTCGTTCTAGAATTTCAAAAGGTCCGATGTACCTGGGACTCAATTTACCTTTCTTACCAAAACGTATGACTCCCTTCCATGGAGATACCTTCAGGAAAACATGATCACCGACTTGAAATTCCAAATCCTTCCTTCGATTATCGGTATAGCTCTTCTGCCTACTTTGAGATGCTTTGATGTGATTTTGGATTACCTTCACCTTTTCCACCGTTTCCTCCACCAGTTCTGGGCCTACAAGTTTTCTTTCACCAACCTCATCCCAACAGGTTGGTGTACGACATCTCTTTCCATATAACGCTTCATATGGTGCCATCTGAAAACTCGAATGGAAGCTATTGTTATAGGAAAATTCTACCAGTGGTAAATATTGATCCCACATACCCTGAAAGTCAAGTGAGCAAGATCTCAACATGTCTTCTAGGGTTTGAATAGTCCATTCTGATTGTCCATCTGTCTGAGGGTGGTAAGCAGTGCTCAAATGAAGTTCAGTATCCAGGTATTTCTGAATACTTTTCCAAAATCTTGAAGTAAAACGGGGATCACGATCAGAAACAATCGATATGGGTACTCCATGAAGTCTCACAAATTCATTAATGTATAGTCTTGCTAGACGTTCCAGGGGTAGATCTTATCTTATAGTAAGAAAATGTGCTGACTTGGTAAGACAATCAACAATAACCCATATTGCATTGTTCCTTCTAGGAGTCTTTGGTAGCCCCATGACAAAGTCCATCGTAATATTGTCCCATTTCCACTCCGGTATGGGAAAAGGTTGCATGACTCCTCCAGCCTGTTGCCTTCCAGCTTTCACTTGTTGACAAACCATACATCTTGACACAAAATCAGCAATCTCCCTCTTCATGTTGTCCCACCAAAAATGTTCCTTCAAATCTCTATACATTTTGGTGCTCCCAGGGTGTATAGAGAAATTGGAACTATGAGCATCATCCAGCAATTCCCTTTTCAGATCAGGTAAATCAGGAACACAAAGTCTCTTCCCGAATTTCAAAATTCCATCTTCATACACAAAGTCTCTCAATCTCCCATCATTCACAGCTTTAATCTTCTTCTGAAATTCTTCATCATCGGTCTGAGAACTCTTAATCCTTTCTAGTAAAGATGGTTTGGCAACCATTTGAAAAAGCATTGATGTTACACCTTCCCTGGTTATTCCCATGTCCATCTTCACTAGATCCATGAAAATTGGATCCCTTTCAATTCTCATCATGTTCAAAACTCCATGGTCTTTTCTGCTCAAAGCATCTGCCACCTTGTTTGCTTTCCCCGGGTGATAGTGTATCGTGCAATCATAATCCTTGAGTAATTCAAGCCATCTCCTTTGCCTCATGTTGAGTTCTTTTTGTGATAACATATACTTCAAACTCTTGTGATCAGTATAAATCTCACATTTTTCACCATAGAGGTAGTGTCTCCATATCTTCAAAGCAAAGATCACAGCTGCTAACTCAAGATCATGAGTAGGATAGTTTTGTTCATGAATTTTCAACTGTCGTGATGCATAGGCAATAACTCTATCATTCTGCATAAGGACACAATCAAGTCCTTTCTTTGATGCATCACTATAAATAACGAACCCATCATTCCCCGATGGTAGAGTCAATATAGGAGCATTGACTAATCTTCTCTTCAGTTCTTCGAAACATTCTTCACACTCTTTTGTCCAAACAAATTTAACCCCTTTACGTGTGAGCTTCGTTAATGGGTTATCCAATCGGGCAAAATTCTCTACGAAACGTCGATAATAACCTGCCAAACCAATAAAACTACGTACCTCAGTTATACTCGTAGGTTCTGGCCATTCTTGGATTGCCTTGGTCTTAGAAGGATCAACAGAGATTCCATCTTTAGAGACAATATGGCCAAGAAAAGAAATATCCTGAAGCTAGAATTCACACTTGCTAAACTTACCATATAATTCAGGCCTCCTCAGAGTCTTTAAGATAATGCGCAAGTGATTTTCATGATCTTTGTAGGTTTTGGAGTATACCAAGATATCATCAATAAATACCACCACAAATTCATCGAGATACTCCTTGAAAGCTCTATTCATCAGATCCATGAATACAGAGGGTGCATTAGTCAATCCAAACGGCATTACGGTAAACTCGTAATGCCCGTACCTGGTTCGAAATGCTATCTTCGGAATGTCTTCCTTCTTCACACACAACTGATGGTATCCAGATCGAAGGTCAATCTTTGAAAAGTATTGAGCTCCATGCAGTTGGTCAAATAATTCATCAATACGAGGTAGGGGATACTTGTTCTTTATCGTTATAGCATTGATCTCCCTGTAGTCGATACATAACCTCATAGATCCATCTTTCTTTTTAACAAAAAGAACAGGGGCTCCCCATGGAGAAACACTAGGGCGAATAAATCCCTTATTACTCAATTCCTCTAGTTGTTTCTTTAGTTCGACTAATTCTACAGTGGCCATTCTATAAGGGGTCTTCGATATAGGCCTTGATCCAGGAATCAAATCAATGGAAAACTCAACTTCTCGTTCTGGAGGATGTCCAGGTAAATCTTCCGGAAATACATCTACAAATTCTTTCACAACAGGTACATCCTCTATTTGAACATTCCTATCCTCACCGACAGTTATTTCATTCTCTTCCTCCCCAATAATTGAATTAAGTCGAGCTACTGGGGTTGGATCTAAATAAGAATTAGGTGGTGACGATTCTGCTCTAAAAATAAGGTGTTCCTTATCATTATCATCAAGAATCGTAACCTCTTTCTTCTTACAATAAATCTTCGCATCATAGTCCGAAAGCCAGTCCATACCGAGGATTATATCAAACTCAATCATAGGTATGATGATAAGATCAGCAGATAAAGAAAATTTATGTGCTCTAATGGGGACTAATTCACAAAACTTTGTTGCAATGATACTTCCCTTAGGAGTTTTAACTGAAAACTCCCTTATTAAATAAAATTGGAAATATCTAATTTTCTTAGCAAACTGGGAAGATATGAAACAATGCGATGATCCAGAATCAAATAATGCATTTGCATAATGCCCCATCTCCCTGCAATTGTAGCACTGAACGTTGGTAGCTTCCTTCTTCCCCTTGCAATCACGAGCTTGGTGGCCTTTTTCACCACACTTGTAACAGACTCCCATTCCCTTCAAGCAAGTACCAGGATGTTTCTTCCTGTATTTACCACAAGATGGATATTAAACCTTTCCCTTCTTCCCCTTATTTCCATTCCCAGATTGATCAGTAGGTCTCTTCTTCTCTTGTTTTGCTTTAAAGTCATAAGACTTAGAGAATTCTTTTTTAGTCTTGATAGCACATGAGACAATGTCTTCGTACGACGAAAAGGATTGTGAGACTAATGCTCGATGAAGAAATGGTTTTAACCCATCAAAGAAATGATCAATCTCACTTCTTGGGTTACGTATATAATCTCCAGCATACCTTGCTAACCTTGTAAAGTTAGCCTCATACTTTGTGACATTCTCATCCTCCTTTTTTCTCAGACTCAGAAATTGCCTTTCCATATCTGCTCGATGGTCGCGAGGAAAGTATTTTTCTAAAAACAGATCTTTGAACTCCCTCTATTCCATATTTGATACTTCATCATCTTCCTTCATGTTTTGAATCAATGACCACCATTGATCAGCATCTCCAGTGAGGCGGTAAACTTCCATGATAAATTTTTCCCTTTCACTGCTCCCCAAAGCCTAAAATATTTTCTCTAGGGAATTTATCCATTGCTCAGCTACTAATGGATTTGTACTCCCATTGAATGTTGGTGGTTGTTGCCTCATGAATCGATCTAACATTGATCCTCCACGCTGTGGGTCAGGGTGCTCCATACAGGTAAGGTTATTATTTATAACCTGAGTAAGTTGTCCCTGTATGGTGATTAGTTGATCGGCACCAGTTGCATCACCAGCCCCACTATAATTATCTTGAGCAGGAGGGAAATCCCTACATGGAGTGCGTGCATTGATATGGTTTACATTTCTTCCACTAGGCGCCATTTCTAAACAATGGCATAAACTAGATCAGTTTATGAATCAAAATACATAATCCCATACTTATAAAACACTTAACATAAATTAAACTATTTATGGATATAATCCATAATCATAAAAATGTTTTCTTTGAGGAATTATATACTCATAAACCCTTCATAATTATTTGTAAAGAAAATGAGATTTATCCTAAGCATATCCCCCGGGAGTGTCGTAACCAAGAGTGCAGTAAGGCCCGTTGTCGTGCACCAGTTCCCGTTCAAGTCTAGCTCAAAGCGGTGTTTTCGGGTTTTACCCCTAGGTACATCTGTGCCAGAGCCGCCTCTACCTGCTCATATCCAGACAGGGATGTATTGCTCGGAAAACTCACAAAATCTCTACAATACCAAAATTCTAGGAAGTTCTTCTATACTAATCCTCAAAGTTCATCTTAGGTCTACGTGCTCTAATCAGAGTTTATCTAAATCTAGCTTCCAAGGTTTGTACTAAACTTCCTCTGATACCAACTGTAACGCCCCAACCCTAGTTACCCAGAGTCGGTGCATTAATTACATAACATTGGCATGATCACAAGAAAGATCAAATCTCGAAAGACCGATTGGATTAGTAGCCTTGTAAACACTAAATATATTCATAAGTTTTACATTACATCATCAAAATAAAAAAAACTACTACAACAACATATTGTCTCCATAGTCCACACTATTAACCCCTCATAATATCCCTGCAAGTCATTCATAATTTACTTCTTCACATCCTGGGAAAATAAAACATAGAAAAGGGGTGAGCTCAAATGCCCAGTAAGGATAACAATATAGCGGAAACTTTCATAAATAATAATAAACATTTAAGGCAATGTATAACTAAAACAAAAGCCTTTTAAACTTTAACTTCAACATAGTATGGCATAAATAAAATGAAATAATGCCATTTACTTATTCACATGGATATTCTACTAATCGAATAATCACATGAAATATCAATAACCACTTTCATAATGATGGAATGCATAATGCAAGACTATTATAACCACATAGCCAAGGCCTCGTGCCAAGACTACAAATAATATTTTCCCAAGGCCTTTTTCCAAGACACTAGTTTGTCTCATGAGACCTACCGATGCATCGAGGAGCTATAGCGGGCTCCACCCGTCACATATTAAGTCCAATGCATTCCCATATTAAAAGGTTTAAACATAACATAAACATTCGTATTAAAACTAGCATACGAAATGTCAATACCTTCACCATAAACCATGAATGGTATATAAAAAATAGCACATCCACAGTAAAACATATCACAAAACCTTCAATACAATATAAAAGTTTTGTATCATAATATATCATCCTCAAATAAGCGTAAAATCCATTAAAGGATGTTGACATAGATGAAATCAAAACTCTTTTTAAAGAAATATCTCTTTCTATTTTGAAATAATTTAAGAGACATATATTTATAAAATAAAAAATTTTCTTTGAAAATATTCTTATAAGCTTGTAAGGGAAGCTTTGACGATTTTATAACGGCGGAAAATAACCTCACCCGCCGTATAAGTTAAAAAGAAACATTCTTATCTTAATTTTGTCAAAAAGGTTAAAAGCACCTTGTTTGGAAAACGACGGAAAGATTCCCTTGTAAACCTCTTATAAAAAGTCAAACAAGGGTATAAATGACTTTAACCCATATTCTTTTAAATATTAAAAATGTTTTTAAATACATTTTGAAGAAACATGGATGTGGATGATAACGAGATCCCAGTAGATTATTACGTATAAACAACCTCGGATAATGAAGAGATTGTGAAATAACCCTTAACTTGAACTTTTCCTTAGTTGTGGTAGGTTAACATCCTGTATAATGGTGAAATAATTGTTATTAAATTATAAAATAATCATATACATTAATATGATATCATATATGATCTTTTAATATTGATTTGATAATAATATTTTAGTATTATCGTTGTTTCAGGTGTTAACTTACTTGTTTTATTTTATATGTTTTGTTACATAAGCCATGTTTGTAATGGATAGGTTTTATATTATTCATATCCAGAATGATATCAAGTCCTTAAACATCATTTTTAAATCATCAAATTATAATTATACTTGAATGGATACGATGGAGAATGAATCTTATCGCGTTTGTGGAGACGGTAGTCCGTACGTACGCACGAGCGACAATATCATTCTTTTGATATTAAAATAATATATAAATTGATGTTATATCATATATAAAGAATAATTAAAATGTTATATTTATTATTTACATGAGTTTCACATCATTATTATACCCATCCAAATAATAATATATTGAATAACAATTACACCACGACGTGGAGACGGTAAGCCGTACGTACGCACGTATGGTGACATGTTATTCAAAGGGTGGATAGAATACTGAATATGGTTGTACCATATTTATAATAACATCACAGTATATGTGAGATACTGGAGTTATTATTTTAGAATGGTAAGAACAAAGAAAGAAGAAGTGGAAGAAGAAAGGAACTTGAAAAGGGGTGGTGAAAACATTACCTCTTCTTCGGGTTCTTCCTTTTGATTTGATCAAAAGGGCTCCTTAGGTTGGCTTTCTGATCAAACTAAGGCCTCTAGGTTGTAGTGAGGGAAGTTGGGAGAGTATTTTGGCAGAGTTTGGCCGAGCCAAGTGGCTTGAGAGGTGTGAGGAATGAGTAGAAGTGGTCTCCTTTTATAAGGGAGAGGAGGGGCTCTTAAGGAAAGAGTGAAAGTATTACTTTATAATATTATTATATTCGGTTTATAATGGTCCAAAAATAATTGAGGTCGACGATAAGATGACTCATTTTCTAAATAACATCAACCAATAAGAATTGGACAGGTTTTAGATAATATTTTAATCATTATAATCTTATTTATTTAAATGATTTATTAATGAGGTAAACATTGCATCATTATTGTGTCATTAATAATTTAAATTATTTGACGTCTAAAAATTATAAATAAAATATCATTATGTCGGAAATCTTTTTATCTTTGTAATGAATATTTATAATCGAAAATCCAACATGTATAACCCTATGTAAAAATTTTTCTTCTAAAAGATGTAAGCTTATGCCATTTTTATTTTTATTTTAACTTTATTATTATAATGTGTCCCTACCACATACAAGTGGCTCTAAGGGGTCCCCAAATCGACCCAAGGATGCCCATGGTCGTGTATGTGTCCACAAATAAGGTTAGGACACGTTTTAGGGTAATTTTGTATTATTATAATATTATTTTTTACCCTTATTTACCGGATTTACCCTTTAACCATGGTAAATAAAATATTTACCGCAGTAATTATTCAAAATGTGTAAAAATAAAAGTTAACTATTTACATAATTTGGACATCCTGATTCCAAATATGTAATCCATTTTTCAAAATTCAAAACACAGAAGTGGCAGAAATTAATTTAAAATTAATTCCCGTTGTTAAAATAAAAAGCGTGTTTTTAAGAGATAATAACTATCAAAAGATTGACACTTGTTTATGTCTGGTTTAATTGTGAAATTATGTCCAATGACAAACATTAAATTAAATGGTAAAAATATATTCTAAATATACTTTAAAACCACTCAAATTCATAATTTATCAATATTAATTATTTTGTTTAAAAAAGTTGATTTTAATTAAAATTTAGTAATTTTCACTATTCATCAAAATATAAAAGTTATCCGAAAAGTACCAAAATTTCACCCTAGGCTAATTTCAATATTCCGAATCCAAAAATGAAGTCCATTTTGAAATATAAAATATATATGATTTCAAAAAGTAGGTATTACTATTCACAACGGCTAGTTTAATTAGTTGTGGTGTGTGTTAGAACTCGAGGTTGCGTACAACACACACTATCACATTATTCGAAGGGAAACGTTCCGTGGAAGATTGGGGTGTTACAACTATAGTGTATTATGGTGAACCCTATCCTGAAGATGGTGATGCATGCCCTCTAACTAGATATAATCATGTAACAAACCCTAAAACAAACTAATAAATGATGGATGATATAATTTAGAACTAAATAAACAAAAAAGAAAACATAAGAAATATATATCCCTGAGTTGAAAAAAATAACTTGATAGGATTATAATCATAGGTCAACATCGACATAGCTTGGTTTGGACATCATGAAGAAGTTAGGGTCAGATAGAAACCATGCACTATGAAATCTCCATTGAACATAATCACATATAATGGGTTTGGAATATATATTTTGTTCTAAAAATTACATGTAATTTAGGTTTTGATAATATTAAATACACTTCATACTTTACTGATGATATTTTTAATTTTTTTATTATGTTCTATCATTATTTTATGTATTTTTACCATTAATTTCATTAATTTTTCATTCTGGAGACTTTGTATGAAATTTTTGGAAGTATAAGAAAATAATCTATATAAGGTATTTGAATATAGGGAGAACCAACTATGTGAGCATTCAACTATATAAATATACTATGTGAAGTATTGTTCAATGTAAATTGGCTATGTCACAAAATACTCTATGTGGAAATCACTAACATTAATAAGATCATCTATATGAGAGAAAAATATGTAGTTCAATTTGTTACATGAATTAGTTATGTGGATTAATTGGATATGTAAATTGAATACATGGTAAAATTTGCTACATGGTTTGAAATAAATAATTCAATTTCAGATACATGTGTAAAAATACCACATGAATCATTTTTCTATGTATCATTCAACTATGTGAAAAAATTTGAAACATGAATAAAATCTTCTATATGAAGAATTCTTACATCAAATAAACCATCTTGATTCAAATCTAAAATTTTTCTATGTGATGTTCAGAAATCCACTACATCATGATATAATCTATATTTATTACTATTTAAAAACATTATCCATCATTTAATGATATTTTATAATATTTAATTGTTGGATTAACTCTTTATTGTAAAATTGATTATAATAAGAGGCTAGTATTAAGAAAGGAGATAGGTACAAGGATAATTTAATTGTATTTACTATTACTGAGGTATTTCTATGAAAATGATATGTCTCTAATCCCATATTGTAGGGATTATATTTTATTTATTTAAGTCATATATGTTTCATTAATTTTAAAGTATAGAACATGTTATCATAATAATATATGTAAAAGAGATATACAGTGAGGAAAAGAAGTGTATTAAATATTCAAGAACACTCTTTTAGAAAGCTCCTCAACACTACTATGTTTTATATATAAACAATAATAAGCTTTATGATCTATAATTGTGCATTATCATTCATATTTTTTGTTTATCTATAATACTCTCCTTGAGATGCATTTGTATTATAATCATATCTTCTGGATATGTTTCCTTCTATCTGTTATATCTTATAACTACGAGTTGATCCTATAAAATATTTGTTTTATCATCTTCCATTGTAAATGTTCTTAGTAAAATAAATTGAAGGATATATGTTGTTAATCCATAATAGATCCCACATGAAAGTTATGGTGCTTTTGTAACATGTTTTGACTTCTTACACTCAGTCATGTTTTCCCTAGAAAAATAACGGTAGTCCTTGGAAAATGATTTATCTAGTGAAAATCACCATACTCATTGTGAAGAGTGTTAGTGGAGTATAATAGGGAACTTCTATTCCTAAACCCACTATAAACATCTCTATCAATTTATTTTCCTTTTGCATTAATTTTCCACAATTTTTTGTAATAATGATATAAAATTAAGTCAGTCATATTAAATAGAGTATGGTTTTCTAATTAAAGATAATTTCAAGAACTCAATTCATCCTGACCCCCTCTTGAGTTTTTTGAAAACCATTCAAAAAAATAATTAGTATCAATGTAAGTGAATAGTTAGTTATCATATTTTAAAGTCTGAATTTCAAATATCTTCTTTTAAATGGTTTCAATAACTAAAAACAAATAAGTTATGTCATTGGTAAGAGGTCCCAACTTAGATGGTAAAAATTATAGTTTCAAGAAGTCATATATGATTATCTATCTAAAGAACCTTAGTCTTACGGATTATCTTAAATATGTGAAGCTATATGTAATTTTAAAACTAAACTAAAAATGTATGATGTTAATACTTAATCTAGTTGTGATTTAAATTCTAAAGATATGAATTCTATAATCTATGGACTAGTTCCAAATGATTTCAAAAGTTTCTCTCAATAAAAAACAGTCCATGAAACTCATACTACAATTTAAGTTTCATATAATGGTATAGATAAATTAAAGGATCTCATATATGATACTTCCAATCTTATGTTTGATAAGTTCAGAATGATGGGAGGATAGAGAACAACCCAATTAAATGGAAGGATTGCATAGATATTATATAATATTTTTTCTCTAGGAACATCAATATATGATCTAGAGAATGCATTAAAAATGATAAGAGTTTTATGACCTAAGTACATTGAAATTTGTTCCACTATTCAACAATCTATAGAGGTAAATAATTTTAAAATTAAAAATATTATTGGAACTCTTATGATGTACAGGGAAGAAATGGATGATGAAGCTGAATATAACATGTTAGTTAAGAATTAAAATGCATCTATGAATGTATAAACTTAAAAATATGATAATAAGTTTAAATAAATTCAAAAATAAGAGTTACATAATTAAGATACTTCAAAAAAATTGATTTGGATACATGACTTCTTTACATTTCTAGGAAATTGGAAAGGCCCTATAATAAGATAAGAGGTTTTAAGAAACATTATAATAAGAAAAAGAAGTTTAAAGGAAATCATAATGAAGTAAGACGGTATGAATAAAAAATGTGTGTATATATCAAGACAGATTGTTCACAACTAAAACATAACAAAAAATCAATAGAAAACAAACTTCATCAAATTTGGTAACAAAATAAACACAATAAATCCATGAAATAAACATGGAGGGATTTTGAGGATTCAAGTGTTGTTAAATCTTTGAAATATGAATCTGAACACTCTAATCTAAATTCCAACATGTGTTTTATGTCAATTATAATGAGGATAAATCAAATTATTCTTTTGAGTATGAATTTTAATATAAAAAATGTTATGAACAATTAAATAAATGTTGTACCATAAAATAATCTAAATATGAATCTTTAAAAATGAAAAAAAAACACACATGAATTCATATAGTAATATGATAAATGAAAAATATTACTTGAATAAATATATTTTATATTAGAAACCCATGTTTAAAAATTTTGTTGCATCATGTGTGGAACATGGTTTTAGGATTGAAAATTCACAAAAAGTAGTTCAAGACATTAAGGATGATGCTAGAATTTTCACTATAGGTAAAAATTATTTAAATCAAATCATTGGAAACAATAAAAATTATAAGAAATAATACGGAATGGGGATTCAATGTGAAAAAAAATATTATAAAATAATTCTGTTCCTAATTATAATAAAAAAAGCTTTGTAAAATTATTTGTTTTCCTTATGGTGAGATAGAAAATTTTCCAAAAATTATATTTTAAAAAACCTAAATTTTTTGGAGTTGAAAAACTATATTCATTCAGTTTTTTAAAAAAAATAGCTCTATAATTTATGGACATCACAAATAGATTTGGGTTCTCAAATCTCAAGTTGCTAAAATTGTTGGACCCATGAAAATATTGGTACTAAAATAGTTTCTTATTTGAATTGTCTTTGTATGGAAAATCGTCCAAGAACATCAATGATAAATATTTCATGGAAATTGTATGTCCAAGTCATATGATTGAGGATTTCTCTAATTTCCACTCCTTATCAAAATTTAATGGACGATATGTATCTTTTAGTAAAAATTCTAAATCCAAAAATATTGGTGTTCTGTATATTGGAATTATAATCTCAATCCTCATCAAAAAAATTATAACTATTGAGGGATTAGAATAAATTGATAAGTATTTCTCATCATTATAATGTGGGTTATTTTTTTGATTTTTCAAAAAATTCCTATTCAGTTTTTAATGATTAGATTATTAAATTTAAGGTACCTAGAACATAGAGTGTCTACACTCTAGATCATAATTCATTGAGTCAATAGAAGGTGAACTATTTAAATGCTAAAATAGTTGAATATTGGATATGGAATATAATAATGGAAAATTGTAATTTTTATTCTTTGAAAAAATTATCTAAAAGTAATTTAGTTTTAGATTTACCTTATCTTAAATTGATTAAAAACATGCAATATGATGCATACCAAATAAGTAAGAAACACAAGTCATCTTTTAAACCAATTAAATAGGTTACTACTTCTATAACCCTGGAACTAATTCAAAAGTATTTTTTTGGACATCTAGAGTTTCAATCCTAAGATATAAATCCTATGTTTATGTATTAGTTGATGATTTCTCTAGATTTACTTTGGTTATCTTTTTATGTTTCAATAATGAATCTTGTTCTATTTTTATAATTTTTCTCAATTATGTTCAAAATGATAAATATTCCAAAATTATTTATTTAGTAAGTAACCACAAGGTATAATTTGAAAACAATAAGTTCAATTCCCATTTTTCAAAGCATGGTATCTAATGTAATTTTTCTTCTCCAAAGAAACCTCAATAAAATGATGTTGTTTAGAGGAGAAATATGACTTTTCAAGAAATTTCATGAATATTATTTTGTAAATATAACTTGCTAAATCATTTTTGGGATGAAGCTATGAATAAAGGATGCTATATAATAAAATAGTTCTAATTAAACATTTTTTTGATGGAAACACCCTATGAGATATTGAATAATAGAAAAAAAAGTTTGTTACATTAAATCATTTTAATGGAAGGTATATATTCTAAAATCCAAGGTTAATCTCTGTAAATTTGGTCCAATGGATGATAAAGGAATTTTTATTGACTTTTCTACTACTTCCAATGAATATATAATTTTTAATATAATGTTAAATATTATTGAAGACTAATCTATAGTTAAATTTTATGAAAGTGATCCAATTGGTTAATAAATGACTCAGATTGATGAACTAAGTGATTTATTTAAAAACATGAGACATAAACCCCTCTTGGACAATAAAATATATGAACATTTGTAACTTGATTTTCTAGATACAAATATTGAAAGGATTTATACAAATGAACTAGAAAGTGTGGCATCAAGAAAACATATAACCCTTAAGAACTATCCCTATGAAACATAGATGAAGAGATAAGGACTAGAAGGATTATAGAAAACCTTACAAAATTTTAATCCATTTTATCTCAACTAGAAAATGTGTCTATATAAAAAGTATTATTAGATGAGACTTGGGCTGTGGAAATGTAAGAAGAATTAAACTAGTTCAAGAGGAACAATGTATAAGAATTAGTTAATAGGCCCTCTGATTACCATGTTGTACAAATAAAAATAGTTTTTATAAATAAACAGGATTATCATGGTTTGATAACTTGGAATAGGGATATACTAGTAGCTAAAGGTTATAATTATGAAGAAGGTATAGATTATGTGGATACCTTTACACTTATATATAAGTTATAAGCCATTGAGATTCTCTTAGCCTATTCATAATATATGAATTTTTAATTATATCATACGAATATAAAATCATCTTTTCTAAATGGATTTATAATGAAAGAAATTTTTTCTGAATAGCCTCCTAGTTTTTTAAATCCACGTTCTCCATATTTAGTTTTTAAAATTATCAATGATCCTTATGGCCTTAAACAATAACCTAGAGCCTAGTATGATTTTTTAATTTCTTTTCCATTTTAATTGTTTTCATTAGGTAAGGTAGATCCTAATTTATTTTTAAAAAAACTTATTCATTATAATTTTTTATTTAAAATACATATCAATGATGTGATCTTGTGTTCTACAAATAAAAAATTGTGTAATTAATTTTCAAAATCCTGAAAAAAAGAATTTGAAATGAGAATGATGGGTGAGTTAAATTAGTTTCTAGTTTTCCAAAATTATCAAAAGTTTATTAGTAATGTGATGAATCAAATCAAGTACATACTATAATTACTTAAAAGGTTAATACTGGAATATATTAAATTATATAAAACTCCTATGATTTTTAATGAAATCCGTGACTTGGATGAAGGAAGTTATAGTTTATCTATGAAATATAATGGAAGTTTGTCTCAAATGGTAATTGATGGGGATGTTGTTTTATGTTAATTGGATGAAGTTGATTTAGATTTTGTAATAGAAATTGCATTAGTTTCATGTTTGGGGGTTTGTGATTGATGGAAAGAAGTTTGGATTTATTTAGGGAAAATAAATTCATAAATTTATAAGTAATTAATAGTTTTAGATTACTCAAACAAATTACATTGCTTCATCGAATGTCAATGGAAAGAAATTGTTGGTTTCATCAATCCAAATGGATGAGATATTTCATTGTCCCCGTAAAGGGGATTATAATTTTAGTCAAACCTTGGTCACTAAAAGTACATATTGGATCATCAGTGGTATTCATGTTTTTGTTCTATACCTCTTCCTTTGAAAAAAAAGTTTAATATTTTCTATTGGAGTGGAAAGTGTTTTGCATGTTTGTGTAGCCTAGAATAACCAAGAGAGTTGGTGAGCTGTAAAATTTTATTTTTTAGGATATGTAATTGTTATATATTTTGATAAATTACCTAAAATTGAATTTTCCAAGGTATATGATGTTCTTCAAGAATCATTGTATCAAATTAAAGGTTAATCTCCACTACAATATTTATGGTATATTGATATGCCTAGTTATGAAGTTTAAAGAAGTTGATTTTAACATGGGAGATGAAATGATGTGTCAAAAAAGTATCACTATGCCTACGGTTTTTATAAATACAATTATTTAATGTTGGAATTCTACTTAAAAATACTTGAATGAAATAGGTTAGGAAGGTGTGTATTAGGGGGAGCCTTATCAAACATCACTACATAGAGATAGAGTACCCACCAAGGTAGTTCCCAGTATGAAAGTAAGAGATTCAGTCAAATATGGATCCAAGACTTAAATACCAGTTGTACTTCTTACTATGGATAACACCATTCAAGGTCAAGAAGAGGATACTCAGAGATATGAAGTTTGATTTGATGAATCTAATTATACTGATCGGTATATTAAGGAACTATTTGTTTAGAGAACTGTTTTTGTTCTAGAGGAAAGTCTAGTTGAGATTGTTCTTATAGTTTATAATGACAAAGGAAGTTATGAGGATGAGGTACATTCTCATACATTGGATCTTATTCATTCATGATTAAATACTGATAGAGATAGGTATGATGATGAATTTATGGGGTATGATGAGAAATGACATATTGCTCCTTTAATATCACCACCTCCAGTTGTTTATGATGATCCACCCTTAGTCATTAAGAGCTCATATAGCCCAAGAAATCCATCTTTTTGTTATTATAAAATTGATAGATTTTATAATATCATAGTATATTATTAAATTTAAAAGGTATATCTTTCTTCATGAAATGATGAGATCAGGTAACTCAAGGATTCCTCTTTTATTAAATCTGATTTTGAAAACAAGTTGGGTTGTTAGCTTCCCAGAAATAACTAATAAACCATATATCATATTCCTATAGTTTATCTCACTACTTCTTCTGAAGTAATTTCTAAGGAAATTTAAGATTTGAATGCTTTTATATGAATTTTTAAATATTTTGTACCTATCGAGGATGAGTTTAATGAGTTTGAAACTATGGTTGCATCTCAAAGATATATATTTTAAAATCATCCAGTTCTGTTGTTAGGTGTATCTCAAGAATTTTTTAATGAGTTAAATTCTTTTAAGATAAAGAAGAAGGAAAACATTACACAATTTACAATGTGTAGTGATAATTTAATTTGAATTTATCAAGAAATTTCATCTGGTGGTGACTACTCCCTTAGAATAATTAGTTATTCCATATTTTCATAATGGAGTTAATCAAGTTCTATTGGAATTAATTTATGTGTCCTATCAACTTCAATGTCTGCACTGTGATCATATTACACCTATACTAATGAAACTATTGAATAATGTTTTTATAGGGGAGTTTCAAAAAAAACCAATGAAGTTATAAGGAAGATTAGTATTGGAGTTAACATGTTATTGAATGATCTTGTTGGTCATCCTAAATAATCTCTTGGTATGATAGTAGAAGAAAACATATAAGTATCTAAAAAACAAGGGATACAGTTTGATAGTTTATTATACCATTCAGAGAAAACATTAAAATTAATTTTAAGAGGATAAAGGAGATCTATCTCCTAATAATGTATCTGGATTCTAAATAATCTAAGAAGTGAAGTTCATTATATGAAGAATCTCATGTAGTTCATGTTTTGGTTACAGTCAAGGAGTTGGTCATCTGTAGACCTCCATGGTCTATCCCTTTTGTTCAACCTACCCTAGTTCTAGTCACTCCAGTTCTCTCTATGGAATATTTCCCACTAAAAATAATTCCATAACCAAGTCTACTTTTAAGATACCTCTTCCCAAACTACCATCTCAATCTAAACCCATTCATAATACTGCATATTTAGAAAAATTTATTTTATTTGGTTTTTGTGGTTGTTAAATGGATTTATATTTTTAAATGATGATGATTAATGACATTCTTCTTTTTTATGTCATTATTTTTTTCTTATGGATAATTTTCATTTAATATTATTTATTTCTATTGTTTATCTTAGTGAATATTTTTATTTAATTCTATTTATTATTGATTATTTTCATCCAATATTCTTTATTCATTTATTTCCATTTTTTTATTATTATTTTCATTTAATGTTTTTAATCTCTTTATTATTTTAACTACATTCCATACCTTCCATAATTGATCATTTAGTTTTTTAATAAATAGTTGAATTTTTCATTACACTCAATGTGATATAATAAATGTTTTCTTCTTCTCTTTACCATCATTTTATAAAGATTCAAAATGGGGGAAAATTTATATATTCATTACCCTAAGGTTAATCTAAGGGGGATATTTTTTCACCTTTTTACAAAAATGTGGTGGTATTTTCTCAAACGTCAAAAAAATCACATTAAGGGGGAGAAATAAAGGATAAACACATCATTTTAACAGAAATTTTTATATTATATATATTTTTAAAAAAAATCATAATTAACCCTTTTAAAATTTCTTTTTTAATATCAAATGAGTTTTTATCATCAAAACGGGGGATATTTTTGGTCTACTAATGTTGTTCCAACATATACCTTGTACTTTAGGTTTTGATGATCTCAAATACCCTATATGATTTATTGATTATTTTGTTAAGTGTGTTCATCAGGTTTTGTGTTTTTTTACTTTGGAAATTAATTTCATTAAGTCTGCATTATGGACATTTTGGATTAAATTTTCTCATGTCTATAAAATTTGGCTACATAATGTATTTTTCAACATTGAGAAATGTATATGTGAGAATTCAGCTACATAAATCACCTACAATAAGGATTTTCCTATGTAAATTGGCCAAATCAAAATATCATGTATATAGAAATCCCCTACATTGATAAGACAGGCTAAGTGAGAAATCATCTACATAGATCAATTGATTTCATGAACCAGTTACGTTGAGTAATTGACTATACAAATCAAATAAATGGTGATATTGGATACATCATTTCAAATGGATATATTAGTTTTGATTATGAGAGTAAATCCTATGAGAATAAATTTCAATACGGGGAGCACATTAAGATATGTGGAAAAATTGTCTATGTGAATAAAATTGGCTACGTGAATAAGTCCTACTTAAAATCAGATATGTGGATTCAAATATAAAATTCAAAAATGTGATTATAAAAAATTGGATATAGCTTACAAGAATCTATATTTATTATCATTGAATAACTTGAGTGGTATTTTAATTATATCATACAATCTATAAAAGTGGGATTACCAATTTATGGAAAAAATGATTATATTAAGTATAAATTATCGAGAAAAGAAAAATGTGAAATGATAAAAAAATTATTGACTATTTCTAAAGTATTTTTGAAAATAGTATATGTCTCTTATCACAGATTTTATGGATCATGTGTTGTTCATTTATGTGATAAGTTTTTTATGAATTTCACAATGTAACATGAGCTTGCATAATAATATAAGTGAAAGAGATATACAGAGAAAAAATAATCATACAAAATATTCATGAACTCTCTTATAGAAATAACTTCAATGATACACTATTTAAAAAAAATAAGTTTAATAATCTACTATAGGGAATTGTTGTTCATATTTTTAGTTCATTTAGAAGAATATACTTGAGATACATTCTAATTCTGATTATATCTCCTAAATATTTACTCATTATGTCATTTGTATCTTACAAATATGAGCTGAACTAGTAAAATATTTGTTTTTTATCATTCATTGCAAAGTTTATTGGTAAAATAATTTAAAGGATGTAGGTTGAAAATCCTTACTAGAACCTAGTTTAAAGATCTAATAATTTTTTAACAAATGTCAATTTCTTAAACTTATTCATTAAGTCCTAGGAAAAAGGACTGGATGTCTCCGAAAAATGTAATGATTTAGTGAAAATCAATATAGTTATGGAGAAGAGTGCTAGTGGATTAAACTAGGGAATTTTTATTCCCTAAACCACTATAAATCTCTATATATATTTTTATTTTTTCTTATTTTATTTTTTGTTTATTATTATAATAATGAATGAACAAGAAGTTATTCATAATTAAAAGAGTGTTTTTTCTAAGTGAATAAAATTCCTAGAACACAATTCACCCCACACCTATTGAGTCTTTTAAAGACTATACAGGACAATAAATAGAGGTTTTATAGGAATGGAATTGGAACACCCAAACATCTCAAAAATCTCTCAAAAAATACTCATTGAACTGAAGTAGAAAGTATAAATACTTCTCATCAAATTAAATAGATGTGACATTATAAAGGTTAGAAGGATAAATGATAGGTTTTCTAGAATTTCATGTGAAGAGATACATGTGGTTGGTTGAGTGTGAAATAAATAATTGTGAAGTATGCTAGAAAAACATTAAGATCGCAACCTTTTCTGGAGATGTCATGATCTCATCTATCGATAACCGTTTTCCATTTTTTGAGTTATCTTGTTTGGATTTTTCCTTGTGGATTTTCTGGATGGAATTGGAAATGTTTGGACGGTTTTTAGGCGGTCCACATTGGGTGCATAGTTTTCCCAAACCATACGACCTACCCCCAACAAATTATGAAAACCATAATAGAGGGTATTGCATAGTTGACACATGGTTTTTCAAACCATTATCCCTCTAATAAGTAACTTTGACGCCCCTAGGAGGAGGCACATGATTCAGGGAAATCATGCACCTAATAAGGAAATTGTGCACATGGGATTTTTATCCCACAAAAATTAGATTAAAAAAAATTAACCATCATAAATCACCTTAAATCAACCCTTATTTAGCCCTAAATGGTTTCTCTTGATTTTAGAGGCTTTCAAATGGATTCATAGGCCTTCCAACCTCTATTGTTGATGATTTGAAGCTCAGATTTAAGATCTATACACCTATTAGTAAGAGAATCTCATCCAATGTGGTTTACTCTTAGTCTCTTGTGTTTCCATCATCCTTGGAAGGGATATTTTCTCTTATTTGTGGTGGATCAAGATCTAGTTTTTAATAGATCTACTTCATTTGATTTTGGAAGTATGATTCAAATATCAATCGTATTCTTCCATGTGTTCTTTATCGTTCTGCTTCAATTTGGGGTTTTTTTGTTGGTGATAGTTTTTCAACGATCTTGATATAGGTTGTTTAAATTCAATTCCCATATTCTTGAATTTCATTTTGATGTATGTATTGTAGAATTTAAATTGGAATATTTGACAATTGAATCTTGAAGTGAATAAATTAATTAATTAATTGATTTTTTAAATAATATAATTTATTTTATTTACTCTCCTAGTGATGATGAATTGGGTTGGGTTCAGGGAAATTGGAATTTTTTGGAATGGGATTAATTAATTATTTAATTAATTAATGAGATATTGGGACTGCGAAATAGAATTAATTAATAGTGAATTAAATAATGGAATATTTGGATTGTGAAATTGGCCAATTATTGTTATTATGAATTAACTAAAAATGTGAATTATGATATGTTTGAATTAACCTTAAATGTTTAATGGGTTATATGATTAAATATTGATAAATGGTTAAATAGTGATTTTTTATATTATTCCATGAGAATTAAAGTGTTAAACCTTGTTTTTTAGTAAATTTAAAAGATAAACATTAATGAAAATGTTTGAAAATAAGGTTAATGATGCTTAACCTAGATTTTTATAAAGTTTTGAAATGTGTTATATTGTGATACATGTAATTTTTTGATAAATGTGTGTGGGACATGGTTTGTAGCTTTAAAATCCCATAGTGATAAATCTATAAATATGTGTGGGACATAGATTGCTACTTCAAAAGTATATGGTGATAAATGAGTGTGAGACACAGACTACTACATCAAAAGACCACTTTTTTGATTGATTAATAAATGGGTTGTGGAACACAGACTGCTACTTCAAATACCCATGGTGTCGTAGGCATTATGATTTGGGCCCAAAATGTTGACATGAAACTATAGTTCCATGCGGTTGTAATATGAATTTAAATTAAATGATATAGATAATGAAATCCCATGTGTTAAAATTAATTATGAATCGAATATGTGATCTTGTTAAAAATACGAGATGGTCCAAAGTTGGTATTGATGGTTTTAGTGTCATTGAGAACTCAATGGGTTTATATAGTTAAATAAATAATAATTGAATAAGTGTAAACTATTTACTTTATTGCTTGTATATTATTATTTATAAAAAATCATACACTTTTATTGACTAGATATTGTTTTAGATACCGTTGGTGGTGGCCTACTAAGTTGTACTCACACCTTACTCAGGAAACCTGATTAGTACATAAATATATTTCGTGGTTTAATGATAGGATAATGGAAACAACACTTTGTTAGATTACTGAGTAGGGATAGAGCATGGATGAGGGAACTAAATTTGATTTGGGACCTATCTGGGAGTTTTCAGTGTCTTTATTTATTTTTGGTTTTTTCATATTGACACTTGACATATATTTCTAATGGAAATTCTACTATTTAGTTTTTTATATTTTATTTCTTCTTTGGTCATCAAGTGAAAATTTTTTGGTTTGGTTATTGTTTAGGTAATTTGGTAATTATTTATTTTTTCCATTATTGTATTACTATTATAAAGAGGGTATACTCTCTCTGAGATCTATATTAGAACAATGATTCTAGTAGATAACCTCTAGAAAATGGGAAGGCATTCTTAAGGTCATGTGACTAACCGATTTGGGGAACCAATGTGTGGCACCCAGGTCAGGACATCAATAAGTGTTATCAGAGCCCAGTTTTCTTTTATTTTCTTTTGTCTTAATTTTTTGGAATGGTAGATAGAAGACTATAATGTTTTGGGCCTTGGTCATGATCTTGTGCATGGGAGTAGATTAACCATGTATGGTGGAAACCCCAAGTACATAGGGTGATATTATTTTTATCAGTGTTTTCTGTTATAGATTGATGTTATTTTGCATTGGGTAATGCACTTATTGTGAGATGTGATTGTTGTTTCTGAGTTTTCCAGATATGTGACTCGTGCCCCGGTATGGAATAATAGTTGATTATTCAAACATTATTCAAGGAACTCATGATTATTTTTGTAACATTTATCTTTTTAGTCACACACTGAAAAAAAAAATTAGTTATTGGGTAGGATTTTACAATTGTAATGTTTTTCCTTATCAGTGTAATTGAAATAAAAAAGTTTACTAATAAGAATGGAAATTTTTAAAATTGTGAAAATGTGAACAAATGTATGTCTAATGATAATATTGAAAAATTAAAATGTTTTAATACTTTATTAACCATGCTTTGTTTTGGGATGATTAAGGGTGGTGATAACACCTTGGTATTGACCATGTGGTTGAAGAAAGGAGGATGACTTGTTATATCTTATTTGAATCCATCTTACGCAACTATGTTAAATTTGTGTTATGTTTTTTAAGATTTATTTTTGTAATTTTAGAGATATTAATCGATGATGAAACTTATTGAGAGTCTAAAAGTAGGATCTGGGTAGAGATGATCCACTAGTAAGGGAACTCCGGGCACTGATAGTGCTAAGTGAAGGAGTGAGAGAGTAGTTCTATGGGATCTTTTCTTGATTCATGCAGTTTATGGAGGGATATATGTGGTAGTTTGTGAAGATCATTTCTAACATGACATGGTAGTTTCATCAATAGAACCCTTCGGATTTTGTTGGAGAGTGTGGACTTGATTCATATAAGTTCTGGATTGAGTCCATCTAGACTATACTTGACTAATTGGAGACTCCTTATGAGAAGAGTGTCAAATTTTCTACCTATATGTTATGTGTTCAGGTGAATCATTGGTGTGAAATCTAGGCTTGGGATGGGTGGCTGGAGAGTATGAATTGGAAAGACTTTATAGAGAATTTGATGGATCAATTTTACTAAGAGATGCTCAGGCTGGAGAGTGTAGTTGAGTTTATGATGTTGAATCAGGGGAGTATGTATGTTATGACTTATATCAATCACTTGATAGATCATCAGTTATTTTATCCAATGTTATAAGGATATGAGTCTATGATGGTGAAATGATTTTAGGATGGTATTGAATGTGAAATTCAGTCCCAAGTAAATTAATTCATGCTGAAGAAGTTCTCATAAGTGGTGAATCATGCTCTAATTTGTTAGGGGAACCTAAATGAGACTTCTGGTGGAGGGTAGGTTGTTTTTTAATGGATGTTCAGGAGGTACATATTTTGAAATTATGAATATTTTTTATGAAATTTCTTACTAGGGTGATATAAATAAGAGTGTCCAGGGGGAAGGATTAGTTACACAGGATCCTACTCAAGTGATCTGTCACTAGTGCGGTAGGTTGGGTCACTTTTATAGAAAGTACACCATAACCACTAGTAGAGTACTAATATTGTGGAAGGATGATACATATATAGATGTTCTATATAAATCTATTATATTCATGTATTTAAGGATTTCCTATATAGAACTTGAGTACGAGAAGTGTGACTTATACACTATACCAGTCTAGTAGTTATAGATCTGTTGTCCATGGCGATAGAGGTAGTAGATGTGGTGATTATGGGAAAGAGTGCCCATATCAGTAGAGTGATGTAGCTTAGGGTACTCATACTATTTAAAATTGAAGAGTGTGAGGATAGTTACATTTCATTCATCCTACACTGGTGGATATTGAGGCTGGACCATCAATAGTTTGAGGTACTATTCTTGTAGAATCTATATTAGTTAGTGCCTTATTTTATACTGGTTTCTCTCATTATTATATATTTTCACAACTTTTGAATGGTTTTAGTCTATTAGTGGGGTTTTTGAGTGGGGTTATGATGATAGATATATCATTGTGGGTATGTTCTAGAGACATCATCTTATGTAAGGGGTGTTCTCTCGAGGTTTGGGAGGATCATTTTCTCTGGGATATTTACATTTTGGATATGTCATTCTTTGACCTAATTGTTGGTATTGGTTGGTTAGTAGCATTCCTAGACCACATTGATTATTACCAAAGGAGAGTGATGTTTATGTCTCCTAAGGGTGACAAATATATTCACTATGGATAGTGGTATATCTAGCTATCCCATGAACTGTTGGTTCATCAACAACTAGGGGATCTCACCACCCAGGTTACAAGTCTTTTGTTGGGTGGTGGAGGTGAAAATCATGATGTCTTCCCACCTTTCATGGATTGGTTTTAAGGTGTTTTTATTGAATAATTCTCTAGGATTTCACCTAAGATAGATTCAAAAGTTTAAATTTATCTCATGTTGGGGTTGATCTAGTTTTTATTGCACTATACAGAATGAAACCAATATAGATTCAAGAGCTTAAGAATCGGATAGAAGATTTGATGGATAATGGGTTTATCCGACATAGCACATCACCTTTTGGATCACCTATTTTTTTCTCTATGAATTATATCAAGACTCTGTTCATATGGGTTGATTACTAGAAGATGAAACATATGATATTGAAGAACTAATATTCTCTTCCATGTATCGATGATTTATTTTACCAGTTGAGGGGAGCTTGTGTTTTCTCCAAGATCGACCTCAAAATAGGGTATCATCAGTTGAGAGGTTGACCTTATGATATAACAATGAATTCTTTTACAAGTAAGTTTGGAATTTGTGAGTTTTTTAGAATGAAATTTTTGTTGACGAACACAATAGAAGTATTTATGGCCTTGATGAAAAAAACGTCCATCCGTACCTAGATCATTTTTTTATTGAATTTGTGGATGAAATCTTGGTGAACTCCAATAATCATAAATATTATTCCCAACATCTTTAATTATTCATAATTACACTGAGAGAGCATTATCTATATACCAAGCTATCTAAGTTTCATTTCTGGAATAATCAGGTACACTTATTGGGTCACATTACCTCATAGGAAGGTGTGTTAGTGGACCAAGAGAAGGTGCAGGTAGTTGTTTATTAGGATCATCCCAAGAATTGTTTTTGATATCCATAGATTCATAGGGTTATTATAATGTTACTAAAGGTGTATCCAAGACTTTTCCCATTTGGAATCATTGATTTTGGGCTTGACCAAGGAGGTGTAACGTTTAAATGTTATGGATCATGTGAGAATGCACTATAAGAGTTAAATAAGAGATTGAAATTGAACCAATCATGATCCTACCTAATCCAGGTGAGACGTATATTGTGTTTTTTAAGGCTTTTATAGTTTTTATTGGAGGTTTTTTAATGTATGGGGTTGAGTTGTTACATATGAGTCTCCAAATTTGAGGCCACATGAATGAGACAACCCCAAAAAATGACCTTCAATTAGTTGTGGTGGTTTATGATTTGATGTGTTAGTGAAATTATTTATTGGGTGAAATTTTTTCTGTATATACTAATCAAATGTTCTTAAAGTATATATTTTTGTAGTGATATTTTAATCTACTACAATGAATATGGATTGATTATATGCAGTCATTCTACTTAGATCTAGAATATACACCCAGAAATAGAAACAGTGTTTGTATCGCATTGAGTAGGAAAACATATGCTTAGGTAGTTCAGGAGTCTAGTAATGATTGTAAAATTATGACTTTTCTAGGTGATATGCATGTTGTTGTTCAAAAGGGTTTTGAGAAGATGACTCTCATATCAATTTTAGTGGATTATACACTTTAGAGCAAGATTATATAATGTATTATGAGGATCCAAAAAAATACCTTGAGGTAAAGACTTGAATGTGGGGAGTCACCTTTATACGAGACCATATATTAGGATGAGATCATTTATATCTGGAATCATTTTGTTATGAATCTGAGTATATGGAAGGACCTGATGTGTGAATTTCCTTCCTTGAAGTGTGTTGGTCATCATGGTGTGAAAAAAATGTACCCTGAATTACAATGAAAATGTTGGTGTATGGGAAGGAAAAGGGAGATATCAAGTTTCATAACCTGATGTTACGCATGTAAATAGGTGAAGGCCATGAATAAATGACTTAGTGGTTTACTACAATCATTTTCCATTCTGAAATGGAAGTGGGATAATTTTTCCATGGAATTTATTGGGGGTCTTGTAAGGAGTCCTTAGATAAATGATGTTATTTTGGTAATTGTGGACCGACTAAAGAAAGTAGTGAATTTATTTCCTATACATGAGACTTTCTTAGTAGACCAGTTGTGAAACTTGTATTTTCATTAGATATTCCTTCTGCATGGGGTTCTGCGAAGTATTATTTTAAACCATGAATCTCATTATACTTCATGATTCTAGAAGGGATTATAGAAGGAACATGGTATTCATGAATTATTGAGTATGTATTTCTGCCCACATACATTTGGGAAGTCAGAGCATACAATACATGTGCTTCAGGATATGCTACGAGTGTGTGTCCTTGACTTTGGTGGGTCTTGGGAGAATCACATAGCTTTGGTGGAGTTTTAATATAACAAAAGTTATCAAGAAAGTATATAGATGAAACCATATGAGGATCTTTATGGTAGGCCATGAATATCACCTCTATGTTGGATGGAGTTAGGAAAGTCAGAGATGTTGGGATTGAGTCTTGTGTAGGAGACATTGGAGCAGGTTCTGCTGATTTGGAAGTAGATAACTATAGATCTGAGTAGGAAGAGGTCGTATGCTGATAGAATTCAACTACCCCTAGTGTTTTCATAGGGTGATCATGTATTCCTTAAGGTTTTTCCTAGATTATGTCATTACAAGTTATGAAGACAGGGTAATATAGAACCTTGGTTTATTGGACTATTTGAGGTTGTGGGGAGAATTGGGTTGGCAGTGTACCGATTGGCTCTTCCATGGAGTTATACTATTATACATAAAAAATTTCATGTGTCAAAACTTCAGTTGTATCACCCGAACCCTTCTCATGTGACCAATGTGGATGATATTGATCTTGAGACTGATGCATCCTTTAAGGAGTATCTGATAAATTTAGTGGATTGTTGTGAGAAAGTACTGAATGGAAAGTCCATGCTGATAGTTCATGTATTATAGAAGCATGACCATGTTAAGGAGGAAAATTGGGATATATAATTAGATATATGTGATTAGTGTCCCAACCTTATTAACTCAGAATCTTAAAGATTTTTGGGAGTGCATCTTGGGGATGAGGTGTTATAATTTAGGGATATTGTAAGAACCAAACCATTTCTGTAAATATCTCCTATGTGTTTATAGGTTCTCTTTTTCTTTTTTTGAGTATATCTTATTTTTGTTCTTCCATGGGGTGTTTTTGGGTGGAATTGGAAATTTTTCGAGGGGTTTTGGGTAGTGTGTGGTTGTCACATGGTTTCCCCAAACCATATACCCTTCCCCAACAAACCATGAAACCCATGACATAGGGGATTTCATAGTCGGTGCATGGTTAGTCAAACCATGCTCCCTCTTAGAAGAAAACATGTGGCCCCTAGGAGGAGGCACATGGTTAGCTACATATATGGGGGAAACTATGCACCCTAATCAAGAAACCATGTTCATGGGATTTTAATCCCCAAAAAAGTAGATTAAAAATACCCAAACCCTTTAAAAGAACCCTAAATTGACCCAATCTCAACTATAAATGTTTTCTCATGATTTTGGAGGCCTTCAAACATATTTTTTTTGATTCTGACCTACTTTTTTAATGATTCAAAGACGAGGTTGAAGATTTACACCCTTACTGATAAGAGAATCCCATCTCGCAAGGTTTCTATCCTCCCTCTCATCTTCTTATCATCCTTGGAAGTTAATTTTTCTTTTATTAGTTGTAGGTATAGATCTTGGTTTTAATGGATCCACTTTGTTTGATCTTTGATCCAAGATTTGGATCTTGATCTTGTTCTTAAACATGTTCTTGATCATTCCTCTTCAATTTTGAGTTTTTTTGGCAATCATTTGTCAATGGTCTTGAGGTAGGTTGTCTAAATTCAATTCCCATAGTCTTGAATTCTAATTTCATGTATGTATTTTATAATTTCAATTGAAATGTTTGATAATTGAATATTGACCTGAATAAATTAATTGATTAATTCATTTATTAAATCATGGAATTTATTTGTTTTAATTGGCATGTCATGATTAATTTAATTGATTTTAGGGAAATTGGAAATTTTTTGAATTAGATTAATTAATTGGTGAATTAATTAATAGGTTATTGTGATTGGGAAATCATATTAGTTAATGGTGAATTAATTAATGGAATATTGGGATTGTTGAATTGGTCAATCAATGTGATTATGAATTAACTGAAAATGTGGATTATGAAAATTTTTACTTACCTTAAATGGTTAATGGGTTATATGATTAAATAATGATAAATTGTTTAATGGTTATTTTTCATATTATTCCATGAGAATTAAATTGTTTAACCCTATTTTTTTGGTAAATTGAAATGGTACACTTTAATGAGAATTTTAGAAAAGAAGGTTAAGGATGCTTAATATTGAAGTTTATGAAGTTTTGATATGTGTGATATTGTGATACATGTGATTTAGTGATAAATGTGGGTGGGACATAGACATTAGCTTCAAAATACAATATTAATAATTTGAGAAATGTGTGTAGGGAATAGATGGATACTTAAAATCCCATGGAGATAAATGAGGGTGGGATACTAACTGGTGCTTCAAAACATCATTTGTGTGATTTATTTATAAATGAGTTTTGGGACACGAACTGATGCTTCAAGTACTCACAGGCATGGTGATCTAGTCCAAAATGTTGGCATTGGACTATTGTTCCAAGTGGATGTAATATGAATTGAAATTAAATGACTTAGATAATGAAATACTACGTGTTGTAATTAATTTTCAATTGAATATGTGACCTAGTTTAGACTCTAGCATGGTCTGATGTAGGTATTGAGGGTTCAGGTGTTCTCAGGGACCCAAGTGGTGTATGTGGTTAAATAAATAATATCTATATAAGTCTAAATTATTAACTTTATTTCTTTTATTTTATTATTTATACAACTTCATACACTATTATTGAAAGTATATTGTTTTAGGAATCATTGGTGGTGGCCTACCGAGTCGTACTCACGTCCAGCTATGGCTGCCTAATTAGTACCCAGATAGATTTCATGGTTGTAGGATAGGATAAGGTCAAGAGCCCTTTTTTAGATGGATGAGTTGGGATGGATCATGGATGAGGTAACCAAACATGATTTAGGACTCATTTGGGATTTTTCAGTGTCTTTATTTATTTTGGGTTTTTTCATATTAACACTTGACACATATTTTTCATGGCATGTCTACTATTTAGTTTTAGATATTGTATTCCTTATTTTTCATCATGTGAAACTGGATTGGTTTTGTTATTGTTTATGTCATTTGGTAATTATTCATTTATTTTTGGTACTTTATTACTCCAATAAAGAGGGTATAATATCCCAATGATCTATATTATACCCTTGCTAATATTCGCCCACCTTTGGCATATGGGGAGGAACTTCTGAGGTCATGTGACTAGCCAGTTTGGGGCACCAGTGTGTGGCACCCTGGTTGGGGAATCACAAAAATAATAGTATAGAAACATGATGACATGAGGTCGGAGGAAAGTGTAATTAAAGGGGATGTGGATAGTCAAGGAAACATAAAATATAAAGTCAATATTTATCTGATCATGGTAATCAATAGCCAAGAGACCACCCAAAAGATCACTGAGAACTATCCTGGAGACAAATTCCCTAGTGAATGGTGAACTCCAAGGCCAAAAAAAGTACCAGAAGCCAAATGTCAAACAGAATTATACCCTTAGATAGAAATCACAAATAGAAACCCAAAAAACATAATACAAATTGAATAATAATAATAAACTCAAATATTTTTTATTCGAAATTAAAATAGATTTTTTTTAATTTTAAAACTAATTTCAAAAAATTTCAACCATTTCAATTAAAAAAATAAATAGATGGTGTTCTTGTAAGGCCTAACTAATCTAGTTGGTTTGGGTAGTTTTTATTTTATAGAAAATAAACCTAATACTATAGTATTAGACCTGTATAGAAACTCTTATTGTGTGCCACAGTGGCACACAACCTTCTTGTACCTGCTCATATAATGTTATCATACTATGAAAACCAAATTAGAAATAAAAAAACAAATACAAAACATTAAAAAATATATATTACCAATATTATATTTGTATCATCCAAGTATAATAACTTCCATGGTTATAGATAGATGAAAATACACAACCTTCATAAATATATAATACAGTGATTATGTAAACTTAAAAAAGATTAAATAATGCAAGTAATAAAATGTAGTAGAATCATAAAACATCCAAAACTAGGAATCTTATAGGATAACATTCTCCATCTAACTCCCAATGTCTAATAACAACCTAAAGAAAACCCACTCTCCCACCGATGACCCTTTTAAATGTAGCATAGTCAGTCCTAAGAACATAGAAAGGAGAGCACTGATAAACTACACCTATTTCTAGTTAAATGGGTAATAAAATTAAATTATAGAACATGTGTATTTTCATAACTCAGTAATAACATATTTTTCTTGGCCAGACTATCCTTATTTATAAACTTGGGATAGTATATTTTAATATGGTTGGTTCTACCACACCCAAAACATAAAAAATTCATAAAATGGTTCTCATACTTCCATTATTTTTTGTTGTTTCTATTCCAACCCCAAATTCTCATCATTTTTCATTTGATTTTAACCTCATTACCCTCTTCCTTAAAATAATGTGTTTGAAAATAATGAGACAAAATGGTAGCCTTAACCTCTTCTATCATTGTAGAATTATGACCATACATCATTGAATCTTTTAATGAACTAAAAGAATCATCAAGTTTGTTTAAAATAATTAAATCATGATCTTCATCTTTAACATAGATATCTATATTAGATAAATCCTAAATAACATTATTAAATTCATTAATATTAATATGAATTAAATAACTAAGATTCAAATTAAAAGTATGAAGTATCATTTACTTTTAAATATGACCAAGAAAATTTTTAGTCATGTATAGATGTTCAGGTTTTAACCATATTTCCTTAAAAATGGTTTCATGAGAAACTTCATGAAGAAATTTTTATCCTATGATTAAAAGAAATGTAAAATGAAAATATCTCAGAATAATTTGGTTGAAATCTACAAATTATTTGGCATATTAACCATTATTATAAATAGTAACTACATGTTTTTTGGATCCATGCAAGGCGTATTCAGGTTCATTGTAGACTAGTACTGCATAATCATTCCCTCTCTACATACTGAAATTATTCTCAATTAAAAACTTCTCAACTTATAACTTAGTATATGACATCCCTAAAATTATTAAATCCTATGATACCAATTATGAGGGTCAGAACAGAGCATATTAAAGGTGGTTTTACTCTCAAAGATGATAAAAAGAGATTTGATATTAATATGTAAAGATAGAGCTCTGAATAAAATAAAAAATAGAATAAAATGATTACAGTGGAGTGTTGACCATCATTGGAGATGGTAACTACATTAAATAGAATAATATGTGGTGTAACAACCATTAGAAGAGATAGTAACAACATATTTTGTGGAACCATTCAAGGCATCTGCAAGTTTTTTACAGACTAATAGTGCATAAATATTTACTCCCCACATATTGAAATTGTTCTCACTGAAACACTTCTCAACTTATAACTTAATATATCACATCCTTAAAATGATTAAAGCCTATGATACCAATTATGAGGGTCATAAAATATCTAATTATATTTATTTAGATGCCCAAAGATCATAAAAAGAGAATCAGTTTTAATATAGAATTCTAGAGCTCTGAAGAAAACAAGAAACCGAATAAAGATAGAGAAATAACATACAAGAATAATAATTAAACTTAATGAATGGTAAATATTCATAGAATTTTTTATTTCTTTTAGAAAATTTTTTTCTTACTCCATGGAAATAATTCCACCATATATGATTATTATTATGAAAAAAAAATAAACAATAAATAATATAGAAGAATAGAAACAACAGATGTGGACTACAGAAGTTATCTGAGTGTAGGGAACACATGACTCTAAGAACCAGCTATGAACCCTAGAAAGAATATGGTAACATTCTCCCTTAAAATAAATGGAATCATGCAGGCAACCCCAACACCAACTGAGAAAATAAGTTTGATACAATTTTGAACCAAATAAAAAAAATGCAGGCAACTTATAGGCCTAAGTCAACATAAATAACTTGGGAGGATTTTATTCATAGGTTATCTTCGAAAAATATACGATTGGATGTCATGAAGAAATATAGTTTATATAGAATTTAAAAGCCATGAACTCTCCATAGGAGGAATCTTCAGAATAAGGGTTGAATAGGTGTGGTAGAGGAACACCACCACTTCCCCATATCTATTAAAAAATCCTCTCTAAAAAATAATAAGGAATGAATACTTCTTGGAAAATGGAAAAAGCAAGGAATCATAAATTCAAGTAGAAAATTAATAAGTTGTGAGTAATGGCTAGTGAGGAGTGCCATGTGGTCATCTGAGAGAGCATAAAATAATAGAATAGATGTTGTAAAACCCAGAAGGTTGAATGTCTTAGAAATGGGGTTGGAAAAAATAGAATTTATGTGGAAAAATATTTTCAAGGAAGCTCAAAACCCACAATCAAAAGTCATCTGATCATGGTAATAAATGACCAGGAGACCACATGAAGGAGAACTGAGAACCATCCTGGAAAAAAACACCCTAAATCCCAAATCTAGTCTAAAATATATCCCTAGATATATTTCTAAAATAGAATCACACAAAACGTAATGTGTTTTTTATAATAAAAGTAAACTAAAACCATTTTGCATGGAAAATTCAAATAAATTTATTTTTAAAAATTGAAAACTAATTTCAATATAACTAATCCAAGGAGGTTAGAAAATGAGTAAAAAAATGTTTATATTGAACAGAAGAAAATATATTGGTATTGATTGGGTATTATGGTTGTAAATGGTATCACTTTTATTGGGTAAAAAGAAATAAAATTAGGTGAAATCATATTTTATTTTAATAATAATAAATATTTTATGTTAATATTAAGTGCTCAAAATAATTATAATATTTCATGTTATAATATAACTATCCTTTATAATATATATTTTTATTATTACTATACATTATCATTGGAGTTACAAGAATAAAGAAACAATACACACACACACTACCTCTAGGGGTACCATGCCAACATCCCTCCCAAGGGATGATCTGCATATCCACTATAGTACTACTACAGTTCTCCAGCTATAGTCAAAGCTGAAGTGAAACCACACTAGTATGTAGCAACAGTTCCATCATAATGACTTGGGAAATCCACCACAACCAATTCTCAAGATTAGGTATCTAGGATTTGGACATCACAGCTGAGGGGCACTGAGCTACGACACAGGCTATAAATAACATGTAATATTATAATAAAAACATATAATATTATAGTTATTGTAAATAATTTATGTAATATTATTATAATTAGTAGTATTATAATTATTGTAAAATAGAAATATTTTAATTTTTATTAATAACATAAAATATAATTATAACATACAATATTAAAAAATCATTTTTTGTTTGTTAAAAATTGTAGGATTATTAAGGTAAAGAAAAATACTACTTCATATTGAATGATAAAATCATTAAAATATTTAAATGATGAAAAATAAGGACCCCCAATAGAAAACCCTCCACAAACACAGTAAATATCCATGAATATAATAACTTCCCCCTAAAACAATAATTATCCATAAAAAATAAATAACCAATTTGAAAAAATAGGATTTTAATATTTTTTATATGTTTTAGTCATAAAGTAGTTTCGGAACACTCCTTATTAACTTAGGATATGATAACTCAAAGTCTTGATCTTTGAGATTAAAACTTATAATAAGGTAATGGTTTGGTAAAAAATTATTCAACTTTATCTTCTATTTTTTGTTATACCCCAAGCTTCCGTGGTACACTTCTTTTTAAATAATTTAAATTGTGTGTACTACACACAACACCGAGTTCGAGCACACCATGACTATCCATTTTACCAGTAGTTATGAATATTATTAACCAAATTTTAAATTTTATATATTCCATATAATTTTAATATTCATGTCATATGTTTCTTAGACATTATATAATAACAAATTCAATTTTTCGAATAAAAGAAGTTTTTTCCAAAAAAAATTAGTTTTGACACATTTTAATGGAGAACCCATTTTAAATACAATATTTGACAATTTTTTATATTAAATATGAAAAAATAATAATCTTCTTTGGAATAAGGACATAAAAATTTATTTTGGATAAAATTTTCATGTTTTTCTGATAACTTTAATATTTTAATTAAAAATGGAAAATACTACATTTTAATTCAAAAATTATTTTTCATAAAATTTATTTATATATTTATATTATACTTTTAATTGGTTTTCCAGTATAATTATATTATTCTTTTATAATTTAATATAAATAAGTTTATTGGAATTATTTTCACATTAAACTTGGATATAAACACATGTTAATATTTTGATGATTTTTACTTTTAAAAAAATTGTTTTCTCATTTTGTCAACTAGAATTAATTTCAAATTAATTATTATAAATTATGTGGTTTATATATTTAAAAATAGATTCCATATTTGGAATCAGTTTATCCAAATTATTTTAATATGATACTTTTATTTTTGGGCATTATGAACTGTAATTTTAGTAATTATAATTATTACCATGGTTAAAGGTAAATCAGGTAATTAAAGGTAAAATAAATAATATAGAATTACCTTAACACCTATCAAAATCCTATTGGATGAATAAATTAAACCCTTATAATATATTATTCTATATTTAATCACTTAATGGCCACTTTCCCTTGAATATGACATTAATATTATTAAACTCAATGAATGTGACAAAATGTCACACTCTCATTTTATATAAGTATATTAAATTTAATATATGTATAAACAGAAGATAAACTCAACTATAGGTATTATATGGAAATATAAAATAATTACCTACATCATATAAAAAAATTCATAATTTTTATAGATTAAATAATTACCAGAAATGATGACGCAATAGTGACACAGAAATTATTTTATTAATAGAAATATCAGATAAATGGATTTAAAAATATTAGAAGAAATACAATGTGAATTAATTAAGCTGATATATGAATTTTATAGGTTACTGTGAAAATTTATTAGTATATTAAATGTTTTTTTTTGAATTAATCTTCTGTAGTTTTTATTTAAAGTCAAAAAATTGAATAGTGTCAAAATTAACACTATTGATATTTTATAAACATAACATTTTATTAAATTATTTAAAAATCATAAAAATATTTTAAAATTAAAAATAGAAAATTATAAGGTCTAAAAATTCAAAAAGTTTCCAATTATGGACAATTAAAACCACATAAGTAAATATTTATTACCATTTAATATTTAGAATATTATAACCATAATTAAAATAAAATAGATTAAATAAGGATAAATCAAAATGATAAGGTTTAAAATAAAGTTAAAAATTTTATAAATTTTATTGGTTAATAGGATTTAGACTCATCCTTATCTAATCTCTAAAATAAAACACTTTGGTTCCATTTTCATTTAGAAATTAATTTATATTAATTTAATAGTTTTAGTGTTTCCTAGGATGCTCCTCTGTCTCTCTTATAAAAGGACACTTCTCTTTCTCTTTAATTCACACATATAAAGCCCTTTGGGTCATCCAAACCCTATAAATTTCATCTCCCAACATCCCTTAATACATATTAGAGGCCACACTTTGGGAATAAATCTATCCTAAGGAGTCCTTTTGTACATACCAAAAGAAGATACACAAAAAAGAGGTAATTGTTTATCACCTCTTTCAAAATTATTTTCTTCTTATACTTTCTCTTTCTATGTTTTTTACATATAAAAGTAATAAATATGGTATCCTAAATATACTTAGATGTTATTATAATCATGTAACAACTAAATTTCTTATTTTATCTATTATACGAATAACAATATCACTATGTGTGAGTACGTATGGTTTAATGTCTCCACACCATGGTGTAATTTTTTATTCAACACTACTTTAATTAGATAGATATAATGATGAGTATAATGGATAAAAATAATGAATATAAAATGATAATTATTTAGGATAACTAATTTACCATCCAATTCATTGCCATTTAACCATCAAGGAAATGATATTGTCACTCGTGCATGCGTACGACCTACCATCTCCACGACGCGGTGAGGTTCATTCTCCACGTTAACAATTAAAGAATGATTTTAAAATGTATATGATGAATAAAATAATAATTAATAACTTAATTTCATTATTTACATGAATAAAATTCATTCTATTCATAACAAACATGACGTACACAGTAAAACATGAATGTGAAAATAAAGCAGTTAACACCTGAAATACGATTAATATTGAAACACTATTAACAAAATCATATAATTTGATCATTTATGATTTCATAAATATATATATGGTTTTGTTATAATTTAATGACATACATTAACCATTATAAAAGGGGTTAACACACCCTCGACCTACGGAAGTTCAAGGTAAGTGTAAATTCTGCAATCTCATTTTTATCCGATATTGTTTATACGTATCTACTGGGAAATCCTTATCATCCATGTCCATGTTTCCTAAAATGTAATTCAAAATATTTTTGAGCTTAACTCGGGGAAACATGGAACATTAAAATGGGCCTGACAATTCAAATTTTCTTTACAACCCATTATTAATGATTTAAAATTAAATATGTCGCCAAAGAAACCATTTTATGATTATGATATTAAATAAGCAAAAAAATAAATTTTGTTATGTATTTTACTAGTTTTTAATTATGCATAATGATTCATAAATTAATCTAGTGTATTCCATTTTTTAGAAATGGAACCTTGTGGAAGAAATGGAAATCGTATCAGTGCACATAATCCATGTAGGGATTTTCATCCTATGCAATATAATGATGTTGGAGAAGGAGCTTCAATTGGTTATAAACAACTTATAACTATATGGAGACAACTAACTCCTATTATGAATAATAAACTTACCTATATGGAGTGTTCTGATCTAAAATGTGGAGGATCAATGTTAAACATCTTCATGAGACAACAATTCAAGGTTCCGGGCACAGCGAGATCTCACGGGTGGATGTTCCCACTTGGCTTTTTTTCATTAAAAATGATCAATCCGGGATCAATACGATGATAAACGCTAGTCTCCATGGATCGAATCATAGAAATATACAAAGAAAAGGAATGTCCCTGAACCAAAAAGTAGGATCGTTACAGGTTGATTATAATTAATTTAATCAATTTAAATGAAATACCTTTTGGGTGTTCTTTCTTCGTTGATGTTCTTGATCATGTTCCAGTGTGATTCATCGTTGCGTCGCAGAAGCCATGTGTAGACTTTTTCTAGCGGTGATCCACACGTGTACCTCGTATCTCAGGACGTCACCAAAGGAGTCTCTAGGTGCTAGCATGGAGAAAACTTTTCTTGTGTTGTCCTCCTTAGATCATCTTGATCCAATGGAAGAAGATCTTTCTCGGTCTTGATAGAGTTCTTAGAGGAAGAGGTTCTTTCGGCCTTGAAAGAATTCTCTAGAGATGTCATGCACAACGATTCTCTTGTGTGTAGGAAAAGAGTTGGGGTTATGAGGATATTTATAATCAGGTTTGAGGTTGTATAGTTATGACAATAAATAAATGCGTTGCGTGTTTTATTTATTTCATTGACTCTTATTTAAAACCCCATGTTTAATAACTAATTCCTTGACATGCGGCCACGCTGATTGTAATAAATATCATTTAAAACAATATCATATCCTCAAAATCCCAGTTGAAGAAACTACACGGTGGGTATTAATAAATACACGGCATGTACTTGTTTTTCATTGAAAACTACACGGCGTGTACATTCAATGTACACAGTGTGTATATCTTGTTTTCATTTATTCATTTCCTTTCCATAAAGAAAACTACATGGTGTGTAATAATTAATACACAGCGTGTACTTGTTTTCCATGAAAAACTACACGATGTGCAATCTTTAATACACAGCGTGTATATCTTGTTTTTTATTTCCTTCTTCTTGCAATCATTAAAACGATATAGGCTTCCTTGAATAATTATTAAACCACGTATGTGAATAATCTTTATTCTACTTGAGATACTTGAATACACTTAGTGTGTGACCCTCTAGGCCTCTTTCTCATTTCCATTAGGCGGGCTTGCCTAAAGTCCAAGATTACTGTCTAGCAACGGGTCAAGGCACCCAAGAGAAAGAAATTGATGATGCATTGACGTATCACCTCATACGAATGCTTACTATGTAATTTAATCCCTTTGTCTCGATATCTCATCAAGAAGGTTTCATGGCAGTTTCATAAACCTATATGCTCGATCCATCATTCTTTGACTACCTGAAATAAACTCGTTGTTCACACCATGGTCGTGGAATTTAATGCGATAGTTCTATTTCAATCAAAGAGATTAGATATCGACTTCCATAAATGTAAGGGACAAATCCTTCCTTGACTTGTCCATTAACAACATGTCACTCGTGATGCACCCAAAATACCCTACTTCCCGCCAACTTTCTGCGTGATGGTTTTCATCAGTAAATCTTAGTGCGCGAGTCATGACATGAGTTAATGATAATCTTCCAGTCTAAGGACCATTACACACGCTCGTAGATAGCAATTTCTGATGACACCAAGACATGCGGAATTGCTACTAGAGGGTCTGTTCTCATAATCTCTCATCTTGGAGATTACCATGTATGAACTCCATGAGAGAGAGTCTTGTATTCTTATGAGTACTCACACATGACGGTCTATATACTATGTGTCCTATCATAGTATGTCATCCAACCATAGAACCTTATTTAAGAATATTGGTATAGCGTTTCAAGGATCTCATCATAGCGGGGATCTGCCATTACCTTATCAATGCAACAAATATTCCAGGACATTATTATATTATAGTCATGCAGAACAATGAACAAAATATAATAAGTGAACATTCATGTAATCAAAGTACAAAACAGTTGCTTCTCAGGACACCAACCCTTAAAAACTCCCACTTGGACTAGAGCCAACTTCCTACGACTTTTAGTCCGCTAGACCTCACATGATGATCATGTTTCTGCTGAGTCAAGGCTTTAGTCAAGGGGTCCGCCATGTTTTCCTTCATGGAAATACTGCTCACTACAACTTCACCTCTCTGAGAAAAATCCCTCAAGAGATGATACTTCTAAAGTATGTGCTTTGTCCTCTGATGTGACCTTGGATCTTTTGCAAGTGTCACCTCTGCAATATTATCACAATAGAGTGTGATAGGATCTTTACTACTCGGTACTACATCTAGATCTTGGATGAACCTTCACATTTATACTGCTTCTTTAGCTACCTTAGAAGTTGTTTTATACTCGGACACCGCTGTAGAATCTGCCACCACACTTTTCTTTGAGCTCTTCCATCTCACTACACCTCCATTCAAACTGAAGATGTATCCAGTCTGTGACTTCATGTCATCTTGATCAGTCTGGAAACTAGCATCTACATGTCCTCTTATGACTAGTTCCTCATCTCCTCCATAAACTGGGATCATATCCTTAGTATTCCTCAGATACTTAAGGATAGTCTTGACATCCATCCAATAGTGGTCTCTTGGATCATCTTGATATCTGCCTACCGCACTTAATGCATAAGCAACATCTAGCCTCGTACATAGCATAACATACATGACTAACCCAATCACGGATGCATAAGGGATCCTTGCCATTCTCTTTCTTTCCTCACGTGTCTAAGGACACATTTTCTTAGAAAGATGAATTCCATGTGACACTAGCAACAATCCCCTCTTGGAATGTTCTATACTGAATCTATTTAGTATCTTGTCAATGTATGTACTTTGACTCAGGCCCAGCATTCTCTTGGATCTATCACGATGGATCTTGATCCCAAGAATATATGATGCCTCGCCCAAGTCTTTCATGGAGAAGAATTTATCTAACCATGCCTTAACTGACTGTAAGATAGGTACTTCGTTTCCAATTAGTAATATGTCATAAACATATACTATTAGGAAAATGACTGCACTTCTACTAAACCTCTTGTAGACACAAGGCCCACATTCATTCTTAAAAAATCCAAATTCTGTTACAGATTCATCAAAATGAATTTTCCAGGACCTTGATGCTTGCTTTAATCCATAAATGGATTTCTACAACTTGCATACCTTGTTGGAATCCTTTGGAGTCACAAACTCTTCAGGTTGTGTCATGTAGACATCTTCCTAGAGGTTCCCGTTAAGGAATGTTATTTTGACATCCATTTTCCAAATTTCAAAGTTGTGGTAATCGAAAATGGCCAATAGGATTCTGATGGATTTCAACATCACAACTGGTGAAAAGGTTTCATAATATTCAATTCCTTAAATTTGTCCAAAACCTTTTGCAACCAGTCGTGCTTTATAGGTTCTAACCTTCCCCTCCATGTCCAGTTTCTTCATGAATACCCATTTATTACCAACATGATTTACATCAACTAGAGGATCTACCAAAATCCAGACTTGGTTTTGGTACATGGAATCCATTTCGAAATTCATGGCTTCTTTCCACTTGGCAACATTTGTGCCTTCAACTGCTTCCTTGTAGGTAAGAGGATCATCATTGTCAACCAATAATGAGTCAGCATCCTCGGTGACAAGAAAACCATATCATTCTAGTTCTCTCACCTCTCTCGTGCTCCTACGCAGTTCTTGTGTCTCTGGAACAGATTGTTCTTCCACGGGGATTTATGGAATATGTTCTTGTACCAACTACTGTGTATCTTGATCCTTGACTTCATCAAAGTCTATCTCGCTCCCACTATCTCTTTTGTAGATGTGCTCCCTCTCAAGGAATAAGGCATGTCTTGCCATTGTAACCTTTTTTTATGAGGGGTTTTATAGGTAATATCCCCTTGTTTCCTTGGGATATCCTATAAAGATACACTTTGTGCCTCGGGGTGCAAGTTTGTTACCTGAAGAGGCCTTAACAAATGCTTCGCTACTCCACATATGTAAATTCGATAACATGGCTTTATGTCCACTCCATAACTCGTATGGAATACCATTTATAGATTTAGTTGGTACTTGGTTTAGTATTTTCACTGTTGTTTTTAATGCATATCCCCAAAAGGATAATGGAAGACTTGCATAACTCATCATTGATCTCACCATGTCCAATAGGGTGTGGTTCCTCCTTTCACTTACACCATTCCACTGTGGTGTGTAAGGAGGAGTGAGTTGAGATAGAATCCCAAACTCCTGTAAGAAATCAATGAAGTCTTGATTAAGATATTCTCCTCCTCTATCTGAGCGTAGTTTCTTAATCTTCTTACCAAGCTGTTTCTCAACTTCATTATTGTATTCTTTGAACTGATAAAAACAATCTGACTTATACCTCATTAAGTAGATATATCCATATCTACTAAAATCATCAGTAAAAGTTATGAAGTATGAGAACCCATCCCTTGCTTCAACTGGAAATGGTCAACACACATCTGTGTGAACTAATTCTAGAAGATCTTTAGCTCTTTCACCTTTACCACTAAATAGGGCTTTGGTCATTTTGCCTTGTAGACACGTAGGACATACACCAAGTGGTTTTAGTTCGAAAGAATCTAAATACCCATCTTGATGTAATTTTTTCAAATGTTTCTCATTGACAAGACCTATCCAGTGATGCCAAAGTTGGTTGTGGTATGATTCATGTGAATTAACTTTTTTATCGATTGTCATTACTTAGTTTGTGTATTCTAACACATAAAGGTCATTATATACATGTGCCCTACCAAAACAAATGATATCTTTATAAAAATAGAAACATCCACTTCCAAACTTGAAGATGAATCCATCAATATCTAATATGGATACTGAAATAATGTTTTTGGTTACAGAGGGTACATAATAACATCCTTTCAAAACAAAGACCATCCCCATAGGCAATGTGAGGTGGTAATCCTCGACAGCTACAGCAGCAAGTCTGGCTCCGTTGGCTGCTCTTAGATCTACCTCCCCTCGATCAATCTTCCTGAATCTACTTGGTTCTTGTATTTGGATACAGATGTGATCACCACAAGCAGTATCTAATACCCAATCAGTAGAAATAGATAGATTTTATTCGATAACAAACGCACATGAAGCTTCCCCTTGCTTCCTTGGCTGGGTGAATTTTTTCTTCAAGTGGCCCTTCTTTCCACATGCGAAACAAAAAGCATCATGTTCCTTTGCCTCCACTTTGATCTTCCTTTTCATGGAAGGCCTTAAAGAAGATTTGGGATTAAATCTCTTCGCCTTCCCTTTCCTTTTATTCACCATGAGGACATAAGGCTTTTCATGCTTCATATCATTGTCCACTTGGTGAATAAGGATAAGAAGATTAGACAGAGACTTCTCAATGTTCCTCATGTTGAAGATCACAACAAGGTTTGAGAATCTCTGGGGAAGTGATGCGAGAATGAGATCGGTACCCAGTTCTTCAGGGAGTTTAAACCCTAGAACCTCCAAGTGCTCAATGTAGACAATGAGCTTGACTACATGAGGCCTAGCTGGGGCACCCTCTCCAATCTTGCTCTGAAATAGAGCCTTGGAGATCTCAAACCTTTCCAATCTTTCTCTATCCTAATATAGACCACAGAGGTGCTCGAGCATGCTATAGGCATCCATGTCTTCATGAGACTTCATGATCTCACTAGACATTGATGATAGAATCAAACATTGAACGTCAAGTGCATCATTCAAATATTGATAATAGACTAAGAAATCTTCATCACTCGCCCCTGGGGCAGGGGAATCAAGAAGTGAGGACTCCAGCACGTAAAACTTTCGTTCATGGCATAGGATAACCTGAAGGCGCCTAAACCATTTCTGAAAGTTACTACCAGTGAGGATGTTTTCTTTATCCAGAATTGATCGCAGAGAAAATGTGGTTGATGTGTTTGTCATTTTGATTCCACAAATTAAAAATCAGATTTATCAGTGCTTTCTTGATTATATTTTATGAGAAATAATAAATTTTATTAAGTCTCCCTCTATTTTATCAAGTCCCAATGGCCCTCACCATTGAACCCGGAATGTCGATTTGCTTTGACATTCTAGTGTCAAGGATCCATATTCCCCTTCACATAACCCCAAAAAGGGTTGGTCAAGCTATTTGAAGGTATTTAGGTAGGCAGGTATTTGCCAACTGTGAGCTTACAGTTCCTTGATCTGTTGAGTGGACTCCCCAATCCTGAAATCCTGACTTGGATTTCTTCAACTCTTACCTCCAATATTACATCAAGTCTAGAAAGGGATACTCCTCTTGATGTAATATGGTTAATTCAACCTGAAACCTTTCATAAGGGCTTCCTTTATAAAATTAAGTGTCCCAACAAGGGTTGGTCAAACACCTAGTTTTATAGAGTCTTTCCCTTAATTAGGTAACGGAAGGCTAAGTCTAACTTAATATGGTATTGAGGGATTTTAATCTTTTATGAATAGTTTTTAATTATCACATGCTTGTTAATATTAATTGATGCTTTATTAAGTGATTAACCATGTTATGATAATGTTTACGCATAGTCCAGTTTTTATTTTATTCCTTCTTTGCATGCTTGTTCATTTTATTAACTATGTGATCTCAAAAACACAAACATAATAAATAAACCATGCAATTTAGACCAAAATAAAATAAGGTGGCATGATCATGAGCTTCTATTGGTTAGCTTATATAGCGGTTTGATAAGTTAACCATGACCTAGGGAAAATCACCTTGAACCCGGTGGTTCGTGTTTTGTAGCTCCCACCTGTCCACCTTTGTATCTTCTTGCGTCGGTTTCTCCTCGTCTTTGGGATTTGAACTGTCTCCTTTGGCTTTAGAGATCCTCCATTACATGGGTTTACATTAAAGAAACCATGGGCATGTAGGGCATACATTTTATTGGAAGAAGGCTTGCAGGCCAACAAATTTAAATTAAACAAATTTAAAAGAAACCATACACACATAAAAATGGTATTTGGTCTATCTCATGATCATCGATAGCATGAAACGACATTTACGCATATTTAAAAGTTAAATTCTTTTAATCGTTCTTTCATTTAAGATAATTCACGCTCGAATTCAATTAATTATGATCTTATAATTAATCAATTCATTATCTAAAATTTCTTTCTGAATTTCCTTGAGATTCTTCTCATCCATATTCCTTGTACTGGTCTTTTTATATTGGAGGAAACCTGGTGAAATTCCATTTCTAGAAAGTACACTGCGTGTAGTTTATAATTACACATTGTGTATTTCTTTTCACCTTTTATCCAAAGTGCAGGCCGAGGGATTTGGTGTGTTCTCTGTACTTTGAAAATTTTGGAGTACACGGCGTGTGGATGAATCATACACGACGTGTACTTCCCTATTATGTAGTAACCAGCCTGGCGATCCCATGTACGTGGTATGTGGCTTATCTTTGTACACGGTTTCACCTGAGCCAGAACGGACTACATGACGTGTTGCTCCAACATACACGTCGTGTATTTTGGTTCCACGTGTCGTTCAATTCTAGTCACCACGGAGTGATTAATACTTAGGCATATTCAATTTACACGGCGTGTTTTGGAGGACCAGTGCCGGTTTATTGAACCTAAGTACACGGTGTGTAGTTTTAATTACACATCGTGTAATCCCGTGTTGTACAGACATAAAGAGAGGCTCCTCTGGATGAGTTCCTCGTTTTTATTTTAATCAAAAATTAAAATTAAAAGGTCTTTTCTGTGATATGAATCCAGAAACAAAGGAGGAAGAATAGATCTCATTTATTCAGATTTATAGAACGATTTATTTCGAATTGAATCAAATATAAATGTGTAAATTATCAACGAAAATTAAATAACTATAATCACCGTTGTATCCTCCCTCTAATACTAATTGAAGATTCCAGGCATAGTGGAAGATCACAGGTGGATGTTCCCACTTGGATTTTTTTCATTAAAAATGATCAATCCGGGATCAATACAACGATAAACGCCAGTCTCCACGGATCAAATCATAGAAATAGACAAAGAAAAGGAAATTCCTGGAACAAAAAATTATGATCGTTACATGTTGATTATAATTAATTTAATCAATTTTAAAGAAATACCTTTTGGGAGTTATTTCTTCATTGATGTTCTTGATCACATTCCGGTGTGATTCATCATTGCGTCATAGAAGCCAAGTGTAGACTTCCTCTAACAGTGATCCACACGTGTACCTTGTATCTTGGGACATCACCAAAGGAGTCTCCGAGTGCTACCATGGAGAAACCTTTTCTTGCATTGTCCACCTTAGATTGTATTGATCCGATGGAAGAAGATCTCTCTCGGTCTTGATAGCGTTCTTAGAGGAAGAGTTTCTTTCAGCCTTAAAATAATTCTCCAGAGATGTTGTGCACAACGATTCTCTTGTTTATAGGAAAAGAGTTGGGGTTGTGAGGATATTTATAATCAGGTTTGAGGTTGTAGAGTTATGACCATAAATAAACGCGTTACGTGTTTTATTTATTTCATTTACTATTATTTAAAACACCATGTCGAATAATTAATTCCTTGACATGTTCCCACACTGATTATAATAAATATCATTTAAAACAATATTATATCCTCAAAATCCCGGCTGGAAAAACCACACGGCATGTATTAATAAATACACGGCGTGTACCTATTTTTCATTGAAAACTACATGGCGTGTACATTCAGTGTACATGGCATGTATATCTTATTTTTATTTATTTATTTCCTTTCCATAAAGAAAACTACATGGCATGTAATAATTAATACATGGCGTGTACTTTTTTTCCATGAAAAACTACATGACATGTAATCTTTAATACATGACATGTATATCTTGTTTTTTATTTCCTTCTTCTTGAAATCATTAAAACGATCTAGGATTCCTTGAATAATTATTAAACCACGTACGGGAATAATCTTTATTCTACTTGAGATACTTGAATACACTTAGTGTGTGACCCTCTAGGCCTCTTTCTCGTTGGCATTAGGCTGGCTTTCCTAAAGTCCAAGATTACTATCTAGCAACAGGTCAAGGCACCCAAGAGAAAGAAGTTGACGCCGCATTGATGTATCACCTCATAAAAATTCTTACTGTGTAATTTAATCCCTTTGTCTCGATATATCATCAATCAGGTTTCATGGGAGTGTCATAAACCTGTATGCTTCATCCGTCGTTCTTTGACTACCTGAAATAAACTCGTTGTTTACACCATTTCCAATGAATTTAATGCGACAGTTATATTTCAATAAAAGGGACGAGATATCAAATTCCATAAATGGAAGAGACAAATACTTCCTTGACTTATCCATTAACAACATGTCACTCGTGATGCACCCAACGTACCCTACTTCCCGCCAACTGTCTGTGTGACGGTTTTCGTCACTAAATCTAAGTGCACGAGTCATGACATGAGTTAATGATAACATTCCAGTCTAAGGAACATTACACACGCTCATAGATAGCAATTTACAATGACACCAAGACATGCGGAATTGTTACTGGCGGGTCGGTTCTCATAATCTCCCATCTTGGAGATTACCAAGTGCGAACTGCATGAGAAAGAGTCTCGTCTTCTTACGAGTACTCGCACATGACAGTCTGTATACTATGTGTCCTATCATAGTATATCATCCAACCGTATAACTTTATTTAAGAATATTGTTATAGCATTTCAAAGTTCTCATCATAGCAGGGATATTCCATGACCTTATCAATGCAACAAATATTCCAAGACATTATTATATTATAGTCATATAGAACAATGAACAATATATAATAAGTGAACATTAATGTAATCAAACTACAAAACAATTGGTTCTCAGGACACCAACCCTTACAACAACCTCCAAAATTTAATGGGAATACAAATCTATTTGTATCTAACCAATGGATAAGCTCCTTAGATAAAATATTTCTTTCTCTGTGAAGTAAAGAAAGAGAGAAATTTTTCATGGAATCTTATCATCTATCATGAGATGCAGATCAATGGTGGTCATAAATTAAAAACAAAAAGGATGAAGAATAAGTATAAAAAATGGAATGGAGGGAGTTTAAAGAAATTTTCATAGAAAAATACATTCCTCATGATTTGTGAGCAGATATTGAGAGGAAATTTCTGATTATGAGGTAGAAGTAAGATGAGAATGTTGCAATGTAAGAAGCTAAATTCCAAAGGTTATCAAGGCATGCTATACACTATATACATAACCCAAGAAGTAAGTTTTATCGATTATTTGATGGGTTAAAACCATTCCTCCAATGGGAACTGGTCACACAATCATTCTCATAATACCAAGATATAGTGTCATGTTCCATCAATAAATAAAGGAATTCTTTAAGTGTTATGACTTTAAGGGAAATAAAAAGATGAATTGGATGGTGGACCAAGAGAAAGATAAAGCAAGGAAGGGAAAGAAAGAGTTTCCCACTTATGATAATTGTCGTAAGGATCACTCCGGGAAGTGCTTGGAATGATTGGGTGTTTATTATAAGTATGGAGAAAAGGTTCACCCATAAAAATAATGCAAATGGAAGAAATAAAAGAATGATATTTTGTGTTTTAACTGTATTTAAATGGGGAACTATGCAAATAAATGTCATAAGCATCAAAGAAATATATCTCATAGAAATCAAAGGGATGAAGTCCATGATTATTACTATAGTAGAAACTGAATAAATAATGTATTTGTGTTTTTCGGATTCAAGAGTTATGTAATTTGAATATTTTATTAGAAATGTACTGGTTATAAGAATTTTGGAGTATATATGTATTGTACTGCATTACTATTTCTCTAAGGACTTGAGATTGTATAGTACCTACTAAATTGACACAGTTACAAGTTAAACTTTATGGAAAATATACGGTTGAGGGAAAGATAACCCTAAATATGCTTCTGATACTAAGATAATGATTTTGGAATAAAGAGATGATTGATTTTTATAAAGTATATTGGATTTGTTTTTTGAAAGGAAAATTATATTGATATTATTGACTACCTTGGAACTAATTAACGGTCTATTTATTCCTTCATTGTTGGATTTTACAACATTTTTGGATTAATGGAGTATATCCAATATTCTATGCTTTACATATGGAATAAGGAATCTTGAACATATTACATAAGGTTTTATGATAATTTAGTTTATTGCCATGTTTTAAGAGAATACATGATTAAGGTATTGGCATGTTCGGTATGTGACAAAAAGAGATCTACATTGTGTTGATTTGATAAATTTAGTGACCTTCCTTATAAATTTTTGGACTTTGAGTTTGGACATAAGTATTTTGGATATTTATAAAGGTTTGAATGGATTAATTTAAACATTGGATAGTATTATTTAAGGTTAAAACATTTCTTAACATTATTTTCTGGAATGTTATAATAATATATTTTCAAGAAAATGATAACCCACAGGTTAGGAAACAACCCATCACATCTGGAAAGGCCATGAGACTTCAATATGCAACCAAAGGGTGACAAGGGTGTGTCACCTACCACCGGCCTATATGATTTTCTATTTAGTATATCATAGTTTTTTATTTAAATAGTATGGAAGCTGATGTATATGTTAATTTTTTGAACCCCATGTGATTATGATAAATATAATATTTTTTAATTTATTTATCTTTTGGATAGAAAATGAGTTTGTTGTATAAATTAGTTAAAGGATGAAACTCTAAATGTCAATAATGTATTATCCCTTATGTTATTAGTCTATAAATTAAATTCATTTTTCAACACTAGGGAATAGATCATAAAACCAAAAAGGTTTTCTTAGTAATTTTTCTGTGATGAATCAAATGGTCCCTTTGATCATCGTAGATTTATATCTTTCTGGTTGTTAAGATTCTCCTTAAAATGTTCTCTATAACTCTCCATTAGAACCTGATGGTTACATTTTCATTCATGTCCATGTTTTACTACACGTAACCCTAGTATGAGTTATCTCTGGTGACCTTTGTACTTTCCTTTCATTATTTTAAAATGGTGGTCTCATTATTACATTTTTCAATGTGGGATTTCAACAAATATATTTTGAAAGGTCAAACCCTAAGTTTTCAATCCCATGGTTAAATTATGAGGATTAAATTTATTGATGGTGGGGATAATGTAACACTCCAAGCATCCATAGTATGCTTCTTTTTAAATAATTCAAATAGCTTCCACAACACGCAACACCAGGTTCGAGTACAAAACAACATTCCTTTTAAATAGAGGTTATGAATAGTATTAACCAAATTTAAAATTTTATATATTCCATATAATTTTAATATTAATCTTAGTTTTTTATTATACATGATATAATAACAAATACAATTTTTTGAATAAAAGAAGTATTTTTCAAAAACAAATGCAGTTTTACCACCTTTTATTGGATAACCCTTTTTAAATCGAATATTTGACACTTTTATATATTAAATTTGACAAAATAAAATTCTTATTTGGAATAAGTACAAAAAAAATTAGTTTGGAAAAAATTTTGTTATTTTTATGATAACATTTATATTTTAATGAATAGTGAAAAATACTGCATTTTAATTCAAAACTGCTTTTCCATCTAATTTATTTATATTGTTAGGTTATTATTTTATTCATTTTAAATTATAATTAGATTATTTTTTAAATTTAATATAATTAATTTCAATGTAATTATTTTCGCATTAAAATTATATATAAACACATGTTAATCATTTGAGGATTTTTACTTTAAAAAATCTCATGTTCTCATTTTTCCAACAGGAATTAATATTAAATTAATTAGTGAAACTTATATATTTTAAATATTGAAAAAAAAATGGATTCCATATTTGGAATTAGTGGGTACAAATTATGTTAATATATTACTTTTATTTTTTGGCATTATGAATACAGACTGTAATAATTATTTTTATTACCATGGTTAAAGGTAAACACAATATTTAAAGGTAATAATAATATTATAAAATTCCTTTAACACATTTAAAAATACTATTGGATGAATAAATTCTACTCTTATCATATATGGTTATAATTTTAATCACTTAATGACCACTTTCCCATGAATTTGACATTAATATTTTTAAAATCAATGAATGTGACAAAATATCAACCTCTCATTTTATATAAGTATATTAATTTTAATATATAGATAACCAGAAGATAAACTATAATATAGGTATCCTATGAAAAGATAAAATAATTATCTATATAAAAGAAATTTATTTATAATTTTTATATATTAAATATTTAAAATTAGATATGAAACAATTGTGATGCAGAATATATTTTATTAATAGAAATATTAAATAAATGGTTTTAAAATTTTAAAAAAAAATATAATTTAAATTAATTAAGGTGATACATGAATTTTGTAGGTTACTAGGAAATTTAACTAGTACATTAAAAAAATTATCTTCTGTGTGGTTTTTATTCAAAGTCAAATAAAATAATAGTGTCTAAATTGACACTATAAAAATTTATTAAAATAACATTTTATTAAATAATTTAAAAATAAAAAAAATTAAAATTTTAAAAGTGAATATTATAAGGTATAAAATTTTATAAGGTGTCCAATTATGTAAAATTGACACCACATAAGTAAATATTTATAACCATTTAATATTTAAAATATTATTATCACAATTAAAATTAAATAGATTAAATAAGGATAAATCAAAATATAAGGACTAAAATAAAATCAAAACATGTATAAATTTTATTGGTTGATAGGATGTAAACCCCTATTCATATTATCTTATAAATAATAAAGTTTGGAGCCATTTTTATTTAGAAATTAATTTATATTAATTTAATAGTTTTAGTGTTTCTAAGGGTGCATCTCCCCTCTCTTATAAAAGGGCGCTTATCCTTATCTTTAATTCACACCTTTAAAGCCTTTTTATTCTTCCAAACCCTTCCCATTTCCTCTCCCAACGTCACTAAATTTATCCTAGAGTCTGAAATTTTTAAAAAAATACATTTTAAGGAGTCCTTTTGTGCACACCAAAATGGGATACATGAAAAAGATTTAATTGTTTTATCTCCTCTTTCAAAGTTCTTATCTTCTTCTACTTCCTCTTTATATGTTTTTTCCATGTGAAAGTAATAAATATAGTATAATACATAAAATTATATGTCATTATAATCATGTTATAACCATATTCCTCATTTTTTCTGCCATACAAATAATAATATCACCATGCGTGTATACGTACAGTTTACAATCTCCATGTCGTGGTGTAATTTGTTATTAATCACTAATTTAATTGGATGGATATAATGATGAGTATAATGGATATAAATAATGAATATAACATTATAATTATTCTTCATAACTAATATACCATCCAATTATAAACCATTTAACCATCAACGGAATGACATCATCACTCGTGCATACGTACAGCCTACTATCTCCACGACACGGTGAGATTCATTATCCACGTTAACAATTAAAGACTAATTATAAAATTTATATGATGAGTAAAAATAATAATTATGAACTTAATTTCATTATTTACATGAATAAAATAAATCCTATACATAAAAAACATGACTTAAATGGTAAAACAGGTTTGGAAAAACAAAGCAGTTAACACCCAAAATAGTGGTGATATTGAAACACTATTAACAAAATGAAATAATAAGGTCATTTATGATATCACAAATATGTATATGGTTATGGTATAATTTAATGACATAATTTAACCATTATATAGGAGGTTAACACACCATCGACTAACATAAATTACAAGCTAAGGGTTAATTCGACAATCTCATTTTTATCCAAGATTGTTTATACGTATGTATCTACTGGGACATACTTATCATCCATGTCTGTGTTTCTTAAAATTTAATTGAAAATATTATATAAAATTATTTAAATTCATTTTTACCCATGTTTTAATTTATAAAAAACTTTTTGAAAGCAATCTTTCTATCATTTTTCAAAGGAGATACTTTATAACCTTTTCAACAAATTAAGGAAAGAATTTTTTTTAACTTACACATTGCAAGTGCCTATTTTCCACTGTTATGATGCCTTAAAATTTTGAAGATTTACATACAATATTATAAGGTTATTTTAAAAATAAATTTTTTATTTTATAATTTTTTGGCTTCTAAATTATTTCAAAGTAGAAAGGGATATTTCCATCAAAGAGTTTTAATGAATTTATTAAATTATTTTCATCTATGTTAACATCCTTTGATGGATTTTATGTTTATTTGAGGTTTAATTATTATGATAAAATATTCCATATTGTATTGAAGGGTTTATGATATATTTTACTATGGATTTGATATGTTTATACCATTCATGATTTATTGTTAAAGTATTAATATTCTGTATGCCAGTTTTAATAAGAATGTTTATGTTACGCTTCATCCTTTCAAAAGGGGAATGCATTGGACTTAGTAAGTGATGGGTAGGGCCTTTTATTTCCCCTCAATGCATCGGTAGGTATCATGAGAAAAAATTATTTGGATACAAACCCTTTATGTATTTTTATTATAATTTTTAGATTTTCAGGAGAATAGATCTTGACACAAATCAAACATCTTTCTATCAACATACTTAAACTATCATGAGGATAGATCATGACAGTAGTTATCATGAGGATATATCTTGATAGTGTAGACATTCGTAATTATGCATTCCTTTATTCTGATATTAGTTAATAATATTCCATGTCATTATTTGACTCTTATAATATCCATAGTTATGCTTATTTGATATGGTATTATTTATTATTGCCATATTTTGATCAAGATTATGTTTAAAGAGATTGTTTTTTCGTTATACATATTACCTTATGGTTTATTATTTTTTAATTGATAATTTATTTTTTTGTATACTTACCATTTCTGAGTTTCTGAGCTCACCCCTTTCTTGTGTTTTATTTTCCCAGGATTCCATGATGTATATTATGATTGATATGTAGGGTTAATCTATAAGAATAATGGAATTATCAAAGGATTATCTATGTTGTATTTTTTGTTTTGAGTTGTAGTATAAGATGGATGTTTTCTATAATCCAAGACTGCTAAAATTATTAGCCTCCCATGATTTAATTCCTTGTAATCATGCTAATGTATAAAAATAATACACTAGATCTGAGCTCTTGGGGTTGGGGTGTTACATTTTTAAATAGACAATAATCAAATCCCCATATTTTTTCACTTTCTTAAGAATAATTCATTGGTTTTAAAATGGTTTTTTCCCATGAAACATTGGATTATGAGAGATATAAATAGTATCTTGGTTTCTGATAAGAATATTGCTGATTTCCTTTAACTCCATATCAATATCAACTAAAACTTTTCATGTAGGGATGGTAAAGGCTTAAAGTATGGTGTATACATATGTGAGATTTAATTGATCTCAATTACATTATATTGTGATGAAGATGTATCAGTGATATGGTTTTCTAATTTAGATGTATCCATGGTTATGTATATGAAATTGTGATGGGTTCATATAGATATATGATATGTTTCATGGAGGGTATGGTAGCACTAAGACATGTGATGTTGGGTTTAAGGATGAATAGTTCATAGGAACAGTGGATGTGGGGTACCTTTTCCTTATATATATATTTTTTATATTATGTTACACGTACCAGAATAAAAATACATTTTAAAATCAATTTTATTGTTTTAAAGATGGTTCTTATTCTATGTAAATACGATCGATGTTCTAAGTTTTATTATTAACATCAGTTTATATAAACTGATGTTAAAACCACATTTCAACATTATTTTCTATAGTAATTGACATAAAAAGTTAAACCAACATAACTTTGAATGTCTATTATAATTATAAACAATGTAAAATCAAAATTCGACATTGGTTATCAAAATATATGATATTAAAAGGGTTAAAAATTATCATATATATTTCAAATAATAGTAATCAATTGGAAGAAAATGTAAAATCGATGAAATGGAAAATTTCAAAAAAAATAATTACAAGAAAAATAAACTTAATGTTTTGACTTAATTTTCATTCCTATTGTAGTTTCCTTCAAATTTATATGTTATTTGATGATGTTCAATTTCATTGGATTAAAGAACTCGTGCAATGAATATTAGTGATATTGTGAAGGTGTTTTAACCTTCCATCTGAAATCATCCTATAAAACTTTATCTTATAAACTAGAATTTAGGATAAATTATTTTAAAACAAAAAAAAATTAACTTCTAAATATGGATAAAACCAAACACGAAAAATAATATTTTGATATTGTAATGATAAATACCATATTGAAATAGTTGAATAAAACACCAGTTGAATGATGATGTAAATAAAATGGGATTATATAATAAATGAAGAAAGAGGAAGACTGAAAACATATATATGTTACATTAAAATGTTTCACCAAGGAATAATAAATTTTAGCCGTGATTTTAAAAATTATAGGCATGTTTTGAAAAAATTAAAACACTTCCTCTTAAAAATCTGGATTCTAGGTTTTAACATTTATTTTTTTCTAAAAAACATGAAAACCCACCACAGATGGGTTTCTACCTTTGTTTTGTAAGAACCAAATTGGAAAAAAATTTAAACAGTAGTTGTAAAAAAACTAAAGTTAAAACTCTAATGAGAATTATATTTTTTTCACTAGTACTACTTCTATAGGATGTTTTTTAAGTGTGCCTTGGTGAGGTTTAGAATATTGTTGACCTCGCAAGGTAAAAAGTTGGTTTCATTGGTTATTCCCTAAGCATTTAATATGATTCTAAAAAAAATTAATGAGATGTTTAGATAGAATATTTTTTTTATAATTATATTATCACCCATATGTGTGTGTCTATGTGTGTGTTTCAAGCCTATGGGATGGGATTGGTAAAACTACTGAACTTTACTATATTGAAAAGGTTCTCAGAGTTAGTTGATGATTAATGAGTTTTTTCTTAAGAGTCTATTTTGATTATTTATCTACTATAGTTTTAATTATATCAAATATTTCATTCATGTTGGGATGACTAGTTTTGTTATATTATGGAGTTAATTTGAAGTTCTTTTATATTATGGATAATTATGAGGGAGATTCCTCCCATATTTGTGTGTTTAAAAACCTAATTTATAGTATCAACCCATAGTTTATTGGAGGTGGGGGTATATATAATTTTCACTATTGGACCAATATTGTTTTTTATGGGGGTAGGTCATGACATTGATAGTCTTATTTAGATGAAATAATAAATAATTTCCATGTTTAGAAAATAAATCCTGAATGGAAGTATAAAAGATAAATTTAAATATTCATGAATCATATGAATCATTAAATTATAATATATAATACAGAGTATAATATCCAAATAAATAAACTAAAAATGATTTATGAACAATAATAAATTCACCTTATTAACAAAATAATAAAAAACAAAATATCAATTCATGGGTAATCAAAAAAATTGAAAACAATTCAAGAATTCCATGATTTAACATGACATACTAAAAATTATACTAATTTGTAAAGAATGATAATTTGGTCAAATTCAACTATAGAAGGATCTAAATTTAATATAATAAATATAAAACTCGTGAAAGTAAACAAACAAGAAAATATTTTCACTAATGATCTTGAAAAACCAAGGAATAATTTAAAACCTATCCCAATGATTGGTAATATTTCCCCAATATAGATGGATTCTAATCATGAATGTAAGATTATATATCACTTTTATAATATTGAAACAATATAATTAAAATAATAATGTTTGAAGTATCTTATAGTGTCAAAATATTGTTTACCAAGAACTCAGTTGCACTTTAAAAAAATCAATAGAATCGAAAACCTCTTTGATCCAAAAATATAGATATGAGTACTATATAAACTCCATTTAGAAATATTTAATTAAAATGATCTATATATATATATACAATGAAAATATGAGATTTAGAAGATAAAATATTCCATGAATTATTGAACCCTTAGGATCCCCAATGGGTATAATAAATGTAATGAACAAATAGACAGCTCTTAAGTGATGGTTGTACCATCATGAAAGGATAAAAATATCAAAAAAACATATTAGGGTTCCAACTCAAGTGAGCAATCAAGAATTAAATCATATATGAATCCTTTTAATAAAAGCCGAGTGAAGGGAATTTTCTATTAAAAAATACACATATCCATGCAAAAAAAACAAATCAAATAAACCTTGAAGAAAACGTAATCGGAATGCCTTTGAGTCTTTGTATCTAATCGATCAAAAATCGGGGTTTAATCCAAAATTAAATAAATCACCTGAATAATGTTTTTTAATAATAGATAATACAAGGCCCTATGATTTAAAATATAAATGTAAAAGCAATATCCTAACAGACTTATGTCCAAATAAAAAAATTACAACCCATAAAAAATATTATTTTTATAAACATAAAAATTAATTTTTAAATCATATATTAATAATTTTTTAAAAATATCACAATATCCCATTCTTTGGAAACTAATTCTCGATAAATGGAAGTGGATCAGGTAGTAGGAAGGGTTTTTTCCAATATATAATCTTCTAATTGAAAATTTTTATGTATTTATTATCTTGGAAATATTCTTCCTCAAAAATTAATTAAGGAAGGTTCTTTCCTTGAAATTTGATTCATTAAAAATCAAATAAAGAAGGATATTTCCAAGAAATAACCTTCTTCTCAACCCACTATAAAATCCCACTTGATGTTTTTTATTCTCTTTTCCTCTCCCATAATGTGTTTTCTTCTCTTTTACACTCCTATCGTCCAGTATTAGGTCATGCAGGTGAAGCCTAAAATCTGATGGTCACTTCGACTTCCGCATACCGATATCCAACATCCCTGAATCAATTTATAAATTAAGAAAATAATAGATCTATTTTTGAAAAAATATTTTATTTAATGTTCACTGATAACATCAACATTAGTGAAACTATCTGTAATTATGTTCTTTTGTGGCATCACAGGTGCGATGCTTTCTGGTTAGAGGAGCCCTTATTGTCAAACTCTTTAGAAACCCCATTCACCAAAATATTATGAATCCCATTCATGAAACCTTTCATTGAACCTCCCATATATTTTTTCAATTTTAATTTAATGTTTGATTTATTTTTTTGAATTAAAATTTATTGTAATTTTGATATTATTTTTTATAAATATTATTTGACAAATTATATATTTTAATTTAAAATTGAATAATATTTTCTTTTTTTATATTTAAATTTTTGTTTTCTGGTTTATATTTGTGAAATTTTTTTTATAATTAGTAGTGTATAATTATTTATAATATTTTATGTTTTGGTTTGTAATTTTGTTAGGGTATTTTCACTACATGAATATTTTCATATTAATTATTTAATTTTATTTTGTGTGTGTGCATGTGTGTATATTATTTAATTATATAAAATATAATAGTAAATTAATTAGTGATTTTGAAATAAATATATGAATGTAGTGTAAAAAACATGCATATATATATATATTATTTCACTATAATTAATATAGTAATACATATTAATATATTATTATATTAATCTATTAATATATTATTGAGTTTTCATTTAACGATGTAAAGAATCAAAAAAATGAATAATATGTTATTAATATATTACTGTAATATAAATAATATATATATATATATATTATTTCATTGAATGAAATATATTATTTTTTTAATTAATTAGAAATTTTGTAATTGATATATTATTACACTATAAAAATATATTAATAAGTAATTCAATATTTTATATTATCTAAATTAAATTTATTTTAATTAATTTCCAATTACAAAAGCATTAAATCATATAATTCAATATGATAATAAATTAAATGTTTTAAAAATGAATTGAGGTCGAAATTTTCTTTAAACATTAACAACTAATTTTTTTATTTATAAGTAACATTCATATGTTAATTATTTCATTTTATAGTTTGTATGAATATAAGATGTCATTAATTTATTCATAACTTTTTATTTACTCTCTTTATTTATTTTCTATGAAAGGTTCATAATTGATGTGAAATATTCATGTTTTAATATTAAATATTATTTTTGAGCATTATTTGAATTAATCCAGATTCAATTCAGTTTATTGGTTTAATCATAACACTCATCCAACATATCCAAATTGTGTGATACTTAATTTCTAGGGTTCCTAATTCAATTTCCGACATATCATTAGAAAAAATATTTGGCTGATTTTTCTATTTGATGACCAGATGGTCCACAAAAGAAATCCCAAAAAATATGTAAAGAAACTGGAATAGCCATGATGATATAATTTATGGGCTCAAAAAATCACAAATTTTAAGTAACTCATGCATATATTCGTGATTATCTATAGGAATCATGGATAAAAATTTATAGGGCTAACTTTAATAAAAAGGGCCCAAATGATGCTTTTAATTCCAGAACACCATTATGTCTGAGAAACAAAATCAGCACACATTGAATGAGTTTTCTCCTGATATAGAGATCCATTAGAGATAATATATTGTAGTATAAAATCAAAGATATAGGAGCCATAATTTTTAGAAGAGTTGGTTTGGATTTTAGGGAATCTTCCTCTTCAAAATCCCCATTCACATTTCGGCCTTCGAAAAAATTTTGATAAAAATTGTCAACTTTACATTGTTTGGTAAAATAGCCATATATTTTGATAGAGAAGTCCAATGGCCACCAAATCTTTATAGAATATAGAACCATCAATATCTATAACTTGTATGAGTAATATATCTCAGGATTCAGCTATCTAAATGGTCAAATCATCGAGGCAAGTGGGGGTAGTTTTGGAATGAAAATAGTCCACCTCCTTGGGTTATATATACATTCCACTCTTCTCCTTGCAATGTGTTGGAATTTCTTCACTTAAGAAGGAGTTTTTCCATGACTAGAGACCTTACAAGGGCCTATTATGAATTTCCTTGATCTTATTTCAATAAGATATTCCTCTCCTCCACTTGTTTTCAGTTTTTTTATTTGTAATCATGTAAGTGTGTTTTCATTTCAATAAACTTTTAATTCATGTTTCTTATTCATCATCTCCTACATTCATCCATCTTATGTTTTATAATATTAATGGTTTTAAAATAGTTTAATTCAATAAAAATAAACCCTTTCATATTTTATTTTCCAATTCAATCCAAATTCTTTATTAATCTTTCTTCACCACTCGTGTGTGTATTCAGTGCATAACTCGTTTCTTATCTTATTATTTTTGTTCTATTTATAATTAATCATCATAAAAATATTAAACCAATGTAATAAACATATCAATGGCTAAGTAAATCTCCCATTGGGGTGATTCATAATTTGGGCTTGATAAGGGATTGATAGGTTTTGTTCAATTAATATTCATTAAATTAATATTGTGTATATTGAACTTAAACTTTTAAGGAATAATGACATGTTTTGTTCAACATTTGGATTGCTAGGATTATTGGAACCACAAATAAAAAATAATAAACAATTAATTATTGTGATTATAACCCTATGTTTAGTTACATCTTGGATTAAATCCTTATAACTTGGGAATTTCAATCAAAGTCATCTAGTAAAGTGGGTTTTAATTTAATAAAATGTTAGGAAAATCTCAAGGATATCATAAGCTTAAATCCCCAATAATGAACTCACCCCAATAATTATCAAATTTTTAAATTAATATAAATCAATTAGTCATTTCATTTTAACTCAACAAACAACTCCCCCCCCCATTAAAAAGAAAAAACAATTAAAAACAATCGACTCTAAATTTTACAACATCACCGTGGATTTGACCTGAGTGTTGTTGTACACAATAGAAGAGCAACAGAACCTTGAATGATCAATAGGAGACAATCGAATTTTCTGAAAATGTCATCATCAACAGAGATTATATGTTAAGTAGTCATTAGTTTTTTATTTTTGTAAAACAATACAAAAAAAATAAACCAAAAAAATCCTGAAAAAAAAACAAAGAAAAACCCTCCTTCCTCATCCTTCAAAATTTTTCTAAATGCCTCGTAGCCTCTCAAAAAATAACTCAGATCTATTTGACCCTAAAATTGAGTTAACTATTCACCAACTTAATAGTAACATTCCTATCAAATAATACCTCAGATCTATTTGACCCTAAAATTGAGTTAACTATTCACCAACTTAAGAGGAACATTCGGGGTAATAAAATCCATAAAGATCCAGTCATTGTCCAACCAATTGAACTATATCTGGCCAATATTATGGAAAATCCCTTAAATAACTCACTACATTGATATAAATTATAAACCCCTTGGTATTCAATATAAAAACATCAAGGATGACTTCATTCAGAAATCAGTTCTGATTCATCTTCTATCTCAGTTCCACAGACTAGCCGGTGAGGGTCCACATCTTCATCTCAAAGAGTTCCAAGTGGTGTGCTCTACCATAAATCATCAAGGGGTTTCTGAAGAACAAAACAAACTTCGATCGTTCTCTTTCTCCTTAGTTGACTCTACCAAGTCTTATATATAGTCCCTCCCTCCTACTTCCATAACCATATGGAATGACATGAAGTGACTCTTCTTAGAGAAATTATTTCTTTCTCCACATACTGCTTCTATCTAAAAAGAAATAAATAGTATCTTTCAATTCCCTAATTAAACACTCCTTGAGTACTGGGAGAGGTTCAAAAAGAATTTGAAAACCTCCCCACACCACCAAATCCCTAACTAACTCTTGATTCAATACTTCTATAAGGGGTTATTTGCTATACAGAGAACTCTCATTGATGCCACAAGTGACGGTGCTCTTGTTGAGGAAACTTCTATAGCTACACATGATCTCATAAGCCATATGGCTACAAACATATAGAAAATCCATACCTGAGCATGTGATCAAGTAAATTAGGTCCAAGAGAATCAATCCATAGAGCCCAAAAAGATGAAATACTGGATGAGTGAACTTAAAGGTCTTGTGATACGTCTACCTATGGTTGGCAATGCCCCCAAACTCATCTTCTCCACAATATATATTCCATGTACCTATCAAAAACTTTTGAATCTATAGCTCACTAGCTCATCCAAATGACACATGTCTATAACTTCAATATGATCCATCTGATTCATCTGTACCAATGGAGCTCAATGAAACATATTCTCCAAGAAACACCAACCCTTAACAATTTGGTAAATTCATTAAAAACTTTGACCAACCTCGCTCATACCCCTTCTCTTCTACCTAAAACCTAGGCTTGTGGTATATTAATCTTGTCTCTCATCCCCCTTGATTCCCTCCTCAAAAGACTAAACAATTATAGTATGTTTAAGGTTTTCGTAACTTCCAACAACCTTACCTTTTTGTTCCTAAACCTCAAAGGATCAATCATCCTATTTCTACTCCTAGATTTCACTATCCTAATGATCTATCCCAATTCCCAACCCAATATAAGCACTTTACCAAGAACCAAAATCAAGGAAATCCCAATTCAGGACAAGAATCTTCTACCAAGAAACCATAGGAAAGTATAGTGTAAGATCTTTCATCTTTAACATGTTCTAGCCTTAAAAACATTAAAAACAAAATTGGTCAAATTGCATCCCGCCTAATCTAGAAACAAAGACTAAATTCTTCCCCAATCCCAGCATAACCATTACCCAACCCAAAGGGTAATTTATGTGCAATTTCACTTATATTAGGAATGAAAATTTATATGCCTCATGATGAGTACTTTAACTCACCTGTAAATGTTAACCTATAAAATGAAAAAAAAGAGAAACCTTAAAAGGAACTTGAAGCCACTCCCCCACACCCTTCCATTCCTCTAAAAAACATAATTCCTTTTCCTCAAGATGTCTCTAATCCAATCAAGTCCTTTGAACCTGATCCTAAAATTATGTACATGGTCAGATGTGTTGAAGTGAACATTCCCCTCTTAGATTCCACCAAACAAATTCCTAAGTATGATGTGTTTATTAATGATTTATTCACCTATAAGAGGAAACTTAGGACCTTTGATGATGTTTTAACCTATAAATCCATACCCATGAAATACAGAGATCTAGGTACCTTTAATATTCTATGCCAAATAGTAATTTCAAACATCAATGATGCACACATAGACATAAAAAACTAGATGAATTTCACACCCAAATCCATATTCTCCAACCTTAGTCTAGGTCCCTTACACCCAGTAGATGTTTTTATCTAGTTATCCAATCGAAGCACATCTAGCCCAAAGAGAATAATTGAGGATGTACTTCTCTGAGTTAATGGTCTTATCTTCCCAACTGATTTCTATGTCCTTGACATGGAAGGTGAGATAACCTCTTCTCAATCTCCAATAATTCAAGGAATAACATTCCTCGTAATAGATATAACTAAGATTGATGTCCATTTGGTAATCCTATCCATGGAATTAAGTGACCAACTGGTCAAGTTCAACATTTTTCAAGCCATGTGATACCCATTTTAGTATCACTCTACCTTCTCAATCCATTCTTTTGAGGACACTTTTGAGAGTCAATTGAACCTCATTCCATCATGATCATAATTTTATAATGAGGGTGGAGATTTTGAAATTTTAATCATGATTAGCTAAGTCATAAATGGGAAAGTTGATGTTGACCTTTCATTCATTGACTCCATCTATCTATAGAATCTTAAAAACTCTGTTGAATTCTATCTCAACAAAGATCTCAATTGTTCCAACATGGAAAGTATTGAGGAAAATGATCAAGAATGAACTAAAATCCCTTCCCCTCTTCCTAATTTATTTGGCCCACAAATGAAAGATGAGACTAATCTGAAACATCTTTCAACACACCTGAAATATGCATTCCTTTTCCATGATACTCGTATCCTTTCATTGTATCTTATAAACTTAATGAAAAAAATGAGTCCAAAATTGTTCATGTGTTAGAGTAAAACAAAATTTTCTTAGGTTGGAAAAAATATTACATACCAAGAATCAAAACTTCCCTTTGAATGCATCACATCCATCTTGAGGAATCATCCAAACCAATTAGATAGCTACAAAGAATACTAAATCCACTCATACATTAGGTTGTTAGGGAAGATATTACCAAGATTCTCCAAGGTGGTATTAACTTATTTATTTTTTATAGTGAATGGGTTAGTCCAATTCGAGTGGCACCTAAGAAGAGTGGGATAACTGTTTTCACAAATGAACATGGAGAGGAGGTCACAACTTAGGTGAAAAACAAATGGTGTGTGTGCATCGATTATCGAAATTTGAATGCTGAAACACGAAAAGATCACTACCCTCTTTATTTCCTTGATCAAATTCTAGACTGGTTAGTTGGAAAGTCACACTATTTATTTCTTTATGGATATAATAACTGCTACCAAATACCAATCACACCTCAAGACTTTGAAAAGACTGTATTCATTTGCTCCTTTGAAACATATTCATATAAGAGAATGACTTTTGTCCTTTTCAATGCTCCTACAAGATTACAGAGGTGTATTGTGAGTATATTTTCTGAATTCATTGAGCATTTCATGAAGGTATTCATGGATGACATAACCATTTATGGAAATTCATTTTAATCCTTCTTGAATTCACTCTCTCTAGTCCTTTAAAAATATGCCAAATGTAACCTTGTGCGGAATTATAAAAAATATCACTTCATTGTTACTAATGGGATTTTTCTAGGGAAAATAATTTCACAATATGGTGTTCAAGTTGATCCCACTAAAATTGAGGTGATCCAATCTCTTCTTGAACCCACAACAGTATGACACCTTTGTTCATTCCTTTTTCAGGTCGGTTTCTATCAGTGATTCATCCTTAACTTTAGTAGGATTTCTCTCCCACCAACTCAGCTACTCCATAATGATGTCTCATTCCATTTCGATGACACTTGCAAGAAATCCTTCATTTAACTAAAAGTTTTTCTTATATTTTCCCAAACAATATAATCCCTAGATTGGTCTTTACCCTTTTAATTAATGTGTAATTCCTATGATAAGTCCATTGGGGATGTTCTTGGTCAAAGAAGATAAAATGTTACCCATGTCATCTATTACGCCTTAAAAACATTGGATAAAACTCAATCTCACAACACTTTAACAGAAAAGGATCTTTTAGTAGTGGTTTTTTCCTTAGATAAATTATGGCCCTATCTATAAGGTTCCAAAATCATCATCTTCACAAACCATTCTACTTTAAAGTTCTTACTAAAAATAGTTATTCCAAACTGAGGCTAATAATATGAATCCTAATACTTCAAGATTATGTCCATGAAATCAATGATAGTCCAAGAAAAAAAACTTTTTGGCTGATCACCTAAGTATAATTTCAAAATCTTCTCATTCTAAAATAATTGATCCTAAATTTCCAACTTAACACCTTTAGTATCTCACTCCTAAGTTACCATGGTATGAATAGATTGTAAATTAATTGGTTTCTAATGTTTTTTTAATATTTCAAAAGAACAAAAAATGAAGTTGTAAAGTGATTCAAAATAAAAATTTTTAGAAGATAGTAAACTTTGAAAAATAGGATATTAAATAGTAATTAGGAGATATGTAGATGATGATGAATATTCCTCCATCTTATAGTTCTACCACTCACTTCCCAGAGGTAGCCACTCTAGACCACAAAGGACCTTCTGAAAGGTCCTGGACTCTAGATTCTTTTGGCCTTCACTCTTTATGGTCTCACATTATTTATATAAATCATGTCCAACCTTCCAAAAGTTTGGCACAATTTCTAAAAGAAATGAAATGCCCCAAAAACCCTTAATAATTTTTGAGAATTTTGATGTTTGGGGCATCGATTGAATGGGATTGTTTCAACCTTCCAATGGATTCTTGTGTATTGTTATAGCTATTTACTATGTTTCTAGGGGATTGAGGCCAAACCCACATGCAAGTAAGATGCACATGCTATTAGTGTGTTCCTAAAAACCCACATTTTCCATTGATTTGGAACATCACATGCATTGATAAGTTACTTGGGAACTTGTTTCTATAATCGGACCATGAAATATCTTCTGAAAAAAGAATGGCGATGTACATTAAAATTCAACTGCATATTACCCCCAACAAATAGAATGGTTTAACTTTCTAATAGGGAAGTGAAAATAGTGATTGAGAGAATTGTAAAGCCCACTAGAAAAGACTGACCTAAAAGACTTGGTGAAGTTCATTGATCTTATCAACTGCCTATAAAACACCCATTAGGATGTCTCCATTTATGCTATTTTTTGGTAAATCATGTCAATTACCAGTTGAAATCAAAAACAATTCATTTTGGGCCGTGAAAACATGTAATTTTGATTGTGAAAAAATATAATGAAAAAAGATTGTTGTAGTTGACTAAATTATAAGAACTTCAATTAGATTCTTACATGAATTCCAATCTATACAAAGAAAAGGTTAAGGAACTCTATAACAAACACACACTTTGAAAGGTATTTTATAAAGGTTAAAAGGTAATTCTCTTCAATTATCAATTTTAGTTTCACCAAAGTAATATTTATTCTCATTGGGAATGTCCTTTTATTATTTCTATGGTTTACCCATTTTGTGTAGTACAAGTCCAAGACCCTTATTCCAAAAGGACATTCATGGTTAACATATATCATTTAAAGCATCACCATGAGAGGAAACAAATCCAATTAACCACATCAACATTTATTATATCCTCATAATCTATATTTGACCCACTATTGGATGGAGGTGGAAACCCACCAAATCCAAACTAGGGGATCCTCTTTCCCTTTAACACCTTTTATCTCTCTCTCTCTTCTTCTTCTTCTTACTTTCTCATTATCATTTTTTACCACTTTCCTCGTCAAAATTTTAATTTAATCTTTCTATTTTGTGTTGGTGTTTCTTTATAAAAAACTAAAAAAAACTAAAAATACTAAAAAACTATACGAAAAAATGCCATAATTACTCACCATAAACTTTTAAAAAACATTCCAACCATTTTTGGGAATCAAAAGACATTTTTTTATCTCAAAAATATTTTATTTTCAACATAAATTTGGATAAATAATCTTGTTTCAAAACCAAAAAATTTTGAATGCTCAGTTTTTATTTTAAAAATGATTCTTCCCCAACTATGAGGATCTACATTAACATTCATGACAAGGTCACCTATGACCCTATTTTTATAATGTCTGTATTACACCCCTGATTATGATTATTGAGTTTGTGGACCTTCATGTGTAATTTTATAATTTAGTTTTCATTAATACGATAGAGGCATTATATAAACCACATGAGAGTCCCAATTTCTAAATAGCCTCCCATTAACTTTACATTATTATTTATTTGTAAATACCCTTCAAGCTTATGAAAACATTTACTTTGGTAGCCACACTACATGACTAATACCTTGTCCTACCAAACATCTACATGGAATTACATTTCATAAATTATTAAAATTTAATTTTTGGAGTAATGGATTTCATTTTGGGTATCTATTTCATCATTTTCAACATGTTATCATATGATTGAGGGAAATCATATTTTTTAGTGTGGGAGATAGGTTGTCATTCGGTGATTTTGGGGAATGGATTTTCATTTATATAATTTTATAAATTTTATTGACAAGAGTTCAAAAAAATTGAAACAAAAAAACACGAAAAATTGGTTTTGTCTTCGACAGGTTAAAAATAAATCTTCCTTAACCTTTGATCTTGTTATAACTATCACAATTAGTGTCATGAGGAGATCAAAAATGGTTTTGGATATAAGTGTGAGATCTATTTAAAGTTCAACTTTTAAAATAATGGAAAAAAAGGAAAAGAAAAAAAATGAACACTTGTGTCAATGGGAGACGTTTTGTGTTTTTTAAATATTTCAACTTCTTATCCTTTAAAATTTTATTCATCCTTTGTGTATTTCTACACAAAATAATACCCATGTAAATATGTTTTTTTATTTCCTTCCATGTTTCTTTTCAAAAGAAACTATGCATTATTTTACCAATGTTTGTGTTTTTCTCCTCTTTAACACTCTTATAGACATTAAATTCCTACCATCCCATATCCGTAGAAAACACCCAAAAAATAAATCTTGATTCTTTTTCACTTTAGGATAGGGAATAGAATCTAATATCTCTTTCAAACTCTAAGATTTTCACTTTTGGTTGGTAAAGGATTGAACCTGCAAAAATAATTTTTTATCATCTTGAGAAAAGTGAGTTCTGGGTGCCCAAATTTTCCATTTCAAAATTTGACCATGAAAAATTAATTGTTTTTGGAAAACTATTGTATCAATTTTTCATGGAATTTAATATATATTAGTAAAATGGTCTAAACCTCCCCTTATTGGGGGGAAAATGTTTGATATTTTTCTGTGAGTGAAAATAATTTAGTTATGTTTTTATATTTGTTGTACAGAAGTACATGAACAAGACTATGTGTGGGGGAGTTAATGTTATTAATTTATTAATAACTCCTTATTTACTCCCTTTAATTATTTTATATGAAATGAGCATAATTGGTGTGAAATATTCATGTTTTAATATTAAATATAATTTTTGAGCATTATTTGAATTAATCTAAATTAGAGTCAGTTTAATGTTTTAATCATAACACTCATCATATGGATCAAAATTGTGTGATTCTTAGTTTTTAGGGTTAATTATTAAATTTAAAACATAAAAATAGTATTAATATTTATCCAATTTGTGAATTTGATGGTTATATGGTCCACACAAGAAGACCCAATGAATCTATGAAGAAATTAGACCTACCATGATGATACAATTTATGGTCATAATTCATAAGCCCAAATTTGATTTGACTTTTGAATATATTCATGACTATCTAAAGGAATCATGGATAAAAATTTCCAAGTGAAATCAAAAAAAAGGCCCAAATTATGCTTGGAATTTCATCACACCATTCTGTACGGGAATTAGAATCGGCACAGATTTATTGAATTTTATCCTAATATATACATATATTCGAGATGATATTTTTTAGTATGAAATCAAATATATAAGAGGCATGATTTGTAGAAGAAATGGTACAGATTTTATGGCATAAACCCATTCAAATTTTGGCCTTCAAAAAATGTTGATAAAAATGGATATTTGCACATTGTTTAGTAAAATAGCCATAACTTTGGATACAAAAGTTCAATGGCCACCAAATTTTCATATTAGAAATACCCATCCATATTTAAAAAATTTAAGAGGAAGATATATTATAATTATTCTATCAGAATGTCCAAATTTTCTAGATAAGTGGGGGTAGTTTTGGAATGAAAATAGTCCACCTCATTGGTCTATGTATACATTCCCCTCTTCTCCTTGAAAGTGGTTGGCATTTCAGCACATGATGAGGATTTTTGGCATGACTAAAGCCTTTACAAGGTCCTAGAAGGAATTTCATTGATCTTGTTTCAATGTGAATGACCTATCCTTCACTTTCCTTTTCTTATTTGTTTTCGGTTTTTTTAATTTGTGATCGTGTAAGTGTGTTTTCATTTCAATAGAATTCTAATGAATGTTTCCCCTTTTTATATATTATTTTCATCCAAATTATATTTAGTAATATAAATGGTCTAAAAATATTTTATGTCAATCAAAATAAACCATTTCTTGTTTTGTTTTTTAATTCAATCAAAAGTTTATATTTAACTTTCTTTACCGCTCGTGTGTGTATTTGGTGCAAAACTCATTTATTATCCTATTATTTAAATTATATTTATAATTAATCATCATAAAAAAATTAAAAAATATTAATAACCATCTCAATGTCTAAGTAAATCTCCCATTGGGGTGAGTTATAATTTGAGGATGATAAGCGATTGAGATATTTTGTTTGATTAATATTCATTAAATTAATATTGTTTATGCTGAACTTAAATTGTCATGGAATAATGAGAAATTTTTCTCAAAATGTGGATTCTATAGATTATTGGAACAACAAATACACTTTCATAAATAAGTAATGATTATGATTAGAACCCTAAGTTTAGTAAAGACATGGATTCAAGCCTTAACACTTTGGAATTTTGATCAATGTCATCATGTGAAGTGGTTGGAAATTTAATGAAATATAAAGAAAATATTGTGGATATCATAAGCATAAATCCCAAATCCCCAATCTTTATCAAAATTTTAAATTATTCAACATCAATCAATTATTTCATTTTAACTCTGTAAACATCCCCCCCCCATTAAAAAGATAAATCAATTAAAAACAACTAACTCTAAATTTTGTACCATCTCTAAGGATTTGACCCAAGTGCCACTGTACAAATTAGCAAAGCACTAGAACCTTATATGGTCGATAAGCGACAATCAGACACACTTCAATATATTATTTCATTTTATAAAAAACATATGTATATTTATTAATATATTATTACATTGTTAATATAATATTTTTTATTTGTAATTAATATATTATTAACATATCATTGCACTATAACTAATATATTACTAATATATATGTGTGTGTGTTTATATTTTATTGTATAAAATATATTATTTTTCATTTTATTAGTAATTTTCTTATTAATATTTTATTTCATTGTAAACAATACATATTAATTGGAAAGTTAATAATAATTCAATATTTTATGTTATCTAAATTAACTATTTTGAAATTTTTTTAATTTAATAAAAACATTGGATCAAATAATTAAATTTTATTGACGATAAAAAATTAAATATTTCTAGAAATAAAAATTAAGTATATGTTTTATTTAGATATTAATTAGTATTTTTGTTATTTATAAGTAATTATCATTTATTAATTTTTACATTACAATATATATATATATATATATATATTGATTGTATAAAATAAACATATATATTAATAGATATTTAAATTATTAATAAAATATTATTTCTTTGTAATTAACATATTAATATATTATTAAATTGTAATTAATAAACTAGTATGTGTTGCATCATGATTTCTCATCATCATTGTTAGTTTCATTTGTTCTATTCTTATTAGAGTAATTATAATCAAAATAATAGTATTTAAGTTTTGGTGGTTTCTATTTTTTTTATGAAATTTCAATGTTTATATTTAATCTATAATTTAATTTCAATTAATATTTTCACATATATGGTGTAACACCGGGATATTTTTATGAAATATTTTATTTAAATAATTTTAATTCTTCAATAGCTTGCATTGCATGAAATCATGTGTTTAAACAAACTGTGATTTTCCCTTAGTATAAAATGACCATTATAACCTAGTCCTTGGGTTATTAAGAATAAATATAATTAACCAATGAAAATGTATAGTAAATTCATTAGCTAGAAATTATTTATGAAAACTATAAAGCATTTATATATTTGTATTTTTGTATGAATAGATTGAGTTAATTACTACTAGCAAATGAAATTAATGAAATATATATGTTATATACTTAATAAAATATTTTTTATATTCAACCAATGGAAATTTTTTTCATAGGGTATAAATAAACCATATTTTATGTACAAAAACCTATATATTTCAAAAGGATAATTTTACCACCTTTTAATGGAGAACCCTATTTAAATTAAAAAATTTACATATTGATAATTTTTATATGACAACATAATACTATCCTTTGGAAGTAGGATATAAAAATTAACTTTGGATGAATTTTTAATATTTTTCTGATAACTTTCATGTTTTGATGAATATTAAAAATACATTAAATTTTAATTGAAAATAACTTTTTTCATTGAAATAATTTATATGGTAAAATTATGTTATTGAATGGTTTTAATGTATAAATAGAATATATTTTTATCAGTTAATATAATTTAGGTAATTTTAATAAATTTTACATTGAATTCATATGTAAAAATATTTCAATATTTTCAATGTTTTAACTTTTAAAACCATTCTCTCTTTCCGAAAAAAAGATTAATTTTAAATTGATTACTAAATCTTCTGTGTTTTGAATTTTGAAAAATTGATTTCATATTTGTAATCAATATATCCAAATTATTTAAATAGTTTTCTTTTATTTTTGGTCATTTTGAATAGTAACATCGGTAATTTTTATTAATACAGTAAAAGGGTAAATTGAGAAATTAAGGGTAAAACTGATATTATAAAATTACCATAACACTTTTCCTAATATCATTGGATGAGTTTGTTCCAGCCTAAATCATCCTTGGGTCAAAATTATATCCTTTTAAATCCATTTGGATGAGATTAGGACATTTCATTTTTTTTATTTAAAGAAAAGTTAAATATGTCACACTCAAATTTTAATAAATAAATAGTTTTTAATATACATTTATACTGAAGATAAATTTTATTATAAATAATAATTTCAAATCAAAAATTTCTTTCATTATCAAGGTAATTTATTTTTAATTTTTAAGAAATAAATAATCACCTTAAAGTATTATAAATTAATGATGTAGAAATTGTTTAATTGATGAGAAGTCAATACAATAGTTCTTATTAAAATGATAATAAACAATAAAAGACCCAAAAACTTGAAAAAAAAATTATTTTTCGAGTATATCTAGACCCTAATCATACAATGGTCTAGTTATTGACCATTTGGAGCTATATGGAAAATATTATGACACTTAAAATATTTTATTTAAAGTGATGTTAAAGTTTTCACATTCATGTTTTAATTAATATAACATTTTAAATGATTGATTTTAATAAATATATATTCTATTATAAGTATTATTCTAAAATATATATGTTTTATATTCATCATAGTATTTAATTTTTAATTTTTATTCAACAAATAAGTAAATTAAATAATTATATAAAACAGATGTAGTAATTATTTTATTAATGGAGATAAAAAATAAATGTTATTTAAAATATTAAAATAAATATAATTTTCAATAGTTAATATAACCAAATAATTTTCTAGATTAACTTGACCTCTTACAATTATAATAAAAAAAATTATTTGAAGTTAACTTGTTAGCTTTATATTTTTAAAAATCAATGAATCGAATAGTTTCAAATTGACACTATTGTTTCTTTATCAAAATAAGGAATTATTAAATTAATTAAAAATAATAAAATATTATGAAAAATATAAAATAGATATTATATGGTCTAAAATTATCTAATTTATTTATTTGTGGTATAATTGACATCAAATAATTAAATATTTTACACATTTAATATTGAAATATTTTTCACCCTAGTCAAAAATTAAAATGAATAACTAAGTGTAAATTAAACTAATAAGGTTTAAATTGTTATAAATAAATGTATAAAATTAATTGTGTGATGATATTACTCCCCTATATCATCTAATATTTTATATTGGGACATTTTGGAGTATATTTTATGTGGGTTTATTTCATTATAAATTAATATTTTTGGAAATTCCATAAGTACCCCTCACCTCAATTATAAAAGGGAACCTCCTCCCTCATTTATTCACAACTCATTGAGAACTAAAGCTAGAATATCCCAAAAAAATCCATTCTAAATTTTTCTCATAAAATTATAGAGGTTCTAGTATTCTCTGATAACCAACTCTACTACATTAAGATGAGATTTAGAGGGAGAACATCGAAGAAGAGGTAATCTCATATACCAATTCTTTTAAACTTCTTTCTTCTTATACTTCCTCTTCATGAGTTTATTCATTATAAATTAATAAATCTAGTATCACTTATATACTATGATTTTATTATGATTATTTAAAAACCATATTACACCATCTATCCATCCTATGAGAAACAAAATCATCATCTATGCATACGTACAGCTTATCATCTCCACGCTATGGTGTAATCTATTTTTCACCACCTTGTTACTTGGATGGGTATAATGATGTAATTAATAACTATATTTCATTATTATAACCTTAAATATATTATAGAACAAATTTTATTCCATTCAATTCCCTGTCATTTCAAAAAATTATGGGAATGATATCATTGCTCGTGAGTACATACGACCTACCGTCTCCACGATGCGATGTGATTCATTTTGCATGCTCATCATTAAAAATGATTATATAAATTAATTAAATGAATACATATGATATATATTATACTAATATAAATTTTTAAATGATATATCTATAACCTAATTAGAGTAACAAGAACTTATCCGACAAAATATGCGTAAGAAAATAAAGAGGTTAATACCTGATGGGTGAGTAATAATGTTACTAACAAATATATGATAATATAGTTATTTATTATATCACAAAAATTAATATAATTTTGAAATAATTTAATTAAATTATTGAAATTATTATATAGTAGGATTGAATACATACATAGGATATCGAAACTAAGGTAAGGGGTAATTTTTTAATCTCGTTATTATCTGAGATTGTTTATATGTAATTATTTACTAGGGTATATTTGTCATCCACATCCATGATTCATAAATATGTATTCTGAAATATTATTTCTATCCTTATAAAACTGTTTAAAGTCAATTTTACCCATTGGTTAATTTTTATTAAATGTTATGAAATGAATATTTTTTTCATTTTCGGTATGAGGTACTTTATGACTTTCCAACAAAAGTATGAGAAAAATGTTTTCTTTTATTTGGATTAGGTTATAATTAAATGATTCTTAAGAAAACAATTTTATTCATTGGGTTATTCTATGATGAAATATTTATGGTTTTCTAGCACACGCAAGAATGATTTCATTATGATATGTTTGGGAACTACATCTCCCTCCAATGTATTGGGTAATAAATTATATCTCATGAGATAGATAGGGTTAGAATGGGAAATGATATCAGTTCAGTAACACAGGGATGGAATGAGCAGTGAACTTGGTTCAGTAATGGACTTTGTCTATTATGATGGTATTGATAATGATCCTTGACTAATAGGAAATTATTTTCTATTCTTAAGTGTTTCCATAAATTTCTTATCTTATGATTTGACTTTAGTGAAAATGTTCCTTTATTATTCATTAATATTTATGATTTATCCCATAACATGATATCATGATCATTTATATGTAGGATAAGATTTTGAAATTTTATGTTCTTATGTCCTATGATTATGATATGATTGATATCTCCCTTTTTCAGCCTTAATGAGCATCTGAGATCACCCTTTCTTATGTTTTATTTCCCCAAGTTGTGAAGAAGAGTATTAATTATGATATGTTAGGGGGTACAGTTATGATGGAATAAGCAGAAGACAATGTAGATGTCTTCTAAACTATTTTTTTATGTTTCCCATTTTATAAATACAATATACCTATATGGTCCTATCATGGATTTTTTATATTTTTTAATGAATATTCTTAAATTTTGAAGTAATATCTATGTATGTAAATTATGGTCCATTATAGTTGGAATTAGAGGGAATCTATAGTTAGCCTTTAGAAAGTAGGATGGGAAAACATTAGTAACAACCCTAAGGATATGTCTAATTATAGGTTAAAATCCTAGTGTTTTATAAATTATAATGAATAACCTAGGATAAAACCTAAAGTATCCTAAAATGAAATTTTATTCATGATTATTTGGTTTTCTGATTATGATTAGAGTTTCTCACACTATGCTTCTTGGTTTTAGTCAATGGTTGGAACCCATAAGAACTTTGTTAATGCTGAATGTGATTAGTAGTGCAATGATTTTCCTCTTGAGAAACCAAATGTTATAGGATCTAGAATGAAAAATCTTGTAGCTATGATAACACAACTTTCTCAAGCTATGAATCATGAAGGACTTCCAAACGAGTAAAGTATGTAACAACATTTTGTAGAGTCCTTCATGAGGTAGTGTCCACCTTCTTTCAATGGGTTGTTTGATCCATTAGTGGCTGAACAATGGATCAGTAACACTGAAAAGATATTTTAAGTTATCCAATTATCAAAATAGGGTAAATTCAACTTAGCGGTATGTTGTTCGGAAGGTGAAGTTGATCAATGGTGGAACCTTATTAAAAATATCAAGCAAAGAGATGAAATTGAATCTATGGAATGGGATGAGTTCATGAACTTATTTTTCAATGATTAATTTTCTTGTATTCTTTGAGCAAATATGGAGAAGGGGTTTCTTGAACTTAAGAAAAATTATGATGGGTCCATTGTTACCTACAAAGAAAATCCTACAAGACTTTCAAGGTATGCTTCTGGAATTATTATCCAACTAGAGAGAAAAATTGATCAATTTTTTAGTGGATTAAAACCAAGTCTCTAAAGAGAAATATCTATAAGGGGCTTCAATACCTATGATAAAATCATTAAATTTTCTTTTAAGGTTAAGATTGATATTGGATTAACCCATCACTCCTATTGGTTTTATAATAAAATAAAAATGAAATTCATGGGCATATCTAAAGACCGCATTAAAGAGAAGATAATGCTTCACTTATGCTCAATATATGGCAAGAAACATGGAGGAAATATTCTTCAAGGTACTAGAAAATTTTTTATGCATGTACAAGAAGGTAATAAGAAAGTTGAATTCTGATTTGATTTAAAAAATATGTCTAATGATCCAAAAAATAAAATACTACACATAATGCACCTCTTATATTTCAATGTTAAATGTTCAATGAAATGGGGTAATATGACAATCAATTCCCTAATCCAAGGGATATTGATAATGATCTATGTCAGCAAACTCCTAAGGCCAATAACAAAGGCAGCTCAAATGCGATCACTATCAGCGATGTGGGGTATGATAATGAAGTTGTGACTAGTTCACTTACTATCCACTCTAAAGTATAAATTATTTTATTTGATTTTGGATACACCCAGTCTTTTATTTAAGAATACTTTTCTAAGGGTATCTCTATATTATCTCAAAATTTAGATGTTTAGTTAGTTGTGGCAACTCCTAATGGAACAACAGTCACAATAAAAGTTTATAATTATTCTTCAGTTGAAGTTTTTGGGAAAGTGCTTCTAGTAAATCTTGTAATCCTTCCTATAGTGGAATTTTATGTAATTCATTGAATGTATTGTATTTCTGTATATGGATATCATATCAATTTCCAATGAAGGGAAGACAAATTTCAAAATCTGGATCAATATATGATCATATATCGATGTGAGGATGAATATGACCCTCCAGTAGAAATTTATTACATATTATAGGTCTTTATTCCTATAAATGAAGGTTATTTATCTCAAATGGTTGTGTAGAAACTCTTAATTAAGAATAAACCCATTGTACGGGAGTTTGATAATGTATTTTCAGAAGAATTTACAGGGTGTGATGCCTATTTCAAATACAACTTATATAATAGCCTTGATTGGGATTCAGGAATTGAAGAAGAAACTCCAAGATAATATTGACAAGGGATTCATAAACCCTAGTGTGTAACCTTTAGTATAACCCACTCTATTTGTTAAAAAGAAAGATGGATCAATGAGACTATGAATTTATTATCAAGAACATAACAAGATCACCATCAAGAAAAAATATCATCTTCCCCGCATTGATGACTTATTCAACCAACTATGTGGAGATCAATACTTTTCCAAGATTGATCTTTGTTTAGGATATCATCAATTGAGAGTCAAAAGGAGGATATACCAAAGACAGTATTCCATACAAGGCATAGACCCTATGAATTTATAGTAATACCTTTTCTTCTTACTAATTACCCTATTATCTTCATGGATATAATGAATAGAGTCTTTAGATACTATCTTGTTCATTTTGTGGTTGCCTTTATAGAAAATATTCTTGTCTATTTTAAGAGAAAGGAATAGCATGGAAATCAATTGAAAATTGTACTAAAGACCCTGATAAAGGAAACTATTTATGTAAAATATGCCAAGTGTGAATTTTGGCTTTAGAAAGTTTCATTTTGGGTCCCACAATCTCAAGGTAGGGGATATTTGTGGATCCTGCAAAAAAATTATTGACAGTTGTCCAAGAACAACAACTATAACTGAGATCCGTGGTTTTCTTGATTTTGCTCGATATTATCATGTTTTTTTAATGATTTTTCACAAATATCTAATCCACTCACCAAGTATACTCGAAAATGAGTTAAGTTCATGTGGATGGAGTAATGTGAATAGAATTTAAAAGAGATAAAAAGAAGGTTATTCGGTGCACCTATGATCACACTTCCTTGTAGTGGAAAAAAAATTTAATCTACAGTGATTCATCCAAGAAGGGGATGGATTTTATTTTCATGAAAAATGATATGGTGATATATTATGCCTCAAAATAATTGAAAATCCATGATCAATATTACCCAACTCATGATTTTGAGTTAGATATGGTAATAATTTCATTTAAAATGTGGAGGAATTATATTTATGGTGAAAGGTGTGATATTTATATGATTAATAAAGGGTTAATGTTTGTTTTTACACAAAAGGATATAAATATAAACCAAAGAATATTATTGTAGTTGATTAAAGATTATGAATTCTCAATACATTACTACCCTAGGAAAGCAAAAAATGTGGACAATTCTTTGAGTCAAAAGTTCCATGCCAGCCTATCCATGATGAGGATCAAAAAAGATATAATATTTATTAATTTTAAGAGGATGGATATTGAGATTTTAAAGGAAGGGAATAAATATTACCTTTCTCAAATTAATTTTCAACCATCCAAACAAGTAATGATTAAGGAGGCACAAAAGGAAGATGTAGAACTACAGAAGAAGGTGATAAATGTTACTGAATTCATCCTTCATTGTGAAGGAGTAATAATTTTTAGGAACCAGTATTGTATTCCTCCCATACCATATTAAAAGAAGGATTTTCTGGATGTGGCTTTTAGCTCTTCATTTTCTATTCATCCTAGAAGCATAAATAAGTACAGGGAGATGAGATATTATTTCTAGTGGGATGGAATGAAAAGAGATGTTTCTTAATATGTCTCTCAGTGCTTGCTTCGTAAGTAAGTTAAGGATGAGAGACAAAATTCTAATGGTATGTTACAACCATTATCCTTACTAGAATGGAAATGGGAAAACATCACTATAGAATTTGTCTTTGGAGTTCCCAAAACATATAAAGTCCATAATGCTATATGGGTTATAATTGATCACCTTACGAAGTTGTAACACTTTGTTGATATTATAGAGGGTTTCTATCTTGATCATATTTCCAGGATATATATAAAGGAAGTGGTAACATTGAATGGAGTACCACTTTCCATTATATTAGATCGGGATCCAAGGTTTACCTATAAGTTCTGGTAAATTCCTCAGTTTCCTTTGGATACAAAGTTATGTTTGAGAACTACTTATCATCCTTAGACATACGGTCAGTCTTAGAGTACAATTAAAAATCTATAATACATGTAGAGAGCTTTCTCAATGAATTTCAAAGGTGGTTGGGATCAACACCTACAATTAGATGAATTTTCTTACAACAATATCTCTTACTCTGGTATTCAGATAGATCCTTATGAATCCATCTATGGAAAGAAGTGTAGAACTCCAACTTTCTGGGTTGAATTCTGGGAAAGAAATCTATTAGGACCTAATATTGTTGATGACATGATAGGAAATGTTAGATCTATTAAACAACACATAAGAGCATCTCAATTTCAAAAAAATATATTTTTTGAAAATTGATGAAAATACCTAGAGTTTTAAGTGGGTCAAAATGTGTTTCTATGAATATATCCCTAGAATAGAGTAATGAGATTTGTAAATAAGGTTATGTTGAGCCCTAGGTATATAGGCCCTTTTGAAATTCTAGATCGTATTGGGAAGGTAGCTTACTGATTGATGCTTCCACCAAATCTATCTCAAGTTCATGATGTGTTCCATGTATCACTCCAAGAAAATTACATACCTAGTCCTTCACATGAACTAAACTCATAATTTATATTGTTCTATCAATATATTTCTTATGAATAACAACCTATAGAGATTATGTATCATAGTGAAAAAAAATCTATGAAACAAGACCACTAATTTGGTTAAAGTTTTATGGAAGAATCTCCAATTTGAGGATTCTATGTAAGAACTTGAGGATGATGTGAGGTAGAAGTATCCTAATCTATTTGTATCCAAGTAATTAATTTCAAGGGTAAAATTCAGTTTATGGGGGTAGAATATAATAACCAGATGTTTGTATGAGATTTATTTTTTAAATAATTTTAATTATTCAATAGATTTCATTGCACGCAATCATGAATTTAAATGAACGATCAGATGCCCTTAGTATAAAATGGACATTATAACCTAGTATTTAGGTTATTAGGAATAAATATAACAAACTTATGTAAATGTATGATGAATTCACTGGCTGCCAATTATTTGTGAGAAATATAAATCAATTATATGTTTGTATTTTTGTATGAATAAATTGAGTATATTATAATTATTAAATTATATTAATGAAATATATATTTTATATACTTAATAAAATATTTTTTATATTCATCCAATATATATTTTTGTCATAGGGTTTGAATAAACCGTATTTTATGTATAAAAACTATATTTTTTAAAGGGTAATTGTACTACCTCTTCATAGAGAACCATTTTTAAATTAAAATTTGGATAAATTAATAATTTTTATAAGACAAAATAAAACTATTTTAAGAAATTGGGATATAAAAATTTAATTTGGATGAATTTATGATATTTTTCTGATAAATTTCATGTTCTGATGAATAGTAAAAATCCACGAAATTTTAATTGAAAACAAATTTTTTCTTAGAAATAACTGATATGGATAAATTATATTATTTAATGGTTTTAAAGTATAAAAATAATATATTTTTATCATTTAATATAATTTAGATCATTATAATTAATTTCACATTGAATTCAGATGTGAAAACATTTCAATCTTTTACAATATTTTAACTTTTAAAACTCATTCTCTCTTTCTGACTACGGGATTAATTTTCAATTAATTACTGAAACTTATGTTTTTTTAATATTGAAAAATGGATTCCAAATTTGTTATCAGTAGTTATAAATTATGTAAATATCTTTAATTTATTTTTGGTCATTTTGAATAGTAACTTCGGTAATTTGTATTAAGACGTTAAAAGGGTAAATCAGCTAATTAGGGGTAAAACTAATATTATAAAAATAACCTAATACTTTTCCTATTATAATTGGATGTTTTCTTAGACTAAAATCAACCTTGGGTATAAATGGTATCCTTTGGAAGCTAATTGGATGAAATTGTGACATTTAATTTATTTTGTATCAAAAAAGTTAAATATGTCTCACTCAAATTTTAATAAATAAATTATTTTTAAAATATGGTTATATAGAAGATAAATTCAACTATAAATTCTAATTTAAAAGATAAAATAGATTTATTTATCATGGTAATTTATTTTTAATTTTTAGAAATTAAATAATTACCATAAAGTCTTATAAATTAATGATGTAGAAATTATTTAATTGATTAGAAATCCATAAAATAATATTATTAAAATGAAAATAACCATTAGAAGACCTAAACACATAACAAAATTTTATTGGTCAATTATATGTATAACATAATCATCCAATGGTATATTTTTTGACCTTTTGGAGCCATATTAAAATATTGTGAAACTTATAATATTTTATTTAAAGTGATGTTAAAGTTTTCATATTCATGTTTTAATTAATATAACATTTTTAATGTTTGACTTTAAATAATATATATTCAATTATAAGTATTATTATGAAATATATAAGATTTATCATCATCATTGTATTTTATTTTTAATTTTTATTCATCAAATAAGTATATTAAATAATTAAAAAAAACTAAGGTAGTAATTATTTTTTTAATGGAGATAATAAATAAATGTTGTTAAAAATATTAAAATAAATGTAATTTGGGATATTCAAAATAAAAAACGAATATTATTGTTAACCTTGTCATCATATGAGTATGATAAAATATTTTATTCAAAGTTAACTTGTTATCATCATATTTTTTTAAATCAATGAATTGAATAGTTTCTAAATTGACACTGTTGTCTCTTTATCAAAATAATGTATTATTAAATTATTTAAAAATCATAAAACATTTTTAATAATATAAAATAATTATTATATGGTCTAAAATTATATAAGTTATTTATTTATTATCTAATTGACCTAAAATAAGTAAATATTTTATACCTTTAATATTAAAATATTTGTTACCATAGTTAAAAAATAAAATGAATAACTAAGTGTTGATTAAAATAATGAGGTTTAAATTGATATAAATACAAGTCTAAAATTTATTTTTTGATGATATTACAACCTTATGTTATCTAATTTTCTAAATTAGTAAATTTTTTAGGTTTTTAGATGTGTTTTGATTTTATTGTAATTTAATATTTTTGGATATTCTACAAGTGCCCCTCACCTCAATTATAAAAGGGCACATCCTCCCTCATTTCATCACAACTCATTGAGCCTTCAAGATCTTATTTATCCTGAAATTTTAAATTATAAAACATTCTAGTAACATTATAGAGGTTTTGGTCTTCTCCAAAAACCAACTCTAGTACATTAAGAGGATATTTAGAGGGAGCACGTCGAAGAAGAGGTAATCTCCTCTACCGATTCTTTCAAACTTCTTTCTTATACAACTTATTCTTCATGAGTTGTTTCATTATAAAAGAATAACCCCAATACCACTTATATAATGAGATTTTATTATGATTTTGTAACAACAATATTCCACCTTCTATCCATCCTATGAAAAATGAAATAATCATGGGTGCGTACGTATGGCTTACCGTCTCCATGCCAAGGTGTAATCTATTTTTCACCACCACTTTATTTGTATGTGTATAATGATGGAAATAATAACTGTTTGTGATTTTTATAACAATATATAGATTATTTAAAAAAGTATATACCATTAAATTTCATACCATTTCATAATTATGATAATGATATCATTACTCGTGTATACATAGAGTCTATTATCCCCACAATGTGATGTCATTCATTCTACATGATCTTCATTAAAGAATGATTATATAAATGAGTTGAGTGAATAAATGTGATTTATAGTATACGAATATCATTTTCTAAATGATATAAATATAAACTAAGAATAGGAACAAAAACATATCTAACAAAACATGCATTATAAAATAAAAATTTTAATACCTGATGGACAAGTAATAATGTTACTAACAAACAGATGAAATTTTGATCAAATATGATATCATAAAAATGAATATGATTCTGGAATGATTCATTGAAATTATTTAAATTATTATACATGCGGTTTGGATACATACAGTGGATATCAGAGCTATGGTAAGGGGTAATTTTGTAATAAAATTATTATCTGAGATTGTTTATATGTATGTTTTTACTAGGATATATTTATCATCCATATCCATGTTTCCGAAATATATATTCCAAATTATTATTTCTATCCTTATAAAATCATTTAATGCTAATTTTACCCATTAGTTAATTTTTATTAAACAGTATGAAAGGAATTTTTTTCATTTTCAGTATGAGGTACATTTTGACATTCCAACAAAAATACATGAAGAATGTTTTCTTTTATATAGATTATGATTTGATGGAATGATGTTTAAGAAAACCATTTTATTCCTTGGGTTATGCTATGATTAATGATATGTGTTTTTGTGGCACATGTAAGAATTATTTCATTATGAGATAGGTGGGACCTATATCACCCTCTAGTGCATTGGGGAATGATTTATATCTCATGAGATCGATAGGGTTAGAATAGTAAATGATCTCAGTTCAGTAACACAGGGATGGAATAAGGAGTGAACTCGATTTATTAATGGAATGTTTCTATTATGGTGGTCTTTTCAATAAGCCTTGACTAATATGAAATTATTTTCTATACTTATGTGTATTCCACAAATTCCTTGTCTTATGTTATGACTTCTAGGTAAATGTTCATTGATTCTTAATGAACTTTTATGATTTATCCCAAGATATGATATCATGATCTTATATATGCAGGATAAGATTTTCAAATGTTATAATCTTATATCCTATGATTATGATATGATTAATATCTCCCTTGTTTACCCTTATTGAGCATCTGATCTCACCCTTTCTTATATTTCTTTTCTCAAGGTTGTTAAGAATATTATTAAGTAAGATATGTCAAAAGGTAGTCTAGTTGTGAAGTAATATGAGGGAGATAATTTATATATCTTATAAACTATTTTTTTATGTTTCTTAGTTTCTAAATAAATTACACCTAAATGGTCCTGTCATGGAATTTTTATATTTTTTAATGAATATTCTTCAATTTTGAAGTAATATATATGCATGTAAAGTATGGGATGTTATATATGGAAAAACACTTGCATGTTTTTGTATATCATAGAGATGTAATAGTAGATGATGATCATGGGATATCATATATTGGTGGTCCTTTAAGGCTATTAAATCTGACTGGATGTGATATGATAAACACAATTACATGTAAAATTCAAAATTGATTCAAGCTTGAAGGGAATTAGTATATATCATCTATCATTTATATATTTCATCAAACTACGGTGGATTTATATTACATGCATCTTCATTTGGTATATTATGAAGATTTAGGATTTCTTATGATACATATCACGACCATGTAAGGCTTAGTGTGATGGAATTGTATGTTAATTTTAGTACAATTTAAGATACCACCCATATTGAACAAAACATATCAGACAGTGGTGGATTTTCTGAGTGGTATATGTTTAAATATAAGCTATTTTTTCAAGATGGATCATCTAAATAAAATACATATGGATAATAATAAATATTTCCTATTATATTACATGTTGATGTTCTGACAACATCTATTGTTGTAGTTGATCCACCTATGATTGCAATCAATGATGCAAACAATGATTATTTTGAGGATGAGGGAATGTCTGATAGAGATCATGAGAAGATAATAGTAAATGATCAAGAAATACAACATGAACAACTATTGAAAAAATCACATGATATTACACTTGTGGTTTCTGAGTTTGATTGGGATGTAGTGACATAAATAACCAGGTTCTAAATTATTTATCAAAAAACCAATTTCGGTAGGATTGATTAGGAATTTTCTTTTGGAAGAAAATTTGGGAGAAAATAGATATTAAAAACATTTCTAAAGAATTACCATGTAAAAATACTTTATATTTACTTTATAAATGAGTCTACCATATCAACATTTTGCTATAAAATTTCAGTAGTTTTTTGACACATGCAAGATACGATTACGAGATACACTTGTCAGAAATATAACTTTTTCTAAAATTAAAAAATTTCTAAGACTATACACTTGTTTGAATACAAGTATAACGCAAGATCATATCCATTTATACTATACATTAATATGATCTTTTATTATTGTTATTATTAGATTTAATAATGATGTTCGTGTCGAGTTAATACAGGAATTCATGGAAACTTCGAATGGATATAAAATCCCATATAAGAATTCATGGCTAAAAAAACAAAAATCAATTGATAAGGTTTATGGAAATTGGGAAAATTCATTTTGGGTATTTCTTTATTGGATCGATTTATTGGTTCAAAATGGTCAATAAATTCATCAATTTGAAATAGTAGTGCATTTGATGAACAATCATGCCTCTGTAGACAAATTCCAATTTCATGGGATATTCTAGGCCTTCCTTCCATGCATCACAATATTCCCTCACTACAAATAATTCATACAAGTGTAAAACACTTTTCTATATAGAAATTACAATGAATTTCACCTAGTTACTACCACTCAAGATAGAAATAGATTTCATTTCCCACTAGAATTTTCAAAAATAGATAAGAATAATCTGGACTTATGGAGTTGGATTTTATCATTTAGGAATGTTTATGTCACTGATAGACATGTGATATTCCTTATTTCAAATCATTAATGTGTTATTAGAGAAGTATTTAATATCAAGTATTCTTGATAACTACCCCCAAATACTTACCATATTTACTATGTTAGATATATTTCCATTAATGTATGAACAAAATTTCACAATGTCATTTTGAAAAAAATAAATCATTAAATTTGTTCTTGGATCATATTTTTTTTACATTCAGTACTTATGAATTTTTATATCAATGGGAACTTGTTGAAATTTTTATTTTATAATTTTATAGAATATGAACAAATAAAACATTTTTTACTTCAAATAATAGAAGAAATAATATGAATAAATATATATTTCAATAAGTACATTATGTGCATCCCAAATCATAAATGGTCACTGTAATTTAATGATGAGAAGAGATATGGGTTCATGAATAATGTTTTTAATACATGAATGAAATCTTCATGGGAGTTAAAAAATTACTAATCATGGTAATTATTTATCAAACATTTTAAAGATACATCAAATACTTTGTTGACATATTTGATGTTGTAGAGAAATAACTACTCTAGGGTCATATATACTCCAAAAACTTTTAGAAAGGGACTTGAGGTTAATCAAAACTATGCCACGTCATTTCTAGAGTATCACTTTCATAATATGAGAAGTCGAGTGGAATTTTAAGAAGGTTATGATCCATTGACTGATGTTAGTGGTCGTGTGATGACTGTTCTGCTAGAAAACCACACCTATGAATGTGGTTACTTCCAATCGTACTAGATGTCTTACTCACATGAACTTGAATCACGTAATTATATTCACCTCATGGGGGGGTTTATCGATCTAGTGTATAATCTTGACACATTGTGGGATTTATATGGTGAAGATTGGATCTAAATTGATGATGTATCAATATTAAATTTCCCTCTATATATTCCAATTTATATTCTAATTACATCTTGGTTGTGTCAAAAAGGTCATATAAGCTCTATATATATAAGAAAGTAAATGTATTTTCCTCAGGTGAAATGGATGTGACAATGATGTGGAAGGTATAGGGAAGATGGTAATAATCATAGAATATTTTCTTAGAATGATAGAATTAAGGGTTGATCTTCATACACTACATTGTTTTTTTACTATAGGTTATTTATTATAATTATTTTATTTTTCATGTATAAAAGATTATTGATTGAATAATTTTAGTATCTTAATATTTATTCCACTCAACATATATATTATTTTAAAGATTTATATGTTTACCATTTATTTGACCATTTACATAGAAGTAATTATCAAAACTCAGGTCCCAATGATCTATCTCTTCTTACCATACATAGTGATAACATATCAGAACATTTATAGGATAATTGTGAAGAGCGGATACTGAAAGTCCTTAGGGTCCATCACTTTCACTAAGAGTTCCCAGAAAATCCTATCATCCTTTATATGAATTTTTATAGGTTCTTAGGCCTGAGAATTTATCGGTATATACCCATTGATAGTGTACTCATTTTTTATTTGGTTGAGTTATAGAGATCAGAGATGTAAACATTTCATATACCACAGGGGAGACAAAAATTACATTACAGGATGTCTTCATATTATTTTGTCTTCCAATATATGGGGATGTTATTACAGGTCATATGATATATAGTTTCAATTACATTTTATGTTGATGGTATTCTTACCATTACCAAACATGTCAGGTACCCTTATAGGTGGTAGGTTACAGATGCCATGGATAGGCACCCATTTCATCCCCATTTATTAAGATGTGGATAATGTGGCATTGTGAAGATATGCATGAGCATAAAATTTTCAATTGATTATAGTTAATTTATTTATGGATCACTCTAAATCATGTTTTCATCTGATGCACCTACATATCATTGGGGATTCTAAGTGTAAGGGTTAGTATAGTTGGTGTTCAGTTTGACTTGAACATTTTTATAGAGAGCTATGCAGGGAATCCTGCATGGAGGTGAAGGAGATATGTTATTTTTGTTAATTATTATAGGTGTGTGTATAGACACTATTCCCTACACTTACACCTTGGTTTGTCTCTAATTTACTAGTCAACACAATATGTATGGGTCCTTTTTCTGAAAGGTACTTTAAAATTTTAATACACACTTTTATTGAAATCTAATATGCTAATTATAAAAATTTTAACATTTTGTTACATGTAATTCATAAGTGAAGATACTTTAAGACATATGTATATAGAATTATGCATTCTATTTCATATTAAAATCTGTAATTTAATTTTCTATCCATTGATGAAGTATGCATGAATCACTATTGATTTTATTGGGTGTTTTTTGTTTAATGAATGATCAAATTTATTTATCTCTATGTAGATTAATTAGATTAGATATTCATGTGATATATTGGGATATCTTCAAGATGATTATACTTTAAGGATGAATAATTCTACTATACTGGTTCCACTAATCCATTTTCATATTATTGAGTGGAACCAACCTGATAGGTTCATGAGGTAGTTTTGATATCAATAACCTATTCTGAGGCCAATGAGGCAAGTTGTAAAGGTTCACAATATTCAAATCATAAGAAAATAGGATTAGGATTTAACTATTATGCATGATTCATACATATACATGTGGGATTGACATGATAAATTTTATTTAGATAGATATGTTGGAGGATTTCTTCAACATGGACCCCACACTGGGTACCTGCTCGGGTATTTTTGAGTTTCTAGATGATTTAACACTCATCTTTGAGGTTCATATTATACCATGGTAATTTAATTTAATTTCACATCATGATTAAATATTTTAAATTTTATAATATGTTATTAATGTTTTTTCAGGTTCATGTGATTGATCATGTTAGTAACATGATGATACTTGAGGGCTGAGATACATTCAGTTTTGTTGAGTTGGGTTTCATTCTTTAGTAAATAATATATATGTTATACATGGCTGAGAGAATCTCCCTGCAGTTAGAGTTTTCTCCTCACCATCATCCCATTCCACCCCAATCCATTCTCAACCCACCAGACATTGATGAGGACCAACCTTCATGAAAATGTCATTTAATTCATTCCACTTTTTAGATGTCTCTAGATACCACTACACAACCATTGGATAGATCTACCTCATCATATATGGTTCCATATAATACATTCCCCACATATCCTTCTTCAAAGCAGGGAACTGGTTGTGACACTAATCAGGGAAACAATTTTGATATTAATGTTCCATATGATGCTCATTATGTTTCACATTCCTTGGATTGGGGAACCTGTTGGGAATTCTACTATATTTTTTTCCTCACCCTAATCCGGCTTGCTTATTGTTGTTTGTACAACACTCTAGTGGATGAGATACTAGTTATAGTTTTGATTCTAGACCCACTATTAAGGACATCACACCTAGACTTGTTTCTAAGTACATCACACCGAGACCTATAGATGAGAACACTCTAGAACCTACCAAACATAAATGTCAATATGGGTGTACTATTAGAGAGTCAAGTTTTATAATTAGAGGACACTTACATACCCATAAACATAGATGATATATTACTTTCATATTTAATTGATACGGAAACATCAATATTATGCTTACATTTACTACTTTTAGTATTGATAAATATTTTCTCATGCCACAAGCTGAAATCAATATCCTTCTAAGAATTATGTTCCTTGATATCTTGACCCTCATCCAATTTATCATTCTCTTCACGTATTATACCCCTGGATATCACATCTTTAAAGGATCTCCAATTTAAGATATTGTTGGAAGTAGTATCATCAAAAGGAAATTTAATATATTCTATGATAGCAGACCAAGATAAAGGGGCCTTACTATTCATTTTAGCAGGGGTAACAAGCCTAGAGGCATCAAAATCTATGCATTCATCCCTTAGGGAAGGACCTTTAGCATCAAGTCTTCAGGTTTCCTTAGTATAATCAACGTTATTAGCTTGGATCTGTCCTAAAGATAAATTTAATATATTAGGAGTAGGGGAATGACCATAAATGTTTTTAGTAGGGTTATTACACTAATCATTAGTTCTCTACACAATCTCTTGATTTTTATTCCTCCAAAAATTCTACAGATCATAACCTTTAGTCTAGTATTTAGAATATCCTAGGTCTCAAATTTGAAAAAAAAATTAAAAAATGGTGGTGTTTTCTCAAACTCAATTCTACAAAAAATCTCATCATGTAGTGTGGATAAAACCGCCCTATAAATAAGTGTAGAACATAAATTAACTTCCACCAAAACACATTAAGAGAAACCATAACTAACTATTTTAGTAGCATGATCAATCTAAATTTGAATGCCAACTGTGGAGGTGATTTCAAATAGAATCTCAACATTCTATATGACCTACTTAAGACCATGTATTTCAACAAGAAATCATTTAATATTATTTACTATTATCTATTAGTAAATAGTGTTACTAATTTTTTCCTTTTATTTATAATTTATTTATTTTTAATATTTATTCATTTAATATTTTTAAAATTTATTCATTTTTAATTTTCTATAAATATTTATTCATTAAAATATATTCTTTTTAATATGTTTTTAATGTAAATATTTAATATATATTCTTTTAGTTTTAATATATATTTATTTTAATTTTTTAAATAATTTATATAATTAATAAATCTCATTCATTTTTTAATATTTTTGAATTCTATTAAAATTTAGTTATTGAATTTCACTCATTTATAACATTCATGATTTTAAGATTATCTAGTCATTAATAATGTTAATTAATTTTCACTTTTTTTATTATTCATTCATTTTTAATATATATATATTCATTTAATATTTTTTAAGTTTATTTTATATTTTTTATCAATGCTTTCCAAAGAGAATTGATAAATATAGGTGTTTTTATAGTAAAATAAAAATCTCTGAACAGACCTATCTTTGTAAGTGCTTTATGGAAAGCATTGATAATGGTTGGTTTTTTCAGTGCTAAGAATTATTGTACATAAAGATTAGTTTTATCAGTGATTTCTATTTTCACACTGATAAATATGAGTCTATATTAGTTATTTTTAAAAAAATCTGGTAAAACCATTAAGATCTTTCAAATAGAACCCTAAATAAGGACCTCATTTTTCACATTTTTATGCTCTCATATAACTAAAACTTCACCACTACTCTCCCTCAAACTCCTCAAATGAATCAAAGCTTTAAAAACCCATGGTATATCAATTTTGACCTTTTTTCAATCTCTTTCATTATTTCAAACATTTTAGTTCTTCTTGGGGTGTTTTTAATTTTCCGAAAGGATTTAAATGGTTCACATGATCTATCTTATTTTACCTCGATCTACCTCCTTGATTTTCCAAACAATCTCCTTCGACCTGAGCCATTGTTGCTTGACCCTATCCCTCACCCACAAGATTATCTTTTCTCAGTCTACATATACCTCCCCTTCTCACAGGATTATCTATTTCATCTTCTTGTTATATAATCCCACATTCCCTCTATCCCCAATCCACTTCTTTGTATGGATCCACCTTAAAATTCAAAAACTTTTTTAGTTTCTTTATTATGTTACTATGTTCATTAACTATTGATATATTTAGAAAAAAGATTTAAAAAATCATATATGTACATAAATAAAATTAATAATGTTTCTAAATATTTCCAACTATTAAATGTATCATATTAATTTAATTTATACAGGTTAAAATATTTATTTATTACCCTTTCAAGCATTATAAACAATATTTTTAAGTTTTAATTTTTAAAATTTTTATTAAGTGAAAATCTAAATAGGATGATGATTATTTTTTAAAATCATTTTGATTAATTTAATAATAAGTGTATATGGTATTATTTTATAATTTAAATCATTTTTTAAAAATACACATGCCTAAAAATATTTGGAGATCTTATTTTTTACTAATTTTTGGAAATTCCATTTTTGAATATTTTATTATTAGATTTTTATAAATTAATGTTATATGATTCATATTGATTAATATAATTTATTTAAAAATGTATATCTTTATGCAACATCATATATTCTCCTTTTTCATTGTCTTTATCCTTGTGATACTTTCCTCAATGCACATCACCTCCCTCATGTATACCAGATATGGAACCACCATCACACACTACTTCCTACAGTCAACACCCTCGTCAATCTGGGTTATCACCTGGTTTACCACCAAACTCACACTTCTACAGGTTCGACCAATTCTTCTTAGGATCACTATTTTCTTTTGATTTCAAGTTTCGGTGACTGATACTATTTAATAGCCAAATGTCATGTATGATTACAATTTATCACTTCTTTTTATGGATCTATTATGAAAAATCATATGTGATATATTTGAATTAATCATATGTGAAATTTGACTATTGAAAAGTTTCGATCACCTGAAATTTCCCAATCCTTCCAAATACTAATTTAATATTATAATTAGCTCTTTAATCATACTTAAAACACAAGGAAGAATAAATCAAATTTTAAGGTTTCTTTCCTACTCTCATGGATTAAAATAAAACAATTATTCCTATTTTATTATGTTAATAGGAAAAATAATCCCAATCCTTTTAATATTTTCATTATTGTTAACATAAATGGTAGGAATTTTATAACACAAATTTCTAACCTCTTATTTTGTTAAAAAATGACTTCTATTAATAATGATACAAAAATTAATAATACATGATAGAATTTTTTTGATCATTATTAAGTGGTTTATTTAACCTAATTTTTCATTCATAGTTCCCCATTTCTGTAAATTTTAACTCATATAAGTTATTTCCCCCTTCTGGACTCATTTAAATCATCCATATATTCTTCTATATTGATTAAACCTCACTCCTAGTTTCCAATCTAAAATTTTTATAGACGTAGTTATCACTATTCGTTTAACTGAGGATGAATTTTTTTCCTAGTTGATCCCAAGTATCTAGGATCATACTCCAATAATTAGTTTGTTATAACGATTTCTGATGATACCACTAGGACACTTCATCAACTTCTTTTGAATTTGATTGTTTCATTATCTGATAAAAGATCATAAAATTTGGTCTCTAAGAACCCTATAACTGAAACACCACCTAACCCACCACATTCCAATTGAAAAATTTAATAAACATAAACTCAACCCTCTCTTTGGACTCCCACCTAGAAAAGTTGCAGAAACCATCCTAGAGTTATTGTAGTTTTATCCCATAAAATATCAAATCAAGAACCTAGACCAACAAACACATGTTTACCCTAGGTTATTTATTTTCATGTCACAATTGTGTAAAATTGTAATTTGTTAGGAATAATCACCAATAACATTAAAATGTTGGGTCCCCTTATTATATGTATCTATAACATTATCCTTTGATTATGAATACCATATGTGTATTTATTTATTTATTGTATAAAATAAATATTTTAATTACATAATTTGATGGATATGAATAAAAAATGGATGGGACCTAATCATATTACAAAACTGTATGAGGATAGTGTTAAATAGTTCATAATTTTTTCAATGGAGAATGTGTATGACCTTTATCAAATCCCTTTTCCATGTTTATTTTTTATATTAAAGAAAAATTAGTCTAAAAGAGTTGGAAGGATATTTTATTTATCACGGAATATATCAGAGTTATAAATGTTGGACTAAATATGTGTATAAAATAAATGTAATAATAATTGTGATGATACTATAGTTTATGAATCATTTTATATGAATACCATTGTAAATGAAGATGGATATCACATGGAATAAATGATAATAAAAATTTAATATGACCTTCAAGATTTTCCAAAGATGTTTGAAAATTTAAATAGAAGTTATAGGAGACCATTGTATATTGTTTATACTAAATATACATAATTTTCATCTGAATTGAAGTTATGTAACTTTAAATATAGAAATGGATATAGTGACACCGTATTTACAGAACTACTTGGTCACCATAATGATTTGAAAACAAAATAAAATGTGCTTCCTTGTTAAATATATGATGTTAAATAAATGTTACATTCAATAGGAATTATCTCTAAAAAATTACATGAATGCCCAAATTGTTTCATATTGTTTCACAAGGACCATGAATAACTCCCAAAATTACCTTAAGTGAGGAATTAATTGATACAATAAATATGAAAGTGGTCCTCTGAATGTTGTATAGTACTTTCCCATCATTCCATAATTTAAAAGACTATATGGATGTCAAGAAACCAAGATAAAATTGACATGGCATGTGGATAAAAGAATTTAATGTGGGAAACTATGTCACCTAAGAGATTCTCCTCAGCTGAAGAAAATTGATTATGAGTTTCATGAATTTATAAATGAGATGATAAACATATGTCTTATGTTATCTAAAAATAGAAAAAATCCTTGGGATGTATATAGTTTTACTCATTGTACATGTCAATTTATGTAAATAAATTCTAACATTCCACCGTTTTTATTCATGAATCACAAATTCAATCTGTTTTCTCTTCTTATATCTAGACCAAAAAACCTGATAATGATATTGATATCTATTTGTATCTATTTATTAATTATCTAAAGTTGATGTAGGAAGTATTTTTTAAATTTTATGATGCTCATAAAATTTAAAAAAATCACATTGATCTCCATGTTGTATTGGATGATAAATGAATTTCCTTCTAATGTAAATTTTATAGGATATATCATTAAATGAATGTTAGGGTGTCCTATTTGTGAAGAATGCACACAATTAGTTTGGTTAAATAATTCCTTGAAAACTATATTTTTAGGTAATCAATATTTTTTCATTGATGACCTAAATAATGATCCTAAATGACATTATTTAATGGGATAAAGAACAAGTCACATCCCCATCTCTTATAATTGGTGATCAACTATTTGAAAAAGTAAAATATATTAAAAAATTTGTCTATAAAACTTTTAAAAAAATCCTTATGAAATATGATTGGAAAAGGAGTTAAATTTACTTTGAATTAACATAATGGAATTGTTTGTTTGTCAGACAGTTTCTTCATGTCACTCAAGGTGAAAAAATCTATTTGATAGTTTAATTATCACATTACTAAATCTTTCAAAAAAATGTAACCAAGGCTAGGTTGTGCATGATTGGAATGGGGGTGAAGGGGGAGTTAGCATCAATGAAGGGTGAAAGGTGAACTTTTATTCCTTCAAAAGCTTACACTCTATCTAGATAAGAGAAAATGATAATTTTAAATTTCATTAATGGTGTAAAAGTTCCATAGGGATATTCATCAAATATTAAGAATGTCATTTAAATGGTTGTTTTGAAATTATAGGAACTAAAATCATATGACCATTATGTTTCGATGTAATATTTGATTACTATCACTTAACATTTCATTATACATAAAAATGTCTGATATAAATTTACTAGACTCTACTTTTTTAGTGCCATATGCAATAATGTTATATACCAGGTGAAGTTTCCAATAATGAATAAGGAAATTTCAGTCATATTATGTTAATAGATATTTTTTCCTTCTATAATTATTTCATATATTAGTCCAAGTGATGGTTCACTTGGTTGGAGAGGAGTAACTATGTGTTCCTACCCATTATAGATGGATATACCCCATTGAATGATATATGAAATTTTTTAAAGGGTACATCAAAAATCAAATTAGGCAAAAAGTTTTTATTATAGAATAATATATTATTTAAGAAGCTATTTAATTCTGTAATGATTACCTATCAAATTTTTATTACATAGGCCTCCCAAAGCCTCATCATAGTAGATGATTTAGGGGAAAAGGGATTTTTTGAAGAGATGTTGTTACAATTACAATCCCAGAGCATGAGAGATATCACCTTTACATTTTATAAAATGGTGTAGAATATGTTATATACATTGAATCCTAGAATGTAATTTTTAGACATTTAAACTCATCAAGGGATAAAATATGGATACCAAATTCATATAATCAATACTTTATAAGATGGTTCTGAGATAATATTTATAGGGAGGTATCAAAAAATATGAATTTGATTGTTGAATGAATTCATTTGATTGTAAGGGGAATAAATGTAAATGTTATATCTTACAGTAGTTTTGTAATTAATGGTTATACATTCTGTTAGTATTTGAAATATGTTTTAATAATTTAACAATATCCTCTATTTTGATAAATTACCCTATTAAAATTTTATTTTAATCAAAAATATTTTTATTAATTAATAATTTTTTTCTAAGTTTTTATAATGTGTTTTAAATGTTTTAATACACTTTTAATGTTTTAATGGTTGTTATTTTCTTAATCATTTTGATGTTTGTTAATTTTTGTTTCCATATATAAAAAAAATTCCATTCTTAACTAATTCACTAAGGCTATCCCTCAACCACATAGAGGGGACCTAAAGGGTTGACCCCATGGGAGATCCTTCCTTTGGTATCCCACTTTTAGCCAATGTTCTTCCATGCACAATACATGCATTTTATGAGCATTCCCATGTGTAAGGCATGCATAGTGAGGTCGCTCAGTACATGTGATGGTCTTGGAAAGCCTACTCGGCTAGAGGATCTTGTGTGAGATAGTGTAACTAGTGTTGATACCCATTTGCAAGCTTGAAGGGTGGATCAGTAATCTTTTTTGATATATTAGTGGAAAATATGAGGTACAAATCAATGTGGGATGAATTTTTCTTATTTATGTTCATTATAGTAAAAAAACTTGTGCATGTCCTCAATTGTTGGAGTATATAATATTCCACCATTAGATCTTGTATTTTTATCTCCCATGTATCATTATTTTCTCCCATGTTTCTCTAGTTCAAACTAAATCATCTTCTTCCTCATATTTTCCCCCTTTTCCCAAGTATTGGTTCAATGTATTCTTTTGTTCTTGACCGATATTTTGATTCTGCAATCAGTAGATATTGGTTCAATGATCAGTTGTTGTTCTTGACCAATAGATGTATCACCACTGGAAGATCTTTTTTATCAATGGTAAATATTTTTCACTCCATCAAGAGATCATTTCTCCATTGATATCCTTCCATTTAAAGCTTATCTCATCATTTATATCTCCAATAACACCTTCTTCTTTCATTGAAGCTTCTCCTTTTACATTGAATGTTCTTTGCATCCTTATCTAGTAGAACCACCATCCCTCAATAGAAGAAACATTAGGTCACTGATAGATCACCTCAATAGAATAATTATTGGACATCATCAATGGTAGATCTACTATTCATCACTAATAGTAGTTCCACCTTTAGTTTCATCAGTAGGTATTTTCTACTACTTCCTTCAACATTTCATTAGTTTTTATTTTAAACCAGCTTCTTCTTTCACATTGGGTATTTTTGTAACTTCTTCCACTATTGGAATTCAGCTAATGGTAGGTCATCTACCACCATTGTACATCCAATTCTGGAATGTTATTTGTTTCATCTTCTAAAGCCTTCAGTTTCATAGTGGCATGGAAATAGATTTATTTTGGTCAGTTGTTATTATTTTTTATTTATTAGTGCAATGGTGGATCATCTCAGTTTTTCTACCATTCGACATCAAATGATAGATCTTTTCCACTGGTAGTAGAATAATCTATAATTGTCTACTTTTTCCCCATTGGACTTTCACAATTCTCTATTTTCACCAGTATAAAATTTGTGCTACCACTCTCTGTTTTCAATGGTATATCTACACCAATGGTATCTAATTAAATCTATTGCTGGTTATTTTTTAATCCACCCTTAGTTAAAAAAATATAATTTTTTCTATATTTTAATTCTTGTTGTTAAAATAAAGTTTTAGTTAATTATTTTATTTCAATCCTTTAAAATATAGTTGTATGATTTTGTAAAAAAAATTGTAACTTTTTTTATGTACACATATATATATATATACATATTTAAATTCATGTGATGTTATATTTTACTACTATTTTTACTATCTTATTGATCCAGAATTTTATTTTCTTATTTCTAACTATTTTTTAAATATAATTTTATAAATTTGTTACACTTATTATTTTAATTTCCTATATTAGTATTTTATGAATAAATATAAAGCCTGGTTGTACTGTATTTTTTAGTGAAACTTTTACAAGAGAAGGTAATTTTAATATTATTTTATTATTGTACTCTAATAAGTGTTATGAAGATATTTTACATTAACAAGCTCCTTGAAAATATTTGTTTTAATGATCTAAGATACATATTCAAGGAATAAAATAATAACAGTGTAGATTATTCAGTAGATCACTTGTGATACAACTTCAATAATTATTGATTATCTATTTTTTTAAGAAACTTATGTTACTCAAAAATTATCAAAAAATAAATTCAAATTCAACATTGTTTCATTCAAGTGATCGATGATCATCAAGATTCAACATCTTAAAAAAAATTGATCATTCTGCTTTATTTTAATTGTAAACTGATTGTTTTGTATTATTTTTATTTCTTTATCTATTTTTAAATCTGTTTGTGTTTGGTTGATTATTTTCCCCATAAAAACGATGTATTTATTCAAATATTAATTCCACCACCTAAAAGTAATTATTTTTTATGAATATTGATCAAAATTTAGGTAAATAGACTTGGTTGTTCTCTGGTAACTGACTAGGTTGTTCCAATAGGTTCCTATAAAAAATAGTTTCTATAATAAGGTTCTTACACATTCAAGGGTGAGGTTCTTCGTGGGTTCTTATCTCCTCGAGGAGTAGAGGAGATTGGTAATGAAATAGGATCTTTTTGATCCAAACCACTATAAATATTTTTTATTTCTTTTAATTTCCACAACAACTCATTTTAAGAACACTACACTCTCTAAAAATTTGTATTTTATATACCCTGATTGTTTTTTATTTAAAATTTAAAAATTACTATTCACCCTCCCCACCATATAGTATATATTTCCATCATTATCAATCTAAAAATTGGTATCAAAGTGTATGAAATTCCTTAAAGGATAGTTATAATCTATGATTATTTTTGTTTCTTTATTTTAACTATGTGCTAACTTGATATACTATACTTAACAATATATGGAATAAAAGAAAAAAAATTTAAGATGGCTGGTGTCAATTCAATTGATAGATGGATTCCATAGATTCCCCCATTCTTTAATGGAAGTGACTGTGGATATTAATTGGACGTAATGAAAGCCTTCCTGAAGCAGTTAAGTGTGGATCATTGGACGATCATTGATAATCCATATGAGCTACCCAAAGTGGGTCTTGAGACACTTTTTGGTAATGAAATGGTAAATATGTTTTGAATTATAAAGTTAAAAATATTTTTTACTTTTTTATAAGTAGAATAATCTATAGACATGTTTCATCTTGTAATACTACCCACACTATATGGATTATACTTCTAGTGGCTCATTATGGGATAGAAAAGATCAATATAACCAAGATAAGAATGCTCTGAGCATATTACCAGGACATCAAGATGGGAGAAAAAGAATATATAAACCAGATGTTCCATTGTTTTACCAGTATCACTAATGGAATGAGTGATCTTGGAGAAGTTCTATAAAAGGATTTTTCAAGTGGAAATAGTATTGAGAGATCTTCAAAACTGATGGTATGAAAAGAAGGTATCCATCGATGAGAGTAATAATTTTAAGGAGTATGCTTTAGATGAACCTATAGGATCTCTACTGCACTATAAATTAGAGGTGAATAATATTTATGATGAGGTATCTACTAAAAGAAAAGGTATTCCATTTCAATCCAATGTTATTGATTCCTCTAATACAACTTAATTTGATTTATAGGAAAGTTACAAGGAGATGGATCACTTTAGTAAGATGTTTTTTTAAGTTCAAGAAAAATAAAGGTGGAAAGTGTCAGTTCAAGAGGAAGTCCATAAAGGAATATTAGAAAGGTAATACTACTAACAATAATTATGTTTTATAACTAACCTGTTATGATTTTAGGAAACAATTTCACATAAGGATTGACTTCCCTGAACTCAAACATCCAAAGAAAGACAAAGATAAAAGAAGAAATGAAAAACAATACTTGTCTAGAGGTTTGGACTGTTCAGAGAGGTCTAATGAAAGTAATGATTCAGGAAGTGAATAGGAGACATGGAATATTGACCTTATGGGTATTAAATGTGAGGAAATTATTCACTCATTACCCGGTTAATAAATCCTACAAATGTTTATCATAATTATTTATTTGGAAAAGAAACTAAAATTGTTTCTGATTCTTATTTAGATGTATATTTTTAAAAATTATAAAGTTAAGTAACAACATAAATAAAATTTATAATTTATGAATGATGGAGTAAAAATAATTGAAAATTATTCTAAAATAAAAATTAAGAATAAAATTATGATTCTGAGATGAAAAAAATAAAGGAAGAAAATGAAATGATTAAAAACATTATGAAAGTAAATGATAAAGATCAGGATATAAGATTTAAATTTAGTTATGGATGATATAACTAAAGTATAAAATGAATGTATTAAATTAAAATAGTGGAATAAAAAATTAATAAATACAGCTTCTGGATCCATTGAAAAAGCCTATACAGGTTTAGAATGTATACAAAAAGAGAATATTGTTTTTGAAAAATGAAGTCGTTACTCTTAAGAAGGATTTGTTTAATTTTGTAAAAGTTCAACAATAATATGATAAAATGTTTTATTTAATAAAAATAAACACCAATAAGAATGGTTTTTTTATTTTAGTATAAATCCATGTTAAATAATACTAGATTTGATAAATCTAAAAACAAGTAATTTTCTATGAAACATGTTTTAAATGAATAATGAAAGGTTATTATTACAATGATTGTTCACTAATATTTTCACAATAGTTTGGGCATAATATAAATTTAATTATTAGAGATTTATTTTTTAATTATACCAATAATAAATAATTTAAATCTATTTAGCTTTCAATGTTTTATGTTATTAATCCTATTGTACCTATGTTAAACTGGGTACTAAAAGAGTCTGTTTGATTGTTTAATTTAAATAAATCTTCCTTATAAGTCTCAATAACTCATTGTAATTAGATAGTGGATACTCCAAGCCCATGATAGGTGATATTTCAAAAAAAATTATCTTTTCATTAATGTAATGGTGGCCTTGTTACATTTGGAGCCAAATCTAAGAGACATATTAATGGTATTAGTGAGGTTGGTTTTTTTAAAATAGTTATTATTTGAAAAGAATTCTATGAACTTGATTTAAAACATAATATTATAAGTATATCACAGTTGTTTGATGATGGATGAAATTTTATATTTGAAATTGATAAATGTACTATACTGAAAAAATATTAGTTTTATTTTCTGCAAAAAATAAAATAAAATAGATACACTATTTATTTTTTTGATCTAACCAAAAAAAATGATAATTGTTTTAATTTTTTAGTAGAATATAAAATATTGTTGAATGAGAGGCTTGGGAATGAAAACATGAAATTATTGCATAAAATATCAAAGCATAAACATGTTCTACAACTTCCTAAGTTACATAAAAGTATGTACTTCATTTGCAATTTCTGTTTAAAAGAAAATATCTAAAAAGAATGTTGTAAATCTATAAAAGATGTTAATACTAATATATGTTTAGAATTTTTACATCATGAAGTGTTTGGACCTTTAGAAACTACTAGTTTTGGTGGTAAAAATTATGTATATTTAATTATAGGTGATTATAGTATATTCCTCTAGATTTATTTCATATCTCATAAAAATGAAGCTTTATCCAAATTTTTTTCTTTCTATAAGCTTATTAAAATTTTCAAAAATACTTCAATAAACTCTCTCAAAATTGATTGTGGTTGAAAATTTTTGAATTTAGAATTTGATAAATTCTGTGAATCATATTGATATAAACATTATTTATTAGCCCCTATAACACTGTAATAGAGTGGTGTGGTAGAATGAAATAACAGATCTATTTAATAAATGGTTAAGTCTATGATAATGGAATTTAGTGTACATAAATTTTTTTGGGGTGAAGCTATAAATATATCTTTAAATTTATTTAATAGAGCTTCAATTTAACCTTTTCTAAATAATTTCCCTTATAAACATTTCAAAGGGTTTAAAACTAAAGTTAGATACTTTAGGGTCTTTTGATGTAATGTCATTATCTTGAATGAAAAAGATAATTTGGATAAATTTGACTCTAAATCAAATGATGGGATATTTTTAAGATATTTCAATTTTATCAATGCTTATAGATTTTTCCATTATAAAACATTAGTTTTTGAAAAATATGTGAATGTTAAGTTTATTGAAAAAAATTCTAATAATATAGATTTTGAATCTTTCAAATAAAAAAGATAAGTTTATAGAATTAAATTTTGTTGAATATAATGACCAAGATGATGATAATGCATCATTTGAGGGGGGATATCTCTTCTCAAACATATCCAACGTAATGTTAAACTTGTAAAGATTACCATATTAAAAAAATAATTTGTAATTTTGAATCTAGAATTCAGACTAGAAAATCATTTTTAAGTTACTATGTAAACTCTTCTTTTGTTGTTGACTTTGTTCCTATCATTGTTGAAAATGATTTAATTGATTCAAATTGGATTAATGTTATGCATGATGAATTAAATAAATTTTAAAGTAATAATGTGTGGGATTTAATTTCTTTTCTTTAAGATAAACAAGTTTTAGGAACTAAATGGATTTTTCATAATAAACTCAATGAATATGGAAACATGGTTAAAAATAAAGAAGGACTAGCATATCCAGGTTATTCCCGGGAAGTGGGAATTAACATTAAAGATTATTTTACTCTTGTTTCTAGGATATAAGTAGTTTTTATTCTATTATCCATTATTAGTTTTCAAAACATAAAATTATTTCAAATGGATGTAAAAGTTACCTTTTAAATGGAATTATTTCCAATGAAGTATATGTAAGAAAATCCCCTATACATGAAAATAATAATTTTACAAATCATGTTTTTAAACTTAATAAAGACTTATATGGTCATGATAAATCTATATGATCATGGTATAAAGTACTAACATAGTTTCTATTAAAAAATTATTTTGTTAAAGGTAAGGTTGTTCCAAACTTACTTATAAAAAGTGTTTCAAATGATATACTGATGATACAAATATATATTAATGATATAATATTTGGTTCAACAAATGATTCTCTATGTAATTATTTTACAAACTTATAACAAGTGAATTCAACATGAGATTAATGATAGAACTAAACTTTTCCATTATCCTTCAATTTAATCAAAGTAAAGATTGTATTTTCTTAAATCAAGATAAGTATGAGAAAGAACTTGTTAATACGTTTGGACTTGATTCTAGTAAGACTTTGAAAACACCAATGAGTATTAATTCCAAATTAGAATTAGATGAATTTGGTAAGTAATTTGATACTAAATTGTATATAGTAATGATAGGTAGTCTTTTGTATCTCACTACTTTAATACAATACATCATGTTCTTAGTTTTCTAAAGTTCTAGGTTTTAATAAAACCTATAAGAAAGTTACCATAAAATTGTTAAAAGTGTAAATAGATATTTCAAGTGTATTTTTTGTAATATATTATTCTATTCTAATGAGAATTTTTTTTATTTACTATCTTACCCAGATTAGGACTTTGGAGGTTCTAAACTTGACCTAAAAATCACTACAGTTATGTGTCACTTTTTAGGAAAAAGTTTCTTTTCATGGATCTCTAAGAAACAAATTTTATTAGAATTTTCTACAATTGCGGTTGAGTATGTTGTTATTATTTTTTGATATTCATAGATTATTTGGATAAAAAAAACTTTGTATGATTTTAATATCAGTTTTGATAAAATTCTTATCTAATCTGATAACTCAATTTCTATTTCTATTTCTAAAAACCCTCATCAGCACTCTAGAACAAAACACATTGATTTTTTATTTCATTTTCTTAGGTATCATGTAAATAATTTTGACATATGTTTATAATTTTTTCATAATGATAAATAATTATCTCACGTTTCCATAAAACTGATAGATTTTAATAAATATAAGAAAATGATATTTGAATTGTCTATATTAGATGATTAAAATATTTTTTAGTGTAATTGTTGTTCTTAAATATTTTTTATATATGCTTCATGTAATATGTTGTTTTATACTCTAGTTAAATTATAATTATATAATACTTTTTAGATATAATTTGTTTAATTTTTTTATTATGTATTAAATATAATATCTTTGTTACATTTCAAGTCTATTACTTTTATTTTAGTTTATTATTATTTAAATGGAGTCTATTTTATAGAATAAATTCTAATATATATTTTGAAAATTTTCAAAAGGGGGGATACTTTTGTTAAAAATTTAATAAATGTTATATTTTTATTGAATAAATGTTCTTTTTTGGTTTAATAAATGGCATGTTTTTTATTTAAAAAATGTGGGAGTTTTTTTATTTGAAATTTATTCTAATACATCAACAATATTCTGTGTTTTTCGAAATTACCCTCTCTTCACATTTTAGAAAATTACAAAAAAAAATAATATTTTTTAAAAAAAGTTGTAATAATATGTTTGTAAATGTCTTAATTTTCTATTAATGTTTTAATGAATATTATTTTATTAATTATTTTAATATTTATTAGATTTTTTCCCTTATATAAAAAAATTATTAGGACATTCCAACTTAAACCATTAAGTTTATCCCTCAACCACACTAAGGGGGCCTAATGGGTCAACCCCATGGGAGATCCTGCCTTTGGCATCTCACATAGAGTCAATTTTTGGTCATGTATTATAAATTCCTTTTGTGGATGGTCCCATGAGTAAGGCCCATATAGCACACCCTCTCTATGAATGGGTTGGGCTTAGAAATCACATTGATCCAGAGGCCCATGTGTGTGTTAGTGTAACTGGTGCTGATCCCCGATTACTAAATCCAATGGTAGATCAACACAACTTGATTTATATACTGGTGTCTATCTTGGGGGTAGAATCGATGTGAGATGTATTTTTTTTATTTTTATTCATAAGAGTTAAAAAAACTCAAGTATTTCCTTGATCATAATATAATATTAGACTCCATCATTCAATATTTTTTTTATCTCCTGCGTATCCTTCTTTTCTATCGTTCTTCTCTAGTTTGAATTAAATCATCTTCTTCCTCCAAGTTTCTTTCATGTGCTTCAGTTCTGGTTCAATTCATTATTCTGTACTTGGCCAATAATTTTTTTCTACCACTGGTAGATCTTGATTTAATGGTCAACTATTGGACTTAACCAGTACATATCTCACCATTGGTCTTTTTCTCAATGGGAAATCTTCTTCACTCCATCTGAATATTTTCCCCCATGTTTTTTCTTTTAAATGAACCATATCTTGATAGATATCTCACAAATATCACATATTTATTTCACTGATGATTCTCTTTTCATGTCAGGTGTTATATGCATCCTTCATTAGTGGATATACCTACCCTCAATAGAAACACCATTGGGTCACTAGTAGATCACCTGAATGGAAGCACTGTGGACATCATCTATGGTTTATCCCATATTGTTCACCAATGATATCAACACCTTTATTTTATTAATTTGGTATTTTCTACTAATTTATTCAACATTTAGGTAGTTTTTATTTGGAACCAGATTATTCCTTAATATTGGGGGTTTTTGTAGCTTCTACAACTGTTGGAATTCATCCAATTATAGGTTATCTGCCACTATTGGAAATCCAATGGTAGCATATTTTTTCTTACTTCCTCTAAATCCATTAGTTGAATAGTGGTATAGAAATATATTTATTTTGGTAGGCTAATATTATTTCATTCTTTTTAGTAAAAATGTTAATATTCTCAGTTTTTCTTCCATTGGATATCCAATGGTAGATCATTTCCATCAATAGAAGAATAAGTTGTTGTTCTTTGTTTTTTCACCATTGGACTACCATTGTTCTCTGTTTTCACTAGTAGCAGATTCAAGATATTGTTGTCTATTTTTAATGGTGTATCTGCACCAATGGTAGCAGGTTCAATCTACTGATAGTAATTTTTCATCCACCGTTAGTTAAAATTTATGTTTCTAAAATTTTTATTACTTATTTTAATTTTTTTAATTTAAATTAATGTTAAGTTAATTTTTTTAGTTTATTTTATTAAAATATAATTATACAATTTTGGAATAAAAAAAATTGTTGTGTTATTTTATATACACATATACAACAATCTGGAACGTTATGTGATGTTCTGTTTTACTACAGTTTTTACTATCTTATTAATCTAGAAATTAATTCACTTATTTCTAACTATTTTATAAATATAATTTGTATACATTTTATATAATTATTATTTTAATTATTTCTATTAATATATCATAAATAAATATAAACCCTAATAGTAACATTTCTTCGAGACCACTTTTACAAGTGAAGGTAATGGTCATATTATTTTATATTTATACTCTAACTAGTTTCATTAAAATATTAGTCCTGGACACACTCCTTAAAGATCCTTATTTTAATGATTTTAGAGATATCTTCCAGGAATAACAAAATACCACTGCAGATAATTAGACAGATAGATTTTTGTGCAACTTCAATAATTCTTGTAGCTCCTTTTTTTCATGAAACTTCTTCGACTTCTATTCCTCGACTATGATAATAGAAGAACTCCAACTTTAAAATTGTTACATTCAAGTGATCAAAAATCCTCACTCTTTAAAATCTTCAACACATTTAGCCTTTCTTCTAGGTTCTAATTATAGTTTGGTTTTCCTTGTTTTATTTTTTATTTCATTATCTATTGGTAAAAAATCATGTTTGGATTATGTTTTTTCCATAAAAATAAGTCCGACATCATTTGGTTACTACACCACCTAAAAGGAAGCCTCAGTTGTGACTCCCAATCAAAAGTTAGGTAAACAGACTAGGTTGGTCCCCTATTACTGACTGGGTGGTGCCTCTAGGATCCTATAAAATAATGTTTTTTAACAAGGATCTAACACAATTAAAATTGAGGTTCTTCGTAGGTAACAATATCATCGATAAGTAAATGATGTTGAGGTGTTTACTAGGATCTTTGTGATCCAAATCACTATAAATCTAGAGGTTCTTTTTTTAATTTCGATTTCTAATCATTTAAATAACACTAAACTCTCTACATATTTGTATTTTTTATACTCTTTTTTTTTAACTACTATTCAACCCCCCCCCCCCCCCCGCCCCTCTAGTCTTAATTTCAATCACTATCAATCTAAAAAATTCTATACAGAGGAACAAGATGAATGTAGTACGATGAAAAATAGTGGAGATACTCTTGGTGTGGAAGTGATGGAAGTATCTGGTTCCAAATATGGAAATATAATTTATGAAAATATATCATATTGTTACATCATTGAACATATTTACGATTTGTATTATACATCATTTCAAGTGTCCATTTTCTATTATGAATGGGTTGACAATAATAGGGCATTGAAATTCAATGAATTGGGATTTATGAAGGTGAATTTATATATGGATGTGTATAAGGATAATTCATTCATAGTGTCATCACAAGGATTATAGGTATTTATACCTCATATCTAGAAAAAAATTGGTCAATTTTTCTCTAGGTGTCTTAAACAATTGCTGGGTTAGATGAAAATTCATTTCAGGATGACCTTTTTATTGTGAGATGACAGTAATTTCATAGTAGTCCCAATGTATACAATGACTTATAAATTAGATTAGACCAAATAGAGGGGATTTGGATACTTGATAGCGAATCCAAACCCATTAAACTATTAAAGAAAAAAATAGTTCTATGACAAGGTTAAAGTGTTTTTAAATATACTATGCTTTTTCCTCATACATGATGATGTAACCAGTCCTGAGGAAGAATGCACGATTTATGATGAAACTATAGAATTATTAGGGGATCAATAACATGTTGATGTAAAAAAAATAACAATATAGAATCACTATGTAAAATAAAATTATCGAGGAAATAAGTAAGGGTATAAATTTTGAGGCTGGTTGGAATCAACCCAACCAACCTGTTAATCCCCATAAGTTTATGTTCATTAATTATATTGGCCTAAAATGAGAATTCGTGTACTAATTTATATAGATATGTGTCACCCTGTATTTCTTATATTGGAGGAAACCCTTTGGGAATATATTAAGGTAATATTACAATATACTTTCTCTATTTTATAAAAAACATTATATAATGATTTACACTTCATTGTCCCTTGTAGAGTTCATTTATTTTATAATATTTTCATAATAAAATTTCTTAGTGGTCACTATAAATTCCATAGAGGCATCCAAAAACTTCTTAAAAAGTATATACTCTGGGATACAGAGGGTAAAGTAAACCTCCACCCACCAATTATGTATGTACATGTTATAAAAAATGATACCTGGAAAGATTCCATTGGTCATCGTAATGAGAACTCATTTCAAGTGAAATGTCATATATAATATAATATTTTAAATTATAAATTTTATCCTCTTTGATTCAAATTTTTTAATATATGAAAATAAAAAGTTGTGATTAAAATAAACAGTATGCATAAAAACCAATATACCCCTACCATAAAGTTAATATGGGGTACGCTTCACTTGAAAAGAAAATGGTATATAGTTTAAATATAAATTAAAATATTTATGTGATATAAAAACCTATATTCATTTGTTTATATAAAAATTGATGAATCAAAATCTAAAACCACTCTGATTCCATGTCATGTGTTATAGAAGGGGTCTCATGTAAATAAATAGAGTAAACTATTTAATGAAAACACACAATTTGTATGGGAATAATATGCAAGTATGACATAATATTAATTCATTATGATTTATAATATTATTACATAATAATATCTACTAATGTATTTATTATTATTTTTTTATTTAGACATAGGAATCATCATCAATTTTACTTAAAGAAAAACTACTTTCATTATATTTTAATCGGATAAAACAATATGGTAGTGTTAGAGGTGTAGGTTTTGGAGTATCACCTCAAACATATTTCAAGAAGAAAAATTTGCAAGGAGATACATATGATACAATGTAAGGAATACATTCATATATATATTCTTTGAAATATATTATTGTTATTTATGGTTTGGTGGACCAATATATGTGAAAGGATCAAATATATCCAGCAATGGAACAAAGATCATTACTGTAATAACCCAACCCATCAAGGCCTTCTTTGTTGGAAGATGGCTAAGCCACTATAATCCCAATACCACCACCATAGGACTGGGCCTAGCGATAAGAACCAAGAAATAAAAAATAAAATGGGAGGACTTTTCCTAATGAACTTGTATGCACACTCCAAACAATCTCCATGCAATAGTGCATATGAATATAAAGTAAAGACTATATCATATAGAGATATACCGTTCTTGCAAAAAACTCTAGAAATATAGTAGATTAAAATATAATACAACCAAATTGTAAAGGGGGAAAATATATTACCAACCAAAAAATATGTTCCAATCTATCAACAACTATAATTGAAAAGATTTGAGAGAGCCTGGACCCCAATCTCCAAGCTCAACCATTGTACATAGCCTTTGAACCCAAGAATCCCTATACTCCTCTAAAATCATCTTTTATCTTTTTTCATATTTATAAGACACCATATGTGGGGGGAAATCCCATACATGTGTTATTATATACATACCTAGTAGGACACCCTAAAAACTGAAGAGGGAGCAATAAATGTTTTAAAAGAAGTTGTAATCTCAACCCAAAGAAAAAGGAAATAAAAACTGAAAAAACATAGATAAATATATATATATATATATTCTCATAAAATAAACCCGGATGAGAGATAATGTGATTCTCCATCTCATAGACAAGCCTAGGATGATGATTCTTCACGAACCTACACAGGTCCATCATTGATGCCCAAAATCTCATGCATATGTTTAAAAATTCATAAGTACCCACACCTTTCCAATATTACACAGCCTAAGGGGGATAAATATATAATAGAAAGAGGACTTGGGACCTACTACGATATGTGGATTATACTCAGTGAAAGGATAGAGGAACCACACCCTGGTATAATAAGGGGATTCCACTCAAATAAAGGATAGAGGAACTGCACCCTGGTGCGATGGGGGATTCCACTCAATGTATGGAGGACCAAATTCTCTTGTATAATAGGGTTGGAACTTAATAGGTATCAGTAGAAGACCCATTACCTATTTATTAGGGGGGTCCACTCAATGTATATAGGACATGTTTCCTAGTATTGTAGACGAACACAAAGTATAAATAGAGGACCCACACCTTAGTGCGGTAAAGGGATTCCACTCTATACACAGAGGAACTACACCATAGTGCCATAGGGTGGATCCACTTAGTTGAAAGAGGACCCATTCCCTATTGATATAGGGGTTTCCACTCAAACCAATTTAAGGATTATGGGGGACTCACACCTTGGTATGAAAGGGTGTTGCTAACCCCATACGTTCTTTGATGATCTTGCTTGATCACTTCCAACATCAAGAATATCCAAAATAATCATCATGCAAGGAAAATCCCATGTTGTATCTAAAAATCTAGTAAAAAGGATACCATCACATTCTATGAAGAAATTTTCTTAGGATATCCTATTCATGGGCCAAAATACAAGTCCAAAAAAAGGAGGTATGAAAGGTGTAAGTTTCTCATAGGGGTTTCTAGCATGTATGGGACCCACAAAGCATGTCTTCCTACTCCGCATCTTAGTTGTGTTATCCTCTAGAAATGTATCAAAGTCTATGTGGTTGTACATAGTGTGTAAGGGGTCCCATATAGTGTTTCTCATAAACCTGAGGCCTTCTTTTGTGCTCCTAGTCATGCCAATGTTTTTTGGGCAATGCCTAGGTACTATCCTATTTCTGTGTAGCCCTGGATAACATAGTTTGTCCTCCTCCATGGGTTCATGAGTGTGTTCAAGATGACACATGTCTTGGACATCGGGGGAGGGTCACACGATGTGTGGGACCAGCCACACGGTGTGTGATCCTTGTCTTCACCAAAACCATATTTGTCACAGCTGGATGGGGCTACATGGTGTATATTCATTAGACTAAACTTTTTGTATTTTCATATTCCACAGAAACATTAGTTTCTTCACACATCATCATTGTGCCATCACTAACACTGTTTCCACCATGAAACATGAAGAGGTTATCAGATCCAAGGTCATCCATGCCTGATCCATCTTTAGTGGATGGATTTTAGTCACCCAAACCCCACACGACCACGCCTATCACTATGTGATAAAACACAATTTTATTGAATATTTTAATGATAATAAATGATATAATTTCCGCACATTATTATAAATATGATCAATTATGAAATATTTGGGATTAGATCATTCATTTTCCAATTTGATGAAAATTTGAGTTTTTCCCTTTTAAAATTTATTGTAGTATTTTGGGCATAAATATTGTTATGTAAAATATTTTGACTTAAAATTTTTTTACTGTGTTTCTGACTTATGTTTCTACAAATTCTATTTAGTACATGGGATATGGATCGTGCATTTGTGTGATGTAAATGGGCCATGAAGACAAAGTTGGACAGAACCATCCAGATTGGACACCACTTTACTATTTGGGTTGTATCCTTTTCATCTGGACTTCAATTGAGCCCAAATATGGAGGGAATCTTAGAGACATAATTAGGAACAAATAATCCTTCTAGAAGTCTAGACAATTCACGTGTTTTGGAGGTAAACTATGCGGTTCATCTTGGAATAAAATATTTGGCCGATTTTTCATTTCATACTTAAAAAATTTATGTAACCCTATCCCTCAAAAACTATATTTAAATGGGGTTTTAACTCTTTTTTAGAAATTTTAGATGATTTGGGAAGGTGTTTCCAAAAGAGTGTCTTTTTCGAACACCTCAAAACCCTTGGAATAAGTAATGCCTTATGCAAATTTCTCTTCCAAGAAGTCTCTCCTCTCCCACCTCCTCTTTTTTTTCCTTGTTTTTATGCTTGTAACATGAATTTTATTCAATAAATCATCTATGTTACTCTCGTTTCATCATCATATTTTTCTTCTTGGTCTAGAATATAAGAGTGGAGATGAGATTGGGTATTCCCCTTTCAATCCATTGCTTATGAAAAATGTCTCCCTTATGAGAACTCCGCTCATGGAAGAGTGATTTCTTTCATAGTTGATCTATTCCACACTCCCTTAATTTATTTATTTTAAATCCATAAACATACTGTAATTCATAAATTGTGATCAATTAATTGATTTTTAATTTCAATGTGACTCAATCGACTTTCACTTGACCGCATGGTCGGGCTTGTTTAAACCGTGTGAGTGAAACCTCAATCGAAAAATCTAATCACTTTGGGATAGAATTGTAGGGTTCAAGTCTCATCCGTAAACACAATTAATTCTCAAATCCATGGTGTATATTCTGACATAATTGAACACTAACCAAAATTTGGCTTTTGGATCGCAATCAAAGAAGGGTGCTGCGATTGGATGTCCCAAAGTTAACCTAGGGCTCATTTTCAAAAATATTTGTGGTTGTGTTAATTTCTGTTGGGTTCGGAGGTTAACAAGGTTAGGGGATCATAATTTAATGAATTGTAATTATATGGGATAATGAAAAATTAATGGTTAATGGGTTTGATTAGATCAACTATGTCTTCTCATATAAGTGTTTTTTTAGTGTTTCTAACAAATTATCTCTTGATTGTTGCATCTCATTTTCTTATTTAATTTACTATTTGAAAAGTCACAAAACAAACCACCAACTTTATTTTCCTTTATTTTGAACTATTTAATTAGTTACTTAAATCCCATTAATAGTTGTTTAATTCACTTCCTCCTTGAGAGAACGACTTAGGTCATCAACTGTGCTTCACTTAGTAAAATCACAAATAAATATTTTTGAGAGTGTGTGCAACAACGGCACTTCAAATTGGCACTGTTTCCAAGGAGGAAAGTAATTATTTCAACTAATTTGAGGTATTTATTTTATTTTATATTTTATTCTCTTCTTCTTTTTTCTTCTATCTTTACCTAATCTTATTTTTTTTTTCTTCTTCTTTTATTTTCTTTTACTTCTTTTTGGACCATCAACTCAAATTTCTCATTTTTATTTTTCTATGGCCAAATTTTCTTATTTTCATTTATATTTGATTTATGACATGAACTAATCCCTAAGAACTCTTAGATCTTGATCCTAAGATTGAATGTAGCCTTCATGATTGAATCAGATATTCTCAATCTACGGGAAGTTTCATCATTCAACCAGTTGGAGAATTCCTCCACTCTCAGAACATTAAAATTGGAAGAAATTAAAATTCAACCATAAAATAAGAACCAATGGCTGAAAATAATGGAAATGATATTAATTGAACCATTAAAGAATTTTTTGCACCTGATATTATTTATCAACCAAATTTCATTGCATACCCAAATCACGAATCGGACTTTGAACTGAAATCTAGATTAATTCACCTAGTTCCAAAATTTCATGGCCTCTCTGGTGAGGATCCCAATAAACACCTTAAAGAATTTAATGTGTTTTAATCAACATTAAAACCAAGAAATGTTTCTAAAGATCAAATCAAACTAATATCATTACCATTCTCTCTTGATGGAGCTGTAAAGGACTGAATGTATTATTTACAACCTGAAGATGTAACTTATTGGAATGATTTGAAATGTTATTTCTTGCAAATATTTTTTCCAGAATCAAGGACCACATTCATTCATAAGGATATATCGGGGATCAATAAAGAATAAGGGTAGTCAATTTATGAGTACTGGGAGTGATTCAAGAAGTTGTGTGCAAGCTGTCCACATCACCAAATCAGTGAGAAACTACTCGTCCAGTAATTCTACGAAAGACTCACACTTATAGAGGGAATAATGGTGGATGTTGTAGTTATAAGATAATTGGTGGACAATACACCATTAGATTCATATGCATTGATTGAAAAAAAATGGCCCAAAACTCCCAACAATTTGGTGATTGAGGTACACCACATGTCAGGGGAGTACATCAGGTAAGTTCAACTTCTCTTGAAAGTCATTTTATTGAAACCAAGTTAGAAGAATTGACAACTATGGTGAGACAGATTTCATTAGCTCAAAAGACATCCCAATCCCCTCCTTCAAGGCCTTGTGTATTTTGAACTGAGACAAGCCACCCAACTGATTGTTTCCCCCAACTACAAGAAATAGAAGATTGTGTGGTAGTGTTTCTTGGGAGACCATATCAGTAGCAACAACAACCATATCCCTAAAAGAAGATTTATTCATGTGCACCAGAATAAAACCAAGGTTGTAAAGATCAATTATACATGAGTTATGTCTCTAGACAACAACAAAGGCCCCCATTTCAACAAAACTTCTAGCAGCCTTCGCCTTACCAGAAGGGTTTCCGACAACCTCAAAGGATATTTGAATCCCAAGAATCAACAAGACAAAAAAAAGGGAATAACCCACCAAAGTTATATTCTAATACTGATGATATTTTGAAACAAATTGTTCTTAATCAATAGAATTAGTTGAAGAGTCAAGGTTCGGAGCTGAGAGAGTTGAAGACACAAATGAGCCAGATTGCCACTGCCCTCCATGAACTGGTAAGTAAGAACTCCAGAAATCTACCTTCCCAACCTACTCCAAATCCCCAAGGGGAATTCCAGTTCCATCACATTGAGAAGTTGGAAGAAAAAAACTAATACATATGCACCTATCATTCCACTGGGATTCACCTCAACTCTATAAAATCCCCATTCCACTCCAATTGATGAGAAATCCAAGGAGAAAGACAAAGGTAAAAAAAATATTGATGATGTTTCTCCTAAACCCCTTCCATTTCTAAACAGAGTTTTACAAACCAAAAATATGGATAAAGAAGCAATGCAAAAGGATTTTTTGGACACATTCAAGTGTGTGGAGATCAACATTCCTCTGCTTGAATCCATCAAGAAAATACCAAGGTTTGCAAAATTCTTAAAAGAACTTTGTACCAATCTAAGAGGGCTTAATGGAAATGAGAGGATCAATCTTGGAAGGAATGTTTCAGCACTCATTACACCAACTCTAGAAATTCCAACAAATTTTAAGGATCCATGGACATTCACCATACAATGAACCATATGGGAGTTTCACTTTTCAGATGCCTGTTTGTGATTTGGGAGATTCCATAAATGTGATGTCTCACTCTGTATTCTCTTCTTTGTAGGTTGGTGATCTAAAACTGACTAGAGTAGTGGTGCAATTGGCGAATATAGCTACAGAATTTCTAGTCGGAGTCCTTGAGGATGTACTTGTCTGAGTAAGAGACGTGATCTTTCCAGTAGATTTCTACAAGCTTAGCATGGAAGATGATCAGATAAGTTCTCATGCTCCCATTATCTTAGGTAGAAACTTCCTCAAAACTACAAAAACTATCATAAATGTCAATGAGAGTACACTTTCCATGGAGTTTGGGGATGAAGTTGTGTTATTTAATGTTATGGACTCCATGAAGTACCCCTCAGATGACCATTTTACATTTTTTATCTCCAATTTTGAACCACCAAATAAAAACCCCATTGAATTTTATTTTCCTATGATTAGGGTTATTATGAGTATTGGTTCTAGTTTGATGTTTAAGAGTACTTCCACACCTATTTCTAATGCACAATACTCTCTTATATTTAATTTTGAAATGGAATTATATTCTGATCATTTGAACTCTGATTATGACATGGCTATTGAGTATGGTGATAGATTTGATGCTTTATTATCTGATTGTGATGATTTCTATTCTGATACTGATGCTATTTGTATACATATTTCAGTTCCTTCAATGTTTTCATCCATACACCACCCCCCTTTATTGGATCTCAATCCATTTCCACCAAATCTAAAATACTCAAACTTGTTGAGTGGTGAGAGATTACATGTTATATTTGACAATAATCTTTCTTTTGAACATGAAGAAAAACTTTTGAATCTTTTGAGGGATAACATTAAGGAAATTAGATGGACCTTGGCTGATATATCAGGTATTGGCCCCTCCATTTTCATGCATAGGATTATTTTGGAGGATGGGGCTAAACCATTGAGGTATCCATAAAGGAGACTCAATCCAACCCTTATGGAAGTTGTTAAAAAAGAGGTTGAAAATTTTATCAAGTAAGGTATAATCTATCCTATTTCAGATTCCCAATGGGTGAGTCATATTCTGGTTGTACCTAGGAAAGTTTGTGTTACAGTTGTTAAAAATGAGAAAGATGAGTTAGTTACAATGAGGTTGAAAAACAGTTGGCGTGTGTGTATTGATTATAGGAAACTAAATCAGTCCACTCGCAAAGAACATTTCCCCCTCCCATTTATTGATCATATGCTTGAGGGACTAGCTGGAAAACACACTATTGTTTCTTGGATGGATTTTTTGGATATTTTCATGTTCCTATTGCTCTGGAGGATCAAGAGAAGACAATATTCACTTGTTCATTCGGTACGTTTGCCTATCGAAGGATGCCATTTGGACATTTCAACGCCCCAGGTACCTTCCAGAGATGCATGGTGAGTATTTTTATGATTTTATTGAGACCTTCCTAGAGGTATTTATGGATGATTTTACAGTGTATGGGTATTCATTTGATTATTGTATCTCTAGTTTGGTAAAGGTGTTGAATCGTTGTATTGAGAAGAATCTAGTCTTGAACTTTGAAAAGTGTCATTTCATGGTAGAGCATTGCATTGTCTTAGGGCATGTAGTGTCAAAACATGGGATAGAGGTTGATAGATCTAAGATAAAAAAAATTTCATCCTTACCATATCCTTCATGTGTGCATGATGTTAGATATTTCTTATGGAATGAAGGATTTTATCGGCACTTCATCAAAGATTTTAGTAAGATTTCACTTCCTATGTCATGATTAATTTAAAAGGATTCCGATTTTGTGTTTGATGATTCTTTAAGGACTTCCTTTGATGAGGTAAGGAACTATCTGACCACTCCACCAATCATACAGCCTCTACGGTGGGAGATTCCTTTTGAGCTTATGTGTGACGCCTCCAACTCCGTAGTTAGAGTTGTCTTATCTCAGAGGGTTGAGGGACGTTCACATGTTATTTTCTATGCATCGAGGACACTAGATTCAGCCCAATAAGACTAAACAACCATGGAAAAAGAGTTTCATGATGTCATGTTTGCTTTAGATAAATTCCATTCATATTTACTGGGCTCTAAAGTAGTTTCTTTTTCTGACCATGCAACTCTGAGGTACCTATTGAAGAAGAAGGATGTAAAGCCCAGGCTAATCTGATGGATGTTCCTTCTTCAAGAATTTTACATTGATATAAAGGACAAGAAGGGGTCAAAAAACCCTAGTGGCGGACCACATGAGTAGGCATACTCACACACTAGAGGATGAAACCTTGGACCAGGTACCACTTCGGGATACTTTCCCTGATGAGAATCTTTATTCCATATCAGGTACGCATCCTTGGTATGCAGATTTAGTTAACTACCTTGTTTCCTCTGAAATCCCTACGAATTTAAAGAAACATCAAGTCCAAAAATTAAAAAGTGGGTCTTGGTATTATGTGTGGGATGATACATACCTCTGGAACATGTGTAGTGGCCAAGTTATTAGGAGGTGTTTTTTTGATCATGAGTTTGAGTCTATTATACAAGTTTTTGATACACCTGCTTGTGGTGGACACTTCGGACCCCAACGGACATCTAGGAAAGTTTTGGACTATAGATTATTTTGGCCTAGCTTATTCCATGATTCCCATTTGTTTTGTAAGTCATGCTCTCGTTGCCAACACACTGGGAACATTTCTAGGAGACGTGAGATGCCCCAAAAACCCATACTATTCTGTGAGATTTTTTATGTATGGGGCATAGATTGTATGGGTCATTTTCCTAGTTCCTTTGGTTTTTTGTATATTTTGGTTGTTGTTGATTATGTGAGTAAATGGGTGGAGGATAAGGCCACTAGGACTGATGATTCTCATGTTGTTGTGGACTTTGTCAAAGCCCAGATTTTTTGCAGGTTTGGAGTACCAAAGGCTGTCATCAGTGACCAAGGAACACACTACTGCAATCGGAATCTTTCTTAACTTCTTTATAAGTATGGGGTGAAACCCAAAACATCAACACCATACCACCCCAAAAATATTTCCAGGCTAAGGTTTCAAATCGTCAGTTGAAACAAATTTTGGAGAAAACTGTGCAGCCAAATAGGAAAGATTGGAGAAAGCACTTGGATCATGCTCTTTGGGCTTATATGATAGCATACAAGACACCCATTGGTATGTCCCAATTTCATATTGTTTTTGGGAAATCATGTCATCTCCCTGTGGAAGTTTATCATTGGGATTATTGGGCTATAAAGAAATGCAACATGGACTTGCCCAAGTTGGAATCCAAAGGAAGATGCAAATTAAAGAGCTTGAGGAGATTCTATTTTATTTATATGATAACTCAAGGCTCTACAAGTAAATATCAAAATCATATCATGACAAAATGATCCAAAAAAGAGAATTTAAAGTTGGAGAGAAAGTCTTGCTCTATGGTTCACGACTAAAGCTGATCCCTGGTAAGTTTCGTTCCAGATGGTTAGGTCCTTATGTTGTGACTAATGTTTTTCTTTATGGTGCAATGTAGAACACACAAGAGGATACATGAGGGATATTTCCATTCAATGGTAAATGTTTGAAGAAATACATTTAGGGACTTCCTACTGATGTAGTAGATTTCATCACATTGCATGACCCCATCATTACTTGAGCATAATAGGCAATTCCTAACCATTTCAATTTTATATTATTTTTTTTATTTAAAAATTTGCATTTCATGTGCATATATCATCTAATGGGTTCACATTGAGGACAATTCAATATTTTATTTATGGTGGAGGGAACCTTTTAGATTAGTAATTTAAGTTGTTTTCCTGTTTTCCAATGATTTAAAAAAAACAAAACAAAAAAATGTGTGTTTTTCAAATTTTGTGTGCTTATTTTTTAATTTTTTTGTGTGTTTTTGAAAAATTTGAGTTGAAATGATTCTCATCACAATTTTGAAATCCATATCTATAAGTGAAACAATTTATCCCTTGAAACTGATCTTAAATTAATGCTGAAAATGACTTTGTTTCAAGTTCAAATATTTAGTAATTTCATGAAAAGTGCACTAAATTTTGAATCCCATGACACATCTCATTTTCTTTATATTTCAAATCACTTTCCTGTGAGGATTCTAAACCATTATTTTCATATTCTTTACATTTACCTCACTTATTGATAGAACCAAACCATGCTTGATTTAACTAGAATTTGATTTATTCTTATCCAAACTTGAGGTTTTGAGGTACTTATGTTTAAATGATTGAGGCATTTTTTGGTATTAAAGCCTCTATTTAAAGAATATATTTTTTATAATGTCCTACCATGAACATTTAATCCTTGTATCCCTTAGAATCCATGAATAGCCTATTAGGTTAGCAACATTACAAGATAATTTTCCTTATCCAACCAACTCTTGAAGTGAAATTTCATAATCTAGTTGAACTTAAGTGTGGGGGAAGATATCTTGTATTGTGTTACCACATTATATAGTAATTTGGGTGGAAATTTAAATTCTTAAGAGATGTGTTTTCTGCTGAAGAAAATCATCATATTGAAATTTGTGCCTTTCCTAGATCTTTCATGATAAGTGAAGTTGTGTCTTTCTGGAGCTTATAATAGAGAGAGAAAGTTGTGCCTATCTGGAGATTTTAAGAAAATCATGTTTGAGAAGATTGATATTTTTAGTACTGAAATGTTGAATGGTGTGCACATTCCTTTATTTTTCATGATGATGAACAGGAATCGATGCTATGGGATTGAGGAGGATATGATATTAAAGTGAAAATTAGATTAATGCAAATATTTTTCAAAAAGAGTCAAGCCCTTCTCATTCAGCCTCAAAGTTTTTCACATCTAAATCCTACCAACTAAAAGCCACAGAATAACCCTAAAAATTCCTCATGATAAACATTTGTCCTTAACTCACATTGGGGGGTGATGAAAGAATTTATCAAGCCTATAGTGACCCTTATATGAGTTTGGATGAGGAAGACATTGCTAAAAATTGACATTTAGGTGATAAGAGAAGATTCAAGTGAGGTAAGTGTTTTGTGCATGAGAGGATAAATGAAGTGGAAATATATTGAATGATATAAATGGAGAACTTGAAATAATGGTTTTTTATGATTCATGATATCTTTTGTTTCTTTGTGTGGAATTTTTGGATCTCAAGGATATGTGTTTTAAATTTTGTTTTTATTTGATATTGATGTTTACTTGATATGACGTTTTTCCCAGGAGTGAAAAAGGGTAAGAGTGGGGAGTTGATAAAAAAATTATTGAATATTTTCTTTATAATAAATGATATAATTTCCTCACATTATGATAAATATGTTCAATTATGAAATATTTGGGATTATATCATTCATTTTCCAATTTGATGAAAATTCCATTTTTACCCTTTTAAAATTTATTGTAGTATTTCAAGCATAAATATTGTTATATAAAATATTTTGAATCTAAATTTTGTAACTATGTTCCTGACTTAATTTAATACAAATTATATTCAGGACATGAGAGCTTCATCATTCATTTGAGTGGAGTAAATGGTCCATGAAGAAAATATTGTACATAACCATCGAAATTGGACACCACTTCACTATTTGGGTTGTATCTTCTTCATCTGGGCTTGGATTGAGCCCAAATTTGGAGGGAAACACGGAGATATAATTAGGAAAAAATAATCCTTCTATAAGGCCAGACAATTATGTGTTTGGAAGTTCAACTATGCGTTGAAATGTAGAATAAAATATTTGTCTGAATTTTCATTTCATAGTTAAAAAAGTTATGTAAAACTAGCCCTCAAAAACAATATTTAAATGGATTTTTCACTATTTGAGAGAGCTTTTAGAGGCTTTGGGAAGGTTTTTACGAAAGGGTGTCTCTTTATAACACCTCAAAACCCATAGAATAAGTACTCCCTTGTGAAAATTTCTCTTCCAATAAGGCTCTCCTCTCCCGTCTCCTCTTTGTTTTTCCTTGTTTTTATGCTTGTAACATGAATTTTATTCAAAAAATATTATGTTTTCTTCCCTTTTAATATTTTTATTTTTCTTCTTGGGATGGAATCTAAGAGTGGAGATGATATTGGTATTCCCCTTTCAATCCATTGCTTATGAAAAACATCTCTGCGATGACAACTTCGCCCATGGAAGAGTGATTTATTTCATAGTTGATCTAATCCCCACTACATTAATTTATTTATTTTGAATCCATAAACATACTGTAATTAATAAATTGTGATAAATTAATTGAGTTTTAATTTCTATGTGACTCAATCGACTTGCACTTGACCGTGTGGTCGGGCTTGTGTAAACTGTGTGAGTGAAACCTCAAGCGCAAAATCTAATCACTTTGGGATAGAATTGTTGGGTATAAGTATCATCCCTAAAAACAATTAATTCTCAAATATAGGGAGGATATTCTTCCATAATTGACCATTGACCACAAGTTGTCTTTTGGATCACAATCAAAGCAGGGTGTTGTGATTGAAGGTCCCGAAGTTAACCTAGGAATCATAACCACAAATATTGGTGGTTATATTAATTTCTGAAGGGTTCAGAGGTTAACAAGGTTAGGGGATCATAATTGAATGAATTTTAATTATATGGGATAATGATAAATTAATGTTGAAGTGGTTTGATTATATAAACTACATCTTCTCATATAAGTGTTTTTTTAGTGTTTCTAAGAAATTGTCTCTTGATTTTTGCTTCTCATTTTCTTGTTTAACTTACTATTTGAAAAGTCACAAAACAAACCCCCAAAAAAATTATTTGTTTTAAACTATTTAAGTAATTACTTAAATCCTATCAATGGTTGTTTAATTCACTTCCTCTTTGAGAGAATGTCCTAGGTCAGCCACTGTGCTGCACATAGTAAAATCACAAATAAATATTTTTGAGAGCGTGTGAGACTACATCCTTTCACTATGAAAATATTCTCATTGTTTCTCTAAATCCCAGATCCATGGATATCTAAATATAAAACCGAAATTCATCATGATCCATCCACAAATTGATAATTCATTCATTATTCATGAATCCTCCATGAACTCATGGGGTTCGATTGTGCTCGAACAAGATTTGAAAATGTTGAACAATAAACCCATGGGTCAACGGTGAAGAACTCAATGAGTGAAGGGGGAATGTCACATAAATAAAGTGAATAAACATTGTCCAACAAATCTTGGGCAACAATTAAATTATCTAGAAGTCTAGGAGGTGAGATTAAAGAAATAAGGAGTTTCAATCAGATAAAATATTATGAAATAAATTGTGGGGCTCTTGATGGTTGAAGATTCCAAAAATCAAATAATATTAATAATTTGTTCTTGATTAAATGAAATAAGGGTATAAATCTATACATATAATTCCCATACTTGATTATGTATTAATCATTGGTTTAGAATATGTTTTATAATTATGTGGGCATCGTGATGTGTTCAATGTTTTCTAATCCCCATTGATCTGATCATAGCTTGGTGTTTGATTTTGATTCACCAAATAAGAACACTCTAAATCTCCTCTCGATGCTCTGGGGGTTATGTAACTAACCCTATCGAATGTATATAGTATTAATTATATAGTAGAAAATTTTTTCTAGATATTAAATGAATAAATTTACGAATTTAATAAACTAATCCACTTAATATACCCACCAACGGCTAACTCATCTGAATGTCTGACACTAACCAACTTTAGGTCACACCTATGGTAAAACCCAAAATCTGAAATCAAATATGGTATCAAATTTCCGATCTAAGACTCTGTTTGGGAGATAACCCATTATTTATGAAAAACTCCACATTCCTGATATTATTATATTTAATATTTTTATAATATTAATTTCAGGCTCACCAGGGCTTTGAGTCCCACACTGTCTCAGTGCCTGGCTCTAAAAATATTAATTAATATACATCAATGTCTTATAATTATGAGACATGGTCACTACATTATTCCACTATTCAATGTTTCCATCCTTGAAAAGTATAAAATAAAAATAAGGTTGGGATACCGATCCACTAACTTTATCTCCCACTCCCAATAACTCTTCTACATGCTTCCATGCTGCCACAAAACATTACCCAAAGGAATGTTTCATCCTCATAAGATCCTCTCTCATTGATCCTTAATCTCAATAGGTACTCTGTGAAGGTGGATCCAACCTTGGAGTCTAGATTTCCCCAGTCAATAATGTGGGTAGGATCACACACATATCTTTTTATCTATGACACATGGAGGTTGTCTTGATCCCATTACAACTATGGGGGTAAGAATGGGTGGTAAGAAACCTCACCAATACTCTGTAAGATCTATAATGGCTGAATGAACCTTAATTATAAAATTCCTTCCTAGAAAAAAAAATTGTAATCCATTTCATGATATGACTCTTAGAAAAACAAGGTCTACTTGATCAAACTAAAATATCCAATGATTTTGATCTATGTAAGATTTATGTAATCCTAGATCTATCATTATATAATCACATATTACCTCAACAATATCCATCATCACCTGCACCATCTTTGGACTGATAAGATATGCCTCTCCAATCTTAGTCCAACACAAGGGAGACCTATAGGGTCTCCCATATAGGGCCTAAAAAGGTACCATATGGATCATAGAGTGATAGATTTTATAATAAGAAAACTCTAACAATGGTAAATGGTTCTCCTATATCTATAAAATTCCACAACACAATCCCTCAACATATCCACCAACACATGGATAGTGCACTCGATCTTCCCATCTATCTGAGGGTTACACACCATACCCATTATCAACTAGGTCTCTAATGTATTATATAAGCCTCTCGAAAAATTTTATGTAAACTGCACATATATTTTATATAAAATCATCAAGGGAACCCCATGGAGACTTAAAATATCCCAAATATACAATTATCCTATAATATCCACTAAACTATACTCCCTTATGGAAAGGAAGTGTAATGATTTTGTAAGTTGGTCAATTATCACCCATATGGAATAATGACCTCACAATATCCATGTAATCCCTATCATAATGTCTATGCATATTCCATCCCATTTCCACTCTGGAATCTCAAGAGTCTATGTCAAACCTTCCAGAACCTGATACTCATCCTTCACTTACTGACATGTGGGGAAACAAAAAAAGACACTCGGCTATGCTCCACATCATGAAATCCCACCAAAAACTTCCACTAAAGATCATTGTACATATTTTCAACATTGGTATGTATATTTAAAGGATAAGTGTAAAAATTCATCATCACCTCCTCCCACATCATAACCAAAACCCACACCAATCCCTAGAAAAGGATAAGATGCTTCCCTCCTTCAGAAAGAATATATGGTGAATCACCTAAATATATTTGTCCATGAAGAACCTCACAGTACATGTATCATATATGAGCTTCCCCCACATTATATAGAAGTGGACGATTCAAACCCCTCAAATGATGATAACCTACACCCCTCTCCTCTACCAGGGTCAGCTATAAAAAATCCAACTGTTCAGATTCCTCCTCCACCAAATAAGAGTTGTACATACTGATAATGGTATCTTCCACCAAGTTTTCCTTCCCATGAGTATATACTGTCTTGAATTCATAGAATAGTAGGTACTAGAACTAGCACCTCAGTCTTAGGTTCAAATCTCTCTACGTGAAGATATACCTGAGACTCTGATGGTCTGAGTAAATAATAATGTGCTCTCCCAGTAGATAGTGCCTCTACATCCTCAGAATGATGACTACCACTACCAATTATAGGTCATGAAACACAGTTAGTCTTTTGGGGTCTCAAATACCTCAACCCATATGTTATCACTTCATGTCTCTATATAAACATTCAACTGATCCCATCTCTAGAGGCATAACAATACACTATGTACTCAATGTTCTCCTCTATTATTCTCAACATAGGAGAACTATTCAGCCTTATCCTAAACTCCTCAAAGGATCTATAGAAATACTTGTTCTAGGTAAATTGATTTCCTTTTCATGTTTGGGAGTTCAAAGTTTCTATAACTCTAGATAATTATACCATGAACCTCTTGTTGTACCCTTACAAGCCCCAAAAAATATGCACCTATGAAATGATATTGGGTGGATCCTAAGAAGGAACTACATCAATATTCACCTGGTCAATAGTTAATCCATTATCAAATATGAAATTATCTAGAAATTGAACCTCATGGATCCAAAACTATCACTTTGAGATCTTACCATAAGGTTGGTTCTCCCCTAGTAAGTTAAGAACCATCCTTAGATTCGTTTCTTTATCCTCCTCTAGTGTAGAGTAAATGAGTATGTCATTAATGAGGATAACAAAAAATATTTCCTTGTATGGTTAGAAGATCTATTTTATCAAATTTGTAAACATATCAGGGGAATTAATCACACCAAAAGGCATCACCAAGAACTCATAGTGTCTATAGAGACATCAGAATGAAAACTTCAGAATATCAGCCTCACGAACCCTAAACTAGTGGTAGCTAGACCTAAGAACAATCTTTGAGAACTATATCACACCTATAAATTGATCAAAGAGGTCATAATTACTTGTAAATGGTTACTTTTTCTTTATATTTACCTAGTTTAGGAAATGTTAATCAACACATAACCACAAGTACCCATCCATATTTTTTACAAATAAAACTAGAGCTTCCTAAGGAGACACACTATGTATGATAAAACCCTTCTCTGAAAGGTATTCCAAATTAACCCTCATATTCCAAATCCCATTAGGGGACATCTGGTATGACACATAAGATATTTTCATGGTCCTGGGTTGAATATCGATTCAGAACTCCATATCCCTCCTCAATGGTAGTCCCAGAACATCCTCAGGTAAGGATTCCATAAAATCCTACAATACAAAACTAATATAGATACTTAAAGATAATGATGAAATAATGGATAAAATCACAAATTGATGGGTGATGGGACATATCTTCCAACTCTTAAGACTCACTCACTCATCCATGATATCTCTCTCACTTGTAAAGGATAATCTCATCTCATCCTTATGTAGGCATCTAACTTGTCTATGATGATAGTAAATATGGGATAGAACTGTGTACAACCAATACATTCCCAAGAAAACATTATAAGGTTTCACCATGATGACCTAGATTTCCAACAAGAAAATCTATCCACTAAGCGATTAGTCACACTTTTAAAATATCAGATACATTGAAGAATCATACAAAGTCAGTACCTCTATAAAATCTGTTCTGCTAAGGTATTAATGAAGAGATCTAGGTCTCTCATGAGGGATATATAAATGAATGAGTTACTCAAGCATGTTTCTAGGTATACTATATGAATTGTATAATAAAAACACATCGTACCATGTATCATCTCATGATTTTTTGGGTAATAAGTCCATATGGCCTGTAACTACCCGCAACCTCGACCACCAGTTCATTGTTCCTGGAATGGGCCACCTGGGGGTGATGGTAGGGTAAATATCTCATAACATCACCCTCCACCAATAGATCCTCCTCCTAGAACCACACCTACTCTTCTCCCAGCTCTGCCACCCTGGGGTCACCTTGGACACACATAGGATAACCCTAATAATAGCGATGCCTATACTATGGCGGTCCATCCACGTCTTATCAACCCTCCTTGGAATATCAGTTTAGAAAATAACATTCCATTTTACTATTCCCATCACATAGATAATAGTTCCACTCTCCAGGAGGACCTATTCCTCTGCCCAAATCCTACACTGCTTTTCCACGTGACTGAGATGTGCTATGAGGAGGTCTCTTAAATCGATATCCTACTGATAATTTCCTTCTATCCATTACTAATAACGCATCCCCATGACACCCACGTCCAACTCCAAATGCATGGAGTCGCTCAGATAGGAATATTTATGTCACTAGTGTCCGCTATAGTACTCCATTATAGGTGGTAATGCACATGGGAATTACACTAGCACATAATAATCCACTAATAACATTCTCTAAATTTCAATCCCGGATGTAACCATCCAAAACCTTGTTGATAGAGTACCATGTAAGTTTAGTTAACCTCGTGATATACTCATCTACTATCATAATACACTTCTACAGCTCCAGAATCTTCTGAATCCAAACTTTTCTCAAGCACGAGGGGTAGTACTCTTCACAATATAGATACTGGAAGGAAGACCATCAGAGTGTCGACTCATCATTATTATATGTGAGTGGAATCCACTAGTTCCTTGCTAATCTATGGGAAATACTAGATTATAGCACCAGAATTTAATTATTCAGGGTCCGAATGATCCTGAAGACTCAGATATCCATTTCAAGCCAATTCCCCACTACCTAGGGATCTAGCTCACCCTAAAGCATCAGTTTTCTTTGATGTTGGAACTCACAGAGGTTTTTACACCTAAATACATCCTTATCCTACCATACTAGAATAATTTGTTACTTGGTACATGGGGGCGATGCTACCTTCCCACCTGAAGGAAAGATCACATGAGATATCCCCTAAACTGAGGCATCATCACTAATGAGATCATCGTTATAATATGGAATATATAACCTATATATCTATCTTCATGGAGTAATCCTATAAGTATTCAATATTTACCATAGTTAGATAATAATAATATATATATATATATATGGGGATATTACTCAAGAATACAATTCAAATACTTAATCCTATATGATGCATGTCTAATGTTCCCTGCAACAAATGTATCTGTATACTGAGTCAAAAATCCTATATTCAGATTCCTATTTTATGGATACATCAGTCATCAAAACAATACTATATTCCATATCTTAAAATATTCACTTGAGACATTTCATCACAATTACCCTAAGTTCTTAACCAAACCTCATAAGGGAATAAAACCCCAAACACCATCATGAGGTCAAACCACCTCTAATACCACTCTGTAATGACCCAACCCATTGGGGCACACCTGTATGCTGGATGGCTAAGCCTCCACAACCCCAAGATAGCCTCCACAAGACAAGTATTGAGAAGGCATAACTAAAATGGGAGGCCTTTTCCTAATGAACATGTATGCATGCACCCAACCATCTGTATGAAATAGTGTGGAGGGATATAATGTAAAGACTATAACATATAGAGATAAACATTACAAGAAAAAAACTCAAGGAATATAGTAGAGTACATTAGAATAAATCCAAATTATAAAGGGAAAAAATATACTCCCAACTAAAAAAGATGTCCCAACCTATCAACAACTAGAAAAAAAAATTGTTGAGAGAGCCCGACTAAGGATATTTATGCCCGAGAACTATATGTGGTATATGAAATTGAGTAACCCTATACTTATTTGAAATAATTTTTGATCTATCCATCATCTTTATAAGACATGTCACATGTGGGAAAATCTCCTTAAGGTGTTATTATATACATACCCAATAGGATTCCCTAAAAACTGATTGGGAGAAACAATAGACATGATAGAAGTAGTTATCTCAAACCAAAGAAAGAGGGAATCAGAAACCAAAAACATATATATAAATATATTCTCATAAAATAAAACTAGATGATAGAGAAAGGGGATCTCTATATCACATCCTATCCTAGGAAGATGAGTATTCCTATTGCTCTGAAGGATCATCATCGATTCTCAGTATCTCTCATGTCTATCTGAAGAAGTCGTGAGGAGAACCCACACCTCGCCACAATTTAATAGCACGATGGAGAGAAATATCCAATATAAAGAGTATTTTTTTCCCTAATATTATAGGGGGATTCTACTCATAATATGGACAGATGACCTGTTCCTGAGTACAGTAGAGTGATGCCACTTAAAGGAAGGATAGAGTACCCACGCCATGGTACAATAGGGGGGTTCATATCAAAGTATAGTGGACCCATTACCTAGTATGATTGGGGGTTCCACTTAGTAGGTATCAGTAGATGACATGTTCCCTTTTTCATCATGGGGGTTCCTTTCAATTTTCAGATGAACTGTGCCATAATAAGTTAGGGGTTCCACTAGGTAAGTATAAATAGAGGACTTGTGCCTAGTACAGTAAGGGGAGAACACTATATACATGAAGGAACCACATCCTCATTCCATATGGGGTTCCACTTAATGGGTGGAGGACCTATATACTTGTGCCAAAGATAGGTTCCACTCAAACCAGAGAAAGGAGTATGGTGGAACAATACCCGAGTATGATAGGGGTTTTTCAACCCCAACCTTTCTATGATAATTCTACCTAATCACTATCATCGTCAACTATCCCATGAATAATATTCATCCTCAAAAAATCCCAAGTTGAATCTAAAATTTCACTATAATATATACCATCGGGTTCGAAGAGGAAAAATTTATAGGATAGGCTACTCATGGTCCAAAATATTAGTCTAAACAAATGATAGATGTATAGTGTAAGTTTCTCGTAGTGTTGTATGACATGTATGTTTCTCAAACATTGTTAGTTCCTTCTCTACTTTCTATTAGTGTTCTCCTCTAGAAATAGCGTGCAGTCCATGTCTCCATAAAAGGCATGTAAGGGAGACCAAACAGTATTTATTGGGCACCTAAGGCCTTCTTATGTGCTCTTGGTTGTTCCCGTATTCATCGGGTCATGCCAATATACCTAGTTGTGTATATGGTCGAGCCCAAGTATTAGATCATGCATGGGTACCCCTAGAGTACACAGTGTGTTCTCCTGCATGGGGTCCTACATGTGTTATAGATGGCACATGGATTGGCCACTTGGGAATGGTCACATGACATGTGGGACCAACCACATGTCGTGTGATCCATATCTTCCCTGAAACCCATGTTATCATAGATCTTTTGGGTTACACGGTGTGTATTCATTAGACTACACACTGTGTAGTTTCATTTTCCACAAATACTCTATGTTCTTAACATGCCATAATCACACAACTTCCTCCACCATTTCTTCCAGAAAACATGATTGGGTTCCTAAATCAAGGTTTTTTCATGCTCGATCCATCACTAGTGCCTAGATTCTAGCCACCCGAACCTCACACATCCACACTTGTTTCTTTAAAAATATTTATGTTTCCACTCTTGATCCTATATCAATGGATATATCACCCAAAACACACTACTCATATTTATACATCATCAAATAACTACTCTTCTCATCATTATTTAATCCTCCATGATTTCAGAGGTTTGATCACACTCGAACCCAACCCAACATTGTTGAACTATTACCACATGGGCCAACAGTGAATAAAGTTATGAATGGAGGGGGAAATGCACGTAAACAAAGTGAAAAATTGTTTTCAAAGTGTTCTTGGACAAAAATTTCATAATCAAGAAGTCCATGGGGTGATATTAAATCAGTAAGTTATTTCAATCAGATACAATATTATAAAATAAGTTATGGGGCTCATGTAGTGGTTGGAAGATGCTAGAAATCAAATAATATTAAAGATCCATGCTTGATTAAATTAAATAAGGATATACACACTCAAATAATTTTCCATACCATGATTATGGATCAATAATTTATGAATAAAACATTCACCATAAATGTGGAGATCTCACTATTTTTTCTACCTATAGATTCACCTCGATTTGATCACCATTCATCATCTGATTCTGATTATACAGTGAAGAATGCTCTGAATCTCTTCTCAAGGATCCTAGGGTTATGGTACTAACCTTGGAGAACTTCTATAGCATCAATTATATAGATGAAATTAAGGTATATTTATTAAATGAATTAATTTTATAATTCTTTTAATTAATCCACTTAAAGTACCCACTAATGGTTTCCTCATCCGAATGTCTGATGTCGACCAACTTTAGGTCATTCCTATTATAAACATCATGTTCCAAGTTATTTCATGGTCATATATTTTTTATCTGGGACTCTATTTATGGGATAAAATGTTATTTCTAAAAACCTGCATGCACATGGTATTATTATATTTAATATTTTTATAATATCAATTATAGGCTCACAATGCCTTGGAATCTCCCACGATCTTAATGCGTGGTTTAGAAAATATTTCATAATATATTCCAAATTCTTATGAAGAAAAAAGTGTAACCATAATTGCCGGAAGATCCAAATTACTCCACTAACTTTGATTCTATTCATTCCCCTCAACCACATATATTTCCTAAGGTAATCAATTTTTTCATTACTATTTCTCCTAAATGTGATCAAATAACTTTTGATAACATTATATTACCAAAATTATTCTAGGTGAAGTTATATGAAATTTATATCTATCAACACCTATGAATAACCTTAATTTGAGGCGTACGATGTATAATATCTATGGAGACATAAAACATAATAAAAAACTCCCAAAATATCACATGATAGTGGGAATTGAAGAGCGCATGAACTGAGTATGAAGTTAGATACTCTGCTTGATGATATGGAAATCATTATGGTCAATAATGCTATTGGAACTTTTATAGAATGGTTTTCTAATCTTATAAAGACACATGAGGTATGTCCTTAACAAAAAAATTTCAAATGAAAAAACATTAATAGGTGATGAAAAAAGTTTTAAAATGAGGTATGGTATTATAGACAGATAAAACAATAGAGAAACAAAAGGTCAAATCAAAACAATCCAATGAATCCACTAATAAATCAAAAGGACCTTTCAAGAGTACCTTCCCCCCACTAGTTCCACTTTCACATATATTAATAGCACAATTTCATATAGACACAACATTCAAAGATGTACATATATCCTACATTGAATATAAAGAATAAATATTTAGAGATGTCATAATAGGTGTGATTAATATGGAGAGTATAAATGATATTATCATGTTTTAATGTTTGGGACTCTTAGTTTTAATAAATACATGATGTATATTTTAATTATCCATCTATCCAAAAAAGTATCTATTATGTTCATTACAGTTGATAAGTATTCATATTTTCTACTTGCATATATATTACTAGTAAAAACTGGGAATCCTTATGAAGAATGATTTATAATCATTCCTCCTCCTCCAATGGCCCAAAGGCCTTCATTTTTTAATGATTTTGATAATAAACCTTTCAAGGGGTGAGGTGGAACCCTTAAAAGGCCCGTAGGTGAAAGTATTACATGGCTCATAGGCCTTAGAGGAATTCATTGCTTGTAGGCTTCAAACATTACATGCAACCCAGACTAACTACTCGGAACTGCTCCCCCCTAGCATCTTCTCATGAAATCAGCTCTCCACTTTCACATGGATGATTGGATAGTCTTTCCCATGCATGTACAAGCTTGTATCGATGGAAAGTGACATACCCTATCATTCTTTCAATCCGTTTATCTTTGCTCTGGTGAAAGATCCTTGCTCCTCCTCCTTCTGAAGCTTTTTCCTTGTAGGTTGTTTGCTTTTCAATTACACTAAAGGTGGATTGAAGGCCTTGAGGTGGCCCAAAGGCCTTAGTAACCTAAAGGCCTAGGTGGACTCAAGGCCTTAAAGGACTCGAGGAACAAATTAGTGGCCCGAAGGCCCAAAAAGGGGAATATTCTGGCTGCTACAGTGCCAAACAGTGCCTGCTACAGATCCCGCTATAGTTCCTGCTACAGTTATGCATAGTTCCTGCTACAATTCCCTCTACAGTACCTGCTACAATTCCTGCTACAGTACCTGCTATAGTACTGCTACACTACCTGCTACAGTACTGCTATAGTACCAGAAATTATCCTCCACCTGGATTTGATCCCAGGTCTCTTAGATGCACTTAAGGAGTCCTCACCAATTAAGTTGAGGCTCATGTGAGATTTATAATCATTAATCCCTATATAATTTCTATGAACAATGTTTCTTTGGAATCAACAGAATTTTAAAATATAAAATCTTCACTAAGAAAGGATTTTGAGAAGAAAATAATTGAATACATACTCTTCATGATTCCTAAAATTTAGGGATAAAACTCTACAATCTAATCATATAATTATTTTTTATTTTTTCATCACTTTTTTTCTTAGGAAAAAGTAGATGCTCATTATAATCAATTTAGATACCCCATATGTTTATTTTTTGGATCCAATGCATGGATTTCCATCTAATTGGACATACATGATGTCTATTATGAATATGTAATACATTTACATCAACATTTTATAGTTAAAAATTGAATTATATGTTTAATTTTTTTTAATGAGAATTTTGTTATGATAGAAATATCAATAAATATAGGCCATATAATGGTATGAGGACGGTGACTGAACACAAAAAGCATATTGATTTCTTTAAATGCAAACAAATTAAGGTATATATAGTAATATTTAACTATAAAAATATATTTTAAAAATAATTATTTTGATCAAATTTTATACAGTGTCTAAATAAAAATAATGATAATTATTGTGGATATTACATTTTCTAATTTATAAAAGATATCATATATAATCAAAAGGCTAACATCCCCAAAAAATTAGTTTACAATGGAAATTACAATTTCATTAGAAATATTTGTTAATTGTTTAACTTTATATATTTTCTCAGTACTAATAGTACTACAAACATTATATGTACTTAAAATAAGTAAATTTGTTTAGAGATGAGTGGGCATATTATGTGGTGTTAGAATATTTATCAACATCAAATTTAGGTGATTACCTATTATGTTTGTAATATAGTATGGTATTTGACCTTAGAGATACATTTGGGATGTGAATCATTAATATCATAATTATTATATATTATGTTGACCTCACCTGTTTTGATAATCCCAATTATGCTTTCATATACTTTGATAATCTCAATCTAATATTTTTCTATATATTAATTCTTTCAATATGTTCTCAAGATGATAATAATATTAAAATAATACCTGAGATAGTTTAATCTTTGTTATCCATGTTTATATATGCTCTAAAGTAATTCTAACCCATTCGGATATGTTTTGTATAAAACAGATAAGTATTAAGTCACTGGTCTGCGTTTAGCTAGAGATACTGGTACTCAGTCTACCAATAGACGTAGTCTACTGATAGACAGAGTCACCGATACACTAAGGTCACCAATATGTACAGAGCTACTGACAGACAAACAGACTTGAGCTACCGATAGACTGAAGTCTACCGATAGAACTAGTTCACAGATTTAGTCTACCGATACAGAACAGACGAGCTACTGATGTGCATGTCTACCAATAGTTACCGATAGACTACTGATATAAAGTGATATCGATGGAGAGACAACTACCGATGGAGAGACAACTACTGATCGATCAAAAGCTGTCGATAACAAAATCTACCGATAACAAGAGATACCGATGGAACTAAAGTCACAGGTATATGAGCAACTGATGCAAGTTCAAAAGAGCTACCTATGGAAGGTTTTGAGACACAAATTCCACCGTGAACGTCTACCAATAAAAGGATACTAATGCTTGACCAACCAGTCAAAACCTACACTCTTCATACTATTTATTTATTTAGCTAACGGTTACATTTGATGGTTTTAATGCAGTTAATGTTATTTAATGATTTCTATTGCATGTTAGGGAACCGTACCTAGTACCCATGCAAAAGGTGATTATTCTTTTCTGCCAAAGATGAAAGCTATAAAGGGATAGAAAGAGAACACTAGATATATGGATGTATTTGACACGAAAGGAACTAAGAAGACACATGAAGGGTGAAGCAGACAAGAGTTGAACAGCATTCAAATGTGGAGCATTTTTCACTAGTCTACATCCATACTCCAAGAATCCTGGACATACATGAAGAAACTTATTATAGAGGAGAACACAAGATGCATCTTGAGTGAAGAACTACAACAAGCATTTCATGCACTCAGTATGTTAAGTTGGGCCAAGAATCAGAGAAGAAAACAACACTCTGTTTTCTGAGAAAAACCAGAGAAGGACTCAGAAGCTTTTCTGATAAACCAAACGAGTCCAGAGCTACACTGCAAATCACTAAATCATTTCTAAACTCAATCATACTTCTCTTAGTGATTCTTTCATTTAAATTTTGAGCAGTGTGTGTACCCTGTTTATTTTACACACACACTTTTTCCTAAGCTAAACTGGAGGATTCTTAAATCCTCACTCAAACTCCATAACTCTTTTGTTTCCTACTGTGGATGGTGGTAGAGGTTGAGTAAGACCTGAACAGCTTGTGTGCTATTTTTTTCTTTTCCCATGAAGAACTGTGGTAGAGGTATTTGTACCTGAAAAGTAGTGTACTGTTGTTTAACCCCAATCTAGGGTGTGGATCAATTTATATAAATTTTTGAGAGGACTAAGTCTCGACTTGAGACTGAACCTCTTTGTTAACTTTGTTGTGATTTTATTTTAAGTGTATAAGTATTACATATATATTTTACATTCTGATGCTTATTACTTTGAAATACAAAACTGTTTTAAAGCTACTTTGATAGTTAAATTAGCAAGTGTTTATACTTATTGTAAACCAGTAAGTTAGTTTCAAAAGTTAAGTTAATATTCAGATTAAGTCAACTGAGACCTAATCAATCTTTGAGAAACTGATTGAACATTTACACTCTGTATAGATTCACTACAGTTTAACATTTTTTTTAAATTGGGGGATATTAAGAGAAATATTTTTAATAGAATTTTAATTGGTACTCAATTCACCCCCCTCTTGAGTATCCACTCCGACCAACATTTGGTATCAAAGGATTATTTTTGTTAAAGGATTTTTGAAATACTCTATTTTTCAACTGTGATTTTAGTTGCATATTTAATGATCTTAAATTTCTGTTAGTTCTAAATTTTATCTCTTTAAAACTATTCTCTAAAATCTATCTATGGATAATAGACTAGAGGGTGCTACTACTAACCGGTCACCTTTCTTTAATGGTACAAACTATGCCCAGTGGAAACTGAAAATGAAAATTCATTTAGAAAGCATGGGTTTTGATATCTATACTGCTATAGAATCTCAATATAAAATTCTAGAAACTGAAAGAACAACTTGGAATGAACCTAAAAAGACTTCTTACAATAATAACTGTAAAGCTATGAATGCCTTGTACTCTACTTTAGGAGATGAAGAGTTTAATAGAATTTCTGCTTGTAAAACTGCTTATGAAATATGGGATACTTTGGGTGTCTCTCATGAAAGAACGACCAATGTTAAAGAAATGAGATTGAATACTTATACTGTTAAATATGAAAATTTTAAAATGAAAATTGATTAACCTGTTTCTGATATGTATCTCAGGTTTAATGAGATAGTCAATACAATGAGTTTACTTGGGAGATCTGTTCCAACTAAGGAACAAATTATGAGGATACTGAGATGTTTGCCAGAACGATGGAGATGCACCTCTGTCTCAATCAGAGAGTCATGTGACATTGGAGCACTGCCAGTAAAAGAGCTTATTAGTAAATTAATGATGTATGAGGAAGAACTCAAGGTGAATGAGGAGGAAGATGATGAACCTAAGAGAAAATCTGTAGCTTTCCAGTCTACTGCTTGTAAGAGTAAAGACAAGAAGAAAATGCAAATACCTATTGAGAGTTCAACCAGTGAAGATTCTAATTCAGATAGTGATGCTGAGATGGATTAGATAGCTAGGAGATTCAAGAAGTTTTATAGGAAAAATAAATTCTTCAGGAAATCTAACTAAAAAGGAAAGTATGACAACAAGGGACACTATAAAAAGGATTGGAAGAAAGCTTACAAGGATAATGGAATAGTCTGCTATGAGTGTAAAAGGAGAGGACACATCAAGGCTGATTTTCCAAAATTAAAAGTCATAAATAAATATGATTATAAGGATAAGAAGTACAAGAAAGCTATAAAGGCTACCTGGAGTGCATCTGAAGACAACACAAGTGAATCTAAAGTTTTTGATTCTGAGAAGAATCATGCCAACATGTGCTTTATGATTAATACCTTTGAGGTACCTGTTTCCCCTGTACTAAATGATTATTATTCTTTAAATAACAGTGACTCAGACAATGATGAAAATATGTCTAAATATGACCTATTTGAATACTGTAATATGCTGAAAGAGACATTCAATGAACTTAAAGACAAATACAAATCATTAAGGAAACAGCATGCTCTCACTACTACTGTTAAAACCGAACTTATTATTGAAAAAGAGAAAAATGATCAACTATTAAAGGAAAATACAGAACTGAAAATGTCAAATGAGAAAATTATAAAAGACTTAGAGAAGTTTACAAATGGAAAGGATACACTAACTCAAATGTTAGGTAAACAAGTTTCTCCTAAATAGACTACTGGTTTGGGATACCAACCTGGACAGAGATAGTTCACTAAAACTCGATTTATTCCTAAGTCTGGACAAAATTCTGCTTATTCTAGTTCTGGAAATCCCTATGCTTCAACCAGTTATTCATATAGTTATAGGTCAAATAAAGTTTATCTTTCAAAATATTTTGATTTTTTAAATTATATGAGACCCATAAGACAAATATGGGTACCTAAAGCTTTGATTGCTAACCTTTCTGGACCCAAGAAGATCTGGGTACCAAAATCATTTCCTATCTAAATCTATTTTGTAGGAAACCTGTTTGAAGAGTTCTCATAAGAAGGTATGGTACTTGGATAGTGGATTCTCAAGACATATGTCTGGAGATTATTCATGTTTCAAAAGTTTAATAAAGGTTGATAGAGGCTATGTCACCTTTTGTGATAATTCTAAAGGAAAGATCATTGGCCTAGGCCAGATTGGTAACTCTAATTCAGTTTTAATTTCTAAAGTTTTATTTGTTGATGGACTTAAGTATAACCTGTTAATTATTTCTCAATTATGTGATGATGGATTTAATGTGAAATTTAAAAATGATTCTTGTAATGTTTTTAATTCTGAAAATTATTTAGTATTTTCTGCTTTAAGAAATGAAAATGTTTATGCAGTTGATTTAAATTCATTAGCTAAAAAAAATGTTACTTGTTTAAATGCATTTCATAAAGAGTCTTGGATTTGGCACAGAAGATTAGGACACTGAAAAATCTATTCACTTAGAAAATTAACTAGGAAGAACTTAGTTAGAGACCTACCTAAACGTGAATTCCCAAATGAAAAAGTTTGTAATCCCTGCCAAAAGGGAAAGCAACATAAAGTTTCTTTTAAATCAAAGAAATAAGTTTCAACTTATCAACCTCTCGAGCTGGTTCACATGGACTTTTTTGTACCATCTAGATTTTCTAGTCTAAATTGGAATCACTATGTCTATGTTTTAATATATGACTTTTCTAGATATACTTGGGTATAATTATTAGCTCACAAAAGTGAAGCTTGTTCTTAATTTGTTAAATACTCCAAATATATAGAAAATCTTAGTGGAATTAAGATTAAAACTCTAAGAAGTGATCATGGACGTGAGTTTGAAAATCAAGAGTTTGAATATTATTGCTCACACAATGGCTATAGTAACAACTTTTCTGCTCATTGAACACCTCAGCAGAATGGTGTAGTAGAAAGAAGGAATAGAACCCTTAAAGAAATAGCTAGGTCTATTCTTAAAGAATATGACCTGCCTATTTACTTTTGGGCTGAAGCTATGAATAGAGCTTGTTATATCATTAATAGAGTCTTAATTAGACCAGTTCTTAAGAAGACCCCTTATGTGTTGTGGAATAATAGAAAACCTAAAGTTAGTTAATATAGATTCTTTGGCTGCAAAGTTTTTATTCTTAATACAAAGGATAATCTGGACAAGTTTGCTTCTAAGAGTGATGAAGGAATTTTTCTTGGTTATTATTTAACTAGAAAAGCCTATAGAGTCTTTAATAAGAGAACCAAATGTGTAGAAGAATATATTCACATCACGTTTGATGAAACTGATCCACATGAGCCTAAAACCTCTCTTGAAAATCATGAGGAAGATTTGAGTGTTCTGGACCTTAATGATAAATCTAAAGAACCTGCTGTAAAAACATCCAATTCTGGACATATTCCAGAATCTACTACTATGGAACCTAAACCTATAGATGAACCTGAAATTTCTAGTCCTACCTTTACTAGATCAACAAGGATTCTAAAGAATCATCCTTTGGATGTTGTTGTTGGTAATCTTGATAGAGGGACACATACTAGAGCTTCTCTAAGAAATCAGGTTAAATATCAAGCCTTTCTTTCACATCTAGAACCTAAAAATATCAATGATGCTATCAATGATGAATTTTGGGTAATGGATATGCAAGAAGAGTTAAATCAATTTGAAAGAAACAAAGTCTGGGAATTATTTGATAGAACTAAGGACACTTTAACAATAGGCACAAAATGGGTTTTTAGAAACAAAGTTGATGAGTCTGGAAACATAGTTAGAAACAAAGCTATAATAGTAGCACAAGGATATTGTCAAGAAGAAGGTATAGACTATGAGGAAACCTTTGCACCTGTAGATAGACTAGAATCCATTAGGATCTTACTTGCATATTCTGCTCATCTGAATTTCAAGTTATATCAAATGGATGTCAAAAGTGCTTTTCTAAATGGTTTTATTGTTGAAGATGTTTTTATTGAACAAACACCTAGATTTACTAATCCTCATTTTCCAAATCAAGTTTTTAAACTTTATAAAGCTTTATATGTTTTAAAACAAGCTCCAAGAGCTTGGTATGATAGACTTAGTAATTTTCTTATTTCAAAATGTTTTACTAAAGGGATTTCTGATCCAACTCATTTTATTAAAAGAATTTCTAAAGATGTTTTAATATTTCAAATCTATGTTGATGATATTATTTTTGGATCTTCTAAACATTATTTATGTACTGATTTTTCTAAGAGTATGCAAAATTAATTTGAAATGAGTTTAATGGGAGAACTTAAATATTTTTTTGGATTTCAAGTGTTTCAAAATGAAAATGGTATTTTTTTTTGAATCAAAGTAAATATACAAAGGATATTTCAAAACATTTTGGTTTGGATAGTATTAAGGAAGGTGAAACTCCTATGAGTACTGTTTGTAAATTGGATGCAGATGAAACTGGTAAACCAGTGGATCAAACCAATTACAGAGGTATGATTGGAAGCATACTTTACCTTAATTCTAGTCGACCAGATATTATGTTTAGTGTGTGTATGTGTGTAAGATTTAAAGATAATCCAAAAGAATCTCATTTACTTGTTGTTAAAAGAATTTTTAAGTATCTTAAACATACTATAAACTTTGGTTTGTTTTACCCAAAAGGACAACCCTTTGAGTTAATGAGTTATTCAGATGCTGATTTTTCTGGTTGCAAGTTGGATTGAAAAAGCACTTCAGGAACATGTCATTTATTGGGAAAGTCCTTAGTATCTTGGTTTAGTAAGAAGCAGAATTTTGTTACATTATCCACTGCCGAAGCAGAGTACATTGCTGCTGGTAGTTGCTGTGCACAAATTATGTGGATGAAACACACTCTTTTAGACTATGGATATGACTTTAGGCACGTGTCAATCAACTGTGACAATACTAGTGCAATAAATATCTCGAAGAACCCTGTGTCTCACTCTATGACCAAACACATTGATGTAAGGCACCATTTCTTGAGAGATCATTACCAAAATGGTGATATAATTCTTGAGTTTATAGGTACTAAACATCAATTAGCCAATATTTTCACTAAACCTTTGAGTTCAGAAAGGTTAAGTTACATTATACATGAGTTAGGTATGTATAACCTTCATCGGTAGCTAACCTCACCAATGGAAAATTCTCATCGATGTGAAATTTTCACCGATGTAAAATTCTCACCGATGTGAAGTTCTCACTGATGTGAAGTTCTCACTGATGTGAAGTTCTCACCGATGTGAAGTTCTCACCGATGTGAAATTCTCACCGATGTGAAGTTATCACTGATGTGAAATTCTCACCGATGTGAAGTTCTCACCGATGTGAAGTTCTCACTGATGTGAAGTTATCACCGATGTGAAATTCTCACCAATGTGATGCTCTCACCGATGTGAAGTTCTCACCGATGTGAAGTTCTCACCAATGTAAAATTCTCACTGATAGGAATCCTCACCAATAGAAATTCTCACTGATGTGTGCTCTATTTTAAAACTTCTGTCTGCCGCCAGAATCTGAATTGTTTTTTTACTTTATTTTTATTTTTTATTTTATGATTCCAAAATGATAAAACTAAAGTCAGAGCTACTTATAAATCCACCGAGCCTCAAACCTTAACCCTCGAACCTTAGCTCTCGAATCCTTAGAGAACACTAAATCCTTCGAACCAGTGATGGAAAAAACCAAACTTCCTATTGTCAGAGATGACTCTGTTGAGCCGAAAACAAAGAAGCAGAGGACTGATAAAGAAGAAAGTGGAAGTGGAAGTGTTGCTAGAACTAGGTCGGGGAAACGACTAGTGAATCCTCATCTACAAAATCGAGTTATGGTGATTGAAAAGGAACTGTCTGTAGAATGGTTGCTGCCTAGAAGGTCTTTAGTGCTCGAAGTTCTTAAAGATCAAAAATGGGTAGAGTATTTTTTGAACAATAATGGTCCTTAATTTTCAAAATTAGTGAAACGTTTTTACGATTTTTTTAACCTTTGAAGAATCAGAGAATGAAAATAGAGTAACCTATTTTGTAAATGGAAAGGAGATATAATTTTCATCTGTTGAATGGGATGAGTGCTTGAAAGTTCCACATGAATGAGTATCTGGATATGTCGCGAGAGCCATGCCACCTACCAGTGAAATTTTCGATTATGAGACTGCTTTGGAAGAGCTGACTGGTGATAGAAGTCAAATACAAGTAGTGGCTGCAGAAATTAATGGAGAGAACAGATTTTTGTTCAAATTTGTTCATCATGTCTTGATACCGAGGAGAGGAGACTTTTCCAATTCGAGATATCAGTATATCTATCTCCTGCACCTCTTAAGACATTGGGTAAAGGTTAATTTGTGAAGATTGTTGATGCTCCAGATGGAAGATATGACAAGGCCAGAATCAAAGAAAAATTCCTTATTCTTTGCTAAGTTTATCTCTGTGATGATCAAGGTAAAAGGGGTTGATGAGTCTCAAGATGAGACAGTGGTAGTGAAGAATAATTTCTGTATCACAACTACAGTTTGTAAGTACATGAAAATTAATTGGAACCCTTGGAGAGTAGAATGGGTCAATGATGACCAGAGGGTGTATGACAAGTTTAATCCTGTGGATCATCCTTCCAGACCAAAGTATGTGAGGGATCCAGGTCTAGGACCTGATGAAGAGGATCCAAAATACAGTGATGATTCATAAGAGGAAGAGTCCTCTACGGATGAAGGAGGAGACCCTGACTTGCCTCCTAGCCCAGCTTCTGAAAATCTAGATCACATAAATCAGATAATGAAGAAGTTGCTTTAGAGGCTGTTGAAGTGGATGCTGTAGAAAATGAAGAAGATGTTCATGAGAGTGAAGCATCTATGTCAGCTGATTTGAGCCTGAGTCTAGTGATTGGACAATCTTTAGTACCTACTGAGGAAGCAAATGAAGTTGACATACCCTTTCCTAATCTATAAGACCCTGTTATTGCTGCAGTGATGGAAATGATAGTGGAAGATTATTTTTAGGATGAAAGACCTGTTGAGAATGTTGTTGAGCATGATGCTGATAATGTTGTTATCCTAATTGAGGATGCACCCATTTAGGGGGAGCATCAATCTAATTTTGGAAGTGTTATAGTGGATGTTGGTTTTAATTATTGGGCAGAAGACCCTGGTTTTGAAGTCTTTGGTTTAGACTATCCTGATTCAGATAATGAAGCATCTCTAAATAGACCAAAAATTGTTTATTATGTTGAATCTAAATTATTTCCTAAAGATGTGGTCAGAATACATGACCTGGATAAGCTGAAGAAAAACCTTAAGGAAAGTTTTGTGGAAGAGGTAATGAAAATGGAAGTTTTTATGGTATCTTCAATTCAATCAGTTATAACTGACTCTATGGTCAGTTTAGCCTCTGAAAGAGCATCTGTAGCAATTTCACCTGCTGATTTGGTTACCAAGGCTGATATGGATATCTTAAGGGATGAGCTGAAAGAATATTTTAGTGCCTCAATTGCTGAGATAAAGTAGAGTTTTGCTGAAGAAATGATTATGTTGGAAAGATATTTTGAACTATCTCTTGCCTGTAATTTATTTTATTGGAGAAATAGTTGAAGAAGTTAAAGACTGTCAGGCTCAAGTTTCTAGACTTGAAGCAGATCTTGAAGCTCTATAGGAATCTATTGTTTCTTTATACCCTTACATGAGCTCAAAATCCCAAGCAGATAAGGACTTATCTTGTGTGAAGAGTGTTGTAAGACAGATGGTTTCAGTATTTGAAGGTTTCAAAACGTCAATGAAAGATCATATTACAATCCAGGATTCCCAAGTTCAAAATCTTATCAGTGGATTGACCAAAATCTTCAAAGAGACTAGATCCTTCTCTGTTGGTTCTCTTGCATCTAAACCTTCGATGGATTTGAATCAGTTTCGAGCTATGATGAAAGAGGAGCTTGGTTCTGCCTTAACTAGTAGCTCTGTGGACTCATATGAGCTGAGCAGAGTTGTGCTTTCTACTAGAGATTTAGCTAGAGAAACTATGAAGATATTCCAAGACTACATGAGAGAATCCTCTGCCTCTCAAAAAGAATTGAAAGAAAAGGTGGACTCCAATTTCTCCAAAATTTACACAAAGACCCAAATGACCAGTCATTTCAAGCTTCTGATTGAGAATATGAAACTGCCTCCTGTCAATCAAGCCTTCAGAGAGCAAGTTAGCAAGCTAAGAGAATTGATACCAGCATTGGAAAAGTTTATGGAGAACAAGGATGACTTCATATCCGCTATGGAGAGAGGAGGAGGAATAATTATGGATTTCAGAAATCTATTGTTGCCTTTTATGCATGTTGATGTCAGGCCAGTGATTGTCCCTCCTGCTTTGCCTGCCTCTGCCTCTACTGCTTCTCTAATTCATCTGACTCCTATCCAAGCAATTCTAAGCCTCACACCTATGATCACACAAAGGACTACTCAATACAGGCCAGGCACAGTGTCAGTTGCTCAGCCTCCTGTGGTCATTTCAGGAATTCCTAAGCCTTCACCAAAATCCTCACCACCTGAATCCTCTTCTAATCCCAAGGGAAATCTCACATTAAGGATGTGGATTGATCAAGTGGTTGGACTGTTTGATAGGAACACTATGTATTTTGTTTTCTGTTTTTGTACCTTTTTGTAACATTTAATACAAGTGATTTTCTTCTATTCCTATTTTTCCATTTCTCTTTGTTATTTCCCACTTTTTGATTATCACAAAGGGGGAGAAATATTTTACAAAGGGGGAAAAATACTCTCTAAGTATCAAAAGAGGAAGACATATTCACCTAGAGGGAGAGATATTAATTAAAGGGGGAGAAATTTTATCTAAGAGATATCATGCTTTGCCCCTTTGATACCTCTGAATTTCATCTTCTGATACGAGTTCCTTTTATATCATCCTCTGATATCATTTCATTTAGTTCTCTGATACTACTAAATTTTACCTCTGATATCATGGATTTTTCTTTTATATTCGATACATTTAATTCTATCTTTGATAAATTATGTTTTATACCATACTATTTTCTCTGAGAAAATTGAGTTTAATTATATATCCTCTGATAAATTTTTTTTAAAATGATAATATCATAAGTTGTGATTATCAAAAAGGGGGAGATTGTTGACCTCACCTATTTTGATAATCCCAATTATGCTTTCATATACTTTGATAATATCAATATAATATTTTTCTATATATTAATTATTTCAATCTGTGCTCAATATGATAATAATATTAAAATAATCCCTGAGATAGTTTAATCTTTGTTTATCCATGTTTATATAAGCTCTGAAGTAATTCTAACCCATTCGGATATGTTTTTTATAAAACAGATAAGTATTAAGTCACGGGTCTGCGTTTAGCTAGAGCTACCGGTACTCAGTCTACCGATAGACTTAGTCTACCAATAGACAGAGTCTCCGATACACTAAGGTCACTGATATGTACAAAGCTATCGACAGACAAACAGACTAGAGCTACTGATAGACAGAAGTCTACCGATAGAACCAGTTCACAGATTCAGTCTACTGATACAGAACAGATGAGCTACCGATGTGCATGTCTTCTAGTAGTTACCGATAGACTACTGATGCAAAGAGATACCGATGGAGAGACAGCTACCGATGGAGAGACTGCTACCGATGGATCAAAAGCTACAGATAACAAAAGCTACTAATAACAAGAGCTACTGATGAGACTGAAGTCACCGTTATATGATCTACCGATGCAAGTTCAAAAGAGCTACCTATGGAAGGTTTTGCGACACAAAGTCCACCGTGCACGTCTACTAATAAAAGGATACTAATTCTTGACCAACCAGTAAAACCCTATACTCTTCATACTATTTATTTATTTAGCTAACGGTTACATTTGATGGTTTTAATGCAGTTAATGTTATATAATGATTTCTATTGCATGTCAGGGAACCGTACCTAGTACCCATGAAAAAGGAGATTATTCTTTTCTTCCAAAGATGAAAGCTATAAAGGGATAGAAAGAGAACACTGGATATATGGATGTATGTGACACAAAAGGCACTAAGAAGACACACGAAGGGTGAAGGAGACAAGAGCTGAACAGTATTCAAATGTGGAGCATTTTTCACTAGTCTACATCCATACTCCAAGAATCCTAGACATACACGAAGAAACTTATTCTAGAGGAGAACACAAGCTGCATCTTGAGTGAATAACTACAACAAACATTTCATGCACTTAGGCTGTTAAGCTGGACCAAGAATCAGAGAAGAAAACGACACTTTGTTTTCTGAGAAAAACCAGAGAAGGACTCAGAAGCTTTTCTGATAAACCAAATGAGTCCAGAGCTGCACTGCTAATCACTAAATCATTTCTAAACTAAATCATACTTCTCTTAGTGATTCTTTTATTTACATTTTGAGCAGTGTGTGTACACTGTTTATTTTACACACACGTTGTATCCTAAGCTAAACTGGAGGATTCTTAAATCCTCACTCAAACTCCATAACTCTTTTGTTTCCCACTATGGATGGTGGTAGAGGTCGAGTAAGACCTGAACAGCCTGTGTGCTGTTGTTTTCTTTTCCCATGAAGAACTGTGGTAGAGGTCTTTGTACCTGAATAGTAGTGTACTATTGTTTAACCTCGATCCATGGTGTGGATCAATTTATATAAATTCTTGAGAGGACTAAGTCTCGTCTTGAGACTGAACCTCCTGGTTAACTTTGCTGTGCTTTTATTTTAAGTCTATAAGTATTACATATATATTTTACATTCCGATGCTTATTACTTTGAAATACAAAACTATTTTAAAGATACTTTGATAGTTAAATTAGAAAGTTTTTATACTTATTGTAAACCAGTAAGTTAGTTTCAAAAGTTAATTTAATCTTCAGATTAAGTCAAATGAGACCTAATCAATCTTTGAGAAACGAATTAAACATTTACACTCTATATAAATTCACTACAGTTTAACTTTGTTTTTAAATTGGGGGATATTAAGAGAAATATTTTTAACAGAATTTTAATTGGTACTCAATTCACCCCCCTCTGGAGTATCCACTCTGACCAACATATTATTTTTTCCCTATTTCTCGAGGGGAAGTATAATGGAGGGTTACACTCTATGGATTATGTAAGAGATAGTAACATGTCTAAAGTTTCTCATGCTCAGGATAGATTAAACTTCAATGATGCTACTAAGATAATGTTGATAGTTATATGGTTCAAGAATGTATACATACATCATGAAAAGATGATATCCTACTACTTATTTATTTAATTTTGATTGATATAATTCTTGAACAAGAACAAAAAATGGTTTTATTGTTGAGGGAATGTTGTTCTCAAAATCATGTGCTCTTGAATTGGCTCGCATCTATGGTGGGAGTTACTTATCACCATGAATGTGAGACAATTAAAGAGTATATTCTTCTAAGAATAATGAGAAATTGTGTGATATGTTGGAATCAAACACATCTCAATCTGATACATGGTGTTCCTAGTATAACTCAAAGTATATGTTTTCAGTTGAAAATTGACACTTTAGTTCAAAACACACATCACATACTCAAAATTTAGCAAACACATTCAGATTATTTTGATAAATTATAAAAAAATCCATATTTGATTTTTGATGTGTAAGAACCTATTTCACCTCAATATGATATATGGTGTACCCGTTATGACTTGAAGTGAATATTTTTAGTTTAAAATTGACATTTTAGTTCAAAACACACATCAAATACTCAAAATAAATAAAACCCATTCATATTTTTTTAATAATTTATTGAAATTATCCTTAAATATTTTTTAATGTATAGGAATCAGACACACCTCAATATGATACAGAGTGAGACTAGTATGACTCGAAGTGTATGTTTTTAGTTTAAAATTTATTTTTTTGTTCAAAACACACATGACATAATAAAATATGACAATGTAATTTTTTTGATACTATAGTATAATGATCCATAAGATATTGTTTTATGTATAGGAACCAGATGTACCTAAATTTGATACATGGTTTGACCTATATGACTTTAAATTTGTTTTTCCATTTTAAAATTGACATTTTATTTCAAAACAACATCGCATACTCAAATATAAGAAAATATATTAAAATTTTCTTAATTAATTAGGATAAATATTCATAAGATATTTATGAAATGTATAAATCAATAACACATCAATATGACACACGATGTGGCTGGTATGTCTCAAATTTCATGATTTCAATATATAATTTTCATTTAACTTTAAAACATATGTCACATAGACAAAACTGAGTAAACCAGATCATATTATTTTTAAAATTTTGGAAAATAATCCATAATTTATTTGTGATGTGTGTTAATCAACCACACAATAATCCAACACATGATTTGGTCAGTATGACACGAAGTATTTATTTTAAATATAAAATTATTATTTTGTTTTACAATACATCACAAATAAAAAAAGAAAAAAATGGGATCAAAATGTTTTCAAACATTAGGAAAATAATCCATAATTCATTTGTGATGTTTAGTAATCAACCATATGTCAATACGATATATGATATGGTAGGTATGAATTGAAGTGTCTGTTTTCAAAATAAAAGTGTTATTTTAGTTTAAAATACACTTCACGTATCCAAAACTAAGAAAATGATCTTAGATTATTTTCAAATGTTAGGACTATAATAAAAAATTCATTTTTCATGTGTTCTAATTTACCAAACATCAATATGATATATGATGTGGTTCTTATGATTTTAAATTCAAGTTTTAAAATTAAAAGTATCATTTTAGTTTAAAATGTGAATCACATATTCAAAAAGAAGAAAACAAGCTCGTATTTTTTTCAAAATTTAGGAAAATGATCCATAATTCATTTGTGACATGTAGAAATTAATCACACCCTAATTTGAAAAAATATGTGTTCAATGAGACTCAAATTTCATGTTTTCAATATAAAAGTTATATTTTGGTTTAAAACACGAATCACATAACAAAAATAGAGAAAACGAGCATAGAATGTTGTCAAAATTTTAGGAAATGATCCATAATTCATTTGTGACATGTAGAAAATGAGTTTTCAAGATATGGACGGTATTTCTCTAAGTGTGTGTATTCAATATAAAATTTTAATTTTAGTTTAAAACGTGTGACACAAGCCAAAAATGAGAAAATGAGATCATATTTTTGTAAAACTATAGAAAAATGCTCCATAATTCATTTTTGATGTGTAGGAATTTACCTCATGTCAATATAACACATGATATTCCCAGTATGACTCGGCATTCATGTTTTCAATATAAAAGTTCCATTTTAGTTTAAAAAAGATATCACAGATTCAAAAACTAAGCAAATGAGATTGGATTATTTTCAAACTTGAGGAAAATAATCAATAGTTTATTTGTGAAAAGTATGAATTAGCCACATGTCTATCTAATAAACAATGTGTCATGTATGACTAAGTATGTGTTTTCAATATAAAATTATAATTTTATTTTAAGGTATATTCCACTATCTAAAATTATAAAAAAATCATATTGTTTTCAAACATTAGGAAAATGATCCATAACTATCTTTGTGACATTTAGGAATTGCCCGCACATCCATCCAACACACTATGTAGTCGGTATGATTCGAAGTGTGTGGTTTAAATATGAAAATTTAATTTTAGTTAAAAATATGTATCACATATCCGAACCTAATAAAATGATATTTTATTTTTTTTATGCCTTGGGAAAATGATCCATAATTCATTTTTAACATGTAGAAATTGGCCTCACATCAATCTGATACATGGTGTGGTTAATATTACTCTAAGTACGTGTTTTCAATATAAATGTGTCAATTTAGTTTAAAATACATCACATATTCAATATCAAGAAAAATAAATCATATTATTTTCAAACTTTTGGAAAATGATCCATAATTCATTTATGATTTTTAGGAATCAACTGTACGTCAATCTGATAGAGGATACGACAGGTGTAACTTGAAGTTTGTGTTTTTAATATAAAAATGAAATTTTAGTTTAAAATGAACATCACATATCCAAAACCAAGTAAATGAGATCAATTCATTTTAAAAAATTGGTAAAGGTATATGTATTTCATTTTTTATGATTAGGAATTGACTGCACAAAAATCAACCAAAAAATGTTGTCAGCATGAATAAAAGTTCTTATTTTCAATATAAGTGTCATTTTAGTTTAAAATGTGAATCACATAGCAAAAAATGAGCTCAGATTATTTTCAAACATTATGAAAAATATCCATAATTCGTTTTTTATAATAATAGGAATGTATCAAATTCTTCTACTAGTGATTGGAATGAAAGGCAGCTGAGAAGAAGCCTTCTTCTATTGTTAATGCTCTTTCTAATGTATCTTCTCATCAGTAAGGAATGAATTGTTCTATATATGTTCTCAAAGGGTAGGATACTTATTCATTTAAGAGGCTATATAAGGTTAAATTTTCATAGGATAATGCACCTAAGTGCTATGTTATTCTAGAGGGTGTGGCTGGTGATGAGAAAATAGAGTCCCCATCTCATTTTTATGATACTCCCCTCAGAAAGAAGAAGTAAAATCAATGTAGTAGGGTATGGATTTGATTGTACCTATAGTTTCTAGTGATTTTTTCCCTCGGAAAGGGTCTGGAATATTGGAATTTAAATTGGTTTCCCTACCTTTGGCTCTTTCCTCTTAGAATTAGAGTGAGGGTAATAAGAAGGGTGATCCAAGGTAGTAAGTTATCTCCAATATTGATCCCATTTTAGTTGATTTCACTCTTGTGTAAGAGTATTGGGAAATTTATATCTATCATGTCATTCATGAGTTCTATAATTCCTTATAAATAACAAGTAAATGGGGATATATTGACTTGGATAATAATGATATGAATCAATGAAGAAATATTTACAGCAAGGATATAGTGATCCATGGAAGGAGGATAGATGAAAAAGGAGTATCTCATACTCCTGGGAAGAATAGTAGTCTTAGAAAGGACTAATCTATTCTAAGGATAATGATAAGAATCGGGAACACTCCTTTGGAGATAAATAATGTAGAGCACTCCAACATGTTCAACCCATTGAAGTATGACTCTGATTATTATGAATATGGTGTTTATTATTATGTTGATTGTTATTTCTATTATTGGTCTATATTGTACTTTTTCGGTCTTTGTTTGTATACTGAGGGAAGAAATGTTTTTTTGAACCCCTCCATCATCTTTCTCATTATCTTTCACATTTTCTTTTTCTTTTCTTTAATAATAGGGGATTTAACCCCAACCATTTTAGTATTTTTTATTTTTAGAAATTAAAAACATGTCGATCTAATACAAGATTTGGTTTGTATGACTCAAATTGTGTGTTCTTGTTAAAAAAGTTCCATTTTTTGTTTAAAATGTGCATCATAGAGGAAAAATTGAGAAAACAAGCTTATATTATTTTCAAAAATTGGGAAAATAATATATTATTCATTTTTGATTTGTAGGAATTTAATTCACATCAATAAGGCACACAATGTGTCTATTATAACCTAAAGTGCGTGTTTTAAATATGAAAGTATCATTTTTGTTTAAAGCACGTATCACTAATAAAAAATGAGAAAGTGATATTGGATTGTTTTTAATAATTAGGAAAATACTCCATAATTAAATTTTGACATGTTGGAATTATTTTCACATCAATTAAACACATGATGTGGCTGATTTAACTCAAAGTGTGTGTTTTCAATATAAAATTTCCATTTTATTATAAGATTTACATAACATAGAGAAAACTTTTAAAATGATCCTAAATTGTTTTCAAAGTTTAGGAAAATAATCCATAATTCATTTTTGATGTATAGGTTTTGATCTCATGTCAATCTGATGCACGATGTGGCCTTTATGACTCAAAGTATGTGTTTCCAATAAAAAAGGTATCATTTTATATTAAAACACATGTCACACCATAAAAATAAGAAAATAGGATCATATTGTTTTTAAATTTTAGTACAATGATCCATAAGTCATTTGTGGCATGTAGGAATCAACCACACATCAATCCAACAAATGATGTGGTCAGTATGAATAAAAATTTTTGGTTTTGAAATAAAAGTTTCATTTTAGTTTATAATGTGCATCACATATCTAAAACCATGAAAATGAGATCATATTGTTTTAAAACATTATAAAAATGATCCATAATTAATTTTTGATGTGTATAAATCAACCACACTTCAATCCAACACATGATGTGGTCGATATGACTCGAAGTTTGTGTTTTAAATATAAAATTTTTATTTTAATTTAAAATTCGTATCACATATCCAAATTTGAGAGAATGAGATAAGATTGTTTTCAAAAATTAGGGAAATAGTCTATAATTTATTTTTGATGTGTTTTAAATAACCTCACATCAATCTTATACATGATTAACTGATAATATTATTAATAAATAAAGACATTGATAATATAATTTATCTTATATGGATTATATAACATTAAAATTATAATTTTTTTATTTATTATTTATTATTACTAAAATAAAAGTATGTTTTATTATAGGGAAAATATTTTGTATGGAGGTTGGTATTTGGAGAAATCCTGCTATGAATGTTATGATTTTGTATATTGGTTGTCATTTTTTGATTAATTTTAAATTTAATATAAATATAAATATTTTGTACATAAATATTTAATTGAAATGATGGTGAAAATTATTTTTGAATTTAAATATTCATTTCTATATATTTTCATTTCTATCTATTTACTTTCTAATGGGATTTTCTGTTATAGGGCTGTTGTAGGGATGCTACAGCTTTTCAGAAGCTACATGGCCTTTATAGTAGTGACATGCCTAAAATAATTCTAATATAGGTGTCATATTATTTCATGCTAATGGGATATCATTTTCTATGGTTTTCACTATTAAACATCTGTTCTAGAGTTTTAAATTACTAAAACTGTATTTTTGTCATATTAGAAAAATGATAGCTCATATTGATGAACCTTTAGTTCCTATATTTCAAAAATAAATTTGTGGTTGTTATCCTGTGATTTCACAGCAATTAGAGATAATTTGGTCAATTTTGGCTCAGTAGCAAATGTTTTTAAAGATGGTCATTCATTAATAAATCCATATAAAGTTAGTTTGATCATAATTCATGTATTATTTATGATTTATCTACTTATACAAAACAAAAATATTTCTAATATAGATTTCATATGATTTCAAATCAATTGGATACCATTTTCTTTGGTTTTCACTATTAAATACATGTTTTGGTGTTTTAAAATACTAAAAATTTATTTCCATCCATATCAGACAAACGAAAAATCATATTGACATGTATCTTATTCCTATATTTCAAAAATATATCTATTTTTATTTTACTATGATTTTATAGCAATAATTTCTCATTTGGTCAATTTTGACTTTATGGTATATGTTTTTAAAGATTGTAATATTTAAGAGTTGCTTATTCAGACAGTCCGAGAGCACTACATATCAAATTGACACATCATCTAATCATACACATAAAAAATAATTCTAATATAGTTTTCATATTATTTAATAATAATTTTATATCATTTTATATTGTTTTCTCTGTTAAATGCACATTTTAGTGTTTTAAATTACTGAAAATTCATTTTCAGTCATCTCTGACAAACAACAGATCATATTGATGATCCATCAGTTTATATATTTCAATAATCAATCTATGGTTATTTTCCTATGATTTCATATTAATTGTAGTTATTTTGGTTGGTTTTTGCTGTATAGCGCATGTTTTTATTGACTCTCATTCTTTAAGAACCCCTTATTTAGTCTGTCCGAGCACACGGTATACCGAATTAATGCTTCACCTGCTCATAAACATCAGAAATAATTTTAAGAAAAATTTTGTATGATTCTATATCAAATGGAGATCATTTTTTTCACCATTAAACACTTGTTTTAGTATTTAAAAATTAATAAAAATGTGTTTTTAATCATCTCAAGAAAATGAAAACCTGGATTAACATGCCATTAGTTCTTATGCTTCAAAAACCAATCCATGGTTTTTATCCCATGAATTCATAGTAATTTTATCTCATTTGGTCTGTTTTCACTTACTGAAGTACATTTTTAATGACTAAAATTTTTTAACAACTGCTTATTAAATAATTTTGAGCACACCGCATGTTGGTTTTTGGAAACTTCCACTAATATTTGTAAAAAGTAATTCAATGAAAACTTTTAAATGATTTCACATCAACTTGAGATAATTTTCTATCTTTTTTACCATCAACCATACCTTTTAGTATTTTAAATTACTAAAATTTAATTTTTAGTCATCTTGGGAAAATGATAGCTTAGCTTGATGCTTCATTAATTCCTATATTTCAAAAATCAATCTACAGTAATTGAAATAAAAAGTTCAACCAAAATCACTTTCTATGTCGGCTATAATTATTACTAAAATCGACTTCATCTACCATAATAACCGATATTGATAGGGTTTATTTTTATTGTAAATATCTGAAAGCACATTACTCCATTAGAAGAAAATATGAAACCGGTAAACTAGAAAATTACATAAATAAAATAAAAACAAGAAAATTAAACTTAAATCATTGACTTCATTACATTTTTAGTTGTGGTGTCCATCAAATGTATAAGGAATTTGTTAATGTTAACTTTCATTTGAGTAAATAACTCATTCGAAAACTTTTTCTAAGGAATATTATCCACCATTTGGAAACTATCATGCAATAGCTTCATCTCCTAAACTCAAATAAAGGAAGTACTCTTCAAAACAAGAAAAAATCATTAAAAATTATGACGATGCAAAAACCCAATCACAAAAAAATGAAATGGTTAAATTATAAGGATAAATACCATTTTGAAATCATTGAATGAATAAGTTGTTAAACAATGATGCAAATCAAAGAGGAGTATATTGGGTATAAAGAGGGATATTTAAAAGTAATATATTTTATGTAAAAAATTGTTCCCATGACATAATAAAACTTAGGTGTGATTTTAAAAATTAGATGTGTAATCTAAAAAAACATTAAAACACTACCTCATGACAATCTGGATTCAGGGTTTTAATGTCATTTTTTAAAAAACCCTCCATGAAAGGGTTTTTTTAATTTTTTGTATGAAACTGATTTGAAAATCAATTTTAAAATCAATTTTAATTAAAGTGAGGTTAAATCCCCTACAACAATTCTATTTTTTATAACTATGATAATTCTATTTGATATTTGATATGTAAGACTTGGTGAGGCTGGGAATATAGTTGTCCTACAAAGGTAACATGTTGGTTTCATTATTTATTTTTATAGGATTTATTATTCTTCTCCCATATTTTCATGAGAGGTTTTAGAGAGGATCTTAATATGTATACAAGTACTCTAACCCATATGTGTGTATGTGTATGAGTGACTGTGTGTGTGTGTGTGTCTTTTTTTCTATTTTGTGGGATGGAATTGGTGAATCTGCTAAACTTTACTAGCTTATGAGGGTTCCTTAAGTTATTCAGTGGTTGAGGATTTGTTTCTATTGGAGTCTATTTTTAGTATATCTCTATTGGAGTTTTAGTTATATCTAACATTTCTGGTATGTTGGGATGACATGTTTTTTTTATAATATGGATTTTATTGGTAGTTATTTTGTATTCTTGTTAATTATAAGTGTAATATCTCCCATATTTTTGTGTTTTATACCCATGGTTCTAGTCATAAACCCATAGTTTATTAGAGGTGGGGGGCCCTCTCATTTTCATTATTTTCCCAATTTATTTTTCTATATGGGAGGTTCATGAAATTGATAATATTAGTTATATAAAACAATAAATATTTTCCATATGAATAAAATCAATCGAGAATTGTAGTATGAAAGATCAATTCAAATATTATGGAATCACATAAATTATTAGATGCTATTAGAGAATACATGGAAAAATATTCACTAAAAGAAACCAATAATGATTCAATAAGAATAATATATTCACCTTATTAACGTAACTAAAAGATCAATTTTGATTCATGAGTGATCAAAAAATTGAAAAAAAAGGAACACAAGGATTTAACATGCTTTAACCCAAATTGGACTAATGTGAAAAGAAGAATAATTTAGATGAATATAACTATGTAAGTAACTAAATAGAATATAAAAAAGATAATACTCAAGAATGGTAATAAAAAAGAAATTGTTTGAGTCGGAGATCCTGAAAACCCATGGACTAAAACAGAAACCTAGCTTGAGGAATGTTTATTTTCCCCAAATATAGATGGATTATACTCAATAACTGAGCTTATATATCATTTATAGAATATTGACACAACATAATTGAAAGAATAAAGTTTTAAGGATATTATAAAGTCAAATATAGTTTAGTAAGAACCCAGTTACACTTAAAAAACAACTCCATTGCAAAAGATACAATCCAGACAATCTCTCTCTAGATACCACACTATGCGAATATGAATGTTATAAGATAAAATAGTCTACAAATGACTAAACCCTTGGGATACCAAATGGATAAAATAGATATAATGAACAAGTAGTAATGCATTAAGTGATGGTAAAACCATCAAGAGAGTTTGAAAATATCAGCAGAAAATATGAGGGTTCCAAATCACGTGAAAAAATGGGAAAACATTATCATTACACTCATATGGATATCATGAAAAAAATCAATTTAGAAATGAAATTTAATTTTCAACATTATGAAACCATTATCTCCTAAATATTTAAACACTTTTCCTATATCTATTTGTAAATAACAATACTTATGTACTATGTATTCAAAATACTATAATTTTGGAATTTTTTCAATTATTATATTTTATGTAGGTGGTATTTCAAGTCAGAATTGTTTATGTTGTTTAGTTTTATATGCTAGAAAATAATATGGAATTTAATTCCAATATGAATGTAATTGTAGATATAAAAAAATGATGTTTTAATAATAAAAAATATATAATAATGAAAAGAAAAATAAATTCTTGTAACATCGAGGAAATTTTATGTGAATCCATGAAGCATATTTCCTTAAAACCAATATATAAAAAAATAAAATAAATATGAATGAAGGCATGTTAATCTCTATCTAAAAGTTTCATTGAATTTTTACACCACACAATAAACCACTTATTATAGAAGTTGTTTATATATAATTTTCAAGATGTGACTAAGGACCTTTAATTGACTTAATATTAAATGTTCTAGACCATCATGTTTAACTTAATCCAAAATTCATTATTTAATATCCCTAAATGTTCATATAACAAAGCATCAAGGCATTTATTTTAGGAATATATGGAAACCAAAACATCAATTAATTCGTTTTATAGAATATGATGCATTAGCAGAAGTTGAAGCATTAATTCATTATTTTATTTAAATTGATACATTAAATTAATGTTATCAAATTAATAAATTACTACAAATACAATTTTATTTAAACCTTCTACCACTTGGATTGCATTAATTAATTAAAATAATATCACTTAAAATAATGAACACTACAATAAAAAGTATGGAATAACTGTAGAAATAATATCTAATAGGGACGTTATTTACATAAGTTTTAATAATCATATAAAAAAAATGGATTAAGAATTACATAATTCAATTAAACAATATATGTAATACCAATAACAACCCAAACATCAAAAGATTCATTAATAGATACAATATTCAAAATAATTTCATTACAAAATATCTCTTAAATAAAAAATGTATTTATAGAGAGTTTCAAACTCCCACTAACCTAATACATATAAAGTACATAACCAAACCCATATAGGTAAAATGAGTCTAATAAACCATTATGGTAAGTCATTTGTTAATGGGTCAGCCAACAAACTCTCTATAGGAAGATTATTAATTCAATTATAAGACTCTAGAACATTCTCTCTAACAAAAAAAGTATTTTATATCAAAATACTTTGAATAAGGAACACTCCACTTGTTTTTTATAGAATTTTATAGCAGAAATGTTGTCGTAATAAAACAAAAGTTTCCTTTATATGTTTTCGAACAATATTTTCTTTATAATAGTCAACATAATCTTCTTTCAAGGTATAGGTGACTATTAATATTCATTTGTCACTCCTTTAGGAAATAGTCTTTCCCACCCTCAAAAAATAAATTAAAACTGGTCTTTTGAACTTTAGGGAACCCACAAAATCAGATTCAAAGTAACCAATGACCTAAAGTTGATCAAACTTCTTAAAGGTCAATATATAAATTATGTTTCACTTTAATAATCTAAATAACTTTTATGAATTTTAATTTTATCAATCTTGTATCACTGAGGTGTCACCACAAATAATTAAAAACAAAATAATATTTGGACTATCACAAACTTGAGTGTATAAAAAACATTGACAACAAAAAAATCTAATGAGACAATTTTTTAATCTCATTTCTATTAAAAATTTGGTGTATTATAAGTGGATAAAGAACTTTTGTTAAACTATAAGAGGGTCATTATAATATATCCTCTTTAAGAAAATCCAAAAAATACTACATTACCTATAAGATGAATTTGGATTCCTAAAGAAACATTCAAATTTTATTTTATATAAAACTGTTAATTAAATATCATTTTTACTCATTCAAAAGGTTAACAATTATTTTTCCCAAAAGTATGTCATCAAAAAATTGAACAATAATTTTAATATTACTCACTCTAGTTTTAAAATATATTCACCAATATAAAGAATTATTCTTAAATACAAATTAATATATATAAATTATTTACAGTCCTAAAAAAATAATCTCATTTTATATTTTGATGGAAATATGAAATGATGTTGTCATATTTAATTAACAAAAAATCATTTAATATGAATAAATATTTATAAAGACAAAATAAATGATTCTAAATACAAAACTAAAGTTTTTTGAAAAAATTAGTTATTATGATCCTCTAAAAGGGACCCAAATCATAAAATTATAATTTGATGATGCATTATATTTATTCCACCCAAAATCAAATACTAATAAAGTATTTGATGTTAGCATAAATTACAAAACATGAATACACCATCATCATAATAAGAAGAACCCCATGTCATGGTAAATAAATTCATATATTATGATGTATTAATTTTATTCCATATAAAATCTAACATTGATGGGTATTTGATCTTAACATAAATTATAAAGCATAAAAACATATTATTATTATTAATTATCCTAGTTCACAATTAAATTATAATATTAGGATATATGAATTTTAGGTGAGACAAAATATAATATAAATAGGGTATTTTGATTTAGATATAAATTATAAAAAAAATACATCATAATAATATTAAGGGTCCCAAAAATATTATAAAATCATAGTGACATGATGTAAAAATCGTATGTCACAAAAAATTTAAAACAGATATGGTACTAAATGAAAAATGACATAATGGTAAAACAGAAATACATCATATCAAAAAAAATGAAACTAATAATATTATATTGATATAGTATATTTATTATACAATCACATCTAAAAAATGTATAATTTTAAAAGATATATTACAAAATAACCATATATTATTAATTAAATCGTATACAATAGTAATTATTCAAGTACTAATTTTTTTCATAATTATGCCCATGATAGGTGAATTCATAATTAAACAAAATATATAACCGAAGATGTTTACAAATATATGATAAATTAATCCATATATAACAATAGAAATTATCATACACAAAATCTTGTTTAATTATCCCTATGATGGGTGCATTCATAATTAAACAAAATATATCAAAAAATTATATGTTTACAAATATGGGTAATTATACCATATATTTATAAAGTCATAAATTCAAAGATTTTAACATCACAAAAAGAAAATTTTATCAAAAATATTTTCTATAAAGAAAATATTTCAATTCGTATATGTCCATAATGAAAATTTTTGTTATTGATTATATTGAAAATTAGTTCAGTAATACTTTAATAAGTTTTATAAATGAAATCCATGACCCAAAAAACACAATGTGAAGTGGGTTATCCACAAATTTAAAACATACATAAAAAATATGCACACCAATTTTCATAACCATGATCATGATAGGTGAGTTCATAATTTCAAAAAATATCAAAAATCATGTATGTATATATATATATTGGAAATCATGTTACATAAAAAAAATAACATTTTCAATGAATTGTTTTCATAAGAAAATATTATTTATATATTACTTATGTAGATAATTTACAAAATTTCAAACTCTTATGCATGTAATTTTTTTTAAAAAAATAAGGTAATCAATTGTGTATAAATCAAATTCAATAAAAAAATTAGAAAACATTATTTCTATAAATATAAATCAAATACATGCATCATACATGCCTATAAAAACAAGAAACAATAAAATTATAATAATTAAATAACAACAAAAGGATAAAAAAAAATTGATACCTTCTTTTAAATTCATACCGAGGAAAAAAGAAAATTATTATTACAATTTTATTACATTATTTAAATGTATGTATATGTAAATAAATTTAGAAAATTGAGTTATAATTGATGATCAAAAGAAAAGAGAATTGGATTTTTGTTCAACTAGATTGGAAGATCTAAATAAATAAAATAAATAAACAATAATAATATATTTTTAATACCTGCATCTGATAAAAATTGATGGAAAATAATATGGAATTTAATTCCAATATGAACTGTTCCTAGATATAAAACATGAATCATTAGACTAAGGTGAAGAATCAATTCATTCATGTATTTAAATTGATACTTTTAATTGATACATTAAATTAATTAATTCCAACACAATTTTATTTCTAACATTATATTCTTGACATCATAAAATTCCTTGTGATAGTTGGTTATCCAATTTGGGTTTTAGGTTTTAGAAATAGCTAAATTTGGATTTTTTTTAATGTGTTTTTGAAAAAAAATTAAATATGTCCAGGTTAAAGTTTTCAAAAAACAATATGCTTAAAAGGGGGCAGGCACATTGTCGCCTTTCGGTCCTATCCAAAGACGGCAGCGTGCCTGCTGCCGTTCTTCTAAAAAAATTAATTTTATATGTTATTATATTTATAAATATATAGATTTGTATATTATGATATATATATATATATATATATTATGTTTTTTATATGTTTAGGATTATGTCAATAACATTTGAAAGTATAAATGTTATTTTTTTTAGGCAATAGCTTTTGTGGTGCACAAATTTGAGACATTTTTAAGAACTAAGTATGGGTTCTTGTTGATCTTAAAGTTGATATAAATATCATTTGGTGAAAATGGGTTTTTAAGAGAGAAATTTTCATGGAAGTTAAAGTGAATATATATAAAGAAATTCTAGTGAATAAAGAGTTTAAACAATAACAAGTCATTGGATACAATGAAAAATTTCATCTGGGTTGTCTGCCTAGATCATAACCACCACTTGGTTTGTTCATCTATGGAACGTGGAATTCACTAGTTCCTCTGGGTCATTTCACCACTACCTCCTTGTTATAGGATTTAATTATGCCATGTTCATTCTCCCTATTTTTTATGTGATGAATCGATCATTTTTTTCTTTGGATCCTCCAGGCATTCCTTCTTTTCACTCTCACTTACCATTAACCCAAGAGTGACTTCATAGTTTTCATCCATGTACCTACTTCTCAATGACTTCCATTTGATATCCTCTCACCATTCCATCATCCTAAATTAGATCTCATCCCGGTGAACATTTTTTATGGATATCTAGTTCCTGTCTTCAGTGTGTAGTCTTTGACATGCATTAATCAGATCCAGAACTGGTTGTAACCAAGGAGCATCAACATGAAAATGTTTTGTTTTTAAGAAATATATTTTTTGGATCTAAAATTTGAGACATTTTTATGAACATAGTATGGGTTATGGTTGATCATCAAGTTGATATAAATATCATTGGTTGAAAATGGGTTTTAAGAGAGAAATGGTCATGGAAGGTAAAATGGGTCTTTAGCAGGGTTCAATATCGAGGGTTAGTTTTAATCTACAATGTTCCAACTTCATCAGTATTTTATTAAAAATTAAATTTTAGTTTTATTTTAAACCATTATAATGGTAATTATAATCTTTTTTTACATTCCTTTCATTTTCATTTACCTATTTTATTTATGAAATAGATTTTATTTTTAACAAATTTTTAGATGTTTAGGATATATTTTAAATTTTATTTAGATTGTTTTATACTATATATTTTATAATATTTTAAAGTTAGATACTTTATATTTAATAATTATTCCTATGTTTCAAGTAGTTTACATTAAAAGATGTAAAATATAAAATGTGCCTAAAATATTAATGAAAACTGAAACATTGGATAGACATGTAAAAAGGGCTAGTAATAATAACAGTATATTCATTTCAATAGACATAAAACATATACATGAAAAATTGAAATCAATATCTATGTCTATGTTTATGGGGAGAATTTTTTTTCCCACATGGTGGTCTTTGAATAGTATGACAATGTCGAGTATGCTGAGCTTTGTGATGGGGTGGAGTCAGATGACCTAGAGATGGTTGATCCTCGGGCACTGGAACGTTGACTGTCGCATGCTCCACTAGTGTGTCAGTGGGAGGAGGTGTCAACTGCATGACGTACTGCACTCTTGATCCTTCTCCCACTAGGGTAGTAGAAGGGTCTTCCATCATCACAGTTGGGAACAAAGCCTGTGATAGATCTGGACCTCAAGGCTGTGATGAATCTGGACCCCAAGCTAGAGATAACTGTAGATATCCTGTCAATAAAGATGGATCCCATGCCACCTGAAGCAAATTATCAATCACCTGAGGTGGGACTTCTAGAGGATCAACCTCTTCCTGTGGAACAGGTGAGGCCTCACGTGCAGCACGATGCTATCTACATCGTCATCATCATGGCTCCTCAGCACTAGTAGATACTGGAGGATGTTCCTCTAGGGAAGGAACCTCCTCTCTATGGGATGGACTCCCGAAGATGCTCTCGGAAAGCACATGATAAGATGATCTCAACTCCATCAATTCAGCATGAACCACTTCCCAGCTAAAGACCCCCTTTTACTTTTTATCACTCATGAAAACAAGATTCTCTATTAGAGTACCCTATAAAGATAATTATAATGTAAATTTATTGACTTAAAATGTTATGAAGCTCTCTATCATGTTGGGTAAGATACATTATAGCCTTCAGTTTATACCATGGATCATATTTGACCTGTTTTGAAATAAAGAATCACATTTTATGTACACCCTAAATATGAAACTTTGTACGTCTTCCCCAATATTCAAGATAGTCAGCATGTACTCAACACCTTTCCTCATCCTACCTCCCTGATAGCTTCATGATATAAAGATCCTCTGTCCGGATCAGTGGCAATGTAATCGGCTGAACATAATAAAACTTGTGCATGAATCTATCTATCTCCTTCCACTCAATAATATGGAATTGAATGAGGGGTACTACAGCCATAACATCATCAAGTCCAGGTGTGTAGTGTGGTGGAAAATGGTCTGGTGTAGTCTAGTATGGCGTCCATGTAATCTGAAATGACATGTGACCTTTTTCAAAAAAAGGTCCTTACTAAATACCAAAATTGATGCTATTATTAAATTTTTTAGACGGTGATAGATTTTATATATATACTTGGTCAGGTAAGAGACAATCCAACTTATGGTGATATGCATCCAAATGGTGTTTCAGAACCTTGATGAAATTATGTCTCTGACACCACCTAGAAAATACAACACCAAAAGTGAAAATTAATGGGAAATTAAATTAAATAACTTCTAGTAGAATCAAAAACCAATAGAGATTAGTGATCATACCATCATCCATGAAGAGAATCATGCAGTATCTCTATAGGGAGAGTCAGACTAGTGAGCTAAGGGTGGAATGAGGGGATGCACTCCCATGGCCACATCTGATGAAGGATGACTCATCCCCTGAGATCTGTGTGGTCTCTACGAGATACCCTTAATAATGCTTTGTATGTGTATGCCAAGTAGTACAATCCCCATATGTACATCTTGGCCCGGTCAAAGTTCTCCATTAGGGATAGATAAATCATGTGCATGTGCACCCCTAAGTGATCAGTTAATAGGGTCCCTCCAATGAGTCATAATATATATGCATGGGTACAACGTATGACAGTCTGTTCATCAACTTCATCAAGTAAATGTGGAATATTCTCCTCCATCTAGGGCATAGATATCAACCCACCATTGTTATCCCAATGGTCGGTCAAAATTGTGATGCCTAACAATCATTGAGCAATGTTAGGCCAAGATTCACTGGTGGGTCTAATAATGACTTCCCCATGGATAGAAAGACTGATAAGCACTGCCACATCCTCGAGGGTGATGGTCATATCTCCCTCAGGTAGGTGGAATGTGTGTGTATCTAGTATCCACCTCTCCACGATGGCAGCAATCAGGTGATGGTCGATAGATGTGAAATCCAACACGGTAATGTCGTAGAATCCAGTATGGTACAAGTATGGTCTAATGGAATTTGGAGGCTCGGTGTGATGAAAATAGTGTGCTCAACACTCCCTAATCATTCAAACCTCACCACCATCTAACTTGACCTGTAAAACATGTCTATGCTTCTCATTGAGTAGTATGGTATCCTCCATCTTTATATAAACAAATGAAATTATTTTTCAGTGTAAAATGTAAATATAATGTTATGGTCATAAAAATGTAATGACTTGTAGAATGTAATACATGCCATGTTTATTCACATTCTGTTATAAATTTATTTATTTCTAAGACAAATGGGATTGTCTTCATGTTTTTCAAAGCATATTACTAAAGTGTTTTTATGATTTTCTTTTACTTGGAAAAGGGTGTTTTGGAATATTTGGTTTTATATATTTATATATATAAACATTTTGTCTTCATTATGTAAAAGTTTATTAGAAAATGGTGTGATTTTTAATTTATGTATGAGTTTCCACAAGATGGTATGTTTCATGATTATTTTCTCACATGTATGCTTTATGGTTTAGCCATGGATAGATTGATTCTGCTTTAATGTCACCTCAAATTCACTTGTCATGTTTTTTTTAATGTGAGTATAAAAGGATTATTATTATTTGTATGTAAATGTATTTGGAAAAGTCAGACATTTATACTAAATAAATAATCTTATTCACAGATGCACATGTTGTGATGTCATGGTTCATTTCCAATGAATTCTTTCTTGAAGTTCACTTAGTGTTACAGAATCAGTAGTACTAACTACTGTTGTTGGTTTTTTACTATAAGAAGCTCCTTGCATAGCTTGAATAACCTCCTTGTAGCAGTACACACTAGTAAAACATGGCTCTCTACATCAAAAATATTTTTTGATTATGATTCTGATAGTGTAACTAATATTGAAAAATATGGCTGATCATATAATATTTATTATAATGAAATTTTATAATGTTATTTTATACCTTAATATATGATACTATTTTTTCATTATATAAATGTTTATTAGAATACCAGTCACAGAATTGTTTGGAAACCGAAGTAAAAAAAAGAAGAGATAACACCATATAATTTACAATATAAGAATATCACAACAGAGACTATACATCATTGTGGATGAGAGTGTGAACTAAACTCAACAATGTTAGGTAATCGTTTCTGGTTATGACATTCTTGATGACATATGGGGCATCTAAAACTTTTCCCTTATTCTTGAGGCATGTCCATCTCATTCTGCATCCTGTTGGCCTTTGGTCTCCCACGTTTATGCAACCAGTTGATGTCATGTATCACTATCATCTGGCCTTCAGGCATTGGGAAATAAAAAAACTCCCCAATATGGATCCATGGTGCAACATAACAGTTAGCAATGGTGTCCATCTGGTACACTGGATCTACATATGTTTCCATGATATGTTCATAGAGATACATTCTATGATGGACTGTGCACATGGAAATCGTAAGGCCTGAAAGCTTCCACATTGACATTGCCTCACTTCTAGTAATACCACCATTTTTTCACCAATGCTATTTTTTATTAGGTATGAATTCTCTTGAACTTTAAATATAGATTCTTCTCATCAAAAAAGTATGACATGATAACCAGAAGCTTCAACAATGTTCTTTTCAATATCTCATTGAGAGTTCCTTCCGTACCTTAGCCCCTACTAAATTCCATCTGAGGCTAGCTTTTTTCTGTCAAAAAATTACTTCATACAATGATATAATGTCTCTTGAACTAGGGAAGTTATAGGTAACTTGTGAATACCCTTGAAGACATCATTGATTCACTCCACAATATTTGTGGTCATGTGTCTATACCTCTTCCCCCCATCATATGTCAATGTCTATTTTTCTTTTGGAATCTGCATCATATAATCATACACTTCTTGATTAGCCATTTGGATTTATTTGAAATGTTCTTCAAACCGCCATTTATCTGGATCATATTCTACATAGAAGTAATCATATTTCACATAAATTATTTTTATATTTACATTGAAATAATAAATAATTACAAAGACATTGCATACCTATCCTCATAATTTCCTTATTTATAGGTTTGCTATGGAATTTTTTTCTCGCATTGCTAGAGATGAGTTTAATGCAAAACCGGTTATGTGAATTTTGGGTCTCTATGTTTCAGGTTCTACATTGATTGCCTGATGCCAATCAGATATCAAACAGACACCCTAAATGTGAGTGAAATGGTTGCAGATATATGAAAAGAACAAACTCCATGATTCATACGAAATAGGTTAACGATTTCCATCTTGGTTTGTCGCAATCAACAATAAGAACTTGTATTTTCCATATAAAAATGTTCCATCAATGTGAATGAACGGTTTGCTGAAACCAAATGCGGAGATACAGGGGAGGAATGCCTAGAACAACCAATTAAATTGAACACAAGATGGATCAAGTCTGTTATCTTGAGACACATTTTCTTTTGTATCAAGATGTAATAAAACATGGTTATGGTGCAACAGTATGGCTAAAAATTGTGGAAACACCCGATACGAGTCAACCCAATCACCATAGACCTTCACAATTTCTTTTTGTTTCATTATCCATGCCTTATTATAGGAAATATTATAACCAATTTTTTTTGTATCCTCTCTTGCACAAGGGCTATTGGAACATCATGGAATTTTCTAAACAAATCAATGATAATGGATGGCACAAATTTAGCATCCAATAAGGTATGATCTTGTGTTAAGATTGGATGAACGCAAGTATGAGTTGCCTCTATCCTTGATATTCTTCAACCTCTAAATGCAATGTCTGGAATTTTCCTCAAGAAGAATATATAATCATCCCCAAACTTCTTGCACCATATGAGATATTTATTACGGCCTGATTTCTGAACTATATATTTATAGTTCCACTCAATTTGAAATCTCTTTAGCATGATTTTTAATGCATCTTTACTTGGAAAATTTCTTCCAACATGTAATGTTTTTTCTAGCTCACTAAACATAACTGGAACAACTCTGAGAAACTCATTTGCGGGTGTGAGAACATTGCAGTCAAATTCAGGAACACATTTCATTACTTCTGACCAACATGCAAAGAGCGGAGGATGATTTATTATGGGTTGAGGATATTTTACAACTAATGCATTTCTAGAACCTTCCTCCCTAACATTTTTTTCTCCCTCCTCATTAGAATTATTTTCTCCATCTATTCTATCATTATGAAAATACTCATCTGAAGTTGGATTGACATGTATATCCTGGAGATCATCTAGTTCATCCTCTTCTACATCATTCGGAATAGGCTCAATCTCAAGGGGCAGATCTTCAACCACTCTTGTAAGTCTATGTCTTTGTACAACTAGGAATTTTTGATGTACGGTAGAAACATAAACATATAACTCCATCATGGTACCATCTAACCACTGGGAAAATAAATTTATTTCTTAGATCCATTGTGCATCAGCAACCAATGGAAAAGCTAGATGCCACAGTGTAGTAGGGAATTTCAAGTTTCTATAGCTCATAGACTTGATCTCTTGATCAAGTCCCAGATTTAAGGAACCATGGATTCTGTCTTGAAGTTCCCTTAGGGTTACATAATCATTTTTACTAACCAATGTTATTGATTGTGTACTATAAGAAGCTTCATGCTTGGTTTGAATAACCACCCCATAATAGTACACACGGACTAACATGACTCTCTATTTCAAAAGTGTGTTTTTATCATGATTCTGATAGTGTAACTAATATAAACAATGATTTTTTACCATATAATATTTATTATTCTAAAATTTTAGAACCTCTTTTTATACCCTAAAACGCGATACTAATGTTTCATTATATAAAAGTTTATTATAATGCAAGTCACAAAATGTTTTGGAAATTGAGGTAAAAAAGAAGAGAAAACATCAAATAAGTTTAATTATCATTGATAAAATGAAAATTATGATCATGTAAAGTGAAATGTATAAGAACAAAGACATTAAATAACACATGGATCCTTTACAACATACAACACAACCTTGACATTTTTCAATTGAACATGGCTTGGATGAGATGATCCTCACTTCGGACGTGAGGTAAAATCCAGCTTATTTTCACTTTGTAGCTTAATAACATCTTCAAAGGTTGTACTTAACTTTAGAATTTTGAAAATCTTTCATCCTTATAATAACATATCTCAGATGTTGTTAGAAGGTCGAAAGATTTTCAAAATTTTAATGTTAAGTACAAATCCTTTGAAGATGTTATTAAGGTGCGAAGTGAAAATAAGCTAGATTTTACCTCACATTGTAACGAATTCATGTGTTATTTAATGTGTTTGTTCTTCTCCATTTCACTTTATATGTTCATAAGTATCATTAGCTAATCATTATATGTATTTATTTTTTAATCCTATGTTATTCATTAATTAATATATAATTAATCATTACTAATAATGACTATTATTTCTAACCTATATAATCTTTATGATACTAAAATTTTAAAACATTTTCTTGTATCCTAAACTATGATACTAATGTTTTTTAGTACAGTTTTTACTTAGTTAATCATTCTTTAATCACTAGTTAATCATTACTAAGTTATTCATTAGTTAATCATTCTTCAATCACTCTATAATCATTCCTTATTCAATCATTAATCATATGATATTCATGAGTTTTATTAGGTAAAAATTATATGTATTCATTTTTTTATCCTTAGTTATTCATTAATTAATCTATACTTGATCATTTCTAATAATAAGTATTATTTCTAAACTATATATAACTAATTAAACTACTTAATAAATAAGATCTTTAAAACTAACTAAAAATAATTCAATTACTAATAATATCTTTCATTCTTTAATGTCTTTGTCCTTGTCCATTTCATTTTATATCATCATAATTATCGTTTTATCATTGATAAATATACTGATTTGATTTTTCTTTTCATAGTTATTTTAATAGTTAATAAAGAAAATATGAATCATCTAAAGCATATCTCCTTGGAGTGTTAAATGAGGAGTGCAACAAGGCTCGTTGTCGTGCACCAATTCTCGTTCGAGTCTAGCTCAAAACAGTGTTTTTGAGTTTTATCTCTAGGTACATTTATGTCAGGGCCACATCCACTTCTTTGTATCCATACATGAATTTGATTGCTTAGATAACCACATAATCATTATGCTACCAAAATTTTAGAACAATTAATCCTAAGTTATTCTATAGTTAATCTATAAATGATCATTACTAATAATAACTACTATTTCAAATTATATATAAATAAATTCACTACTTAATAAACAAAATACTTAGAACTAACTAAAATACTTAAAAAGGATATATTTAAAACTAAAAGGAATTCAATTAAATAAAAAATTACTTTAAATTAAATATAAAAAAAATCCTCTAAATGATGCTTCACAAAAAACTCGAGACTTGTTTTAGACCACCGAATCCACCGCACGCGAAAAGGACACTTTTTAGAGAGGGAAGTAGTGGAATGAAAAGAGATGAAGGAAAATGGAAGTGATAAGAAGGGGGTGGGTGCCCTTTATAGGGCGTTGAGGCAAAGGCAACAGGAGGTGTGTCGTCTTTGCCATGTCATCAATCCGGGCCAAAAGCGGCGGGGGGAGGGAAGGCGGCACACCAGCCGCCTTTCAAGCATATTTTAAAAAAAAAAGTAAGCTGGACATATTTAAGAAAATTTTAAAAACATATTAAAAAAACTCGCCAAATTTGAGAAGTGATTCATTACAAACATCAATATATAGGCATGTTGGCAAATTCAGAAACGAACACATCCAACACTTCAAGATTGAAAACTTACGATTAATACATCATGAGCTGAATGGCCCCTTAAAAACCCTTGACAGGTTGTAAAAGCTTTGATTCATAAAAACCCTACATAGTTGATCAACTTAAAAGTGGATGGGCGCACTTCAGCAGCCCTAAAATAACTTTTAATGTTGGTCAACAAAAGTTGGGTAGGATGCCTATACAGAAAATAAGGAGGCATCCAAAGAGAAGATGGAACCACAAAATGAAAACCCAGCCCAAGTAATGGATCCTAAAGGCATTGTAGGCATCGCGCATTCGAACCCGGGGAGTCGGCTTGGACAAGGTAGGAGAATGGCGGAAAAACAATGACCATTAATTTCCATTGAAAATGGACTCTACTGAAGAGAAGCTCTATTTCAGATCCTTCATTCCCCTTGTAATTGCTGCGATGCAGCTTGAGCTTCTCCCAAGCCCATGGACTCCTTGATCCTTAGGCCTAAGGGGCTTGGCCCTTCCAACATCCGAGTGGCTCTTCCTCAACATCTCCTTCATAGCCTCCGCCTGACACAGCACCGGGTACGCCCGCCCCAGCTTGTTGAAACTGAGACAAGCTCGCATGTGGGAAGTCAGGGCTTCTTCCTTGTTCCCTCCGTTCCTGGCCGCCGCCTCCTTCACCGCCTCGGAGCAGAGGCCGCAGATCCATCTTCCAGAGAAGCGTTCCCTGACACGGGAGACGTACTCCGGGGTGCATTCCTCTGCCATGCTGCAGCACTCGCACCTGATCTCGTCGGCCTCGGATATGGGGTGGAGCATAGGGTCGATGGCCGGCGCCTCTTTGGTCAGCTCGAATGTGAAGTCGGACAGTGTCCGGTGGAGGGCGGTGGCACCCTTGGGGGGCTTCCCGGTGTAGGAGTTGTCGGCGGGGCAGGCGCAGGAGCTAACGAGGAGTTCTCCAAGGGGAGGCATGTTGGTCCTTTGGGAGCGGGGATGAGATGGTGTGGGTTGCTTCGAGGATACGGAGATTTATATTGGTTTGTGTAGTGGGGGTGTTCGTTTTTTGAAGCGTCTAGATGTTCTCGTGAAGGGTTGGTTCACCTTTAGAGATTAACTCTGTTTTCCAAATCCTAAAAATATATGGAAAGATGTGTTCAAATGGAAACAAACGCATTCGAGAACATCAAAGAGATTGCTTCAAAACAGCCCCTCCCCAAGCATTGTTCACATGCAGAAGGACATAGCCGCGGAAGAGATTCCCACTTGCAAAGCAGTTACAGCCACGAATCCCTGCCCTGCCCGGCCCACACAATTCCAGATTAATGAGAAAGTTGGGGGAGATGGCTCCTGCCCACACACTGTTCACAAGAAACAGCATCATAACCCCCACACGACTGGCGGAAATGAACCCAATGGAACGGTACGTCGATCACGGAAGCCAATATGTTGGTGGGTATTATGGTTGTAAAAGGAGTTTTTTTTTAATATAGGTTTTTTTTAATATTTATTTGGATTAGTCAATATTAAATTTTTTTTAGAAACTAATGCATAAGTCGGCAGAGCTCCCGCTGCCGTTCCTTTTAATTGAAAAGCGGCCTAGCCAATACCGTCTTTGCCTCTCATTGACGCAGATCGATGACATGACAAAGACACCTTGAGCATGCCGTCTTTCGCCTAAAGTAAAGTGAAAATAAGATTTTGCAATGCGACTTTCGCCTAAATAAAGGTGAAAAGGTGATGGTATTATTGGAAGCGAGACAATGACAATATGAAAATTTTCAAACATTTCGATTTCCATTCGCACACATCATCACAGCACGTCTCTATGAACATATCATGGGATGTATATGTTGATCCAGTGTACCGATTGGACACCATTACAAACTGTTACGCACCACCATGGACCCCTATTGGGGAGTTTCAGTATTTCTCAATGCCTGAAGACTAGCCGATAACGATATCTGACATCACACTACTACAAATATGGCATTTATCAGCACTAGAAAAGTCTGGGGTGGGGGCCCTATTGAAGGGGACTTCGAGCGCGCTGTTGAAGCTCCTCCACGACTTGCAAAAATATATTTTTTTATTTCCTTTAATGTTTTTTAAAGTTTTATCATTGATGCCGCCTTCGCTCCCCCGCACCGTCTTTGGCTCGGATTGATGACATGGCAAAGGCGGCATCGTCAATGTCGTCTTTGCCTGAACTCCCTATAAAAGGGCACCCCCCCCCCCTCCTCACTCAATATTTCCCTTCATCTCTCCTAAATCCTCTCGGTCTCTCTCTAAAAAATTCATTTTCTGAGCGGGTTTTTGCGAAGCATCATTTAGACGTATTTTTATTTATTTAATTTAATGTTTTCCATTTTTTTAATTGGATTCTTTTTAGTTTTAAATATTTTATTTTGTAAGTAGTTTAGGTAGTTCTTAATATTTTGTTTATTAGGTTGTGTAATTAGTTATATATAGTGTGAAATAATTATTGTTAGTAGTATAGATTAAGTATATATTAAGTATAGATTAACTTACGATTAAGTATTGTGAAAATTATGTAGCATAAAGATTATGTGGTTATCTAAGTAACCAAATCTCTCTCTGGATACAAATAAGTGGATATGGCTCTGGTACAGATGCACCTAGGAATGAAAACTTCAACAAAGAGTTTCGGGCTTGACCCGGAGTATCCTGGTACACGACAACGGGTCTTGCTGCACTCCTGGTTTGACACTCCTGGGGGATATGTTTAAGATGATTCGTATTTTCTTTATAAACTACTAAAATATCTAAGAAAAGAAAATTCAAATTAGTATATTTTTCAATTATATAATGAATATTATGATGTTATAAAATGAAATAAGGACAAAAGCATTAACGAATGAAAGTTATTATTAGTAATTAAAGATGTTTAAGTAGTTTAATTAGTTATATATAGTTTAGAAATAATACTTATTATTAGTAATGACTAATTATAGACTAATTAATGATAACTTGGGATTAAAAATGAATGCATATGATTAGTTAATTATAAATAACTAATGAATATAATATGATTGGGGATTAAAGAATAAATAATTAAAGAATAACATAATAATGATTAACTAGTGATTAAAGAATGAGTGATTAGTTAAAAAAGTTATTATTAGAAATTAAAGATGTCATGTATTAAGTGGTTTAATTAGTTAAATATAGTTTAGAAATAATACTTATTATTAGTAACGATTAATTATAGATTAATTAATGATAACTTAGGATTAAAAATATACACATATGATTAGTTAATTATAACTAACAATTGAATATAATATGATTAAGGATTAAAGAATAAATTATTAAAGAATAACTTAATAATGATTAACTAGTGATTAAACTTTTGTAAAAAGAAACATTATTAGCATATTTTAGGGTATGGAAATACATCCTAAAATTTCATTCTAATAAATATTATATGGTCAACCATCATTGTTAATATTTGTTACAGTATCTTAATTTTGATCGAGAAACATTTTTGACGTAGAGAGTCATGTTTGTCTGTGTGTACTGCTATGGGGAGGTTATTTAAACTGAGCAAGGAGCTTCTTACAGTACACAGCCAATAACGGTGGTTAGTACAGCTGATTGTGTAACCATAAGTGACCTACAAGAGAGAATTCATGGTTCCTTAAATCTGGGACCCAATCAAGAGATCAAGTCTATGAGCTATAGATATTTGCAATTCCCGGCAACATTGTGGCATCTGGTTTGTCCATTGGTTGCTAATGCGCAGTGGGTCCAAGCATTTAATTTATTTTCTCATTGGTCAGATGGTACCATGATGGAGTTATACATTGATGTTGCTATTGTACAACAACAACGTCCAGTTGTACAAAGACGTAGAATTACCATAGTTGTTGAAGACAGTCCACCCCATGAAATTGAGTCTATTCCAAATGATGCAGTAGAAGATGACAACTCAGATGATCTCCCAGATATACATGTCAATCTGACTTCCAATGAGGAGTTTCGTAATGATGGATTATATTGTGACAATAGTGTTGATGAGGAGGGATCAACTGAAGTTAGGAAGGAGGTTTTGATAAATGAATTAGTTGTACATAAACCTTGGCCTACAATAAATCATCCATCGCTCCTTTCATCTTGGTTAGAAGCAATGTCATGTGTGCCTGAATTCGACAATATTGTTCTCACACCGACAACTAAGTTCCCCAGAGTTATACTAGATAGGTTTAGTGAGTTGGACAAAACCTTATATATTGGAAGGAATTTTCCAAGTAAAGATGCATTAAAAAGCACGCTAAAGAGATTTCACATTGAGAGACACTATAGCTCTATAGTTCATGAATCATGTCATAATAAATATATTATACAGTGTGAGAAGTATGTGGATGATTGTAGATTTTTCATGAGGGCGATTCTGGACATTACATTTGGAGTTTGGAGAATCTCAAGGATTGAGGCTGCTCATACTTGCATTTAGCCAAGCCTCACACAAGATCATACCTCATTGGATGCAGAATTTATGTCATCTATTGTTGTGGAGATTATTGGGACATGTCAAGATGTTCCAATATCCCTTATGCAAGAGATGATTCAAAAGACATTCGGTTATAAGATTTCATATAGTAAGGCATAGATGGTGAAACAGAAGGCAATTGTGAAGGTCTATGGTGATTGCGATGACTCATATCGGGTGTTGCCACAATTGCTAGCCATATTGAGGCATCATAACCAATTTTTCTTCCATCTGGATACAAATGAACATGTTTCTCACGATAACCGACTTGATCCATCTCGTGTTCAATTTCATCGGTTGTTCTGGGCATTCCTTCCCTGTATCTCCGCATTTTGTTTCAGCAAAGAGTTTATTCAAATTGATGGAACATTTCTTTATGGGAAATACAAGGGTGTATTATTGATTGCGACAACCCAAGATGGAAACCTTCCATCACTTCCACTTTCTTTTTCCACTGTAGAGAAAGAAAACTATGAATCACGGAGTTGGATTCTGGCATGTATCAGCAACCATTTCACCAACATTCAGGGTGTTTGTTGAAATATTTGATCGCCACCAGAAAATTATTGAGGAAATCAATGCGTATCCTGATAAATGGAAATACCCAAATGCATATCATCGGTTCTTCATTAGACATATTGCTAGCAATGTGCATATAAAATTCCACAACAAACCGATGAAGAAGGAAATCACGAGGCTTGGTACGCATTGTATTTTTTACTTTTTACTATTTCAATATAAAGATAAAATCAAATTATGTGAAATATCATCTATTTTGTGTAGCATATGAATCAGACCAATGGTGGTTTGAAGAACGTTTTGACCAAATCTACCAGGCTAATCAAAAAGTTTATGATTATATGATGCGAATTCCAAAAAGAGAAATAGACATTGGCATATGATGGGGGGAAGAGGTATGGACACATGATGACAAACATTGTGGAGTGCATCAATGGTGTCTTCAAAGGGATTTTCAAGCTACCTATAACCACCCTAGTTGAGGAGACATTATATAGATTTGTGAAGTACTTTGTTGATAGACAAAAACTAGCATCAGACAGAATACAACAAGAGCTAAGATATGAAAGACAATTTCAACGAGAGATTGAAAAGAATATTGAAGAAGCTTCGGGTTATCGTGTCTGCCTTTTTCAATGAGAAGACTCCAGATTTGAAGTTCAAGAGCGTTCAGACCCCATCACAAATTACATCGGTGAAAAATGGTGGTATTACTGAAAATAAGGCAATGTCAATGTGGAAACTTTCAGGCCTTACGTTTTCCATGCACACGCACCATCACAGCATGTGACTCTGTGAACATATCATGAGAAGCATATGTTGATCCAGTGTACCAGTTAGATACCATTTATAACTATTATGTTGCACCATGGACACCTATTGGGGAGTATAATTATTTCCCAATTCCCAAAGGCCAGCTGATAGTGATACTAGACATCAATTGGTTACGTCCTCATGGGATACCGAAGGCCAGTAGCATGTGTAATGAGATGGACTGGCCTTAAGAACAAGGGTAGAGTTTGAGATGCACGATATGTCATAAAGAAGGTCATAACCATAAACGATGCCCTAAATTTTTTGGGCCGAGTTCACAGTCTCAGCCTGAATGATGTATTTTCTTCATTGTGGCATTCTCATATTGTAAAATAAATGTTTTTATCTCTTATATTTTCTTGGTTTTCTAAACCCCAAAACCCAAAATCATAACACTTAACCCAGAAACATATTTCCTAAACCTTAATATCCAAATTCAAAACCATAAACCCTCAAACCTAAACCCCAATCCCAAAAAATATTCCCTTTACCATGGTTTTTTATAACATTATGTGTGCTATTTTAATAAAATTTTAATATAATGAAATAATAGTATCATAATGATTATCATAAGTTATTCAATATAGAAAATTAGATAAATGCCTAAAATATCATTAGTAATTGACATGGTTTATCATAATCCAATCTATAATTATTTAATCATAAAGCTCCTCCAAAATATGTCTAACCAAATTCAAGACCCAATAATTTAGAAATATTGTCTCTACGATTCTAAAAATCAGTATGCCATTATTCCAAAAATGTTTATATTAATGACACATACCTAATATCTAAATACTCTATTAATCTTAAATCTTTAATAAAAACAAGAATGCTTTCAAGAAATAACATTCTCCTTATTTTTTAAATAAAATCTTAGATAATATAATTTATTTCATAAATCCAAAAGCAAAACATTTAACCCATATTGTAAATTAAATGTTATTATCTCTTCTTTTTTTCTTAGTTTTCTAAACCCCAAAACCCTAAAGCAGAACACTTAACCCAAAAACATCTTTCCTAAACCTTAATATCAAAATTCAAAGGGTCTAGATGTTCTCGTGAAGGGTTGGTTCACCTTTAGAGATTAACTCTCTTTTCCAAATCCTAAAAATATATGGAAAGATGTATTGAAATGGCAACAAACCCATTCGAGAACATCAAAGAGATTTCTTCAAAACAGCCCCTCCCCAAGCATTGTTCACATGTAAAAAGAATAGTTGTGGAAGAGATTCCCACATGCAAAGTAGTTACAGCCACGAATCCCTGCCATGCCCAGCCCACACAATTCCAGATTGAGGAGAAAGGTAGGGGAGATGCCTCCAGCCCACACACTGTTCACAAGAAGCAGCATCATAACCCCCACATGACTGGCGGAAATGGACCCAATGTAATAGTACGTCGATCACGGAAGCCAATATGTTTGTGATTATATGATGCGAATTCCAAAAAGAGAAATAGACATTAGCATATGATGGGGGGAAGAGGTATGGACACATGATGACAAACATTGTGGAGTGCATCAATAGTGTCTTCAAAGGGCTTTGCAAGCTACCTATAACCACCCTAGTTGAGAAGACATTATATCGATGTGTGAAGTACTTTTTTGGTAGACAAAAACTAGCATCAGACAGAATACAGCAAGGGCTAAGATACGAAAGACAATTTCAACGAGCGATTGAAAAGAATATTGAAGAAGTTTCTGGTTATCATGTCTGCCTTTTTCAAAGAGAAGGCTTTTGATTTGAAGTAAAAGAGTGTTCAGACCCCATTAGAAATTGCATCGGTGAAAATGGTGGTATTACTGAAAACCAGGAAATGTCAATGTGGAAACTTTCAGGCCTTACGGTTTTCATGCACACGCACCATCACAGCATGTGACTCTGTGAACATATCATGAGAAGAATATGTTGATCCAGTGTACCAGATGGATACCATTACTAACTGTTATGCTGCACCATGGACACCTATTGGGGAGTATCATTATTTCCCAATGCCTGAAGGCCAGCCGATAGTGATACCAGACATCAATCGGTTACGTCCTCATGGGAGATCGAAGGCTAGTAGGATGTGTAATTAGATGGACTGGCCTTAAGAACAAGGGCAGAGTTTGAGATGCGCGATATGTCATAAAATAGGTCATAACCAGAAACGATGCCCTAAATTTTTTGGGTCGATTTCACAGTCTCACCCTAAATGATGTATTTTCTTTATTGTGACATTCTCATATTGTAAATTAAATGTTGTTATCTCTTCTATTTTCTCGGTTTTTTAAACCCCAAAACCCAAAAGCATAACACTTAACCCAGAAACATATTTCCTAAACCTTAATATCCAAATTCAAAACCATAAACCATCAAACCTAAACACCAACCCCAAAAAATCTTCCCTTTACCATGGGTTTTGATAACATTATGTGTGCTATTTTAATAAAATTTTAATATAACGAAGTAATAGTATCATAATGATTATCATAAGTTATTCAATATAGAAAATTAGATAAATTCCTAAAATATCATTAATAATTTACATGGTTTATCTTAATCCAATCCATAATTAGTTAATCATAAAGATCCTCCAAAATATGTCTATCCAAATTCAAGACCCAATAATTTAGAAGTATTGTCTCTACGATTCTAAAAATCAGTATGCCATTATTCCAAAAATATATATCTTAGTGACACATACCTAATATCTAAATACTCTATTAATCTTAAATCTTTAATAAAAATAAGAATGCTTTCAAGAAATAACATTCTCCATATTTTTTAAATAAAATATTAGATAATAGAATTTATTTCATAAATCCAAAAGCAAAACAGTTAACACATATTGTAAATTAAATGTTATTATCTCTTCTTTTTTTCTTAGTTTTCTAAACCCCAAAACCCTAAAGAAGAACACTTAACCCAAAAACTTCTTTCCTAAACCTTAATATCAAAATTCGAAACACTAAACCCATAAACCTAAACCCTAACCAAAAAATCATAAACCTAAACCCTAAAACCTTACAAATAATCCCAAAACCTAGAAATATTCCCTTAAATCATGTATCAATTAATAAAATTCTTACAAAGATATTTTCATTAATAAAATTCTTTCACAACATAATTTTTTCCATCTATTTTTTTCTCTTCCTTCCTCATGTTTTCTTTGTTTCATTCAAAACCAAAAGACATGGAGAATTATATTTCTTTTGGTAAAAATAACTTCATGAAACAATGTGAATAAACATGTCATATCTTCCTAAACCTCAATATCAAAATTCAAAACCCTAAACCCTCAAACCTAAACCCTAACCCAAAAATAAGGACATTGTATAATATTAAACTGATGGAAGATTGGTCGGAAGATTGCAGAAAAATCCTAAGATCGAGGGAAGATCAGAAATAGCATAGGAGCTATGAGATGGAGGAGAGACGGGATGTAGATGAAGGGACCTCGATGCCTAAACCCTAAAATCTTACAAAAAATCCAAAAAACCTAGATATATTCCCTTAAAGCATGTATCAATTAATAAAATTCTTACAAAGATATTTTTATTAATAAAATTATTTCACAACATAATTTTTTCCATCTATTTTTCTCTTCTTTCCTCTTGTTATCTTTATTTCATTCAGAAACAAAAGAGATGGAGAATTATATTTCTTTTGGTAAAAATAACTTAATAAATTAATGTGAATAAACAAGTCATGTCTTCCATTCTACAAATCATAACATTATGCTAACTATAACATTATATAATGTATCTTGAACTAGGGCAGTTATAGGTAACTTGTGAATCCCCTTGAAGACACCATTGATGCACTCCACAATATTTGTGGTCATATTTCCATACCTCTTCCCCCCGTCATATTCCAATGTCTATTTTTCTTTTGGAATCTGCATCATATAAGCATACACTTCTTGATTATCCTTTTGGGTTTATTTGAAATGTTCTTTAAAACGTCGTTTATCTAGATCATATGATATACAGAAGTGATCATATTTCACATAAATTGTTTTTATCTTTACATTGAAATAATAATAAATTACAAAGATATTACATACATATCCTCATGATTGCCTTCTTTATAGGTTCATTATGGAATGTTTTTCTCGCATTGCTAGAAATGAGTCTAATGCATAACCAGTGAAGTGCATTTGGGGGGTATCCATGTATCAGGGTCTGCATTTATTTCCACATTGATTTCCTGATGCTGATCAAATATTAAACAAACACCCTAAATGTAGGTGAAATGGTTGATGATACATGCAAAAAAACAAACTCCATGATTCATAGTTTTCTTTCTCTATAATGGAAAAGTAAAGTGGAAGAGGTGAACGATTGAAATCTTGGGTTTTCGTAATCAACAATACACCCTTGTATTTTATGTATAAAAATGTTTCATCAATATGAATGAATTGTTTTCTCAAACAAAATTCAGAGATACAGGGGAGGAATGCTTAGAACAACCAATTAAATTGAACATGAGATGGATCAAGTCAGTTATCTTGAGAAACATGTTATTTTTTATCAAGATGGAATACAACATGGTTATGGTTCCTTAGTATGGATAGAAATTGTTGCAACACCCGATACGAGTCATCTCAATCACCATAGACCTTCACAATTTCTTTCTATTTCGTTATCCATGCCTTATTATAAGAAATATTATAACCAATTGTTTATTGTATCCTCTCTTGAACAAGGTCTATATGAACATCATGGAATTTCCTAATCATATCAATGACAATGGATGACACAAATTCAGCATCCAATGAGGTATGTTCTTTTATCAGGCTTGGTTGAACGCAAGTATAAGATACCTCTATCCTTGAGATTCTCCAACCTCCAAATGCAATGTCTGGAATCACCCTCAAGAATAATCTATAATCATCCCCATACTTCTCACACCGTATGAGATATTTATTACAGTCTAATTCCTGAACTATATATCTCTAGTGCCTCTCAATGTGAAATATATTTAGGATTCTTTTTAATGCATCTTTATTTAAAAAAATTCTTCCAACATATAAGGTTTTTTCCATCTCACTAAACATAACTGGTACAACTCTGAGAAACTCATTTGCGGGTGTGATAACATTGTAGTCAAATTTAGGCACACATGTCATTGCTTCTGACCAACATACAAAGAGTGGTGGATGATTTATTGTGGGTCGAGGCTGATGTACAACTAATGCATTTCTAGAACCTTCCACCCCAACTTCCGCTGCTCCCTCCTCATCAGCACTATTGTCTCCATCTATTCCATCATTACGAAACTCCTTATCTAAAGTTGAATTGACATGAATATCTGGGAGATCATGTAGTCTGTCCTCTTTTACATAATTCGGAATAGGCTCAATTTCATGTGGTGGATCTTCAACCACTCTTGTAAGTTTATGTCTTCATATAACTAGACATTGTTGATGTATGGTAGAAACATAAACATACAACTCCATCATGGTACCATCTGACCACTGGGAAAATAAATTTATTTCTCGGATCCATTGTGCATCAGCAACCAATGGACAAGCTGGATGTCACAATGTAGTGGGGAATTGCAAATTTCTATACCTCATAGACTTAATCTCTTGATCGGGTCCTAGATTTAAGGAACCATGGATTCTGTTTTAAAGTTCCCTTACGGTTATAGAATCAGTTGTACCTACCATTGTTGATGGTTGTGTACTATAAGAAGCTTCATGCTTGGTTTGAATAACCTCCCCATTGTAGTACACACAAGAAAACATGACTCTCTACGTCAAAAATGTGTTTTAATCAAGATTCTGATAGTGTAACTAATATTAACAATGATTGTTTACCATATACTATTTATTATACTGAAATTTTAGAACCTCTTTTTATACCCTAAAATAAGATACTAATGTTTTGTTATATAAAAGTTTATTATAATATAAGTCACAAAATGTTTTGAAAACTATGGTAAAAAGAAGAGAAAACATCAAATCAATTTAATCATCATTGATAAAATGAAAATTATGATCATATAAAGTGAAATGTATAAGAACAAAGACATTAAATAACACATGAATCCTTTACAACATACAACACAACCTTGACATTTTTCAATAGAACATGGTTTGGATGAGATGATCCTCACTTCAGACGTGAGGTAAAATCCATCTTATTTTCACTTGGTAGCTTAATAACATCTTCAAAGGATATGCACTTAACTTTATAATTTTTAAAATCTTTCAGCCTTATAATAACATATCTTAGATGTTATTACAAGGTCGAAATATTTTCAAAAATTCTAAAGTTAAGTACATATCCTTTGAAGATGTTATTAAGCTACGAAGTGAAAATAAGATGGATTTTACCTCACGTCTAAAGTGAGCCCCATCTCATCCAAACAACATTATATTTAAAAATTTCAAGGTATTTCACTGGAAAAATGACCTATACCCACGGTTCAAAACCGTGGGTATAGCCCCCAAAACCGTGGGTATAGGCTATACCCACGGTTTTGGGAACCATGGGCTGGAACGACGTCCGTATAGGGGTCTCAGCCTATACCCACGGGTTTGGAGAACCGTGGGTATAGGGGGTCAAAGTGTGCCACACCGCTGTTCCAGCGTGGCACACAACAGACCCCACGATTTTAAACTGTGGGATATTTGAATTAAAAAATCACGCAGCAGGGAATCTATCACGCAACCTCACAGCGCCTCAAGCCCGCGCCCGACCAAGAGACCAACCGGGCTAACCCCGCTATTGGTATATATTGATAATTTTATTTTAATATATTAATATAACAGTTAGAATCGAAAAGAAAAGTCTGTCGGGTTTCGAACCCGCGCCTCCCGTTCATTGCACAGTCACAGCGACCAACCGAGGCAACGACTCAATTGATATATGATTATACTTTTATTTTCTTATATTAATTTATCTATTATAATCGAAAAATAACAATACGCGGGTTTTCGAACCCGTGACCTGTGCTAATGGATGTGAGGGACTGACCAACTAACCTAAACATATTATATGATTTAATATTTCGTATCCATAAATTTATATTATTTAAGATCGTCTTTTCACCCCAAAAAAATTTCCGCCCCGGGGAATTTTTTGTTCCCGCCAAAACGCGGGAACGATATACCCACGGTTTTGAAAAACCGTGGGTATAGGTCTTTGAAAAATATACCACCTATACCCACAATTTTCAAAAACCGTGGGTATAGGTCTTCACAAAAAACCTATAACCACGGTTTTGCCAAAAACCGTGGGTAAAGGGGACATATATAATCTTTATGATACTAAAATTTTAAAACATTTTCTTATATCCTAAACTATGATACTAATGTTTCTTAGTACATTTTTACTTAGTTAATCATTCTTTAATCACTAGTTAATCGTTACTAAGTTATTCATTATTTAATCATTCTTCAATCACTGTATAATCATTCCTTATTCAATCATTACTCATATGATATTCATGAGTTAATTATTATTGCTAAAAATTATATGTATTCATTTTTTAATCCTTAGTTATTCATTAATTAATCTATACTTAATCATTTCTAATAATAAGTATTATTTCTAAACTATATATAACTAATTAAACTACTTAATAAATAACATCTTTAAAACTAACTAAAAATTATTCAATTACTAATAATAGCTTTCATTCTTTAATGTCTTTGTCCTTGTCCATTTCATTTTATATCATCATAATTATCATTTTATTATTGATAAATATGCTGATTTAATTTTTCTTTTCTTAGGTATTTTAATAGTCAATAAAGAAAATATGAATCATTTAAAGTATATCCCTCGGGAGTGTTAAACCAGGAGTGCAGTAAGGCTCGTTGCAGTGAACCGGTTCCCGTTTGAGTCTAGCTCAAAACGGTGTTTCTGGATTTTATCTCTAGGTACATCTATGTCAGAGCCGCGTCCACTAGTTTGTATCCAGACAAGAATTTGATTGCTTAGATAACCACATATTCATTATGTTACCAAAATTTTAGAACATTTAATCCTAAGTTATTCTATAGTTAATCTATAAATAATCATTACTAATAATAAACAACTATTTCAAACTATATATAACTAAATACACTAATTAATAAACAAAATATTTAGAACTAACTAAAATACGTAAAATTGTCACATTTAGAACTAAAAAGAATTCAATTAAATAAAACAAATAACATTAAATTAAATAAAAAAATACCTCTAAATGATGCTTCACAAAAAAAACTGGGACTTCTTTTAGGCCATCGAATCCACGGCACGCGAAAATGACTCTTTTTAGAGAGAAAAGCATTGGAATGAAAAGAGATGAAGGAAAATAGAAGTGAGAAGAAGGGGGTGGGTGCCCTTTATTGGGCGTTGAGGCAAAGGCGGCAAGAGGGGTGTCACCTTTGCCATGTCATCAATTCGGGCCAAATGTGGCGGGGGAGGGAAGACGGCAGCGCGCCAGCTGCCTTTCAAGCATATTTAAAAAAAAATAACCTGGACATATTTAAAAAAAATAAAAAACATATTAAAAAAACTCACCAAATTTGAGAAGTGAATCATTACAAACTTCAATATATAGGCATGTTTGGCAAATTCAGAAATGAACACATCCAACACTTCAAGATTGAAAACTTATGATTAATACATCATGAGCTGAATGGCCCCTTAAAAACCCTTGACAGGTTGTAAAAGCTTTGATTCATAAAAACCCTACATAGTTGATCAACTTAAAAGTGGATGGGCGCACTTCAGCAGCCCTAAAATAACTTTTAATGTTGGTCAACAAAAGTTGGGTAGGATGCCTATACAGAAAATAAGGAGGCATCCAAAGAGAAGATGGAACCACAAAATGAAAACCCCGCCCAAGTAATGGATCCTAAAGGCATTGTAGGCATCGCGCATTCGAACCGGGGGAGTCGGCTTGGACAAGGTAGGAGAATGGCGGAAAAACAATGACCATTAATTTCCATTGAAAATGGACTCTACTGAAGAGAAGCTCTATTTCAGATCCTTCATTCCCCTTGTAATTGCTGCGATGCAGCTTGAGCTTCTCCCAAGCCCATGGACTCCTTGATCCTTAGGCCTAAGGGGCTTGGCCCTTCCAACATCCGAGTGGCTCTTCCTCAACATCTCCTTCATAGCCTCCGCCTGACACAGCACCGGGTACGCCCTCCCCAGCTTGTTGAAACTGAGACAAGCTCGCATGTGGGAAGTCAGGGCTTCTTCCTTGTTCCCTCCGTTCCTGGCCGCCTCCTCCTTCACAGCCTCCGAGCAGTGGCCGCAGATCCATCTTCCAGAGAAGCGTTCCCTGACACGGGACACGTACTCCGGGGTGCATTCCTCGTCCATGCTGCAGCACTCGCACCTGATCTCGTCGGCCTCGGATATGGGGTGGAGCATAGGGTCTATGGCTGCCGCCTCTTTGGTCAGCTCGAATGTGATGTCGGACACAGTCCGGTGGAGGCTGGTGGCTCCCTTGGGTGGCTTCCCTGCATAGGGGTTGTCGACGGGGCTGGCGCTGGCGCTAACGATGAGTTCTCCAAGGGGAGGCATGTCGGTCCTTTGGGAGCGGGGATGAGATGGTGTGGGTTGCTTCGAGGATACGGAGATTTATATTGGTTTGTGTAGTGGGGGTGTTCGTTTTTTGAAGCGTCTAGATGTTCTCGTGAAGGGTTGGTTCACCTTTAGAGATTAACTCAGTTTTCAAAATCCTAAAAATCTATGGAAAGATGTGTTGTAATGGCAACAAACCCATTCGAGAACATCAAAGAGATTGCTTCAAAACAGCCCCTCCCCAAGCATTGTTCACATGCAGATGGAAATAGCCGCGGAAGAGATTCCCAGTTGCAAAGCAGTTACAGCCACGAATCCCGGCCCTGCCAGGCCCACACAATTCCCCATTAAAGAGAAAGTTAGGGGAGATGGCTCCTGCCCACACACTGTTCACAAGCAGCAGCATCATAACCACTCCACGACTGGCGGAAATGAACCCAATGGAACGGTACGTCCAGCACGGATGCAAATATGTTGGTGGGTATTATGGTTGTAAAAGGAGTTTTTTTTTATATACGTTTTTTTAATATTTATTTGGATAAGTCAATGTTTATTTTTTTTTTAGAAACTAATGCATTAAGTCTGCAGAGCTCCCACTGCCGTTCCTTTTAATTGAATAGGTGCATAGCAAATACCGTCTTTGACTCTCATTGAGGATGACATGACAAATACACGACTAATTTTTTTTTCTGGGTTTTAAAAAATTAAAATATGATAAAAGGGGTTAGGGTTCGGATATTTTTAAAAATGGGTCCGAGATGCGTGAACGCCGTTCACGCATCCTTCGCCGCGGAAGGATGCGTGAACGGCGTTCACGCATCCCGGACCCCGACGGTAATGCGTGAACGACGTTCACGCGTCCTTTGCTGACCAGCTAAAGGAAGCGTGAACGCCGTTCACGCATCCTTGCTCGGGAAAAGATGCGTGAACGGCGTTCACGCATCCGGCCGAGATATTTTATAAAAGGAGGGGCCCCCCCAATACCCATTGTTCTCCTCTGATTTTTGTTGCGAAGCTCTGCAGAAATTCTTTCTCAACAAATATTTGCTGCTTTTATTGAGGTAAAATTTCTATTTAATAATTTAATTGTTTATTTGTGTTTATTTATTTCATTTGTATGTTTAATTGTGTTTATTTATTTCATTTGTATGTTTAATTGTGTGTATGATTTATTTATTTCATATGTTATGCATGAAATGTTTTGTATGATTTAATTTTCTTGATGTTGAATGTTCGTATGATTTAATTTTTTGAATGTCTGTTGTCTAAATATTGAATGTTTTATGTTATGTCTAAATTTTTTAATGTTTAGAAAAAGTAATTTATGTTAGAGAAATTTATTTTAATGGATGGTTTTGATGTAAGTGTAAATTAAATTACTTTTATTTACTAGTAATAATATTTTTAATCAATAAAGTATAAAATATATTTACTTATATTTTGAAAAGTAGAAGAATGCCCAAAAAACATTACAATTTCATAAAATTTAAAATAACAAAAGTGTTTATTATGTAAATCTCAATTAGATCAGTTATAATAAAAATTATTTAATGTTTTTAATAAATATATATATATATACACATGAAGTTAAATTTTTGTAAAAGAGGTGTAGTATTTAATATAGATTTTATATAATACGGATAATATAATAAATATACCAAAAAACACGGTATGAGTGATGATTGATCTTGAGATGACCGACCATGCATAATTGAAATTGCATGTTTTATTTTGTGTATGTTGTTATTCAATTTGTAATAATTGCATTTTTTCGGTATTGATGACCTGCGAGTCATCTCTCAGTAAGTGTAAGGACCTGCGTGTCCGTTTAAATTAATTTATGTATTTCATACCCCTAGACCCTCTCACATGCATGTGAGTAAATTTGTAATTAAAAGACTGACGCCCCAAAGAGGTGTCGACGAAGAGGCATCCCCGAAGAGGTGTCGACGAAGAGGCACTTGAGAACTCGTTCGAGAGGAGGCGTTGCTGTTTGACAGGAGATTGACGGTTGCTGCAATATTTGATAATAGAGACAGGAGTTTACCCATATAAATTGTGGTTAGTTTATCAGATAATGATAAACTAATCGCAAGTCTCAAGATCAAGTCATGATTATATATTCATAAGTAATCAAACTTTATAAAACATTATATTAAATTTGCTTTTGTGCTAAAATCACAATCACTATACCTTAACAGTGATAAATCAATACATAAAAAAGTCTCAAGATAATCAATTATTCAAAACCAAATTAAATAATTTAAAATTTTAATGTAGTGTATAATATTTTTAAATTTTTTTTTAATAGGTAATTATGTCTGCTCAAATATATTGCAACGGTAAGGCAATTTGTACCGAGCAGGGTTTTAGCTACAGTGTGCCACCTGTCAAAGTGGTAAATCTCCATGGTTGTATGACATTGGATGCAGTTCGTAATAAGATTCATAGTCGGTTAAAATTGAGTGCAGGACAAGCAATCACTTCAATTAGATACCGACATCTTCAATATCCTGAGCGTATGTGGCACAGCGACTACCCTATAGTCGATGATGAGGATTGGATGGAGGCTTCTCAATTATTCAGGCAACAGTGTATTAATGGTTTGATGGAATTATTTATTGTCATTTCTGATATTGATGTGGTGCAATCGATTACTATAGAACCATGCTTTGTGACCTCTATAGAAGTCGGTCCTTCACAGCAGTCTTCTTCATTGCCTCCTCATACGACTCCTGTGGAAGAATGTAATGAGGAAGATCATCAAAATTTGGAAGGAAATGTAGATGACATCCCTTTCTGTGCTGATATAGTGCAAGAAAGTTTATCTGAGGAAGAAGAATCTGGGGAGTCAGCAGGAGATGATGTGGTTGGAAATGAACCTTCTGAGGTTCCTTTGAGAGACAGACATCCACTACATCCACCAGTTAGTGGTAATCAGCCTTCAGTTTTGAGTTCCTTAGTTGGAGGAATGTCTCGTGAACAACCTTTTGATTGGGATGTCATTACACCAGCTTCTGAATTCCCTGGCATTATAGGGAATATGCCTGAATCAAATGATAATGCCATATATGTTGGGCAGGAGTTCGAAAGTAAACAGGTCATGAAAAATGTGATAAAGCAATACCTTATTGAGAGACATTTCACATTTGTGGTTTATGAGTCAAAGAAGACCAAATATCTCATTCGTTGTGAAAAATATGGGTCAGAATGTAAATTTCGATTAAGAGCACTATTTGATAAATGTTATGGATGTTGGAAGATAACCAAATTAGAAGGCCCACACACTTGTCTGCATCCCAGCTTGGCACAAGATCACTCTTCTCTTGATGCAGAGTTTATATCTACTGTTATTTGTGAGATGATACGAACAAGTCAGGATGTTCCTGTTGCCCTTAGTCAGGAAAGAATTCAACAGTTGTATAACTATAAGGTATCATACAACAAAGTTTGGAATGCAAAACAGAAAGCCATTGTAAAAGTGTATGGTGATTGGGATGAGTCTTATGCGTTGTTGCCACAGCTTGTGGAATTGTTGTCTCTTAATAATCATATTGTTTATCAGTTGGACCGTGTTGAGTATGTATCCCAAAATCATCTAGTTGATCGGTCAAAGGTGAAGTTCAATAGGATTTTTTGGGCATTCAGACCGTGCATTGCTGCATTTCCCTTTTGTAAACAATTTATTCAGGTAGATGGCACATTCCTTTATGGAAAGTATACAGGTGTTCTACTCATTGCTACCACACATGATGGTAATCGCGCTCCTCTGCCACTTGCTTTTGCTGTTGTTGAAAAAGAAAATTTTGAATGCTGGAGCTGGTTCTTGGCATGTGTACGTGTTCATGTCACGCAGAAACAGGGCGTGTGTCTGATATCTGATCGTCATCGAGCGATTATAGAGGTCGTGAGTAGTGATGGGGTTTCTTGGACTGAGCCGAATGCTTATCACCGTTATTGCATTAGACATATTGCAAGTAATGTGCATAAGCAGTTTAGAGATGAGGCCATAAAGAAGACGATCCTCAAATTGGGTATCGTTTTCTAAACTTTCTTTTTTTAACAAAATTTACTATCCATTTTAATACATTATTATGTTATGCTTTCAGCATATGAACCCCAACAAGAAAGGTTTGATCGACGTCTTGAAGAGATCCGAACAGTTAATGAGGAGGTATATGAATATATGGTAGAAATTTCAAAGGAAAAATGGTCATTAGCATACGATGGTGGCATGAGATATGGGCATATGACCACTAATATAGTGGAGTGCGTAAATGGGGTCCTCAAGGGTGTGCGCAAACTCCCAATCACAAGGTTAGTGCAAGAGACATTTTTTAGATGTGTTCACTACTTTGTTGACCGGTCCTAAAAGGCCTACCAGAGGATGGAAAATGGAATGCTTTTTACTCATCATTTTCAAACTGATATTCACCGGATACGGAATGAGGCTTCACGATGGAATGTTATAGCCTTTGACATGGAAAAGAGGAGTTTTCGGGTAAGAAAGTGCTACGACCAAGGTGCATGCACTAATGGTGGAGTGTTTGTCGTGATGTTGGATAACAGGTACTGTGATTGTGGCAGCTTTCAGGCATTGAGATATCCATGTGTACATGTTATTACAGCTTGCGCTTCGGTAAATATATCGTGGGAGCCATATGTTGACCCGGTGTATCACATGAGCACTTTGGTTAACTGTTATAGTGCTGCTTGGATGCCTGTTGGTGACTTCCATTCTATCACATTGCCTGCTGATCAACCGACCATTGTCCCTGATATTTCCAGGTTTTCATAAGTCGGTTTTGGTATCATTTATAATTTTTTCAATGTGTGTCATTTTTAAAATTATTGGCTTCATGCTACTAGGTTGCGGCCTCGAGGAAGACCGAAGTCAACTCGCATCAGAAATGAGATGGATTGGCCTCGACAACGAGGAGGGAGAATACGATGCAGTATCTGCCACGCAGAAGGACATACTCGTAAGAGATGTCCCCAAGTGGCAGGACAGAGTTCCAAATCTCATCATCCATGATCGAGTCTGTGTACCTGCTCTAAGAGGAAGAGGTTGTGGTTGGTGTCGATGATGAAGAAGAAGAATAAGAAATAGAGGATGAGGATGAGAAGTAGTATAAGACTAAGAGGAAGAGGTTGTGGTTGAATAACCTATTGTGGAAGTTTCTATAGTTACTTAGGAACTTGATCTATTTGGAATAATGTTAATGGTTATCTAATGGATAATGGATAAATTAACAAACGTAATTTCACAAATAAGAAGAAATAATTAATTTTTCACTTTTTCCTCTTAATTTTTAATGTGGAATAATGTTAATGGTTATTTAATGGATAATGGATAAATTAACAAACGTAATTTCACAAATAAGAAGAAATAATTAATTTTTCCCTTTTTCCAGTTAATTTTTAATGTGGAATAATGTTGATGGTTATTTAATGGATAATGGATAAATTAACAAACGTAATTTCACAAATAAGAAGAAATAATTAATTTTTCACTTTGTTCTGTTAATTTTTAATGTGGAATAATGTTGATGGTTATTTAATGGATAATGGATAAATTAACAAATGTAATTTCACAAATAAGAATAAATAATTAATTTTTCACTTTTTCCTGTTAATTTTTAATGTGGAATAATGTTGATGGTTATTTAATGGATAATGTATAAATTAACAAACGTAATTTCACAAATAAGAAGAAATAATTAATTTTTCACTTTTAAATTATGGTTTTCTTATAAGATGTCTAGTTTTAGTAATGGCATCTGAGTGTCTGAGAATCCTTAACTAATGTTGATTGTGAGACTAGGATAATGTTGATTGTGACACCAAATAAAAATGAATATATCATGATTCCACTATTAATAAGTAACGATGATAACATGTGTGCAGATGGCAGGTTTTCCATTGCTTACATCTCAGGCTACTCATGTATCACGACTGCTTTTAGAGGGACGTCCTGTGGCTCCCTTGAGTGTACGTAGATCTCACCATTTCCATCATACTGCACCACCTCCCGCTATCGTCCCACATCTTTGTCGAGCTGGATTTTATGGAGTAGCGATGTGCGACTTCACGTTTCTTGATCATCAGCTCATTGCCGCACTTGTCGAGAGATGGAGACCAGAGTAGCATACTTTCCATTTTAGTGAGGGGGAGATGACTATTACATTGTAGGATGTGGCTATTATGTTGGGCCTCCCTATCGACGGACATGCTTTGACAGGCCGAGTTCCATCAGATTTGCCTGAGCTTGTTCATAGACTTCTGGGCATAGAGGTCCAGGATGATGGCAGGACCATCGTCGGTGGTAGATTGCGGATGCCTTGGTTAGACCAGCACTTCACACATTTACCAGATGATGCTGATGACGTCACCGTGCTGCGCTTTGCACGCGCATATATTTTGAGGCTGATCGGTGGCACGCTTTTTGTTGACCACTCTACTAATTTTGTGCACCTGATGTATCTAGCTTTTTTAGAGGATTTGGACCAGGCAGGTCGATATAGTTGGGGGTCTGCCTGCCTAGCATATACATACAGAGCCCTATGAAGCGCATGTCTCATAGATAAGATGCAGATCACAGGATGCATGGTTCTTCTACAGATGTGGGTATGGGAGCACATACCTCGTTTATCTCCACATGCCCGTGCGCCATTACCCGTAGATATTGTAGCAGAGGCTCCACGTGGACGTTGGTATGTTATTAATTCTTTCTAATATCTAACTTACTTGTATAAAATTCTTTTATGAAATGTAAAAAAAATGTTATCTACAGGTGGAGTCAGGCGCATCGACATTCAGATTCTCCCAGACATGATGTTCACGCCTACAGACTTATGCTAGACAGTATTCGACCAGACGATGTAAGTGATTATTATTTATATTGTTAAATCTTTACTCTTTACTGTAAATCTATTCATTTATTAATTGATTATTCATTTTTTCTTTCAGATTACATGGATTCCATATACAGATGATATCCTTCAGAGTCTTCCCCCATACTGTACAGTGATGCTTGATATCGGCTCCTGCATGGTTCCACTGATTCATTTTCATATAGTCGAGTGGCATCAGATGGATAGGGTTATGAGACAGTTTGGATTCCTTCAGCCAGTTCCTGACCCGCCCAGTCAGTTGGATTCATTGCATTCCCTGAAGATGTCAGGGAATAGAGATTTTGATTGGAGGAGCTACCATGCGAGATATGTTGCGTTATGGGACAGGCGACGGGAGTCCCAGTTGCGAGGGGCAGGGACAGTACGCTTTCATTTGATGGATCAGATGGATTATGCAGGCTGGTACATCAGGTCTCCCGTCAGATTTCTGACACGGCATGGACGGGTCTTCCATAACTTGGTATGCATTCTTCCTTTCACAGTTCAACATATTTTTTATTCAAATTAGTTAACAACAGAATTTTCTTTTCGCAGGATGCTCGTATTTTTCATCTACTTCATATGTCTGATCCAGTGGAGAGAGCTGCCTTTGACCCAGCATATTTTCACAGCCTTGTATGACATATGCTACCGTCGATGGACGAGATTTATCATGGAATTTTATTTGATCCACCACCTGCTGCGGAGGCCACGGAGCCTGCTACGGAGGTCGCGGAGCCTGCTGAGCCTCACATAGATGTACCTGGGGGTGACGACCCTGTTATGGATGCTGTTGTTCCACAGGATGAGGCTGCTCAGCTTGCTCAGCCACATGATATTATTCCACTGGAGGAGGGTGTTCAGCATGATCAGTCATATGCTCCTCCAGCTTCTCAGGCACAGCCACAGGTACTTACAGACGCTGACTGGATTGAGTTCGATGTTTTATTGCAGTCATCCGCAGCAGAGCAGCCATCTACTTCCTATATTGGTGAGAGTTCCAGCCAGCTTCCACTATCCTTAGATGTAGGCCAGGGTATAGGCGGTGAGACTGTACATCCACCGTCTGTCACACAGGAGGATGTGGAGGTGGCTGTCGATGAGGATGCGCAGCGTACGCCAGAGCACAGACGTAGACATACACGGCGTGGACGCATCCAGTATACGCCTGACTGTGGGACAGAGGAGCATCCACACCGGAGGCGTAGATTAGGTTGACATTTGATTTATGATACGTTTTGTATGTGTATTACTGTTATCTAGACTTCTATTATACCTTTAATAAGTGTCTTACTGTTATCAAATTATCTACCAATGTATATATATATATATATTTATAATAAATAATATGATTAAATTAAATGATAAATATTAATTATATTAATTATTTCGAATTTCAATAGAAGTGGTCACAGTTATGATGAGTGATGGTTCAGTCCAACCATGCAAAATGCATATGATGATAAGAATAAAAGGCCACAACAAGTGTAGAAGAATGGAACAATAGTTGGAAAATCTTCCATTGGGAATATGCAAAACAATGAAGTCAAGAAAACTGTGAAAGAAACTATTTCCAAGAATAAGTTTGAGCTAAAATCCAAGGATTATTTCATGACAAATCTTGAAATTCATATCATCTCAAGAAGTTGAAACTTGAGGTATTCCAATCACACTTTATCCATTGTTCTTAATTATATTTCTCATTTCAATTAAGGGGGAGATCTTGATTGATGGAAAGATGGGATGAAAAGGGGAGATTTATCTTTTCACTTGAACTTTTTAATATATTTGGTGAAGTATGTGCAGGATTTAGCATTTCATTGATAATTTTTATTATCTACCCTTGGTTAATAATTGATACACTCTAAGCATGATTTAACATTTATGGTTGTTTATGGACAACATTGAAAACTACAATATGAATTAGAAGTTCATTTGGACAATTTTGAGAAGATACATATTCAGACTTTATAAAAGGAAACGATTTATACTGGTACGCAATCTAAAGAGTGAGATTATTGAGTATGCATCTCAAAACTTAGGTCATGTCCATGAAATAACTTCTTCCACCTTATTTAGATAAAATGATATTTGTTTAGAGAGCACATGCCTTAAAAAATATTACTCTTGGATCTAGAAATGAAACTCAGAGAACTTAGCATAGTGATGATGTGATCATGGTTCACTCATCACAATCACTATATGTTTTTCATGTAACTCATTTGTTCACAAATATACCAATATTTAATCAGAAAAAAAATGAAAAAGGAGTATTAGAAAGTATAAAAATTAAGTTTCCACTTTAGAATACAAATGGAACCATATGAGGATCTTTATAGAAATAGATGTTTAACTACAACATGTTGAGATAACATGAGTGACTGAAAGATGCTAAGATTATAGATTTCTCAATATATGTTAGAGAATACTCAAGCCATTCTATTAATAATTATTTAATGAATATCTATTATTCATGAATATTTATTAATAATTATTAACATTATTTCAATATTTTATATTATTTAATTGATATTTATTAACATTTCTTAATTTTTATAATAAGTTTATTACTTTATAATTAATAGTTATACATTTTAAGGGGAATTTAGGTATTCTGTGAGATGCGTGAACGCCGTTCACGCATCTCTTCTCTTGGGAAGATGCGTGAACGGCGTTCACGCATCACGCCGGGGTCCGGGATGCGTGAACGCCGTTCACGCATCCCGGACCCATTTTTAAAAATATTCGAACCCTAACCCCTGTTATCAAATTTTAATTTTTTAAAAACCCAGATAAAAAAATTAGCCCAAATACGCCATGAGTGATGTCGAATGCCGTCTTTCGCTTAAGGTAAAGTGAAAATAAGATTTTGCACTGCCAACTTTCGCCTAATAAAAGTGAAAAGCTGATGGTATTAGAAGCGAGACAATCTCAATATGAAAAACTTCAAACATTTTGATTTCCATTTGCACATGTCATCACAACACGTCTTTATGAACATATCATGGGATGTATATGTTGATCCAGTGTACCGGTTGGACACCATTACAAACTGTTATGCAGCACCATGGACACCTATCGGAGAATTTTAGTATTTCTCAATGCCTAAAGACTAGCCGATAAGGATATCTGACATCACACGAATGCAAAATATGGCATTTATCAGTGCTAGAAAAGTCTGGGGGGTGGGGGCACTATTGAAGGGGACTTCAAGCGCATTGTTTAAGCTCCTCTCCGACTTGCAGAAATATTTTTTTATTTTTTTAATGTTTTTCAAATTTTATCATTGATGTCGTCTTCGCTCCCCCACGCAGCCTTTGGCCCGGATCGATGACATGGAAAAGGCGGCTTCGCCGATGCTGCCTTTGTCTCAACTCCCTATAAAAGGGCACCCCCCCCCTCTTCTCCTCACTCAATATTTCCCTTCATCTCTCCTAAATTCTCTCTGTCTCTCTAAAAAATTCATTTTCTGTGCAGGTTTTTGCGAAGCATCATTTAGACATATTTTTATTTATTTAATTTAATGTTTTTCATTTATTTAATTGAATTCTTTTTAGTTTTAAATATTTCATTTTTAAGTAGTTTAGGTAGTTCTTAATATTTTGTTTATTAGGTTTTGTAATTAGTTATATATAGTTTGAAATAATTATTTTTAATAGTATAGATTAAGTATAGATTAAGTATAGATTAACTTAGGATTAAGTATTGTGAAATTTTGGTACCATAATGATTATGTGGTTATCTAAGCAATAAAATCTCTATCTGGATACAAACGAGTGGATGTGGCTCTGACACAGATGTACCTTGGAGTGAAATCTCTAACAAGGAGTTTTCAGGCTTGACCCGGGGTATCCGGGTACATGACAATGGGCCTTGCTGCACTCCTGGTTTGACACTCCCGGAGGATATGTTTAAGATGATTCATATTTTCTTTATAAACTACTAAAATATATAAGAAAAGAAATATCAAATTAGTATATTTATCAATAATATAATGATAATTATGATGTTATAAAATGAAATAAGGACAAAAGCATTAACGAATGAAAGTTGCTATTTGTAATTAAAGATGTTTAAGTAGTTTAATTAGTTATATATAGTTTAGAAATAATACTTATTATTAGTAATGACTAATTATAGACTAATTAAAGATAACTTAGGATTAAAAATGAATACATATGATTAGTTAATTATAAATAACTAATGAATATAATATGATTAAGGATTAAAGAATAAATAATTAAAGAATAACTTAATAATGATTAACTAGTGATTAAAGAATGGGTGATTAGTTAAAAATTTATTATTAGTAAATAAAGATGTTGTGTATTAAATAGTTTAATTAGTTAATTATAGTTTATAAATAATACTTATTATTTGTAATGATTAATTATAGATTAATTAATGATAACTTAAGATTAAAAATGAATACATCTAATTATTTAATTATAATTAACTATTGAATATAATATGATCAAGGATTAAAGAATAAATTATTGAAGAATAACTTAATAATGATTAACTAGTGATTAAACTTTTGTACAAAGAAACATTACTAGCATATTTTAGGGTAAGAAAAGGCGTCCTAAAATTTTATTCTAATAAATATTATATGGTCAACCATCATTGTTAATATTTGTTACAGTATCATAATTTTGATGAAAGAAACATTTTTGACATAGAGAGTCGGTTTTGCCCATGTGTACTGCTATGGGGAGGTTATTCAAACTGAGCAAGGAACTTCTTACAGTACACAACCAATAACGGTGGTTAGTACAGCTGATGGTGTAACCATAAGTGAACTACGAAAGAGAATTCATGGTTCCTTAAATCTGGGAACCGATCAAGATATCATATCTATGAGCTATAGACATTTTCAATTCCCGGCAACATTGTGGCATCTAGCTTGTCCATTGGTTGCTGATGTGCAGTGGATCCAAGCAATTAATTTATTTTCTCAACGGTTAGATGGTACCATGATGAAGTTATACGTTGATGTTGCTACTATACAACAACAACGTCCAGTTGTACGAAGACGTATAATTACAAGAGTGGTTAAAGACAGTCCACCACATGAAATTGAGTCTATTCCAAATGATTCAGGAGAAGAGGGAAACTTAGATGATCTCCCAGATATACATGTCAATCCGACTTCTAATAAGGAGTTTCGTAATGACGGATCAGATTGTGACAATAGTGCTGATGAGGAGGGATCATTTGAAGCTAGGAAGGAGGTTTTGAGAAATGCATTAATTGTACATCAACCTCTACCTACAATAAATCATTCACAACTCCTTCCATCTTGGTTAGATGCAATGACACGTGTGCCTGAATTTGATAATACTATTCTCACACCGATAACTGAGTTTTCCAGAGTATAACCAGATGTGTTTAATGAGCTGGACAAAACCTTATATATTGGATGGAATTTTCCAAGTAAAGATGCATTAAAAAGCACGCTAAAGAGATTTTACATTGAGATGAACTACAACTATATAGTTCATGAATCATTCCATAGAAAATATGTCACACGGTGTGTGAAGTATGAGGATGATTGTAGATTTTTCTTGATGACGATTCTGGACATTAGATTTGGAGGTTGGAGAATCTCAAGGATTGAGGCATCTCATACTTGCATTCATCCAAGCCTCACACAGGATCATACCTCATTTGATGTAGAATTTGTGTCATCTATTGTTTTTGAAATGACTAGGACATGTCAAGATGTTTCAATAGCCCTTGTGCAAGAGAGGATTCAACAGAAATTCGGTTATAAGATTTCCAATAACAAGGCCTGGATGGCGACACAGAAGGAAATTGTGAAGGTTTATGGTGATTGGGATGACTCATATCAGGTGTTGCCGCAATTTCTAGCCATACTGAGGCATCATACACTATGGCAAAAAAGGCATTTAGTGGCGGTTTGGTTTTACGTTTCGCGGCGGTTTAAACCATCGCTAAATAGATTGGCGGCGGTTTTGAAAAACCGCCGCGAAATCATGCGTCGGGAAACTATTCGCGACGGTTTTTAAAACCGTCACAGAATGTTTCGCGGTGGTTTTTTAGCGGTGGTTTAAACCACCTCTAAATGATTTAGCGGCAGTTTTTTATTTATCTATTTATTTATATATTTATTTATTTTATTTATCTATTTATTTATTTTATTTATTTCATATTTATTTTATTTATTTCGTATTTTGTTTATTTATTTATTTTGTATTTTATTCATTTCATATTTATTTTATTTATTTTATTTGTTTTATTTGTTTTATTTGTTTTATTTTTTTCATATTTTGTTTATTTATTTATTTCGTATTTTATTTATTTATTTCGTATTACTTTATTTACTTTATTTATCCATGCATGCACATGCCCATGCAATATAAAGAAATACTGCATTTGGTGAGATTTGAACCCCTAACCTCTTGCATATTTTCCAAAGACTACCACTACAGCAAGCTCATCATGTGGTTAATAAACAGAATTTAATATACTTATATATATTAATTGAAAAAACAAATAATACATAAATAATAGATATAAACTCAATAATAATAAATAATAAATAATAAATAATAAATAATAAATAATAAATAATAACTAATAACTAATAACTAATAACTAATAACTAATAAATAATAAGTAATAAGTAATAAATAATAAATAATAAATAATAAATAATAAATAATAATAAATAAATAATAATAAATAATAAATAAATATATATAATAAATAATAAATAAATATAAACAATAAATAATAAATAATAAATAATAAATAATAAATAATAAATAAAATATAAAATATAAAATATAAATATAATAAATAAATAATAAATAATAATAAATAATAAATAATAAATAATAAATAATAAAAAATAAATAATAAAAAATAAATAATAAAAAATAAAAAATAAATAAATATAAACAATAAATAATAATAAATAATAAATAATAATAAATAATAAATAATAAATAAATAAATAATAAATAAATAAATAATAAATAATAAATAATAAATAATAAATTATAAATTATAAATTATAAATAATAAATAATAAATAATAAATAATAAATAACCAGTAACAAATATTATTATTATTAATAATATTTTATTATTAGTAATAATAAATAATAAATAATATATAATATATAATAAATATAAATAAATATAAATAATAAATAAATATAAATAATAAATAATAAATAAATATAAATAATAAATAATAAATAAATATAAATAATAAATAATAAATAAATATAAATAATAAATAATAAATAATAAATAATAAATAACGAGTAACAAATAATAGATAATAAATAAATTAAAGTATATTATAAATAATAAATAATAAAGGAAACACATGAAAAAGTATGAAAAAATGTGATAAGGGATGGAAAATCATGAAAATGCATGAAAACAGATGGAGAAGCATATAAAGAATGAGGCATTAGAAAGAATGAGAATGCATGAAAACTCATGACAACTCTGGAAAACCCCTTAACAATTCAACATAATCATCATAATAACCCACAAAAAACCATTGATAAAGATAACAAGTCATGGAAACCCAAATAAACAGTAATAAATGGAGCAACTGTTAAAACCCGTCAAAACGGCCATAAAGTGACAAAAACATTGGACTCACATTAACAGAGATAACTTATGATCTGAGAGTCCATTTCAGATCCACGACCTGTCAAATCAAAGATCCTGAAACAATCTTCGACCTGATAGGTGAAAGAGTCCGAATAGACAGGCGGATCGAAAGTTATGACAATTTTAAAAAAGCTGACGGGGAACAGGTGCTAGAAACAAGGCATCGAAAAACCTAACAAACCTGATACCCACTAAAAAGGACATAACATATGATCCAGGAGTGCATGTGGGCGCCGCGACTAGTCAAATTGAAGCTCATGGAAAGAGCTATGATCTGGCAGGTGGAGGAGTCTGAACTGACACGCGGATCGAAAGTTAGGTCCATTTGAAGACAATTTTGACAGGACATCAGTGACAGAAATGGGGTTTTGGAGGCCTTCGGAGGGGGTTTTGGGGTCAAAAAAACACAAGAGAAGCTATCTTGTGTCGAACTGGTGCATATCTCTCTTCGCTGGCTTCGATTTGATATGTGGTAGAGCCCAAACGAACACCCAGAGCGAAAGTTATGGCCGTTTGAAGTTGGAGAACTTTTTTCAACTTTCTTATAACTCTCATATCTTCTGCACCTTAGACTATCTCATGGTTTTTATTATACGTGCCTTTAGATATCTTCATGATCTTCTATTTGACTGGTCGTGACGCTCCAACGGACCCCCGGATCAAAAGTTATAGTCGTTTTAGTGATTTCGGGGTTTCTCGTGTTTTTTTAATTTTTTCCTTTGATTTCGCGGAAGTTTTACCCAAACCGCCGCTAATCCTCGAAAAAAATAAAATAAAATAAAATAAAAATTGAGGCATTTCACGGCGGTTTAAAAATCGCCACGAAATGGCGGCCCGAAACACGTTTAGCGGCGGTTTTTAAAACCGCCGCGAAAAAACCATTGCTAAACGGTCGTTTCCTGTAGTGATAACCAAGTTGCATTTTATATGGATACAAACTAACATGTGTCTCATGATAACTGACTTGATCCATCTCATTTTCAATTTCATCAGTTGTTTTGGGCATTCTTTCCCCGTATCTCTGCATTTCGTTTGAGAAAATAGTTTATTTAGATAGATGAAACATTTCTATACAGAAAATACAAGGGCGTATTGCTGATTGAGGCAACCCAATATGGAAACTGTTCACCTCTTCTGCTTGCCTTTTCCATTGTAGAGAATGAAAACTATGAATCATGGAGTTGGTTTCTAGCATGTATCAGTAACCATTTCACCAACATTCAGGGTGTTTGTTTGATATCTAATTTCCATCGGGAAATTAATGAGGAAATCAATACAGATCCTAATACATGGAGATACCCAAATGCACATCATCGGTTCTACATTAGACACATTTCTAGCAATGTGCATAAAAAATTCCAGAACGAACCGATGAAGAAGGCAATCACGAGGCTTGGTACGCATTGTATTTGTTATTTTTTACAATTTCAATATAAAGATAAAATCAAATTATGTGAAATATCATCTATTTTGTGTAGTATATGAGTCGGGCCAACGGTAGTTTGAAGAACGTTTTGAACAAATCCATTAGTCTAATCAAGCAGTTTATGATTATATGATGCAGATTCCAAAAGTGAAATGGACATTGTCATATGATGGGGGGAAGAGGTATGGACACATGACGACAAACATTGTGAAGTGTATCAATGGAGTCTTCAAAGGGCTTCACAAGCTACCTATAACCGCCCTAGTTGAGGAGACATTATATTGATGTGTGAAGTACTTTGTTGGTAAACAAAAACTAGCATCAGACAGAATACAACATGGGCTAAGATACAGAAGACAATTACAATGAGATATTGAAAAGAATATTGAAGAAGCTTCTGGTTATCATGTCTGCCTTTTTCGACGAGAAGACTCCCGATTTGAAGTTCAAGAGCGTTCAGACACCATCACAAATTGTATCAGTGAAAAGATGGTGGTATTACTGGAAACAAGGCAATGTCAATGTGGAAACTTTCAGGACTTACAGTTTCCATTCACACACGCCATCACAGCATGTGCCTCTGTGAACATATCATTGGAAGAATATGTTGATCTAGTGTACTGGATAGATACCATTGCTAATTGTTATGTTGCACCATGGACTCCTATTGGGGAGTATCATTATTTCTCAATGCCCAAAGGCCAACCGATAGTGATTCTAAACATCAATTAGTTACATCCTCATTGGAGACCGAGGGCTAATAGAATTCGTAATGAGATGGAATGGCCTCAAGAACAAGGGCAGAGTTTGAGATGCACGATATGTCATAAAAAAGGTCATAACCGGAAAAGGTACTCTAACGTTGTTGGGTCGAGTTCACAGTCTCAGCCAGAATGATGTATTTTCTTCATTGTGACATTATCATATTGTAAATTAAATGTTGTTATTTCTTCTTTTTTTCTCGATTTTCTAAACCCCAAAACCTAAAAGCAAAACACTTTACCCAGAAACATCTTTCCTAAACCTTAATATCAAAATTTGAAACCCAAAACCCTCAAACCTAAACCCCAACCCAAAAAAATATTCCCTTTACCATGGTTTTTTATAACATTATGTGTGATATTTTAATGAACTTTTATATTACGAAATAATAGTATCATAATGATTAGCATAAGTTATTCAATATAGAAAATTAGACAAATTCTTAAAACATTATTAGTAATTGACATGGTTTATCTTAATTAAATCCATAATTAGTTAATCATAAAGTTCCTCTAAAATATGTCTAACCAAATTCAAGACCCAATAATTTAGAAATATTGTCTCTACGATTATAAAAATCAGTATTCCATTATTCTGAAAATGTATGTCTTAGTGACACATACCTAATATCTAAATACTTTATTAATCATAAATCTTTAATAAAAACATGCATGCTTTCAAGAAATAGCTTTCTCATTATTCCTTAAATAAAATCATAGATAACAGAATTTATTTTATAAATCAAAAAGTAGAATAGTTAACCCATATTGTAAATTAAATATTATTATCTCTTCTTTTTTTTTTCTCGGTTTTCTAAACCTCAAAACCCCAAAGCAGAACACTTAACCCAAAAACATATTTCCTAAACCTTAATATCAATACTCGAAACCCTAAACCCTCAAACCTAAACCCTATCCCAAAAATCGTAAACCTAAACCCTAAAACCTTACAAATAATACAAAAACCTAGATATATTCCCTTAAATCATGTATCGATTAATAAAATTCTTACAAAGATATTTTCATTAATAAAATTATTTCACAAAATATATTTTTCTATCTATTTTTTTCTCTTCTTTCCTCTTGTTATCTTTATTTCATTCAGAACCAAAAGACATGGGGAATTATATTTCTTTTGGTAAAAATAACTTCATAAAACAATGTGAATAAACATGTCATGTCTTCCTAAACCTTAATATCAAAATTCAAAACCCTAAACCCTCAAACCTATACCCTAACCCAAAAATAAGGACACGGTGTAATATTAAACCGATGGAAGATCGATTAGCGGATTGTAGAGAAAGCCTAAGATCAAGGGAAGATTGGAGACAATGTGGGAGTTGCAAGATGGAGGAGAGATATGATGTAGATAAAGGGACATCAATACCTCAACCCTAAAATCTTACAAAAAATCCAAAAACCTAGATATATTCTCTTAAATCATGTATCAATTAATAAAATTCTTGTAAAGATATTTTTATTAATAAAATTATTTCACAACATATTTTTTTCCATCTATTTTTCTCTTCTTTCTTCTTGTTATATTTATTTCATTCAAAAACAAAAGACATAGAGAATTATATTTCTTTTGGTAAAAATAACTTCATAAAGCAATGTGAATAAACATGTCATGTCTTCCATTATACAAGTCATAACATTATGCTAACCATAACGTTATATTTACATTTTACACTTACGACTCATTTCATTTGTTTATATGTAGATGGTTGATACCATACTACTCACTCAGCAGTGTATCAATATTTCGCAAGCTGTGTTAGAGGGTCGTGTGGATTGATCGATCAAGGTGCATCGAGCACACCATTTTCATCACAGGGAGCCTCTACATTCCATTAGACTATACTTGTGCCATGCTGGCTTCTATAGCCTTGTCATATCAAATTTCACATTTGTAGACCATTACCTACCTGCTGCCCTCATTGAGAGGTAGAGACCAGAGGCACACACATTCCACCTTCCTGAGGGAGAGATGACCATCACCCTCCAGGATGTGGTAGTTCTTCTCAGTATTTCTATCCAGTGGAGACCCATTATTGGACTCACTCATGCAACTTGGCTAGACCTTGCTCAATGCTTGTTAGGTGTTGATATTTTGTTTGACCGTAGGGATACAGATGGAGCATCCATATTTATGCCTAGGTTGGAGTCGTAGATTCCACATTTACAATATGATGATGAAGAGCATATTGTCATGTGTTATACTCGTGAATATATATTATGGCTCATTGGTGGGGCCATGTGTACTGATCACTTGGGGATGCACGTGCACATGATGTATCTACCCCTACTAGAGGACTTTGATCGGGGTGGGACGTACAACTGGGGATCAGCCTACATGGCATACATGTACAGAGCATTATGAAGGCTATCCCATAGGGACCACATAGGTTTCGGGGGATGCGTCATCCTTATTCAGATGTGGGCATGGGAGCGCATCCCCGTATTCTGCCCTGAGCTTCCTGGTCTGCCGGTCGAGATGGAGGTGTTGCATGACGCTCTGCATGGACACTTCTATGATCAGTCATTTATATTGGTTTCTGATTCTAATATGAGTTATTGAATTTAATTTCTCATTATTTGTCGCTATCGATGATGTATTTTACAGGTGGTGTCAGCGACACATTTTTGACGCGGTTCTGTGACAGCATTTGGGTGTATATCGGCTACAGTTGGACTGTCTCTTACCTGATCAGGTATATATATACAATCTATCATTGTCTAACATATTTAATAATATCATCAATTTTGGTTTTTAGTTAGGTGTTTTTTTGAAAAAATCACATGTCATTTCAGATTTCATGGCTTCCATACTGGAGTATTACCGACCAGTTGCCAGCATACTTTACTTTTGGGCTTGAGGATGTTATGGCTGTAGTTCCCCTCATTCACTTCCATATTATTGAGTGGTAGTATCCTGATAGAGTCATGCACCAGTTTTTCTATACTCAGCTGATTCTATTGTTGTCAAGATAGACAGAGCGGCTTCATGGGATGAAGCTGACAGGGAAGCAGGATGATGACGGGTCCTGAGTACATGCTAGCTTTATTGACTGCTGGCACAGACGTGCAGAGTTTTGTATTCTGGGTGTTCCTACGAATCAATTCTTTCTTTTTGAGCAGGTTGACTATGAGTCATGGTATAGACTGAAGTATATACTGTATCTTACCCAACCCGACATAGAGATGCAGAGGATGGTAAGTCAATAAATTTCCATTAGTTTTTTTATTGAACTATTTTCTAATTCAATTTGAATCTCTTTACAAGGAAGTCACATAGAGCAGATTGTTCACATGAGTGATAAAGAGGAGGAGGGGGTCGTTAGGCAGGCAATTATTCAGGCTACAACATTGTAGGAAATAGCATCTTTTTGTGCAGTTTTCGGGAGCATCTTCGCGCGTCCAGCCCAGAGAGAGAAGATTCCTGACCTAGAGGAACATCCTATAGTTGTTTCTGGTGATGAGGATCCATGACCATGGAGACGTAGACAACGTCGTGATACACATGAGGCCTCACATGTTCCACAGAAAGAGGTCAACCCTTTAGTAGCCCAAGATCAGATTATTCAGGATGTGCCTCAGGTGGCATGGGATCCATCTTTCCTGATAGGACGTCTGTAGTTCTCTCCATCTTGGGTTTCAGATCCATCACAATCTTGGGATCCATCGCAGCCTTGGGTTCTAGATCCATCACAGTCTTGGAGTATAGAACTATTGCGGGCATGGTTCCCCTCTGTGATGGAGGTTGTTCCTTCTACCACTCTAGTGGGAGAAGGATCTGGAGGGCATTACGAGATGCAGTTGATAACTCCTCCCACTAACACACAGATGGAGGATGCACCAGTCGACATTCCAGTGCCCAAGGATCAGCCTTCTCTAGGTCATCATACTCCACTACGCTCTCGACGTGGACGTCCTATTCACAGACCACTATGTGGGACATAATCTCCTCGCCAAAAACATAGAAAATGATTATACATGTTTATTTACATGTTTTATGTCTACTAAAATCAAAATATTATTATTATTAGCTCTTCTTATATTTTTATCAAGTTTTTCAGTTATCATTTATATTTTAGGCACAATTTATACTTGATAGCTTTCAAGGTCGATACTTGAAACATAGAAATAATTATTAAATTTCAAGTAAATAACTTTAAAAGATTAAAAAATCAACAGTATAAAAACAATGTAAATAAAATTTAAAAGGTAGCCTTATCATATAAAAAGTTGTTGAAAATAAAGAGTTTCATAAATAAAATAAATAAATGATAATAAAAGGAATGTAAGAAAAGTAACTTGGAAGTGAGGGCAAAAAGAATTAATATCAAGGAGGATCCTAAGCCACCTACTTGACTTTTAAAGCCTATAAAATATAAACTATAAGTTATTTTTCACCAACATTTTTTAAGAAATTATTTTTAATTTCGATTACTTGTAATATGTTTAAGAAATGTTTAAAATTTTATTCATATTTTTTTTTTAGTTTTTATTACATAGGCTAGAAAAGTCACATACTTGAAACATTTTTAAGTTTCAAGTAGGTAGATTAGAAAGCTTATAAATTATTTTTCACCAACATTTTTTAAGAAATTATTTTTATTTTGGACTACTTGTTATATGTTTATGAAATTTTTGAAATTTTATTCATATATGTCTTATAGTTTATATTATATAGGCTAGAAAAGTCATGTACTTGAAACATTTTTATGTTTCAAGTAGGAGGATTAGAAATCTTATAAATTATTTTTCACAAATTTTTTTTAAGAAATTGTTTTAATTTTGGACTACTAGTTATATGTTTAAGTAATGTCTAAAATTTTATTCATATTTTTATTACAGTTTATATTATATAGGCTAGCAATGTCACATACATGAAACATTTTTATGTTTCAAGTAGGTGGATTAGAAAGCTTACAAATTATTTTTCACCAACATTTTTTAAGAAATTATTTTTATTTTGGACTACTTGTTATATGTTTAAGTAATTTTTTAAAAAATAATATATGTCTTACAATTTATATTATATAGGCTAGAAAAGTCATGTACCTGAAAAAATTTTATGTTTCAAGTAGGTGGATTAAAAATCTTATAAATTATTTTTGCCAACATTTTTTAATAAATTATTTTTATTTTGGGCTACTTGTTTTATGTTTAAGAAATTTTTAAAATTTTATTCATATCTACCTTACATTTTATATTATATAGGCTAGAAAATTCACATACTTGAAACATTTTTAAGTTTCATTTAGGTGAATTAGAAAGCTTGTAAATTATTTTTCACCAACATTTTTTAAGATATTATTTTTATTTTGAACTACTTGTTATATGTTTAATCAATGTTTAATATTTCATTCATATCGTTCTTATAGTTTATATTTTATAGGTTAGTAAAGTCACGTACTTGAATAAAAGATATGTAACGTCCCGAGTCTGGAGCCCCTCCACTGGTGCCCCGTACCCGATTCGCCACATGACCTCAAGCGTGTTTCCCCGAACGCCAGAGGCTGCCGACTAGCAGCGAGGGCCTTGGTGAGTCGGTGGGGAAACTATGCCCTCATTTAGTAAGGTATACAAGGTAAGAAAACAACAATAGACAGCGTAAGAAGTAATGAACATGCATAACAAAAGAAACCAGACAGCGGAAGCAATGCAGATATCTAACAATGATGACAATAATGCAGCAGGTACAAGTATCTATGGAAAGTAGAAAACACAAAAACGTGATGGAATACAACTAAAACCAAAAAAAAAGAAAAAAAAAGAAAGCTCCTCAGCATCGCGATCCACGGCTCGGTCCCATGCTCCCCAGCTCCTAATGCAGTCAAGATCTTGAAGTATAAGGGCGCTTGTCCTTATCTATACCTGCAGCAACATAGTCTGCTTGGGCCCAAAAGCATGGCCAAAACAAGGGGTGAGATACAATCCTTGTAGGAAATCACCCAAAGATTTGTGCCTAACAGTCAATGAATACATGAAAATAAATAAACAAGAATCAGTAACCATGGAAACACAAGCAGCTAAAATCCACAGTTCTAACAAGTAGAGAACACAAGTAAGCAGTCAACAACAAGAAGAAAATAGGTAACCCTCTGGGTAGCTCTCACAGTATAACCCCTATGGTTCAACCTCTAAGTAATAGAAACCCTCTGGGAGGCACACATAGTCTCACCCCTATGGTTAAGCTATGTAAATTAAGCAGACTCTCTGGGGAAGCACTCGCTGTCAATTCCTCCTATAGTCGCGTATCGTGCTAAAGGATCTCTGGGGAAGCACTCAACGTCAATTCCCCCTGTGGCCCGCATCGTAATTAAAGACACTCTGGAGAAGCCCTTCCGTCAATTCTCCCCTTGGTCCTGCATCGTGATTTAAAATACACTCTGGAGAAGCCCTTCCGTCAATTCTCCCTTTGGTATACTACTCTAGGTTCTCACAGTCCTGAGTATAACTAAACATGCTCAGCACATGTATATCGTCCAAGTAAACCTCAAGAACTACTTGGCTATCAACTAAGCCTCAATAGCAATAATAAAACAACAGTCCACAATCCTACAACTAGTCATGGAAAAGAAAACTGAGCACAAACAAAATACTCTAATCACAAGAAATAACCTCTACTAAAGCAATCAAGCAAAGCAGGAAAGTAACAAGGGCAAAACAGGAAACACGCAATACCCTGTTCAAGGGTATTGGTGGAAATTGCACAAAATATTCATCAACTTTCTACGGAAAGGCACAAACCACCTACCTCGATCCTAGGAGATCGATATACGTGAACCTCAACGATAGATTCCTCTTAGAACAACGTAGATCTGAGAAAACACACAAAATGTCCATCCCACGATAACTTGGAAAGGAGGAGGAATCAAGAAACGAGGCTAGAGCAGAAGGAAGAACTCACCGCTGTGATTCCAATGCAACTGTCCGTGCTCAAATCAGAGAACTGAAGGTGAGGTAGGACTCTGTCGAAGATTCGGTCGTAAATTCTCTCTCGGACGGTTGAAAACTAAAGAAGAAGACGGATATGGGGGTTAGACGTGACCCTGGTCGGTTTAATGAAAAAAAAGAAAGTACACGGCGTGTACTTCTAGAGTACACGGCGTATACTTCAAATTTTTCCGTACTCAGAAAAACCGGCCTCCACCTCATCCTTACACACCGTGTGTGTGGCCCAGGCATGACCAACACACGGCTTCGAGCCGGAAAGAGTACATGGCGTGTACTCAGAAAGTACACGGCATGTACTTCTGAAATTTCCAGGAAATTCATTTTTCTCAAAAACTCCAGAAAAAGGAAAAACATACCTGAAAAGAGATCTGAGTTCTTACAAACTTCCACCCTTAATGAAATTCGTCCCCGAATTTTCCTAACGAGACGGAGAAGGATAAACCCCGAATAGCTCCGGCCATTGCGATCGTACATCGGTCTCCCTTTCCCAAGTCTCGTCCTGTACTCACCCGTGCTGCCATAGCACCTGTTCCAGAGGAACAGACCGCCCACGGAGAACCTTCGTACTACGATCAACAATCCGGATAGGATGCTCCTCGAACGGCACATCCGCTTCAAGCTCAACTTCCTCGGGCTAAAAGACATGAGATGGGTCTGAAAAGTAATGTCGGAGCTGAGAGACGTGGAAGACGTCGTGCATGGACTGATACCTCTGAGGTAGCTGCAACCGATAGGCGACCGACCCCACTCTCTCCAAGACCTCAAACGGCCCGACGTACCGCGGTGAAAGCTTACCCTGTCTCTGAACCCTCTTGTGTCCCAACCTCGGTGCAACACGTAGGAAAACCTGATCACCGAACTCGAACTCTAGAGGTCATCTCCGCTGATCAACATAAGACTTCTGTCGAGACTGCGCTATAGCCATCCTCTTCCGAATCAGTTCTATTTGCTCTGAAGTCTCCTGAACAAGACGAGGTCCCAGCAAAGCTGCCTCTCCTACCTCCAGCCAGCATAAGGTTGATCGGCATGGCCTACCGTACAAAGCCTTGTATGGATCCATCTGAATGGTCACCTGGAAAATGTCGTTGTAGGAGAACTCCACCAAAGGAATATGCTTCTCCCAAGAACCGCCAAAGTCAAGGATGCAAGCTCAGAACATATCCTCAAGCACCTGGATCGTGCGCTTGGACTGGCCATCAGTCTGGGGATGGTACGCTGTAATCAAGAGTGCCTACGTACCCAAGGCCTTCTGAAGTACCTACTAGAACCGAGAGGTAAAGCGCACATCTCTATCTGAAACAATAGAGTGCAGAACTCCATGCAGAAGAACAATCTCTCTAATGTAAAGTCGTCCCAGATCATCGACACTGAAGGTCTCCTTGATCGGCAAGAAGCGAGCAACCTTCGTAAGCCTGTCGAAGACAACCCAAACAGCATCATTCCCTCAAGGTGATCTCAGAAACCCAGTCACGAAATCCATCGCAACATCGTTCCACTTCCACTCCGAAATGGGTAATTTCTATAAAAGACCCACTGGTCGCTAATGATCTTCTTTCACTTGCTGAAAAGTAGAACATCTCATGACAAAACCAGCAACATCATTCTTCATACCTGGCCACGAGTATTGGCAATGAAGGTCCTGATACATCTTGGTGACGCCAGGATGAACTGCCCAAACAGAGGAATGGAAATCCCGCATGAGCTCCTCGCGTATGTCTGCTGGCACCCATACGCGTCCTTGGAAACACAAGATCTCATCCTCGCCCACTGTCAATCCAGGAAGAGGGTCCCCTCCTGACACACTCTCCCGCAGGACTAATCCTTCTGAGTCTAATAGCTGCCTCATCCTTACCTGATCAAGTAGTGTGGAGGTAATAGCTACAGAAGATAGAAAAATCTGTCCCCGTTTGTCATGCACCTCCAGATGCATCTCAGAGAACAGAGCCATCAGCTTCCACTCTCTACTGGCCTCCTGAACTGCCTGAATCTGAGTTCTCCTGCTTAACGCATCAGCCACGGTGTTTCCCTTTCCCGGCGTATAGGCAAGCTCGAAATCAAAATACAATAGATACTCAACCCACCTGCGTTGCCTCAGATTCAGATCACGCTGAGTGAAGATATACTTGAGACTCTTGTGGTCAGTGAAGACCACAAAGTGCTCTCCTAGAAGATAGTGTCTCCAACAGCGCAAGGCATGAAAAACAGCTTCCAACTCCAGATCATGCATAGGGTAGTTCCTCTCATGTGGCCTCAACTGCCGAGACCCATACACAACGACTCCTTCTCCCTGCATAAGCACAACTCCCAGCCCGATACCCGAAGCATCATAGTAAACAGTGTAGCTCTTGCCTGGATCTGGAAAGACTAGTATCGGTGTTGACGTCAACTTCCCTTTCATCTCCCGAAAGGCTGACTCACAAGAATCTAACCATAAGAACTTCTCCCCCTTCTTGGTCAGACCTGTCAATGGTGCTGCTAAACGAGATAAGTCCCGAATGAAGCGTCTGTAGTATCCAGCCAGCCCTAGGAAGCTCCGTACCTCAAAAACATTTTTTGGATGCCCCAAGGAAACTACATCTCTCACTTTATCTGGGTCCACAGATACTGCTTCCTCTGAGATGACGTGACCCAATAAGTGAATATGATCCATCTAGAAGTGGCACTTCGAGATTTTAGCATAAATTCGTTTCTCTCTCAGTGTACTCAGAACGATCTCAAGATGGGTGGCATGGTCGTGTCGAGTGTGAGAGTACACCAAGATATCGTCCACAAAGACCATGATGAAGGAATCCAAGTAAGGATGGAACACTCAGTTCATCAGTGCCATGAAAACTGCAGGCGTGTTCATGAGAACGAACGGCATGATTGTATACTCGTATAGACCATACCTACTATTGAAGGCTGTCAGAGTTATATCTGATGGTCTAACGCGCAACTGATGATAACCGGACCTCAAGTCGATCTTCAAGAACACCCGGGCTCCTCGAAGATGATCGAAAAGGTCATCAATCTATGGAAAGGGATATCGGTTCTTGGCTGTCAACTGGTTCAGTTTCCGATAATCCACACAAAGCCGAAGGGTACCTTCTGCCTTCATTGCGAACAGAATAGGCGAACCCCAAGGAGAAGTACTGGGTCGAATGAAACCCTTAGCCTGTATCTCCCCCAACTGCTTCTTGAGCTCCTGAAACTCAGGTGTGGCCATACTATAGGGAGGAATGGACATCGGTGCCACTCCTGGCACGAGCTCAATAGAGAATTCTACCTCACGATCCGGAGGCAAACCCGAAAAGTCCTCTGGAAAGACATCCCTGAAGCGATCCACCACTGTAGGAAAGTCCATCTGTGGAGTCCCCTAATTATCCAGATAAAGACTAGCAATCTTGGCTGTCACCCCTCCTAGCCCAAGATGCTCGAGTCCTTCCCAACTCGCCCGAACGTCCCATTCGCCTCTATGAAGGAAGTATTCACCCTCCGGTGAAATGAAACTCACTCTGCGGCGATAGTAGTCGACGACTGCCCGGAAGGGAATCAACCAGTCAATGCTAAGGATGACATCATAGCCTATCATATCTAGGACATAGAGATCCCATAAGAAGCGATACCCTGTAATCTCGAGAGGGCACTCTCTACACTGGCGTACACTAGATGTCCTCGTTCCCAAAGGTGTGTCTAGTGTCAATGAGTCGGCAGAAGAAAAGATGTAGAGTCCAAGGCTCTCCACAACGGCAAAAAAGATAAAACTATGCATGGAACCAGTATTGAAAAGAGCTGAAGATAAAACAGAGGCTACTAGAATCGTACCTCGAATAGTAGAAGGTCCAAGATCCTGCTCATGATAAGTCTGCTCCACGGTGAAAGACTGGCCTGTGCCGCGGCCATGCGCCCCTGGCTGACCACTCTGAGATGAACCTCCCTGCTGGTTCTGAGGAACTGGTGGCTGACTGCCATTTCCTTGACCTCCAACTCGGCCCGAACTGCCGGAAGAACTCCAGTTCCCCAACTGGTGAGAAGTTGGCGGTGCTGCTCCTGAATGAGGAGTTATAGAAGAACCCCGGTCACCGGCCACTGGTGAGAAAACCTGGAAGAACCACTGAAGGTGACCCATCTTGCCACAAGATCGGCACTCCACGGGGTCTCTCTGGCACTGTGGCCTCGTGTGCCCTATCCGGCCACACTGATAGAACATCACCTGGCTGCCTGATGATGCGTCTCGCTTCCTCGAATCACCGCACGTAGGCTCCCTATGGTGCTTCTTGATATCATCTGAAGGAAAGCTAGCTCTGGAAGCAGAACCGCCCTGGCTTGCAGCTCCAGAGTCTCTCAGATTGCGCTCTGCAATCAGTGCCTGGTTGATTATGGAAGTAATGGAAGTCAGTTGGAAGATGTTCACCTGCGAGCGGATCTCCCGCCTGAGTCCATCTTCAAACTTCATCACCAAGAACACCCCACTCCCATCCCCAAGGGGTGTAAAACGCTACAGCTCAGTGAAATGAGAGAAATACTCCTTGACAGATAGAGTACCCTGCTCTAAGCTCATGAACTCCTGGGCTCGATCGGCCCTCAGGGTCTCCGGGTAGAAGTAGTTGTAGAACACGCGCTGGAACTCCTCCCAAGACATAGCATGCTACTGACCCGCCTTTGAGATCATGTCCCACCACCTCTTGGCGGAGTCTCGGAGCATATAGGTGGCGATCTTGACCCGCCTCTCTAGAGGCGTCTCTAGATGCTCGAAGATAGTCAGCATGGCTTCCAACCACGACTCTGCAGCCTGAGGTCCTCCCTCCCCCGAGAACGTGGGAGGATGCTGCTGCTGGAAAACCCGCGTCAAGCCTGCCATAGATGAGGCAGGAGGCGATGCTCCTTGTAAGGCCTGTATCATCCTCATGAAAGCTTCCCTGAACTGCGCATCAGTGCCCGCGACTGGTACAACCACCGGTGCCAAGGCTGGCTCAGCTGGGGGATCGACAAGAAGTCCTTGATCAGCCCTGTCTAGCGTCTGATCACTACCTGATGACAGACGTACGACCAGAGGATGTCTCAGAGGCATAGCTCTGAAAGATCCAAAGCACACCTCAGATAAAAAAAAACAAGGACATAGAACACAAGAGTGAAAAATGAGAACAGGGGAATAAAAAAACACAAGATTGCAAAACACGACTACACAGAGTGTATAAAACTACACGACATGTCTTCTTAAACCACTGACATGGGCGTGTACCCCTACCCTACAAGTCGTGTACACTTCAAACTACACGGCGTGTTGACCCCAACACACGACGTGTACTTGAAAACTATTCCCATGCCCGAGTCTCCTTACACGGCTAACCCAAACGGTCCGACTCAACCCAAGACTACACGGTGTGTTCGAAGCAAACACGATGTGCACTAGACAAGGCTTCAGCGGCCAGTGTTGTTAAGCACACAACCATCTACATGGATAAACCTTACACGGCGTGATCCGAACAAACACGACGTGTATAGTCGAAGGTGACCCCGTCCCGTGTTGTTCGTGACACAGATGGGTACCTGGGAAAGACTACACGGAGTGTTCCAAACAAACACGGCGTGTGGAAAAGAAGGTCACGTCGGCCCGCGTTGTTCGTGACACGGCCGGGTACCTAGACAGGACTACACGACGTGTTTCCTACGGACACGGCGTGTTCCACCCGAGCTTCCTCGGCCCGTGTTGTTAGTGACACGACCGGGTACACGGCTCCGAACTCACACAATGTGTTCCCTAAGTTACTCCCACGACACCGTGTTCTGCTCACACGGTCAGTGACACGGCCTGAAAACTACACAGCGTGTGCCCGAAAAGTACACGCTGTGTATTTTGGGTTTTTCTGGGCAGTAGCTCAGAAACTGCGCAGAATTCCAGAAACACTAAAAACAAGGGAAAAGCTACCAAATTCCGATCCGGGAGGGCCCATAACACCTCAAGAACCACAATTTGGCATTCACTTTAAGCAAGGAACAAAACAACAGTTTTCTAACACAACAGTAGAGAATCTATCAAGCATCTATCACAATAGCATTCATAATCTACACAGAGCCTATCACAACAGCATGCAATCGCTAATGCACCCTAGATGGCATAGCAAGAATGCATGACATGTGATTTCTACAAGTGCCTATATGATGCATGAGATGGCATACCCTCATCTCATCGGGTTACGACAGAAATAGAACTGAAATATCAAAATAATAATAGCACAAGCCATGTGAATCACTCTAGGTGAAATCAGGTCAACCATAAAATCTCAAAACCAGAAACTACAATTAACGAGGTAGTATGGCTTTTCCATGTACACGGGTTAGCTACTCCCGAGCACAGCTTAATGCCAAGTAACGAATCCGTACTATCCCTGGCTAAGGTCTCCAAACAGTAAAGCAAGAGAAAAGAACCCCTTTGATACCAATTTGTAACGTCCCGAGTCTGGAGCCCCTCCACTGGTGCCCCGTACCCAGTTCACCACATGACCTCAAGCGCGTTTCCCCGAATGCCAGAGGCTGCCGACTAGCAGTGAGGGCCTTGGTGAGTCAGTGGGGAAACTGTGCCCTCATTCAGTAAGGTATACAAGGTAAGAAAACAACAATAGACAGTGGAAGCAGTAATCAACATTCATAATAAAAGAAACCAGACAGCGGAAGCAATACAGATATCTAACAATGATGACAATAATGAAGTAGGTACACGTATCTATGGAAAACAGCAAACACAACAACGTGTTGGCATAAAACTGAAACCAAATGGAAAAGAAAAACAAATAAATATCCTCAGCATCACGAGCCACGGCTCGATCCCATGCTCCCCAACTCCTGATGCAGTCAAGATCCTGAAGTAGAAGGGCGCTTGCCCTTATCTATACCTGCAGCAACATAGTCTGCTTGGGCCCAAAAGCATGGCCCAAACATGGTGTGAGATACAATACCAGTAGGCAATCACCCATAGATTTGTGCCTAAAAGTCAATGAATACATGGCAGTAAATAAACAAGAAGCAGTAAACAGGGAAACACAAGCAGCTAAAATCCACAGTTCTAACAAGTAGAGCACACAAGTAAGCAGTCAACAACAAGAAGAAAACAGGTAACCCTCTGGGTAGCTCTCACAGTCTAACCCCTATGGTTCAACCTCTAAGTACTAGCAACCCTCTGGGAGGCACACACAGTCTCACCCCTCTGGTTCAGCTACGTAAATTAAGCAGACTCTCTGGGAAAGCACTCACTGTAAATTCCCCCTATAGTCTCGTATCGTGCTAAAGGATCTCTAGGGAAGCACTCAACGTCAATTCCCCCTATGGCCCGCGTCATAGTTAAAGAAACTTTGGAGAAGATCTTCCATCAATTCTCCCCTTGGTCCCGCATCGTGATTTAAAAGACACTCTAGAGAAGACCTTCCGTCAATTCTCCCTTTGGTCTACTACTCTAGGTTCTCACAGTCCTGAGTATAACTAAACATGCTGAGCACGTGTATATCGTCCAAGTAAACCTTAAGAACTACTTGGCTATCAACTAAGGCTCAACAGCAATAATAAAACAATAGTCCACAATCCTACAACTAGGCATGGAAAAGCAAACTGAGCACAAAAAAATACTCTAATCACAAGAAATAACCTCTACTAAAGCAATCAAGCAAATCAGGCAAGTAATAAGGACAAAAAAGGAAACACGCAATACCCCGTTCAAGGGTATTGGTGGAAATTGCACAAAATATTCATCAACTTTCTACGGAAAGGCATAAACCACCAACCTCGATCCTAGGAGATCGATATACATGAACCTTGACGACAGATTCTTCTTAGAACGACGTAGATCTGAGAAAATGAAAAAAACGTTTATCCCACGATAACTTGGAAAGGAGGAGGAATCAAGAAACGAGGATAGATAAGAAGGAAGAAATCACCACTGCGATTCCAACGCAACTGGTCGTGCTCAAATCGGAGAACGGACGGCGAGGTAGGACTCCGTCGTAGATCTGGCCGTACGGTCTCTCTCGGACGGTCGAAAACTGAAGAAGAAGATGAATATGGGGGTTAGATGAGACCTCGGTCTGTTTATTGAAAAAAACGTACACGGCGTGTACTTCAAATTTTTCCATACTCTGAAAAACTAGCCTCCACCTCAGCCTAACACACCGTGTGTGTGGCCCAGGCACGACCAACACACGGATTCGAGCCGGGAAGAGTACACGGCGTGTACTCAGAAAGTACATGGCATGTACTTCTGAAATTTCCAAGAAATTAATTTTTCTCAAAAACTCCAGAAAAAGGAAAAACATACCTGAAAAGAGATTCGAGTTCTTACAAGACAAATTATGTTGAAACATTAAGTTTTATTTATATATATATATATAACCATACAAACATAATAAAAAAACATTAAAATTTTGAATATATAAATAAAATAATTAAAATAGAAAAAAATATTGTTTTATTGAAAAGGCAGCATCGTCGATGCCGCCTTTAAGCGGTATTTTAGAAAAAAATTAACCTATGCCATTTTAAAAAAAAATACAAAAGAGTATAAAAAAACTCAAACCTGGGAGTCAGCTTTGACAAGGTTGGAGAATGACTGAAAAACAGTGACCATTAATTTCCCTTGAAAATGGACTCTACTCAAGAGAATATCTATTTTAGATCCTTCATTCCCCTTGTAATTGCTGTAATGCTTCTTGATCTTCTCCCAATCCCATGCCCTCCATGATCCTTAGGCCTAACAGGGTTGGACCTTCCAACATATGACTAGCTATTCCTCAACATATCCCTCATATCCTTAGCCTAACACAACACCACGTACGCCCACCCCATCTTGTTGAATCTCAGACAAGCTCGGATGTGGGAAGTTAGGGCTTCTTCCTTCTTCCCATTGTTCCTCTCCCCCTCCTCCTTCACAGCCTCAGAGTAGAGACTGCAGATCCATCATCCAGAGAAGTGTTCCCTGACACTGGACACGTACTCCGAGGTGCATTCCTCTGCCGTGCTACAGCACTCACAGCTGATCTTTTCGGCCTCATATATGGGGTCAAACATAGGGTCGATGGTCAGCGCCTCTTTAGTGATCTGGATTGTGAAGTCGGATAGTGTCTGGTGGAGGGCGGGGGCACCCTTGGGGGGCTTCCCTGTGTAGGAGTTATCGGCGGGGCTGGCGCAGGAGCTAACAATGAGTTCTCCAAGGGGAGGTATGTCAGTCCTTTGGGAGCGGGGATGAGATGGTGTGGGTTGCTTCAATGATACAGATATTTATATTGGTTTTTGTACGGGGGTGTTTTTTTTGAAGTGTCTAGATGTTCTCATGAACGGTTGGTTCACTTTCTGTGATGAACTCCATTTACCAAATCCTAAAAATCTATGGAAAGATGTGTTGAAATAACAAAAAAACCATTTGAGAACATCAAAGAGATTGCTTCAAAACAACCCCTCCCCAAGCATAGTTCACATGCAAAAATAAATAGCCACAGAAGATATTCCTAGTTGCAAAGCAGTTACGGCCACAAATCCTTGTCCTGCCTGGCCCACACAATTCAAGATTAAGGAGAAAGTTAGGGGAGATAGCTCCTTCCCACACACTGTTCACAAGCAGTAGCATCATAACCACTCTACGACTGATGAAAATGAACCCAATGGAACGTTATGACCATCACAGAATCCAATATGTTGGTGGGTATTATAGTTGTAAAAGGAGTTTTTTTAATATTGGTTTTTTTTTTATATTTATTTGGATAATTCAATGTAATTTTTTTGAAACTAATGCATAAATTCAGTAGATATCCCACTACCTTTCCTTTTAATTGAAAAGTGGCATAGCTAATACCATCTTTGCCTCTCATTGACGTGGATCGATGACATGAAAATTACAGCCTGAGCGATGTTGTCTTTCACCAAAATTAAAGTTAAAATAATATTTTACGATGCTGACTTTCTCCAAAATAAAGGTGAAAAGGTTATGGTATTACTTGAAGCAAGACAATTTCAATATAAAAAATTTCAAACATTTCGGTTTCCATTCGCACACGTCATCACAACACATGTCTCTATGAATATATCATGGGATGTATATATTGATCTAGTGTACTGGTTGGACACCATTACAAACTGTTATGCAGCACCATGGACGCCTATTGGGGAGTTTCATTATTTATTAATGCCTGAAGACTAGTCGATAGTGATATATGACATCATACTACTGTAAATATGGCATTTATCAGTACTAGAAAAGTCTGGGGGGTGGGGGCGCTGTTGAAGGGGACTTCAAGTGTGCTGTTGAAGCCTCCCCCCGACTTATAGAAATATTTTTTATTTTTTTAAATTTTTTTAACTTTTATAACTACTTATAAAAAAACATTGATAAAAGGTGTCTTTTATCAGCACTAATAAAAAGAACTCATAAATAGGTCTTTTATCAGCGTTTTCTTTAGTGCTGATAAAATACCCCTTTTATCATCAATTTTTTAAAAGCAGTGATAAAAGTTTAAAAACATTAAAAAAAATAAGAAAAATATTTCTGTAAGTTGGGGAGGGGCTTCAACAGCATGCTCGAATCCCCCTTCAACAACGCCCCCCACCACCCACCCCCACCCCAGTCTGCACACCCCAGCCACCACTACCTTTAACAATGCTCCCACCCCCTTTAACAGCGCTAGCCCTTATTCCTCACCAGTGCGTGCGACCTGCCTCCCCCGGGATTCGAACTTGGGACCTGTTTCCTGCGTGCCTAAACCTTTACCACTCCACCATATTTCTTTTCTCTTCATTTATTAATATATCTATTTATTTATATATATATAGTTATATTTACTTGTATATTAATATATATTTATATTAACATATATATAATATATATTTATTTATATTAATATAAATAATTATATTTAGTTATATTAATATATATATATATATCCGTATATTAATATATATATATAGTTATATTTATATGTTAATATATTTATTCGTATATTAATATATATTTATAAGATCGGTTTTAAATATATTTTTAAAATATTCTTTTTTGTGTGTGTCTATAAATAAATAAATACCTATATACAACACACACACACATGTATATATTATATGTGTATATGTAAGTATAATTATACATATTTATATATATTTACAAATATTATATATTAATTTGTATATATATATGTTTAGAACATATAGATAATATATATCATTTTGTCAATACAGACACACACAAATATATATATATTAACGTACACATTATATAGGTTTATAAATAATCATATATTTATATTTTAAATAAAATGGATATTATTTTTTTATTTAGATAAGGCTTATATATTTAGAAATATATTTTATATGTAAATATGTTTAATTATTTATTTATAAAATTTAATTTTTATGTGTGAATATATAAAAAATATGTATATATTGTTATATATTTGATTATAAATAATAGTACATTATGAAAAACAATAACAAGCCTTGAAAACCTGAAAAAAAGGTAAAAATGGAGAAACCCTCAAAACCCATAAATACAGTCAAAAAGTCAAATAAACTCTAAACTCAGGGTAACGATGAAAACTTCTGATCCGAGAGTCCTTTCTAGCTCCGGGACCAATCAAATTGAAGATCATAAAATGTGATTTGACATGATATGTGGTGGAGGCCGAACGAACAAGAATATCATAAGTTACATCTATTTGGAAAAATAGCACACATGACAAAAGTGCTAGAAATGGGGGCTTGAAAACCCTAACAAACTATAGAGTCGCTGAAATGGAAATAAATTCTGAAACGGGTGTCTATTTCAGCTCTGTAACCATTAAAACTGAATATCATGAAACTAAATACGATATAGAAGGTGTCAGAGGCCAAACAAACACACAGATCGAGAGTTATTGTCGTTTCAAGAAAAATTTGATAGGGCACCGGACACTGAAACATAGTTTTGGAGGTCTTCTGAATTTTGGGGGGGGGGGGGTTTAGGGTCTGTGACATGATTAGAAATATTTTCAAGTATTCCCATTGTGTATATATTTTCGATTCCTTCAATTTGATATGTGGTAGAGCCCAAACAGACACCCAGAGCGAAAGTTATAGCCGTTTGAAGTTGGAGTTTTTTTGGAGTGGTATAACTAATATATCTTCTGTGTATTTGATCTTATCATATTATTGATTGGAAATGGTCCTCATCCATCTCACAAGATTTAATTTTAATGATCGCGGCGCTCAAAAGGACACCCATAGCAGAAGTTATGTTTGTTTTAGTGAGTTGTGGGTTTCTTATGTTTTTAGGCGCTAGAAGGGTTACTCAATTTCAAACGATAATACATTCTACTCCGGGGGTCTGTTTTGGATCTACCACATATAAAATAGAAACATGTAAAAATATACACACTTTTGTGACCACTGGAACCCCTTCTTACATTCTTCAAGGCCCAACATCCCTCCTGACAGTCATAAGTTTGGCTCCGGGTGTCCGTTTTGCCATAACTTCTGATCCAGGTGTTTGTTTTGTCTCTACCACATATCAAATCGATGATTATTACTAGACCTACACTTTGGTGACCACTATAACACCTTCTCATATTATTCAAGGCATTAAAAGGTCCTTAATCCCTCCAAACGGCCATAATTTCTGCTTCGGGTGTCCGTTTTGCATCTACCACATATCAAATCGATCTAAAACATATTTAAAAAATATATATATTATATTTATATCAATATAAATATATTTATATGTCAATATTTGTTTTTATGAAATATAATTTTTTTTGAAATATACACTGTTCATCGCTAGGAAAAAAGGCATTGATAAACCCCCCTATCAGCTCTACTAAAAAAGAACTGATAAATGGGGGCCTTTAATAGTGCTAAAAAAGCTCTGATAAAGGGGGTGTCATTATTAGTGCTAAAAAAAGCATTGATAAAGGGTCACTTTTAATAGCTCTTTTTTAGCACTGTTAAAAGTTCCCTTTATCAATGCTTTTTTTTGCACTGTTAAGGAACCCCCTTTATCAGCATTTTTTTAGCGCTGTTAAATGGTGGAACTATGGAAACCCATTTTTTTGGTAGTGTCAATATGTTACATCAGTGAGGGAGGGAAAATTCTAGTATGATGCATAATGAGATGAATTGACCTTAATAAGGACAAATTTTGAGATGCATCATATGTCATCAAGAAGTTCATAACCACAAATGATGCCCTAACATTGCTGGATTGAATTCACACTCTCAAGAAAAATGATGCATTGTCTCTAATGTGATCTTATCAAATGGTTAATTATATGATGTTAATATAAGATCCTTCATTTTGTAGAATTGTCTAACATTTCAAAATACTTTTACTATCAAATAACAATAATATTTTCATATTAACATTAAAAGGAATGTGGAAAGTATTTGTGAGGTGACATGAATACATGATCAAATTGTCTCTGGCTAAACCATAAAGAAAGCATGTGAGCAATTAATTATGAAACATATGATCATGTGAGAAATCATACCTAAATTAGAAATCACACCATTTTCTAATAAACTTATAAATTACGAAGATACAATGTTTATATATATAAATATGTAAAACCATATCTTACAAAACAACCTTTCATATAAAAAAAACATATCTAAAAACACTTTAGAAATATGCTTTGAGAAACATGAAGTCATGCCCTTTTCTTTTGGTAAAAAAAAACTTCATAAAATAATGGGAATGAACATATTATGTCTTACAGTCTACCAGTCATAACATTCTGCTGACCATAACATTATATTTACATTTTACACTTAAGACTTACTTTTTTTACATGTAGATGGAGGATACCATACTACGAACTAAAAAGGTTACGCATGTTTCCCACACCATGATAGATGTTCATTTAGTTTGACGAATCAGGGTGCGTTGAGTACACCATCATCATCACATGCTGCCTCCATCCACCATTAGACCATACTTGTAATGTGGTGACTTCTACTGTATTTTGGTATCTGATTTCATATTCGTTGATCGTCACCTACTTGCTACCCTCATAAAGGGGTGGAGACCAGAGACACACATTACACCTGCCTGAGGGAGATATGACCATCACCCTTGAGGACATGATAGTCATGATCAGTCTTCCTATCCAAGGGGATGGAATTATATGACCCACTCATGTAGACTGGCTCGATCTGGTACAGAGATTGCTCAGTATTGACATTTTGGCCAATGATGCTGCTATAGATAGCTGGTCGATATCTATGAGTTGGCTTGAGATGCACTTTTCACTTTTACCCGATGACGCTGATGAGGAAACTGTCATGCATTATGCCTATGCCTATATCTTACGGATCATTGGAGGGACACTATGAACTGATCACTCAGGTAAGCATGTGAACATGATGCATCTGGGGCTATTAGAGGATTTTTTTTATCAGGTCAAGATATACAACTAGGGATATGTGTTCTTGGATTACACTTATAGATCATTATGCATGGAATTATACTATGACTGCATGATTCTCAGGGGATGTGGCCTCCTTCTTCAGATATGGGTAGGGGAGTGTATCTCCTCCCTCTGCCCTGATGTTGCTAGTCAGTTGCTTCCTATAAATGTGTTGCATGATGCTCTACATGGATGCTTGTATGATCACTCATATCTACTAGTTTATGATTCTAATAAGTGTTATTGAATTTAATTTCTTATTACTGATCACTTTTGATGTTGTATTTTATAGGTGGAGTCAGGCATACAACTTCATCAGCACTCTGACACACCATTTGGTTGCATACTACCTTATATTGGATAGTATCCTACCTGAAGAGGTAAGTATATACAATATTTCATTGAATAAAAAATTTCATAATATCAACATTTTTGGTTTTTAGTGAGGTACTTTTTTAACTAGGGGGGTCATTTTTTTGAGGAGTCTATATGCTATCATGAATGGCTGGTCCACTTTCTGTGATGAACTCTATCTAACAAATCCTAAAAAACTATGGAAATATGTGTTGAAATGGCCACAAAACCATTCAATAACATCAAAGAGATTGCATCAAAATGTCCCATCCCCAAGAATTGTTCACATGCATAAGGAATTATCTATGGAAGAGATTCCCACTTGCAAAGTAGTTAAATCCATGAATCCCAGCCCTGCTCGACCCACAAAATTCCAGATTGGGGAGAAAGGTGGGAGAGATTCCTCCTACCCACACACTATTCACAAGAAGCGACATAATAACCACTCATAGGGAAGAAAGGAACACAAAGGAAATGTACGTCCATAATGTAAGCCAATTTTTTGGTGGGTATTATGGTTGTAAAAGGATTTTTTTAATATAGGGTTTTTTTAAATATTTATTTGAATATGTCAAGGTTAATTTTTTTGGAAACTAATGTATAAAGAAAGTAGAGCTCCCACTGCCATTCCTTTTAATTGAAATGTGGTATAGCACCTCTCATTGACACAGATCAATGACATGACAAATTCAGTAAGAGAGATGTCATCTTTTGCCTAATGTAAAGTGGAAAGAAGATTTTGAGATGTTGTATTTTTCCTAAATAAAGGTGAATAATGGTTTTATTACTGGAAGAGAGACAATGTCAATATGGAAACTTTCAAACATTGTAGTTTTTATGTGCACATTCTATAACAACATGTGTATATGTGAACATATCATGGGAAGTATATGTTAATCCATTGTACTGGATGGACGCCATTACAAACTGTTATGTTGCACCATATACACCTATTGGGGAGTTTTGATATTTCTCAATGCCCGAAGAATAGCAGATAGTGATATCTAATATCAATAGGTTGAATCAACGAGGGATAATGAATTCTAGCAGGATGTAGAATGAGATGAACTGACCTCAAGAAGAAGGACAAAGTTTGAGATGCATCATATGTCATCAAGAAGTTCATAATCAGAAATGATTCCCTAACATTGCTGGATTGAATTCACACTCTCAAGAAAAATTATGTATTGTCTCCAATGTGATCTTCTAAAATGGTTAATTATACAATGTTAATATAAGATCCTTCATTTTGTATAATTTTCTGAAATTTCTTAATACTTTTAATATCAACTAACAATAAGATTTTCATATTAACATTAAATGGAATTTGGAAAGTACATGTGATGTGACATGAAAACATGATCCAACTATCCATGTCTAAACCATAAAGCAAGCATGTGAGCAAATAATCATGAAACATACCATCATGTGAGAAATCATGCCTAAAATACAAATCACACCATTTTCTAATAAACATATAAATAATGAAGAAAAAATGTTTATATATATAAATATATAAAACTATAACTTACAAAACACCCTTTCATAGGTAAAAACATATCTGAAAACACTTTATAAATATGCTTTAAAAAACATGAAGTCATGCCCTTTTATTTAGGTAAAAAAACTTCATAAAATAATGGGAATGAAGATGTCTTGTCTTACAGTCTACCAATCATAAAATTATATTAACCATAATATCATATTTATATTTTATACTTAAGACTTAATTTTTTTACATATAGATAGAGGATACTATACTACTCACTAACGTGGCTACGTATGTTTCCCTCTCCATGATAGAGGGTCATCCAGTTAGATGAATCAGGGTTCATTGAGTGCACCATCATCATCACATGTTGCCTCCATCAACCATTAGACCATACCTGGGATGTGATGACTTCTACTGTATTGTGGTATCTGATTTCATATTCGTTGATCATCACCTACTTGATACCCTCCTAAAGAGGTGGAGACCAGAGACACACACATTCCACTTGACTGAGGGAGAGATGACCATCACCCTTGAAGATGTTCTGTTCAAGCTCGGTCTTCCTATCAAAGGTGATGCAATTATTGGACCCACTCATGTAGGCTGGCCCAATCTGGTACAAATATTGCTTAGTGTTGACATTTTGGCCAATGATGCTACTACATATGGTCGTTCTATATCTATGAGTTGGCTTGAGATGCACTTTGCACTTTTACCTGATGATGCTGATGAGGAGACTGTCATGCGTCATGCCCATGACTATATCTTACAGATAATTGGAGGGACACTGTGATCTGATCACTGAGGTAATCATGTGCACATGATGAATTTGGGGCTATTAGAGGATTTTTTTTTCAGGACGAGACATACAACTGGGGATTTTTGTGATTCTCTTACACTTACAGAGCATTATGCATGACATGCTTCTATGACTGCATGATTCTTAGTGGATGCGGCCTCCTTCTTCAGATGTGTGTAGGGGAGCACATCCCCTCCCTCTCCCCTGATGTTTCTAGTCAGTTGCTGCCTATAGATGTGTTGCCTGACACTCCACATGGAAGCTGGTATGATCACTCATATCTACTGGTTTCTGATGCTAATAGGGGTTATTGAATTTAATTTACTTATTACTTATCACTTTCTATGTTTTATTTTATAGGTGGAGTTAGGTACATAGCTTTGTCAGTACTCTGCACACCATTTGGTTGCATACCGTCTTATATTGGATAGTCTCATACCCGAAGAGGTAAGTATATACAATCTTTCATTGTCTAAAAAAATTAATAATATTAACATTTTTTTAGTAAGTAACTTTTTTAATGGGCGAGGGGGTCATTTTGGAGGAGTCTACATCCTCTCGTGAATGGTTCGATTACTTTTTGTGATGAACTCCATCTACCAAATCCTAAAAATCTATGGAAATATGTGTTGAAATGGACAAAAACCCATTTGAGAACATCAATGATATTTTTTAAAAATGGCCCATCCTCAAGTATTGTTCACATAAAGAAGGAATTATCCACAGAAGAGATTCCCTCTTGTAAAGTAGTTACAACCATGAATCCATGCCCTACTCAGCCCACACAGTTCCAGATTAAGGAGAAAGGTGGGTGAGATGCCTCCATCCCATGCACTGTTCACAAGCAGTAGCATAATAAGTAGTCAGAGTGTGGAAAGGAATAAAAAGGAACTTTACATCCATCATGGAAGCCAATATATTTGTGGGTATTGTGGTTGTAAAGGAATTTTTTTTAATTTAATTTTTTTAATATTTATTTAAATAATTCAAGGTTAATTTTTTTAGAAACTAATGCATGAAGGCATTAAAACTTCTATTGTCATTCCTTTTAATTGAAAATCAGAATAGCCAATACCGTTTTTGCCTCTCACTGATGTGGATCGATGACATGATAAAGACTGCATGAGTGATGTCATCTTTCTTGTAAAGTAACGTGAAAAGAAGATTTTGTGATGCTGAATTTTTCCTAAATAAAGGAGAAAAGGTAGTGGTATTACTGGAAGTGAGACAATGTCAATATGGAAAATTTCAAACATTATAGTTTCCATGAACACATGTCATCACAAAACATGTCTCTATGATCATGGTAAGTATATGTTGATCCAGTGTACCGGTTGGACACCATTAAAAACTGTTATGCAGCACCATGGACACCTATTAGGGAGTTTCGATATTTCTCAATGCCTAAAGACTAGCCGATAGTGATATCTGACCTCAACATGTTCCATCAATGAGGGAGATAAAATTCCAAATAGATGCATAATGAGATGAATCGACCTTAAGAAGAAGGAAAAAGTTTGAGATAAAGCATATTTCATCAAGAAGATCATAATCAAAAATGATGCCCTAACATTGCTGGATTGAGTTCATAATATTTGAAAAAATGATGTATTATTTACATTGTGATATTATTAAATGATTAATTAAATAATGTTAATATAAGATCCTTCATTTTGTATAATTTTATAACATTTCCGAATACTTTTACTATCAAATAACAATAAGATTTTTATATTCACATTAAAAGGAATGTGGTAAGTACATGTGAGGTGACATGAAAACATGATCCAACTATCCATGGATAAACCATGCAGCAAGCATGGGAGAAAATAATCATGAAACATACCATCATGTGAGAGATCATACCTAAATTACAAAGCACATAATTTTATAATAAAATTATAGATATCAAAGACAAAATGTTTATATATATAAATATGTAAAACCATATCTTACAAAACACCCTTTTATTGGTAAAAACTTATCTAAAAAAACTTTAGAAATATGTGTTGAGAAACATGAAATAATGCCCTTCTCTTTTAATTAAAAAACTTAATAAACCAATGAGAATGAACCTGACATGTCTTGCAATCTAACAATCATAACATTCTACTTACCATAACATTATATTTATAATTTTACACTTAAGACTTACTTTTTCTTCATACAGATGGAGGATACTATACTACTCACTAAGTAGGCTACGCATGTTTCCCACTCCAAGATAGAGGGTCATCCATTTCAATGAATCAGGGTGCGTTGAGTGCACCAGCATCATCGCATGATGCCTCCATCATCCATTAGACCATACCTGCGATGTGATGACTTCTACTGTATTATGGTATCTGATTTCAAATTCGTTAATCATCAGCTACTTACTACCCTCCTAAAGAGGTGGAGACCATAAGCACACACATTCCACCTGCCTGAGGGAGATATGACCATCACCTTTGAGGATGTTCCAGTCATGGTCAGTCTTCCTATCCAAGGGGATGCAATTATTGGACCCACTCATGCAGACTGGCCCAATTTGGTACAGATATTGCTTAGTGTTGAAATTTTGGCCAATGATGATGCTACAGATGGTGGGTTGATATCTATGAGTTGGCTTGAGATGCACTTTTCACTTTTATTCGATGACGCTTATGAGGATACTATCATGTGTCGTGCCCATGCCTATATCTTACGGATAATTAGAGGGACATTATGTTCTAATCACTCATCTAAACATGTGCACATAATGAATTTGGGGAAATTAGAGGATTTTTTATCAGGCAAAGGCATACAACTGGGGAGTTGTGTGCTTGGATTATACTTACAGAGCATTATGAACAACATGCTGCTAAGACCACATGATTATTGGGGGATACAATATCCTTCTTCAGATGTGGGAAATTTATAAAAGATACATGAATCAAGAATAATAAACATTTTATAAAATATAAAGCTATAAAAATTTTACACATGATCTAAAATATAATGGTAAATAACAAATAAATTTAAACAAAACATAATTAAATTCCAATTTAATCCCAACAAAAATAGTTTCCTGATTATTTAATGGGCCCTATCACTACACTCAAACCAAGACCAAATGAACACGGGAGGTCCATTACACACTCCTAGTATCATCCCATTCCAATTCCATAACCAATGACATTAAAAAACCTCAAATTGAATCTTTTTTTGTTGAAGTTTGAAAGAAAACTATCGTGACATATCTCCCTGAAATGGTATGTTATGAAATGTCGATGTCGTCTTCGGATTTCTTCTAGCTAGGTTAAGTAATATCCTCATGAGAATCATATGATTCCACTATACTAGGATAGAATCATCTCAAAACCCATAACTAAAGAGAATGAAAATTATAATGAAAGGTTGATGAGAACAAAAGAGACTAATTGAGGTTGAATCATACCATTTATAAATAATAAAATCTACATAAAACACCCCCTTGGATTGAAGAGGAGAATAAGGGAAAAGAAAATCGTAGATAAGAATGATAGGAAAAGAGGGATAATATGGGATTTCCCCTCTAAAATTTAGAGGGGTAAAAATGTAATTTTACCCTTTAAATACCCCCATGAACTATTTGGTGGATGGACAACGACTAGCTGGTGGCTGCAGGCTGCTGACTACCAGTAGCCCGACCACCCTAGGCCTACTCTAGTGACCTCTCAGGCCTTCCCAATATCCAATGGAATTTTTCAGGTCCATTAACAATTTTTTAAGAGTTACCCACCTTTGGTATCATATTTTGAAGTAAAATTAAAAATTATACAATCCAAAGTAATGAAAATTAAATAATTCAGTAGAATTTAATCCATATATAGACACAAATTCTTAAAAAATATGTATAATAACACTCATGATGATAAAATTCCCGTATAACGGTGGTTTAAACCACTGTTAGATGGTCCTGTGATGGTTTCAGAAAACCACTGCTAAAATTGGTGTTGGCAATCAACACGCGGTGGTTTCTTCCCTTTAGCGGTAGTTTTAGTAAAGTGTCATAGAACACATATTTCGCGGTGGTTTTTTTAGTTTTAGTGTCAGTTTTCATTTTAAAAAAATAACTGAAATCTAGCGGTGGTTTTAACTTCCACTAAATTATGAACCTTTTATCGAAAAAACGACCACTAATATGGATAAAACCACCTCAAAGTCAAATTTTGTCATATATAGTGGCAGTTATAACTGCCACCCTAAAAAATAATATAATATAGTTGTGGTTTAAAACATCATGAAAAAAACTATATCAAGTGGAGGTTTAAACCGCCAATATATCATGAATGAAAAAAAAACAATCTGCAAGTTATGAAACCCCAGAACCTGCAGCTTGAACAACACAACAGTAACACTGAATGGGATCATGGTGTTACTAAAACATCGAAGATAGAACTAAGGGTAGGGGACTGCTCAAATTTATGATAAAAATTAAAATGAATGGAATCATGGTGTTACAAAAATAATAACAACTTGAAGAGTCAGAAGAGAACACATTTTTTAGTATCATAGTGTAATCCCCCTAACAATTCCCCCTTAAAAATCAGTGAACTATCTTAATTTAAATATAAACAAGGAAGGTCACGATGTAATAACTACCATCATGCCACCACAATAAAATTCCAAGAATCATTTTACAGATCATCTATTATCTACCTTATTCATGATCCACCTCAAACAACAACCACTACACAACCCCCAAGGTTCATGACATTTCACACAAGACCAAGAAAAGACGACTTATGAATCATGATTCAATGACCATGGTCATGATGCGACAGACTGCATATTCCCAAACATAAGGGAACCCAACATTCATATCTTAACCTCCATTCCATAATTTAACTCCTTGTGCCACAAATAATTTACCACTATCTAAACATAACAACATCAAAACCCAATTACCTAGTCCTCACACAACAACATCTCATTGTATGTCATAGCCTTATTGGCTAGGGATAAACACACTCGGTCACGGTGTGATAAAATTTATCAATTGATATTCTAGATAGAACCAATACCTTCTCCATCACTCTCCCACCAAACATCCTCCCATGACCCCCAACACCCAAAATACACAAAATAAAGGCTTGATAAATCATTATACATTACATTAGATACCTATAAAATGATTTTATTCCTCAATAATAAAAAAATAAAAAATAATGAATTTATAAAGATTAACCACTATAGGTAAATACCTCTCAAACATGATGAACACACCTCCAACACTCTCAAGGAAAGGATCAAATTCAATACCACTTATTCTAATCAAGAAAACATCTATAAATATTACCTCCATTGGGGATACCTCTAAAATATTTACCACTACATAGAGAGAAACAAAAGAATTTATAATAACCCATCAATGAACCGAAAGCATACTAAACCCTAGGAAATTTATATCAATTATTCCATACTATTTTACAATGAAAATAATAGTAATCAACTCACGGATTTTAAGATAGCTAAAACTACCCATCCCAAAGCATATATCCTTGCTCAAAATCTAAGTGATCGTCTCACCCTCCACTTCCACAAACATTGTGACTCATAACTCAGGGTATTCATCCCAACCACCTAATAGACCATCTTAGGTCCCTTTATATAGTCATCAACTTGTATAAGAAAAATAAAATACTTCCTAAATAATTCAGGAAACTCAACCCATGTAATTTCATTGTTGTTTCTTTGATTCGGTATCCACTAATTGAAGATGAATACTCCTACAATTCAACATAAAAACATAAGGTTGGTAAATATAAAATGAATTATAAAAACATCACAGAGACCATCATAGAATAGAAAAACACATTCATTATCAAAAAAGTCCCTTACATCAACCCAAAATCACAATACTTCCTTTCCACATCATCATTAAACATATCATCCACTTGAACATATTGCAACAAAATATCCATTCCTCCTCACTAATGAAATCTACTGCACGATATCATATCAAAATTATACTAAATATATCAAAAATGAAATAATTTTAATTCATTTCACATAGCTTTACCTTATAATAATAAATCAAAAACCACAATAACCAAACATGTAGTTTAAGGGAAACAAATAATTAACAAGGTATGCCAATACATAATAATCAAGGAAATTGTCATCAATCCAACACAGTATTATACCATAATTAAATTAAACATTTCATAGAGGAACCCCTAAAATATTTATATTCAATTTAACATATTTTGAAAGAATTACAATACTTGTATCACATTTATTAAAATAAAATCTTGTTTTTTAATTCATCACATAATTACCATAGAATAACTTCATTGTTCACTTCCATACTTCATACTTAAATTTAAAACCAATCATTCATAATAAATCACATATAAAATTCATGTAATGTTGTAAAAACTTTAAAACAACATGATTAAAATGAAATAAACATAATTTAATATATTTTAGCATACTTTAATCATAAACTAAATTTAATATAATTCTAGCATTTTCTTTAATCAAATGAAGCCATATTCACATCGTACATTGATTTAACTTTATTTTTGAACTATATGTTAGAATTAACACATAATATGACATAAGAAACTTTAGAATCCAAATCATACTACTAAGACATTTCTCTTTTTAAATATTTCATTTTATTAGTAATAAATCAGCAATATAATAATCCAATGAAAGCAATGCATTTAAGTTATAATATGCTATTTTGAATTTATAGGTTTTTTAATTAACACACATTAAACATAAATTATAAATCAAAATATGTGATTTTATATAAATAAAATAAATCATCATATTATTTCATGAATTATTAATAAAATAAGTTTAATATAACATTAATAAATTAGTTAGAATGTATAAATAATTATCAAGAAAATATTATAATAAATAATAAAGTATAAATATATTTGTTACCATAATAAACACACTAAAAACAAAATTTAAAATTTTAACTTAAATATAATCCTATGATAATGATGAATGTACCTTTCTTAAAATTTTACCCTAAAATCAGTTCATTTTTACCTAGACATGCTCAATTGGTTGTCAAAGTCTATGAATTGAATCATCGAGGGCCACCTAATACATGGTTCCTAGCTAGTAAGGAACCATGAAAAACAAGTGGGAAATAATAGAATACAATAGTCAGATCAACCTATATGTAAAAGAGAGACAAGAAACCAAACATCATATATGATCATAAAGAAATTTCAATCTCTATAGCCAGTTGAAACATAGTATATACACACATGGTTATACAAACATACATACAACACTTGTTGTCCTGATCCCATCTAAAATATAAGAAAAGATAAAAAATACCCACATTGGATGTACTGATACATGAATAAACCCTCTCTACAAATCATTTCCCAATGATGAATTCTTATCATCACCCTCTCCATCTCCATCTCTACTTCCTTCTACCAGCACCTGTAAGTCAATTATAGAAAATTAAACAAAGTTTTATATTTATATTTAAACTTAAAATCAATAAAAGTTTGTGAACTAAATGATTTTGAAGTTGTGAGATTTACCTTCTCACCACCATTCTTCACTTTCAATCCCCATTTGTCTACCAAATACCTTATATGGTAATGGTCCCAAACCCATCTCGTGCACTCGACCAGGATGCTCCTCCCAAGAACATTACCAACTAGGTCATCCTGGGAGACTAATTAGAACTATGTGGGATTGAAATTCCACAGTTCTTTAATTTTTAGCTATAAATAAAATATCATTCATATTAAAATAAATATATATTAATATAGTGACAACTGATAATAAGTTACTATAATGAAAAATGACTTCATACCTCAACTTCTTCGGAAGACTCATTAGCAAAACTCCCATCAGATTTTTAATAAACATTCAACCACACATCTGTTCAGGGTTCTTGGTGGCCTAAACTCTGTCATTGCATTAAATAAAGATAAATAAAAATTTTAATATACTAAATAGATAACATTGTCTAATAAATATTTAAACTAATGAAAATATTACCATAGTCAATTGGATTCTAGAAAAACTCTTTGACCCACAGTGTGAGTATAATACTTCCTCCTTGGCATTCCTGTAATTTAATCAAATAAAATTAAGTTCAAAACATATATTTTGAAAAAATCATGCAGAAAAAATAGAACTGATAACGGATTCATAATACTAAAAACAAAATATATATAACAATGATATTGAATGACTTCACAAATGACATAAGTGGTTGATAAATGAATGGATAACTGCACATACAATCATTTTATTCTGCAATCATGTTGGTTTCCTACTCCATAATTACTTAATCTACTTCATCAACTCTTGCAAGACTAATATTTTCAATATCATGATGGAAAAATAAGTCTGCTTCTTTCTGTTGATGAGATTCAATGTCAGAGGTCAAATCTTCCACTTCATCACCCATATCATACAAGTCTCTATGTTTTACGTGAGCAACTACACTCCAGCCTTAATCCACAACATATTTCACATAATATACCATTTTTTCTTGTGATCATAGGATATACAGATCATGAATTTCATGGCCACCAACATCCATCAAGTAAGAGAATTTCACATAAGAAAATTTTCAAGAATCTCTTTTAACACCCCTGATAATATCCACCCAATTTCATTTGAATAAAACAAATAAAAAAATGTCAATGGTAGTTTAATTCGATAATATCAGTCAACATTCCATAGTATTCCACTTTAGAAAATGTAAATATGCCATAATTCTATGTTTTCAAACCCTCTTCCCGATCGACTGTATGAAATCTAAAGTCATTTATGTTGTAAGCGTCAAACTTTCTAGCTTGTTTAAGAGGGCGTCAAGCAAGAAACTTCAAATATTCTAACAATTGTGCTTGACTATCATTATTCATGATCTGAAAAAATTAATAAACATTATTAGATTTACAAAATATATGTTTCAACCTAATATCTGTATTGATTTTAATATTTATGAACTCACATGTCATGTAAACCATTCTACAAGCTCATTATTAACAGTTTTTGTTATATCTTTCTCATTTCGTGCTCATCCTCTCATTTGTATCTTTTTTTATCCTAAACTCTTTAATAAATGGATCTTCAATTTCACTATTTAGAAGAACATATTTATGTGCCTGTAATAATTTCATTTATGTCAATGTAACATTTGAGCTCCTCCCAACTGATCGGCCAATAGCATGAAATATTTTTGATTTCTCATGTATTTCAGATTGAGTTGATGTGTTATCAACTCATCCAACTTGATTGAATCTTGTCTGAATATCATCCAAGTATCTAGAAAAAAGTTAAGACACTCCTCTACCAAATATCCTTCAAAAATAGAGCCTTCAGGTTGAGCTTTATTTTTCATATATGATTTTAAATGCCCAAGATATCTGTGAAATAAAATAAAAAAAACATAATAATGTATTTAATGAAGGGTCAAGAATTATTTACTGAAATGAAAAACATATAAATAAAGTACCTCTAAATTAGATACATCCATCCGTAATGTATGTGACCTCCTAATCTAGCTTCCTCAACCAAATACATAGTTAAATTCATCATGATAGTACAAAAAGATGGAGGAAAGATCATCTCCATTGCACAAAGTGTCAATAAAAATCTCTCATGAAGGTTTTCAAGCTGAAATAGATGTAGAGTTTTCTCACATAATTGTTTGAAAAATGTGAAGAATTGGAGTACAACAGCAGTACCATTTCTAGGTAATAATGTACCCAATTACAATGGAAGTAACTACTGTAAAAAAATATGTGAATCGTGGATTTTCTATCTATGTAACCTACGATGCTTTAAGTCATCACATCTTGAGATGTTACTTGAATACCCACCATATACCTTCATATGTTTTAAAATTCAAAGTAATGTATCTTTATCCCAATTTTTTATTGCAAAAAATTGTCAGAGCATATCTTCTATTCTCATTTGGCCAGAGATCGCATTTTATGTTCATTGTTTATAAGTATTTCAAATAATTGAGATGATCCTTTGACTTTCCATGCTCATTAAGCAATGTGAATATGAAATTGTCACAAACATTCTTCTCAATATGCATCACATCAAGATTATGCTGTAATAAATTAAATTCCCAATACATAAATTTTAAGAGTATACTTTTTTTCTTCCATTGTCGCGTTCTGATTTCACTTGATGATGCACTTCGAACTCATTTCCCACTATCATTAAAATGAAGAACCTTCCAAATTTTTTTTCAACATTTCAAAGTTGTGATAATATTTCAGAACCTGACAACAACTTTGGAGGTGGTCTATGATCAATGAAACCATTGAATTTTGACTTGTTCAGTTGAAATCTATGAGATGTGTCGAGAAATATTCGATGAAATAAGAAACACCATTTTCTACTATGAGGTAGCCATTTGGGCTCAAAATCAATGTTACAAATAGGAAAATACAAACTTGTGTAAGTTTTCCAACCAAATAAATTCTCAAGTCCAGGGAAGTCACTAATTGTCCACATTAGAGAAACTTGCATTTTGAACATTTTTCTAGAAGATACATCATATATCTCAACATTGTTTCTCTATAACTCTTATAATTCTTCAATTAAAGGCTACAAGTATACATAAATATCATTTTTGTGAATTTTTTCTAGGAATAATCATCAAAATTATAAAAGACATTTGTTGCATACACATCCACAAAGGAAGATTATAAGGGATCAAAACAACCATCCAAATACTATAACTGGTACTCAAAGTCCCAAATGGATTGAATCCATCAGCAGTCAATCCCAATAGAACATTATTATGATCAAATGATAAATATGAATGTAATGAATCAAATTTCTTCCATGATTGTTAATCTCTTGGATGTCACATTAACCCATCATTTTTATTATCTACAGAATGTCACTTCATGTGTTCGTCGGTTTTTGATGACATGAATAATATTTGAAATCAAAGCATTAAAGTAAAATAATGAAAACCTTTTGCAGGTGCGTTCCTTTTATTCTTCTTCATGGTAGTATGTTGATTCAGACTTTCAACATCATCCATAGACTTCCATCTAGAAGAATAATTTTTTTTTGCAATCCTGTCTGCTAGAATCCTCTCCCCAATAAAGAACACAATCATTAGGACACATGTGTATTTTTGTATAATTCATACCAAGCTTGTTAACAACTTTTTTCATATCATAAAAATACCTAGGGATCTTTTCTTTAGAAAATGCATCACGCACAAATTCTAATATCATGGACATCACCTTATTTGTAATTCCACATAGGCATTTGATATGGTACAACTTCAGAAGAAATGAATGTTTTGAATATTTCAAACATCCACTATATAACTCTTGATTTCCATCATCAACTAAACCATGAAACACATCTGTCTTCTTAGTGAATTTTTATCCTACACTAGTCTCCACAGAGTCAAGAGGAGGATCCAATGATATGTTACAATCTTGATTTGGTTTTCCTACAGTCTCAAAAACATCAATTCTCACATTTCTATTTGTATCACCCTCAATTGGTTTTTCTGATATGTTTTGATGTTAATGTTGGTGTCTTACAATGATGAATGCGTCATTTATAAGATTTTTCATTTAATTTTCCATTGTCGATGAGGTTGGGAGCTCATTTTTTGGATTGACATCAGTGCTCAACCTTTCTGTAATGTTTAATTCTCTATGCCAAATCCAACATAAATAATGAGTAGGTAATTGATTCAATATCAAGTGTTCATAAACTTTATCTCTCTTCAACCATCTTCTAAATTTACATTTCAAACATGGACATCTTATTATCTCATTAACAGATTGATTTGAAATTGAAAAATCTAAAAACTCCTCCAAGCCCTTAGCATACTGAGGTCAGTTCCTCGGTAATGTGATCTAGGTTTTATCCATATATATCACAATGTGCCTACACATTATGAAAAAAAATTAAAAAACATAACTATTACTAAATAGGAAAAGAGGTTCATATATACTGGTTTTAAAAAATATGAATATGTTAAATAACCATACACTACCTTTTAAATGTACATATAACCATCTGTGAAATAAGAATTATAGACATTTTTGAAAAATAATAAAACTATTTATACTATAAGAATATTTCAATGAATAAAATGGTGTAGAGTAGTGAACTTTGACCCTTCTTTAATTGATACAGAACAAAGAAATATTATGCAACTAGAAAAGCCTCAAAAAATTAGTATAATGAATCCATGAAGTTCTAAATGTATTTCTTATTCTTTATCCACTTCTTTCCTTAGCTTCTATTTATAGACAAAACACAAATGGATAACATTCTTTATAAATCCATTGAATCTTCTACACATGGGTATTTCCTAATTCTTCATCAAACGTTTAAAACCAAAAAGTTCAAAATTAAAATAGAAACATATTAATATTTAAATTATCACACTCAAATTCAAAAATACTCAATAAATTTCATTCATTATATCATTTTCTAGTGACAAAGGATTTCTACCATTTAAATAGATGATAGGCGCTACTACTTAAATATAATAGGGAAATTTTACACCTATATATCCCACGTAAGGGTAAAATAATTTTTGCATAGGCTGGATAAGGGCACCTCATAATTTTTATAATTTTTTTAAAGGTAACCTTTAAAATATTCAGTTCTCATAAAGATAAGATGCATTTTATACATTGTCACGACTCGTCCCCCAGGGCCCATGCCGTGACTACCCCAAGCCCAACTTCCGTAGGCCGGGGGTTGGCAACTAGAACCAAAAAGGTGTATCCCTATAACGGGAAGGCATTTACTTTAAACCTGTAAAAACACACAACCAAAAAACACAACAAGAAGCAACCCCTAAGCAAACTGCTATAATAAAAATTGTACTGGAAGTAAAGGGGCCGAAATACAAGCCCAAAGAAAAGTACAAGTACAAATTAAAAGAGAAAATAGATCCTGAATCATCCACCGATGATCCTATCTAAAGAGTAGGTAAAGATCATCTCCATAGAACTCAACTTCATCTCGTCTCCTCTGTGTACCACCTGGTCCTGGCTCCCTCAAGTCTCAGCCCAGCTGCTCATCATCTGCATAAGACACAACAAGGTACGGGTGAAGCCTATGAAGGGGTGAGTATAACAATACCTAGTAGGAGACCCCGAGACCCCCAAAGGTCTCTCATAATTACACAAAGAAAACCCACAAAGCATGATCTCAATCACAAATCACAAATCAGAAAGACTCATATCAAACCAGGTATACAACTCAAAGTTCATGAATAAATATGATTAGTCATAAGCTATATCATTTTACTCCATTAGGAAGTTTCCATAACTGAACCATGAAGGATTTGTTCCATTATCGATCCACACAGGGTCGTATATCGCTAATCCAAGATGGGCCGCTCTAAGGCTGGTTCTCGTTGGGTCTCACACTGCTGATCCACACAGGGTCTCTAGAATGTTGATCCACACATGGTCGTTATAATGCCGATTCACACAGGGTTGCTAAGATGTTGGTCCACACAAAGTCGTTATGATGTTGATCCAAACAGGGTCGCTATGATGCTGATCCACACAGGGTCTCTATGATGGTGATCCACACAGGGTATCTATGATTCTAATCCACACAGGATCTCTATGATGCTTATCCACACAGGGTCGCTACTTCCAAGACAGCCGGTCACAGGATTCCCACTTATAGCATGCTCGTTTCTAGGAGAACCGCTCCTCAAGCCTTCGATCATATTTCAACCGGTACGAAGTCCCACAAAAATTATACCCAAGGGACTGCCTCGTCATTGGGGTCCCAACGTGACCGACGACGTGTCGATTAGACGTCCAGCCTGTGAGATATGAGAACTTTTGTAAAAAGGGCCAGGTTGTATTCAAGTCTGATCCAACCCAAGTCACACGTCAAACTCTATCAAAAATCACTTATAGTGTCTCCAAAGGACTATCTTGTCACAATAATCCTTATGCCACAGAAGACGTGTCGATCAGACATCTGGTCTATTAGTTACATCCCTTTCTGTGAAATGGTGGGGTGATCGCACATCGGTCCATCCCGGCTCGTTCAGGCTCGTTGGAATATTCCAAAGGGACCTCTTCCCAAAAGGGATCCCAACGCCACTTACGGTGTGTCAAACAGATACCTAGTTCGTCAGTTATGGGTGTTTATTTATTCGGGGGCCAGTTGGGTCTGGGCCCGGTCTGACTTGGTCTGATCAACCCGACACAATGGTTCTCGGGGTTTACCTGACCCCATCCGAGTCCGGCCCGTTAAGGGTTTGCCCGGTTCACTGGGTTTGGCCAGTTGGGGTCGGCCCATTGGTTCGCGGGCACTGGCCGAGGTTGGCCCCGCCTGCTGGGTGGGGTTCGGCCAACCCACACTGGCCCACTGGGCCGGCCCCCATCCGGCCCGCATCCGTCCTGGTCTGCTAGAATTTGGACCACCTTCCTCGTTGGCCTCGTGATTGCAGGGTCGTTTCGCCCAGCTGGTGGGGCGCTTCCCCAACGCATGAAATGGTCGGCCGTTTCACCGATTGTCTTCTGCCAACGTGGCGCGGCGCAGGGCCATGCAACACCCTCCTACCGCGGCCTGTTGGTCATGGCTGTTGTCGGCGGTGGTGCCTGCGGGTGCCACCCTTGTCCCACTCGGCCAGCTTGGGTCGACCGTCTCTGGCCGCCAAGAAGCGTGATGGTGCGCCGCTTCCCACTACCTGCGACCGGTCGCTATGGGTCACCTTCGGCCACCGATGATGTGGCACGACAGCAGTTTCTTCCATGGACCACCAGACGTGCTCCGGTGGTCTGTTTTTTGTGTCATCAGCACCTACAAGGCTCTCTGGTCATCGTCACTGATGTGTGTCCTCCGGTTTCATCCTACAGATCTGTTTGAAAAATTGTTCCAGAAAAACGAGAAAAATATCGAAGAGGTGAAGGCTTCGGGCCTTGTTCATTTGGCATGTGCCCTCTGCGTTAGCATTGTATCAGGTGGTCAAAAAGTTATCTCAAAAAGATGAACTTTACAACTACCCCCTACCTGGATCAGATGGTCGCTGACAACGATCGACAGAACCTCCTTCATCGTTTTCATCAGATCGTGATTCGGTGGTGCTCATCACCGCACACTAAAACTGGTCTTGTCCTCTAAGTGGTTGGAATTGTGGTACTTTTCTTGAGCTTCGTCGCTTGGTGAAGTCGTGCCAACACCCATCCCCGAATTCCATATAAATAGAAGGGGGAAGAGGTGGTTAATGTTTTGAGGAATTTATGAGATTTATTTAATTAATGAACCTCCCAAATTACAACGGTACAGTTACAAACAAGGGGGAGTCAAGCCAAATAATGGATTGACATGTCATCAGTCTCGCCACCGCCACTTCTCCGTTGGAGGAAGAGAAAAAAAGAGGAATAAAATAACATTGTTATTTTATTATTCTTTTAAATGTCCAAAAACTTTATTTTTCTCCCAACCTTCTATGGTCTAAGTGAATCCTCCCTTAAGAAAATCTCAACACTGCGGATTCAACAGTACCCTCAGATTTTTAATCTGAGCACTGGTTCAAAAGATTAAAAATGCCGCTCGCGTGTTTACTGAACATACCTTAAAAAACATGTTCAGAAATTATTAACAGTCACCCTTGACCTGCACTTGTTGAGGTTAGACTTTGCCTAAGGGGAACACGCCCTAATGAGCTCAAAGGTACTCTCAGATTTTCAATCCGAGTTACCATTTAGATGTTAAGGACTTTACAATAAAATAATTGTCACTTAATTATTTTATTTATGGTCAAAAACAAACTTCTAATGGTGGTCCACTCCAGCACAAGTTAGTATCTACCTAAGGAAATCATACCCTCATGAGTTTAGCGGTGGTCTCAGTTTTTTAATCCGAGTCACCATTCGTGAGTTATAAGCATTTAAAAAATAAAATAATTTTATTTAATTATTTTATTTATAGTTATGCCATTTTCGGGTTTTCACATTGGAGGCCTGTGCAGACTAAACTTAATTCGCGCATAGGGTAAACCCATTATCTTGAATGAAACAGTTTCCACAAATTTTTGATCTGGGCTCCCATTTAAGAGTTATTCCACTTTTTCAAGAAAACTACTCGTGCATTCTATTTTAAGCTTAACACTTTTTCAACAGATCATTCCGGGCACTCCGGGCCTCAGAATCACGTGCCGTCAAATTTTGTGGTCCCATAAAAATTTCATATAATTTAATAAAATATATATTGAATTCCTGCGTCTTTACATTCTCTCCACCTTAGGGATTTACGTCCCCAAAATCCAAATCAAAGGTAAATCAAACAAATGAGGGTATTGAGCATGAATATGAGCCTCCCGCCTTCATGTGGTCTCCTGGAGGTTCCCGTGTTGCCCCCGAACTCACAACAGAGGGATCAACCATCCACGAAGGACTCGCTTCTGTCGATCCTCTATCTTCACTGGGAACTCCGTAAAATTCACCACATCCTCAAAGTCCAACTCTTCTTAGTTGATAATGTGCGATGGATGATACACACATCTTCTCAGCAGTGACACATGGAAAACATTATGAAACTAGTGCATCTATGGGGGAAGAGCTAGGCGGTACGCCACCTCGCCGTCTCTACTGAGGATCTGGAAAGGTCCGATGAATCACAGAGGTATCTTGATTCCCCATCCAAATCTCTGTAATCATTTTCGGGGTGAGACCCGCGAGAATATGTGGTCCCCCTCATGGAACTCCAGTGGTATCCATCGCCTATCAGCATAGGACTTCTATCGGCTTTGTACAGTCTTCATCCGCTTTTAGATGACCTGCACCTTCTCAGTGGTAGCATGTACCATCTCTGGGCCCATGAGTGCTAGCTCTCCTAGGTCTGTCTAGCAAAGAGGTGATCTGCATGGTCACTCATACTAGGCCTCAAATGGTGTCATTCCAATGGTGAAGTGATAACTGTTGTTGTATGAAACTCCACTAGTGGATAGTGGTCCTCCCAACTACAGCCAAAATCAAGGACAGAAGCACAAAGCATGTCCTTGAGTGTTTGTATGGTCTGCTTCATCTAAAAATCTTTCTAAGGGTGAAAGACGGTGCTCAAGCATAGCTGAGTCCTGAACTCCTCCTGTAATCCTTTCCACAAGTGGGAGGTAAAAAGTGTGTTGTGATCTGAGACATTCGTCGACGGAACTCCGTGAAGTCAAACTATATTCTGCACGTAGAGGTATCTCAATCCTTCTACTAATCCCTACTCAGGGATGGGTAAGAAGTGGGTTGACTTGGTGGGTCAGTCAATGATCACTCATATTGAATTGTGGCCCCTGGACGTACATGGAAGCCTGGTTATGAAGTCCATGGAGATACCATCCCACTTCCACTATGGTACCTCAAGTGGTCGTGCTAAGCCCGCTGGTACCTGATGATCGGTCTTCACTTGCTGACAAATGAGGCATCGAGATACAAACTCTATCACTGCTTTCTTCATCCTTGGCCACTAGTACTGATGTTGGAGGTCTTGGTACATCTTCGCTACTCCTAGATGTACCACCAAAGGGGATGTGTGGAACCCCCTCAAAACCTCCACTTGAAGTGTCACCAGTACCATAGTGTGTCCTCCAAAGAGGACGACGTCCTCCCCACCTTCCTAAAATCCATCAAGATCCTGTCTTGAGGATATCTGATCATGTCGAGCCTCACAGTCTATGCCCCCAAGCTGTGCCTCCCTGATCCGTAGTAGAAGTGGGGGAGTAAATGTCGTAGACTGGAGGTAAACTATTCCATCACTATCCATGATGGATAATTTCAATGTGGCTAGATGCTCTATCCCCTCACTCAACAACTATAGACTAGACCTCCTACTGAGTGTGTCTACTACTAGGTTCCCCTTTTCAGGATTATAGACTATATTGAAGTCGTAGTCCTAGAGGAACTGTATTCATCACCACTGTCTCAGGTTCAGGTCCTTCTATGAGAAGATATACCTAAGAATCTTGTGATTAGAGTAAACAGTAAAACATTCTACCAGCTATACTCTCACCTCCTAGAGCTCCACAAAATCCATCTGATATGAAGTTGTAGATATTGGTGTCATCCCTAGGTACAAGCCAATGCAGATGTCTCTCTCCCTGCATGTAGGTAACCCTGGAAACATCCTTTGAAAGGATATTCCCACACTCTGCCACTACTCTTGGGAACTAAAAACTCAAAACACCTACTACCATGAGGGTAAGGTTAGTTGACTCAAGAATGATCGACTACATCCTCCTATGCATGAGTTTAACCCGTGCTGCTTGGTTTTTCCTCTCTTTTTTCACTGACCAAGGAAAACCCCATTCCAACGCTATAGATATACCCCAACCTTTCTACCTAAAATAGTCAATCTGAGCATGAAATGTGGATGACCAGTCCATACTGAAACAAATGTCGTAAGGCCTCAACGCTTCCACCAAGAGGTTCCAACCAGAACTCTAACCTCAAGGGATAGATCAAACCATCGGTATAATTGTGATTATCGAGTCTCCTCCCCAAGGTATCTCTAGAGGTAAGGGTCATGGCAATGGTTTAACCAAAAAATCTAGGTATTGAACAAGATTTGTGGTAAGAAGAAATGATTAGTACCTATATCTATTAATATGACAACAAGTAGTAGACATATATCGTACCTCAAATCATTCATGGAGCCCTTGGATCACACTCTTTGACTACATGCAGCTACTCCCTTACCATATCCTCCATCTCCCTAAGCCTAATGGGGACCACATAGGGGTGGTGGTTGTAACATGTCAAATGTATACCACCTCATGTTGCTCTCCTAGCTCCTCTTCCACGTCTGTTGCCCTACAGATTCATCTGTCCCTATTACTTCCTCTTCCTGAAACATTTTACACACCCAAGTCTCTGAGATTGGCATCAGTTTCCTGCTCTCTCACTGCTAACATCCACTGGTTGTTTCTACACAAAAAAATAATATTCAACCAAAAAGGTTCTCTCTATCACTCTAACATAAGTAGGGATGCACAGAGTAATAGTGTTCGATCGGATGTCCCTAAACCCATCTCGCTCGGAGGTCTGAGCCCTAAATCACTATTTGTATCATATCCATCGAGTACTTGGAATGGTTGGTACACCTTGAAGAATACTTAGCTACTGACATGTCATCCTGCCGAAGCTATAGAAGCTCTTGAGAACACATACCCCTCAACTTTTTATGGAAAGAGACCCCTTCACGTAGGAAGGTTCTCAAGCTCTATCCATAGAAAAGTCACATCATCATATGTTAGGGGTAATCTAAACCCTACCATCACCCTACTGAGCCATGTAGAATGCTTACTGTCAGGACAACCACCTGATCTAATGGTGCCCTAGCTAGATGGAAACTCGGTATCCACCTCAGGCAAATCCTTAGCCGCCTGTGAGTTGGGCTTACCTCAGAACCTGAGGGGTATATGCCATTGAAACTTTTTTAAGGCATTGATCCTATATGTGTCCTCTACCGATAGTGATGGTAGTAACTACTAACCAACAGGCAGTGGTATCGTTGGGACATCGCCTGAATGTACCATCTCAGGAAATAGTCATGTTACTAAATCCTCATCACACTGTGGACCATCCTCATGGTCACGGATTGGAATCTCAGCTGGTTGTCTACGTGGAGGCATCTTGAAAGAAAATCAATATAAACCATGGTCAATAAGTTATACCTAGTGAGCTGACCCAAAAGAGATCAAAAGAAAAACATCTCCAAAACACACACAATCAGTATTTTTGTGCACTGAGTTAGAAATCAGAATTCAGGGTCTTGATGTATGGATACGTCAGCCGCCACACCAACACTGTACTCTCATAACTAAAAACAAAACTCAAAACATTATACACTATTTCTTCATTGAATGGATGTATGATGATGCCTTGATGGTGTTTCTGTGTTGTGAATTTGTTCGAATGTTGTTGATGGTGGATTTTTGGAGTTTGAGGGATTGCTGAAATGTATGATGGAATGGTGGTTGTTGTATATTTGGATTTCACTGAATGGATGGTGACAGTGATTGAGAAATCCATGAAAGAAGGAAATGTTTTGGATTTGGTGGTTCATGGCTTAAGTTATGTTGCAACCATTTGTCTACAAGAGCTGATCTAGATGAGGTTCAGTGCAAGGAGTTATCACTGTTTCATGGCTTCATGGAATCAGATGTTTAAGAGGATATGGCTTTTTCTATCAGTACCAGGCCTGATCTTTTTGGCGTGGGATAGTTATCCGGGTTGCGATGAGACAATGGAAGCTAATTTTAATGTCTTTTGTTGCCAGGAGGAGATTATCTCTTATAGTAATGGTTGTTCTTGATCTTTATTTTTGGTTTGATGGGGCCTGATTTGTTTTTTAAGTCTTGATGTCATGGGTTTCCCCCCTTATTCCCTTAAAAGGGGGCTTTATAAAATAAAAAAATTGAAGGCCTTTAGGCTTTTGGATGGATTATTCTTAAGCTATATCATTTTATTCCATTATAAAGTTTACACAACTGAACCACGAAGGAGTTGTTCCATTGTCGATCCACACAAGGTCATATGTTGTTGATCCAAGATGGGCCGCTCTAGGCCGGTCCTCGTCGGGTAGCACACTGCTGATCCACACAGGGTCTCTAGAATGAGGATTCACACATGGTCTATATAATGTCAATCCACACAGGTTCGTTAAGATGTTGATCCACATAGAGTTGATATGATGTTGATCCACACAGGGTCGCTATGATGCTGATCCACACAGGGTCACTATGATGTTGATCCACACAGGGTCTCTATGATGTTGATCCACACAAGGTCGCTATAATGTCGATCCACATAGATTCACTATGATGTTGATCCACACAGGATCGCTATGATGCTGATCCATATAGGGTCACTACTTCCAAGACAATTGGTCACAAGATTCCCGCTCATAGCACACTTGTTTCTGGGAGAACTGCTCCTCAAGCCTTTGGTCATATATCAACTGGTACGAAGTCCCACAAAAAGCATACCCAAGGGAACACCCCATCAGAGGGGTCCCAATGTGACAGACGACACGTCGATCAGATGCCCGACCTGTGAGATATGGACACTTTTGTAAAAAGGGACTGATTGTATTCAAATCTTGTCCAACCCAAGTTGCACATCAAACTCTTTAAAAAATCACTTAGAATATATACAAATGATCTCCTTGCAACAAGGGTCCTTATGCCACAAATGACCTATCGATCGGACGCTTGGTCGGTTAGTTACACCCCTTTTCGTGAAACGGGGGTAAACGCACCTCGGTCTGGCCCAGCTCGGTCAGGCCCGCCAGAATATGCCAAAGGGACCACTTCCCAAAAGGGGTCCCAACACCACTTATGGCGTGTCAAATGGACACTTGGTTCATTATTTATGAGCATTTATTTATTCGGGGGCCAGTTGGATCTGGGCCCGATCCGACTCGGTCTGATCGGCCCGACGTAACAGTTCTCGTGGTCTACCTGACCCCACCTGGGTTTGGCCCATTAAGGGTTGGTCTGGTTGACTGGGTTCGGCCCATCGGGGTTCGCCCATTAGTTTGCAGTCCTGAGCTGAGGTTGTCCTGGCCCGCTGGATGGGGCTCGGCCCACCCGCACTGGCCCGCTGGGCCGCGGGTCTGCCCCGACCGGCTGGCGGGTCCAGCCCACGTCTGGCCCGAACCGTAAGAAGGCAGACCGCCTTCCTCCCTGGCCCCGTGGTTGTGGGGCTGTTTCGCCCAGTTGGTGGGGCATTGCCCCACCGCATGAAACGGTCAGTCGTTTGGCCGACCGGCTTTCTCCAACACGACGCAGTGCGGGGCCGCGTCGTACCCTCCTTCCACAACCTGCCGGTTGGGGCAGCTGCTACCGTCGACGCCCACGGGCGTCGCCCTTGTCCCGTGCAGCTGGCTAAGGTCGGCCTCTTCTGGCCACTACGGTGCGTGACAGTGCGCCGCTTCCCACTGCCCGCGACCGGTCATCACGGGTCTCCTCTAGCCGCCGCTGACATGGCACGTCAGAGATTTCTTCCGCGGGCCAACAGATGTGCTCTGGTGGTCCATTTTTGGCGGCGTCAGTGCCTATGAGGCTCTCGGGTCACCGTCGCTGCTGCGTGTCCTCCGGTTTCATCATGCCGCTCCGTTTAGAAAACCATTCCAGAAAAAGGAGACAAATACTAAAAATACAGAGGGTCTAGGCCTTGTTCGTTTGGCCCACACACTCCGCATTAGCATCGTATCAGGTGGTCAACAAGTTATCTCAAAATGATGAACTTTACAACAATCCCCCTACCTGGATCAGACGATAGACGACGACGATCGGCGGAACCTCCTTTGTCATTTTCGTCGGTTCCTGATTCGGTAGCACTCATCACTGCTCGCTGAAACCGGTCTTGTCCTCCAAGTGGTTGGTGTCGCAGTACTTTTCCAGAGCTTCATTATTTGGTGAAGTCGTGCCAACACCCCTCCCTGAGCTCCATATAAATAGGAGGGGGAATAGGTGGTTAAGGTTTTGAGGAATTTATGAGGTTCATTTAATTAATGAACCTCCCAAATTCCAATGGTACAGTTACAAACAAAGAGGAGTCAATCCAATTAATGGCTTGACAAGTCATTGGTCCCACCACCATCGCTTCTCCATTGGAGGAAGAGCAAAAAAGAGGAATAAAATAACATTTTTATTTTATTATTCTTTTAAATGTCCAAAAACTATCTTTTTCTCCCGACCTTCTATGGTCGAAGTGAATCCTCCCTTAAGCAAATCTCAACATTGCGGATTCAACGGTGCCCTCAGATTTTTAATTCGAGCACCGGTTTAAAAGATAGAAAATTCTACCCGCGCATTTATTGAACGTACCTTCAAAAAATGTTCAGAATTTATTAACAGTCACCCTCGACTCATGCCAGTCGAGGTTAGGCTTTTCCTAAGAGGAACATTCCCTCATGAGATCAACGATACTCTCATATTTTCAATCTGAGTTACCGTTTAGAAGTTAATGATTTTTACAATAAATTAATTTTCACTTAATTATTTTATTTACGACCAAAAACTAACTTCCACTAGTGGCCCGTGCCGGCCCAAGTTAGTATCTACCTAAGAAAAGCATACCCTCATATGTTCAGTGGTGGTCTCAAATTTTTAATCTGAGTCACCGTTCGTGAGTTATAAGAATTTAAAAAATAAATTAATTTTATTTAATTATTTTATTTTTGGTTATGTCATTTTCAAGTTTTCTCATTGGAGGCCTACACCGACTAAACTTAAGTCGCGCATAGGGTAAACCTGCCATCCTAAATGCAACAGTGCCCTCAGATTTATGATCTGTGCTCCCATTTTAGAGTTATAACACTTTTTCAAGAAAACTACTCACGCACACTATTTTAAGCTTAACACTTTTTTGACGGATCATTTCGGGCACTTCGGACCTCAGAATCACGTGCCATCAGATTTCGTGGTCTTGAAAAAATTCCATATAATTTAAATATATATATATATGGAATTTAAGGTTCTTTACACACATGATTTATATAGGTAGATTATAATGATATTTAAGGGTAAGAACAAATTATAAGCATTGCATAAGGGTAACTAGTAAAGTTGTGTAATGGTGAGATTTTACTTAAACAGATCATGTAAAGGTAGCTATAAAAGCTATATAAAGGCACTCAGAAGTTACATAAGGGTAATAAGAATTTTATAAAGCATGCATAAAGGAAAAACATAAATTCCATACACTATTTAAAGTTATCTAGTTCACTACACAGGGGTAAATTACATTTTTTTCATGCCACTTAAGGGTAGCTTAGCACTTGCATTGAGGTAAGAAACAATTGTTTAAAGGTAAGAAACACTTTTGTAAAGGTAAGAATCACTTGCGTAAAGGTAATAAACACTTGTGTAAATGTAAGTAGAGCTTATGTTAGGGTAAAACCAAGAATATAAAGCATGTGTATGGGTACAAAGGTACATATGTAAAGGTAACACACAAAATATAAATGCCATGTAAGGGTAAGAAAAATAGTTATGTATGGAATATAAAAATATAATATAAATAAGAAAGATTCCATAATGAAGAAATCATAGGAAATGGTATAATATAGCACTAGATAAAACTCCCCTAAATCACTAAGTAACCATATAATACAATATAAACAAGAAAGATTCCATAATGAAGAAATCATGGGAAATGATATAATATATCACTAGATAAAACTCCCCTAAATCACTAAGTAACCATATAATTGAATTAATCCTGGGATCTACCCTGGGAATACTAATGTGATATGCAGTTAATCATATATGGGCATAACCACCTGAATTGACAATCTATTGGCTTATGCTACATATATAACTGAAAACCTAGTTTCCCACACAAGCCTCGTGATGAAAACCCCCCACCTAGACCCTATTCCTATAATGACTGGTTTGAAACTAGCGGCAGGTGAACCAACTAGAAAAATAATTTAGGTTATCCAATTAGTACATGGTTTCCCATGACCAATAGTGGAACTAAGGCATAGTGAAAATGAGACAAGTTTAACACATGAGGAATAACCATAACTACACTCAACCCTAACACCCAATGATGTAGTACCCCATACACACATAACATACACTCAAGGAATAAGTATCACATTCTCATGCATGGGGAGCAACAAGCATCACATATTTATCACAAATCCACACAAATGGTAAACGAGAAAGGGGGAATCAAGGGTTTCCTTCCACATACAACATTTAAAACCAATGTTCTAAACTGTACTTTGACACCAAAACATGTCTTGGAATGAAGAAAGTATTTCATTTTTCATAAAATAATTACCAAACACAATACAAAAATGATTTAAAACACCAAAGCTTTTGAAACATTTCAATGTCACCCTTACACAAGTTTTCTCTTCTTTGAAAAAACAAATCATGTCCAATGACCTTCATTTCCCTAAAAAATCACATGAAAACAACTTGAAACGTTTTAATAGGTCCAAAAAAATCAACCATTTCTTTTAAAATGTATCAAATCTACACTTCAACAAGGTTCTTTCTCTTTGAAAGTCAAAACAAGGAAAAAGGGACAACCATATCCATCAAACCATTTAAAACAAGACAACAATAAATTTTAGAAGTTTTAAACCATGTACACATTTAAAATACCAATTTTAAATACATTAAAACAACCTTTCTAAAAACATTTAGATGTAAACACCTCAATTCTAAATCAAATTTTATTTAAAACATAGTTTTCACACATTAAAAATCATAATCAGGTCAAAAACCATTTCAAAACATGATAACCATTTCAAAAGGAAATAATAGATTTCCCAAGAATATTAGTATAATAAAACATTCCATTTAAAAAATGAAAATATGGTATTCATGTGGAAACCCATTTATACCAACCTCAAAACACTAAGAAATATTTTCAAAAAACCATTGGTATATCAAAAATATTCATAATTCCATAAAAATGGATTTTATAAAGTAAACACATGCTTATAGTTCTAAAATGAATCAATTTCATAGTAACATATACCTCTAAGAAGTAGAAACAAATCTGAAACACCGTGAAAATCATCTCCTTCAAAAATGACCACACCCATGGTCGGGATTAGCAGAAAGGCTTTAGGGGGGTCGGGTATGGCTTCGGGGGGTCGGGGGGTCGGGGGTGAAGCGTCGGGGGGGGGGGGGGGGGTGAACCGTCGGGGAGGTCGGCGAGGGTCGGACTAGCAGCGATGGGCGGCGAGTGTTGGGATTAGCGGTGAGGGACGAGATTGGTGCTGAGGGATGGGATCAGTGACGATGGGGGTTCGTAAGACTTCGGGTGGTCGGGGGTGAAGCGTCGAGGGGTTGGGGGAGAAGTTTCAAGTTTGTCAAAAAAAAAGATTTAGTGGTCGTTTTTAATAAACCACCACTAAATTATATAAAAAAATTAGCGGTCATTTCGTAAACTGATGCTAATATATGATTTTGTTGTAGTGACTAATCCTAAAGAAGCCTTTGTGGTTATCCAACCAAACCTAGTGGCATTAGATTGTTATTTATTCTAGGGAAATTGACTAGATTCTATCCTTGAATGTTAGACATGCTTATAGAGTGTACATTTTAATTAAAGGTGCTTAAACTGCAAAAACACAATCCATATATCAAATCCATTATCAAAACTATGATACGACAGTCACCCAAACCAATCTATCCTGAGACACTTGAGGGTTTTCATCCTACTAATCATTCGGCCCATGGTGCTTTTCACCTTAGGTCCTAGCTAAAAGAATCCAACTCTGAGATATGGTACCCTCAACTATTAGAATTTCCTATCAAAACACATTCTTAGAAGTCTAATGACACGCTCAATGTAGTTTTTGATATACAACACCTACATAAATGTGAGAACACGATTCTCATTTCATAGTTCCAAGTCAAAAATAATACATACCTACCATTCAAAAAATAAGCATTAATACACTAAATTTTCCATAAAAATACTTACATAACCACCAAAACATACCTGTCATGTCCAAAAAGACATACCCGAAATAGTTATTATCTCACCACATCCAATTCCACTTGAGAGTATAAGTCGAACCTCTTCAATATGACCCACCTAAAAATACCCAGTTTCCCCCACCGACGCATTACCTGGAACACATGATTATGATTCCATTACTCCTGAAGTCAACCTAATAACATCATGATACATCCAATAAAGATCCAATCTAATCTCCATTGTAATACCATGGCTGATTCATTAATCATCCAAAACTATCATCATGCTCTTCCATAAGCGCTGATGCATCACATATTTGATCCATGTTAGGATTACCTAAATTCCCATCCCAAGCCCAAATCTAGCATGCATACTCAATAAATTGTCATTTTTTCATTTTATAACTATAGGAATCCAGATAAATTCATATCCATTTTCCCACAGCTATTATAATCCCGTAATGATTGCCCGATGGTTAGTCTCACTAAACCACTACAATACCCGCATGAGATCACATTACCCGTGAGCAATATAACACTTCCCAATATTGGAGTGTCCTTATCATCAGTCAAACCCAATCTTTACATCCCATATCCATATGTTGCCACCATTGATGATTGGACATGGCCACCTCGCTTATACCTGGGCGTTAACATGAAACAACAATCACTATCTATCACTACTCGTAGGGACATCTTCCTTAGTACTTTCAAAAAACAAATTATAGTGGGTTCTATGCTCTTAAACGACCAATGGAACACTACCCACCATATTGCCTAAATTAAATCACTCTATGAGTGAAACTTAAATAGGTTCCACCATAAAACATGCATTTCACCTTATGATATACACTCAACCACTACCAACCTCTAACACTATGCTATCATGGTGATCATGTCACAACCCATACTTAGGTTGACAGTCCCATGAAACTTTATCCATTTCTAGAACTCTTATACCACAGAGTGAAATTTCCCATTTTTGATCCAAGCCTCAGGAAATTATACCCACCTGTATTCACAATTTTCATTGGTCCTTAGGCCCCACACGACCTCCCACCAATTTAAAACTAAATAGGCATGACATTAAACCATGCACATTATCTCAGTATCAATCAACATAATGGGGTAAACTATCAAACCACTAGATCATACAACCCGACTCACAATCCTATGAGTCACGTAATACCAAAACTAGTCTCATACATCAAATAAGAACATACCTTAGATTTAGAGGTCTAGCGATAGTAGTAGGGTCTGGCGACAGTGGCAGCAGTAGTGGCAGTGGAGGCCGCAGAGGGGTTCGAGATGGAGGTGGGGTTCGAAGGGCAGCGGAGGTGGGGTTCGTGATAGAGGTGAGTTTACTGTGGAGGAGAGATTCACGATGGTAGATGAGGGGTTGTGGAAGAGGAGTGGTTGCCGGCAGAGGAGGGGCCAGCAGTGACAGAGGAGGGGTAGGCGGTGTCAGAGGTTGGCTTCTGCAAGAGTTTGAGGCGTGCGAGAGAAAAAGCCGATTATTAGGGTTTATTTATAAATTCAAGTAAATCTTTTATCAACACTAGTTAAAAAGTGTTGATAAAACATCGCTTTATCAATTTTTTTACACTGATAAAATGGGTCTTTATCAGTGCTAAAATTATAGCGCTCATAAAGACACAGTTTATCAGTGCTTTTTTAGCGCTGATAAAGGCATATCCTTTTCAGTGCTAAAAAAATGTTGATAAATTATAATGTTAATAATTTATTTATATTATTATATATATTTATAAAAAATATATATATAATAAATAAATATATTCAAATAATTATATGTATTTAAAAAATTATAAATATTATATATATATAGTAATAAAATTATAAATATAATAAATATATTTGTTTTGATTTTATAATTATTATTTTTAATTCTTATAATGTTAAAAAAAATATAATTAAATAAATATATTTATAAATATATAAAACTATTTATAAATAAAGGAAAATATTTATAATTTTAATTCTAAATTAATATAGATAGATTTATCTAATTATAAAATTATAAGAAATATATTAATTATATATATTTATAAAATTATAAATATAATAAATATATCTATTATACTGATAATTTTATAAAAAATATATTTATTATATTTATAATTTTATGAATATATATAATTAATAAATTTATTATAAATTTATATTTATTTAAATATATCTATATTTATTAAGAATTGTAATTATAAATATTTTCATTTATTTATAAATTTTTATATATATTTATAAATATATTTATGTAATTATGGGTATTTATAACTTATAGCATCTCCAACCGAAGGTGCTAAAATAGAGTAACCCTTGCTGTAAAATAGCGCATATACAATTAAATCATCTCCAATCGGTACGCTATGTTCTCTGCTATTATTTTTGTTGTGGGGGAACGCCCCTACGGGAGAGGCAGTCCACAAAGAATAGCCCGGATCTATTTGGGTGTTTTGGTTCATTAAAATCCAAAAAGCGAAAACAATGTTTATTAATAGTTTAATACATGCAAACTAATAAACAAATAATGTTCAACTTGCACTTCCATAACATCAAATGAATATATTTAAAAGAATTCAACAGCACTAAACAACACATTGGCAATGGCAATTACAATATTCAAGCTTGCAATATTTCTCATTAAATGAAACACAAAAACTGTACAACACTGATTTAATAAAACCAGAAAAAATGAGAAATTAAGGCAGCATTAGTAATGATATAACTGAGCCAAACGAAGGCTCAAATAGCTTATATAATTAACACAAGAAGCAACGATGTTCGGCAATTACAGATCAAATTAAATACAGAAAAGTAAAGTAGTAAAAGAGACACCAAGGATTTACGTGCTTCGGCCATAGACCTACGAACATAGGGTAGGATCATCATGGGTTTTTTAATATGTAAGGAAATAGGAATACAAGAATAACTAGACACCAAGACACATGGAACAAAACAGGACCAGAGACAAAAACAAAACAGTAGGCGCAAGGCTTACATAGAAAACAACAAAACAAAAAACAATAAACCGGACTGAGGCCCCATTACCAAGGCTCGGTCTCACCTTTGTCGAGGAAGAATCATGCAATGAACCGCTGAAAACATGTCACTGAATCCAGAAAGTCTGATCCTTAATGATCAATGTTGTTTTCCAAGTTCGTCATCACAAACTACTCCATCTCATCGTCAAGTCTGTCACCCTCTTGATCCTAGAACAATATGTCGTCGTTGTCCAAGGTGATTATTTAGACAAGTCACTTCCACTGCTGACCACGCTCTATTGCTACTGCTAACCATGTTGTGTCGTTGTTCGAGATCAAGAACCACGCAAAAATGATGCAAGTACGAACAAGAGAAGGATCTGGAAATCGATTGTGAATAGGCTCATACCCTCTACAAATAGTCCACACGTTTCACTGAATTTCCATTTGGATTTGATTCGTTAGGATGAAGGAGAACTAGGAGAGCATCTAGCCTTTGTCCGATGACACTTGGTGAACGATTTAAGAACCTAGCATGGATCAATTTGGAATGAAAACAAGAACCGTGGATGCCTGTTGAAGAATGTGCCTCCACACCCAAAACATTGGATCTAGGTCAAGAAACTCCAGGAAGGTGTCATGATGTAGGACCTTGTTGCTGAAGATCTGATATATGACTCGTCAAGAACTAGATGCGTAGCAGGACCTCATTACTGAAGGAAGTCGTCGTCAAGAGTAAAATAATCGAGGTGCAGTGGATCTTTATTGCTGAATAGATCTGTCTCTCCACTGCTATCATTGTCGGGGCGAACAAGAATACCTCGCGTCGGGGTTCTTCTCCCTCAGATCTCCCACAAGGTCGAAGTAATCTCCATAGTAGGGGTCTCACATCAGAAACCCCCAAATGTTGTTGCACACCCTTCAAGGTCCAACTAGCAAGATGTTGCCTACCCGGTGAAGATTAGGGTGTCTGCCAAGCTGAATCCCCGAGGACTAGGAGCTCTTGGTGATATCTCTCTGCTAGGGGAGAGCCGAACCAGGTCTGCACAGGACCGCTGAACATTAGGAGGTGCACTGATCTTTCTTTACGAAGCAGGAATACTATATGGTGTCACTACTCTTCCCTTCGAATGATGCACCCCAAATCTGAAGACCCATGGATAGTAAATCAGGGTTGATTATGTTACAACAAACGTGTATTTGACAACACACGTGGATGGTGGAGAACGGATGGGCGGTGCGCCCTTTCAAGCTGTGTAAAACAGATTCCCAACAGAACAAAAGCGTATTAAAAAAGGCATTTAATTAACCACAAAATAAAATGAATTACAAATTCACAAATCTCCACCTTAGAAATTAAATGCATGAAAATTTTAATATGAAAAAACATCACACACTCCACCTTGAAAATTAAAACCTACCACATGATGATTATGCACCACCTAACATCATCAACTTGGGAAAATCCTAAACAGGAAACAATCTACGGGGTATGACCCAAAAAGTCCCCCTAACCATGTATCAATGTGACACATGTCGCCTGAAGTTGAATGATATTGAAAAGATGATATACATGTTCAGAATTAAACAATTCTAAACAACTACATGATAAAAGGTTCATAACTGCACTTACCTGAGTCGCACTCTGAGATGATGCCTATGAGGAAGACGGGACCAGCAAATCACATGCCAACAAGTCCCCAAATCAGCTCACATGTGCCTGCAAAACACAAATAAATAGAGAAGTATACATCCTCACATAAAACATGAAAAAACAAAACTCAGAGAAATTCACAGAGAATGTAACTCAGTAAAAAATAGTGTAATCATGAAAAACAACATAGAGAGAGAACAACAAACGACACAAATCTCAAAAGCAAGAAAATCGCTCACTCAACCTGAATCTAAGGTAGACCAGGAAAACTCTCCACTCAAGGAGAAGACACTGCCTAGAATCGATCCAACAAGAGAGGTTCCTCAAAACCGAGTACCACTGTAAATCTCATGTAGTCCCAAGAGTCCTAAGGGAAAACTCTAGACCCGAGATAACACCAGTGATCCAAGGGCGGCACACTACCGACCAAGAAAACACATCTCAGTCTAGCTTACTAACGATATCTAGGAACCACCTAATATCTCTAAAGAGATCCCGACAGAACCACCATGAAGCTCGATCATCACCAAACCTATTGACATGACACTGTCACTCTATAACACTTCCCAAGCCTAATCATCATAACGGGCCAAAACCTAGAGAAACCATCCCAAAACCAGGACGCACCGGAGGAACAAACCTAGAGCTAATTACCAGCTCACTCTCCTAAGGCTATAGGCAGTAACAAGAGCAACACGTAGAGAGAAAACATGCATAGTAAATGAAACAACCCAAAGAGGTCTCCACCTGAACCCACAAAGACGTAACAGGACCAAAGTACCAAGCACCGTCAGCTTTAAAACCGAGACACGCCGCCTGAAGACTCTAACAGGAAGACTCTCGACGCAAGGCACCAGAAGATCCTCAACAGATGGATTCAGAATCTCCACCATTAGAGATGACCGCCTAAACAAAAACCTAAAGGAGACATCCTAACACAAAAAGGAAACTGCAAGGACACATGCAAGCAGTCCCTACATCTTAAGATTGCTCTAAGAAGTGAGAACAAAGGCTGAGAGCCAGCTAGAAACTAGGGGAAAACAATCCACTAAAAGGCCACACATCATAGTCGAGACTTACTGATGGTACACAGTTCCCAGGAAACCAAACAAAGTTGCTAAACAGGGTCGAACACCAAAAAAAGAAGCTTGGTGGTCAACAACGCAACAAACAAGAGCACTGCACCCACAAGATACCCAAACCTAAACACCGAACTCGCAACATGTTGGGGAGAATCCCGATTCTGGGCCGAAAAGTGATTGCCAAAAATATCGTGAGAAACCCGTCGAAATATGGAAGCGATATAAGCTGAATAAATAAATCAACACGCAGGTTTTTTTAACATGAAAAAACCATCCAATGCGGAGGATTAAAAAACCATGGGGAAATTCTCAAATATCCACTATGAATCAGAGAATACAAGAATCCAAGTAATTCCCAAACTTGAATTACAAATAAGAGAGCGTAGAAAACCTGTGTGAAAACCACACCTTGATACGCCTCTGCTTTCTCTTTGATAAACATCCCACTGACGCCAGGTATCAGAAGATCAATCTGTGACAAAACGTCACCCTTCTATCAACGAAACGTCACTACCTCAGAGATCTTCACCCGAACATGCATCAGTATCACACCATCTTGCGACACCCGAATGATCCCACCATCATGATGTATCGCTGATCTCCAATCGGGACACGCCACCTGATCACCACAATCAGGAAAACTTTCGATATGTGGCCCCGATCATCAATTGTGTTATCACTGCACCGCACCTGTCAAACGCCAACGCGCCATCGTCGTCGTGCCACAAGGGCCACCGCAAACGCAACAACCCCTTCCCGGGTCTCCCTTGCCGACTATATCTTGCTGGCACACCCCTCTTTCTTAAAATATATTTCTGCATCCTCCTTATATAAAGACCAAGTCCATAATCACCAATTAATTCAGTCAACATCCATTATTCCATACATTAATATTCATAATTAAACATCCATTAATGTTGGGAGAAAATCCTCAATTAATGGTGATATAAATCTCCCAATTAATAATTTTCATCTCTCATCAATAAATGTGACGAATCCCTTCATTAATAATTTTTCTCTCTCATCAATAAATGTGATGAATCTCAACAATCTCCCTCTTCATCACATTAATGAATGGAACCATCCAACAAACCCAGTTGAAAAAAAATGTCGGTATCACACCAACCATCATCAATTGAAAAAAATATGACGACGTCCTTTTTCAATTCTGATAAAAAAAATATCAACTCCCCTGCAAAAAGAAAATCAAAAGCCGAAATATTCTTCACATTTGTATCTGCACAATCCTGCTCATCCTGCTGAACAAGACAAGAACCAAAAACATATGGCTCCCCCATAATAGTGATCACTATATAATCTGGAGAACCTGCAAGAATAAACTGCTCCCCCTGCTCAACATCCTATGAGCAGACATGTGTATCACCTCTCTTAACCTACTTTAATTTCCAAACAATATTATGCTCCACACACGCATCTACGATCCTCTTTGAAGCTTCCAAAATCCTCACGTTAAAATGCAAGCACAAACCAACCTCCTCTGATACCACTTGTTAGGGAGAATCCTGATTCCGGGCTGAAAAGTGCTTGCCAAAAATATCATGAGAAACCCATCGAAATATGGAAGCGATATAAGAAGAATAAATAAATCAACACGCAGGTTTTTTTAACATGGAAAAACAATCCCTTGCAGATGATTAAAAAACCACGGGGCAATTCCCAAATATCCACTATGAATCAAATAATACAAGAATCCAAGTAATTCCCAAACTTGAATTATAAATAAGAGAGTGTAGAAAACCTGTATTAAAACCACACCCCGATACGCCTCTGCCTTCTCTTTGATAAACATCCCGCTGACGCCATGTATCGGAAGATCAATCTGTGACAAAACATCACCCTTCTGTCAACAAAACGTCACTACCTCGGAGATCTTCACCCGAACATGCATTAGTCTCGCACCAGCTTGCAGCACCCGAATGATCCCGCCATCATGATGTATCGCTGATCTCCAATCGGGACACGCCACCTGATCACCGCTATCAGGAAAACTTTCAATACGTGGCCCCGATCATTAATTGTTTTGTCGCTGCAACTCACCTGTCAAATGACAACGCGTCATCGTCGTCGTGCCACACGGGCCACCGCAAACGCGGCAACCCCTTCCCGGGTCTCCCTTGCTGACTACGTCTTGTTGGAACACCCCGCTCTCAAAATATGTTTCTGCATCCTCCTTATATAAAGACCAAGTCCATAATCACCAATTAATTCAGTCAACATCCATTATTCCATCCATTAATATTCATAATTAAACATCCATTAATGTTGGGATAAAATCCTCAATTAATGGTGATATAAATCTCCCAATTAATAATTTTCATCTCTCATCAATAAATGTGATGAATCCCTTCATTAATATTTTTTCTCTCTCATCAATAAATGTGATGAATCTCAAAAATATCCCCCTTCATCACATTAATGAATGGAACCATCCAACAAACCGAGTTGAAAAAAAATGTTGGTATCACACAAACCATCATCAATTGCAAAAAATATGACGACGTCCTTTTTCACTTCTCATAAAAAAATATCAACTCCCCTGTAAAAATAAAATCAAACGCCGAAATCTTCGTCACATTTGTATCTGAACAATCCTGCTCATCCTTCTGAACAAGACAAGAACCAAAAACATATGGCTCCCCCATAATAGTGATCACCATATAATCTGGAGCACCTGCAGGAATAAAATGCTCCCCCTTCTCAATATCCTATGAGCAGACATGTGTATCACCTCTATTAACCTGCTTTAATTTCCAAACATTATTCTGATCCACGCACGCATCTGTGATCCTCTTTGAAGCTTCCAAAATCCTCACGTTAAAATGCAATCACAAACCAACCTCCTCTGATACCACTTGTTGGGGAGAATCCCGATTCCAGGCCGAAAAGTGCTTGCCAAAAATATCGTGAGAAACCCGTCGAAATATGGAAGCGATATAGCAGAATAAATAAATCAACACACAAGTTTTTTTAACGTGGAAAAACCATCCCATGTGGAGGATTAAAAAACCACGAGGCAATTCCCAAATATCCACTAGGAATCATAGAATACAAGAATCCAAGTAATGCCCAAACTTGAATTACAAATAAGAGAGCGTAGAAAACCTGTTTGAAAACCACTCCCCGATATGCCACTGCCTTCTCTTTGATAAACATCCCGCTGACGCCGTGTATCGGAAGATCAATCTGGGAAAAAACATCTCCCTTCTGTCAACAAAACGTCACTACCTCAGAGATCTTCACCCGAACATGCATCAGTCTCACACCAGCTTGCGACACCCGAATGATCCCGCCATCATGATGTATCACTGATCTCCAATCGAGACACGCCACCTGATCACCGCTATCAGGAAAAATTTTGATACGTGGCCCCGATCATCAATTGTGTTGTCACTGCACTGCACCTGTCAAACTCCAACGCGCCATCATCTTCATGCCACACGGGCCACCGCAAACGCGGCAACCCCTTCTCGGGTCTCCCTTGCCGACTACATCTTGCTGGCACAACCCTCTTTCTCAAAATATGTTTCTGCATCCTCCTTATATAAAGACCAAGTCCATAATCACCAATTAATTCAGTCAACATCCATTATTCCATCCATTAATATTCAGAATTAAACATCCATTAATGTTGGGAGAAAATCCTCAATTAATGGTGATATAAATCTCCCAATTAATAATTTTCATCTCTCATCAATAAATGTGATGAATCCCTTTATTAATAATTTTTCTCTCTCGTCAATAAATGTGATGAATCTCTACAATCTCCCCCTTCATCACATTAATGAATGGAACCATCCAACAAACCCAGTAGAAAAACAATGTTGGTATCACACCAACCATCATCAATTACAGAAAATATGATGACGTCCTTTTGCACTTCTGATAAAAAAATATCAACTCCCCCTACAAAAAGAAAATGAAACGCTGAAATCTTCATCACATTTGTATCTTCACAATCCTGCTCATCCTGCTGAACAAGAAAGGAACCAAAAACATATGGCTCCCCCATAATAGTGATCACCATATAATCTGGAGCACCTGCAAGAATAAACTGTTCCCCCTGATCAACATCCTATGAGCAGACATGTGTATCACCTCTCTTAACCTGCTTTAATTTCCAAACATTATTCTGATCTACGCACACATCTACGATCCTATTTGAAGCTTCCAAAATCCTCACGTTAAAATACAAGCACAAACCAACCTCCTATGATACCACTTGTTGGGGAGAATCCCGATTTTGGGATGAAAAGTGTTTGCCAGAAATATCGTGAGAAACCTGTCGAAATATGGAAGCGATATAAGCATAATAAATAAATCAACACGCAGGTTTTTTTTAATGTGGAAAAACCATCACATGCGAAGGATTAAAAAACCACGGGGCAATTCCCAAATATCCACTATGAATTAGAGAATACAAGAATCCAAGTAATTCCCAAACTTGAATTACAAATAAGAGAGCATAGAAAACCTGTGTGAAAACCACACCCCGATACGCCTATGCCTTCTCTTTGATAAACATTCCGCTGACGTCATGTATCAGAAGATCAATCTGTGACAAAACATCACCCATCTGTCAATGAAACGTCACTACCTCAGAGATCTTCACCGGAATATGCATTAGTGTCGCACCAGCTTGCGACGCCCAAATGATCTCGCCATCATGATGTATCACCGATCTCCAATCGGGACACGCCACCTGATCACCGCTATCAGGAAGACATTCGATACGTGGCCCTGATTATCAATTGTGTTGTCGCTGCACCACACCTATCAAATGCCAACACGCCATCGTCGTCATGCCACACGGGCCACCGCAAACGTGACAACCCCTTCCCGGGTCTCCCTTGCCGACTACATCTTGCTGGCACACCCCTCTTTCTCAAAATATGTTTCTGCATCTTCCTTATATAAAGACCAAGTTCATAATCACCAATTAATGCAGTCAACATCCATTATTTCATCCATTAATATTGAGAATTAAACATCCATTAATGTTGGGAGAAAATCCTCAATTAATGGTGATATAAATCTCCCAATTAATAATTTTCATCTCTCATCAATAAATGTGATGAATCCCTTCATTAATAATTTTTTCTCTCATCAATAAATGTGATGAATCTCAACACAACGAGACCATACCTGGAGAAAACAGTCCTAAAGCATGAGGAGGAACACAACAAAGCTAACATAAGCTCATCTACTAGGAAAAGGAAAACACTAGAGACACAAGATCCTGCTAAGAGATTACTGCTAACTGGCTCTCAAATATAGGCAAACCTCACATATAACCCATTCCTACCCCAAAACCATAGACACCCATAGGAAGCAACTACCAAGAGAAATCTTTGAGGTTTAGACAAGCAAAGGAAATAGTAAAACAATGAGGAAACAAACTATCAACAATAGAATGAAATTACAACCCTATAGAGCTAACGACCTAGTTGAACACAACAATTAAAGCATGGTGCAACAGGTAAAAGCCACTAGCAAACATTTGAAATCAATGAACAATCGATTTCAATTTTTAACAAAGAAAAACTTAAACCCAATTAGGATCTAATACCACTTTGTTTTGGGGAATGCCCCTGCGTGAGAGGTAGTCCACATGGAATAGCCCGGATCTATTTGTGTTTTGGTTCGTTAAAATCTGAAATGCAAAAATGATGTTTATTAATAGTTTAATACATGAAAACTTATAAACAAATAATGTTCTACTTGCAATTCCATAACATCAAATGAATATATTTAAAAGAATTCAACAGTAGTAAACAACACATTGGCAGTGGCAATTACAAAATTCAAGCTTGCAATATTTCTCATTAAACAGAACTCAAAAACTGTACAACACTAATTTAATAAAACAAGAAAAAAAATGAGAAATTAAGGTAGCAATATCAATGATAAAACTGAGCCAAACCAAGGCTCATATAGATTCTATAATTAACACAATAAGCAAAAATGTTTGGTGATTACACGTCAAATTAAATGTGAAAAAGCAAAGCAGTAAAAAGGACACCAAGGATTTACATGTTTCGGCCATAGGCCTATGTGCATGGGGCAGAATCATCATGGGGTTTTTACTATTCAAGGAAATAGGAACAAAAGAACAACCAAGCCCCAAGACAAATGGAACAAAATGGGACAAGAGACAAAAACAAAACAGGTACAAGACTTACATAGAAAACAACAAAAGAAAAAACAATAAACCAGACCGAGGCCCCCTTACCAGGGCTCAGCCTCACCTTTGTCGGGGAAGAATCCTGTAATGAGTTGCTGAAAACATATCGCTGAATCCAGCAAGTCCGATACACAATGATCAACATTGTTGTCCAAGTTGGTCATCACAAACTACTCCATCTGATTGTCGAGTCTGTCACACTCTCAATCCAAGAACAGGATGTCGCCGTTGTCCAAGGTGCTTCCTCGGACAAGTTACTTCCGCTGCTAACCACGCTCCATTGCTACTGCTGACCATGTTGTGCCGCTGTTCGAGATCAAGAACCACATGCAAATGATGCGATTACTGTGGGGGCCACTCCCAATCAAGGGGAGAAATTCAACGGATGAATAGTTGTCGGCAACCAACTCACCTGTACAGTTGACGCGAAACACCCCGTTGAAGTAGCAATCATGGACAACAACAACCGGTGGAAGAAGTTTTTTCAAGGTTGATGAACCAACTAAAAACCAATCCTTGACCATGCTGGTTTTTCTCCATTTACTTAAACGGGATTCAGTCCCATGATTTGTAATGGTGTATGTGTATCCTCCGACGAATTTATCCGGAGAGAAATAGAACGACCCCTCTCTTCTCCCATGGACGTAGGCATCACTACCGAACCACATAAATCTCTATGTTGGATCCATTTTCTTCATGTTTTGTGTTTGATTTCTTCACCACGAACCTCCGCTACCCCAACAAAGTGGTATCAGAGGGTTCAGAAGTGAAACGGAAACGTGGCAGCGAAATTTTCCGGTGACCGGAAAATTGAAGTTGCTCGGAAAAATTTTTCGAGTCCAGATCTGTGAAGAGCACGGAGAGCCGGTTCCAACGGTGTAAACGACGTTAAAAAATGGAGCTGAAACAAAGGAGATAGGCTCGGTCAAACTTTGGTCAAACCCTCAGGTGCTACAGTACCCCAGTGCCGGAGAAGACGTCACTATTCACACCACCGGAGACTTTCCGGTGACTTTCCGGCCACTGCTCCGACACGCCACGTCAGCGCCACGTCAGTGGTCAATCCAGACCGTTGAATCTATTTTGGATATTACTCGACCAATCAGAGTCCGTTTTCAGTGATCCAGGAGTCGATTCCAGGTATTTCCACCATTCCGGACACATCCGTATAGTTAGATTTTCGAAATTTGCACTCCATCAATGGACTAAAATACCAGTAATATGATTAAACATACTGCATTTAATTATGCCATCTGGAAACCGAAAATGGAGGATCTTTTGTATATTAAATATTTGTGGAAGCCTATTGTGGAAACCACTAAGTCCGTTGCAGCGCTAGAGGAGGAATATTCAACAAGCGGTAAACCTGATGAGAAGACGACAACTGGTACCCCGCCCGTTGATGCGGAGTGGGTCGTACTCAATAGGAAGTGTGATGCCCAAATCAGACAGTGGATCAAAAATAACATCTTCCAAAAAATTTCCAACGAACATGATGCTTCTGTTCTTCGGAAAAAATTGGAAAAGATGTATGTGAGGAAAACCGCACAGAACAAAGAAAACCTGATATGCCATCTTTTCAACTTGAAATACAAAGACGAGACCAACGTATCAGAGCACATGAGTAAGTTCCAAGGTACCGTCGATCAATTGAATTCTATGAAAATGATGATTGATGATGAACTGAAGGTACTATTGATGTTGAGTTCTTTACCGAAGACATGGGACACACTAGTTGTGTCGGTTAGCAATTCTACTCTAGATGGAACACTCACCATGGAGATGGTGAAAGACAGAATGTTGAATGAAGAATCTCGAAGGAAAGATGAGGTGTATACACCAGAATCAGAGGATCTTGTCACTAAAAGACAAGGGAAGTAGAAGTGGCAGGGAAGAAACAGAGGAAGAGAACCCCGTGACCAAAGTCTGTAAAGGAGGAAGCTATTGAAATCTCGATCGAGATATGACATGAAGTGCCATCACTGTGGAAAGCCCGAACACTTCATCCGGGAGTGTATAAAGTTGAAGGTAGAGTAGAGGAATCAGGATGGTAAGACCCAAAATAACGATGCTACTGTTGTTAACGAAGAGATTGTTATTGTTCAGGAAGACAATCAGGTTAGTCTTGCCAGTCAAGACTCGACATGGGTGATCAATTCCGGTGCCTCCTATCATCTCACTGCCAGAAGATATTTCTTCTCATCTTACACTTTAGGGAGTTTTGGAAATGTGAATATGGGAAATGATGGTGCATCGAGAATTATTGGTATTGGTAATATTTTTCTGGAAACTAATGTTGGATACAGGTTACTATTGAAGGATGTGAGGCATGTTCCTGATATTCACCTCAATCTGATATCCACTGGGATGCTTGATGATGATGGATATGTCAGTTCCTTCGGTGATGGGAAATGGAAGCTTACCAAATGTAACATAGTAATTGCTAAAGGAAAGAAAGATACTTCTCTTTATCTCACAGATGCCAGACCGTGTGGAGGAGAAGTCAATGCAGCCAGAAAAGACGTTCCTGCAGAAGTTTGGCACAGGAGGCTTGGTCATTTGAGCGAGAGGGGAATCATAATTCTCTCCAGGAAGGATCTCTTTCCAGGAATAAGAGGTACATATTTGGATACTTGTGTTGATTGCATAATGGGAAAACAACACAGGGTATCATTTCAGGGTTATATACCGTCCAGAAAAGAAAATGTTTTAGATTTGATTCACACTGATGTTTGCATGATGAGATCTAAGATGATGGGAGGTGCTATTTATTTTGTTACCTTCATAGATGATCATTCCAAAAAAGTCCGGGCCTTTGCTTTGAAAACTAAATATCAAGTGCAGGATGTTTTCAAGAAATTTCATGTGAAGGTGGAAAGAGAAATAGGCAGATGGTTAAAGTGTGTGCGAGCAGACAATGGAGGAGAATATCGTGGTCCTTTTGAAGAGTACTGCAAGAGTTTTGGCATTAGGCTAGAAAAAACAGTACCGAAGACGCCTCAACATAACGGTATTGCTGAGAGGATGAATAAAACAATTTGCGAGAGAGTCAGATGTATGCTCTCAAATGCAAAGCTACTAAACACCTTTTGGGGGGAGGCAATGATGACTGTAGTTGATCTTATCAACCATTCGCCATCAGTTACACTGAACTACGACGTTCCAGAGAGTGTCTGGACAGGTAAATATGTTTCATATAAACACTTGATAGTATTTGGCTATAGGGTATTTGTTCACATCCCGAAAGATGAGCGGGAAAAGCTGGATGGAAAAGGGAAGCAATGTATCTTTTTGGGATACGGTCATGAAGATTTTGGATACCGAATTTGGGATCCTATCAGCAGGAGGATCATCAGAAGTCGAGATGTGGTATTTCTTGAGGATCAGACGATTGCAGATTTTGAGAAGCCAGAAAATGCAGAGAAATCGCAGTCTGAGGAAATTCCAGTCAGTCTGGAACCAGTCCCACCACCATCAGTACCAGCTAGCACGAGAGAGATACGCGAAACTGATGATACATCACTACCAGGTAATATGTCTCCATCTGCTGATATGTCTTCATCATATGATATTCCAGAACAGATTCCCCCCGAAACGCAGTTGAGGAGATCCACCAGAGAACGACAACCGATTTGTAGATACTCACCACATGATTATGTGATGCTCACTGATGGGGGAGAACCCAAGAGTTATGATGATGCGATCAAGAGTCAACAGAAGATGGAATGGAAAAAGTCCATGCAAGAGGAGATGAGATCCTTGCACAAGAATCGTACATTTGATTTGGTAGAGTTACCACAAGGAAAGAAGGCACTCAAGAACAAGTGGGTGTACAGAGTCAAAGGAGAAGATGGCAGCTCACAACCGCGCTATATAGCCAGAATGGTTGTGAAGGGATTCGGCTAGAAAAAAGGTATTGACTTTGATGAAATTTTTTCTCCTGTGGTTAAAATGTCTTCTATCAGAGTTGTTCTTGGATTGGCGGCCAGTTTTAACCTGGAGGTTCAACAACTGGATGTAAAGATAGCGTTCTTACATGGTGATCTTGATGAGGAGATATACATGGAGCAGCTAGAGGGATTTCAGGTGAAAGGGAAAGAAAACCTGGTACGCAAGCTTAAGATGAGTTTATATGGTCTGAAACAGGCACTGAGGCAGTGGTATAGAAAATTCAATTCATTCATGGAAAAAAATGAGTATAAGAGGATTACGGCTGATCACTGTGTTTTTATCAAACAATTTACTGAGGGTGATTTTATTATCTTATTGCTTTATGTTGATGATATGATGATTATTGGTAGAGATATCACCACGATTGACAGGTTGAAGAAAAAGTTGAACAAGCCTTTTGAAATGAAGGACTTGGGAGACGCTACTCACATTCTTGGTATGACGATTGCACGTGATAGGAGGAATCACAAGATTTGGCTATCTCAGGAGCGGTGCATTGAGAAGGTTCTTGAAAGATTCAACATGGGAAAGGCGAAACCAGTTAGCACTCCACTTGAGAGTCATTTCAGACTCACGAAAAGTCAAAGTCCATCAACTGAGAAGGATAAAGTAGAAATGGAAACGATTCCTTATCAGTCAGCAGTTGGGAGTCTTATGTATGCCATGGTGTGCACCAGCCTGGATATTGCTCATGCTGTTGGCGTTGTGAGCAGATTCTTATCAGATCCAGGAAAGGAGCATTGGACAGCGGTCAAATGGATATTGAGGTATCTCCGAGGTACATCTAGTCATTGTTTATGTTTTGGGAGTGATAAACCTGTTTTGGAAGGATACACAGATGTAGATATGGCTGGAGATGTGGACACGAGGAAATCTATTTTCGGATACCTGATATCATTTGCAGGGGGAGCGGTCTCATGGTAATCACGACTTCAGAAGTGTGTTTCCTTATCCACCATAGAAGCAGAATATATCGCAGTCACTGAGGGATGCATGGAGATGCTGTGGATGAAGAAGTTTTTACAGGAGTTGGGACAAAGTCAGGAGAATTATATTATCTATTGTGATAGTCAGAGTGCTATTCATCTCAGCAAGAATCCAACATTTCATTCCAGGTCCAAACACATTGACGTACGATATCACTAGATTCGTAATGTGCTGGAAGAAAGAGTGTTGAAAGTTGAGAAAATCCACACCAATGATAATGGGGCAGACATGTTGATGAAGGTTCTATCGAAAGAGAAGTTGGACGCCTGCAAAGAGACTGCAGGTCTAGCTTCTACCCCAAATTGGTCATGAGGGGGAGATTTGTGGGGGCCAATCCCAATAAAGGAGAGAAATTCAACAGATGAATAGTTGTCGGCAACCAACTCACATGTACAGTTGACACGCAACACCCCGTTGAAGCAGCAATCGTGGACAACAACAACCGGCGGAAGAAGTTTTTTCAAGGTTGATGAACCACCCAAAAACCAATCCTTGACCATGCTGGTTTTTCTCCATTTACTTAAACAGGATTCAGTCCCATGATTTGTAATGGTGTATGTGTATCCTCCGACGAATTTATCAGGAGAGAAATAGAACGGCCCCTCTCTTCTCCCGTGGACGTAGGCATCACTTTCGAACCATATAAATCTCTGCGTTGGATCCATTTTCTTCATGTTTTGTGTTTGATTTCTTCACCACGAACCTCCGCTGCCCCAACAAGTACGAATAGGAGTAGGATCTGGAAATCAAGTGTGAACGAGCTCCTGCCCACTGCAAACAGTCCACACACTATGCTGAATTTCCATTTGGCGTTCATTCATCTGGATGAAGGAGAACCAGGAGAGCATCCAGCCTCTGTCCGATGTCACTTGGTGAACGATTTAAGAACTCGACATGGATCAATTTGGAAAGAAAACAAGAACCGTGGATGCCTATTGAAGAATGTTCCCCCACACCCAAAACATTGGATCTAGGTCAAGAAAATCCAGTAAGGTGTCGTGCTGCAGGACCTTGTTGTCGAAGATCTGATATCTGACTTGTTAAGAACCGGATGCACAGCAGGACCTCATTACTGAAGGAAGTTGTCATCAAGAGGAAAATAATCGAGGTGCAGTGGATCTTTATGGCTGAACAGATCTTTCTTTACACTTCTATCGCTGTCGGGGCGAACAAGAATACCTAACGTCAGGGTTCTTCTCCCTCAGATCTCCCACAAGGTCGAAGGAATCACCATAATAGGGGTCTCACTTCAGAAACCCCCAAATGCTGCTGAACACCCTTCTTGGTCCAACTAGAAAGAGGAAGCCTACCTGATGAAGATCAGGGTCTCTGCCAATCCGAATCCCCGAGAACCAGGAGCTCTTGTTGATATCTCTCCACCAGGGGAGAGCTGAACCAGGTCTTCCCAGGACCGCTGAACCTTAGGAGGCGCACTGCTCTTTCTTTACCAAGATCTTCCCTTCGAATGAAGCACCCCAAATCTGAAGACCCGTGGAAAGTAAATCACAGCTGATGATGTTACAACAAACGAGTATTTGACGGCACATGAGGTCGGTGGACCACGGATGGGGGGTCCGCCCTTGCAAGCTGTGTAAAACAGATTCTCAACAAAACAAACCCATATTAAAAAAATGTCATTTAACTAACAACAAAATAAAACGAATTACAAATTCAAAATTTTTATATTAAAAAAATAAAAACAAATTTAAATTCAAATAGTCAGGAAAAACAGAAATAGTGGATAGCGCTGCAACAGTGCAGCGCCATGGCACTCGACTGTGCAGCAGCGCTATTTTAGTGCTCGATTTGCTGGGTTGGATATGTTTGGCTACTGCATTCTAACGTTTTTAGAGTGGGTTGGAGATGGTATTAGGGGATGCAATGTTGCAGGTCTCTCTCTCTTTAGAAACTGAGGGTGTCTAGAGTTCATGGAAAAAATGTTTGATCTAGACTGTTACTTGGGTCCGAAAGAGCTATTTGTTGGTCAGCGGAGGAAGGGTGATGGTGCTATCAGGTGGGATGATTTGTCTCTGACTCATATTGAAGCGAGTGTGAATCGGTCTGCAAAAGATCAGGTTGAGTGGAGTGTGTGACCTCTTTACCAGGAGGGTCACCAGATTCTCCAGGATGAGCAGGTGCCTCCTAGAAAGTGGGATGATTTGTCTCCATGCGGATGTGAATCGTTCCGTAAAAGATCAGGTTGAGCAGCTTCCTCGCAATCGGGATGATTTGTCTTCGGCTGAAGCATATGTGAATCGTTCTGCAAAAGAGGGCCACAGATGACTTCTGGATGAGCAAGTTCCTTCTCGCAAGTGGGATGAGTCTCTGGCTGAAGCGGATGTGAATCGTTCGGTAGAAGATCAAGTTTTACAGAGGGCGTGACCCCTTGACCCGGGTCACCGATGATTCTTCACCAATCTGTTGAGATTCATCACATTTATTAATGAGAGAAGAAAATTATTAATGGAGGGATTCATCACATTTATTGATGAGAGATGAAAATTAATAATGGGGAGATTTATATCACCTTTAATTGAAGATTTTCTCCCAACATTAATGGATATTTAATTCTCAATATTAATGGATAGAATAATAGATGTTGACTGCATTAATTGATTATTATGGACTTGGTGTCTATATAAGGAGGATGCAGAAACATATTTTAGAAAGAAAAGGGTGTGCCAGCAAGATGTAGCCGGCAAGGGAGACCCGGGAAGGGGTTTCCGCGTTTGCGGTGGCCCGTGTGGCACGACAACGATGACGCATCGACGTTTGACAGGTGCGGTGCAGCAACAACACAATTGATGATCGGGGCCACGTATCGAAAGTATGCCTGATAGCGGTGATCAGGTGGTGTGTCCTGATTGGAGATCGGCGGCACATCATGATGGCGAGATCTTTCGGGTGTCGTAAGCTGATGCGAGGCTGACGCATGTTCAGGTGAAGATCTCCGAGGTAGTGACGTTTCATCGACAGAAGGGTGTCATTTTGTCACAGATTGATCTTCCGATACATGGCGTTAGCGGGATGTTTATCAGAGAGATGGAAGAGGCGTATCAGGGTGTGGTTTTCACACAGATTTTCTACACTCTCTCATTTGTAATTAAAGTTCGGGCATTACTTGGATTATTGTATTCTCTGATTCATAGTGGATATTTTGGGAATTTCCCCGTGGTTTTTAATCCTCTGCATGGGAGGGTTTTTCCACGTTAAAAAAACCTGCGTGTTGATTTATTTATTCTGCTTATATCGCTTCCATATTTCGACGGGTATCTCCCGACATTTTTTGGCAAGCAATTTTCGGCCCGGATTCGGGATTCTCCCCAACAAGTGGTATCAGAGGAGGTTGGTTTGTGCTTGCAATTTAACGTGAGGATTTTGGAAGCTTTGAAGAGGATCGCATATGCGTGCTTGGAGAAAAATAATGTTTGGAAAATAAAGCAGGTTGAGAAAGGTGATACACATATCCTCTTATGGGATGTTGAGCAGGGGGAGCAGTTTATTCTTACAGGTGCTCCAGATTATGTGGTAATCACTATTATGGGGGAGCCAGATGTTTCTGGTTCTTGTCTTGTTTAGCAGGATGAGCAGGATTGTGCAGATACAAATGTGACGAAAATTTCGGCGTTTGATTTTCTTTTTGCAGGGGGAGCTGATATTTTTTCAGAAGTGCAAAAGGACGTCGTCATATTTTCTGCAATTAATGATGGTTGGTGTGATACCGACATACTTTCTTTCCACCTAGGTTTGTTGGATGGTTCCATTCATTAATGTGATGAAGGGAGAGATTGTTGAGATTCATCACATTTATTAATGAGAGAAGAAAATTATTAATGGAGGGATTCATCACATTTATTAATGAGAGATGAAAATTATTAATGGGGAGATTTATATCACCATTAATTGAATATTTTCTCCCAACATTAATGGATATTTAATTCTCAATATTAATGGATGGAATAATGGATGTTGACTGCATTAATTGATTATTATGGACTTAGTGTCTATATAAGGAGGATGTAGAAACATATTTTAGAAATAAAAGGGTGTTCCAGCAAGATGTAGCCGACAAGGGAGACCCGGGAAGGGGTTGCCGCGTTTGTGGTGGCCCATGTGGCACGACGATGATGACGCGTCGGCGTTTGACAGGTGCGGTGCAGCAACAACACAATTGATGATCGGGGCCACGTATCGAAAGTCTGCCTGATAGCGGTGATCAGGTGGCGTGTCCCGATTGGAGATCGATGGTACATCATGATGGCGAGATCTTTCAGGTGTCGCAAGTTGATGCGAGACTGACGCATGTTCAGGTGAAGATCTCCGAGGTAGTGAAGTTTCATCGACAGAAGGGTGGCATTTTGTCACAGATTGATCTTTCGATACATGGAGTCAGTGGGATGTTTATCAGAGAGATGGAAGAGGCGTATCAGGGTGTGGTTTTCACACAGGTTTTCTACGCTCTCTCATTTGTAATTCAAGTTCGGGCATTGCTTGGATTATTGTATTCTCTGATTCATAGTGGATATTTTGGGAATTGCCCCGTGGTTTTTTAATCCTCCACATGGGAGGGTTTTTCCACGTTAAAAAAACCTGCGTGTGGATTTATTTATTCTGCTTATATCGCTTCCATATTTCGACGGGTATCTCACGACATTTTTTGGAAAGAAATTTTCAGCCCGGATTCGGGATTCTCCCCAACACAATCTTCGGGATGAGAAGGTGCCTCCTCACAAGAGAATCGCACGAAATGGAACACTTTCTTTTGTTGAGGCGAGTTCGAGGGTCCTTGAGGAACGACTCGAGGAGTGTAAATCTTTCATTCTTGCAAGGTTGCTCATTTCGCAGAAGGAGAATCCGTGGAATCTTGATAGCCTATGGAAGTGATTAACTCGTATTTGTGGATTTGTAGGATTTCACATCACCTCAATTGGTAAGGTATTATTCCATATTGTCTTCTTGTCTAATGAAGTTAAGGCCAAAGCAAGGGGATTTGGCCCCGTTTCTATTAAGCCGGGTTATACGAATATACAGGATTAGGATCCACTTTTTGATCCACTGCTCGCAAATAGGTCTGTTACCCAGACATGGATTCAGATACGTGGCCTAAGATAGTTCTTTTGGCACCCTGATATCCTTTGGGACATCGCCTTCACTGTAGGTGTTCCAATCAAATTCCATACGGAAACTGAACATGCAAGGTATGATCATTTTTCTATAATTTTTGTCGAAGTTGGCATTTCATATCCTTTGGTTTGAACTGTTTTACTGGTTTCCTGTCAATTCAAGCTTGATCTTGAAATTGCGTTTTAAAGAAATTCCAGATCTATGTTTGAAATGCAAATGCATTGGGCATACTGCTGAACGATGTCGTCGGTATTGGTATTGCTCTGAATGTAAGAAGCCTGGACATTCAACTGAAACTTGTAGGTTTGATCTCTATGAGGATGCTCAAGTTGTGAAGGAGACTCCGCAACCTAGTGCTGAGATTGTGGGGACTTTCTCTCATGTTTCTTCTTTAATGTAGAATGGGGTGGTTGAAACTCATCCTGCTAATGGTTGACATGCTGGCTTGGATTCTGAATCAGGTGCTTCTAAAGACCCTCCAGCTTGCTCTAGGGGAATTAAATAGGGAGAGGTTGGTATGAGTTTGGACTTTCAGTGTAATGACAGTGTTGGATGGAGAAAAAATATGTGGATGAAGATGTTGATCCAGCTGATCACCTTGAGGATCTCTTTATGAGGTCTAGTAACAGCAAAGGGGAAAAACCCCATGAGTGGTCAATCATTTTTCATAACAAATATAATGAAGGATCTTCAAAATCCTCTCGTCTGATTGATGAGAGGAAGGATTATTCTTATAAAGACTCCACATCTGAGGTTGTGGCGTTGGAAGGGGCCTTTCATGATACAACCATTTTGAATTCCATTACAGTTATTATTAACAACACCCAGGAGATTGTCGTACCTTCTGTTGATCAATAGTTGTTGGCTTCCATTTATGCTGGACACCCCTCAAATGAGAAGGGTCTCACTCAGCATCCTGAGTTTGCAACAGACATCAACACTTCAAGTCCCATGGGGCTTGTGGGATCCATTTAGAGGCATTTCATTGGTGTTGGAAATTGCAAACCAAAATAAAAGTTTTCCGTTGAGTTCTGGATCTTCCCCATCCAACGCCTATTTTCTATGTGCCTCTTCATTTCCCATGCATTTGTTTAAATCCAATGCAAGCATTTAATTTCTTTGTTTTTTGTTCCTTTTATTAAATGCATGGGCTGTCCATTTTAGTGTATTTTTCATACCCTATAAATATGGGTGCATATGTAATCCGTTGAGTGTGTGTGCAATACAAAAAGCTTGAAAGCCTTGTTGTGTTTTTTATTGTCCTATTTTATTCCTCTATTTTTTCCCTCAACTTGTATAACCAACAAATTGGTATCAGAGGGTAGTACCAAAGAATCCTCCAAATTTCAAAGATGGCCACCGCGATCCAGCCGCAAGTTCCGACCTTGTCTAAGGACAACTATGAGAGGTGGTGCATTCAAATGAAGGCATTGTTCGGGTCGTAAGAATTATGGGAGATCGTCACCGACAGGTATGTAGTACCCACTACGGAGGAAGAATCGGCCTTCACGAATGAAGAAAAGACGACCGTAAAAAATCAAAGGAAGAAAGACAACAAGGTGTTGTTCCTTCTCTATCAAGGGTTGGATGAATCGATGTTCGAAAAAAATTGTCGAAGAAACATCGATCATGCAAGCTTGGGATACACTTGCCACCATTTTCAAAGGATTTGATCGTGTGAAGCGGGTCCGTCTTCAAACATTATGAGCGGAGTTCGAAGCGGTGCAAATGAAGGAAGGATAGAGTATCTCAAATTACTTCTCACGCCTAATTTTCATTATTAACAATTTGAAAAGAAATGGTGAAAAAATGGAGGATATTTGAGTTATTGAGAAAGCACTTCGATCGCTCACAACCAAGTTCGAGCATGTGGTTGTGGCAATCGAGGAATCGAAAGATTTGGAAAAATTATCTATTGAAGAGTTGATGGGGTCGTTGCAAGTACATGAGCAGCGAATGCAGAAAAATGCAGGTTCAACAATAGAGCATGCCCTAGAGTCCAAGTTGACTCTTCAAGAACCCAAGAATGGCCAAGCACAACGAGGCGATTATCGTGCAAGAGGAAGAGGGCGTGGACATCCTCCAAGCCATCAACAAAAGCAACAGAACATTACCAACTTTCGTGGAAGAGGACACGGTGGAGGTCGATTCACACGTGGTCGTGGAAATACAAAGAACGTCCAATGCTACAACTATAAGAAATTCGTCCATTTTGCATCTAATTGTTGGAACAAGGTGGATCATGATGAACGATCCAACTATGCTGAAGCATCCCATCAAGAATAAGAAGGTACTACACACCTCCTCACACAAGAAAAAGCATGTGAACGCCCCGATGTATGGTATTTGGACATGGGAACAAGCAACCACATGAGTGGTAACAAACAGCTATTTCGAGGAACTCACTGAAGAAGTTCGAGGAGACGTGAGTTTTGGCGACTCATCCAAGGTACCCATGTTTGGAAAAGGTAAAATAAAAATCTATCTAAAGGATGGTGAGTCGAATTACATTTCCAATGTGTATTACGTACCAAGCATGAAAAATAATATCATAAGTCTCAGCCAACTCCTTGAGAAGGGGTATGTTATACACTTGGAGAATTCTTCATTGTCAATAAGAGATGCTCACAGGAGACTGATTGCTCAAGTTAAAATGGCGAAGAATCGCATGTTTCCGCTGCATATCAACATGAAGGCCGAGAAATGTTTGTTTGGGATCATGAAGAACGACTCATGGAGATGGCATCTAAGCTTTGGGAATCTCTATTTTAGTGGCCTTAAACTTCTATCCTCATCAAGAATGGTGCGTGGCTTGCCGAATATTGAATCTCTAAATCACATGTGTGAGGTGTGTACACTCGGCAAGCAACAAAGGAACTCCTTCCCAAGTGGAGTGTCCAGAAGAGAAATAGAACCACTTCAGTTGGTTCACACTGATATCTACGGACCACTGGAAACACCATCACTTGGAGGTAATAGGTATTTAATTACCTTTATTGATGATTTCAGCAGAAAGTTGTGGGTATATTGCATCAAAGAAAAATCAGCTGCATTCACTGTCTTTAAAACTTTCAAAGCTCGTGTTGAAACTGAAAGTGGGACGCCCCGAGCCCGCTCTTCCGGACTCGTTGCTTCAAAATGTTGTGTAATAATTTTTTTTTATAAACTTAACTTAAAAATTTCACAACACTTTAAACAAAACGAGGATCTTTTACCGGTCTAGGTTCTGGAAGATTTAGACATAACCCTACATTTATCAGAGCTGAAACAATTACACAACTGTCCACTACTCTTCCACTACGCGCTACAACAAAGATGACCAACTCTGGGATTCAAGGTAACCTGTGAAAAACATTTCAAAAACGTAGGGTGAGCACAAAAGTTGCCCAGTAAGGGGTTTTGAAAACCTTTGATAAATCACTTTCAAAAAAATATCCTTTCAATAATACATTTGAAAAATTTCAATTGTAAATTCATTTGTAAAACAACCTTTATAAAATAATATAAACCTTTTGAAAGATAATTATACATTAAAAAAAACTTTTAAACTATTCCAGTGATTTAATTTGGAAAATATTAAGCAAACTTCATGAAAACAAAACATCATTTTGAGGCAACTTAATTCGTCAAAGGCTGTCTTGGGCCTACCCACTTAACGAAGGATGGGTTCACTCCCCAATGACCTTCTATTTTTACAACGAACAAGAGCCAATATTTTTAGAAAACGTTTAGAGTTTGCTTTACATATATACTAGTATTGGTCACTGGAGTTTTTTCCCTTAACTTATCAATGTATTTAAAGTACACATGTATTTATAAATACAACATAATTAAATAAAGACTTCCATATTTTTATCATCTACAAGTTTGTTTATGACCAACTCTTCTACACTTTACAAGGTATATCCCTTCAATTAATCATTCATTCTCAAAGCCTCTTTGTTGCAAATATGTGCAGTTTTAATTTAAATTAACTCTAACAATTAATAAAGTTATGAATAAAACATTATAAATTTGACGTTCAATTTTTTAATGAAATTCTTGTAATTGGTGAATTTGAGAACAAAACCTTATCTTTTTAACTCGAATTATAAGTTTACCTTTAGCGAAAATAACGTCAATGATATGCATAAACACATGGAAAATGTATATGCAAGTGTGATGCCGATAATATTGTTAAAACATGTTGATACGTAATGTGAAACATTACAATAAACTGAAAATAATATTATAAACATGGTAGTAGGATTATGAACATGGTAATTTCATCTAAATATATATATATATATGTATATCCATAAAAATAAATCTTAACTTATTATAACATTTTAACCCTTTTGGGATTCTGAAATGAATATCAAAAAATACAGATTATATAACTTTATATAATTTTTGAAAACAATTAGAATCAAATCTTGTAAATACTTCTGGAAAATAAATAGATGTTCGAACCTCACATTAAAATCATAAAATACAAATCATCATTTTGAGGGTAAATGAGCATTACAACCCATACATAAACAATATAAATTTAAAAATAATTTATCCCTTACACTGATTTTAGGTATACAAACTCCAAAAAAGCATCACTAAACCTATTTGGATGATTTTAAAAGAGGAGGGATTGAAGTCTACTTAAGATTATTAAACTGCATAGAATTATATAATAAAAGTTTTGTAGAAATTTAAATGATTGGAAATAGTTCTTTATGCACACCAAGAAATCATAAAAACTATAATATTTTCTCATAAGAAAATTTAGATTAAAACAATTATTCCATTACAAAAACAATAATATGTAATTGCATAGAATGTTTTTTAAAAATACATAATTCCTTACAGAAATAAGAGTTCAAAAGAACCAAATGTTAGAAAATTAATATTTTCCCCTATCCTAAAGTAAAATGGAATTGCATACTACGTAATTGAAATTAAATAGTCCCTTACACAATTATTATTTTAGGAAGGAAAATAAGTTGCTAAAATAAATTTTAGAAATCCCTTACCAAATTTTTAAAGGCTGGAATACATCACTCCTTAAAACTTCTACTCGAATCTCATATTCAGGACCGAAAAACACAACACATCACAGAGAGAAATATCTATCACATACCCCTCTCAGACTCCTCTATTTATTCATTTGGAGGGACGAAACTATTATTATATTTTATTTCCACTTGAAAATGATCTTTCACTATAAGCTAATCAATGTCAATCCAAAACAGAGAGATATAAATATTTTATACAATTGGATTATCCTAATAAAGAAAACAAGTGTGTCCCCAAATTTATTATATTTAATTGATATAACATTGAAAAATTGGGCTAAATTCAAAGGATGCAGATGAGTTCAATTAGTGTGAAATAAAAAAATTCCAAAACGAAATCATCTGATAACAGGACCACTAGTTTCGAAGCAAATTGACAAACTAGCATCAAACTTCATCCACACAGCAAATGATCCAAAACAGATAAAAACAAATGTCGACCAGATAGATCACATATAATACTGGATAATGACTACTATTTAAAATACCACAACATTAATGACCAGAAACAGAATGATGTACGGAGGTGGAAAAATCTAGAAATACAACAAATCGACATCTAAAAAAATTGAATCTAAATCTAGATTCGGATACCAAATTGCAGATCTAAATGAAATGAACCAGGAAGAAAGAAAGGATGGCTTTTCATTTCATCCGCAACATCGATCTGTAGCTCGGACTCAACTCTCGGATGAACACCTGATGAAAATCGATGGCCCCCAAAGCCTCGGCATCAATGCCCTTGGCATCGAACACTACTCAAACCCCCGAATCGCGACCTGTGCCTGAAGGCTCCGCCTGGCTTGGTAGAGCTCATTCGCGACAAACCATAATACTCCTCTTCGCAATGACGAACCCTCCTCGACGAATCAGCCCGACATCTAACACGCTCAAAACCCTACTGCTGCGCTCAAAAACGAACCTACTTTCATTATTGAGACGATTTCCAAACTCAATGTCTAAATCGATTAAGAACAAAACAAAGAAAACAACGATATTGAATTTATTACGCTGAAATAAAATCCAAGGATTATATCCCGATAACTGAAACAGGGTAATTATACAAATCTGAATATTGAATCCCAGACTGCATTCATACCTCAAGATAGACTTCGCAAAAGAGAAACCGGGACCCTAAACGCGAAAATGGATTTAGTTCTTCGGTCTGAGCTTGATCTTTGGAAATGAAACTCATCCGAGCTTGAATCTCATCACCGCGATCTTTCTCGGTCCTTCTCGATTCAGTGTAGTTCCTTAGGTTCGATTTTCTACAGGGACGAAGCATCGTGGATCGGCTTGCCTTCACGCTGAAAGGAAACCCGACGGACCCCTCCTCATCGAAAACCCTACCCTTGCACGGAACCCCTCTTTACCCCTATTGAACATATCATTTTTTTTATCATTACCGAACTAATATTAATATACTAAATTAATTTTATAACTTCATTATTTTGGTTTTATTTTAATATTAAACACTTAATGTTGTTTATATGTATTTCTATATTTAAACAATGTAAAATTAGATGATGAATTACAACATAATATTAATATCTCAAATTAACATTATATATATATATATATGTTAGTTAATAAAATTTATTAAAAACACAATGTTTGTTTATTACATATTAATTTCAGTAATAATATTTAAATTAGTAATTTTTTTTATTCAGCTATTTTATTAATACAACAATAGTCATTTTTATTTAAATTTTTAAAAGTAATAACGGATAGTTTTTTTTTGTAACGGTCGGATAAAACTCTATAAATGCTAATGTTTTACGGGTCGTTCAAACACTCAGAAGAAAAATACCTTGACTCTCACGCCATTGCTTTTGGAGATGGTTTTATATATTCCTCTTATTTTTAGTTTTATTGCTATCATCCTTGCCATAACGTTTGTTCTTCTATCAGATCCAAGAGATGATAACTACTCGATCGACATCGTTGTGTTTCTCGGTAGTCTTCCAATTGTTTTATTATCAATAGCAGTGGGTTTAATGGGTTAGTTATTGTGTATCAAGGGTGTATTCTGTAATTTGTATGAATAAAGTGCTTGCTAATTATATATATGCATTCGGTAATTTATTTTATTACATCTTGGAAACATTTCCAAAACATAAAACTTAAATTTAAACCTGGGGTGTTACATTCTACCCCCCTTAAATAGAATTTCATCGTCAAAATTCATTTACACTTATCGCTCTCAATTCTCATCTATTCTGAGTCTCACATGATGTCCCCAAGGTCTGTATAGTTGTCTTCCATGGTTTCCATGTCTCCCTAAGAAATTAAAGTTCAATGTGGCTTTGAAATCTTCCACTTCCTTCGCCCATATGCAACTAGCGCAAGAGGGGTTGTATGGATGTAGGCATCGGAAGACAGTCCTCAAGGAATGATAATCAATATAGTATCCGAGAAGTTCTTCTTGAATTTGATTCCTATAAGAAAGTCTCATTGCTTCGTCTTCGAATGTTTCGAATTCATCATAAATTCTTCCTGTGAAGAAAAAGCTTAAAAGCTGACACATAAATGCTGCACGAAGATTACCTTCTTCAGCTGCTCTATAAAAATTGGAGATTGATTCTGGTTGCTCAAACATTGTAAAACACCTAAAAAGTCCTTCAAAATATGCTCCTTGGCGTCGATAGAAATGACGTTGGATCTGCATGATATCTTCGAAAACAAAACCAGAACCATGATGAAAATGAAGTATATCTGGTGTGCCTGATATATTATAGAGACGTTTACAAGAAAGCCGCATGTCTTCATAGGGATCAGATTCTTCTTTGCATGATTTTGCCATGATCATAGCAAGTAATTCATCCGGAAGACCTAAGAGACTTGTTTGAGTTCTCCTTCCTTCCATCTGAAAATTACAAAGAAGTATGTTGACTGAAAAGGACAGTCAATTTATTGAAGGGTTCTAAATTCCCAGAGTTATCTAGACCGTGCCTCTGATACCAAATGTGACGCCCCGAGCCCGCTCTTCCGGACTCGTTGCTTCAAAATGTTGTGTAATATTTTTTTTATAAACTTAACTTAAAAATTTCACAACACTTTAAACAAAATGAGGATCTTTTACCGGTCTAGGTTCTGGAAGATTTAGACATAACCCTACATTTATCAGAGCTGAAACAATTACACAACTGTCCACTACTCTTCCACTGTGCGCTACAACAAAAATGACCAACTCTGGGATTCAAGGTAACCTGTGAAAAACATTTCAAAAACGTAGGGTGAGCACAAAAGTTTCCCAGTAAGGGGTTTTGAAAACCTTTGATAAATCACTTTCAGAAAAATATCCTTTCAATAATACATTTGAAAAATTTCAATTGTAAATTCATTTGTACAACAACCTTTATAAAATAATATAAACATTTTGAAAGATAATTATACTTTTAAAAAAACTTTTAAACTATTCCAGTGATTTTATTTGGAAAATATTAAGCAAACTTCATGAAAACAAAACATCATTTTGAGGCAACTTAATTCGTCGAATGCTGTCTTGGGCATACCCACTTAATGAAGGATGGGTTCACTCCCCAATGACCTTCTATTTTTACAACGAACAAGAGCCGATATTTTTAGAAAACGTTTAGAGTTTGCTTTACATATATACTAGTATTGGTCACTGGAGTTTTTTCCCTTAACTTATCAATGTATTTAAAGTACACATGTATTTATAAATACAACATAATTAAATAAAGACTTCCATATTTTTATCATCTACAAGTTTGGTTATGACCAAATCTTCTACACTTTACAAGGTATATCCCTGCGATTAATCATTCATTCTCAAAGCCTCTTTGTTGCAAATATGTGCAGTTTTAATTTAAATTAACTCTAACAATTAATAAAGTTATGAATAAAACATTATAAATTTGACGTTCAATTTTTTAATGAAATTCTTGTAATTGGTGAATTTGAGAACAGAACCTTATCTTTTTAACTCGAATTATAAGTTTACTTTTAGCGAAAAGAACGTCGATGATATGCATAAACACATGGAAAATGTATATGCAAGTGTGATGCCGATAATATTGATAAAACATGTTGATACGTAATGTGAAACATGACAATAAACTGAAAATAATATTATAAACATGGTAGTAGGATTATGAACATGGTAATTTCATCTATATATATATATATGTATATCCATAAAAATAAATCTTAACTTATTATAACATTTTAACCCTTTTGGGATTCTGAAATGAATATCCAAAAATACATATTATATAACTTTATATAATTTTAGAAAACAATTAAAATCAAATCTTGTAAATACTTCTGGAAAATAAATAGATGTTCGAACGTCGCATTAAAATCATAAAATACAAAGCATCATTTTGAGGGTAAATGAGCATTACAACCCATACATAAACAATATAAATTTAAAAATAATTTATCCCTTACAATGATTTTAGGTATACAAACTCCAAAAAAGCATCACTAAACCTATTTGGATGATTTTAAAAGAGGAGGGATTGAAGTCTACTTAAGATTATTAAACTGCATAGAATTATATAATAAAAGTTTTGTAGAAATTGAAATGATTGGAAATAGTTCTTTATGCACACCAAGAAATCATAAAAACTATAATATTTTCTCAAAAGAAAATTTAGATTAAAACAATTATTCCCTTACAAAAACAATAATATGTAATTGCATAGAATGTTTTTTAAAAATACATAATTCCTTACGGAAATAAGAGTTCAAAAGAACCAAATGTTGGAAAATTAATATTTTCCCCTATCCTAAAGTAAAATGGAATTGCATACTACGTAATTGAAATTAAATAGTCCCTTACACAATTATTATTTTAGGAAGGAAAATAAGTTGCTAAAATAAATTTTAGAAATCCCTTACCAAATTTTGAAAGGCTGGAATACTTCACTCCTTAAAACTTCTACTCGAATCTCATATTCAGGACCAAAAAACAAAACACATCACAAAGAGAAATATCTATTGCATACCCCTCTCAGACACCTCTATTTATTCATTTGGAGGGACGAAACTATTAGTATATTTTATTTCCACTTGAAAATGAGATTTCACTACAAGCTAATCAATGTCAAGCCAAAACAGTGAGATATAAATATTTTATACAATTGGATTATCCTAATAAAGAAAACAACAAGTGTGTCCCCAAATTTATTATATTTAATTGATATAACATTGAAAAGCTGGGCTAAATTCAAAGGATGCAGATGAGTTCAATTAGTGTGAAATAAAAAAATTCCAAAACGAAATCATCTGATAACAGGACCACTAGTTTCGAAGAAAATTGAAAAACTAGCATCAAACTTCATCCACACAGAAAATGATCCAAAACAGATAAAAAAAAATGTCGACCAGATAGATCACATATAATACTGGATAATGACTACTATTTAAAATACCACAACATCAATGACCAGAAACAGAATGACGTATGGAGGTGAAAAAATCTAGAAATACAACAAATCGACATCTAAAAAAATTGAATCTAAATCTAGATTCGGATACCAAATTGCAGATCTAAATGAAACGAACCAGGAAGAAAGAAAGGATGGCTTTTCATTTCATCCTCAACATCGATCTGTAGCTTGGACTCAACTCTCGGATGAACACCTGAAGAAAATCAATGGCCCCCAAAGCCTCGGCATCAATGACCTTGGCATCGAACGCTACTCAAACCCCCGAATCGCGACCTGTGCCTGAAGGCTCCGCCTGGCTTGGTAGAGCTCATCCGCGACAAACCCTAATACTCCTCTTAGCAATGACGAACCCTCCTCGACGAATCAGCCCGACATCTAACACGCTCAAAACCCTACTGTTGCGCTCAAAAACGAACCAACTTGCATTATTGAGACGATTTCCAAACTCAATGTCTAAATCAATTAAGAAAAAAACAAAGAAAACAACGATATTGAATTTATTACGCTGAAATAAAATCCAAGGATTATATCCCGATAACTGAAACAGGGTAATTATACAAATCTGAATATTGAATCCTAGACTGCATTCATACCTCAAGATAGACTTCGCAAAAGAGAAACCGGGACCCTAAACGCGAAAATGGATTTAGTTCTTCGGTCTGATCTTGATCTTTAGAAATGAAACTCATCTGAGCTTGAATCTCATCACCGCGACCTTGCTCGGTCCTTCTCGATTCAGCGCAGTGCCTTAGGTTCGATTTTCTACAGGGACGAAGCATCGTGGATCGGCTTGCCTTCACGCTGAAAGGAAACCCGACATACCCCTCCTCATCGAAAACCCTACCTCTGCACGTAACCCCTCTTTACCCCTATTGAACATATCATTTTTTTTATCTTTACCGAACTAATATTAATATACTACATTAATTTTATAACTTCATTATTTTGGTTTTATTTTAATATTAAACACTTAATGTTCTTTATATGTATTTCTATATTTAAACAATGTAAAATTAGATGATGAATTACAACATAATATTAATATCTCAAATTAACTTTATATATATATATATATATGTTAGTTAATAAAATTTATTAAAAACACAATTTTTGTTTATTACATATTAATTTCAGTAATAATATTTAAATTAGTAATTTTTTTATTCAGTTATTTTATTAATACAGCAATAGTCATTTTTATTTAAATTTTTAAAAGTAATAACGGATAGTTTTTTTTATAACGGTCGGATAAAACTCTATAAATACTAATGTTTTACGGGTCGTTCAAACACTCAAAAGAAAAATACCTCGACGCTCACGCCATTGCTTTTGGAGATGGTTTTATATATTCGTCTTATTTTTAGTTTTATTGCTATCATCCTTGCCATAACGTTTGTTCTTCTATCAGATCCAAGAGATGATAACTACTTGATCAGCATCGTTGTGTTTCTCGGTAGTCTTCCAATTGTTTTATTATCAATAGCAGTGGGTTTAATGGGTTAGTTATTGTGTATCAAGGGTGTATTCTGGAATTTGTATAAATAAAGTGCTTGCTAATTATATATTTGCATTCGGTAATTTATTTTATTACATCTTGGAAACATTTCCAAAACATAAAACTTAAATTTAAACCTTGGGTGTTACAGAAAGTGGCCACAAAATCAAAGTACTCAGATCTGATAGAGGTGGAGAATACACCTCAAATAGATTCCAGGACTTCTGTAGGGAATATGGCATAAAACAACAATACACTGCAGCCTATACGCCACAACAGAATGGAATTGTAGAAAGGAAGAACCGCACTATCCTCAACATGACGAGGACCATGCTGAAGGAGAAAGGGCTGCCAAAGAGTTTTTGGGCAGAGGTAGTGACATGTACTGCCTACTTGCTCAATCGGTGTCCAATGAAGAGTGTCAGGAACTTTACACCATAAGAGGCATGGAGCGGCTACAAACCGAGCGTGGCACACCTAAGAATCTTCGGGTGTGTCGCCTATGCTCAAGTTCTTGAAGAAAGAAGAAGGAAGATGGATGATCGTGGCGAGAAATGCATTTTCATTGGCTATTGTGAAGCCTCTAAAGCCTACAAGATTTACAATCCACTAACCAATAAATTAGTGGTTAGTAGAGATGTGGTCTTTAGTGAGGAAGAAGCGTGGAAATGGGATGGTGAAGAACCAAACAAGGATGTTGTAGTCAAAACTGAAGATTCTGAAGAAAGACATGATCATCAGGAGCAGACGCCCACAACACCTTCCTCGGGTGCATCATCAGTTGGAAGGAGTACAGGAGTACATTTCCTCACTCCTCAAAGCACTCCATCAAATCAAAATTTGGCCAGCTCATTCTTGCCTATGGCTCCTATGAAGATGAAAAATTTGAGTGACATTTATGAGCAGACCGATGAGGTAAATATTTTTTGCTTGTATGCAGATCATGAGCCTTTGACCTTTCAGGAAGCCATGAGGGAAGAAAGCTGGAGAATGGCTATGGAAGAAGAAATTTGTGCCATAAAGAGAAATGACACGTGGGAGTTGACTACACTCCCAAAAAGACAGAAGAGCATTAGTGTTAAATGGGTGTACAAAATAAAGAGAAATGCTGATGGCGAGATCGATCGATACAAGGCAAGACTCGTAGCAAAGGGGTACAAACAGAAATACGGGGTGGACTACGAAGAAGTCTTTACTCCTGTTGCTCACCTTGACACTGTAAGAATGATTATATCCCTTGCTGTCCATCACAGTTTGATGATCTACCAATTGGATGTGAAGTCTGTGTTTCTAAATGGAATTTTGGAAGAAGAGGTCTCTGTTGACCAGCCTGAAGGCTTTGTCATGCAAGGGGAGGAAGACAAAGTGTATCGATTGAAGAAAGCACTTAATGGGTTGAAGCAAGCTCCTCGTGCTTGGAATGCACGCATCGACAACTATCTTCGAAACAACAGCTTCACCCAATGTCCATATGAGCATGCGGTCTACATCAAGAATAATGATCGCGGTGATATTCTTATTGCATGCTTATATGTTGATGATTTGTTGTTTACAGGGAATTGTCGACCAATGTTCGATGATTTCAAGGAGGCCATGTTCAAGGAGTTCGAGATGACTGATGGGGGTCTCATGTCCTTCTTTCTGGGCATTGAAGTGAAGCAACAACATGTCGGCATCTATATATCTCAGAAGAGGTATGCCAAGGAGTTACTTGAAAAATTCAAGATGGCCGATTGTAATGCTGTAAACACACCGGTTGCAATGAGCTTGAAACTGACAAAAGATGGAGACGGAAGAAGCATTGATTCGACTTTGTTCAAGAGTCTGATTGGAAGTCTGAGTTACCTCACAATCACAAGGCCAGATATTGTCTATAATGTTGGACTTCTAAGCAGGTATATGGAGGCACCGAAAGAGTCACACTGGCTTGCAGCAAAACGTATCCTCAGGTACGTTAAAGGAACGGTGGATTTTGGTCTCTTTTATCCATAAAATGAAGAAGAAAAGCTGTATGGATACTCAGACAGTGATTGGGGAGGTGACCAAGATGAAAGGAAGAACACCACTGGGTATGTATTTTTTCTTAGATCTACTGCTTTCACCTGGAATTCAAGGAAGCAAAGCGTGGTTGCTTATCCACATGTGAAGTAGAGTATGTGGCAGCATCCTCTACTGTTTGTGAGGGAATATGGTTGAGAAATTTGTTGAAGGAGATAAAGCATCCACAGGACGGATCCACGGTGATATATGTGGATAACAAGTCGGCTATTGAACTAGCCAAAAATCCGGTGCAGCATGGGAGAAGAAAACACATTGATACTCGTTATCATTTTCTCAGGGATCATGTGAAACATAAAACGATTAAAATGGAATATTGCCATACTACGGAACAGGTGGCAGATATTTTCACAAAGGCACTACCAACAGATGTATTCAAACGGCTTAGAATGATGCTCGGAATGAAATCGGTTTTGGTTTGAAGGGGAGTGTTGGAAATTGCAAACCAAAATAAAAGCTGTCCGTTGAGTTCCGGATCTTCCCCATGCAACGCCTATTTTCTATGTGCCTCTTCATTTCCCATGCATTTGTTTAAATCCAATGCAAGCATTTAATTGCTTTGTTTTTTGTTCCTTTTATTAAATGTATGGGCTGTCCATTTTAGTGTATTTTTCATACCCTATAAATATGGGTGCATATGTAATCCGTTGAGAGAGTGTGCAATACAAAAAGCTTGAAAGCCTTGTTGTGTTTTTTATTGTCCTATTTTATTCCTCTATTTTTTCCCTCGGCTTGTATAGCCAACAATTGGAATAGAAGTTTCAGAATTGGTGGATAAACACCCTCTCAGATTGGCGAAGATTTTAAATCGGTCAAATAGCAGGGAGGTCTTATTTCAAAAATTCAGTAACATTCACGAAATGGGCACCGATGTCAATGCAAGGAAAGGATCTGGTAGGAAGGAGGTTTCAAGTCGGGCTAAGGAGCAAGTTCCTCAGTCTAAGGCTCCCAATCTGGATGTTACCACTGACCCTCCAGATGATGACGACTCATCATGGAAAAATCCCAAGACCTGGAGGAGAGGCCATCATCCAAGAGGTAGGGGCGGTGGCCCTATCAATCCATAATATGACCACTCTGGTTTGGGGCTTAGGGTGTTGCTTCTAATCTATGTGCTTCGTGGCTTCTTTGTTTGTTTTGGTGGCTCTATCATTGTTCATGTCATTACAACCCCATGTTTTCCTTGTAATTTTCTTTTTTAATAAATATATTTATTATAATTTTATAATTATTTAAATATATATATATATATATATTTACAATTATAATTATAGTAGATGTATCTATTGTAATTTTATAATTATTTAAATATTTATAGCTATAATTATAATTATAAATAAACATGTTTAAAAAGTATTTATATATAATTAAAGGATTATAATTATAAATATAATAAATTTATTTATTATTTAAATATATTAATTATAATTTTATAAGTATTTATGAGAGTAGATTAATGAGTATAACATGAATGAATCATATACCTAGTAGAGTATGTAGATAATAAAAAACAAGTCACCACATATGGACAATATGAATAATAATAATAATAATGGTGTAATAAATAAATGAACATTAATTCATTATGAATACACAACATATGCACATCAATTATACTCACGTATCAATGTATTTATTGACCAAATTTATTGGAAACATATATTTATTTAAATAAAAAAATATATAATTATAATTATAATTATCATTAAATGTATTTAAAAAGTATTTATATAACAATAAGAAATATATAATTATAAATATAATAAATATATTTATTATTTAATAAAATTTATTATAATCGTATAATTATTTAAATATATATTTATAATTTTATATATACTTTTTAAAACATTATTTATATATTTGAATTATTAGAAAATATATATAAATTATAAACATGTTTTTTTATTTAATGTGTCTAAATAAACATTATTTTTGAATATAAAAACAATAATTTTATATAAATTAATAATATTTTTTATTAGAAACTTTTATTAGCGTTAACAATAGCGCTGATAAAGGGTATATTTATCAATACGTTTTTCATAGCGCTAGTAAAAGTCAGCGGTGCTCAATGCATTCATGAATGTAAATTGATACATTAAATTAATTAATGCCAATTCAATTTTATTTCCAACAACATTATATCCTGGACATGAAATTGGTTGTGACAGTTGGTTATACTATCCGGGTGTCGGGTTTTAGAAACACCCATATTTGAGAAGTGATTCACTACAAACTTCAATATGTAGGCATGTTGGAAAATCCAGAAATGAACACATCCAACACACCACGACTGAAAACATACAATTAATACATAATGAGCGGAATGGCCCCTTAAAAACCCTTGACAGGTTGTAAACACTTGGATTCATAAAAACCCTACAGAGTTGATCAACATAAAAGTGGATGGGCGCACTTCGGCAACCCTAAAATAAATTTTAAAGTTGGTCATCAACAGTTGGGTAGGATGCCTATACAGAAAATTAGGAGGCATCAAAAGAGAAGATGGAAGCACAAAATGAAAACCCAGCCCAAGTAATGGATCGTAAAGGCATTGTAGGCGTCGCTTATTTGAACCCGGGTGTCAGCTTTGACAAGGTAGGAGAATGGCTGAAAAATAATGACCATTTCCCTTGAAAATGGACTCATCTGAACAGAAGCTCTATTTCATTCCCCTCGTAATGGCTGCGATGCAGCTTGAGCTTCTCCCAATCCCATGCCCTTCATGATCCTTAGGCCTAAGGGGCTTGCCCCTTCCAACGTCCGAATGGCTCTTCTTCAGCATCTCCCTCATGGCCTCCGCCTGACACAGCACCGGGTACGCCCGCCCGAGCTTGTTGAAGCTGAGACAAGTTCCCATGTGGGAAGTCAGGGCTTCTTCCTTCGTCCCTCCGTTCCTGGCCCCCTCCTCCTTCACAGCCTCGGAGCAGAGGCCGCAGATCCATCTGCCAGAGAAGCGCTCCCTGACACGGGAAACGTACTCCGGGGTGCACTCCTCGGTGATGCTGCAAATACATTTTTTCAAAAAAATAATTTTGAAAATACCACCAGGTTAAAAAAAATTATTTTTTTACCCCTCAAAGGCGGCACCTGGTGTGCCGCCTTTGGGGGTTTCTCCGCCCAGGGCAAGGCGGCACACGGTGTGCCGCCTTTGCCTAAAACTAACCGCAAAGGCGGCACACCAGGTGCCGCCTTTGCATAAATATTTTTTTTTAAAATTTTTATTTTTATTTTTTTTGTTTTGTTTTGTTATATATATATATATATATATATATATATATAAAACAAAACTTTTAATCAGAATTTTCTGCTATTTAATATCCAGCGGTTCTGCCATTACAGCAGTCTGGATTCTGACTGATACTCTCACCCAGGACTCCCTTTTATAAGGGGGTTTGCCCTGAAAATCAAACTGCATATCCGATGTGGGATTCTGGTTCTTCTTTTTCTGCGCAGTACATTCTGCGTTTCCGATGTGTGATTCTGTTTCAAGTACGCGACTTTGAAAGACTATAAAACATAAATTATAAGACCAATATAAATGAAACTTTAAACACTGATTAAACATATAAGAAATAGTTGAAAACAAAAATAATTTCATAAAAAATGCTGATAAAAATTAATTTATAAGCTTTCAAAACCACCTACTTGAAACTTAAACATATTTCAAGTACGTGACTTTGAAAGCTTATAAAAGATAAACTATAACACCAATATAAATTAAACTTTAAACATTGATTAAATATATAAGAAATAGTTGAAAACAAAAATAATTTCATTAAAAATGTTGACTAAAAACAATTTATAAGCTTTCAAAACCATCAACTTGAAACTTAAAAATGTTTCAAGTTCCCGACTTTGAAAGACTATAAAACATAAACTCCAAGACCAATACAAATAAAACATTAAACATTGATTAAACATATAATAAATAGTTCAAAACAAAAAAAACTTCCTAAAAAATGTCCATAAAAATTAATTTACAATCTTTCAAAACCGTCTACTTGAAACTTAAAAATGTTTCAAGTACGCGAATTTGAAAGACTATAAAACATAAAATATAAGAACAATATAAATGAAACATTAAACATTGATTAAAACATTACTACATATATCTTTGCAAAAGAAACATTGCTACATATAGCTTTGAAAAAGAAACAATGTTTGGTTAACATATGATAAAAATTCTTGGGAAAAATGCAACGTAAATCTGTAGGAATTAGATTTTTTATCAAAACATGGCAGTCATGTGAATTGAATCCTTTTAAATTCATATAATTCATTGACACAATGTTATTGATATTTGATGAATACCCCTCTAGAACCTTTACATCATTGAACAAGTTGAAAAACAAATATATCTCTCCTCCCTAGAAAGAGTATAAACAACATGAGGAAGAAACATTGGATTTTCACCCTTCACAGGAGCCAACTCTTCTCGTATTCCCATGTCAACCATGTCTAACCTTGCCTCAATTATATCCTTTATTTTTTCAGGGGCATTTAGCAATGTTCCTATAACACTGTCACATACATTTTTTTACACATGCATCACATCAAGAAAATGTCTTACATACAAAACAATTCCAGTGTGGTAAATCAAAAAAAACTGGTCTCTTTTTTCAACCGATTTTTGTAAGGTTTTTCGAAAATGGTTTACCAAAAAGAGTGTTCAAATCTTTTACTTTCTCAAACAGCTGATCACCTGTTAGTGGAGACGGTGTTGCATGTTAGTCTGAACATCCATTGAATGATGTTGTCCAAGATCGGTACTTATGCTGATGAGGTAGAAATCTACGATGTCCTAGAAACACAGATTTAGATGAATGTTTCGACCTAATTGATTCTTTATTTTCTTCGCACATGGGACACCCTTGAGTTCTTTTAATGGTATAGCCCGAAAAATTTCCATAAGAAGGGAAATCATTTATTATCCCATACAACATCACTCTTAACATGAAGTATTCACTTTTATAAGCATCATACATCATAACACCTAAATCCCAAAATAACATCAAATCCAAAATCAAAGGATCCAGATAAACATCAATATCATTACCTAGTTATTTTGGTCCTGATATAAGCATAGATAACATGATGAATTTCCGCTTCATGCATAACTAGGGTGGAAAGTTATAATTTACCAACATAACAGACCATGTACTATGAGTGCTGGAGAGTCATCCAGATGATGAATGAAAACCAGTAGCCAACTCTATTTGTAAAGAAAGGATTATCATAATCTCTATAATATGGAATTCAGAAAATATAATTACTTTAGATTCATTATAGTTTCCTCAAATCACCCTAGTCCAAACACAAGAATAATCAAGAATGATAAATCTACCACTCCTAGGTCTCTACCCTACATTCAATATAATCATGCCTAATATTTTTGGTAAGATCAAGTTACTTACTTTAAATCACAGGGGGGGGGGGGGGTAATCACTTATGTCATAGATGGTCTCCCATGTTATTCCATATGAAAATTTTAACAAATATTATTTACCTATCATCCCATTCTATCCCCATTAGTGTCTAATTCCAAACTCCATCTTAAGTGTAATATCAAATGACTATATATTAATAAATTACCCTACATCCACTTCCCCACTAATATGGTCATTCTCACAATCTAATGGAATATTTATTATACTTAAACCCCTTATATACAATCCCATAACCATATATCCACACATACACATGTCACAAACACATAAAAAACCATATCCACATAACAACCACACATCACATCCAAATCACAGTATGATATCGTGAACATGAAGGACATAAAAATCATACTCTCCTCCTACAATGCACAACCCCCACTTTGTATCCACACCAAATACACATAATCATGTAAAAAAGAATATATATACACCAAAACCAGAAATCATTATAGGTCGTATTTATACACCCACTGTGATCCATTACAACGCATATTAAGTGTGAAGGGGGGAAGGGAATAGGGAGTGGTTCTATATGTGTTCCCTCTATAATCTAGATATTGAGAAAAACACTCAGAACCAAAGTACCCATATGGATATCAATCAGGTCTCTCGACTCAAGTGGTGGTGTGTAAGAAATAATAAGAAAATATAATAAGTATATACATAAATCTTTCCTAAGGGTTTACACCAAACTAACACTCCAAACACCCTCGTCAACCATTGCCTTGTTACTACCACCCTCTTATAACCAATTCCATTATAATGACACAAATAATCCCCAACAAATCATTTCTCATCCCTCAAAGCATTTTGTATTATTGAGGCGGGGGTTGAAAAGTGATGGTTTAATAGTGCATCATTGACTTTGGTAAAAATGGGGACTGTCCACATTTAATGAAACTGAATTGGGGGGTTAATATGGATGTAGGAAGTTGTGGTGGGGTGACATTTCATTTTTTTTTGAAAAGCTACTTCTATAGGAGTTACCGAAGTTGGTTGAATGGGTGGAAGGGGTGGGTGTGGGGGTTGATGTTTCCTTGTCATCCCCATTATCCTTCAATACCAGGGTCTAACAGTTTTCCCCCTCACCAGAATTAACTAATTACTTTTCTACTACTTCTTATATGTTTAATCTATGTTCTAAGTTTCATTTATATGAGTCATTAAGTTTATATTTTATAGGATTTCAAAGTCTCATATCTGAAATATTTTTGAGTTGAAAGAAGTATTTTTGAAAGCTTATAATTGTATTTCATCAGCAATTTTTAAGAAATGGTTTTTATTTTCAATTACTTATTATATGTTTAATCCATGTTTTAAGTTTCATTTCAATAGATCTTATGGTTTATATTTTATGGGCTTTCAAAGTCACTTACTTGAAACATTTTTGAGTTTCAGAAAGGTGGTTTTGAAACCTTTTAAATTATTAATCAGATGAAAACACCAATGATTCCACATAGCCCAGTCAAAATGGATTGGAATCTTGCTATTGGGTACTTACACTATTTGTATCATTCTTACGTTAAGGGGTATTTCAGTGAACATGAGATTAGTAGTTTTTCTTGAAAAATGATGATTTTATATGTTCATGGTAATGTGCATATTCAAAGGAATGAGGTTTTACTTCCCCATAAAGTAAACAAATTGGTTGAAGTGTTTGACATTAATACATGGAAGACATAAGGCTATGTGAAACTTAAGGTGGATTATCTCCAGCCTGAAAATTTTGAAGGAACATGCACATCTAGTGGGGAACTGACACATTTCATTTAAAGGTTTGTCATAGCATTGCACATTTCTAGAATCTCTCTTCCTGATGGTATAATACCTCCCTTCTCATCTCACCTTACCAAGAAAAATTATCTAGAGCTTTTGAGGTTGATTTATACTCAGGGGCATGACAAAATTGCAAAGATGTTTCTATTGTGTGTAAAGCACATAAGCTGGTTGAGGTTTTCATTGTTGGAATGCATCTGAATGCTACAACAAAGTTAGAAGGACTAAGTTAAAATTAAAAAATTTATTAATTTCTTATATATTTAATCAATGTTTAAAGTTTCATTTATATTGGTCTTATAGTTTATGTTTTATAGTCTTTCAAATTCGTGTACTTGAAACATTTTTAAGTTTCAAGTAGAATGTTTTGAAAGATTATAAATTAATTTTTATGGACATTTTTAGGAAGTTTTTGTTGTTTTCAACTATTTCTTATATGTTTAATCAATGTTTAATGTTTCATTTCTATTGGTCTTATAGTTTATGTTTTACAGTCTTTCAAAGTTGGAAACTTGAAACATTTTTAAGTTTCATGTTGATGGTTTTGAAAGCTTATAAATTGTTTTTGGTGAACATTTTTTATGAAATTATTTTTGTTTTAAACTATTTATTATATGTTTAATCAATGTTTAAAGTTTCATTTGTATTGCTCTTATAATTTATCTTTTATAAGCTTTCAAAGTCACGTACTTGAAATATGTTTAACTTTCAAGTAGGTGGTTTTGAAAGCTTATAAATTAATCTGTATCAACATTTTTTATGAAATTATTTTTGTTTTCAACTATTTCTTATATGTTTAATCAGTTTTTAAAGTTTCATTTGTATTGGTCTTATAGTTTATCTTTTATAGTCTTTCGAAGTCGCGTACTTGAAACAGAATTACACATCGGAAACGCAGAATGTACTGTGCAGGAAAAGGAGAACCAGAATCCCACATCGGAAATGCAGTATTGTTTTCAGGGCAAACCCCCTTATAAAAGGGAGTCCTGGGTGAGGGTATCAGTCAGAATCCAGACTGCTGTAATGGCAGAACCGCTGGATAATCAATAGCAGAAAAATTCTGCTGAAAAGTTTTGTTATATATATATATATATATATATATATAAAACAAAACAAAACAAAACAAAAAATAAAAATAAAAATAAAAATTTTAAAAAAAAATTTAAGCAAAGGCGGCACCTGGTGTGCCGCCTTTGTGGTTATTTTTTGCGCAAAGGCGGCACACCATGTGCCGCCTTTCCCTGGGCGGAAAATTCCCCAAAGGCGGCACACCAGGTGCCGCCTTTGGGGGGTAAATTTTTTTTTTTTAACCTAGATGTATTTTCAAATTTTTTTTTTGAAAAAATGTATAAAAAAAAAACCCCACTCGCACCTGACCTCGTCGGCCTCGGATATGTGGGGGAGCTTAGGGTCTATGGCCGCCGCCTCTTTGGTCAGCTCGAATGTGATGTCGGACACAGTCCGGTGGAGGCTGGTGGCACCCTTGGGTGGCTTCCCTGCATAGGAGCTGTCGACGGGGCTGGCGCTGGCGCTAACGATGAGTTCTCCATGGGGAGGCATGATGGTCCTTGGAAGCGTGAAGCACTTTTAATATTTTGTTTTGCTTTGGGAGCGGAGATGAGATGGTGTGGCTCGCAACGATGATACGGGGATTTATATTGGTTTATGTGGTGGGGGGTGTTCGTTTTTCAAAGAGTATGGATGTTCTCGTGAAGGGTTGGTTCACCGTTAGAGATTAACTCTGTTTCCCAAATCCTAAGAAGCTATGGACGGCCCTGTTGGCTATACAAGTCGAGAAATATGAGAGGAAGAATGGAAGAGGTAGAAAATTGGCACACAGCACAAAGAAGCTTTCAAGCTTTGTATTTCACACAACTTCACAATTTTTCACAATTAAAATTTCAGGCTACAATTACATCAATTTATAGACCCACAACATTAAATGCCTAGCATTTATGTTGGTACAAAGAAAGACCAAAACATTAAATACAGAGAATCTATGAAAGACCAAAATATTAAATGCTGAGCATTTATGACGGTACAAAGATATACCAAATCTTTAAATGCAGAGCATTTAAATTCATTCAAAGAAAATAAATGGAGGTTGACCAATGGAAGAAAAAAAATGTGCAAGTAATAAATGACGCCGCAGGCAGCTTTGACTCATATTTTTGGTTTGCAATTCCAACACTCCCCTTCAAACCAAAACCGGCTTCATTCTGAGCATCATTCTGAGTCTTTTGAATGCATCTGACGGTAATGCCTTTGTGAAAATATCAGCCACCTGCTCCGTAGTATGACAATATTCTAATTTTATCATTTTCTGCATCACATGATCTTGCAAAAAATGGAATCGGGTATCAATATGTTTGCTTCTTCCATGCTGCACCGGATTTTTGGCAAGTTCAATTGCCGACTTGTTATCCACATATATCACTGTGGATCCATCCTGCGGATGCTTCAACTCCTTCAGCAGATTTCTCAACCAGATTCCTTCACAAACAGTGGATGATGCCGCCACGTACTCTGCTTCACATGTAGACAAGGCGACCACACTTTGCTTCCTTGAATTCCACGTAAAAGCAGTCGATCCAAGAAAAAATACATACCCAGTGGTGCTTTTTCTTTCATCTTGGTCGCCTCCCCAGTCACTGTCTGAGTATCCATGCAGATTTGCTTCTTCATTGTATGGATAAAAAAGACCAAAATCCATTGTTCCTTTAACGTACCTGAGGATACGTTTTGCCGCTAACCAGTGTGACTCTTTTGGTGCTTCCATGTACCTGCTTAGAAGCCCAACACTATAGACAATATCAGGCCTTGTGATTGTGAGATACCTCAGGCTTCCAATTAGACTCTTGAAGAGAGTCGAGTCAACACTTCTTCCTTCTCCATCTTTTGTCAATTTTAAGCTCATTTCCACAGGTGTGTTTACAGCATTGCAATTATCCATGTTGAATTTTTCAAGCAACTCCTTAGCATACCTCTTCTGAGAAATATTGATGCCTCCATGTTGTTGCTTTACTTCTATGCCCAGAAATAAGGACATGAGACCTCCGTCGGTCATCTCGAACTCCTTGAACATAGCCTTCTTGAAATCATTGAACATCTGTCGACTATTCCCTGTAAACAGAAAATCATCAACATACAAGCATGCAATGATTATATCGCCACGATCATTCTTCTTGATGTAAACTGCATGCTCATATGGACATTTGGTGAAGCCGTTCTCTTGAAGATAGCTGTCAATGCGTGCATTCCAAGCACGAGGAGCTTGCTTCAACCCATAAAGAGCTTTCTTCAGTCGATACACTTTGTCTTCCTCCCCTTGCATAACAAAACCTTCAGGCTGGTCTACATAGAGCTCTTCCTCTAGAATTCCATTCAGGAATGCACACTTCACATCCAATTGGTAGATCATCCAACTGTGATGAACAGCAAGAGAGATAATCATTCTCACAGTGTCAAGGCGAGCAACTGGAGCGAAGACTTCTTCATAGTCCACCCCATACTTCTGTTTATACCCCTTTGCTACGAGCCTTGCCTTGTAGCGATCGATTTCACCATTAGCATTTCGCTTGATCTTGTACACCCATTTGACAACAATGGATTTCTGGCTATTAGGAATTGTGGTCAGCTCCCATGTGTCATTTTTCTCTATGGCGCAAATTTCTTCTCCCATAGCCATTCTCCAACATTCTTCCCTTACGGCTTCCTGAAACGTCAGAGGCTCATGATCTGCATACAGGCAAAAAAGATTTACCTCTTCGGTTTGTTCATAAGTGTCGCTTAAGCTTTTCATCTTTATGGGCGCCATGGGTGAGGATGAGCTCGCCAAATTTTGACTTGATGGAGTCCTTTCAGGAGTGATGGAATGTCCTCCTGGACTCCTGTGTACTGATGATGTGCCCGAGGAAGGTGTTGCTGGCGTTTCCTCCTGATGATCACGCCTTTCTTCAGGATCTTCTGTTTCGACTGGAATCTCTTTATTTGGTTCTTCATCATTCCATTTCCAAGCTTCTTCCTTGATAAAGACCACATCTCTACTCACCACTAATTTATTGGTTAGTGGATTGTAGAGCTTATAGGCTTTAGACTCTTCACTGTAGCCGATGAAGATGCACTTTTCACCACGATCATCAAGCTTCCTTCTTCTCGCTTCTAGAACTTGAGCGTAGGCAACACACCCGAAGATTCTTAGGTGTGCTGCGCTCGGTTTGTAGCTACTCCATGCCTCTTGTGGTGTCATGTTTCTGACGCTCTTCGTTGGACACCGATTGAACAGATAGGCAGTACATGCCACTGCTTCCGCCCAGAAGTTCTTTGGCAAGCCTTTCTCCTTCAGCATGGTCCTCGTCATGTCGAGGATGGTGCGGTTCTTCCTTTCTGTGATGCCATTCTGCTGTGGCGTGTAGGCTGCAGTGTATTGCTGTTTGATGCCATGTTCCCTACAGAAATCTTGAAATGCATTTGAGGTGTATTCCCCACCTCTGTCAGATCTGAGTACTTTGATTTTGTGGCCACTTTCAGTTTCAACATGAGCTTTAAAAGTTTTAAAGACAGTGAAAGCGGATGATTTTTCTTTGATGCAATAAACCCACAACTTTCTGCTGAAATCATCAATAAGGGTAATAAAATATCTATTACCTCCAAGTGACAGTGTTTCAAGTGGTCCGCAGATATCGGTGTGAACCAACTGAAGTGGTTCCGTTGCTCTTCTAGACACTCCACTTGGAAATGAGTTCCTTTGTTGCTTGCCGAGTGTACATGCCTCACACACATGATTTGGAGCTTCAATTGCTGGCAATCCGCGCACCATGCTTGATGAGGATATAAGTTTAAGCCCGCTAAAATGCAGATGTCCAAATCGTAGATGCCATCTCCATGAGTCATTCTTCATGAGCCCAAAGAGACAATCCTCGGCCTTTGTGTTGATATGCAGCGGAAACATGCGATTCTTCGCCATTTGGACTTGAGCAACAAGTCTCCTGTGAGCATATCTTATAGACAAAAGAGAATTTTCCAAGTGTATGACATACCCCTTCTCAAGAAGTTGGCCGAGACTGATGATATTATTTTTCATACTTGGTACGTAATATACATTAGAAATGTAATTCGACTCTCCATTCTTTAGATAGATTTTGATCTTACCTTTTCCTTTCACGGGTACCTTGGATGAGTCGCCAAAACTCACGTCGCCATGAACTTCTTCGGTTAGTTCCTCGAACAGATGTTTGTTACCACTCATGTGGTTGCTTGCATCCGTGTCGAGATACCAAACATCGGGGCGTTCACATGCCTTTTCTTGTGCGAGGAGGAGTGTGGTACCTTCTTCTTCATGATGAGATGCTTCGGCATAGTTGGATCGTTCATCATGATCCACCTTGCTCCAACAATCAGACGCATAATGCCCAAATTTCTTACAGTTATGGCATTGAATGTTCTTTGCGTTTCCACGACCACGCGTGAATCGTCCTCCACCATTCCCTCTTCCACAAAAGTTGGTAGGATTTTTTTGCTTTTGTTGATGGCTTGGATAATATCCACGCCCTCTTCCTCTTCCACGATGACCGCCTCGTTGCGTGTGGCCATTCTTTTGTTCTTGTAGAGTCAACTTGGACTCCAAGGCATGCTCTATTGTTGAACCAGAATTCTTTTGCATCCGTTGCTCATGCACTTGCAACGACCCCATCAGTTCTTCAATGGACAGTTTCTCCAAATCCTTTGATTCTTCGATTTCCACAACCACATGCTCAAACTTGGTTGTGAGAGATCGAAGTGATTTTTCGATAACTCGAATGTCATCCATTTTTTCACCATTCCTTTTCAAATTGTTAAAAATAACAATTAATCTTGAGAAATAATCAGAGATGCTCTCACCTTCTTTCATGTGCGCTGCTTCAAATTCCGCTCTTAATGTTTGAAGACGTACCCGCTTCACTCGATCAACACCTTTGAAGACGGTGGAAAGGGTATCCCAAGCTTGCTTGCTTGATGTTGCTTCGGCAATCTTTTCGAACGTTGATTCATCCAACCCTTGATAGAGGAGGAACAACGCCTTGTTGTCTTTCTTTATTTGATTTTTGAGGGTCGCCTTTTCTTCATTCGTGAAGGCAGCTTCTTCCGCCATAGTGGGTACAACATACCCGTCGGTAACGATCTCCCATAATTCTTGCGACCCGAATAATGCCTTCATCTGGATGCACCATCTTTCGTAGTTGTCCTTGGACAGCTTCGGAACTTGCGGCTGGATTGCAGCCATCTTAAAAATTGGAGGATCTTGGTAACTTGGCTCTGATACCAGTTTGTTGGCTATACAAGCCGAGAAATATGAGAGGAAGAATGGAAGAGGTAGAAAATTGGCACACAGCACAAAGAAGCTTTCAAGCTTTGTATTTCACACAACTTCACAATTTTTCACAATTAAAATTTCAGGCTACAATTACATCAATTTATAGACCCACAATATTAAATGCCTAGCATTTATGTTGGTACAACGAAAGACCAAAACATTAAATACAGAGAATCTATGAAAGACCAAAATATTAAATGCTGAGCATTTATGACGGTACAAAGATATACCAAATCTTTAAATGCAGAGCATTTAAATTCATTCAAAGAAAATAAATGGAGGTTGACCCATGGAAGAAAAAAAATGTGCAAGTAATAAATGACGCCGCAGGCATCTTTGACTCATATTTTTGGTTTGCAATTCCAACAGGCCCCTCCCCAAGCTCTGTACACATGCAGAAGGAAATGGCCACGCAAGAGATTCCCACTTGCAAAGCAGTTACAGCCACGAATCCTTGCCCTGCCCGGCCCACACAAGCCACTCCACGAAGGGCGGAAATGACCAAAAAGGAACTGTATGTCCAGCACGGAAGCCAATATGTTGGTACTGATTGAGTATTATGGTTGTAAACGGAGATTTTTTTAATATACGTTTATTAATATTTAAGTTTTCTTTTTGGATAATTTTTTTTTTCTGGATTTTAAAAAAACAAAAAATAGGTAAAAGGGGTTAGGGTTCCGATATTTTTAAAACTGGGTCCAAGATGCGTGAACCCCGTTCACGCATCACTGACCCCGGGAAGATGCATGAACGGGGTTCACGCATCTTAACCGCGCTGAAGGATGCGTGAACCGCGTTCACGCATCCTTCACGAAGTTGATGAATGATGCGTGAACGGGGTTCACACATCCTACAGTAACTTTTTTTTTTAAAATTTTTATTTTTTGTTTTGTTTTGTTTTGTTTTATATATATATATATACAAACAAAACATAAAATTCAGCAGAATTTATCTGCTATTTAATATCCAGCAGAACTGCCATTACAGTAGTCTGGATTCTGACAGAAACCATCATCCAAGGCTCTCTTTTATAAGAGGGCTTGCCCAGGAAATCATACTGCATTTCCGATGTGGGATTCGGGTTCTCTTTTCCTGCACAGAACATTCTGCATTTCCGATGCGGGATTCTGTTTCAAGTACGCAACTTTGAAAGACTGTAAAATACAAACTATATGACCAATATAAATGAAACAAAAAACATGGATTAAACATATAATAAATAGTTGAAAATGAAATGAATTTCGTAAAAAGGGTTGATGAATAATAATTTACAAGCTTTCAAAACCGCCAACTTGAAACTTAAAAAAGTTTCAAGTACGTGACTTTGAAAGACCATAAAATAAAAACTATAAGACCAATATGAATGAAACTTAAAACATGGATTAAACATACAAGAAATAGTTGAAAATAAAAACAATTTCATAAAAAGTGTTGATGAATAATAATTTATAAGCTTTCAAAACCACCAACTTGAAACTTAAAAATGTTTCAAGTACGTGTCTTTGAAAGATTATAAAATACAAACTATAATACCAATATGAATGAAACTTAATATACGGATTAAACATATAAGAAATAGTTGAAAATAAAAAGAATTTCATAAAAAAATGTTGATGAAAAATAATTTATAAGCTTTCAAAACCACCAACTTGAAGCTTAAATACGTTTACGTGCCTTTGAAAGCCTATGAAATACAAACTATAAAACCAATATAAATGAAAATTAAAACATGGATTAAACATATAACAAATAGCTAATAATTAATTAGTTAATTAGTAATATAATTATTAATTAGTTAATAATTAATATAATTATTAATTATTAATTACTAATATACAATAATTAATTAGTTAATTAGTAATATAATTATATAATAGTTAATTAGTTAATTAGTAGTATAATTATTAATTTATAATTACTCAGTTAATTAGTAATATAAATCTTAATAATAATTATTAATTATAATTATAATTATTAATTATTAATTATTAATTATATAATAATTAATTAGTTAATTAATAATATAATTATTAAATATAATTATTTATTATTTATTATATAATAATTAATTAGCTAATTAGTAATATATTTATTAATTATAATTATTTTTTATTTATCTATAATTATTAATTAGTTAATTTGTAATATAATTATTAATTATAAAATAAGTAATTGATTAATTAGTAATATAATTAGTGATTATAATTATTTATTATAATTATTAATTATTAATTATTAACTATATAATAATTAAGTAGCTAATTACCAATATAATGATTAACTATTAAAAATTAATTGGTTATTTAGTACTATAATTATTAACAATAATTATTATATATTAATTAGTAATATAATTATTTATTATAATTAGTAATATAATTAGTAATTATAATTAGTAATATAATTATTAATTATAATTAGTAATTATTAATTATATAATAATTAATTAGTTAATTACCAATATAATTATTAATTATTAAAAATTAATTATATATTAATTAATTAGTTAATTAGTAATATAATTATTAATTATTAATTACATAACAATTAATTAGTTAATTAGTAATATAATCATTAATTATATAATTAATAATTATAATAATAATTAAAAATTATATTACTAATTAACTAATTAATTATTATATAATTAATTATTAATAATTAATAGCTAATAATTGTAATGAATATTTATAATTATTTATTATATTACTAATTTACTAATTAACTAATTAATTATTATGTAATTAATAATTATATGTTTAATCCGTATATTAAGTTTCATTCATATTGGTATTATAGTTTGTATTTTATAATCTTTCAAAGACACGTACTTGAAACATTTTTAAGTTTCAAGTTGGTGGTTTTGAAATCTTATAAATTATTATTCATCAACACTTTTTATGAAATTGTTTTTATTTTCAACTATTTCTTGTATGTTTAATCCATGTTTTAAGTTTCATTCATATTGGTCTTATAGTTTTTATTTTATGGTCTTTCAAAGTCACGTACTTGAAACTTTTTTAAGTTTCAAGTTGGTGGTTTTGAAAGCTTATAAATTATTATTCATCAACCCTTTTTACAAAATTATTTTCATTTTCAACTATTTATTATATGTTTAATCCATGTTTTAAGTTTCATTTATATTGGTCGTATAGTTTGTATTTTACAGTCTTTCAAAGTTGCGTACTTGAAACAGAATCCCGCATCGAAAATGCAGAATGTTCTATGCAGGAAAAGAGAACCTGAATCGCACATCGGAAATGCAATATGATTTCCTGTGCAAGCCCTCTTATAAAAGAGAGCCCTGAGTGATGGTTTCTGTCAGAATCCAGACTGCTGTAATGGCAGTTCTGCTGGATATTAAATAGAAGATAAATTCTGCTGAATTTTATGTTTTGTTTGTATATATATATATATATAAAACAAAAAAAAACAAAACAAAACAAAACAAAAAATAAAATTTAAAAAAAAAGTTACTGTAGGATGCGTGAACCCCGTCCACGCATCATTCATCAACTTCGTGAAGGATGCGTGAACGCGGTTCATGCATCCTTCAGCGCGGTTAAGATGCGTGAACCCCGTTCACGCATCTTCCGGGGCCAGTGATGTGTGAACGGGGTTCACGCATCTTGGACCCAGTTTTAAAAATATCGGAACCCTAACCCCTTTTACCTAATTTTTGTTTTTTTAAAACCCATATTAAAAAATTAGCCTTTCTTTTTTTAAACTAATGCATGAAGGTGGAGAGGTCCCACCACCATTTATTTTAATTGAAAATCGACTTATCCAATAACATCTTTGCATTGACGCGGATCAATGACATGACTAATGCCGCCGTAAAGCGAAAAACAGCTTTTGCAATGCCACATTTCGTCTAAATAACAAAAAATATGGAGGTATTATTGGAAGCGATACAATATCAATATGAAAACTTTCAGGCATTATGGTTTCTATGCACCCATACCATCACAACATGTGCCTGTATGAACATATCATTGGAAGCATATGTTAATCCAGTATACCAGCTGGACACCGTTGCTAACTATTATGTTGTACCATAGATACATATTGGGGAGTTTCGATATTTCTCAATGCCCAAAGACCAGTCGATAGTTATACCTAACATCAACATGTTGCGTAAACGAGAGAGACCGAAGTCCATCAAGATGCAGAATGAGATGGACTGAACTCAAGAAGAATGACAAAGTTTGAGATGCATTATATGTCATCAAGAATAACAGAACCAGAAACAATGTCCAAACATTGCTGGATTGAGTTCACACTCTCAAGAAAAATGATGTATTGTCTCCAATGTGATCTTCTCAAATGGTAAATTATATGATGTTAATATAAGATCCTTCATTTTGTAGAATTTTCTGACATTTCCAAATACTTTTACTATCAAATAACAATAAGCCTTTCATATTCATATTAAAAGGAATGTGGCAAGTACATATGAGGTGACAAGAAAACATAATCAAATTGTCCACGACTAAACCATAAAGAAATCATGTGAGAAAATAATCACGAAACATACCATCATGTGAGAAATCATACATAAATTACAAAACATACAATTTTCTAAAAAAACTTTTAGATAACAAAGACAAAATATTTATATATATATATAAATATATAAAACCATATCCTACAAAACACCCTTTCCTAGATAAAAACATATATAAAAACACTTTAGAAATATGGTTTGAGAAACGTGAAGTCATACCCTTTACTTTTGATAAAAAACTTCATAAAATAATAGGAATAAACATGTCATGTCTTATAGTCTACCAGTCAAAACATTCTGCTGACCATAATGTTATATTTATATTTTACACTAAAGACTTATTTCTTTTTTTTTGAATATAGATGGATGATACTATACTACCTGAGCAGGCGATGCATGTTTCCCATGCCGTGATAAAGGGTCGTCCAATTCAGCAGATCAGAGCGCGTCGAGCACACCATCATCATCATATGCTTCCTCCAAACACCATTATAATATAAATGCGACGTGATTGCTTCTACAATATTGTTGTATCCGATTTCACATTAATTGACCATGACCTGCTTGTTGCCCTCCTAGAGAGGTGGAGACTAGAGACACACACATTCCACCTGCCCTAGTGAGAGATGACCATCACCCTCAATGACGTGGCAGTCCTGCATGGTCTTCCTATCCAAGGGGAAGCAATTATTGTATCTACCTGGGCAAACTGGCCCAAGATGGTACAGAGATTGCTCGGCGTCGACATTTTGACCGATGATGTTGCTATAGATTATGGGTCGATATCTATGAGTTGACTTGAGATGCACTTTGAACATTTACCTGATGATGCTGATGAGTAGACTGTCGTGTGTCATGCCCCTGTCTATATCTTATGGATCATTAGAGGGATATTTCACAGAAATCACTCAAGTAAGCATGTGCAGATGTTGTATCTGGGGCTACAGGAGGATTTTGATAAGCTCGGGACATACAACTGGGATTTGCGTGCTTGAATTACACTTATAGAGCATTATGCGCGACATGCCTCTATGACTGCACAAATCTCGGGGGATGCATCACCCTTCTTTAGATGTGGTCATTAGAGTGCATCCCCTCCATCCCCCATGATGTTTCTGGTTAGCTACTGCCTATAGATGTGTTGGTGGACGCTCCGTGTGGAAGATGGTATGATCACTCATCTCTATTGGTTTCTGGTGCTAGTAGGAGTTATTGAATTTAATTTCTTATTATTTATCACTTTTGATGTTGTATTTTATAGGTGGAATCAGGCACACAAATTTGTCAACGCTCTAACACACCATTTGGGTGCATACCATCTTATATTGGATAGTCTCCTACCCGACAATGTTAGTATATACAATATTTCATTGACTAACAAATTTAATAACATCATCATTTTTAGTTTTTAGCAAGGAACTTTTTTTGACAAATCTCACATGTCATTTTAGATTTCATGGTGCCATAATGGTCTTTATTAGACCAATTGTCTGCATACTGCGTTGCTGGACTTCATGATGCCATGGTTATAATGCCACTCATTCACTTTCATATTATTGAGTGACACAAGGCTGATAGATTCTTTCACCAGTTTGACTATGCTCAGTGCATTCCATTTATGTCGAGACAATCATATGAGCCTTATTCTGTGAAGATCGCGAGGAGGTAGGATGTAGATTTATGCTGAGGACATGCCCCATATCTCGACCTCTGGGAAAGACGAGCATTGCTTCATATTGAGGGTGTACGTACAATGTGATTCCGTCTTTCAGATAAGGTCGAGTATGTGCCATGGTATAGACTGAAGTCTATACTGTATCTCACTCGACTTGGAAGAGGGTTTCAGAATCTGGTAATTCAATAAATTTCCATTAGTTTGTTTATTGTACTATTTTTTAATTCATTTTGAATCTCTTTACAATATACTGGAGTACAACAGTTTATCTGCATGGCTGATACAGAGTAGGAGTAGGTTTCTAGCCTGGCAGTAATCCATGCTGCATCATAGGGGTTTATGTCAGCTTATCATGCGGTTCACGATAGTATCTTCGATCATCCACCCTAGGGAGTGGATGTTCTTGGCTAGGGAGAGGAGGTTCCTTCTCAAGAACCTCCTCCAATAGCTTCTGATGCTGAGTAGCCAGGATGATGACAACAACATAGACCGCGTCGTGTTGCACGTGAGGCCTCTCCTGGTCCACAGGTAGAGATCGTGCCTCTTGCAGTCCAGCCTCATCCGATTGGAGAGTACATCAGGAGGCATGAGATCCATTTGTATTGGCATGATATCCACAGTTTTCTCCTGGTATAGATTTTCCAAGCTTCAATCAGGGGTCATTTCCCATGCCTCTAGTCGTCGTTCCAGATCCTTCACAGGATATATTCCTCCCCTACGATTATGGAAGGTTCTTCTTTCACCCCAGTGGGAGAAGAATTGGGTGCGCATGAGGACATCCAGTTGTCACCTCCTCCCATTCAGACACAGATACCACATCCGACGACCGAGGTTCTAGCACCTGAGGATCAGCCCCTTCCATGTCATCACACTCCACCCCAGCACAAAGGTTGGCGATCTCAATACGGGCGTTCCCTTCGCACACCACCATGTGGTATGAAACCTTACCATATATTGTGATTATACTCGTTCATGTATTTTCTGTCTTTCCATTAAAATGAAGAAATTCTTTTTACTATAAAATATTTTTACATGTTTAGCCACTCTTTCAATCTTTATTTATATTTTAGTTACAATTTATATTTTATAAACTTTCAAAGTCAACTACTTGAAACATAGGAAAACTTATTAAATTTCAAGTACGTAACATAAAAATATTATAAAATATAAACTGTAAAAAAAATATAAATAAAACTTAAAATATAGCTTAAGAATCAATAAAGTTGTTTGAAAATAAAAAGAATTTCATAAATATAATAAAAAATTGAAAATGAAACGAATGTTGAAAAAGATTATAAATAAAATTTTAATGGTTTAAAACAAAAAAATATTGCTCTAGTAAAATTACTTCTCAATAAAACATTGATGAAGTTGGAACAATATAGATTCAAACTAACCCTAGATATTGAACCCCTCAAAAATGAATAATTTCTACTCGAGCTCCACCATTTACTGGTATATTATAATTCTACAAAATTGAATGACATAAAAAATCCATAAAATGGAGCAATGTAACATAATAATAGCCATAAAAAGAATAAAAAAATATTTCATGCTAAGAGCACATCAAGTCCTATAGAAATGGTGGATGTATAAAAAATCCATAGTTCACTAGCCCTTTATTAAAGTCACACATTGACTTCTACCACATCATCTCAAACAAAGTGTTACCATAACATAATTTAATAATATGATACAACGATATGAAATTGATTCAATTATGGAATCATGAATAGTCATTTTTGTATTCTTAAATTTCCACATGTTCTTACAAGTTTCATTAAAATGAATTTAAGGATTGAAAGAAAATATTACAGTAAGTATATAACAAAACAATATATATATTTATAATGAATAATAAAATTATAGTTATGTAATAATGACAAAAAATCAGCATTTAAGTAAATGAAAAGTATAATAAAACCATATATATGTGGTTTCTAACAAGATATATTGGAACCAAATTTATTAAATTAGTTAGATTAGCAAGTAACGATACATCTAGGAATATAATTGAAAATAAATAAAATCATAAATATAATAAGTAAAAGCTAATTTACATGTCACAAAATTTATTGATTAAAAACATAATATTTTAACTTTCAAATATTAATGAAATAATTATAAATAAAATAAGATAAACACAATATATATATATATATATATATATATCATGATATGAAAACCTATATATTTATAAATATACAAACATTTATAATTATTTTTTTTATTTTTGCAGAAAGGTAGTAGGGCCTCTACCACCATTTGAATTAATCAAAGGGTGGAAGGGCCCTACTGCCTTTCAGATACATTTTTCAATTTTTTGACCTAGATGTTTTATTATTATTTTTGTTTATAAAAATGCATAAAAAAACTCATGGAAATTTAGACAAATGAATTGTATGACCAGTAAGGAAGCCAATTTTTTTGGGTACTGATGAGGTATTATGGACGTAAAGGTTCTCAAATTTATTGGGTAAAGAGAAATAAATATTACAACCAATCATATTGTATTTTAATAATAATTAATATTTCATGTTAATATTAACTAATCATAAGCAACATTATTATTATTACAATATTTAATTAACATGAAATCACAAAGGTTACTGGCTTTTGGGGGTCATTTTTTAATATGGGTTTTAATTATTTTTAATAAAATGGGATATGGTTCTAAATTTTTTCAGAAAAGATCCGAAGAAGCGTGAATCCCATTCATGCTTCTCCATTCTAAGAGAGATGAATTACAGGGAAGTGTGAACCCCATTTACGTTTCCTTCATGGAATTAACAAAGGTGGCATGAATGGGGTTAATGCCTCCTTCCAACCCAATTTCTATAAAAGGATGTGCCTCCCACATCTAAATTTCATTCTTCCCATTTGTAGTTTGCTACGAAGCCCTGTAGAAAATCTTTCTCAACATATTTGTGGCTTTTAAGAAGGTAAAATTTCTATTTAAAATTTTAGTTATATAATTGTTTTTATTTGTTTTTTGTATGATTTATTTATATAATGTGTGTGGATTCATGAATGTATGGATGTATAAATTAGTGTCTTTTGTATGATTTAATTTCTGAATTAGTTATTGTTTGTTGTTTGATATAATTTATTTTGAATGTTTAGGAAATTTAAATATGGTGTTTATATAATTGAGATGTTATGTATTAAATGTAATTTATTAAAAATGTTTGGGGAAGGGGAATTACAAATCTAAAAAGAAAAGCGCAAAAAAACACATGCAGAAATTCAGAGAGACTCAAACCTGAGACCTCCTAGACACCCTACAGGGCCCTTTTCCACTATGCTAGACCCTAGGGGTTGTATAAAATGTAATTTATATTTAGAGAAAAAATATTTTTTTACAAATTGTATATATTTATAATATATATGGTGATTAATTTAATTTGAATAGATTTATATGTATAAAAAATATTTTATATTTAAAGTAACATAAATTCAAATCATAATATTATATACATGTATGAAATTAGCTAAATATTTTATTAAAAATATATTAGTTATATTAAGTATCATATTTAAAATTTTAAAAAAATGTATATAATATTATTATTTGAATGGTATAAAAAATTTACTATAAGTAATAATTTTAAATTATATTAAGTATAAATAATTATTATCTCAAGTAATATAGTATAAATTTTAATTACATAAATTTTGGAAGGTATAAATATTACAAAAAATTTATATATACATATTTAATTTTATAAAATTGTAAATAACATTAGTTTACAGTATTTTAATGGTTTTTATGTAAGTGTAAATTATATTACTTTTTATTTATTATAAATAATAATTTTAATTAATAAATTTAAATTATATTATGTATAAATTATTATTCTTCTAAGTCAGAAAGTATAAAATATAATTTCTTATATTTGGGAAAGTAGAAGAATGAAAAAAATATTATATATGCGTATGCAATTTTATAAAATTGAAAATAATATAAGTTTACAGTATTTTAATAGTTATCATGTAAGTGTATGTTATATTACTTTTATTAATTAAATTTAATAACAATTATTATTATATATATATTTACACATATTGAAAAGTTAAAATTTTGGAAACATGTGTAGATATTTATTATATATTACATCTGGTTATAGGTAATGTTATATAATATGTAGAACATAATAAGTATACCAAAAAACATGTTAAGTTTTGTTTGATGACTGATCTAGAGATTACCGACCAACACATAATTGAAATTGCATGACTTTTTGTGTGTGTATATGGTTATATAAATTATAATAATCCTATTTTATTTTCTGTGTTGATGGCCAGTGAGTCATCCCTCTATAAGTATGTAAGGAACTGTGTGTTCTCCTAAAAAATGTTATGTATTTCACACCCCTAGCACCCCTCACTTTCATGTGAGTGACTTTATAATAAAAAGGCGTTCGATAAGAGGCATTCGACAAGGGGAATTACTATTTGAAAGGATACCGATGGTTGCTAAAATATGTGATAATAGAGACTCTAGGAATTCACCCAAAGGTTTTGGATAGTTTATCAAATAATTATAAACTAATCCACATAGTAAGTCTCAAGATCAATTCATATTTATTTATTCATAAGTAATTAAAATTTCCAAAACATTTGATGATGTGGTATAAAAATATATAATGTTTTATTAAATTTTATTTGGTAATAATATCACCATCAATATACTTCAATAGTGAGGTTATTTTTACCGATCAAGGTTTTAGTTACATTTTGTCACATGTAACAGTGAGAAATCTTCGTGACAGCTTGAATATAAATAGATGTATATATATTATTTATTAAATATAGTACATAATGTTATAATATTTAGAACATATTAAATATCTCAAACAAACATGTTAGCAATCTAGAATGTTTACTGATCTTGAGATGACCGTCTAATGTATGATTGAAATTTTATGTTTTATTTTTTTGTATTTGATTATTTAATTTTTAATAATTTTATGATCTTGAGATGACAGTCCAATGTATGATTGAAAATGCATGTCCTATTTTTTTCAGAAATATAATTTTTAATAAATTAATTTTTTCCTAATTGATGACCTGTGTGTCATCCCACTCTCTAGGTATATAGGGACCTACGTGTCCACTTACAAAATTTTAGGTAACTGAAACCCCTAGAACACATCACTTTCATGTGAGTATCATTGTAATAAAAGTGTGTTCGATAAGAACTGTTATTGTTTGAAGCTAGATTTTTACACCATGCTGGAGAAGAGATTGATGTTAGCTGAAATATAAGCTAATAGAAACACAAGTATCCCCCTTAGGTTGTGTTTGGTTTATCAAATAATGATAAAGAAATCCATAAAAAATGTCTCAAGATCAAGTCAATTATTTAATAATGACTAATTAAAATAAATTAAAAATTTCATGATGTAGTTTATAATATTTTATTAATTATTTTTTCTAGGTAATAACCATGTCTGCACATATATTGAAATGGTGAGGTAATTTATACCGAGAAGGGTTTTACCTATAGTTTTCCACATGCAAAAGTGGAAAATCTTTGTGATTATGTAATATTGGATGAATTTCACAAGAAGATTCATATTTGGTTAAAACCAAGGGTTGATCAATCAATTACTTCAATAACATATTGACATATTCAATATCCTGAATGTTTATGGAACACTGATTGTCCTCTAGTCGATGATGAGGATCAGATGGATGCATTATTTTTATTCTAGAAACAATTTAGTAATGGTTAAATGAAATTATATGTGGTGATTTCTGATATTGATGTGGTGAAAAAATACTATAGAACCATTTTATAAGATATTTAGAATTCATTAATACACAACACTCTCATTAATTTCCTGCTCATATGACTCATATGATAGAAACAATTATGAAGAAGATGATTAACATATGGAAGGAAATTCTGGGGACATTCTAAGTGTACTCCTGATATACTGAATGATAGTTTATCTAAGGAGGAGGAAGTATCTTTTAGGGTATCAAGAAATGATGTGGGTGAGGGTAATGTGGGGAATGAAACTTTTGAGGTACCTATGATAGATAAGCATCAATCAGTTAGTGGTAATCATCCTTCAGTATTGAATTCCTTAGTTGAAGGAATGTCGAGTGAAAAACATTTTGATTGGGATGCCATTACACAGGATACTGAATTCCCTTTCATTATAGGGAATAGATTCGCATCAAATGATAACACTGAAGGTTCCGGGTGCAGTAGAAGCGTGGTTGGGACGACACCCAATTTTGATTTTTACCATGATCAATGATTATTCTAGGATCAATACGACGATGAACTCCAGTCTCCACGGAATATAATCAAATATTTAGATAAAGAAAAAAGAGAGGCCTGGAACCTTTAGAGAGGATCTTGTACATCATGTTTATAATTAATTTAATTAATTTCATAAAGAAAAATAATACCTGTGTCTTTGGTATTTTTCTTCGTTGAAGATGTTGATCATCTAAGTTTACCCTTCCGGATTATCTCGTTGCGGTTGTAAATATCCAAACTAGAATCCCTCTAGCGGTGATCCACACATGCTTCAATGACCTCCGATCGACACCACTCATTCTCTGGGTGCTAGTGCAGCGAGTGTCTTGTGTCAGTTGTTCTTGATCGCTTTGTCTTTGGCCTTGAAGAACGTCTCTTGTTCTTGAGAGGGGAGAGAATAGGATTCGAGAGAGAAATTGTTTGGCTCAACAATTCTCAATTCACCAGGCATGTGCTGTAGTGTATGGCACAATAAGGGTACTTCCTTATTTATATACATGGAATTTCAGTAATAATATTTAATTTCATAACAACTATTAAATATATTAATGAACTTAGAGAAAACCCATGCATTTAATAATAATACCGCAACATTATTTATAGTGCTCTAACTTGCGCAAAACAGAATTATAAATAAAATTCCATGCACAAAATAATAGCAGCATTATTTTAATTTGTGCTAACTACTTAAATAATTATTTACCATATTGCAAATAATTATTTTACTATTATATCGAACTTGGTCCGCTCGAACTCCACTTCCATTTATTGAACACCCGAATAAATAAATAAATAAATTATTCTCTTAAATAAATATTTTATTGACAAACTAGTAAATAAATATTTATTAAATATTCAATAAAGTAAATAAATATACTTTATTTAATTTATGTGATCATCTTAACTTGAATAAAATTATTCCACGATCTTGAGAATAATATTTATTTCATTAATTAAATTTAAATTGAATTTAACCGAGACCACCAAAAACACTTAGTGTGTGACCCTCTAGGATTTTTTCTCGTTGGCATTAAGCAGGCGTACCTAAAGTCCAAGAGTACTGTCTATCAACGGGTTAAGGAACCCAAGATAAATAACACAATGTTGCAACAATGACATCCACATATGAACGCTCACTGTTTAATATAATATCTTTTTCGCAATATCTCATCAAACAGGTTTCATGATTGTGTCATCAACTTTTATGCTTGATACACCGTTCTTTGACTACCTGAAATAAACACATCGTTACACCATGGCCCTGGAATTTCACATGAAAGTTCTATTTCAATCAAAGGGACAAGATATCAACTTCCATAAATGGAAGTGAAAAATCCTTCCTCAACTTATCCATTAATAAATGCCACTCGTGACACACCCAAAATACCCTACTTCTCGCCAACTATCTGCGTGATGTTTTTCATCAGTAAACCAAAGTGCATAATTCGTGACACATATTAATGATAATATTAAAGTCTAAGGATCATTACACATGCTCGCAGATAGAAATATCTAATGACACCAAAACATGCAGAATTCCTACTAGCGGGTCTGTTCTCATAATCTTTTATCTTGGAGATTACCAAGTACGAACTTCATGAGAGGATGTCTCATCTGCTTACGAGTACTCGAACCTGACGGTCTGCATGCTATGCGTCCCATCATATCATGTCATCCAACCACAGAACTATATTTAAGAATATTGTTATAGCATTTAAAGGTTCTCATCATAGTGGGGAACTTCCATGACCTTATCAATGCAACAAATACTCTAGGACATTATTACATTATAGTCATGCAGAACAATGAACAATATGTAATAATACATTAAATATCCATGTAATCAAAGTAAAACCACTTGGTTCTAGGAAGCCAACTCTTACAAACTCCCACATGGACTAGAGCCAACTGCTTACGACTTTCAGTCCGCTAGACCTCACATGATGATAATGTTTCTACTGAGTCAAGGCTTTAGTCAAGGGGTCTGCCATGTTGTCTTCCATGGAAATACTGCTAACTGTAACTTCACCTCTCTGAGAAAAATCCCTCAAGAGATGATACTATTAAAGTATTTTCTTTGTCCACTGATGTTACCTTGGCTCTTTTGTGAGAGACACCGCTGTAGTATTATCATAGTACAATGTGATACGATCTTTACTGCTTGGTATCACATCTAGATCCTGGAAGAAGCTTTTCAATGAAACTTCTTCATTAGTTTCCTTAGAAGCTATGATATACTCAGACTCTATTGTAGAATCTGTGACCACACTCTTCTTTGAGATCTTCCAGCTCACTACACCTCCATTCAAAGTGAATATGTATGCTGTTTGCGACTTCATGTCATCTTGATCAGTCTAGAAACTAGCATATGCATATCCTCTGATAACTAGTTCCTCATATCCTCTATAAACTAGAAACATATCCTTAGTACACCTCAGATACTTTAGAATAGTCTTGACTTCCATCCAATGAAAGTCACCTGGGTCAGCTTGATATCCGCCCTCCACACTCAATGCGTAGGCGACATCCATCCTAGTACATAGAATGACATACATGACTGAACCAATAAATGATGTGTATAGATTCCTTTCCATTATATTTCCTTCCTTATGTGTCTGAGGATACATTTTACTGGAAAGATGAATGCCATGTGACAGTGGCAACAATCCCCTCTTGGATTGTTCCATACTAAATCTCTTCAGTATCTTATCAATGTATGTACTTTTACTTAGGCCCAACAATCTCTTGGATCTATCACGACGTATCTTGATCCCAAGAATATCTGCTTCCTCGCCCAAGTCTTTCATGGAGAAGCATTGATTCAACCATGCCTTAACAGATTGCAAGACTGGTATCTCATTTCTGATGAGTAATATGTCATTAACATATACTATTAAGAAAATGAATGCACTCCCACTAAACCATTTGTAGATACAAGGATCACATTCATTTTTGATAAAACCAAATTCTTTTATGGATTCATCAAAATGAATGTTCCATGACCTGGATTCTTTCTTTAATCCATAAATGGATTTCTGTAACTTGTGTAGCTTATTGGCATCCTTTGGAGTCACAAACCCTTCAAGTTGTGTCATGTAGACATCTTCTTGAAGGTTCCTGTTAAGAAATTCTATTTGAACATCCATTTTCCAAATCACATAGTCATGGTAAGCTGCAATAGTAAGTAGAATTATGATGGATTTAAACATTGCAACTGGTGAGAAGGTTTCATCGTAGTCAATTCCTTGACGCTGTTTAAAACCTTTTGCAACCAGTCATGCCTTATAGGTACTGACTTGTCCTTCCATGTCCAGTTTCTTCTTGAATACCCATTTGAAACCAACATGCTTTACATCAATTGGAGGATCTACCAAAATCCAGACTTGGTTTTGGTACATGGAATCCATTTCAGAATTCATGGATTCTTTCCACTTGGAAACATCTATGCCACTTGCTACTTCCTTATAGGTTAGACAATCATTATTATCAATTAATAAGGAGTAACCATCCTCGGTAACTAGAAAACCATACCGTTATAGTTCTCTAACCTCTCTTGTACTCCTACGCAGTACTTGTGTCTCTGAAACAGATTCTTCTTCCACAGGGCTTTGTGGAATCTGTTCTTGTACCAACTATTGTGCACCTTGAGCCTCGACTTCATTGAAGTCTATCTCACTCCCACTGTCTCTTTTGGATATGTTATCACTCTCAAGGAATAGGGAATGTATTGCCACTATAACCTTTTTGTATAAGGGGTTGTATAGGTAATATACCCTTGTTTCCTTAGGGTATCCTATAAAGGTACAATTTGTGGCTCGGGGTATGATTTTATTACCTGAAGAGGCCTTAACAAACGCTTCGCTACCCCACACATGTAAATTAAATAACATGGATTTTCTTCCACTCTGAAACTCATATGGAATTCCATTTATCGATTTATTTGGAACTTGGTTTAGTATGTGTGCCCCTGTTTGTAACGCATATTCCCAAAATGATAATGGAAGACTTGCATGACTCATCATTGATCTCACCATGTATAAAAAGGTTCAGTTCCTAATTTCACCTACACCATTCCATTGAGGTGTGTAAGGAGGAGTGAGTTGGGACTGGATCCCAAACTCTCGTAAGTAATCAATGAAGTCCTGATTAAGATATTCTCCACCTCAGTCTCATCGTAGTTTCTTAATCTTCATACCAAGCTAGTTTTCAACTTCATTCTTGTATTCCTTGAACATATCAAAGTAATCTGACTTATACCTCATTAAGTAGATATATCCATATTAACTAAAGTCATCAGTAAAAGTTATGAAGTATGAGTACCCCCTTGCTTCAACTAGAAATGGTCCACAAACATCGGTATGAACCAATTCAAGAAACTCTTTAACCCTTTCACCTTTCCCACAGATGGGGATTTGGTCATTTTGCCTTGTAAAAATGCATGACACACACCAAGTGGGTTTAGTTCAAAAGAATCTAAATATCCATCTTGATGTAACTTTGTCAAGCATATCTGATTTACATGATGTAGCAGATGATGCCAAAGTTGGGTGTGGTATGAGTCATGTGAAGTATCTTTGTAATTGATTTCCATTACTTGGTTTGTGTAATCCAACACATAAAGACCGTTGTATAAATGTGCCCTACCAAAACAAATGATATCTTTATAAAAGAAGCAACATTCATTTCAAACTTGAAAAAAAATCCATCTATATATAGTATGGATACAGAAATTATGTTTTTGCTTACATAAGGCACATAAAAACAACCCTTTAACACCAAGATCATCCCAGTTGACAATTTGAGGTGGTAGTCCCTGACAGCTACAACAGTAAGTCTAGCTATATTGGCTACTTGTAGATCTACCTCCCCTGAATCAATATTCCTAAATCTAATTGGTTCCTATATTTGGATACATATGTGAGCACCACAAGCTATATCTAATACCCAATTTTTAGAAATAGATAGATTACATTCGATAACAAATGCACCTGAAGTTTCCCCTTACTTCTTAGGATGGGTGCAGTTATTCTTCCAGTGGCCCTTCTTGCCACATGCGAAACAAACAGCCTCCTGTTTCCTTGCCTCCCCATTGATATTCCTTTTCTTGGAAGGCCATGAAGAAGCTTTGGTCTTAAAGCTCTTCGCCTTCCATTTCCTCTTATTTACCATAAGGACAGAATGCTTTTCACGCAGCATATCTTTGTCCACTTGATAAATGAGGATAAGAAGATAATATAGATACTTCTCAATGTTGTTTATATTGAAATTTAAAACAAAGTTATAGAAGCTCTGAGGGGGTGATGCAAGAATGAGATCGGTGCCCAGTTCTTCAGTGAGTTTAAACCCTAGAACCACCAGGCGCTCAATGTAGACAATGAGCTTGACTACATGAGGCCCATCTGGGGCACTTTCTCCATGCTTACTCTGAACGAGTTCTATATAGATCTCAAACCTTTCCCATCTTTCTCTCTCCTGGTAAAGACCAAATAGGTGATCGAGCATGCTATAAGCATCTATGTTTTCATGAGACTTCATGATCTCACTAGACATTGATGATAACATCAAACATTTAACATCGACCACATCGTTCATATGTTTATCATAGACCAGGAAATTCCCATCACCCGAGTCCCTGGCAGGCGGATTAGGTATTGCTGACTCCAGTACATAAGACTTCTGTTCATGGCATAGGATAACCCGAAGTCATCTAAACTATTCTTGGAAGTTACTGTCAGTGAGGATTTTGTCTTTATACAAAAATTGTCGTAGGGATAGTGTGGTTGATGAGATTTTCTTTTTTATTCTACAATTAAAGGAGCAGACTATTACTACTTTATTGATTACATTTTATGAGAAATAATAAATTTTATTAAGTCTCCCACTATTTTATCAAGTCCTAATGCCCTCACCATTGAAATCGGAATGTCCAATTGCCATGACATTCTAGTGGAAAGGATCCATATTCCCCTTTACATAAACCCTAGAAGGGTTGGTCAAGCTATTAAAAGGTATTTAGGTAGGTAGGTCTTTTCCAATTGTAGTCTTGAAACTCCTTGATATGCTGAGTGGACTCCCCAATCCTGAAATCATGATTTTGGATTTCCTCAACTTTTGCCTACAATATTACACCAAGTCTAACAAGGGCTACTCCTCTTGATGTAATATGGTTAAGTCAACCCGAAACCTTTCATAAGGGATTCCTGTATAAATATAAGTTTCCCAACAAGGGTTGGCCAAACACATATTTTTATTGAGTTTTTCCTTTTAATCAAGTAATAGAAGGCATGTTCTGACTTAATATTTTATTTGAGGTATTTTTATCTCTTATGCGTGAATTGCTTATTATCATTATCACACACTTGTTAATATTAAGTGGAACTTACTTAAGTTATTAACCATATCTTGATAATATTTACGCATAAGTTTGGTTTATTTTAGTTCCATCTTGCATGCTTGTTTAATTCATTAATATTGTGATCATGAAAACACATCCATAATGATAAACCATACAACTGACAGAAATAATATAAAGTAAATGGAATGATCACAAGATTTTCTAATGGATAATTTATCTAGCAGTTGATAAACTAACCCTGACCTAGGGGAGAAACAACTTGAACCTTTTGGGTTCATGTTTATAGCTTCCACTTATCCACCTCTGTATCTCCTGGGTTGGTTTCGTCTCGACTCTAGCTTGAACCGCCTCCACTAGCTTGGGAGTTCTATCCAATTCATATATCTTTTTTAACTCACATATAGGTGAGGGGTAAAAAGGGGTTTTACATAAAAGAAACCTTGGGCACACAGACCCTACATATTAATGAGGAGAAGGCTCGCAGACCAACAAATTTAATTTAAATAAATAAATTAAAAGAAACCATCCACATACAAAGTTCTTGGTCTAGATCATGTTCATCTATACATGCAACGATGTTTACACATAAATAAAACTAGAATTAAATTATTTAATCATTATAATTTAAGATAATTCACAATCAAATAAATTAATTATCATCTTTAATTAATCAATCATTTTATCTTAAATCCTTTTATGAATTTCCTTGAGATTCTATTCCATAATAATTTTAAACAAATAAATTCATTTAAAATTGTCTTTGTACGTAACTTGTACCTTGGAGGAAACCCAGTGAATTCTTATTCATAACTAGAAAATTAGTATAAATAAATATTATGATGATGTTAAATTAAACACATATATATAAAACACATATCACGTGTTATGCCTCAGCTTTGCACTCGCATGATGGTACACGTCTCAAGGGTTTTTTATAATATAATAATAAATTTTAATAAATATACATAATTTGGATGAGTACACAACATGTACTATTTTTCATCGTCTATCTAAAGTGCACGCCAGGGGAAATGGTGTGTGAGTGTACTTCAAAAATCTTCAGAGTACATGGCGTGTCCAGTGGGACACACACCATATAGTTCCTCGTTACATGGTCTCCAACTGGGCAAGCTGTATATGGGGTACATGGTCCAAACCTAACCTGAAGGGACTACATGACATGTCCATTAGGACACATGTCATTTAATATAGAAACTGCGTGCCAACTGTTCATGGTCAACACACGAAGTTATTTAAGACTTAGAAAGACTCCAACAGACAACTTGGTTTGGCGGACCAGTCTGATGCATTGAATCTTGACTAAACGACATGTACTGTCGAATACACACTGTGTGTTCTAGTTTTGTATGTACAGGAAGCTCTGGCACCTCTAGATGAGATCCTCTATTTTATTTTAATAAAAATTAAAAGAAAAGATCATTTTTATAAGGTGAACAAAAAACTAAAGAGGAGGAATATATCTCGAGATTAAGATTTGCAGAACGATTAACTTGAATTGAAATAACTAAATTATTAAATGTGTAACTCATCAATGAAATATTTAAATAATTATAAACTATGATGTAACCACTCTGATACCACTTGAAGGTTCCGGGCGCAACAGAAGCATGGTTGGGACGATATCCAATTTTGATTTTTACCATGATCAATTATTATTCTGGGATCAATACGATAATGAAAACTAGTCTGCATAGAATATAATCAAAGATTTAGATAAATAAAAAATAGGCTCAAAACCTTTAGAGAGGATCTTGCACATCATGTTTATAATTAATTTAATTAATTTTATAAAGAAAAATAATAATTGTGTCTTTGGTATTTTTATTCGTTGATGATGTTGATCATCCATATTGACCCTTCAAGATTATCTCGTTGCTGTTTTAAGGATACAAACTAGAATCCCTCTAGCAGTGATCCACACGTGCTCTAATGGTCTCCGATCGACATCGCTCGTTCTCTGGGTGCTAGCGCAGCGAAGCGAGTGTCTTGTGTCGGTCGTTCTTGATCACTTGTTCTTCAGCCTTGAAGGACATCTCTTGTTCTTGAGAGGGGAGAGAAGAGGATTCGAGAGAGAAATTGTTTGGCTTAAGAATTCTCAATTCACCTGGCAGGTGGTGTGTTGTATGGTACAATAGGGGTACTTGCCTATTTATATACATGGAATTTCAGTTACAATATTTAATTGCAGAACAAAAATTAAATACATTCACGAACTTAGAGAAAACCCATACATTTAATAATAATACCGTGTCATTATTTATAGTGCGCCAACTTGCGCAAAACATAATTATAAATTAAATTCTACATCAAAAAATAATAGCAGTGTTATTTTAATTTATGCCAACTAGTTAAATAATTATTTACCATCTTGCAAATAATTATTTTACTACCGGACCGACCGTAGTCCGCTCGAACTCCACTTCCATTTATTTAACACCTGAATAAATTAATAAATAATTAATTCTCTTAAATAAATATTATATTTAAAAACTAGTAAATAAATATTTATTAAATGTTCAATAAAATAAATAAATATATTTTATTTAATTTATGATATCATCTTAACTTGAATAAAATTATTCCATGGTCTTGAGAATAATATTTATTTCATTAATTAAATTCAAATAGAATTTAACCGAGACCACCAAAAACACTTAGTGTGTGACCCTCTAGGATTCTTTCTTATTGGCATTAGGTAGGCTTACCTAAATTCCAAGAGTACTGTCTAGCAATGAGTCAAGGCACCCAAGAGAAAGAACGTAAAGTCTCAACAACAACATCCACATACGAACACTCACTATGTAATATAATCCCTTTGTCACAATATCTCATCAAGTAGGTTTCATTATTGTGTTATCAAATTTTATGCTTGATACATTGTTCTTTGAATACCTAAAATAAACTCATCGTTACACCATGACCATTGAATTTCACGTGACAGTTCTATTTCAATCAAAGGTCTAAGATATCAACTTCCATAAATGGAAGGGAAAAATCCTTTCTCGACTTATCCATTAATAACATGCCACTCGCGACGCACCCAACGTACCCTACTTCCCGCCAACTGTCTGCGTGACGGTTTTTGTCAGTAAAACAAAGTGCGTAAGTCATGACATATATTAGCGATAATCTTAAATTCTAAGGATCATTACACACAATTGTAGATATAAATACTTGATAACACCAAAACATATAGAATTATTACTATCAGAACTGTTCTCATAATATTCTATCTTCGAGATTACCAAGTTTGAACTTCATGAGGGGAAGCATCATCTATTTACGAGTACTCGCACATGACGGTCTACAAGCTATGTGTCCCATAACAACATATCATCCAACCACAGAACTATATTTAAGAATTTTGTTATAGCATTTCAAGGTTCTCATCATAGCGGGGAACTACCATGACCTTATCAATGCAATAAATAATCTATGAAATTATTACATTATAGTCATACAGAAAAATGAACAATATGTAATAATACATTAAATATCCATGTAATCAAAGTAAAACCACTTTGTTCTAGGACAAAAAATCTTAAAAACACCATCTATGTCAGGAAAAAGTTTGAAAGTAATGTTTTTTGGAAAAAACAAGGTAAAAAAATACCACATAAAATGATATTTTATATTTTTGGTTGATGATTTGAAGAAGGAAAAATATATTAATTGATATGAAAAATATGGGCCAGAATATAAATTTGGATTGAGGGAAATATATGACCAATTTTTTCATGTTGGAAGATAACCAAATTAGAATTCCCATACACTTGTGTATATCTATGCTTATTGCAGGAACACTCTTCACTTGATGTTGAGTTTATATCAACTATTACTGTAGATATGGTCTGAACATGTCGAGATGTTTCTGTGTCCCTTATTCAAGAATAAATAAAGTAGTTTTTTAACTATAAAATATCTTATGAAAAAACATAGAGTGAAAAACAGTAGGAAATTGTAAAAGTGTATGGTGATTGGGATGAATCATATGCAATGTTTCCACAAAATATGAAATTTTTTTCTCTCAACAATTAGATTATTTATAATTTGGAAAATATTGAGCATGTGTCCCCCAATCAGCAAGTTGATCTATCAAAGTTGAAGTTCAATAGGATGTCTTGGGAATTCAGGTCATGTATCGCTGCTTTTTCCTATTGTAAAAAATTCATTCAGGTCAATTGACCATTCCTTTATGGAAAGTATACATGATTTATATTTATTACTATTACATAGGATGATAATCATTATCCTCTACCAATTTCTTTATCTATTATTGAAAAAGATAATTTTGAATCATGGAGTTGGTTGTTAGCATGTATATGCTTTCACATCACACAAAACCATGGAGTGTATCTGATATCTGATCGCCATCAAGTGATTATAGAGACCATTAATAATGATGATGTTTTATAGAGAGAAATGAATTCTTATCAGAAACATTTCATTAAGAATATTTCAAGTAATGTGAAAAATAATTTTAGAGATGAGGTAATAAAGAAGGCGATCTTAAAGTTGGGTATGATTTTCTAAACATAATTTTTTTTGACAGAAAATATAATATCATTTTAAATAAATTACTCTATTATGGTTTCAACATAAAATCCCCAACAAGAAAGTTTTGATAAACATCTTAATGAATTTTGAAGGGATAATGAAGATGTATATGATTATATGATGCATATTTCAAAGGATAAACGGTCATTATCAAATGATGGTGGCAGAAGATATGACCATATGCCCACTAGTATATTAGAGTATATAAATGGGATCATTAAGGGTGTGCACAAAATACTGATCATAAGGTTAGTTCAAGAAAAATTTTATAGATGTGTGAAGTACAATGTTAAAAGATCCCAAGAGGCATATGAGAGGATGGAAAATGGAATGCCTTTTACTTAGGATTTACAAAGTTCCTTTGATCAGATACTACATGATGCATCAAGATTGCGTGTTCTAACCTTTTTCTGGGTACATAGATACTTTTAGGTAAGAGAGTTCTATGATCGATTTTCATGAAAAATTAATGGTTATGTTTGATAATATGAACTATGATTGCACCAACTTCAAGGCATTGATATATCCTTGTGCACATGTTGTTATATATTGTGCATTAGAAAACATATCATGAGAGACCTATGTTGACATAGTATATCACGAAGGCACTCTGCTTAACTATTATAATGCATATTAGATACATGTTGGCGACATCCATTCTATCACCTTTCCTTCAGATCAAACAACTATCGTCCCTGATATTTCCAGGTTTCGTAATTTTGTTTTTTTCTTTGATATTTTTTTTTTCATTTATGTCATTTTTCAATTATTGGCATGATATTACTAGGTTGTTCCCCTAGGGAATACCAAAGTATAATCAAATTATAAATGATATGAACTGACCTCAACAATAGGTAGGGGGACTATGATGTAGCATTTTTCATGTAGAAGGGAATACTCATAAGAGATATCCCCATGTGGTAGGACAGAGCTCCACTTCCCATCATCCATGATTGAGTATATTTATTTTATCTTGAATGTGCTTATTTTTTTATAAAGACATTTCATTAATGAATACTTTTATTTATAAATTTCTCTACTTCTAACCTATTCAGCTGTATTTTATTTCATTTCTCGATTCAATCAGAAATAATTTTGTGATACTATAACTATTAAAAAAATAATCACAAAACGAAAATGAATATATCAGGCAACCACATGATCAATGCTGGTTTTCCATCACAGATGATTTATATAAAAATATTTTGAATAAATTAAACTTAAATAAAGATAAATAAAATAATAAATTGATAGTCTAAACCAACAACATTAGTCACATATATATTTTTACCTATTTTTTCATCATAATGTTGAGTTATACATTCTAATTTTCCACCTCATCTTACATGTTGTAGTTTTTGAAAAATAATTTACAAATTTTGTTGAATTAACTATAAAAAAGTAATGATGATATCAAATGTACTAATGAAAGGTCCTCTATTACTGAAATTCAATGATAAACATGTTTCATGATTGATTTTAGAGGGATTTCTAGTGCCTACTTCGAGTGTATGAGGGTCTCATCACCTTCATCATGATATACTATAAGGCCCTAGCCTTAAACATTACTTAATCTTGATTTATTACAAGATTACACATTGTGGATCTTTTCAGGTTTAGAGTTTTAGAGAATTATATCATAAAACTTGCATTACATTCCACATTTAAACAAAGTGGTTACATAAAATATAGTATTCATTTTTCCCATCAACGGAAAAAATATTTAAAATAAAACATGGATTATTTCTTGACACTTCTTTGACACTATCATCACATCATGTACCTTTCCCTTGACCAGTGAAAAAAATTTCAAAAACTTGGGATGAGCATAAAAAGCTCAGTAAGGGATATAAAAATATAGAAAGGAAACATGAGTACATGTATACGTAAGAATCAATGAAATCATACTTTACTCATAAAACATAAGCACTTTAACATACCAAATCAAATCATGAATAAAACATAGAAATCATAAGACATAAAGGTAACTTTAATCATTCATAACATTCTTACGTAGGGAGTAACCCTCTTGGTTACGTTTGGAATACCCATCACAGTATATTCCTTAAATCTCATCGAAGAAACCTTAACGTTTAAGCCCTTTACATTACCCAATGCATTGGAGAGCTATATCGGGCTCACCCGCCCTTAGTTTATCACGGAACCACCCGTCTTCATAACAATTCCCAAGAACCATAACATAATCGTATCACATAAAACATGCATAAAGGAAATATAAAATTTCCACATTTCAATCACAAGATATCAACAAAACACATTGATATAATAAAAACATTATGAAAACCATTTTAAATATCAAAATAAAAGAAAAGTAAAACATGGTATTTATTTTTCATTCAAAAAAAAGTTATGGCTTGTAGAGGAAGCCGAAACTCAAATAATGGTCACGGCGACGGAGAAGTCGTTGTCGCCCCATACGTATGACAAAAAAACATTCCCTTTTGTCGTTTAGTAAATGCTTCATATAAAAAGATTCCATTTGAATAAATGTAAAATTCAAAGGGTTTTATACATCGTATAAAATAAGGTTGTGTATAAAACAAAATATGCCTCAATGAAAGGATATTGAGACGAAGTCCCATACCTCAGGTCCGACTTGACTCGATCGTTATTTAATGTCCTGAATAATAAACTTGAGTTAATTTATAATTAATTAAGAACCGTTTTCAAGTTTATTATTCCTTTTATATCACTTATTACCATGTTATGAACATTATGTAATCATTTAAGTTAATAACGGTCGTTTTGTCGATATTTGGTACTTGAGTCAAAAGTAAACTTCTTATATTTACAAGTTGTTCACGTAGTCAAATATCCATTATCTCAAGAATGATATTCATGATTTAAATGACATATATATCATATATATCCAGTATATACATGAATTTATAATATTAAATAATCATTTAGAGGTATGAAATGAAATGCACCGTTCATGGAGACGGTAAGCCGTACGTACGCATGAACGCTACTTTCATTTCTATGTCATATTAATGGAATTAAAACTAAATGAGAGGTTTGTATATTTTAATTCCAGAATTATATTCATCATTTAGATGTAACATACATCATATATATCCATTATATATATGTACTTATAATAGTACATTACATTTGGGGATAATAAATGAAATGCACCGTTCATGGAGACGGTAAGCCGTACGTACGCATGAACGCTACTTTCATTTCTATCTCATACTTTAATGGAAAGAAATAATAAATATATAAAGGTATATTATAATTCCAGTATAATATCATATATAATATCATTAAATCTATCCTTTATACATACCACATATGGTATTAACGAATCAAATCACTTTGAGGGGGCGGTAGTCCGCACTTCCTAAAATGAAGATATCATGTTTACCCATAATGGAAACCATAAAGGTATGACATAAATGAAAAATTAAGAAGCTTAAGTAAAACATAAACATATTATATATCATATATAAATATAGTGACATCTTAATGGCCACCTTTTAAGGTGTTATATGAGTGTTGAACAATCATCATTTCGTGAGGCAGAAATTCACCATCCACAGAAACAGTATGTTCTTTAACCATTAGATGTAGGTGTGTGTAATTGTAGCTCGAATACTTCTTATAACAACATCCTAGTATATTTATTATACTTGTGTTGTTAAAAAATAAATGAAAAAAAGAGTTTAGTGGGGTTGGAGAAGCAAAATAAAACATAAGAACACAAGATAAAACACTACCTTTAAAACGGGTAACTCTATTTGATTTGAGCTCAATGGATTCCTTGGGAAGACTTATGCCCAAAGTGAGGCTTCTAGGAGTAATAGAGGGATTTGGAGAGACAAAATGGGCAGGGTTTGGCTGAGAAAAAGGCTTGAGAGGTGTGAGTAAGGTGGTAGAGGTGCGGGCCTTTTATAAGAGGAGAGGAGGGACACTCTTGGGAAGTTATAAAAGGTTACTTTATTATAAAATTCTTTTCGGATTTAAAAGGTCCCAAAATTATATATTTCGAGGATAAGGTGATAAGATTTATAAATACACCCATACAATAGGTTTTTGAAATGTGTAGGTCTTATATTTTACATTATCTTTTCATTTTATTTAAATCGTTAAATAATGAGGTAATCACTGCATCATCATGGTGTCATAAATAATTTAATTTATTTAATGTCTAAAAATTATAAAAAAAATATCATGATGTAAGAATTTTTTTTATCTTTCTAATGAATATTTATAGTAAAAAATATGACTTATATAACCTCATTTAAAAATTGTTTTAGTAAAACAACTCATGTTTGTGACATTTTAATTTTAACTTTAAATAAAAAGTTTTTAATGTCATTTTCCTACCAAAGTGGCTCCATGGGGTCCTCAAGTTGACCTTTGGATTTTATTGGTCGTCCATGACACATCAAATAAGGTTAGGACATGTTTCTAGGTCATTTCATATTATTAAAACATTATTTTTACCTTAAACTACACTAATTACCTCTAATCGCGATTAAAAACTTAAAAGTTACTATTCAACAAAAAATTATTTTAATCCCATTGAACCATATTTTACTTCATAATGACAACCATGTATGTCGGATTTTTGAAATTCAAAACACAGAGTTGGTAAAATTTCATTTAAACGAAAAATCAGTTTTTTTAAGTACCACTTAGTGGTTTCACTATTCATCAAAATTTGAAGTTTTTCAGAAAAATACCAAAACATCACCCTAAGATATATTTGATATTCCAGATTCAAAAATGATGTCTACATTACAAAATTCAAAACATATAAGTTACATTAATTAATTTAATAATTACTTCCTGCTGTCATAGCAAATAGCGTGTTTTTATGAAATAATAAGTATCAAAAGATTGACACTAGTTTAAGTCCAATTTCAAAGTGAAATTAATTCCAACGACCACTATTGGATTAAATGGTACAAATATATTCTAATTTAAATTTTAAACCAATTAAAAAGATAATCTAATAATATAAATAAATTAGATTAAAAATAGGTTTTGAATTAAAATACAACATTTTTTACTATTCATTTAAAAAAGAACATTATCAGAAAAATACCAAAAATTTACAGAAAGTAAATTTTGATGTCCCGATTCTATAGAATAATTTTATTTTTTCCAATAGAATGTATAAGAGTGACCAAAACTATATTTAAATAGGGTTCGCCATCAAAAGGCGATAGTTCGACCTTTAGTGAATGTTAGAGTATATATGCCTAAAATTGAATTCTTTTTGTATTTTAAGCCTTTATCTTTTATTGGATAAATGTAAAAACATTTAAAAAACATATATAATCATATTTTAGTTATTTCTATTCATTCCTGCCAATACAATGGCTACGTGTTAACTACCATTTAAAATAATATTGTTTTATTACTAGTGTGCAACGTAAGATTTCAAAGAAACTCTTTGTTGCATATCGGGTACGCTATAGAACATAGAAACACCTTTAAAGTAAAATTAATATTTAATTCGTAAATATTAATAAATATGAAAATGATTTATTCTTTATTTACCTGGGATGTTACATCCTTCCCCCCTTTTGGGAATTGCGTCCTCGCAATTTTATTCACTTATCAAAATAAGTGGGGGTATTTATCCCTCATAGAATTTTCAGATTCCCATGTTGCCTCTTATCTCATGTGGTTTTTCCACAAAACCTTTACTTGACTAATCACCTTATTCCGCAACACTTACTCCCTGTGGTCAAGAATCTGGACCGGTTGTTCCTCATAAGATAGATTCTCTTCCAACTGAACCACCTCTGGACTGAAAACATGAGATGGATTTGGCATGTACTTCCTTAACAATGAAACATAAAAAACATTGTGTACCTGAGATAAACTCGGAGGTAAAGACACTCGGTATGCAATTGATCCAACTCTCTCCAGAATTTCATATGGTCCAATAAACCTTGGACTCAGCTTTCCTTTCTTACCAAATCACATCACACTTTTCCATGGTGGAAATTTGAGAAAAACATGATCACCTGCCTCGAAAGATAGATCCTTCCTCCTGTTGTCTGCATAACTTTTCTGTCTGCTCTGAGCTGTTCTCATGTGTTTCTAAATCAACTGAACTTTTTCTGCCATCTCTTCTACCAATTCTGGTCCCATCATCTTCCTTTCACCCACTTCATCCCAAAAAGCTAGAGTTCGACACCGCTTTCTATATAATGCCTCAAAAGGAGCCATCTGTATACTGGAATGAAAACTGTTATTATATGAAAATTAAACCAAAGAAAGATGTTGGTCCCAAATTCCCTGATAATCCACCGAACAAGCATTTAACATATCCTCGAATGTCTGAATTGTTCATTCTGACTGCCCATCTGATTGCGGATGAAAATCTGTACTAAAATTTAATTCAGTACCCAATGAATTTTGAAGGCATTTCCAAAAGTTAGAAGTAAGCCTGGGATCACGATAAGATACAATAGAGAGGGTAACTCCATGCAACCTGACTATCTCTTTAAGGTACAATCGAGAAAGTTGATCTAGAGAGAAAGTATCTTGAATAGTAAGGAAATGAGCAGATTTAGTTAATCGATCAATAATAACCCAGATTGCATTATTACCTCGATATGTCCTCGGTAATCCCACAAAAAATTCCATGGATACATTTTCCCATTTTTAATCTGGCACTGGTAAAGGATGAAGCATCCCTTTTGGTAACTGCCGCTCTACTTTAACCTGCTGACAAGTCAAACACTTCTTAGTAAAATCAGCAATATCTCTTTTCATTCCATCCCACCAGTAATACTCCCGCAGATCTCTATACATCTTAGTACTGCCAGGATGAACTGAAAACGGAGAACTATGAGCCTCTCATAATAACTCATTCTTCAACTGTGAATCACCAGGCACACATAATCTCTTCCCAAACCTCAAAACAAAATCATTATCAATATTAAATTCAGGCAACTTACCCTTATGAACCAGCTCTACCTTTTTCAGCAACCCACTATCTTTCTTCTACGCTTTCTTAATTATGTCTGATAGGGATGATCTCACTGATACCTGAAAAAAAATAGAAAAACTTCCTGCACCAACAACTTCTATGCCAAAGTTCATCAAATCAAAAACAAAAGGATCTCGTTCCAAACGTAGCATGGTTAATGAAGCATTACTTTTTCGACTCAAAGCATCATCCACTTTATTTGTTTTTCCCAGATGGTAATGAATTGTACAATCATAATCCTTGATTAATTCTAGCCATCTCCTCTATATCATGTTCAATTCTTTCTAAGTGAATATATACTTTAAACTTTTGTGATCAGTATATATTTCACACTTTACTCCATACAAATGATGCCTCTAAATTTTTAGAGCAAAACAACAATATCTAATTCCAAGTCATGTGTAGGGTAATTTACTTCATGAGTTTTCAACTGACGTGAAGCATATGCAATTACCTGATCATTCTGCATAAGGACACAACCAAGTCCCTTCAACGAAGCATCACTGTAGATAACAAACTCACCATTCCTGGAAGGAAGTGCCAAAACTGGAGCATTAACCAATCTTCTTTTCAACTCCTGAAAACAATCATCACATTATTTTGTCCATATAAACTTAACACCCTTCCAAGTTAGCTTAGTCATTGGACTATATAACAGTGAAAAATTTTCAGCAAACCTTCGGTAGTAACCTTCCAAACCAAGAAAACTACGGATCTCAGTTACATTTGTGAGTCTTGGCCATTCTTCAACAACTTTTGTTTTAGAAGGATCAACAGTTATGCCACTTTTTGAAACAATGTGACCAAGGACAGAAATTTGTTGTAACCAAAACTCACACTTTCTGAATTTTCCATATAGTTTATTTTCTTTTAAGGTTTGCAAGATAACCCTTAAATGACTTTCATGCTCCTCTTTACTTTTAGAAAACACCAAAATATCATCAATAAAAACAACCAACATTTTTCACCTGAGTCAACTGAGCCATCACTGCAACAAACTATTTAGTTCTGATTCTAACCATCTCAGGATACTAATTTGAAAGGTCATTTTCCTCTGTATGCCATCCCAGAAAATCTGTTCTGTTTCCTCTATGAAAATACATTCTTAACATAGAAATATCTTAGGAGAAGCGACGTGGTAATCTTCAAATTCTATATCATTTCAATCATACCATAAATTAATTTATAATTTAACAATTTTCTAACTCCTAAAGTTGTCTAAAATGACCTATGATACCAAATATAAGGCCCCAGCCTTAAACATTACTTAATCTTGAGTTATTACAAGATTACACATTGGATATATTTTCAGGTTTAGAGTTTTAGATAATTCGATCATAAAACTTGCATTACATTCCACATTTAAACAAAGTGGTCACATACAAGATAGTATTCATTTTTCCCATCAACAAAAAAAAAAATATTTAAAATAAAACATGGATTCTTTCTTGACACTTCATTGACACTATCATCACATCATGTACCTTTCCCTTGACCTGTAAAAAACATTTCAAAAACTTGGGATGAGCATAAAAAGCTCAGTAAGGGATATAAAAATATAGAAAGGAAACATGAGTGCATGTATACGTAAGAATCAATGAAATCATACTTTACTCATAAAACATAAGCACTTTAACATACCTCATCAAATCATGAATAAAACATAGAAATCATAAGACATAAAGGTAACTTGAGGCATTCATAACATTCTTACGTAGGGAGTAACCCTCTTGGTTACGTTTGGAATACCCATCACAGTATATTACCTAAATCTCTTTGGAGAAACCTTAAAGTTTAACCCCTTCATGTTACCCAATGCATTGGAGAGATATATCGGGCTCACCCTCCCTTAGTTTATCACGGAACCACCCGTCTTCATAACAATGCCCAAGAACCATAACATAATCGTATCACATAAAACATGCATAAAGGAAATAGAAAATTTCCACATTTCAATCACAAGATATCAACACAACACATTGATATAATAAAAACATTATGCAAACGATTTTAAATACCAAAGTAAAAGAAAAGTAAAACATGGTATTTGTTTTTCATTCAAAAAAAATTTATGGCTTGTAGAGGAAGCCGAAACTCAAATAATGGTCACGACGGTGGAGAAGTCGTTGTCACCGCATACGTACGACAAAAAAACATTCCCTTTTTTCGTTTATTAAACTCTTTGTATAAAAAGATTCCTTTTGAATAAATGTAAAAGTCAAAGGGGTTTATACACCGTATAATAGAGGGTTGTGTATAAAACCAAATATTCCTCAATGAAAGGAGATTGAGACGGAGTCCCATACCTCGGGTCCGACTTGACTCGATCGTTCTTTAATGTCCTGAATAATAAACTTGAGTTAATTTATACTTGCTTAAGAACATTTTTAAAGTTCATTATTCATTTTATATCACTTATTACCATGTTATGAACATTATGTAATCATTTAAGTTAATAATGGTCGTTTTGTCGATATTTGGTACTTGAGTCAAAAGTGAACTTCTTATATTTAAAAGTTGTTCACGTAATCAAATATCCATTATCTCAAGAATTATATTCATGATGTAAATGCCATATATATCATATATATTGAGTATATACATGAATTTATAATATTACATAATCATTTAGAGGTAATAAATGAAATGCACCATTCATGGAGACGGTAAGCCGTACGTACGCATGAACACTACTTTCATTTCTATGTCATATTAATGGAATTAAAACTAAATGAGAGATATGTATATTTTAATTCCAGAATTATATTCATCATTTAGATGTAACATACATCATATAAATCCATTATATATATGTACTTATAATAGTACATTACATTTGGGGATAAGAAATGAAATGCATCGTTCATGGAGACGGTAAGCCGTACGTACGCATGAACGCTAATTTCATTTCTATCTCATACTTTAATGGAAATAAATAATAATTATATAAAGGTATATTATAATTATAGTATAATATCATATATAATATCATTAAATCTATCCTTTATATGTACCACATATGGTATTAATGAATCAAATCACTTTGAGGGGGCGGTAGTCCGCACTTCCTAAAATGAAGATATCATGTTTACCCATAATGGAAACCATAAAGGTATGCCATAAATGAAAAATTCAGAAGCTTAAGTAAAACATAAACATATTATATATCATATATAAATATAGTTACATCTTAATGGCCACCTTTTAAGGTGTTATATGAGTTTTGAACAATCATCGTTCTGTGAGGCAGAAATTCGCCATCCACAGAAACAGTATGTTCTTTAACCATTAGATGTAGGTGTGTGTAAGTTTAGCTCGAATAATTCTTATAAAAACATCCTAGTATATTTATGATACTGGTGTTTTTACAAAAGATATGAAAAAAAAGAGTTTAGGGGGGTTGGAGAAGTAAAATAAAACATAAGAACATAAGAGAAAACACTACCTTTAAAACGGGTAACTCTTTTTGATTTGAGCTCAAAGGATTCCTTGGGAAGACTTCTGCCCAAAGTGAGGCTTCTAGGAGTAAGATAGGGATGGTTAGAGACAAAATGGGCAGGGGTTGGCCGAGACAAAGGCTTTAGAGGTGTGGGTAAGGTGGTAGAGGTGGGGGCCTTTTATAAGAGGAGAGGAGGGGCACTCTTGGGAAGTTATAAAAGGTTACTTTATTATAAAATTATTTTTGGATTTAAAAGGTCCCAAAATTATATATTTCGAGGATAAGGTGATAAGAGTTCGAAATACACCCATCCAATAGGTTTTTGACATGTGTAGTTCTTAGATTTTACATTATCGTTTCATTTTATTTAAATCATTAAATAATGAGGTAATTGCTGCATCATCATGGTGTCATAAATAATTTAATTTATTTAATGTATAAAAATTATAAAAAAAATATACTGATGTAGGAAATCTTTTTATCTTTCTAATTAATATTTATAGTCAAAAATATTACTTGTATAACTCCATTTAAAATTTTTTTTAGTAAAAAAACTCATGTTTGTGACATTTTAATTTTAACTTTAAATAAAATTTTTTTAATGTCATTTTCCTACCAATGTGGTTCCATGGGGTCCCCAAGTTGACCCATGGATTGTCTTGGTCGGACATGACACATAAAATAAGGGTAGGACATGTTTCTAGGTCATTTCATATTATTAAAACATTATTTTTACCTTAAACTACACTAATTACCTCTAATCGCGATTAAAAACTTAAAAGTTACTATTCACCAAAAAATTATTTTAATCTCATTGAACCACATTTTACTTCCTAATGACAACCATGTATGTCAGATTTTTGAAATTCAAAACATAGAGGTGGTAAAATTTCATTTAAACGAAAAATCAGTTTTTTTAAGTACCACTTAGTGGTTTCACTATTCATCAAAAATTGAAGTTTTTCAGAAAAATACCAAAACATCACCCTAAGATATATTTGATATTCTGGATTAAAAAATGATTTCTATTTTAAAAAATTCAAAACATATAAGTTACATTAATTAATTTAATAATTACTTCCCACTATCAGAGCAAATAACGTGTTTTTATGAAACAATAAGTATCAAAAGATTGACACTAGTTTAAGTCCAATTTAAAAGTGAAATTAATTCCAACGACCACTATTGGATTAAATGGTAAAAATATATTCTAATTTCACTTTAAAAACAATTCAAAATATAATCTAATCATATAAATAAATTAGATTAAAAATAGGTTTTGAATTAAAATACAACATTTTTCACTATTCATTAAAAAATGATCTTTATCGGAAAAATTCCAAAAATTTACACAAAGTAAATTTTGATGTCCCGATTCTAAAGAAGAATTTTATTTGGTCCAATAGAATGTATAAGAGTGACCAAAACTATATTTAATGAGGGTTCACCATCAAAAGGCGATAGTTCGACCTTTAATGAATGTTAGAGTATATATGCCTAAAATTGAATTATTTTCGTATTTTAAGCCTCTATCTTTTATTGGATAAATGTAAAAACATTTAAAAAACATATATAATCATATTTTAGTTATTTCTATTCATTCCCGCCAATACAACGACTACGTGTTAACTACCATTTAAAATAATATTATTTTATTACTAGTGTGCAACGTAAGATTTCAAAGAAACTCTTTGTTGCGTATTTGGTACGCTATCGAACATAGAAACCCCTTTAAAGTAAAATTAATATTTAATTCATAAATATTAATAAATATTAAAATGCTTTATTCTTTATTTACCTGGGATGTTACATATACCACCTCCTACAATCATCCCCCATATTCATTGTGATAAGTTCTACGGTGTGGTGATGTGTTAAATCACATTTTTCAATCATCAGCTCATTACTACGCATGTAGAGAGATGGAGGGCAGTGATACATACAGTTCATTTTACAAATGGGGGATAGCTATTACACTCCAAGATGTGTTTATTATGTTAGGCTTACCTATTGATGGTCTGGATTTGACAAGATGAGTCAGAGAAAATTTATTTGAGGTAGTTCATAGATTACTGGGTATTGAGGTATATGACGATGGAAGGTCCATCTTAGGTAGTAGATTATGCATTCCATGGATAGACCAACACATATATCATCTAGAAGATGATGCCGATGAGATCACTGTGCTGTAATTTTCACGTGCATACATTTTTTGGATTATCAGTGGCACAATATTCATTGATCATTCTACTATATTTGTATATTTTATGTATTTACCTTTGTTAGAGGACTTGGACCAGGCAGACTAGTATAGATGGAGGTCTCCCTATCTCGCATATACATACATGGTGCTATGTAGTGCATGTCATATCAATAATATGTAGATCATATGATGCATTGTTCTTATACATATGTGGATATGGGAGGACATCCCTCGCTTAGCTCCACATGCACATGCACTATTGCCTATGGATATTGTACCAGAGTATCCATGTGGATGATGATACATTATTAATTCCTTATAAATTCTAAATAAAATGTATAAATTTCTGTTATGAAATATAACTATAAAAATTTTATATATAGAAGTCAGACAAATCGACATTTAGATACATCTAGAAATGATGTCCATACTTATAGACTTATGTTAGATAGTATTCGGCCAAATGGAATAAGTGGTTATTATTTATATAATTAATTATTTATTCTATACTATACATATCTTTACTTATTAATAATTATTCATTTTTTCTAGATTTCATGTATGCCATATACTGAGGATATCATTCAAATTATTCAACCGTATAGTATTATGATTCTTTCTACCAGCTCCTACATAATTCCTTTGATTCAATTTCATATTATTGAGTGGCATCAGATTGATAGGGTTATGAGGTAGTTCAGATTATATTAGCCCATTCATATAGCATATAGTCAGTTACATTCACTTCATTCCCTAAAGTTTTTTGGGAAGTGAGACTTTGATTGGAGGAGGTATCATGTAGGATATATTGACCTATGGGACATACAACATGAGCCCTGATTATAAGGGATGGGCACAATAAATATGCATTTGTTCGATCAACTATATTATGTGCCCAGGTATTGCATATCCCCTGAAATATTTCTTACGTGAAATGGATTGGGTTATCATGACTTGGAAATCATTATTTCTTCCACTGTTGAATAGATTTTTAATTACAATTACTCAAAAAAACAATTTATTTTCACATGATGCTCGTATCACCCACCTCCTTCACATATTTGATATGGTGTAGGGAGGTGAATTTCCTCCCATATATGAGATTTATAATGAGATTTTATTTTATCTTCCATGTGATGCTGAGGCTGATGATGCTGATATAGATGTGCCAGGGGTGAAAATTTTGTTATGGATTCAGATGTGGAACAAGAGGAGGGTGTTCATCATGATTATCCAGATACACCTCCAACTCCTACTGCATATGATCCACATCCACAACCAAAACTAGAGGCATAGGCAGGGCATGTTATAATGTCATATTTTTTTACACAGATAGAGGCTGACTGGTTTATTTTGAATAGTTTATTCGCCTCTGATTCCCAGACATCCACAACACAATATCCATCCTGTTCATATATTTGTGAGTGTTCTAGCCAGCATCCATTATCCTTAGGAAAGATGGGTTAAAGGTAGTCATATTATACATCCACCATCTTTTATACATCATGATGTGTAGGTGGGTTCCAATAATGATATACAGGAGCATCGTATGCTAGAGAAAAGATGTTGACAAACACAATGTATACACATCATATATACACCTGGCTATGGTAGAGAGGATCATCTAGGGCACAAATGTATATTAGATTGATGATAAATGTTGTATGTTTTTGAAATCATTATTTATACAGTATTTAAAAACATACTAATATATTACAAAATGTTTCATAAATCAATTAATTGATATAGTTGGAAATTTATACAAATAATTTTTAACAAATAAGAAACATTAATATTAGTAACTACATTCATAATACTAATAATTATTATTTATTATTTATATTAATACTTTGTATAACTATCCAAATTATGTAAAATAAATAATATTGTTAAATTTATTATTAAATAATATTAATATTATGTTAAATTCAATAAATATTATTAATAATTAATAATTAATTTAAGATGATTATTTATTTTTCATAATAAGGTTTATAATACTACGTATTGATATAATAAATAATCATCTTAAATTAATTAGTAAATATTAATAATATTATTATTTTCAATACTGTAAGTATAATTAATATTAATAATAAATATTTTCTTATTTCTTTTTAAGTAATTATTTAATAATACAAAATAATAAATTAATAATAAATTAATAACAATATAATTATTAGTTAGTAAATACATATTTTTTTTTATTTAAATTATCATACATAAAATATTATCTATAATTCTATTAATTATATAAATAACATAATAATCTATTATTAATTAATGAAAAATAATACGATTGATATTAAAATTTTTTACTTGTTGACATATTAATTATAATTATTTCAAAAAATATATTAATAAATGATTTATAATTAAAATATTTTAAATATTATTTTTTTAACTATTAATTAATTAATAAAACAATAAAATAATATTTCATAATAATAAATAATACAATTCGTTATTGATAAATATATTATTTATCAACAAACTAGTAATATTTTATATTAACAAAAAAATCAATGAAATTTTATAATGAATATTGATAGAAATTAATATTAATAATAAATATTATATCATATGAATAATATTATATATATACAATGAGGCATGAATAGGGTTTACACATCTTTGTCCAGGAGAGAGAAGCATTGAAGTGAAAAGAGTGAAGAAAGTTAATGATTCTTCGAACCCTTTTTTGAATAAATACCCAACCCTATCCCTTTTAATAAAAAAATTCTAAACCCCCCCTTTTAAAAATCAACAGGATTTGGGCTTCTTTCCTCCAACAATTACATTTTAAAAAAATGGACCTTGAAGGTGATATGAGACAATTTCATCCCAGAGATAGTGATTTGGGTTAAAGGAAATGCATAGCTATGAGGGGCAGGTATGAGCATAGGCCTTAAACCCTAACAAGATGCAATGGATTATAAATTCCATGAATGTACATCATTATATTTGATGGGGGAAAACTAGATGCAAGACCCATTTTCCATCACCAAGAATTAAAAAAATGTTCTAACAACATGGGAATATCAATGTATATATATAAGATATAAGAGATTAGAAACCGAAAATAACACACATCCGAACATCCTACAGGGTTGAACCCCTTCTCTCCCCACAAACCTATTTTATTGAATATTTGTACCCTAAAGACCTATGTTATTCATGATCCAAAGACACAACTGAATGTGCCTCAACTCCCCTAAATGATATGCCTTTAATTATAGAAGGAATAGGCTATTGGGTCAGAAGTGGATTTCCTCGAGGAAAAAATATTAGCTACGACAAAAGAAATTGTGTGAATAACCAACATAAATGAAGCAAAAAACCAAATTGAAGAAAATAAATGGGGAAACATTTTTTAACATGGGAAAAAATTTCAATGCAGATAATTAAAAAACCACTAGGAAACTCCAATAAAAGCCACTAATAATCAGAGAATACATATAATCCATGTAGAATCCTGAACATGAATTATAAATGAGAGAGAAGAAAACCTTTTTGAAAATAAAATCCCTAATACACCTCCATCACCTCTCTAATAATCATATATGACCAAACTACACCCCTCAGTGGTCAAAATTGAACATGCAGTATTGTTGTAACAACTTGTTGCACATCCCTATTTATTGATGCTTGCTGCTACCCACACCCAAAACCGTTGTGCACGTACTTCTCGTTAGGTGCATCACTGCACACCACAAATCATCTCACTATTGAGTCACTACCTTATTTCTTTTTAAAGGCTCCAATGTTCAGCCCATACCATGAAAAAAATATAGAGAAATACTCCCATATCTTAGGGGAAAAATATAAATTTGAAAAAAACATATCTTTAAAAACAAGAAACCCACAATTTAGAGTAAACTCCAAAAATATCCCCCTTTATCCCTATAAAGAAGGAGAAAAATTACAAGAAACTTAGTTGGAAGGAAAACCAATTGGTATCGCACCAACCACCATCCTCTAAAAGAAATACGACATCCCTCTTTTGTATCTTTGACGTAAACATGGAATCTTCACTACAAAATAAATCCAAATTCTGAAGTACTCATCATACATTTATATACATTGAAAATACCATAATATATAATATTTGACTCCCCCATAACTATTATATCCACCTAATATTGAGAACATATAGGAATTAAATTCTCCCACTACTCAACATCCTCCGAGTAGTCTAAAACTCTTAGCGCATCACCCTAATCATTGATTTTAAATATTTATTCACTAGTGGCACTCTCTGAAGAAAAAAAATTAGGTGTAATACCTGGAACACTGGACCTAACCTAATTTTTCTTCCAAAAAATATTTATCTTTGTTGATGGTCTTAAACTCATGCACAACGATTTCCTGTTCCACAAATCTAATGAAGACCTCTTCACAACCGGATTCATCCCATCTCCACACGCCTTTACATACATCTTGTAAATCATTTCATCCCTTATGCCTCATGTATATACCATAAATCCTCTATAAAATTTTCATCTTCCATCGCCTAATGAACTCCTGAATCCATTAGTAACAATAGCACAAGAAGATAAAAAATTATGGTGTATAACTTACACATGTCACACATCCCTCAACGTCTGTATACACCTTGCATTCATAGTGATACAAATATCACCAACACTAATGAAATCAATAGAATATCTGTTTCTCATTATCAATATAACAAAATAAAATTCTTTGTATAAAGAAAATAATTACCTCTTCAATGTAATATGTATCGATGCTTCCGAATCAACCACCCATTTGGTGTATATATCTAACCTGTGAAAATCAACACCAACTGAAAGTAAATCACCCTCTACCTGAATAATAATTACATCAGTATATATAAAATCGGTGTCGTATGACTTCTATTATTCCTTAATATTTTTCAATGCATAGAAACTTCTCTTAACATGAACCTCCTTATCAAAAAAGAAGCACTTGACATTTCTTCTTGTCTTCAATCGATGATCTCTTTGATTACCGCGTCCGTATTCCACCGCAAGAATACCTCTATTACCTGAATATTCACAATCATTAGTCTTTATTTGAGTATTGTTCATCAACAATGATGAAATAACATCATCCAACTTTAGTGTGGATTTCCTAAACAACATCTTGGTGACAATATTATCAAATGAATTCAGAAACAAACCTAAAGTCAACAATGGTTTGTCTTTTTATTCCATTTTAATAGTTACCGTGTTACCTTTATCATATATCTTGATCACCACTAAAGACAAATCCATTAGAAGTTTAGAGAACTCATCTAAATGGTTAGCTAAATTTTAATACGTTGGTATTCACAAATGACAAAATTGTTTCTTCAGATATATATGATTTTAAGGGATTTTTATTTTTACTACTTTTAAGATTCTCCCAAATATCCTATGGATTTGTCAGATTGACCAATTCCCACTGGGTATTATTAGAAAAATAAATTAGAATCTTTATTTTTTCCAATTATCTCATATCCTTCCAATCACCATCATTCATTATCTCTAGTTTATTTGATTTTTTATTCATCTCTTTAATTGTATTCTCATAGAACAAAATATTTTTAACTCATTATTGTAATAGAGTAAAATCACATTTCCCATTAAAAAGTTCAATGTGGGAAGAAATCCCATGGTGTGAATCACCAATATCGAATCAGTAAGAAACATGAATAAATCTATTTGATACTAGTTATTGGGTTGGAAGTAGATCAACCCAAAGACTAAATCTCAGTTGTGAAAAATAAAATTGTAAGAATCACCAACATAAATGAAGAAAAAAAAATCATAATATAAATGGGAAATTTTTTTTAACATGGAAAAACTATACAAAGAAGATAATTAAAAAATCATGGTGAAACTCTAAGAAAATCCACTAATAATTAGAGAGTAAAAATAATCCAAGTATAATCTCAAACATGAATTATAAATGAGAGTGTAGAAAACCTGTGTGAAAATACAGTCCCAGATTTTCCTTTGTTTCCTCTATGATAATCATTTTTGATAAAATTTCACCCCTCGAAGATCAAAAATGAACATGCGATGTCATTGCAACACCTTCTTGTACAACCCCATTTTCCATTGCTCACAACTACCCACACCCAAAATCGTTTCCCACATAATTCTAATCTAGGGTATCATTGTGTACTACAATTCATCTCACCATTGATGTTTTCCTCATTCCTTTTTATAGGCTCTCATGTGCATCCCACCCTAGTCAAAATAGAAATAGACACTCCCATATCTCATAGGATACAAATATGATTTAAAAAAAAACAAATCTTCAAAAACTAAAATCCCATGATTCTGGATGAACACCAATACAGGATAAATCATGCCATGTCATTATGTCTCCCCTCCCTCCTCTAGGTCAGTAATCATATCCCTAGTAGAAAACGCGCATCTATAGACAATTTTGGAGGTCACGATAAATGAGATTGAAAATACCATTTTTTCATCACCATTGAAAGCCAACATTATTCTTTCAATAAATACCCCAACAAAGTCTGTTAACAGTGGTCACCATAGTTTTTATTCTCTTATATTTTTTATATTTATTTATTTAACCATTGATTTATTGGCAGTTGATATTATACATATTAGTTCTAAAAAATATAGAATCGAATATTATAAATTTCATAATAAAAAAATGTAAATAATATTAATTAAAATATTTAAAATATACTCACAATTTATGTTAATTCATAAATATAGTATAGAAAAACCACTAACAACCTCAATCCATACTGAAAACTGAACACTTGACCTCACCATACATTTTCCAATTGCGAAATCAATGAATTGTCATGAAAAGTAATAATAATAATAATAAATTTAAATAACGAGTATCAATAAAATAATGTAAAAAAATAAAATACATGAAATATATAATTTTTTACAATTAAGTTAAAAAATATCCAGAGTCCTCAAATCATTAAAAAAATGGAACTATAATGACTACACCTTTAATATACAAAAAACGTGTAATCTATTGGAAGGTACATAGAAATTATTGAAATTCATAATCTGTCAAAGATGTAAAAAAATATGAAAAATATAATAATGGACAATTAAATTGAGAAATGGAGTCCCCAAATAATTAAAAAAATCTAAAAAAAATAATAATTACATTGGAAATTTACCAAAATAACCTTTACATCTTTACAAGAACCTAAAAACTACTGAACTTCCTAATAAAGTATACATGCACATAAACATCCAATGTATAACTAGGAAGAGATACAAAAAAAAATAAATAAATCACCCCACACATTTGAAAGTGTATAAGTCATAAACAATAGGCAAAGATTCCACCTAATTCTAACTGGTTCCCAATGGACTCATTTTGCTGATGCAAATTACAAACCACATCTAGAGCATGCAATGATAATTATAGTTAGTTACCAAAATATTACATAACTATATTTTTAAAAATTATATATATTTATAATTAATAACCAGTGTCTTAGGGAAAACATCTAATGGTAATCTTTGATATCCACTCTACTCATTCACCTTATTTTCAAAAAAATTAAAATCATTAAATGAAATTCAGTAAAAAATATGAATGAATAAAAAAAGAAATCAAAAAGTAAGTTTTTACAAAAAAAATAAAAAATTTCACTAAAATATAAATACCTACATAAAAATAATATATCATATCATTTCAAAAAAAAAAATCCTTAAATTAAAAAATCAATAAAAATATAACATTTTCATGGAAATGAATAATCATTCCAAAAATTAATCAATATCTAAACCAACAATTGAAATTAAATAAAAGAATTGAAATTCAATATAAAATTGAATGGATAAAAAATCAATTAAAATTTAACAACTAAGAAATCTAAAACATTCATATTAACAAATCAAATTTAGTCCAAAATGTGATTGAACAAAAAAAATTCAATTCTAAATTTAGAGATGAATTTTTATAGTGTGTAGTGGGAGTGTGAAATGTAGGTAAAGCCTTACTAACAAAATTTTATAAATTTGAACTATAATTTAAAAATTTAGAATACCACTAATTCTAGAAGTAATGTGAAATGGAGTCACTGACTGTAGGAGAAGAATCAGGATGCAGTGGATGTGGTGTGGCAACTGTAGGGTAGCACCAGAACATAGCTGTGGTAGATATGAAATAGAAATTAGGTTTTTGGGATGGGTTTTTGGGGTGAAAGGGGAGTGGAGAGTTGGATAGGTGTTCTATAGGTAGGAATATTTCATTTATTGTGATGGGTATGCATTGTGAGGGCCTTCCAATAGGGTTTCGTGATGGTAAGTGTTAGTGGGGATGATGGGAATATTAGAAATAGGGGGTAAGGTCATGAGTAGTAGTGGGGTAGAGTCCATGAGCGGTGACTGACAAGGTGGTTGTGAGGGTAGTCATCAGTGGGTTCGACATTGCGAGCGATGGTTGTAGGTGAGGATGCAAGCTACGGTGAGGGGTGGGGTCATGAACGGTGGTGAGGACAGGGTTGAAAGTGAAGACCATGGGTGGGGCTGTGATAAAAGAAGAAGATAAAATGTTTCACCCCCATTAAGAAGGAGTGTGGGGGCATTGTGAGTAGGAGGGTTTGGTGATTTATGTATTTTTTATTAAAAACCATGTGATTTCCATTGGTAGTAGCCCATATAATCTTTTTGAGATGGCCTTAGGTGGCTGCACATTTCTAACCTCCGTTGATACCTATATTTGTACACTTCTAGAATAAGTGCCATTAGTGGATACCAAAATCAATCGTTAAAGGCCTATAATGGTCATCTGTGGTCGCTTTTGGATCATCTTTGGTTTCTATGGATACTTCTAAACATTGACTGCTATAGGCTGTGCTGTTGGGACCTATAGATACCATCATTTAGTGGTCGTTATAGTCCACAAATCTTGCTCAATAGTAGTTACTATTTATGGGCACAAAATATAGATTTCATGTAACACCCTGAGATTTTATGAAGTATTTATTATAATATATTTAATTTCTTAAATATATTTCATTACACGCAACTGGGAGTTTAAATGAACCACAATATACTATTAAAATGTAATTATTTAGTGTGAAAATTATTACCTAACCATTGGATTGGAGGGTATGAATAAGACTAAATAAATTAGGAAAAATTCATGGTTTAAACATGTATAAAATAAATTAAATTCTTATCAATTTATTAGAAATGAAAAAATCATTTGAAAGTAAAACAAAATCTTTTCTAAAAAAATGTTTTTATGTATACAATTTTAATTTATCTTGATAAATTAAATTAATCATTATTAGTGAAGTATTTAAATGAAATTTATATATTATATATTCAATATGATGTTTTATTATTGATCTATTATTTATCTATGCATGAGATAAGAATGAATCTAATTATATCCTTACAATCTATATTTTTCTAAAAAATAGTATCTTCGCGTTTTGCACAATTATTTTAATGTTAAAAATTTATACTTTTATAATTAAAAAAAAATTCCATTTTTAAATCCATATGTGAAAATTTTCTTACAATGATTTTTTTAGTATTTTCTAAAAATATTAAATTTTTTATGAATAGAGAAGACTACTGAATTTATAAAAAACTGTTATTTAGTTTATAGAATTTATAAATTTCATATTTTTTTTAATTTTTTTAAAAGTAAAATTTGTATAGTTATATTATTATTAACCAAATTCAGATCATTGGAAATGGTTTTTTGTTGAATTTTTGTATAAAAACTTTTTATACTTATGAAAAATGTTTCTTTAAAAAACTGCTTTTCTTCGCATCTACGGGATTAATTTTAAGTTAAAATTATCCTCTTCTATAAATTGAATTTGGTGAAATGGATTCAATATTTTGAATTATTAAAATTAATATTATATAATAAATACAACCTAATTTTTTTCATAGTGAATATTAAAAACACTAAAAATTAATTATCGAACTTATGGTTAAAACTGTTTTATCGAGGTGGGTAGGGGGGGTTAAACAAACCTATAAGGTTATGTTTGATAATTATAATTTTCTAAATCCTATTTTATGGACATATTTTGACATTATCCTATACCAACATCAATTATTTGTTCATTTGGAAGAATTTTTCTTGGGAACGACGTTATCGTTTTGTATTCTTTTAGGAAATTTGAAATGGATTTCCAAGTGCATCATTTCACCTACTTATAAATGGAAACATCATACCATCCCCTATCCACAATTCCAATGAATTTTGGTTTAGACAATACCTATTCATATACCTTCTTTAATTCCCTTACCATATCCTAGAGGCCTTGGTTTTATTTGGAAACCCTCTTATAATGTATTTTAGTGATAAAATAAAGAGGTTTTCTGATGTTAAAACATGTATAATGATTATCAAGACATGTGGTAATATATTTTAATCTCACTTTTATTCCTATGAGATACATGAAATATTCACCATTATTTTTTTATTTGGTGTTTATACTGAACATGATTGTCTCTTATGATGAATATTATAAAAATCACAAGGATTTAAATATCCTTATAAGGTTATTTATTTTATGGGGCTTATGATTTAAATATTATCAAAGTGGTATGTGATTTATTTTACTATCTAATTATTTATCATGATTGTTTTTTATGATTATAATGATGAAATTTAATGATATAGCTATATATAATTTCATATATTTTATTCTACTATGGTTATTTCTAGAGAATACATTTTTTCATACCATTTTCTTCCCTTTAAGAACTAAAGATAGAAAAAAAATGTTTTTAAGGAAAATCAACTTTATTTTTCTCTTTGATCAGAAATCCATTTTATTCCATGTCTTTGTTTTCTAAAAATGTTTCCAAGAATGTTCTCATTACACCCAACAATTTATTAAATGAATTATTTGTTACTGCCTGAAACCATCACTTATGGATCTGATTCTAAAAACATAAAATCTATATTTCTACCATTGATACTGATAAAAATAACCCAATTGTTTCTATTGAAAAAAATTACAACATTAATAATAAATATTGGATCACTTGTATAACCAAATAACTTTTATGTCTAAAGTTTTAGAGCATTAGGGAAAACATTTTCAACTAAATCTCATGAACAACTGGTTTATAAAGATCAACATCATCTCCCATTATACCCATCTTTTCATACTTCATGTTATGTCTTCAATATATCCATTAAAATCCCTCACATATAAAACATTTATAAAAAAAAATCATCAAGTATTATTTTTTATAACCAAGTAAAATGAAACATAAGATACTTTGGGCTTAGATAAATAGTAAGGGTAATCATGGGAGATATCAATTTTTGGGAAAAAAATCCCTCAAGGTAACATTGAATCATTTTTGAGGTTATTGTGTTTGTTGAAAAAGAGGGTTTACATGGTATGTTGTTGAGTTTTAGAGATCTTATTGAAAATATATGTTGAAAAAGAACCATGAAAAAGGAATGGATGATCTGGAGGTGGATTAAAAGGAATGTATACAAGGTGGCGCCATTTTCTAGCATTTTCCAATTTTTTTGGTCCAATATTTGGATATTGGAGAAAAGTGTTTTTGGAAAAGGGAGTTTCATGACAGCCATCATAAGATTTAGAAAGTTCCGTGACATATGTTTTTAAAGATCAAAACATAAAAATATGGAAAAGGAAAGAAGGTTGCGCAAGTTATGGAGCGACGTGCAAGGTGACTAGTGCGATAGAGGCTAGAGCGAATGAACTTTCATGGTGAGGGGAAAGTTGCGTGCCTCACACATAGGGTCTCCAAAATGACTATAAATAGATGGATACCCCCTAATTATAGAAAATATCAACACTGAGAGAAAATTGGAGCTCTATTCAAGCAAGTGGTGAGGGTGTGCAAGTAAAGAGTTATTTAGAAGTTGCGCACTAGAAGTGAGTTGCACACCAATAGTTATTTGGCTGTTAAGGAGTAAGTGTTGCACAAGTTTGGATTAGCGCGCAAGGTAGTTTTTATATGAAAAGGGTGACACTTGTGCATCGTGATTAAAGTAGCATGTAAGTCAACCCAAGGTTTCATTAAGGTGTGAAGTTTCCCAATACATCTGTGGTAAAGCGGTATTCAACAGTGCATGAAAATTAGAATTCAATAGATCATCTACATACAGTAGAGGATGCATTCATCAGTGATGATAAAGGGACCTACAAGTCCATAAACTATGTGCGGATCCATTCCAAGAGAATTGGGAGAATTAAGAGGAATACGGTGATCCTTTCCACCAGTAGTGATCCAGAGAAAGAGACATAGGGAGTGACCCATGGGAATGTAGTGAGCATACCCTATAGCTTGTAAATATAGTTATCCTAGGAATAGAAGTGATCTATATCGAACCTAGTAAACAATATTGTGATTTTAGTGGACTTGGTAAATTGGAACATTGCCATTATATGCTCCTTGTATATAGCCTAGTGAGTGTGAACCAAGTAAAATTGTTTTGTCCCTTGCATGATTTAATTTCTCTTCATATATTGCTACACAAGAAAGAGAGAAGAATGTTTTGTTTAATGATGAAACACTATCAAAAGAGGATTAGTTTTTATCTGTTATACCTTGATTCACCACATATTAGTGTATTTAACCTAGTGAACTTGACAATTGGTATAAGAGGGAAAAGTTAATTTTTGTGTTTCTCTCTTAAGGGTTTCAATAGAGGTTGTCAACCACAAAGGTATTCCAATCATTGAAAAAAATAATTTTTATTTATGGAAGAATTGGATGCATAACTACTTCTGATCTTTATGAATGGATGTGTTTACAGAAACCGATGCATGGTATTTTTGAATACATTGACTGTGGTAATTTATCATAGGTTGAGTGGAGAGAATTGTATGCTGACGCCAAAGGAATTAATGATTTAGGGGGAGACCCATCTAATGAAATTTTTACTAAAGTGATGTCATGTAACACATCACATGATATATGGAAAAAGATATTGAATATATATGAAGGGGATTCAATGTTCAGAGAGGAAAAGATACAGATTGTTTTTGGAACAAGAACGAATATTTGAGAATGAACCAAAATGAAATTTTTGAAGAATTATTTGATAGAGTAAATGTTATAGTGGAAGACATTCATGGTCTGGGAGAAGTAATTAAAGATATAAAGATTATGAAGTGTATCTTGAGGAAACTTCCACCTCAGTACAATCCAAAAGTTTTAGTTCTGGAAGACAATGATCCAAAAGTGATGAAATTGGATAACTTTCATAGTACCCTTATAGCATATGAAATGAGAAATGATGACAATGATGCTGTGGAAAAGTTAAAATAAAAAGAGGTGGAATTAAAGGCTATGAATAATCTCTCTATTTAAGATAGAAAATAATATGAAGAAATAAATGAGGTGATTTTATTCCTTTACTCAAATATTAAAATAGGAAAAGAAAAGGTCAAAAAGAATCTTCCACTTGCATGTTTTCAATGTGGAAAAGTTGTAAATCTTGCAGCAATGTTCCCTAAGAAGTTTCAAAAAGATGATGAGGATGGAGTTGAAATTCTCATGAAGAAGTCTACAACCTATGTGATAGGGAATAACAAGTTTAATATATATTTATTCAAAAAGAAGAATCTAATTTCAAGGGAGGATGATATTTTAAAAGAATCAAAGGTAGAATAATTGGAGGACTGTAAGGATCATGAAGATAATGCTATAGTGGAAATTGTAGGACATTCTATAATAAATGAAGAAAGATACAATGAAGAATGTGAAGTTGAAGGAAGAGTATACCTTCATGTTGATATTGAATCCACTCTTGAAGAAATAGATGTGTAGAGTGCCAAAATGAAGAAATCAAATAAAGTGGTTCATGACGCCAAACTATATATGCAATAGCAGGTTTAAGAGAAGTCTGAGAAGAATGAAGAAATTCCAAAACTGAAGTATTCAATGATAGGGATTTCAAAAGTTATTGTTTAGTACAAGCTCAAAATTGAATAATAGAAAATAGAAATCAATAATTTTACTGAAACTAGAAAAGATCAAATCCAATGTATCAAGGGACTCAAACAAGAGGTTGTCTATCTATGATGAAATTTTAAGGATAAAGAAAATATTTCAACTATCGATACATAATTAGGAAGAAAGATAATTTAGGAAACCTAGAAGATACAAGTGGAACATAAAAGGATATAAGAATAGAAGAAACAATCACATAAAAATGACAAGATGTGTATGTGGCTTAATCAAAAGAAAAAAAGAAGTCATGGTTGAATTCATACCACTAGCACCTACTTAGAGATTGAATATTGATTTGGGTAGAAAACATAATCAGAAGATTAAGAGAACCCAAAGGAAATTTAGAGGCATATAAGTGACACATAGTATTGCACCTTACATCAGGTGTTATTGCTGTAGAAAGATGGGCCACTCATAAAATATGTGATCCATATTCAGGAGATACCGAAGGGCACATGAATAGTAGTGGAAGCCAACCAGAGCACGATAATCTAGAATATATTTTGAGGGAAATTGTTTTTGGTGTTGAGTATTTGGGAACATTTCAAGATATTGTACATCAAACATGCATATAAATGTGCCAAAGCAGAACCAAAGTGGTCTCAAGAAGAAAATAAAAGAATCAACAGGTGAGTTAAAAATGAAAAATTGATCTGAAGATCTATAAGATGAAGCTAATCCATCACATATTGAGGAATATCAAGATTATCATTCCATGTCAGATATGAAGTCAAACACATGGGTCAAAAAGAAGAAAGTTGAATAGTCAGTGGTCACATAGATTTCTTTTAAAGCATCAAATCTCACTATAATACTGATCATTGATAGTGGATGTATCTCACATATAATAAGAAATAAGGATCTGGTGACCAGAATCAGGTATGATAAGGAGGGTATTGTAAGATTTGGTAATTGTGAAGGCATGAAGATTTTTGGCTTGAGAAAATACAAGTTTGGGGTAAAATACATGAGACATGCTGATGTCTTAGTTATTGAAGTTCTTAGTCACAACTTTCTTAGTATCAGTCAACTGTGTGACTCAGAACATTCCATAAGTTTTTCAAAGAAATTTTGTGTTATCAATGATAAATATGGTGATATTGTTTTGCATGGAAAGCATACAAAAGGGAATCATTACCTCATAAGTGGATAAGAAGATACTTTATTTTTTTCTAAGGAAAAAGAAAATAAGTTGTGGCATAAACGTCTTGGCCACTTGATCCAAACGTCCTTGGAAGATCTAGTGAAATACGATGCTTCTTGAGTTCTCCCTATATTATCACGTGATTTTACCCATACATGTAATGGTTTTCTTCAAGGGAAGATCATTTGAAAGACATATAATCCAAAAGAGAAAAGGTGAAAAAAATTGCTCGAGTTAGTGCATATTGATGTGTGTGGAACAATTTCACCAAAATATATTTATGGGAGGAGATATTATGTTCCCTTCATTGATGATTTTAGTAGAATGGTGCGGGTTTCAATCAATACTCACTAGTATGAAGTATTCAGTTGCATTATAAGATATCGACGGACAGTTAAAAAGATGGTAGGTCCGAAAATTCAGAAAATAAGAATAGATAATAGAATAGAGTTAACAAATATCCAAGTGGAGGATTATATCAACAAATATGGGATAAGGAATTAGGTTTCATTTATAATAAATCCACAACAGAATGAGTAGTTGAGTGAAGAAATCAGATTTTCAATAACATGGACATAACAATTCTCATTAAGAAAGATCTTCTAGATAGATTTTGGAAAGAATAAATGATGACAATAATATACACTTCAAATAGAGCATTACTATGTTTGAAAGAAGAGAATATTGAATATGAGATATGGTATAGAAACAATACATAATTTAAATACTTTTGAGTCTTTGAAAGTAATTGTTACATTCTCAATACAGGGAAACACTGGAAGTTCAAGTACCTTGGAGATAAAGGGATATTTCATGTCTGCTCAAAGAAAACAAAATAATATAAATGCTTTAGTCTATAGCTCAAAAAGATAGTTGAAATACATGATGTAAATATAGTATAGAATGAGTAGAATATTCAGAAAATAGATGATGAGTATCAAGAGGATAGTGATAAAGAGATAAAAGATCATGGGATGTTCCTGTTCTAGAGGTTGATTTTAAAAAAGTCTCATATGATGAAAAGGATGAGAATAAATTAGTATCTATACAGAGACCGACGAGAAGAGATGAAATTGATAGTCAAAATATAATTGGTGATTAAACCACACTAGTATATACAAGGAGGATAAAGACTCTATAGAAATAATCATACTTATCATAGGTAGTGCCTAAATGTTTTAGTGAAGAAGTTGGAGATGGGAATTGGGTTCAATATATAAATGAATATCTTGACCAAATTGAGAAGAATCAGGCATGGGAGATTTTTTTGAGGCCAATAGATAAGAATTTCATTGCAAAAAATGGGTCTTTTGTAACAAAATGAATTAAGATAGTGTTGTGATTCATAACAAAGAATGACTAGTGTTTAAAGGGTACTCCTAGATAGAGGGTATTGATGTTGATGAAACATTTTCACATGTTTTAGGGATAGAGACAATTCGATTATTCTTGTTCATAGAAGATAAAAGAAATTTCATGTTCTTCTAGATGGACAAAAAGTCAACATTTTTGAATGGGGTTCTAGAAGAAGAAGTTTATATTGAGAATCCAGATAGTTTTTTCATTCACAAAGATGATAATAGAGTTTTTCAGATAAAGAAGTATTTATATGGTTTGAAGAAAGCACCAAGAGCATGGTATTCAAGGCTAGACCATTTTCTGAAAAGATTGGGTTTCAGCATAGTGAATTTGATTATAATCTATATTTTAATCATGAAAGTAATAAAATAATGACGGTGTTGGTATGTAATGATGATTTAATATTTGGAGGATCTAACGAAGTGTAGTGTAGATAGTTTTCTAAATTCATGAAAAGTGAGTTTGAAATTTCTATGATTGGTGATCAATCATTTTTTATTAGTTTACATGTGACACAGGTAAGGAATTACACATTCATTTCTCAATCAAAATTTTACAAGAAAGTTTTGAGTAGGTTTGGAATGGATAATTCCAAGGATATGATGACTCTAGTGGCTACCTGGATGAAACTATCTTGAGATGATGATGGAAAAGAATTTAATATCACATAATAAATGAAAATATTTAGAATTATACTATACTTGACAATGATAAGACCTCATATTGTTTTTTTCACATTCCAATTAGAGTGATATCAAATCAATCCCAAATAATGCCACAAGATTTTTGTGAAAAGAATAATTTGGTATATCAAGGGCACTGTGGATTTTGGTTTGATGTATAATAAAATATTTCATCTAGAGTTATTGGGATATACAGATTCCAATTGTACTAGATCAATATATGATAGAAAATCTAATTTAGAATGTTCTTTCTATCTTGGTGGCTTGTGTATTTCTTGGATAATTGAGAAACATGATTGAATTCATTAAAAACCAAAAAATCTGTAAATATTATGTCTACTCAAGCATACATGTAGTTATTTTGGATGAAATAACATATTGATGACATGGGAGTTGAAGTGAAGTCTCTGATCAGAATCTATTGTGGTAACTCAAGTGCTATAAATCTCATAAAAAATCCCATACATAACTCAAGGACAAAGCACATTGAAATAAAATATCATTTTATCAAGGAGAAGGTGGATCAATGACTTGTAATGTTGGAGTATGTGCCTACAATTCTATAGGTTATAGATGTTTTGATGAAGGCCTTACCCAGATAATCATTTGAGAGGCATCGACTGGCTCTAGGAGTCTAAGTGACTTTCCATACTTGAAAAAGTGTGGATGTGGGGCCCCCTCTTCCTGAGGTATAGTGTGTTTTCCCTAATGTATGGATCTATGTTCTTTACCCAATTTTATACCTCTAAGGAGTGTCCTTTGGGTTTATTGAAAAAGGGGGAGAATGTGTGGCTGTTTAAAGGGTTAAAATTTCTTTATCAAGTCATGGGGAGAAAGAAGATAGGTGGAGCAGCGAGATAGGTGAAAAAAAAGATAAGGGGAGAAACAAGATAGGGGGATTAGGAGTATTAAATCCAATTATGATAGAGGTGATCAATAAATTATTATATATCATGATAGATAAGGTTCATGATGAAATCAAAAGAGTGTTTTTAGAATGGAATGAAGTGATTCATTGATGAATTTTTCATATTTCTCTTGTTTCTCACACCGATTATGAATCATGTGGGCTTAGAGTATGTGTTGAGAAAATATTTTATCTCCATCTAAATTCCATGAAGAAAATGTTGATGGAATATTGATGAATTAGTAAATAGGTATACTTTTATGAAATAGTTTTCAATAAACCCAAAGGGGGAGATTTTTGGGAAAAAATCCCACAAGGTAACATTGAAGATTTTTTTTGGTGATTGCATTTGTCAACAAATAGGATTTCCATGGTTAGTTGTTGAGTTATAGAGATATTATTTACAATATATGTTGAAAAATAACCATGAAAAAGGAATGGATTATATAGAGGTGGTAGAAAAAGAATGTATACAAGGTGGCACCATTTTCCAGCATTTTCCAAATTTTTGAGTCCAAAATTTGAAGATTGGAGATAAGTGTTTTTGGAAAAGGGATTTTGTTCTGACCATCAAAAGGTTTAGAAAGTTTCACACCATATGTTTTTCAAGAGTAGAACATCCAAATATAACAATGTAAATAAGTACACACAAGTTATGGAGCAATATGCAAGGTGAAAGCAAGATAGAGGATAGAGAGAATAGACTTTTGAGGTCGGTGGAATGTTGCACACCTCATGCCTAGGATCATAAAAATTATTATAAATAGAAGGAGACCCAATTATTCTAAAAAATATAAAAACATAAATAAAATAAAAGCTCTGTCCACGCAAGTGGTGAGGGAGTTAAAGTGAAGGGTTATTCAGAAGTTTTACACCAGAAGTGAGTTTCACACCAATAGTGATTTTGGCATAAAGGAATATGTGTCACACAAGTTTGGAGTAGCACACAAGGTTGATTTTCTATGAAAGAGGTGAAAGATACACATTGTACTTAATATAGAGCACAAGTTGACCCAAGGTTTCATGAAGGTGTGAAGTTTCCCAATACATCTATGGTAAAATGGTATTCATAAGTGGATTAAAGTTAGAATTCAATAAAGAAAAACATATAGTGGCGGATGTATTCATTAGTGATGATGAAGGGACCTACAAGTCTATAAACTGTGTGTGGATACCTTCCAAGATAATTAAGCTAAGGAAGAGTAAGATGATGATCCTTTCAACTGATAGTGATCTAGAGAAAGAGACATAGGGAGTGACCCTTGTGAATGTAGTGAGAAGACCCTAATCCTTGTAAATGCAGTGAGCCTAGGCATAGAAGTTATCCAGTCCGAACCTTGTAAACGGTAGTGCACTTTTAGTAGATTTGGTACATCGGATCATTGCTGTTGTATGATTCTTGGATGTATCCCATTAAGTGTGAAACATGTAAAATTGTTGTGTCCCATGCATGATTTAATTTTTGTTCATATATTTCTATGGGAGAAAGAGAGAAGTGCATTTTTTCAATTACAAAACAAGATCAAAAGGGGCATTAGTTTTTATCTGTCATGACCTGATTCACCCCCTCTCAGGTTTTTTAACTTAATGGTCCTAACATCAATCGATAATCTTATAAAATCATAATATAATCAAAAGGGTATAATATCTTGACCATAAACTAAAAAGTTCATATCAAATATAGAAAGATCACAAACATGAGTTATAAAATAATACATTTACATTTCAAAACACATGAATCATAAGAATTATAATTCATCAAACCTCAATAATGACCCATAATTTCATGTCATAAATGTGCGTGAGATCATAAAAAGAATATAAATCATTTAATATTTTAGGGTTAACTACCTAGACCATCATATCAGGCATCAACACCTATTTCCCTTAATGAATGAAGTACATCGACTTTTTTCCCATAACAGAACAAGCATATAAAATTGTTTACCATAACTATCTCATGAGATATAATACTTTACCCAATTCATTGGAGGAAGATATAGGTCCCACATATTAAATAATGAAAACCATACATATGTGTTTCACATGATCATAAATCATTTATCATATTAGAACCCATGAAAATAAATGGGTTTCATAAACATTATATATTTTAATCATAAACATAAACAAACTAGAGATATAATAAGGGCATCATTGGATTATATTCCTAGTAAAGTATAAGTAAAATCATAGTTTTTAATATTATATGTAAAATGATTTTGAATGATCACTTGGAATAATTCTTAATGAAAATAAATTTTCCATTTTAAAATCACCTATTTTATTAAAAACATGTACACTTCAATATGAAAAATAAATAATTTGAAAATAAAATTATAAAATTTCATAAGAAGAATAAAATTATTGATGAGTCATGAAAAATTGAAAAATCCACTCATTTTGTATAAGTTAAAAAATAAATTGCCCGATAGCCTGAATGCCTTATTTTTATTGATTTTTGATAACCCCCATTTTAAGGGATGAGGGGGAACCCTTACAAGGCTGGTAGACATAGATATTACATGAACCATAGGTCTTAGGAAATATGTAGGCTATAACTACTTGGAACTGCTCCTCCCCATCTACTTCATCATGACGAGATTGTGAAATAAACCCTTAACACTTTAGTAACTTTTGAATCATAATACCCATGAAAGAATGATCTTTAGATGGATATTTATATCCCATAATTTTAATGATATGATTCAAGAAATACATTCATAGGATTTATATACATTACACAAAATAAACAAGTAGCATATATGGATTGTGTCCCACAGAAATAAAAGTGAGATGAAAATATCCTACCTTGAGTATGATTTATCATGGATGTTCACTATCATATGGAATAAAAAAATAATTTAATTTTAAATTTATTAATAAAAATTTTCAATTTTATTATGCCTTTTATATCCCTTATGTATATGTTATATATAGTTACATAATCATTTATGTTCATGTCAGATGCTTTGAGGATATTCATTTTATAAGTCCAGAGTGACTTTGGTAGGTTGGCTATGGTTAAAGTGGTAATTATTCCATCATATATAGAATAATAATCATGAAATAATAATCATTTTATTACACATTTAAATCAAACAATTAAATATGGTTATTAAAAATAAACTACCTTACAATCCTAGAGATGGTAAGTCATATGTACACTGAGTAACGTTTACATTTTGTAATAATCATTAAAGAAAAAAGATAAGTATTATTTTATCTATTTAGAATGATAGTGATATTTTATATATATAATATTAATTATTTAAATATAATTATATATTTATATATATCATCAATGTGATTTGGTGTCACAAATCGGCCTGAGTTAACCCAAAAACAGTCACCCGAGCCGACCTATGATAGGGCCCGAAAGGTGTTTTTGATCCTTCTGGACTAGAAAATAGTTACAAGACTCAAATATATCATAGTGGGAATAATTTTTAAAAATAAAGGACCAGGATAAATCAATTTAAATATAGTATAAATAATAACCAATAATAACTGAATATCTAGACATACAAAATTGATCCAAATACAATAACTGTAGAACAAAACAAAAACTACAGAGATGAACTAAAACCAAAATGATACTAACATGACATCCACGTGACTTTATGGTCACCAAAAATAATAGAACCAACCTAATCTAAAGGAAAACTACAACAAGAAAAATGAAACTGCAAAATAGCTAGGGTTTACTGATTCTGAGTGGCACAAGTAGGGTGTGTGTATAAATTACCCAGTAGGTAAGAACCATAGAGTCCATACATTCCATATCATAAAAAGTCCATAAAAACTAGTTATAAGTACATTAATTAATATAAGGATTTATCATTTTAAATATCCAAATAGTCCTTTCCATGTAAGAACATTTTATAAACAACACACATTTCTTTTTTTTAAGATGATTTTCCATTACAAACCCAACTTGAAAACTAAAACCCCAAAAAAATCCATACTTGCGGAAAAAAATATGATATGATGAAAATAATGAAAATAGAACAAGTAGTTAATCTTTTAATAAAATAAATCATAACATGCAGTCAATAATCATGGGAATTTCCTAAACATCTCTATAAGAAATCTCTAGAAATACTCAGTTCGGATTCACCTTTCAGCATATGGTGAAGATTCATAGTCAATAACCAACTATCCACTCTAACCTAGCCAATAAAATGGAACTTACCACCTTGCCTCTTAAAAAATATAGGGATACCAAACAGTCTAATTGGGGTAGATAAGAAACTGTCACTCAAACCTCTAAATGATTCCCAAGAATCCCATGATAATAGTACATAGTGAATTGGGAGGATTTCACATGTGTGGATAAGAATGAAATCCACAACCTCCATTCTTGACTTGATCAAACACTGAAACCACCTATGTGATGACCGACTACTCAGAGGGTCCACCATTAGGTTCCCATCACACATCAATCCATACAAAAGTGCCAACTGGGCCTTTATGTCACATGATCTTTAAAACCATTTCTCAAACCATTGTGAAATACTAACTAGGCTGACCCATCAAATCACTTTAAAACCAATTTACCAAATAAAAAAAAGGTGACAATTAGAATTTAATATTTTGAATACAAATCCATTTTTAAAATCATTTCCAAAACTGAGGTGAAAGCCTACCACACACTAGAAAGCATTTGAACAAGATTTTTATGTTATTAAAAATTTAAACCACACCTCAAGATTCCAAACAAGCCTAGATTTATGAAACATATTTAAAATCACCATGAAATTATTAAAAAACAAAACAACCATTTATGAACCAATGAATTAATTTGAAATCACTAGGGGTTTGAAAGAACCATTCAGAATGAAGTGGGATAGAGAAGAAAAGAAAAGGAATATAAACATTTTGAAAAATGAGTTAAAAAGATAAATTTCATGATAAGAAACATCATCATTTGTAAGACTATCCATATGTGAACCCTATTCACATTTGTATATTCCCACATCCAATGGAATACTAATGGTCAAACCAATAAAAGAAACCCATAACCAATTTAAAGAGTCCCTATTATCATTTACACCAAACATAATAACCCACATATAAGCCCCACAACACAAAGAGGTATTATAACCACTCCCAAATATCAATAAACAATGAAAATAAAATCACCAAATAATTACCAATGACAATAATTATCTCAAAAAACTGAATTACATTTTAAAAATTCCATTAGAATTTTAACAAAGAACTTGAAAACATATACAAATATACATAATTAGGAAGAACCTTTGAAAACCAATTCACATCAAATTTTCACCATAAAAAACCACAAAATAATACAAAAATCACATTACAAGCATGAATCACACGTTTAGAAATATATTTAAGAAATATCAAGCCCTAATAGAATGTGATAGTAGGGAAAATATTGGAAACACCAACCTCAATGAAATGAGTATGCGATGAAAATATTAGAGAGAGAATAACACACCCCAAGAGATAATTAACACACCCTATAATCAATGGAATACCAGATAAACATAAACCCTATCCTCTAGTGTTTATCCAAGAGAGATCTCATCGAAGGAAAACCATGAAATCCTAAGAGGAGAAGGAGAATAGGATTAAATTAGCCAAAAAATCAAAAAAAAATCACCTAGAAAATTGAGGGAGATTCAATGGAGGAAGATAAGCCAAGGGGGAGGGATTTGGGATCCCCCTTCATGTGCCAAAAAACAACCAAGGGGGAAGAAACCCAAAATGGGTTAAAATTAGGGAGAGGAAAATATGAATTTATAACTTTTTAATGACCTGGACAACTCACATGGTTTGACCACATAGCTTGACAAATTGTGTTCCAACTGTGTTCACTGTACTAGATAAAAGGGAAAACCACATTGTTTGTCCATATAGTTTGGAAAATTTTGCACCATGGTTCTATAAAAAATTCCATAACCCCCTCTTGTGATTACCACATGGTTTCCTCTAACTACATGAATTCCTTGACCCATGCCATTGCCAGAAAAAAAATATACATAGTTACTTCTTGGCCTCTAAAGGTTTGTTACAATACATTCACAATCCATGAAAGGATAACCATTAAAGAAGAAAATGATATGAAAATTACCTCATCCTCAATGGTATACATGATTAAACCCCAAACATTTCACATGCTAAAGAGCCACCAAGAAGCTCCAAAACTAAAAATTTCACCAAGAACTCAACCAAACCATAACCAAAATACTCAACATCAAGAAAATATTAAATTAAAGGAAAAAATGTGGTTAGGGTGTGATAATTCTCCCCACCAAAAAAAATTTCTTCCCCTATAAAGTCACCCTACCGAATGAGTTATAAAAATCAAGATCAACACCGAACAATGCATAATGGAACCACAAGATTTGGGGTGACCTTTTACTCCACACGTTAGACCTGACCAATTATAAGGGAAAACTAAAATAAGGAGAACCACGGGGAAGGGGTTATTACCAATAGAAGAAACCATCTAGAACTAACCTACACAGGGATCAAGAACTCCTCAAACAAACCAAACCCCGAACAGAAGGGGAAGCCCATGTAAGAAAAACAGAGTAAACCATGATTCATAATTTCTAAAAAACAAAAGCATCTTCTAAACATAAAAAATTAGAAGTTAAAACTGATCTATAAGGCTAGACACAAAGGATTATCAAAACGAAATTAAACCAAAAAATATTCAAGAAAATGAGGACTCTAAGCCTTTACAATAAAATGGGTCATCAAACAAAGATGAATACAAACATGGAAATTTAAATTATCACCGATCCAAAAAATAAGAAAAATATAGGCCAATGTTCCCTAAAATCATGATTTATGATATTTTGAAGATATTTGTTTTAAGTAATATAAATATAACCCTAATGTATTAAAGCATATACTGCCCCACAACCTAGAGCTGGCATCCATTGATCAAAACTTCCTTTTATAGAGATGCTTCTTGTAGAACTTCTCAAGGTGAAATATGTGGCTCCATTGATGGAAAGTCTTAAAAGGATTATGTTAGAAGGGATTTGAATTATTGAACATACCACACTAGACGTATAATAAAGAAATATCCAATAAATGAGAAGCTGTTACTAATAATGTAGATTTCTCAGAAACAGGTTCCTCTAGCACACACCTCTCTATAAATGGGGAACCTTCACGAGTGATAACTACCACCAACTTCACACCAGGAACCAACTCCTATAGAAATTCCTCTTTAACTAACATCTCAAAATGAGATTCCCCGGATGAAATGAATAACTCCCTACTCTCTGAATGAATACCCCATAAGAATATAGGATCTTTCAACTAATCATGTTATGCCACCTCCATAGAAAAAGGAACCAACTCCTTGAAGTGATCTATATAGGCCATCATTATTTGTTGGACTTTATAAACACCCAAGAACTCTAAAACTTTATTCACCTTCACCTCCTATGGTTTGAACTATCTGATAAAAGCGGTATTAAACACTTACTAATAAATTGCTACTTGTAATGATGAAAAAACTATCACCTTACACTACTCCAAACATATACCATCAAACAAATCTGGAATAGCTAGAACCCTCTTGGATTTAGGATTTCCCAATGACCTGGAAGAATTCTCAGATTCTTTAAGCCATTCCACTTCCTCTTACAGAACATGATCACCATAAAAAATATAAAAAATCCTAGAAAAACCAAATTACACCAATCTACTAGGAGTTTGGATAGATCTAAAAAATGGAAGAAACATTCTAGACACCTCAGGGATTTTTTGTGCGGCATACTCTGAGAAAAAAGAAAACACAAGACCAAAATCAGCATCAACCAAAATTCAACAAAAAAGAACAACCTAATACAAAAAAACCAGGTCAAAAATAAAACATTAAAAAACCAAGCCAAAATATTATTTCAAAATTTCCATTTCCTACTCACTTTCAAAGACACTTGTCCCTAAGGACATATTCCAAATGCCAACACCCATGTTCAAAACCAACACACAAACCAAGTCCCACCTTAAAAACAAAACCAAACCCCAAAAACCATTTTTATCTTGAAATATTATTTTTAAAAAAAACTTTCATTTCAAAATCCATATACACCATCCAAATCCAAACAAACACAAAAATCACACTGAACACCTGAAATAGGGAACTAGTGACGATGAAAAACCTGATCACATGGTTTGGTTGACCATGCCCCAATAAAATATCAATCACTATGAATACCTTGAACCATGAACCCGATCCTCATGGGTCAAAACTCCATGTAAGACCACCATGTAGCACCACCTCACATCAATTTTCATTCACTATAAACACAGACTAAAGAAAAATACACAAGTCCCATACTACCACTGGAAACTCAAGGCTAAGGACGATAAAGGGTTTATGACATCCTTCCCATACTAAATATAGAGTCATAACAATCCAAATCTCTATTATACATGATTTACTAAAAAAAGGACTTCCCTAATACCATTTTGTCAGGAACCAACCCAGGTTGAACCCGAATCAATCACCCAAGCTGGCATGTGACATAGACAAAGAGGCATTCTCGATCCTCCTAGGATAGGGACTAGCACTGAGAATCAAAGATATCATAGTGGTAATTATTTAGCCAAATAAAAAATGAGGATTAGACAAATAAAACAAAACAAATATATATAACTAACAGTAACTAAATATCCATAAATACAAAATTGATCCAAATACAACAATTGTGGAACAAAAAAGAAACTAAAAAGATAAAAGCAAACCAAACCACTACTAACATGATCTCCATGTGACCTCATGGTCACCACCAACCATAGGAACAAAATAATATAAAGGAAAACATAAACCATAAACCTAAAATTGTAAAAAAGATCCCGTCTACTAATGCCAAGTGACACAAGTAGGTTGTGATAATAAACAAACCAGTAGTTAAGTACCATAGAGTTCATATATTTTCTTTCTTGAAATAGTCCATAGAAACTAGTTTGAAATATAATAATGAAAACAAGGTTTTATCATTTTAAATAGCCAAATTAAAATTTATAGGAAACAATATTTAATAAACAACACACTCACTGACTCTCTTTTGAAAAAAGTTTTTTGTTACAAACCCAACATTCAAACCCATAACCCAAAAAAGAATATATAAAGGAGGATAAAAAGGGGATATGATTAAAATAATGAAAATATAACAAGTAAGTAATCATGAAACAAAATAAAATAGAACATACAAAAAATAATCATTGGAATTTCCTAAACATATCTTGAAGCAATCCCTAGATATAATTAGTTTTGACTCACCTCACGGAATATGGTGAACCTCCAAAGTTAATAACCAACTAGATGCTCTAACCTAGAAAATATAGTGGAAAATCCCACTTGACCTCTAAGTAAATACAGGGGGTACCAAACCATATAATCAGGGTTAATAAGAAATTGTCACTCAACCCTCTAGATGATTCCCAAGAATCCCATGATAATAGTAAATGGTGAATGGGGAGGTCCTCACATGCATGTCTCAAAATGAGACCCAAAACCACTGTGATTACCTAGCCCAAACAAGAACACCACATATGCGATGATTCTATCCTTGTAGGGTCCACCATAGGGATTTCCATCACACATTAATTCATACCAAAGTGGAAACTGAGCCTTTATGTCACGTCATCTTTAAAACAATTTCCCAAACCATTGTGAAATACTAACTGGGCCTACACATCATGTCACTTTAAAGCTAATTTCCCAAATACAACACAAGGTTAAAACTAGGCCTTTATCATTTCAAATCTAAATCCATTTCCAACATCATTTCCAAAACTGAGGTGAAAACATACCACAGGCAAGAAAGGTTCCAAACGTGCCTTTATGTTATGAAAAAAATAAACCAAACCTGAAGATTCCAAACAGACCTAGCTTTAGGAAACACCTTTAAAATAAACATTAAATTAATTTAAAGACCAAATAACCATTTAAGAACCAATGAATATATTTTAAATAACTAGGGTTTTGAAATAACTATTCAGAATGAATAAGTATAGAGTTGAAAAGAAAACGAAGAAGAGCATTTTGAAAATGAGGTTAAAAAGGGAAATTTATTGAGAATAACCATCATCATTTGTAATAATATCCATATGTTCACCCTACATACATATGGATATGACCATATCCAATGGAACACCAATGGTCAAACCAATATAAGCACCCCACAACCAATTTAAAGACTCACCATTATCATTTCCACCAAACAAAATAACCTACACATAATCACCACAACACAAAGAGGCATTATACCCACTCAAAAAGCTAAACTCACAATGAAAACCAAATTACTAAAAATTAAATAAGGCCAACCATTATCTCAAAATGTATAATTAAATTTTAAAAAGTCCATTATCATTTTAATAAATACCATGCATACATATACATATAGACATAATTATGAAGACCCTTTAAAAACCAATTAATATCAAAATTTCACCATGAAACACCATTAAAAAATCAACAATCACATCACAAGAATTAATCACACCTTTATAATTATATGTTTCAAAGTTCAAGATTCAATGGAATGTTATGGAAATGAAATTAATGGAAAAACCTACCTTAATGACATGTTGATGTAAAAAAACATAGGGAGAGGGAATAACTCACAATAAGAGACAATACGAACACCCCAGAGTCAAAGGAACACAATATAAACATCAACCATATACTCTAGAGTTCATACAAGAGAGAACTCACTAAAGGAAAACCAAGAAATCTTGAGAGAGGAATAAGAAGAAGAGAAAATTGTCCAAACACTCAAAGAAACTCACCTAGAAAGCTTAACATAGCTTCAATGGTGGAATAGAATCCAAGTGAAAGGGGTTTGGGATCCCACTTCATGAAATAAAACTGACAAATGAGGAAGAAACCTAAAATTGATTAAAAGGAGTGAGGGGAAAAGTGGAATTCACCACTTTTTAATGACTTGAAAAACACGCACGGTTTGGATGAATGATTTGAAAAACCATGACCTAACCATATGCACTCTAATATATAGAAGGGAAAACCTCATGATTTGGATACATAGTTTGGAAAACCATGTTCCAACTATATTCTATGGTTCTCTCTAAAATTTCAGAACCCCCTGGAACTCTTTCCACATGGTTTCCTCAAACTGTGTGAAAGTAGTGCTCCATGCCCTTGACCCTAAAACAAGAGACACAGTTACTACTTGGCCAATTTTTTTTCCCAAACCGTGCACAATTCATTTAAGGATAAACATAAAAAAAAAATTGAAAATGACCTCAGCATCAATAGGCCACACTATTAACCCCGAAACTGTGCACACAAATCATGTACATGCCAAAAGCCACCCTAAAACTCGAAAACTCAAAAGTTTCCATAAGGGAATTGACCCTAAACTTAGAAAAAATATCCAAAATCAATAAAAGTATAAAATAAAGGGAATTACATGGCTGTGGTGTGATGTGTGGTGATGAAAATAAGTCACATCACTTCGTGGAGGTGGTAGTCCACACGTACTCATTAATGACATTATAATTTTTCACTCCAAAGAAAGGTAAGAAGTTAAATGAAATATTATAATTTTAGAGTGACAAATATGTCATTAATATAATATATATATATATATATATTAATTTCATCATTATAACTAGTCATGAAAGACTATAATAGAAAAACATTTACATTGGTTCATGAGTTTGTAGTATGCCATACACATGAAAGATGAATTCTTCTCCCATTTGATGGATGTTGGAGATGAATATAGGTGAATATTTTAACATTATAACATATTAGTATATGGATTATACTAGTGTTATTATTTTATCATGGTTGAAGAACATTTTACAAATGTGGAACATGAAACAAAACTAACAAAACCATATAAAAATTATATATCTTCTTTGGAAAACATCCTTTGATTAATACCTTAATCATTCTAAGGTTCCTGTTATGCATAAAATAACGACTATAGAGTAATGGGATAAATTATAGGAATGTATTTGGGAAGGTATTTGATGAACGTTTTTTATGTGTGATGTAATAAGAAGAACAGGTTCCCTTTTATAAGAGAGGGCATGATCACTCTTTGAATTTCACATAATATTAAAAAAATATAAATTAATATTCAATTAAAAATGTATCCAAAGTGGTTTATTTAGATGATAAGATGATTATGGGTTAAAATCCTCTAATATAATAAAAAAAATACAAAATTTGACTATATTTATACCCATATGTTTTTGCAATAACCCCAATTTAACCACTTTAACTCTTGTTGTGATAACATGAATTTTACGTCTTTGAGGGTCAATATAGTTACTATAAAATGACCAAAGACCCATAAATGAAACATAGTTGATATTTTTTAACTTTATTAAAATAATTTTAATGAATTTAATATTTTAGGAATTTTATATCATTTAATAAAATATTATTTACTTAAAAATATAAATAATGACAATTTTTAGAACTTTCACTTCAATAATATCAAGAAAAAATATAAAATTCAAAAAATATGTTTATTTATATACCTAACATGTCATGGTAGTATCTAATTTTTTTATTACATTATTTATCTAAAATTATATTTATTATAACATTTTTAATATCATTTATTTGATTTTATCATTAATTGAATAATTACTACATCAAGATTTTGTAATAATTAAAGCTTATTATTTATTAATTAAAAATAAAAAAATTATAAGATGATTTTTTTAATTTAAAAATAATATTTGTATTCTATAATATTTTTGAGAAAACTCAGAGTAAAAAATATTCAAGTTTTTAAAAACAAGAGGGAGACATGTTTGACTTTTCTTTAAATAAAACATTATAAAAGTAAAGATCTCATCCAAGTGGCCCAAAAAAGTTATAAATTATACCTTTTGATGATTAGGGATGATATATAAGTATACAATAATATTAATTAATGTTTTATGGTAATTTTATAATATTTATAATTTTATTTTTATCATTTAATTACCTAATTTACCCTTTACAATGGTATAAAAAATTATTAAGATTAATATTGATATTGACCAAAACATAAAATGGATCCCTTTACTAAATTTGGAATTAGTGATTAAAAATATGGAATCCATTCTTAAAAATTCAACACACAATACTGGTAGAATTTATTTTAATATTAAATAGGAAAAACGTAATAAAAAACAATTTTTCCAAAAATTAACCTTTTTAAATATGAATTGTTTTTCATAATAAAATATTTTATAAAATCCATTTCAAAAATCATAATCGAACTATTTTAAAAAGAAAGGAACTAATTAAATTTTAATACTAATCTAAAAAATAATTTGATTATGTAAATACTTAAAAATAAAAATACAGTTTTCAATAATAATCATTATTTTTCACCATTTATTGAAAAATCAATATTTTTCAGAAAATTATCAAAAAATAATTTTAAGATAATTTAGACATGTTAATTTTAAAAAATAAGTTTATATTTTAAAATATATTTTTTATAAAATCTAGAAATTAATTGTAATATTTTCTCATTAAAATCAATAAAAACTCATTTTTAAAGAAAACATATATATAAGAAATAATAGGAATTTAATAAAATTTAATTGATTATTTTCTAATAATTATTCATTACATTTATATTGAGTAGTAAATTTATATTTACTTCTTAAATTTAGTTATTCCTATTCATACAAAACTATTTAATGACTAGGTTATAACAATCACATTTATATAATAATATTTATTTATTCATTTGAGCTCAGTGTTGTGTATCTTGTATGGTATTGAAAATAAAATTTCCTTACAAAATTCTGAGGTATTTCATTCTCTCAAATATAATAAATTTTATACTTGAAATTTGAAATCTTTCTTGATAACTAGGGAATTTAATTTTTAAAATACGTTTTTTGAAAACCCACATCATAAAAAGGATCAATACAACTTTCACCTAAAAAGAGTTAAAGGGAAGTACAAAAGTCATATGGAATAATACATAACTAGGATTCAATTTAGGAAAATATTGGTGGGAAGTGAAAACATGTATATGGAATAGAAAATGAATTATCAAGGACTGATAGAGAGTGATAGAGAACATGATCATGAAACATTTAAACATTACAATAACATAAATATGTAATGGGTTAAAAGGCCATTGATTTATCAGTAATAAAAGTAAAGAAATAATGTTTTTATTTCAATATAATTTTCCTATATTTAAGGAGTTTCTTTACATCCTATTCTAATAATAAGAGAAAATATATTTTCATGAAAAGTATAGTTTTATCCTTTAATTAATTTCCACCACAACCTATTATTTTTCTCTAAATAATGAGTATTTAAGAAAAAAATTTCATGATTAAAGAACTAAAATCAACATTTAATGGATATTAAAACATAGAAAATAATAAAAATAAATTCTTCATATATTTAGAAAATAACAAAAAATAGTTAGCACATGATATGAAAATTCCCAAAAATAACAAACCTTTATATAATGAAAACTAATTTCATATCCAAAATTCAATAGTAATACTCAATGTTCAACATATATCATTTAATACATAAAATAATTAAATCTTCTCCAAATATTATATTCTATAATTGAAACCCAAAAATTAGAAGGATTTTATCACATAGTCATCCAAGATAAAGTTAGTATTTATCTCCCAAAATTTTCATGCCCTAACCATATAATCTCTAAGATACACTAACCATTTACATCAATAACTTGAATCATCATAAAACTACAATAAGATCATATATGTCTTCAAAATTTAATTTTACCTTTATTACTCAAATAAAATTTAATAACATTATGTTTACCATAGTGATATAGGGTTCCCAAAATAGTGAACTTCAACCAAAATAACATTAACCACATAACACCAAATCAATTTCCAATCCGATAATTATCTATATGATAAAACATATACTCCCAAAATGAAGTTAAATTTTATCTGTCAGATAGTTTAAATAATGAAAATAAATGTCATACTAAATAGAACATCACATAGGTTAATGGTTGGGGACACACCCTTATATTTATTCAATTATGGGTTCAACCCTATCATCCTTACCAGATGTGATTAGTTGTCCCTCGATATGTATTTTTTCATTTTCTCTAAATATAAATTTATATAATCATTATATCATTCCAAAAAATGTGATAAACATCATAAAAAATAATAATTATATATTCATTATCAATGAAATGTTTCAACCTCAATGGTGATCTAACACCTTTCATTTTTCATCCCTAACATGTTATAACACATTATTACCTCAACATAAAAGATCATATAAACTTTAATATTAATAAATAACTTTAAAACTTATTTACAAAAAAATTTAAATGTATTCTACCTCAAATAATTATAAATGTTAAACCTAAGGGTTATAGATTCCTATCCCAAAATATCATTAGCCTCCTTAAATTTCCATCACTTAAAACCTCAAAGGGGTGTCTGAGAATCTAAACATATGATCAAACTCAAATTTATATAACCATAATCGTATCTAAAACACTTAAAATAAATTCTCATGAAAACATTATAATCCTTATAGTTGTCTAAACCCTTCTCTGATACCAACTGTAGCATCCCAAAATTTACACTTCTAGTTCTGTTGCTAAAAAATAAAATTTAATTTTTAGGAATTGATAGTAATATATGTGACCCAATTTTGTCCATAAAAAATATACAATGTAAGAAGTAAATATTGGATCACTTACATACCCAATTACCTTTTAAGCCTAGATTTTAGAGCATTTGGACAATATTTTAACAATTTGGGCTCATGAAAACTTGGTTCATAAAGATCAACATCATTTACCACTATACCCATATTTTTATACTTAATATTAAGTCTTCATAATCTCCCATAAAATTATTTAAATATAAAAACATTGTAAACACATGTAATTTATCACTATTATTCATTATATAGGAAAAGGAAATATAAGAAAGGGTTAACTTAGATTCCAAGTAAGGGTAAACATGGGAGATATATATTGATTATCATATTTAATAATAAGATAATATTAAGGGTATAATATCATGACCATAACATACAATGTTCATACCCAATATGAAAAATATCATAAACATGAGTTATGATATAAAACATTAACATTTCAAAATACCTGAATCATAAGAATGAGAATTAATCATAACTCAATCATGAACAATAATTTCATGTTATAAATGTGTGTCGAATCAATATAAGTATATAAATAATTTCATTTGTCAATGTATAATACACAATAAATCATAAAAGACATCAAAAATTATTTCCCATAATAGATCAAACACATCAACTTGCTTTCCATAATAAATCAAACACATCTACTTGTTTCTCATAACAGATTAAGAAAATTGAATTATTTACCATAACTATCTCATAATATATAATAATTTACCCAATTCATTAGAGGGAGATATAGGTCTCACACATCACATATGAAAACCATACATATGTGTTCTAGAGGATCATAAATCATTCATCATATCAGAACACATGAAAAGAAATGAGTTTCATAAACATTTCATATTTTCATCATAAACATAAACCAACTAGTGAAATAATAATTATGGTATCCTTGGATAATATTCTCTATAAAGTATAAGTAACATAAAAATATTTCATCTTTGATGGAAAATGATTTTGAAAGATCACTTAGAATAATTCTAGATGAAAATACACTTTCTATTTTAAAATCACATCTTTTATTAAAAAGCTATGCACTTAAAAATGATCACATTTTATATGAAAATAAAATTGTAAAAATGTAATGTAATATTCATAGATTTTAGGAATCATGTCATTGATAAAATATTCTCATGACATATAAGTTAAAAAAACATTCCATTCATATATTTTTCATAAAAGACACAAAGTACCTTGTTTGGAAAATAATAAAAAATTGCAATCAAACTATTTTGTAAAAATTAAAACATGGGTAAAATTTATTTTTAAAGATAGTATAAAGATAGTAAAAACCATTTTGATTTTTTTATAAAACATATACATGGAAGTGAAATATTCTCTTATTGAGACATAAAGATAAACAATCTGGAATAATGAAGTGATTTTCAAATAAACCCTTACTACGTTGGTAACATTTAAATCATAAGCCCCATTAAAGAAAGATGTTCATATAGATATGTATATCTAATAATTTTAATGATAATATTCACAAGATAAATTCATGGGTAGTATATACATTATAAAAAAGAAAAAAGTTGTGTATAAGGCATGTGCCCCACATAAATAAAAGTGAGATAAAAATCGCATACCTTGAGTCTTACTCATCACATACATTCTTTATCAAGATGAATAATAAAGAAAATTTAATTTATAATTTCTTAATAACCTTATTCAATTTATTTTTTCCTTTTAAATAACTTATTTCCATGTTATATATTGTTATATAATCATTTCATTTCACATTAAATATTTTGATGATATTTGGCTCATAATTGCAGAATGACTTCGGTAGGTAATCTATGGTCAAAGAGGTAATTATTTCATCATATCTAGAATAATAATCATTAAATAATAATCAATTTTTTATAAATCAATTATAATTTTAAATCCAAAAATTAAATGTGGTTTTGAAAAAATGAACTATGTTACAATCATGGAGACGGTAGGGGGCACATATGCATGAGAAATGTTTCCATTTTTCAATGATCATTATTGAAAGAAGATAAATATTATTTTATATTTATATAATTATATTTATATAATATATATAATATTAATTCTGTAAATATACTTATATATATCATCAATGTAATTTTGTTATGGAAAAAGTATCACATCACTTTGTGGAGGTGGTAGTCCCCACATTCGCACAAATGATGTTATCATTTTCTAGTACATGGAATTGTAAGAATGTGAATGACCATACTTGTTTTTGGATTTTAAATTTTTTTTTGGCTAAGTGATAAAAATAATGTGAAAAAAGAATTATAAGTAGGATGGACTTGGAACCACACCCAAAACCAGACCTAAAACCAGACCCGCCCAAAAGAAGAAACCTAACAACATGAACCACAAAAGGCAGAACAGACAAGCAATGATAAAAAATACCACACCATCAAAAATACCATAAAAAATCATCATGTAATGAAAAATATCACTACCCTACACTAAATCAATCTATCATACATGTCACCCATTCTCAAGATGCAACACCACCATTTCATCTATGACGTCCCATCCAGACCACACACCAAGCTGGGGACCAGAACAACACCTAGAACCATGTATGACAATGGATGATAATAGGAAGGAGGAAACACCACAAATATTGCAAACCATAGTTGGGTTAGGTCACATACCATGTCACACTAGTCTAGCGGCAAACCACACCCCACAACCACCCGGTTCAGTACCGCCATCGTTAGAATCACTAACACGATCCTAAATCACCCAAGCGTCCTTTGAACCTGACCATCACAGAGTCATGCATAAAGATGAATGACAAACAGAGAAGATGAGATTTGAAAGATATTAGTATCAGACATGGTAAGAAACCAAAAGACCATTGGGCCAGACTAGCGATCTGCTACTGCGTCTGCGTTTGAATATAAAGAAACCTCCATCAAATAGGAATGAAGAACCTACAAACAGAAGTTAAATGATATATTATCTTTTTATAATGATAAATATTTAATAATGAACATATATAAAAATTAATTCTATCATTATACCCAATTATGAGATATGATGATGGAAAAATAAATATATTGGTTTGTGAGGTGATAGACCGCCGTACACCTGAACAATGAATTGTTATCCCATTTGATGGATGTTAGAGATGGATATAGGTTATGATTTTAAAATAGTAATATTTAAGTATATGAATTATATTGGTTTTATTATTTTTTCATTATTTTAGAATATTTTAACGAGGTTGAATAAGATACAAAAATAAAACAAGTGGATAAAAACTGTACCTCTTATTTGGAAAACCTCCTTTAATTAACATCTTAATCCTTATAAGGTTGGTGTTATGCCCAAAATAAGGAATATAGAATAAGGGGATGTATTCTAGGATGGTATTTGGGTAGGTATTGTCTAAAAAAAGGGTTTTTATATGTGATGTAATGAGAAGAATAAGTAACCTTTTATAAGAGATGGGAGAGACACCCTTGGAAGTTCTCAAAATATGAAATCAATAGAAATTAATATTCAATTAAAAATGGCCCCAAAGTGAGTTATTTAGAAGATTATATAATTATGGGTCTGAATCCTCCCGTGAAAAAAATTATATAAGTTTTTACTAAATTTCTACCCTTATCTTTTGGTTATATCCCAAATTTACCCCTTTAACTATTACAGTGGCAACATGAATGTTTACTCTTTAAGGGTCAATATAGTTTCTATAAAATTCAAAACAACCCATAAATGGACCATGGTTAATATTTTAAATCTTATAATAATAAATTATCCTAATTTATTATTTTATTAATTTAATAACATTCAATAAAATATTATTTACTATAAAATATCTATAATGTTATTCTCTAGAACCTATTGATTAAGTGGACTTTAATAAAATCAAGAAAACAAATAAAATTTGATTTTTTTATTATATCCATAATATTTCATCGAAATATATAAAATATTTTTTATAAAATTAATTTTCTCAAATTATATTTATTAAAATATTTTTAACATCATATATTTGTTTTTTTCATTAATTGAATAATTACTGCATCAGCGTTGTGTAAAAATTTAAGGTAAATATTTCTTCACTAAAAATTAAAAATAAATTACTATGATTATTATAAATACTTTAAATTTTAATTTAATATTTTTAACATGAGTTTATATGTAGATAAACTTATGTTAAAAATATTTTAGTTATTAAAAACAAGAGGGTTACATGTTTAACTTTTCATTAAATAAAATATTATAAAAGTCATTATCTCATCCAATTGGACTAGAAAGGTCATTAATTCTACATTTATATGATTATAAATGATATATAAGAATAAAATAATATTTATGAATGTTTTATGTTAATTTTATAGTCCTTATCATCCTATTTTAAACCTTTAATTACATGCTTTAGCCATTACCGTGGGAAAAATTACTATATTTACTATTCATATTGACCAAATATTAATATGAGGGTATTTAATAAATTTTAAAATTCTGATTCTAAATATTAAATCCATTTTTAAAAATCAACTCACAAAAGTGATTGAATTTAATTTAAATTTAAGCCGGAAAAACATAATGAAAAACGATTTTTCAGAAAAGTTCAATTTTTAAATGTAAAGTGTTTTTTATAATAAATCCAATTTTAAAATAAATTAATAATAATAGTAATTGAATAATTTTAAATAATAATTTACTAATTATATTTTATTACCCATAAATTATATAATTTTACGTTTTCAAAACTTTAAAAGAAAAATACCATTTCCAAAAAAGATTTTCATTTTTCACTATTTATTGAAAAATAAATTTTTTTATAAAATTATTAAAAATTAATTTTAATATAATTTCTTCATGTTAAATTCAAAAATTAAATTAATTTTTTCAAATATTTTTTCTTTAAATTATATAAATGAATTCTATATTCACTCATAAAAAGAAATAAAAAACCCTTTTGGGTGAAAACTTATTTTTGAAGAGTGAAACGACTTTAATAAAAATTAAGAAATTATTTCATAAGAATTATTCATTAAATATATATTTCATAGAAAATTTATATTTTTTCCTAAATATTTTATTCCATTTCATACCTTCAAATTTAATCACTAGGTTATAACTGCCACATTTAAAAATAATATTTTGTTGTTTGTTTATGCTGAGTGTTGCATATCTTGTATGCTATTGAACATAGCCTGTTCTTTTAAAATATATTGTATTAAATTTTTAACCTTGTTTAATTTTAAAAAAATATTTTAAAAAAAATCTTCCTTTCATTTTCCAAATGAGGTTCTTTTTTTACATTCTTTTACACTAATGTGAAAGGAATGCTTTCATTGAACTTGTACGATAGGAATATAATTTCCAACTGTCATGATCACTCAATAGATTAATGCATCCATTTTAAGTTTATAAGGTTATATTAAAATAAAAATTATTTTAATGATATTTAGAAAATTTTTAGTTTTAAAAATTTTATTTTCAAAGAGGAAAAGATATTTTTCTTAAAAATGTTTTAATGATCATTTTATAGAATTTATATTCATCAACATTGAATTTTTTTGGTGTTACTTTTGTTTTACTAGGGATATGATCTAATAATACCATCTATATTAATTATATGGAGTGTTTATGATTATGGTGATGATATTTTTATGAAACCCATTTATTTTCCATGGGTTAAGACTTGATGGATTGATGAAATGTTTATAAAACCCATTTTCTTTGCATGAGTTACGATATACTGATATGATGAATGTTTAATTATTAAAAAAATATTTATAGTTTTAGTTATTCTATTTTTGGAAATAAAATTATATATCCCTCTAATTCATTAGGTAATGTGTTATTTCTTATGAGATAATTATGGGAATCAAGTCAATGTGCCTGATCCTCTACGGGAAATAAGTTGATGTTCTTGATCCCCTATGGGAAGAAAGTTTTTGTACTTGATATTCTATGGAAAAAAGTCTATGTACTTGACCCATTATGGGAAAAATGTATTTATTCCCAATATATTATGATTTTATGGTATCAGTAGTTAGCCTTGACATATGAAATTGTTTCTATACATATGACGGTTCAATAATTTAATGACAAGATCTTATGGTTCACAATTGATTTTTGATGATTTCTCACACTTATGATTTATGTTTTTTCAATTGATAATGATTTGTGCTAAGAATCATTTTTATGATATTTGAAATATTATGTATGAACTTCATAAGTTATATTCATGATCTCATACACTTATTCTTATCTTATGTTTTAATATGATCATCGATCGATATCTCCCATGTTTACTCTTACTGAGAATCTGAGCTCACCCTTTTTTAAGTTTCATCTCTCTAGGTTATGAAGAATGGTTTTAAGTATGGTATGTATATTAATATTACTAAAATGGAATAAATTTTTGAGATATTTTGAGTATATTTCATAAAATAAGAATATTGTGTATCTAGTCTCCAGAGACACTAAACCTTTATGGTCATTGGGTGGGAATTTGTATAATGTATTGAATATTCATCTAATAAGATGTAATATTTTTGTATAAATGATTGAGTTTATTCTCTATAACCATTTATTTTACTTTATGATAAACTATATTCATAGTTTTTAATATTAATAAACTCAATCAAATCGTGATTTTAATTCTTTGTAACATAGTATGTGACAGTATCCTAAGAGTAGCTGTCACAATAAAAGTTTATAGTAATTCCTAACTATGATGAAAACCTAGAAGTGCCATGAAATTATTATTAAATTTATGTTATATAGATGAATGGAATCATTTGGGGGAAACAAATGATACATGATATTATTTGTCGAGACTCATAAGACATTGATGCACCTTCTCTTGTTGTATGAACTTGTTTATATATAGTGTAATATATTAGGAGAACAATACATTCCAAGAGGAAATATGTATTTATATTTGTCATTGGTTGTTATTATTTGAAGATGTGTGTATTCAAACTTAAACTTTATGATTATTATTAATGTATATTAAAAGTCACATACTTTAATGTATTGATGAAAACCATGATGACATATGTTCACAGTGAGGTAGGATATGTTTGGTGCATCACAAGTAATATTACATTAATGAATAATGCGAGAAAGGATTTATACCTTCTATTTCTAATAGTAGTTGATATATCAATCCCTTTGAAATAAATTGAATATCCAAAACAAATCCATGGATATGGTGTTCTATTGGAAAGTTTGATTTCCATAAATTAAAATAAAGAGACATCAAGACTATAGGTTTATGGCATCGATATGTAACCCACTTGATTAAGATATTTTGTGATAAAGGGATTAAATTACAAAGTGAGTAATTGTACGAGGTATTATGTCACTGTGACATTAAAATTTTTCTCTATGGGTTCCTTGACTTGTTTATAGACTCCAAACGTGGACTTTAGGCTATTTAATCTATTTCCACTGAAAAATATGCCTAGAGGGTCACACACTAAGTGCATCCAGAATCTTAGTTAAATAATATATTTTTTATTTGTTATTTAAAAAATTGAATATATATTATTCCCATACGTGGTATAATAATTATTCATATTTTCTTGATAGCATATATTCCATCACCAGTTATTATAGAAAATATTATGTGAACAAAATATTTAATAAATATTTATTTTCTATTAGTGAATATAATATATATTTATTAGAAAATAATGTAGTGATATTTATTTATTAAATAAATAGTCATTATTCAAGACCTGAAAAATAATGTTGATTAAAGGAGGATTGAGTTTAGTGGTCCAGTGAGAAGTAATATACATTAAAAATTATTTGATTAAATAACCTTCAAATTTAATTATCTAGTTTAGCAGATGTCAATAAATAAGAATATTATTATTATTATAGACATGTGGTTCTGTAGGGATTAAATAAACAATAAAGGGTACTTGTGCAATTATTTATTTATAACCCCAAAAGTATATAAAACAATTATATTATTTTTCAATAGGGACAATTCATTTTCATTTGTTGTGCACAAAAAAATCCAAGGAATACTCTCAAATCCCTAAAGAGCTCCATTATCCAAGAACACTTCCACAAATGGAGAGAAATCTTGCTCTATCTTCCACTCTTGAGTCAAGAGAGATAGGATCTTCTATGCTATTACCTGAATATTCCTACCAGGATGTTTGGGGATTCATGGAACACCTGTAGATCATCACTATAGGGGATATATTCTTGATTCATACACCACAATGATAGTATGAATTAGATCTGTTTTCCAATAAATCAAAGAATAATTAATTTATAACAATGTAATTATTTAATTTTTTAAATTAATTATAAATAATATATGGAAATCCTATGGGTTGGTTATGACATTTTATCCATTTTTTGTTTATTTTGATTCAATTAAATTGATCATGAAATTTATCTTTGCAGAAATATATGATTGATCCTTGATCATGAAAAAAATAAAATTTTGGATAGACCCATCACATGATTCTACTAAACCTAGAACCTACATGTGGTATTAGAGGGGTCAGATAATTATTTATAAATTTCTAAATATTTTTGATTAATTTATGAATTTTTTATTTAGTTTTCTATTCCTGCATAATCTTTATTAAATATGAATTATAAGATATTCATATTAATATTTTTATTTAATTAATATAATCAAATAGATTAATTTTATGAATTAAATAAATTTAAATATCTCATTGTGGGGTGTCAAGGAATCTGTAAAGATATCACAAGAGTACAATCTATATAACCCAGAGGTACATATCGTGTAATAGTGTTTAATGCACTAAGAGTTAATTTTAAATTAATTCACAATGTGTATATTTATTACACATAGTGTGTTTAATTTTACACTATGTGTTGACTGGCCCATCCTAGCACATGGTTAGACAGAGTACATGTTGTGTAACTTGTGTACACAGGGTGTAGTCCTTCTATCACAGATGAGACATGTATCTTATTACCATCCTAACTAACTGGTGACCATGTAACATGGAGACCACATATTGTGTATCCCTTGTACACGTCATGTACTCCAATATTTTCCTTGGAAAAGTTACACCTCAATTTCCTAGGTATGTTCCTCAAATAGATACTGGGAAAAGTACACACTATGTAGATGGATTGTACATGTTGTGTATTTATACCAAATTACATATAATTAATAATAAATTTATTATACATTGTAATCCTTATAAATATATGCTTACGTGTGATCATTAAGTTGATAATACACATCATGTGAAGAATTGTAATATATATAAATGATTAATAAAGTTCTGTGTAATATTTAGATCTGTATATCATGTATTAGTTTTATTATATTTACTACTCTATGTGAATTGAAGTATAACATGTGAAATAAAAATCATATAATCCATGTAATAATTAATTTGAAAGTACACATCATTAACTTATGTGATAAAGTCAGGTATGAAACTTGTCGCAATAGTGATTAATATATGAGTATAATACATATTAGGTAGTTCAGATGGGTTCTCACTATGCTTCCTCTAAGGTACACTTTATTATACACATTTAATTTTAAATAAATTTAGTTAATTTGTATAAAATTATTATGGATGAAAATGTAATGGAATTTTGGATGATAATTAAGATAAAATAATTAATTAATTAAAGAAGATAATTAGTTGATTTGAAAGTGATTTGTCTTAATAATTGAATAATAATTTTATTAAATGTGTAATTCATTTCATGAATATGGATGATCACAAGCTTATACTAGAACATTTCATGTGATTTGGTTTCTTTTAATTTATTAATAAATTAAATTATTGGCCTATATTACATTTGTACTCCAATTATATAAGGGCTAACATTCCCATGACTTCTTTTATGTAAACCCCCTCCCCTCACCTATATGTGAGTAAAAGAATATGTAATGGATGGAGCTCCCAATCTAGTGTATACAGTTTAAGTTTGGATCTGAGGAGAAACCAATCTAAGAGAAATACAAAGGTGTACATGTGGAATGATGCAACACGAACCATAATTGGTTCATGGTGTTTTCCACCTAGGTTGATGGTTAGTTAATCATCCCCTAGATAAATAAATCATTAGTAAAAGATCACAATCATACCAATTTATTATTTTATTTCTATCTTGTTGCATGGTTATTTCATTATGGATGTTTTTTTGTGATCACATGAATTAATGAACTAACAAGAATGACAGATAGAACTAAAATTAATTTAATTATGTATAAATATTATCTAATGCATGGTTAATCACTTAAGTAAATCAAATTAATATTAAAAATCATGTAATAAATAAAATAATTGGAAATATATGTATAAAATATAAAATCACTCAATTATATATATTAAGTTGGTATAGACTTACACTACTTTAGTTAAAATATAACTATAGTTCAAAGTGATTGACCATCCAAAGTTTGTGTGATTTCAATTATCATGGAAATCTAACTTGAAATTTTGGGTTGAATTAACTCAGTTCACATCAAGGGTTTACTACCAAAGTAGGACATGGTGTAACTAAGAGGCAAGGGTGGAGGAAATCTAATTTAAGGATTTAAGGATTTAAGTGTCCACTAAAAAATCAAGTAATTGTGAGTTAATGCAGTTGGAATTTGGAATCCCTACAAAAACTCTTAAAATTTCTTGACCAACCAAAGTTGGGGTGATGAAAAGGGGAATATATATCCTTTACACTATAATTTAAAAGAAATAGGATATGAAAAATCTAATGGTGAGGGATATTGGGTTTTAATAAAATCATGGGATATTAATAAATATAATATTTATTTATTTGTGTAAATTTTATAAAATAAAGTACTAAAACTCTAATTATATTATTCGTATAAATATAAATAAAAATGAATTCATACATATCACTATGATCCATACTAGATAAGGACAACCTTCTCATCGAAACCAATTTCCATGAATGGAATCCTATTCCATGAAAGAAAAATGTATATACTAGAAGAACCTATTCTTGATGTGATTGGTAAATAGGCTAGTTAGGAAGAGTTATCTCTCTATGAGAAACATTTTAAAGATGCTAAAAATATTCAATGTTTCATGTTATCATCAATGAACAATGGGATTTTGAAGAAACACGAGGATAAGGATGTGTAAATCATGAATTCTAACCTTCAGAATCTCTATCAATAGAATGAGAGAGAAGATAGATATGAGATCTCCCATGCTCTGCTTAAAACAAATATTGGAGAGTAGGTGCCAATTGGGCCTCATGTATTCATGATTATTAGCTACATTGAACTTCTAGAAATATTATGATTAAATTATTTAATGATATTTACAAAAATATCATAATTTCATCACTACCCAAGACCTTATCAAGTTTTATTGTTAATTATAACATAGAAAATAATGAGAAGAGTCTTTGAAAACTTCTTATTTGGGCTCACCAAGTGGATATGAACATGGGGTGTAAGAAACTAGAAATCTATATAGTGAATAAGAAAAACAAGAACAAGGAGAAGGGTCTTAAGACTCATAATAAGTTTAAAGCTCTAGATCACCATTTTTCTATGTAGAGTAATATCTATAGGCAGAGTAAGGAAAAAGAGTTGTATGTTTTTCATGTTGAAAGAATGTCCACTAAAAGAATAATTCCTGCCAGAAGTAAGGGGAAGATAAAGATGATTTAGTTATCAATTGTATTTTTTCAATATCTACACATTGGGTATTATATACAACTTGTAATGATCAGATCTATATCCAAATGAAATAAACAAGCAGATTCTAATAGTTTTCATGAGGAGAGGTGGATTTGTGTGCTTCCAGTTGTGCAAGATTGGGTTCTCTATAAATTATTGAAAAACACCTTTCATTTCCAACAATAATGATATTGGTTTTAAGGGATTTTTATTATAAACCAAATGATAGAAAGAACATAATTTATTTTTCAAGACTATATGGATATGGTTTTACTTTTATGTTTTGGAATAAAAATTGTTTATTTTATAAATAAAACATATGTTATGGTATTAAATATTTATATAATTGTATCTATTTATTAAATTTTGAAAACCAATTATTTTGAATAGAAAATGAATAATTTTCATACAACTCATATAACACTTAGTTATGGAATCATCGTATTGGTCATGTAAATGAGAATTGATTGATAGGGCTCTATCAAGATGGTTTTTTAGACTCTTCAAAGATAAAACGACTTGAAAGATGTCATGATTATTTAGAAGATTTTTTTTACAAATACCCATTCAATGGATAGAGTGAAAAGGATATAGAGCTTATAGGATTAGTATACACTTATTTTTGAGGACAATTTCTAGTAGAAGCTAGAGGTTGGTATTCTTACTTCCTAACTTTTACTGATGACTTTTGAGTAGATATAGATATGTATGCTTGATGAGTTATATGTCTAGGTCCTTTGATAAATTAAAATAATCCAGGAATGAAGTAGAGAATCAACTTGGAAAGAAGATAACGAAATTTCGATCCAATCGAGGTGGTGAATATATTAACATAGAGTTTATCAATATTTTACGGGAGTTTGGGATTCTATCTCAACTCATTACACCTTACACATCACATTTGAATGGTGTTACTAAAAGGAGGAACTATAACTTATTTGACATGGTAAGGTCAATGATGAGTCATACAGATCTTCCATTATCCTTTTAGGGATGCTCATTACAAACTACTGCATACACACTATAATGAGTACCAACTAAAGCATAAAATGAGATTCCTTTCAATATATGGATTGGAATGAAACCTGTTTTGTCATATACATGTGTATGATGTTGAAGGGTGTTTGTTAAGGTATTATCAAGTAATAAACTAGAACCTCGAGTCAGAAATTATATCTTTATAGGGTATCCTATAGAAACAAAGGGATACTACCTATATAACCCCTAATATAAGAAAGTGATGGTCACTTGGAAAAACTTTTTTCTTGGGAGGGGGTATATAATCAAAAAGGATTTCTAGAGAAAGATTTAATTTTATGAAATTAATAATCAAGATACACATGAGATGAAACATGAAAATATTCTACAAATTCACACAGAATAAGTAGTTCCTAAAATACAAGTACTACATAGGATAACTAGAGATATAAGAGAACTAGAAAGATATGGTTTTATATTCAATGAATATGGAAACTCATTATTATTTGATAATGATGAGAATATCTCCTAAAAAGAGGTATTAGGGAGATCAAAATCTTCAAGATGGAATGAAGCCATGAATTTTGAAATAGATTCTATGTATCAAAACCATGTTTGGGTTCAGGTCGATGTGCCAATTGATGTAAATATTATAGGATGAAAAAGGGTATTCAAGAGAAAAATAGACATTGAAGTTAAATTAAATACCTATAAATGATGTCTAGTGGATAAAGAGTTTAAAAAATGTTAAGGAAATGACTAATATGATACATTTTGCTATGTTTCCATTTTTAAATCCATCAAAATTATTTTTGATATAGAATCTTACCATGACTATAAAATTTGGTAGATGGATGTAAAAACTATTTTCCTTAATAGTAACCTTTGGGAATATATCTATATGACATAAACAGAAGGTTTTATGACTCCATGTGATGCCAAAATAATTTTAAAGTTATAGATATCAATTTATGGATTGAAGAAAGCATCTAAGAAAATGAACATTCGATTCGATGAAGCTATAAAATAATATGGGTTTATTAAGAAAATTTGTGAGCCATGTTTTTAAAATAGGTTTAGTGGAATTGCATCCATTATCCTAGAATTATATGTTGATGAAATATTACTTATTGGAAATGAAATACTTAACTTAAAATTTATTAAGGACTGGTTAAACAAGTGTTTCTCCAGGAAATACTTAGGTGAAACAAGCTATATTCTAGGGATCAAGATCATTTGTGATAGATGCAATAAGATTCTTGAACTAAGTAAAAGTATATACATTGAAAAGATACTAAATAGGTTTAGTATGGAAAAATAATAAATTGGGATTTGTTCTAGTGTCACATGGTATACATATTTCTAAGAATATATTTTCTAAAAAACACTAGGAGAAAGAGAGAATGAGTAATATACCGTACTATTTAGAAATAGGATCAATCATGTATTCAATGTTCTATACTCAACTTATAGGTTGAGAATGGTATACAAATATCAAAAATATATATAATAACACCATTGGTATGATGTTAAGGCTATCATCAAGTATCTAAAAAGAAAGAAGGATATTTTCCTTGGGTATGGAGGAGATGTGGATCTATTCAACAGGAGTTATATTGATGCTAGTTTTCAAATAGATCAGAATAATATAAAGTTACACTCAGGATACATTTTCTCTCTAAACGGAGGAGCTATGAGATAGAAGAGTTCAATGTATCCATTTTCACTAATTCTATAGTGGAGTTTGAGTATATAATATCTTCTGATTCCACAAAGGAAGCCACTTGTATATGGAACTTTTTCCAATAGATTTATGTGGTAATTAGTAGTAAATACCCCATCACACTATATTGTGATAATACTATATCACAGCTCTAATAAAATATCTATACACACAACAATGGAAAAATAACATAATATGGAAATATCAACTCTTGGGGGATTTTTCTTAGAGGGGAAAAGTTTCAATAAATAGAGTTCCCATAGAAGAAAAAATGGTGGAACCCATGACTAAATTCCTATCTCATAAGAAGCATGAGTATCATGTGAGATCCAGAAGACTCAAAGTTGTTAGCAGTTGAATCTTGTGTAAGTGCTTTTCTATTGGAGTTAGTTCGCTAGAACCATATTCTGTTCAATTTATGATAATATGTATTTTTATCTTATCATTTTAATAAACTCCTTATCATACCATGATTGATATTCCATGTAACATAGTTTGTGATAATGTATTAAGAGTAACTATCACACTAAAAGGTCACAAAGGTTCACCGCTATGATGAAAATCCAAAAGTACCACAATAGTATTTTTAAATGTATATCCTATAACAAGATGAAACAATTTTAGGGAAACAAACAATACATGATATCAAGGATATAGATTCATTGGACTTTGAGGCATATTCTAATGGTGTTCGCCCTTGATAATATCTAGAAAAAGATATTATTAGGACTAGATTCACCAATATAAAATTCACATTTATATGTGTCATGTGATGTTATTATTTGATGATGTGTTTATTGATCCTTATAATTTACAAATATTATTGATGATTATTATAAGTCCTATGCTTTTATGTATTGATAAAAATTGTGTTGACATATGTTCATGGTGGGGTAGGATACATTGGGTGTGTCACGAATAACATTACATTAATGAATAATATGAGAAAGAATTTGTCCCTTCTATTTTTAACAGAAGTTTATATATGAGGAACTTTAATAGACATGATATATCCTAAATATATCCTTGGACATGGTGATCTATAAGCAAGTTTGATTTCCATAAATTCAAAAGAAGATACATTGAGAACATAGGTTGATGGAATCGGCATGCAACCTACTTGATTAAGAGATATCATGATAAAGGGATTCTATTACATAGTGAGTGTATGCATGAGGTATTATATCATTGAGGAATTAATTTTTCTCTCTATGGGTGCCTTATAATTTTTCTATATGCTAACCATAGATTTTAGGCTGCTTCAACTAATGCCGCTAATAAAGAGTCCTAGAGGGTCACACACTAAGTGTATCCCAAATCTCAGTTAAATAATATATTATTTATTTATTACTTGACAAATTTAATTAGTATTAATATTGTATGTGATTTAATGATTATTCATGTTTTATTTATCACATATATTCCATCAGCAGTTATTGGAGATAATATTATGTGAGAGGAATATTTAATAAATATTAATTTTCTATTTAGTGAATATAATATTTATTTATTAGTGAATAATGTAGTAATATTTATTTACTAAACGAATAGTCATTATTTGAGGAATGATAAATATTATAGAGGAATAGATAATTGAGTTTAATGGTATACTAAGAAATAATATATATTGTTTATTATTTGATTAAATAACATTTAATTAAAATTTGATAGTTTAGTGCATGTTAAGAAATAAAAATTATATTATTATTATAGAAATGGGGTTCCGTAGGGATAAAATAAATAATAAATGGAACTTGTAAAATTATTTATTTAAAACCCTAGTAGAATATAAAACCAATTATATTATCTTTCAAGAGATCCAATTCATTTTCTTTTATTGTGCACAAAAAATTTTAGATAATCCTCTCGAATCCCTAGAGATACTCCTTATCTAAGAACACTGTTAAGAACAAAGAGTGATCTTCCTAAAACTTCCACTATCAATTCATAAATGATCAAAGATAATCCTTTTGAAGAAATTCCCAAGTTGATCAAAGGAGAATGAGGTAATTGATAGGATCTATCGCACTATCACCCAAAGATTCCTACAACTACATTTAGAGATTTGTGGAACATGCGTGGATCACCGCTAGAGGGAATCTATTTTTTTAATACAACAAAATGAAAATAAAACTTAGATCCATTTTAATATCCATAAAAGAAGAAATAATTTCTCTCAAGGTAATTATTTAATTGCTTAAATTAATTATAAATATTATGTGGAAATACTGCAATTTGATTCTAGTGTTTTATCAACTATTTGAATTCTTTGATTCAATTCTATTGATCATGGTGTTTATCATCATATAAATATCATATTTTTCATTGATCATTAAAAAAAAGTTAGGATTAACCTATCACACACTTCCAAGGAGCCTGAAGCCTACAAAAAATTCCTAGGTCACTATAGTTGGTATCAAAGGAAAGGTTAATCAATATTTGGAGAATAGGGTTATAAAACATTAGTGAAACCCTTGGGGATAATTCTAGGTATATGATAACATCCTAGAAATTTTAAAAGATAATATTTTGTGGTTTTCATGGAAATACATCCTTGTATGGACACTATAAATGAAAATAGTTTTTGAATAAATTAAACTAGGTCTTACAACCTTGAAAAGAGTTAGTCGAGTATATCTTGTCCATCATTATAGTATAGGTGAGTGTTCCCTTACATAGCACTTGGTTTTACACTCGTAAGGGTTATGCATTGGATACTACCATTTTATTTATGAACCATGAAAAGGGATTTGAGTATATTATGGCCATGAATGACCTAGGTCAAACATAAGGTGTCATAGATTGAAAATAATGTTTCATGATTTTAAAATCCTATGAATGATTGAACACTCTGATCAAAGATTCCTAATCTTTAGGAATTCCATTTTTGTTTGACTAATGGATTGACGATGGAAAAATAAAGTTGTGTAGGTGATATGTATGCTCACATATCATAGTATCTTAATTGATATTAGTTATATAAATTACCTTATATCATGATATGTATATTGGAATATTAATTTCTATCCCCAATGATTACATATTGAATTATTAGTGATCACATCTTAAGTCTATAAAAATTCTTAGATTGAAGTTTGCGGGAATGTGATTCGCACAAACCTCATCACTATCCCTCTTAATTAATTTGATGTTATATTAGGAATGTATTGGATTTATCTATATAAATCCCACATTAATTATTGGGTATGTAAAGTCATGTTTGATATTCCAAAACAACCTATGATCATCTATCATTATGATGATAACTATATACTTCCGATTGGATTAACATCCATTATTTGGGTCATGATTCCTATTCTAAAGGGATTTTTTTCTTAGATGGTTAGGGAGGAAAATAATATTGATGATATGACTATTATGTGAGAGTTTTTTGATATATTTATTGAATAGTTGAGTAGTATTACAATGAATCATTATGTTGAGTTCCTAATATAACTCATACCTAGTGCTACATATATTTCAAGGAATCCTTATATAATGGCCCCAATTAATTTACAGGAATTGAATAAGATAATCTAGAAGAACCTTGACATGGGATTTATTCAGCCAGGTCTGTCACCTTGGGGTTCACTAGTTCTTTTTATTGAAACAAAATATAGATTACTGTGGTTTTTTATTTATTATAGAGAACTTTATAAGATCACAATAAAGAACAAGTATCCTCTACCTCAAAATGATGACTTGTTTGATCAATAACACAATGTTCAATACTTTTTATAGATTGAATTTAATTTTGGATATCATCAATAGAGGTTCATTAAGGATGATATAATTAATGAAACATTTTTTAAAATCTATGGAAACTATTAATATATACTTATTCTATGTGGTATTACAAATTCCCATGGTATCTTCATGGTTTTAATTAATAGATTCTTTATATTTTTCCTTGATCATTTTTTGGTTATCTTTATAGATGATATTATTATATATTTAAAGAAAAAGGAATGAAATGAATATAAATTTATAGTTCTTATAATTACATTGAGGAAAGATATATTATATGAAAAATTTAACAAGTGTAAATTTTTTCTATAAAAGGTATAATTTCTGGGTTATATAATCCCAAGAGAGGATATATCAGTGGATCCTTCAAAGAAAGAGACTATTGAATGCTAGAATAGACCAACCACTGTGACTGAGATGCAATTTTTTCTTGGTTTATGAGGATATTATTTACAGTTTCTGTATAATTTCACATGATTTTCTAATCCACTCACCATGTTAACATAGATGGGATCCACATTCCTTCAGATAGATGAATGTGAATAAAATTTCAATGAATTTAATAGAAGGTTAGTCAGTTCACCTATGCTTACATTAACCTATTATAGATAATGGTTTATAATATATAGTGATACATCAAAGATGGGATTGGGAAGTTTTATCATGTAAAATGATATAGTTATAACTTATGCCTTGTTAAAATTAACGGTTCATGAGAAAAATTACCAAACTCATTATTTGGACTTAGGTATGGTGATTTTTGTATTAAATATGTGAAGGAATTGTATTTGTGGAGAAATATGTGATATATATACTAATAATTTTTTTAATTATTTGTTAATATATAAAGAGTTGAATATGAACTAGATAATATGGTTGGATATAATTAAATATTATGAATAATTCATACATTACCACATTGGGAAATAGAACAAGGTGACCAATGCTTTCAGCTAAAAGGGTTATAATAGCTTATCTATAATGAGGATCACAAAAGATCAAATATTTTTGGGTCTTTAATGGTTTCATATAGAAATAATGAAGGGGAGGGTCCTTATCATGAAAGAATGAGTGTTCAACCATTAATCCATGTGATGAATAAAGACATGCATAAGAAAGATGTGATGATACAGAAGAAGGTGATAAATGTTCCAAAGTTTAACAATGATTGTGATAGAATAATAAATTTTAAGAACCATGTAGGTGTTCTATCCATACCAGATTTGAGGAAGGATCTATTAGAGGAGTCTTATAGTTATTGATTATATATTAATACATGAATTATTAAGATGAAAATATATTTAAAATAGTATATATTGTGGGAAAAAATGAAGAGAGATATTATAGAGTATGTATATTAGTTGATTTTCTTACACCAAGTTAAGTTTGAGAGATAAAATTCTAAGGGGATGTTAAAACCATTGCCAATACCAAAATGGAAATTGGAAATCATCACCATTTATTTTTTCATTGGATTCCCCCAAAATTTCTAAAGGTCATAATTCTACTTGGGTTATAATAAATTACCTTATGAAGTCATAAAAATTCATCATTATTCTAGAAGATATATCTCTAGACCATATTTCTAGCTTATACATTAAAAGTGGTAATGTTTTAGGGAGTACCAAATTATGCTTTATCTGATTGGGATCCAAGGTTTACCTAGAAGGTATGGTAGTCTTACACAGGATTTCGGTATGAAGTTATGTTTCAACACTTATTATCAACCTCAGATATATGGTTAGTCTAATAGAACCATTCAAACCATAGAGAATATGTTGAGATCTTATTATATCAAATTCAAAGGTGGTTGGTATCAATTCCTTCATTTATTCAAGTTTTATTACAACAATACCTTTCACTCGAGTATTCAGACAACTCCTTATGAATCCCTCTATAGAAAGAAGCATTAAACTACAACATGATGAGATGAAGTTGGAGATATAAATCTATTAGGACCCAAGATAGCTATGTAAATAGTAGATAATATCATAACTATTCAACACATTAATGAAAATAAGATTTGAAAGAAAATTTATGATGAAAATCACTAGCAAGATAAGAAATTTAATGTTGGTGAAAATGTTTTTCTATGAATTTATGCATCGAAGAAGGTTATGAGATTTTAAAATTAGGTAAATCTAATACCTTGGTAAATTATCGATTTATAGACTCTTGATTTATTAAAAATGGTAACTTATCACATAGCATTCCCACCAAACCTCTCTCAAGTTCATGATGTGTTCATTGTATCTCTAATGAGGAGGTACATACCGGATCCTTTACATGTACTGAATTCATAGGTCGTATCACTTGAAAAATATATTTTATATCTGGAAAAACTAGTGTGTAGTTTTTATCAAATATAGAATGTTTTATGAAACAATAACAATCACCTGGTTAAAGTTTTTTTGAGAAACCACCAATCTGTGGATGCCACATAGAAACTTGAGAATATGATGAGGCAAAAGTATCCTCAATTTTTTGTATCAGAGTGATAGAATTTTGAGAGTGAAATTAATTTTAAGGGGGGGGGGGGGATGTAACATAGAATGATTTTATAAAATATTCCTTTTTCAAATATATTTAATTTATTCGATAGTTTTCATTAAATGAAATACCAAGATTAAAAAAACTATGATATACTGTTAAAATATTATTATTTAATGTGATAGTTATCACCTAGACACTAGATTGGTGGGTATTAATAAGACTACATAAATTTTAAAAAATTTATGGTTTAAAAATGTATAAAATAAATTCATTGGTAACCAATTGAATAGAAATGAAAATAAAAATTATTAGAAAGTAAAAGAAATGTTTTTTTAAAAAACTATTTTTATATGAAAAATGTGTCTTAATATTAATAAATTAAATTCACCACTACTGAAGAATGATTTTAATTAAATTTATATACTATGTATTCAATAAAATGTTTTATCATTAATCTAATAATTTTCTATGTATGGGAAAAGAATAAATATAGTTTTATGATAAGAAAATATATTTTTCTAAAAAAGTATTTTGTCATGTTTTGTTATATTTTAAGATTAATTATTTAAACTTTTAGATTTTATTTTGAAAAAATAAACATAATTTTTGAAATAAAATCTCAAAATTATCTTTTTATGACTTTTTTTGAATTTTATGTAAAGATTATTTTTTTTGATGAATAGTGAACAATACTGATTTTTATTTAAAATTGTCTTTTCATTTTATGAATTTACAAAATTATTTTTTTAAAATTGTTTAAAAGTATAATTAGTTCAGTTATTTTATTATTGATCCAATTTAGTTTATTTTAACCAGTTTCATGATTAATTTTGATATAAAAACATTTTATACTTATAGAGATATTTTATTTGGAATGTTTCCTTTTCATCGCATCTGTGAGTTTAATTTTAAATTAAATTATTCCACTTTTGTGTGCTGAATTTGGTAAAATGAATTCCATGTTTTTAAATCAAAATAATTAATATTATATAAAAAATTAAACTTATTTTTTTTCATAATGAATAATAATAATCGTAAAAATTAAATACCACGGTTATGGTCAAAATAGGTTTATCAAGGGGAGTGGGGTTAAACCAAAAGATAAGGGTATGTTTTCCAATTAAAATTGTTTAAATCATATTTTCTATACATATTTAGACATTATCCTATCACAATATAAAATATATGGTTATTTTGAATGATTAATCTTGGAAATAAATTTATCAGTTTGTATTATGTTGGAAAATTTCAATGTTGTTTAGAAGTGGGAGAATTACCCCATTTATAAATGGAAACCTCCTCTCATCTCATATGCACACTTCCAAAGACATCTTTTTTTGACCAGGACCTTCCCAAATCCCTTCATTATTTCCCTTACCATGTCCTAGAGACATTTTTCAGATTAGGAAACACTTCTATGAAGGATTTTAGTGCTAACCTAAAGAGGTTGTCTAATGAAGAGGATGTTTAAATGTTTATGAAGAAATATGGAACTTAAGGTAATGGATTTCCATATAACTTTTTTATGTGGGAAAAATTCCCTATTCACCACTTTTTTATTTTATGTGGTGTATTTAATTTTCATGAATGTATTTTATGATTATTTTTATGATAATTATAGGGATTTAAATATACATTTGTGGTTCCTTATTTCATTGGTATTATGATTTAAAAGTTATCAAAGTGGTAAGGTTTTATGTTAAAATATAATTATTTATTAGGATTGTATTTTATTATGATTTTGATGAATAAATTTAACAATCCATCTCTTTATAATTACATAAATTTTCTTCTTCTATGGTTATTTCACGAGAATACATTTTTATACAATTTACCCCTCTTTAGATACTTCAAAGACCAAAATAATTCTTTTAAAGAAAATCAACTATATTTCCCTATTTATTAAAAAATCCATCCTCTTCTATGTCCATGTTTTTTAAAAATGTTTTCAAGAATGTTTTCACTACTCTATAATCAATTATTAAAGAAATTGTTTCTATTTTTTTGTTTTAAAAAATAGTTTAAAATGATCATTCTTATCATTTTCAAATCGAGGTACATTTTGACATTTTTTTGCAATAATGTGAAATGAATTATTTTTATCAACTAGTACGACATGAATTGAATTTCCCTCCATCATGAACACTATGTGATTTGTATATTCCTTTATTTTTTTTGAAGGATATTTTCAAAGAATAAATTTTTTCACAATATTTTGTGAATTTTTAGTTTTAATAAGGATATTTTTCTCAATAATGTTTTAATGACACTTTTATAGAATTTTTATTCATCAATATTGACAACCATTAGTGTTTTTTTGTTTTACTGGCAATATGATCCAATGGTACCATTATTATTCTTTTTCTATATGGTTTATGATTATGATGAAGATATATTTATGAAACCCATTTATTTTCAAAGGGTTATGATACAATGAATTAATGAAATTTTTGTGAAACCTAATTTATTTGCATGGGTTATGATATGATGATATGATGAATGTTTAATGATTTTATGGAGCACATATGTATGGATTTCATTATATTATGGGTGATAATAAAATTATATAACTCTATAATTCATTAGGTAACATATTATATCTTATTATATAATTATTGGAAATAATTTAATGTTATTGATCTTCTATAGAAAACAATTTGATTTACTTGATCCCCTATGGGAAGAAAGATAATGTGCATGAACCATTATGGTAAGAAAGATGATATACTTGATCTGCTATGGGATTCATGTGTTGATTCCTAATATTTTATGATTTGATGGTCTTTAAAGTTAATAGTTACATATGAAATTGTTTCTATACCTATGATGATGCCACACTTTTATGAAAAAAAATTATGGTTTGTTATTAACTTATAAATATTTCACACTCTTATGATTCATGTATTTTGAAATAAAAATATTTGTGTTATGACTCATGTTTATGATATTTAACATATTGGGTATGAACATAGAATGTTATAGTCATGATATCATACCATAATGCGTGCCTTATTATTTTATATGTTCATCAATTCATATATCCCATTTTTACCCTTACTGATCATTGGAGCTCACATATTCTTATGTCTCGTATCCCCAAGTTACAATGAATGGATTTTAGTATGGAATGTATTTGATGTGTACTAAAAGAGATGATATTTTTGATAAATGTTGAAGTTCATTAATGAAATAATAATATTATGCATCTAGTATCCAAAGATACCAATACATTATGGTCCACAGGTGGTTAATTTCATATTGTATTGAATATTCATATAAAAATATATAATATTTATGTATAAAAATCTTGGTTCCTTATAGGCTACCATTTGTAAGTTATTGAAATCCATCCATAGATGATCTATAGTGACCATGAAATGAAGATTGAAATATGATTTTTTTAAATATATATAATTATTTTAGAAATCTAAAGAAAAACATGATTTAAATATTAAATATATTTCTATATAATATAAAATTTCATATACTCACAAATAACCTTATCCAATCATTTTCCAAGATATGTACCAGTAACCTAAAATAAATTAAAATCAAATAAATTATAAATAAATGGTAGTGTAATAAAAAATATCAAAGTAATAAAAATTAGACCAAAATATATATTTTAAATTAAATCTTACTTCAATGAATAGTCTATGGTCAATTAATTTTAAATGTATTACCACTTTATAAAAATTTGTTAATTTAAAAATTATTATTCAGTCATCACAAACACAATACATGACATGATGATGTTTATCCAACTCATACTAATCACAGATAATTCAAAGAGATATCTTATGTGAAAACCTGGGGTCATTTTCTATGGTTATGACCGTTACCCTCACGTTTTAGTGTTTTAAACAATAAAAATATGTTTATGGTCATCCTAATAAAAAAATGACCCCAATTCATGCCCCATCATAACCTATATATAAAGAATCATTTGATGGTTTTATATAGAAATTTCAATGCAACCCAAGGTTTTTTTGGTTTCAACCCCCCGATGTAGGTTTTTAAACACTTAAATATTTTAAAAAACTACTTATTATGTCATTATGATCAAACCATGAATCATAGTGATGCTACCAATTATAGTAAACATAAAAAAATTCAAAGAGAGTGTTATTATTATTTAATGACAATATCAGATAGTTTTCTACGGTTTTGACTGTTACATGTCCATTTTACTTATTTAAAACACTAAAAAAATGTTTTCAGCTATCTTGAAAAAAACCTTAATTGATGCACTATTGGTTCCTTAAATTTATAAATCATTAGATGGTTTTTTATAATGATATAATGATAAATTGAGGTCATTTTCTTGGTTTTAACCTCTTGATGCATGTTTTCAAAGAGTATTAAATCATTAACAACCACTTATTTATTCAGCTGGAGCACACCGCACATTGGAATGAAATTCCAACTACTCAAACCTTTTATAGATAATTAAAATAAAGTTTTCATATGATTTTCAATAATACAAGGTAATTTTCCATGGTTTTGACTATTACAAGCACATTTTAGTTTTTGAAAACACAAAAAACACATTTTCAGACATCCTGAGAAAAAAATGAGCCTGATTGATGTATTTTTTGTTCCTACATTTTGAAATTGATTATAAGGTTGTTTGAATCTAATATCATGGAAATAGGAGTTCATTTGCTTGGTTCTAACCCCAACACACATTTTTTAAGACAAAAAAATCTTTATAAACTAAAAATTCAATGATTTTGATCACAACACATGTAAGAATGGTGTTCTGTCGACTCATACACGTTAGAAATAATTCAAAGAGTGTTTTTCAATGATTTTACAAAAATCAAATTCTCTTCGATATTATTTAAAATATTTCAGACATGTTTTATTGTTAAAAAGAACTCAAAATGTTTTTTAGTCATCCCAAGAAAAAAATGGAGACAATTGATTCATCAATAGTTACTACATTTAAAAAATCATTCTAAGGTTGTTTTATTATATTTTTATAAAAATATGAGGTTGTTTAGTTTGTTTTGATACTTTGACACATGTTTTTAAAGTTTATAAAATATTTAGAAACTTCTTATTTGGTTGGTTTTAGAACAATACACAATAAAATGATGTTTCATCTACACTTAAAAATAAAAAATAATTCAATGAGAGGTTTCTTATGATTTCATGACAAAATTTTCTATGATTTTTAACGTTACATGTTCATTTTTGTATCACCAAAGATAAGAATGTTGTTTTATCTACTATTAAATATCATAAATAATTAAAAGAGAATTTTCCCATTATTTTATGACAATATGAGTTAATTTTATATGGTTTTTACCATTACATATTAGTTTTATGGTTTTAAAACACTAAAAATTTATTTTTATTTATAATGGAAAAAGCGTCGATTTTTTCTTCATGAGTTCTTTCATATGAAAAATAATTCTAATGTTGTTTTCAAATGATTTCACATAAATATGAGGTCATTTGATTAGTTTTGATCCCCCTTACACACATTGTTAATGTATATAAAAGCCTTAATAAATGCTATTCCAGTTAGTTCAATAAAATCAAACAAATGAATGATGTTTTTTCTACTTCAACACATCAAAAATAATTTAAAGATAGCTTTTATAATACTTCACAACAATTCAAGGTCATTTTCTGTGATTTTTACCATTACATGCACATTTTAGTGTAAAACAATGATCCCCCCATCATCTCAGTAAAATGATGACTATGATTATTGAAACACCAATTTGTACATTTCAATATTAATTTTAACATGGTATTTCTCTTTCTTTATGAAAATATGAGGTCATTTTATTAGTTTTGACCCCATTGATGCACATATTTAATGAGAATAAAGTCTCTAGAAACTAATTATTAGCCTAGTTTGAGAACAACATATGTCATAATATCATTTATCTTGTTAATACATGTAAAAAATAATTCAAATAGAGTTTTCCTATGATTTAAAAATAATATATAATTTTTTTCTATATTTTTGACTATTACATGCACATTTTAATGTTATAAAACAATGAAAATTTAGTTTTGGTAATCCTAATCAAACAAATACTCTAATCAATTCAATTTTAGTTCCTACAATTTATAAATAAATCTAAGGCCATTTTTATATGATGTTCTAAAAATATAAGATCTTTTGGTAGGTCTTGACCTCACCCATAGACACATGTTTTTAAAGACATTAAAACCATTGGAATCTACTTATTCACTACATTTTGTCACACCACACACCATAATTATGTGAATTATAGTAATTAACATCATAGATAATTCAAAGTCAGTTTTTATTTGATTTTAAAAAATACAATGTTTTTTTTCTACGGTATCGATCGTGAGATGCAGTTTTTAGTATTTTAAAAAACTAAAAATGTTTCTGATCATCCAAAGAAAACAACTAATCTAATTTATATATCATTAGTTTTGACATTTCAAAAATCATTTTAAGGTTTTTTTCCTCCAATTTCATGAAAATATGAGGTTATTTTCTTATATTTGACCCCCGATGCACGTTTTTAAAGAAAATAATATCTTTAAAATCTATTTATTTGATTATTAAAAGAAAATTGCTTGTTAGAATGGTGTTTATACTACTTGTACACATTAAAAATAATTCAAAGAGGGATTTCAAATGATTTCGTGACAATATGATGTAATATTTAGTGTTTTAACAATTATATTGATGTTTTAGTGTTTTAAAAAACTTAAAATGTATTTTCATCAGTCCGAAGAAAATGAATATTATGAATGATTATTCATTAGGTCCAACATTTCTAAAATAATTCTATGTTTTTTATTATTTTATTTCATGTTAATTTGAAGTCATTTTTTTTGTTTTGATCCTGTCAAACATTTTTTACAGAACATTAAATCTTTAGAAACTATTTATTTCATAAATCATAGCATAAAAAACTTTATAATGATGACTCGTATTCTTTTAAATATAAAAAATTATTAAAATATAGTTTTATTATGGTTTTATTAATACTTGAGGTAGTTTTCTTTGATTTTGATCAATGCATGAACGTTTTCATATTTTAAACCACAAAAAATGTTTTTTCAATCATCCTAAGAAAATAAGGAACCTGATTGATGTAAAGCTAGTTCCTATATTTAAATAATAATTCTAGAGTTATTTTCTATTTATTGAATTGAAATATGAGGTAATTTTATTGATTTTTACTCCATGATGCATATTTTTAGTGTCTGTTAAATGCTTAAAAACTGCTAATTTGGTTAGTTTGAGCACATCACACATCAGAATGACATGACATATACTCATACACATCTAAACTAATTCAAAGAGAGTTTTATTATGATTTCATGAAGTTATGTGACATTTTAATATGGTTTTTAATGACACATGCATGCTTTCGTGTATTAAAACACTAAAAATGAGTTTCTGATCATTTCAAGAAAATAATTAAAATAATTGACATGAAAAAATAATAAAAATATTTATAAATTTATAATTCAGAAAGATTGAGAAAACCACATGTTATAATAACATGTCATCTTATCCAGTGCATAAAAATAATAAAAATATATTATTATAATGATTTAATGAAAATTATTTTTATTTTATATGGTTTTGATCATTTCATGGACGTTTTAATGTTTTAAAACACCAGAAATATGTTTTAAGTCATCTTAAAAAATGAAATCTTTGATAGACATGCCACAAGTTCTTATATTTTAAAAATAATTAAATGTTATTTTCTTCTAATTCCACTAAATTATAAGTTCATTTTCTTAGTTTTGACCCTTGAAATATTTTTTTAATACCAAAATATTTTATTTTATTCCAATAAAAGAGAAGAACAACAAGACAACTTGGCCGATAAAGAGAGGTCACAGGGGTCTGAAATAGTAGACTCCAAGGGAATCCACAATGACCAAATCCATGCTTTCAGAGGGGATGGAACCTAAGATGGAGTAACAAGTGAGCCTCTTGGAATGATCAGCCATAAAGGAAAGAGAATCTGTCACCCTATTTACCTCTTGCAAAGTGTGAAGCACTTCCGTATGAGTGGAAATTAGATTGCAGCATTTACGGATGATGTAGGAAATGCACCAGGGAGTTCTGTCATACCCTTGTAAATCACGATGGATAGCAGTGGAGTCAGTTTCAATGGTCGAGAGGATAATTTTCTTCTCTCGTCAAAGCATCAGACTTGTAAGAATAGATTTTTCTTCTGCCTGGAGAGAGTTGCTGATGCCAAAGCAGGCTGTAAAGGATAAGATCGCAAAACCGGATGGGTCCCTGATAATACCACCACCACGCATGATGGTCATCCCATAGGCGCTGTCCATGTTGAGTTTGAGCCTAGTTTGAGGCAGCATCCACTGTACCCACTGTCTCGCCGAGGCTCTAGACCGGGAAGCCCTGCACACCGAAAGGCCTCTAAAGGAATGGGTGTCGACACCATTTTTCATGGAATGGGCAAGGTCGATAAGCATGGATCGAGACCTAAATATAATTGCAGTCCATGAGCTGGGGATACCCTCGTGGAACATCGGGTTATGGGCCTGCTAGATGCACCAGTACCCACCCAGAAGAATAAGAGCCCGTGCCTTCGATTCAGTGGTGTTAGCTGCGGAACCAAGAGTCAAGAAAACTTGCGCCGTTATGCACCTATAGGGAAAAACCAGACAAAGTCCCGAAGAACTCCCAAACCAACCGGGCCCAAGCACCTTCATAAAAAATATGTTCCATATATTCCTCCTAGGGATCAGAGTACCATGTGCACCATGAGACCAGGGAGATGCCTTTACTTTTCAAATAATCATCCATGGAGATTCCTGATTCCCTATGCTCCACAATAGAAAATTAAGCTTTACGAGAGCTTCCTTGCACCATAACAGTTCACCCCAATCGTCTGAACCTGAATTAGTCGCCAAGAGTTAGTGATACCCTTTAGTGGAGAAGTCGCCTGTCGGGGAAGCATCAAAAGCACAGTAGTTTGGGTCACTATTCAAAGTAATGGTTTCAAAGATTTCCCACTGTGTATTATCTAGAATAGCGTTAATAAACTGAGGAAAAGTGATGGATTGACTGAAAGTGATATCGGGGGCTAGACATCCATATAAGCCCATCTTAGAACTGACCAAGTTATGATGCTATAAACTGATACATTTTTAAAGACTTATAAATCTTTAAAAACTAATTATTCAGTTAGTATGAGAAGACTATATGCCAAAAATTTTCTGTTATACATATCCAAAAAAATTCATATAGAGTTTTCATTTGATTTTATGGAAATATGAGATCATTTTTTTCATTTTGACTATTAAAATCATGTTTTAGTATTTTAAAACACTTAAAAATCATTATTTGGTGATCTCAAGAAAAAAACTCCTGTTGGTGTGTAGTAAATTACTATATTTCAAACATCATTCTAAGGTTGCTTTTATATTATTTCATGGTAATATATGGTCGATTTCATGTTTATGACCCCCTTAATAAATGCACATTTTTTTATTTGGTCAAATATTTAGAAATTTATTACTTGATTCAATTGAGAAATACACAATTAAAAATGATGTATCTTCTATTCATACATATAAAAAATATGTCAAAGATAATTTCACTATGATTTCAAACAATCTAAGATTGTTTTCTATAGTTTAGACAATTACATGCATGTTTTTTTTGTTTTAAAAAACTAAAAAATCAATAATCATGAGAAAATGATGACTTTGATTAATAATGAATGATTTAATACAATTTTTAAACCATTTAGAGGTTGATCTCCTATAATTTCATAATAATTCAGTGCTATTTTTCTTATTCAAACCCCCAATGCACAATTTAAAGACTATCAATTCATTAGAAATTGATTTTTTGGTCAGTCTAAGCATACTACACATTGGAATGATGTGTCATATACTAATAAAAATAAAAAATTATTCTAAGTGAGTTGTCTTATGATTTAAAAAAAATCATAGTCCATTTTCTATTGGTTTGAACGTTACAAACATGTTTTAGTGTTTTAAAACACTGAAAATTTATGTTCTTCTATCATGAGAAAACAATTACATTGATTGATGATTTGTCAATTACTACAATTCATAAATCATTCTAAGGTTGTTTTTCATTTATTTCATAGTAATATAATTTTTTTCTTGTTTATTACCCTTGATAAAGATATTTATTGACTATAAGATCTTTCGGAACTAATTATTTAGTTCATTCAATAACACCGCACATTGGAATAACATGTTGTCCTCTTGTACCCAAAAAATAGTTTAAAGATAGTTTTCAGATTATTTTAAATAAATAATGAGGTCGTTTTTTATGGTTTTGAACATTACACACATTATTTAATTTTTTAATATACTAAAAATATATTTTTGGTCATCATGAGAAAATGAAAAATATAATTGATGTTTCACTATTTCTAAATTTAAAAAACCATTTAATGGTAATTTTCCTCATATTTAATAAAAATCTGAGGTCATTTTCTGGTTTCCAACTCTCTGATGTGCATTTTAAATACTGTCAAATCATTAAAAATGTTTTATCTAGTCAGTCTGTGCACACCACATGTCACAATAATGTGTCACATAATCATAAATAACACATATAATTCAAAGATATGTTTTCTTTGATTTCATAAAAAATCAATATTGAATTATATGTTTTTTTACCATTACATGCATGTTTTAGTGCCTTAAAATACTGTGAATGCACTTTTCATCATCTTAAGAAAACAACGAGTCCAATTAATGCACTGTTAGTTTGTTAATTTAAAAAACAATTCTAAGGTTTTTGTATTATAAATTCAGATAAATATGTTATTATTTTTCTTGGTTTTGACCCCATGATGCACATTTTTAAAGACTCAAATCTTTTGAAATTTTTTATTTGGTCAGTACAAGAACCCGACATGTTAGAATAATGTGATAACCCATTAAATCCATAAAAAATAATTCAATTAGAATATTCTTATTATTTTATGATAATACAAGGTTTTTTCTTTATTTTTGATCATTACATGTACTTTTTATTATTTTAAAACCATGAAAATCCATTTTTATTCCTCCTAAGAGAAAGACAACCCCAATTGATTTGTTTTCAATTCCTATATTTTTAAAATCATTCTATGGTAGTTTTTCTCTACTTTTACAGTAATATAAGGTTGTTTTCTTTGTTTGGATCCCCAAAAAAGTTTTTAAAACTACTATTTTGGTAGTATGAGCACACTTCTTATTATAGTTACATGAAATCTACTCATACACATAAAAAATAATATAAAGGGAGTTTTAATATGATTTAATTGTAATTCATTGTTGTTTTATATGGGTTAACATGTGCATGTTTGTGTGTTTTAAAACACAAAAATATCATTTTTAGTCATCATGAGAAAAAAAGAATTTGATTTACACTCTCTAAGTTCCTATATTTAGAAAATAATTTCAAGTTTGTTTTCATATGATTTTATGGAAATTTGAGGTAATTTGCTTTGTTTTGACCCTCCAATGCATTTTTTTGAAGAGTGTCTAGTATTTAGAAACAACTTATTCAGTCAGTCTGGTCACACTATATTTAAAAATGATGTTTTGTATACTTATACAAGTAAAAAATAATTCAAATAGAGGTTTCTTATGATTTTAGGGAAATCCAATGTCATTTTCTTTCATTTACACCATTACAAAAATTATTTAGTGTTTTAAAACACTAAAAATGTGGTCTCAGTCACCCTAAAAAAACTCAAATTGATGTTTTTTGAGTTAATACATTTCGAATATTCTCCTAAGGTTATTTTACTTTAATTTCCTTATAGTATAAGGTTGTTTTTTATGATTTTGAACCCCCAAAATTTGTTTTTAAAGCTAGCAAAATATTTTGAAATTTCTTATTTAGTGAGTCTAAGCACACCACCCATCAAAATGATGTGTCATATACTCAAACTAGTCAAAAATAATAAAGAGAGAGTTTCCAAATGATTTTGAAACAATCCTAGTTCATTTTATTAGGATTTTATCATTACATGCATATTTCATTATGTAAAAAAAAAAAAAATCAAAAATACATTTTTGGTCATCTTGATAAAATGAAAAATTTGATTGATGTGTCATGAGTTCCAATATTTTGAAAATCATTCTAAAATTTTTCCTTTCATTTTAGGGAAACCTAAGGTGGTTTTCATGGGTTTGACACCATAAAACTTATTTTTAAAGACTCAAATATTTAGAAACATATTATTTTTTTAGTCTGATCACAATTCCTGTTGTAATGATGTTTCATCTACTCAAATGAATTATAAATAATTAGGAGAGATTTTTCATATGATTTCACAACAATATGATTTTATTTTATATTATTTTTGCCGTTACATGCACGTTTTAGTGTTGAAAACACTTAAAATGAGTTTCGAATCATCATAAGAAAACAAAAACATTTATTGATGTAATATTAGTTTATATATTTTTAAAACTACTCTAAAGTTATTTTCCACTTATTTTATGGTGGACTGAGGATGTTTTCTCTATTTGGATCCCCCTATACAAATTTTTAATGGCTACCAAATATTTAGAAATAACATATTTAGTTTGTTTGAGAACAAAACACACCAAAATGATATTTTATATACTTTTACAGATAATAAATAATTCAAAGATAGTTTATCAATGATTTCATGCCAATCCAAGGTCATTTTTATGTTTTTGACTATTACCCAAGTGTTCATGTGTTTTAAAACACTAAAAATGTATTTTTAGTCATCTTAATAAAATGAAATATTTTATTGGTTTTTTTAATGTTCTTAAATTTCATAAATAAATATATGGTTATTTTCCACTAATTTTATGAAACGTTAATGTATTTTTCTTGGTTTTTCCGCTAGAGCCTCATTTTTAAATATTCTCAAATAATTAATAATAGCTTATTCATCCAGTATGATCACACAACACACTGAAATGATGTTTCCTATACTCTTACAAATGACAAATAATTTGAATAGAGTTCTAATATGATTTCACAAAAATTCTAGCTTGTTTGATATGGTTTCGATTATCACATTCATGTTTTAGTGTTTTAAAAACCTAGAAATTCATTTTCATTCATCCTAACAAAAAAACTATAATTGATACACTATCCATTCATATACATTAAAAATAATTTTAAAGTTGTTTTAATCTGATTTCAAGGATATCTGAGGCCATTTTATTTATTTTTCCTTCCAATCCATATTTTTAAAGAATCTAAAATCCATGAAAATTGATTATTTGGTTAGTCTGATCACACCACATGTAATAATGAGATTTTTTTCCACTCATAAACATCTCAAATAATCTAATGAGAGTTTTACAATAATTTAATAATAATCTGAGGCCATTTTCTATAGCATTGACTGTTATATTAAAATTTTAATGTTTGGTAATCCCAAGATTATAACAATAGAAATTAATGTGACATTAGTTACTAGATTTCAAAAATATATCTAAGATAGTTCTACACTAATTTCATTGAATCCTAAGGTCATTTTCTAGGTTTCAACCCCTCGACACACATTTTTAAGGACTTTTAAATTATTAAATAATGCTTATCTAGTCAGTCCCAACACACCATACATTGAAATGATATGTCATATACTCATACATATCATAAATAATTGAAAAGGATTTTTGATATGATTTGATGAAAATATAAGTTCATTTTGTATGTTTATGACTGTTAGACACATGTTTTAGTGTTTTAAAACTTGGAAAATTGAAATTTTGGTCTTTCTATGAAACCATAAATCAGATTGAGGTTCCATTAGGTCCTATATTTTAAAAAATACTCTATGTTTATTTTAATATGATTTCATGGTAATAAAATATCATTTTATTTGTATTGAACACTCAACACATGTTTTCAATAACTACAAAATCTTTAGAAATGAATTTTTCAGTCTTTTAGAACACAACACAAATCAGAATGTCCTATCATATTCTTGTACTTGTGAAAGAAAATTAAATGTTTTTTTCAATTATTTGAGGAAAATATGAGCCCATTTTATATGATTTTGACCATTAAACACACATATTAGTGTTTTAAAATAATAAAAATGAATTTTCATCCATCTTAATAAAAAAACTCTAATTGATGTGTTGTCAGTTCCTACATTTCAAAAAACATTTTAAGGGTTTTAAATCCAATTTCATATAAATCTTAGGCTTTTTTCTTGATTTTGACCCCCATAATGTGAATTTTAAGTCTGTTAAATTTTTTAAAACTATTTATTTGGTCATTTTGAGAATTCTTCATGTTGAAATGATCTTTCATATACTCGACCATGGAATAAACAATTTAAAAAGATTTTTTATAAGATTTCATGAAAATATGAGTTTGTTTTCTATGGTTTTTACCATTAAACACACATTTAGTGTTTTAAATCAGAAAAAATGGGTTTTCAGTCATGCTATGGATATAATAAATCTGACAGACACACCCTTTATTACCACATATCAAAAATCATTCTAAGGGTTTTATTCTGATTTCATGGAAACTACAGGTTGGTTTCTTGTGTTTTACCCCCTTAATAAAGATTTATAAAGATTGTTAAATCTATAAAAACTATTTATTTAACCAGTTTAAAGAAAAAAAATTAAAATGATGTGTTTTCTACTAAAAAAATAAAAAATAATTCAAAGAGAGTTTTCCTATGATTTCATGAAAATGAAAGGTAATTTTCTATGGTTTTGACTAACACACAAACATTTTAGTATTTTAAAATACTAAAAATATGTTTTTATTCCTCTCAATAAAACAACAACACTGATTGACACATTGTTAGTTCCTACATTTCACATATATTTCAAAGGATATTATCATCTAATTTCATGGTAATTTAAGATCATATGTTATGTTTTTATGATAAATATATAATGTAAGAAACATTTTTTTCATAATATAATAATTTTAGAAATAGAGAAATTTTTTTAACTTTACATTTAAAATTAAACATTAATTAATAAAAAGATAATGAAAAATAACTCATGAAGTAGCTTCATTATCATCTAGATTAACCATGAAATCACAATGATGAACACTAGCTATATTTGGAGCATATTATATATATATATATTATATATTATAATAATATTAATCAATGTCAACATGAATATTGTTTTTTTTATTTTTTATATTGTTCCAATGACTTCTATGAATCATCAGTAAGAAGGTGGATCACAATTTCATCTATATGTGCCAACATCAGTGATAATCTTTCCTAATACATTGCTCATAGCTGCTAAAACTAATCATCCATACTATGCATCATTGTATATATTGAAGAATCTACCATGGACATTGTGAGATCCCTAAATCTATAAATGAACTGTTAACCTTTCTCAAACAAATACCTATTGTGGGACACTAGTTATATATGTCAATGAGTAACCTTGACCATCACACCCCACGATAAGATGAAATATCTCATCTTCAAAGATAGTAATATATCACTACTCATTTGGAAGTTATATTAACTCAACATAAAAATAGGATTGTTGAATATTCATAATGAATTAATGAACAAATTTGAATAATTTATTTGAAATAAAAATACTTTATTTTTAATAAATATTTTTCTTACTGTAATCTAGACAACATCAGGATCTCTTACCTAGATATTCCTCATCTATATCGACATCTAATCAGTGGGATCACCTCACTGGTGTAACTAAAATAATATGGACCACCAAAAATATATTTATATTATTTTTTATACCATACTATTTTAAATATATGAATGATAATTGAATCCAAACTTAAATTATGTATATGTTGAGACACTTGTTGATTGCCAAGTATAGAAGGTGTTATTTATTATTCCCAATTACATGAATGATGACCAGTATTAGTCTTAATTCAACATATTGACTTATTATACTTGTATAAAATTACAATATTTTATCTATAAAAACAGTAAAGTTTACTTTTTCTACCCTAGTCAAATAAAACACAACAAAATCTGCAAGTTTATTGGAATAATTCTTGGAGAGACTACCTGAATAATGTTTAGAACACACAAAAATGGTGTAAAATTATCTCCCTTCACCCTTCCATTGTAATATTTCTATAACTTTAATCATTTGGAAATAAAATCTTCCCAAAATCATCTAAGTGGGATGAAAAATTATCCTATTTTAATAAAATTTCATTGTCTATAATAATAAAAATATTTCATGAAAATTAAAATATAGTTTTATCTAAGACTAAATCCATAATTTTTCTATAAAATATTGAGGGAATAACATTCAATCATGATTTGTTAGAGGTAATCTACGAGGGTCTCATATTAGATGTCCTAATAGATGAATCATTTCACCCTCACCATCTTCATCTGGATGAAAGGTGTCATAAAATAACATATCCATTCATGCACTAGAGATACAAGTTCGAACTCTTTTACTAGGACCCCTACGTCTGATGGAAGATACACTATATCCTACTAAATATAAAATCATAATATGGTAAACAATAACATATTTTTTATTTTAAAAATGAAACTAATTGGATAAAATACTTGAATTAAATTATAGTATATGATCCTGAAAAGTGAAAACATATATTCCAAAAATGATGGATGAATCACCCTATGTATCATATAATATATCTATATTTATAAAAAAATTTAAATTAAGAAATTATTATATATATAATTCATAAATATTTTAGAAAATATTATTTTATTTATATGTAACTAAAAAACATTATATAAAATATTTAATTGATCAAGGAAATATATTGTATCTCCTTCAAGTACTCACCTGACCTATTGTATACCTTCTTCTCATTCAAATATAGTGATTTTATTAGGTTTTTTCTTAGGTAATGAAATAATACCCTATTCCTCTCATTAAATCAAAAGAAATCCTTTTCTAGACATTTTCATTAAAACTTTCCAATTTGAAATAATGTTAATAATATAAACCAAATCTTTATATAAATGTTGGTATAAAGGGATCATTTCTTACTAATTCACCTTTATATAGAATATTGTTAAAGTTTACCAACATAAATTGGAAATAACCCACTTATATTACACGAACCAGATCATACCAATCACACTTCAATAATTTATATATATTTTATGATAAGGTATTAAATAGCCTAAAAATGTCCCTCAACTGTCTATAGTAATAAATTGTATAAATATATAGAAAACTAGAACCTTTTTTCTATTTTTATCAATTAAAATAAATATCACTAAAATAGAATTAAAATATATTAGAATCTAATGACTTATAACAATGAGTTGTAAAAAAAAATAAGCTAGTTGGTTTAGTTATTCGATCACTCTATGAGCATATGACTCACTCATCTTGTAAATTTTTAAATTTCACATACATCAATGGATGGATGGTGTCAAAAATTCACGTCATATGCATTATAAAATTTTTAAATCAATTATATATTCATATGTAATTATTTAACCACTCCTGAAATGTGTTGAAATGACGTTATTGGACATGATGATCAGCGAAACAGGGCCATTTCTATTTCAACTCAAAGATATGAATCCTAAATTAAAACACATTTAAATATAAAGAATAAATTAAATATATAAATTAAATTCATAATTAAATCAACTATACAAATTTCTGTATCAATAAAATAACTAATAGAGTGTTGGAAAACATGTATTTATGAGATTGAACCCACACTTCATTATCTATATCATACATGTATCTTCCCTAATTGAACCTTCATTAATCCTATAGGGTTTATCTAAATTTGTTTCAAATTCCTCAATATATGTGGCATATAAATTTCTGCATCATCTATCAAATAATCCATGGTAATTCAATCATTCAAATGAGATTTTTTAAGAACATACCATTTCAATATATTCAACGATCACTCTATTGGGTACATATACATAAATTATATATGTACACCAATAATGAAATCACAAGTTAAATTTACGGTTTAGTAGACCATGATTTTGAATAAATAAGGTTGAAATAGTTTCTCCTAGTGATATAGTGTAAACATAATATTTTTTCAACTATTTCAAATCTGTTGTTTTTTGATTCCTTGAATAGAGTTTTATGAACATTTTAAAACCTCAACCAATAACCAATAAAATTGGTTAGTAAATAAATGGAAATATGAAATTGAGATTAACTATTTAATCAAAATATTATTATGATATATTTTTAATGAATTTAATGACATATTCCCCACATTAAAATGCATGAAAATATTCAAGAAATAACTATTAAGAACCATGAAGGTATTAAAAATTGATAAAAATGTATCTTTCAATTTTTTACTCACTGTGTTCTATAAAGAAAACATGTATTCACTATTAACCTCACCCAACTATTAATGTAATTTTTTTCCAAATACCATTTCTGGAAAATCACATTGAGCATTGGTGTTACCATTTGATTTACCCTTAACACTCAAAATAGTGCACATTATATTATCTCACACATTTTTTCAATGTTATTGACATCCAAATTATGCCCTAAAACATTATATTTACAATAAAGAAATTTTAATAAAATACTTTACTTCATCCAATTATGATTGTGCTCTCTATTTTTAGTAAGAATGAATTATAATAAAAAAAAATAAATCATAAAAATCATACTTTGTGAAATTGTTTTCTTGGTTAAGTTTTTAAACAATTTAATTCCTAGAAATTATTTGTTTTTCTAGGTTTTTATTTTAATTATAATCAAATGATACAATGCCTTTTTAAACTTATGAAATATAAGATGAAATCATTAGTGACCAAGGCGTTCTCACTTTATACGGTGCCTACAACATGTTGATTTATTTCTTTTATTTGAGAAATGGTAGGAAAATTATCCTTTTATACTCTAAAAGGATATCTTGAATTTTTTTTGATAGTTATTAATTTTCCATTACAAAGTGGCACAAATTCTAAACATATCATTAGTTTCCGAATCAAAAGTTAGCACATAATCTACTCAAAATTATTACAACTCATCAATCAATAGTTTCATATAAACCATGATTTTATTATCATGGGTAGAAATAAAAAATGGTTCTTCAAACCTAACAATGGGGAAAGAATGTATAGATATGAAATAACTAGATACATACTATATTTGTAACTAAATATAGACCTTAATGGGTTAAAACCATTTGATTTCAAACCTAGCTGAACATTAAAACTATCATGGGAAAATACTGAGTGTATTTGATCAAACACCTTACATGATAATGAATCTTATGGCTGAGTAAAATTATTAGACTATTTACTTATCTCTAAATCTCACATCACTAGTTTAACAATTATATTTATCATGAATAATATATTAAAATAATGTTTCAATGGGAAGTAACACATATACTTAATGGTGATTTGTTTCCCTTGATTCAACACCATGTCTGAAAGAATCTAGATACATTGATTAAACTCATTTTCTACCACGCATATGAGTAATATACAGTAAAACTAATGATTTGTACATTCAATTTTTCAAATAATACATAGTTGTTTCAAACCACATTAATGTTATCAAATGTGAAACCATGGTTTTCAATCAACTTGAAAGCTTCAATGTATGACTCCAAGATCTTCACTCTGGTATGGATTACCTTTATCAAAAGTTCCAAAAATATATCAAAGGTGGTATTTTTCTACTGATTCATGGTCATGAGGTGTAATAGTTCAGTGATGAATAAAAATTTACTAAATTTAGTGTATCCATGTTATAATTTAATACATACATTATCAATAATTTCAATGTACTTTAATGATTATTTATCATTACAAGAATGGAGATTTATCTCTCTAACATCATCATTGATGAAATCAGTCTCTCTAGGTTGAAACTGATTTATTTTTTTTATAAGGACCCAACCTTAAACCTTACTTAATCTTGAGTTATTACAATATTACACATTGAGGATATTTTCAGTTTTAGAGTTTTAGATAATTAGATCATGAAACTTGCATTACATTCCACATTTAAACAAAGTGGTTACATAAAAGATAGTATTCATTTTTCCCATCAACAGAAACTTGTTTAAAATAAAACATAGATTCCTTCTTGACACTTCCTTGACACTATCATCATATCATGTACCTTTCCCTTGACCTGTGAAAAACATTTCAAAAACTTGGGATGATCATAAAAAGCTCAGTAAGGGTTATAAAAAGTATAGAAAGGAAACATGAGTACATATATACATAATAATGAAATCATACTTTACCCATAAAGCATAAGCACTTTAACATACCTCATAAAATCAGGAATAAATCATAGAAATCATAAGACATAAAGGTAACTTGAGGCATTAATAAAATTCTTACGTAGGGAGTAACCCTCTTGGTTACATTTGGAATACCCATCACAGTATATTCCCTAAATCTCTTCGGAGAAACCTTAACGTTTAACCCCTTCGCGTTACCAAATGCATTGGAGAGATATATCAGGCTCACCCACCCTTAGTTTATCACGGAACCACCCGTATTAATGACAATTACAAAGATCTATAACATAATCATAGCACATAACTTAATCATAAAGTAAAGATAACATTTCCACATTGCAAAAACAATACAACATTTTAAGATATTGAAATAATGAATCCATTATAAAAACCATTTTCAAAACCATTTAAAACATTTAATAAAGAGATCTTTGAATCAAAGTGTCCCATACCACTTTGAAGCTTTTAACATTTTAAACCACTAATATCCATATAAATAAATCCTTAAAACCATTTTGAAAACATGGATATTAATGAGAAATATTTATAATAATAAATCATTAAAACATTTAAAAAGATATTTTAGTTAAAGGGTTTTTTACAAAATAAGGGACACTTGAATACAATAATTGAGGAATAAAATTTAATCAGAACTTTATAATATCATGATAATAAAGGAATTCATGATATAATATTCCAAAGGATAGTATATAAACCATATAAGAGTTAATTGGTCCATAACAACAATGAAGTCTCAATAGAAATGTAAAATGAGATGAAATCCCCTTTAAAGAAGGTACCCTTAAATTAAGGATAAATCAATCTCATAATTATGTGTGACAAATATAAATACACCCAATATAAGTGGATATTAAGTGTAAAAAAATAAAATTTCATTCACACATATTCAAAGGAGGACATATTCAATAACTACATGTTGAACCCAAAGAAATCGAAATTGGGTTAAGAAGTTTCCTTGACAGCCTAACAGCGTCACATCAAATTTTAGAAAAATAGTTTATGAGAGAGATAAAAGGTATCTCATCACTTGGACATAAAATTTATGGCAATAAGGATATATATAAGAATATATCCCCACATAATAAGATGAAAATTAAAAGACATAACAAAATAAGTCTTTTAAAAAGAGGAGGGTGAAAGGTTCCCTTACCGATTTGGGTAACTTTAGAAACGTACACCCCATGAAAGAAAGACTATTCAAAATTGATGTAAATACTCATAAAAGAATGTATGTTACACAAAGAGAGGAATAATGGACAGTACATACACCACTCAAAAGGAAATATTGGCAAATGTAGCATTAATGTCACAAAAACACAAAGTTAGATAAAAAGCCCCTTACGAAATTTCGGCAGCCTAACGACGCCAATTAAAACATCCAAAATGGATTGATGAGAGAAAATAGGGTCTCTCATCAAATTAAAATAAAAATTACAGTAATAGTAATATAAAATAACATCAAAATCATAAGAAATATTAGCTTAATAGGAATGAAATAAAAGAGTGTACTTAAAAAGAAAGAGAGGGGTATGATCCCTTACCTCGTGTCTAACATGACTTGATCATTATTTAATCTAATGAATAATAGAATTTGGTCAATTTATAATTGATTAAGGAAAACCTTTAAATTTTATTGTTCAGTTCATATCACATATTATAATGTTATAATAATTGGTTAATAAAGTGAGTTCATATCATACGTTTTTGTCGATGTTCAGTACATGAGTAAAAATTGAACTTGTTGGAAAAGAATTTTCCATGTAGTTATAGGTACACCATCACTAGAATAGTATTTATTTTTTAAATATCATATATATCCAGTATATATTCATTTTATACTATTCCATAGGATTTGGAGAAAAAAAATTAAAAGCACCGTTCATGGAGACGGTAGGCCGTACGTACGCATGAATGCTACTTTCATTTTTTGTCATATTAATGGAATTAAAACAAAATGAGGGATATATATATTAAAATTCCAGAATGATATCCATAATTTAGATGTAATATATTACATATATATCCATTATATATATGTACTTATAATAGTACATAACACTTGGAGATGAGAAATGAAATATACCGTTGATGGAGACGGTAAGCCGTACGTACACATGAACGCTACTTTCATTTCTTTTTTTTTGTATTCAATGGAATGAAATAATAATGATATAAAGGTATATTATAATTAAAGTAGTATAACATATGTAATACCATTAATTACTTCCTTTATACGTCCCACATATGGCATTAACGAATCAAATCACATTGAGGGGGCGGTAGTCCTCACTTCCTAAAATGAAGATATCGCGTTTACCCATAATGGAAACCATAAAGGTATGCCATAAATAAAAAATACTGAAGATTAAGGAAAACATAAAAATATTATATATCATATATAAATATAGTGACATCTTAATGTCCACCTTTGAATGTGTTAAAAGAATATTGAACAATCATCGTTTCGTGAGGCAGTAATTCACCATCCACAGAAACAATATGTTCTTTAACCATTAGACGAAGGTGTGTGTAAGTGTAGATAGAATAATTCACATAAAAATATCCTAGTATATTTAAGATACTGGTGTTGTTACAAAAGAAAATAATAAAAAGAGTTTAGGGGGTTGGAGAAGAAAAATAAAACAAAAGAACACAAGGGAATACATTACCTTTAAATCAGGTAACTTTCTTTGATTTGAGCTCAAAGGCTTCCTTGGAAAGGATTATTCCCAAAGTGAGGATTAAATGATGAAGATAGGGATGTGGAGAGATGAAATGGGTAGGGTTTGGCCAAGTCAAAGTCTTGAGAGGTGTGTGTAAGGTGGTAGAGGTGGGGGCCTTTTATAAGAGGAGAGGAGTGGCACTCTTGGAAAGTAAAGAAATGTTACTTTATTTTAAAATGAGTTTCGGATTTAAAAGGTCCCACATTGATATAATTAAAGGATAAGGTGTTAAGGGTTATAAATATACCCATAAAATAGGTTTTTGACAAGTATAGGTCTTAGATTTTACATTCTCTTTACATTTTATTTAAATCGTTAAATAATGAGGTAATCACTACATCATCATGGTGTCATAAATAATTTAATTTATTTAATGTATAAAAATTATAAAAAAATATAATGATGTAGGAAATATTTTTACCTTTCTAATGAATATTTATAGACAAATATCGGACTTTTATATCCCCATTTAAAAATTGTTTTAGTAAAACAACTCATGTTTGTGACATTTTTATTTTAACTTTAAATAAAAAGATATTAATGTCATTTTCCTACCAATGTGGCTCCATGGGGTCCCCAAGTTGACCCATGGATTATCGTGGTCGGAAATGACACATCCAATAAGGGTAGGACATGTTTCAAGTTCATTTCATATTATTAAAACATTATTTTTACCTTAAACTACAGTAATTACCTCTAATCGCGATTAAAAACTTACAAGTTACTATTCACCAAAAATTATTTTAATCCCATTGAACCACATTTTACTTCTTAATGACAACCATGTATGTCGGATTTTTGAAATTCAAAACACAGAAGTGGTAAAATTTCATTTAAAAGGAAAATCAGTTTTTATAGGTTCCACTTAGTGGTTTCACTATTCATAAAAAATTGAAGTTTTTCAGAAAAATACCAAAAATTCACCCTAGGCTATATTTGATATTCCAAATTCAAAAATGATGTATATTTTACAAAATTCAAAACATATAAGTTATATTAATTAATTTAATAATTAATTCCCGCTGTCAGAGCAAATAGCGTGTTTTTATGAAACAATAAGTATCAAAAGATTGACACTAGTTTAAGTCCAATTTCAAGATGAAATTAACTCAACGACCACTATTGGATTAAATGGTAAAAATATATTCTAATTTCACTTTGAAACCAATTCAAAAGGTAATCTAATCATATAAATAAATTATATTAAAAAGAGGTTTTGAATTAAAATACAACATTTTTCACTATTCATTAAAAAAATGAACATTAACGAAAAAATACCAAACATTTACACAAAATAAATTTTGATGTCCCGATTCTAAAGAAGAATTTTATTTTGTCAAATATAACAGATAAAATTTTCAAAAAGTGGATTTAAAGGAGGTTCATCATCAAAAGGCAGTTAATCGACCTTTTAAAGAATATTAGAATGTTTATGCTTAAAATTAGATTCATTTGCATTTTTAATCCTCTAACATTTATTGTAAAAAGTAAAAATATTTGACAAACATATATAATCATTTTTTAGTTAGTTCTATTTATTCCCGCCATTACAACGGCTAGGCGTTAACTACCATTTAAAATAATATTATTTTCTTATTAGAGTGCAATGTAAGATTCCCAAGAAACTCGTTGTTGCGTATTGGGCACGCCATCGCGCATAAAGTCCCCTTTAAAGTAATATTAATATTTGATTAAAAAATATGGATAAATGTGAAAATTTCATATTCTTTATTTACCTGGGGTGTTACATCCTTCCCCCCTTTTAGGAATTGCATCCTCGCAATTTTAAAATTGGGCTTGGAAACTTCATTGAAAATACCACATCAGAATAAGAGTCAGTAAAACAGTCACTTTAAAATAAATAAAGAGAAGTACAAAGGTCACCCGAGTTAACCCATAATAGGATTCCATGTAGGAAAACATGTATACAGAGGAAAAAATAAAGGGTCATGTTCTGAGGGAGAGTGATAGTAAACATGTCTAAGAGAAAGTTAACCATAAGAAAATCACAAACTTGTGATGGGTTAAACGGTATTCGATTCCCCAGTAGGAAAAGCTAACAGACAACATTTTTGTTTTAAGTTACTCTTCATTGAGGAATTTATTTTTGAGCTTAACTAAATCATTATGAAACATACTTACTTGTCACGTAGACTTTCAACTTTTACTAGATTCCTTAATCAAACTCATATTTTCTCCAAAAGATGAGTTTTTAAGAAGACTTGTTCACATTAAGAGTACTATAATCAACTTCTTGAGAATCACCTAATCCACAAAAGAGAACTATATATTTACCATGTCTTTAGACAAAATACAAAACCAAAATTTTTAGTATGAGATTAGATAATCCACAAAACTAAAATCCTTTATAAAAAGAAAATCTATTCTTAATCTCCAAAATTTGTCCAAAAAAAAACCCAAAGTTCAACAAAGACCATTCGATAAAAAATTGTCCATAAAATTATTCAAAGTAAACCAAACTAAGATTGAAACCCAAATATTTTAAGGATTTAATCACATAGACTTCCAAGGTACAAATTAACTTTTATCTCCAAATAACATCAGTTGCTCTTAAATTCTCATATTGAAAAGAAATTAACCTAATCACATATCCTCCATGATAGGTTAATCATTTCTATAGATAACCCAAAATAAACTTACTCTTGATTCCTAAAATCATCTAACTAAAAAGAATTAGTCAAACTAACCAGGGAATTCACGTAGTCCAGTGGTAGGCAATAAATACCAGTCGTACATTGGTTGTGGGTTCGATTCCCGCAGCTTTGTCCGACGCGACGGGTTGTCACACGGTCTGCATGTTTTCCTTTTTCCAAAACTATATAATTCTTAAATCATTCCCCAAAATGAGATAAAATATTAAAAAATAATCATAAAATATTTTAACCTCAAGTTTATCTCATGAATTTCATTTTCCATCATAACATATAATAACCCATAATTACCTGAAAAGTAAGGATCATATAAACCCTAATGGTTACCTTTATAATTATTACTTGAACATCCACATCGATCGGTCATCTTGTACATGATGCATTAAAAAACATACCAAGGTTCAAGTAGTTGATCATGACTTCTTGATAGTTGGTTTAGAACAACCACGAGTTTCCCCATTGAATCCCCCATTTCATCCAGTCTCTTAATCAGAGAACCACCACAGTTTCCTTCAAACCTATTGTCACTTTGGTGCCATCTAGATCCATCCATTCACTAAAAATAGAAATGTCAGTGTGAGTATATCAACAAAACCATCATGTACTAATGAGGAAGATATACTTACTCATTCACTTTATCTAAAACTATGACTCTTTCTGAAATCCTAACCATTATGGTAATGTCACTTATGCTTAAATAATACCCTAACCTCTAAAGTTATCTAAACCGACCTCTGATACCAACTATAAGGCCCCAACCTTAAACCTTACTTAATCTTGAGTTATTACAAGATTACACATTGAGGATCTTTTCAGGTTTAGAGTTTTAGAGAATTAGATCATGAAACTTGCATTACATTCCACATTTAAACAAAGTGGTTACATAAAAGACAATATTCATTTTTCCCATCAACAGAAACTTGTTTAAAATAAAACATGGATTCCTTCTTTACACTTCCTTGAAACTATCATCACATCATGTAACTTTCCCTTGACCTGTGAAAAACATTTCAAAAACATAGGATGAGCATAAAAAGCTCAGTAAGGGTTATAAAAAGTATGGAAAGGAAACATGAGTACATATATACATAAGAATGAAATCATACTTTACCCATAAAGCATAAGCACTTTAAGATAGCTCATAAAATCAGGAATAAATAATAGAAATCATAAGACATAAAGGTAACTTAAGGCATTCATAACATTCTTACGTAGGGAGTAACCCTATTGGTTACGTTTGGAATACCCATCACAGTATATTCCCTAAATCTCTTCGGAGAAACCTTAACGTTTAACCCCTTCGCGTTACCCAATGCATTGGAGAGCTATATTGGGCTCACCCACCCTTAGTTTATCACGGAACAACCCGTCTTCATAACAATGCCTAAGAACCATAACATAATCATAGCACATAACTTAATCATAAAGTAAAGATAAAATTCCCACATTTCAAAAACAATATAACATTTTAAGATATTCAAATAATGAATCCATTCTAAAAACCATTTTCAAAACCATTTAAAACATTTAATAAAGATATCTTTGAATCAAAGTGTCCCATACCACTTTGAAGCTTTTAAAATTTTAAACCATTAATATCTATATAAATAAATCCTTAAAACCATTTTGAAAAAATGAATATTAACAAGAAATATTTATAAGAATAAATCATTAAAACATTTAAAACGATATTTTAGTTAAAGGGTTTTTAACAAAATGAGAGACACTTGAATACAATAATTGAGGAATAACATTTAATCAGAACTTTATAATATCATGAGAATAAAGGCATTCATGATATAATATTCCAAAGGACAGTATATACACCATATAAGAGTGAATTGGTGAATAACAACAATGAAGTCTCAATAGAAATGTAAAATGAGATGAAATCCCCTGTAAAGAAGGTACCCTTAAATTAAGGATAAATCAATCTAATAATTATGTGTGACAAATATAAATAAACCCAATATAAGTGGATATTAAGTGTAAAACAATAATAGGTCATTCACACATATTCAAAGGAGGACATATTCAATAACTACATGTTGAACCCAAAGAAATCGAAATTGTGTTAAGAACTTCCCTTGACAGCCTAACGACGTCACATCAAATTTTAGAAAAATAGTTGATGAGAGAGATAAAGGGTATCTCATCACTTGGAAATAAAATTTACGGTAATAAGGATATATATAAGAATATATCCCCACATAATAAGATGAAAACTAAAATACATAACAAAATAAGTCTTTTAAAAAGAGGAGGGTGAAAGGTTCCCTTACCGATTTGGGTAACTTTTGAAACGTACACCCCATAAAAGAAATACTATTAAAAATTGATGTAAATACTCATAAAAGAAATTATGTTACACAAATAGTAGAATAATGGACAGTACATACACCACTCAAAAGGAAATATTGGCAAATGTAGCATGAATCTCACAAAAACACAAAGTGAGATAAAACCCCCTTACGAAATTTTGGCAGCCTAACGACGCCAATTAAAACATCCAAAATGGATTGATGAGAGAAAATAGGGTCTCTCATCATATTAAAATAAAGATTACAATAATAGTAATATAAAATAACATCCCAATAATAAGAAATATGAGCTTAAAAGGAATGACATAAAAGAGTGTACCTAAAAAGAAAGAGAGGGGTAGGATCCTTTACCTCGTGTCCGACATGACTCGATCGTTCTTTAATCTCCTGAATAATAAAATTTGGTCAATTTATAATTGCTTAAGTACCACCTTTAAATATTATTTTTCAGTTCATATCACATATTATAATGTTATAATAATTGGTGAATAAAGTGAGTTCATATCAGATGTTTTTGTCGATGTTCAGTACATGAGTAAAAATTGAACTTGTTGGAAAAGAATTTTTCATGTAGTTATAGGTACACTATCTCCAGAATAGTATTTATGTTTTAAATATCATATATATCCAGTATATATTCATTTTATACTATTCCATAGCATTTGGAGATAAAAAATTAAAATCACCGTTCATGGAGACGGTAGGCCGTACGTACGCATGAACGCTACTTTCATTTTTTGTCATATTAATGGAATTAAAACAAAATGAGAGAGATATATATTATAATTCCAGAATTATATCCATCATTTATATGTAATATATTACATATATATCCATTATATATATGTACTTATAATATTACATAACATTTGCAGATAAGAAATGAAATGTACCGTTCAGGGAGACGGTAAGCCGTACATACGCATGAACGCTACTTTCATTTTTTTTTTGTATTCAATGGAATTAAATAATAATTATATAAAGGTATATTATAATTACAGTAGGATAAAATATGTAATACCATTAATTCCATCCTTTATACATCCCACATATGGCATTAACGAATCAAATCACTTTGAGGGGGCGGTAGTCCGCACTTCCTAAAATGAAGATATCGCGTTTACCCATAATGGAAACCATAAAGGTATGACATAAATGAAAAATACAGAAGCTTAAGGAAAACATAAAAATATTATATATAATATATAAATATAGTGACATCTTAATGGCCACCTTTGAAGGTGTTAAAAGAATATTGAACAATCATCGTTTCGTGAGGCAGTAATTCACAATCCACAGAAACAGTATGTTCTTTAACCATTAGACGAAGGTGTGTGTAAGTTTATCTCAAATCCTTCACATAACAACATCCTAGTATATTTAAGATACTGTTTTTGTTACAAAAGAAAATAATAAAAAGAGTTTAGGGGGTTGGAGAAGAAAAATAAAACAAAAGAACACAAGGGAAGACATTACCTTTAAATCGGGTAACTTCCTTTGATTTGAGCTCAAAGGCTTCCTTGGAAAGGATTATGCCCAAAGTGAGGCTTCAATGATTAAGAAAGAGATGTGGAGAGATGAAATGGGAAGGGTTTGGCTGAGCCAAAGGCTTGAGAGGTTTGTGTAAGGTGGTAGAGGTGGGGGCCTTTTATAAGAGGAGAGGAGAGGCACTCTTGGAAAGTAAAGAAATTTTAATTTATTTTAAAATGAGTTTCGGCTTTAAAAGGTCCCCCATTGATATAATTCGAGGATAAGGTGATAAGGTTTCTAAATATACCCATACAATAGGGTTTTGACAAGTTTAGGTCTTATATTTTAATTATCTTTTCATTTTATTTAAATCATCAAATAATGAGGTAATCGCTGCATCATCATGGTGTCATAAATAATTTAATTTATTTAATGTCTAAAAATTATAAAAAACTATCATGATGTAGGAAATATTTTTATCTTTATAATGAATATTTGTAGTAAAAAATCTGACTTTTATAACACCATTTAAAAATTGTTTTAGTAAAATAATTCATGTTTGTGACATTTTTATTTTAACTTTAAATAAAAAGGTATTAATGTAATTTTCCTACCAAAGTGGCTCTATGGGGTCCCCAAGTTGACCCATAGATTTTCTTGGTCGTCCATGACCCATCCAATAAGGGTAGGGAATGTGTCAAGTTCATTTCATGTTATTAAAACATTATTTTTACCTTAAAATACACTAATTACCTCTAATCGCGATTAAAAACTTAAAAGTTACTATTCACCAAAAAATTATTTTAATCCCATTGAACCACATTTTACTTCTTAATGACAACCATGTATGTCGGATTTTTGAAATTCAAAACACAGAAGTGGTAAAATTTCATTTAAACGGAAAATCAATTTTTATAAGTACCACTTAGTGGTTTCACTATTCATCAAAAATTGAAGTTTTTTAGAAAAATACCAAAAATTCACCCTAGGATATATTTGATATTCTGAATTCAAAAATGATGTCTATTTTAAAAAATTAAAAACATATAAGTTACATTAATTAATTTAATAATTAATTCCCGCTGTCAGAGCAAATAACGTGTTTTTATGAAACAATAAGTATCAAAAGATTTACACTAGTTTAAGTCCAATTTCAAGATGAAATTAATTCCAACAACAACTATTGGATTAAAGGGTAAAAATATATTCTAATTTCACTTTGAAACCAATTCAAAAGATAATCTAATCAGATAAATAAATTAGATTAAAAAGATGTTTTTAATTAAAATACAACATTTTTCACTATTCATTAAAAAATGAACATTATCGGAAAAATACCAAAAATTTACACAAAGTAAATTTTGATGTCCTGATTCTAAAGAAGAATTTTATTTTGTCAAATATAACACATAAAATTTTCAAAAATTGTATTTTAAGAAGGTTCGTCATTAAAAGGCGGTTAATCGACCTTTTAAAGAATACTAGAATGTTTACGCTTAAAGTAGGATTCATTCGTATTTTTAATCCTCTAACATTTATTGTAAAAAGTAAAATTATTTGACAAACATATATAATCATTTTGTAGTTAGTTCTGTTCATTCCCACCTTATTAGCCAATAAAAACACATATTTTGATTACATTTTAAGGGTATTAAAATATTCATTTTTGATCTTATGGGCCTGAGTTAGTGTATTTTAATTTTGAACATCAATTCTCATCATTTGTGCACTTCATGCCTAATATGCACCAATTTAGGCCCAATGTTTCATCTGATTTAAAAGAATGTAATTATACATATTTTAATTTTATATTTTTGGAAATGGATATAAACTTAAATATGAACATTTTTCATTCAGGGATCAATGGAGGATTCATAAAGGATGATGAGGAGTTTTGGCGAAGAAAGGAAACAATTCTAGAGAAGGCAGATTGGATATCATCCCACTGATCGGACTGTGAGGACCACAATACAAGACCAATGAAGCCCAAATTTTATAGGAGACTAGAATACATATAGGGGAACAATTAATTCTTCTGAAGATTGTGCTAATTCGTCTTCAATGGTGGTGATTAAGGTGGACTTTTTTGAAGATTTAATTTTGGTCCAGATTCTGCGGCCCAGAAAAACATCCCACTATTTCAATCATATCTCCCAAACCACAAAGTATTTTGGCTGAAAGTTTACAGGCTGTTAGGGGACATCCGAGGATTTATTTAAGTCTTCTAGGGACCACTCAACGTCTTCCTTCTAGAAGGTCCTTTAGGCATGTCTTTCCGGTGGATGCAAGTTGGATGCAACTTCGGGGCAAGAAGTGGAAAAGTCTCTCATCATTAATGTTCCACCCACCTTTCCCCAACATAATTAATTAAAGGCACATGAGATGTTGGGGGCTCGGCCAAGGCTTAAGTTTTTTCCTATTTAAGGTAGTAGTGGTGGTGGATTTAGGATCTTGGTGCTTTCTTTTCATTGTAATGTTATTATGCGAATTTTCCTTTGTAATGTTCTTCCTTCTCATGTAAGTTGTTCGAATCACCTTAGTCTTCAATAAAAGTTCTTCTTCTTCTCTTGTTCTATTCTTCTTATTATCAATTTGATACCATTGCTTTAATGTGTGAATTTATTCACACCAGCACTTGTGAATTTATTCTCACAACGGTGGAGTGATCATTTTTGTTGTTGTTGTTTTTGCTTCTTCAATTCCGCCCCTATGAGTCTGCTTTCCGCTTCCTTTGAGATCATAGAATCAATGGAGGGCTAAACCCTTATGGTTTGGTCCTAGGGAGTTGCATGGGGAATATTGGATGTTATTTTTATGATCTTAATTTCTGTAATCATTTCATTATTTTAAGATTTCTATTTGATGATTTATTTTCTTCTTCATCTTCGCCAACTTTGACAATGACACATTTCGAGTGCTAGTACGATCCAATTACTTGGAGTGATCATTAAATTGATCCTCTAAGTGCATTTATGATTGTCCTTGTAATGGTGTAGGGATTAAATTAGTGAATGATGTTGAGGAATTATATCATTTTTTAGATACATCTTGAATTAGTGAAATGAATGTTATAAGAAAATAAATGCATCCAATCTAACCCTAGTAACAACTTAGGATCAACCAATCTCCATTAATTGTTTTAGAGTAAGTAATTTTATGTTTTAATTTATTTTCTTTAGATTAAATCAGTAGTTATTAAAATCAAATCAATCCAAATAGTTGGCCACTCCATAGCCAAATCCTTCCAAAATCAAAGCATCTCTCGGTTTCTTCATCGGTCCCTGTGGATTCGACCCCTACCTGTACTACAACGACCGCATACCTGTAGGGTAAATTTGGGTGCAACCAAATTTTGGCACCATTTCTGGGGACCCAAGTAAGTTATCTTAGACACTATCATCCTTTTCTCACCCAACATTCTCTATTCTCACCCCATCTCTCTTATCTTTACCCCTTTCTATTTATGCGTGTCCTGAGAATCTAGAATCCAACTTTCTATCTTCTCTAATGGAGTATCTTCAAAATAACCATGTCAGAAACTCATGGAGGAATCCAATGGAAATTCAATATTGGGAAACCTCTAAATTTTAACATTTCTTTGATCAACCATTTAATGATTACCCCGCACCCGATGAGACGTATAATCAATGGGATAATGAATGTTTCAATGATCAGTTTCCTTCCCTCTCAAGAATGATTGAAGAGTCTAATATTAGTGAAGTCCATAATGTTCAACATCCCATCATATCTGTTCCTCAATCATTTCTTGAAAAATTGTGTAATCAAATGGATATAATGAGTTCCGAGGTATCATCTTTGAGATTAGAACTACAACGCATTAATACTTCTGAGGAACTCATCCCTACACCAATTGTACCTTCCAAAACCTTATGTGGAGTGTATAGTTTCCCACAATCATCTCATGAATTAATTAAAGAACCGACTTTTGGATTTGGGGTAGGGGGAGTGAATCAAGAAATTGTTGAAGGGTCTTTAATTCAGGAGGAAATTGATTTCATGTATTCACAAGAGGGGAATTTGACATCGTGGATTGAGTTTCCTAAGTGTAACTCTATTGATGATTTTTCAAAAACACCAATCACTGAACCACTGATAGAAATCAAAAATATTGAGTCTATGCCCATTCCTAACACTATTCTTTCCAATTTTTTGGTTGAATCTTCTGTTCAAAATGAAACATTTTTTTTGAAAATGAAACTGAGTTGGATTCAAATTCTCAACCTGTGTCTAAATGTCGTATCCAAACCAAGATCAAAATCATTGTCCTTCCTTCCCCACTCGAGTACCCTATCATTTGTGTTAAGAAAGAGCTTGGGGGTTTCATTCATTTATCTCATGAAACCCAAAAAGGGGGGTTGATCTTTGATTTATTAAGAAAGACTGCAGATGAAAAAAGATCAACCATTTCTGATATTCCTTGGATTTTTCCATTCATTTTAGAAAATAGGATTGTTCATGAATTAAATTCCAAATCTTCTTACCAACCACAAGGGATACGAATTCTCAATCATGTTGTAGTAGAGAAAGATGAGGTTATTAAAATTTTTAAAGTTGGAATTGGCTAAGTTGGGGGGTTCAAGTTGAGCTAAAGAATTTAAATTAAGCGCTGCACGAGAGGCAACCCGTGGTTTTCATGTTTCAAATCATTGTGATTCATTTTTTTAATTTCGATTTTTATTTTATTTTTTTTAAAAATATAGACTGTTGACCTGTTGTTCTTTTATGAGTAAGGATGGGTATAAAAGGGGATCACCGTATTCATCTGTGTCACGCGGTGTGATCCCTGAGTAATACCTTACCCAGAAAATATTAAGAAGACAATGTATCATCAGTTTATTCTTATTATATGTTTTTGTAGGTATTTAAAAAAATAGATTATTGACATGTTCTTCTTTTATGAGCAAGGATGGGTATGAAAGGGGAGCATCGTATTCATCCGTGTCACGCGGTGTGATCCCTGAGTAATACCTTACCTAGAAATTTAAGAGAAGACAATGTATCATCAGTTTATGTTATTTGCACATTTTTTTAGGTTAAAAAAAATACAAAAATATATATATATATATTAAAAAAAATAATTAAAGGCATGTCATAGGTCATTGGGAAAAGCTGGTCACAACCGTACAAGCCATTGAGAGACAAACCAGAACTAAAGGGAGACATGGTAATGCATTTTCAACATCAACCACCAGGTGACTTCATTCCATAATTTTCATTTTCAATGTATTCGTTGAACTTCTATCCTACCCCTTCTATGTTTCAATTCTTTAAACACTGGGGAAAGTGTTATTCTATGTTGGGGAGGGATGAAAATATGTGGAAGGAAAAATGTCATTAACCTTGAACATGATAACACACATTCCAAACTCTGAAATTGGATATCAAATAATTTTGCATGCCTTGATTCTGATTTTAATGCAAGTTTATATTCATGTGCATAGTTATTGGAAAGTGCAGTTGTCCAATGTGATTTTTCACTGTTATATTTTCATTCATTTAATAAAAAAACACAATACACATCCTCTATATTGTGGGGTTTTATTTTGAGTTCTTGGGGACACATAATAAATAGCATATGATTGGAGATCATTTTAATTTTAACATGAGTATTCAAAAAAAAAAAAAAATTGCTCGTAGAGCAATGAATTGACCTAATGTGTGGCTTTTGGCACTTGGGGATCGTGACTCCATAGTTTTTTGGCCCAGATTTGGGCATTTTATCTCTATTTGTGGTAATTTGAATTTGTTTTTAATTGAGTTAACTCGAGATGATGCCCGAGTATGTGAGATTCACTTGGTGCCCTAAGGTCTTTGAGCATGGGAGTCATCGGCAAAGTCATGCTACATGGGTTGACTCAATTTAGTTCAATTTCAATTACCATGGCAAAATTGCAAAAAAAAAAAGAAAATAAAAAATGAGTACTCATCTTATTATTAAAATTTGATTGCTCCTAGCGCTTCCATCTTTTCTCCCTTGAATGAAAATGAACCCCCATGTCTATTGTGACACACAACACTTCATCATGCTTAATTGAATTTGAATGAAATATGGAAATGAATTTGAACAAAGGAATGGGATTGGTCTTGAGATATGCTTATGGAAATAGCTTGTTTTAAATGATTTTGATGGGTTTAGCAATTTTTTGGTATTAATCTTTGGGTGAGAAATGTGTATTAAAATGTTTTTGGAAAAGGACATTTGAATTTCATTTTTGTGAGATATATTTTGCTCGAGACTAGCAAAACTCAAGTTGGGGGGGTTTGATTAGACAATAAAAACACATATTTTTTATTAAATTTTAAGGGTATTAAATGTTCATTTTTGATCTTATGGGCCTGAGTTAGTGTATTTTAATTTTGAACATCAATTCTCATCATTTGGGCACTTCATGCCTAATATGCACCAATTTAGGCCCAATGTTTCATTTGATTTTAAAGAATGTAATTATACATATTTTAATTTGATATTTTTGGAAATGGATATAAACTTAAATATGAACATTTTTAATTCAGGGATCAATGAAGGATTCATAAAGGATGATGAGGATTTTTGGCGAAGAAAGGAAACAATTCTGGAGAAGGAAGATTGGATATCATCCCACGGATCGGACTGTGGGGACCACAATACAAGCCCAATGAAGCCCAAAATTTATAGGAGACTAGAAGATATACAGGGGAACAAATAATTATCCTAGATCTTGTGCTAATTCGTCCTCAATGATGGTGATTAAGGCAGCCCAAGTTGAAGATTTAATTTTGGGCTAGATTCTGCGGCCCAGAAAAGCATCTCACTATTTCAATCACATCTCCCGAACCACAGTGTATTTTGGGCTGAACGTTTACAGGATGTTAGGGGAAATCCGGGGAATAATTTATGTCTTCTAGGTCCCACTCAAAGTCGGCCCTCTAGAAGGTCCTTTAGGCGCGTCTTTCTGGTGGATGCAAGATGGCTGCAACTTCGGGGCAAGAAGTGGAAAAGTCTCTCATCATTAATGTTCCACCCACCTTTCCCCAACATAGTTAATTAAAGGAACAAGGGATGTTGGGGTCTTGGAAAAGGCTTCATTTTTTTCCTATTTAATGCAGTAGTGGTGGTGGATTTAGGATCTTGGTGTTTTTTGTTTCATTGTAATGTTATTATGCCAATTTGCCTTTGTAATGTTCTTCCTTCTCATGTAAGTTGTTCGAATCACCTTAGTCTTCAATAAAAGTTATTCTTCTTATCTTATTATATTCTTCTTCTTATAACTTTGATACCGTTGATTTAAGGTGTGAATTTATTCAAACCAGAACTTGTGAATTTATTCTCCCAACGATGGAGTGATCATTTTTCTTGTTGTTGTTTTTGCTTCTTCAATTCCGCCCCTATGAGTCTTCTTTCCGCTTCCTTTGTGATCATAGAATCAATGGAGGGCTAAAACCTTATGGTTTGGTCCTAGGGAGTTGCATGGGGAAGATTGGATGTTATTTTTATGATCTTAATTTCTGTAATCATTTCATTATTTTAATATTTCTATTTGATGATTTATTTTCTTCTTCGTCTTCGCCAACTTTGACAATGACACATTTCGAGTGCTAGTACGATCCAATTCCTTGGAGTGATCATTAAATTGATCCTCTAAGTGCATTTATGATTAGCCTTGGAATGGTGTAGGGATTAAATTGGTGAATGATGTTGAGGAATTATATCATTTTTTAGATACATCTTGAATTAGTGAAATGAATGTTATAAGAAAATAAATGCAACCAATCTAACCCTAGTAACAACTTAGGATCAACCCATCTCCATTAATTGTTTTAGACTAAGTAATTGTATGTTTTAATTTATTTTCTTTAGATTAAATCAGTAGTTATTAAAATAAAATCAATCCAAATAGTTGGCCACTCCATAGCCAAATCCTTCCAAAATCAAAGCGTCTCTCGGTTTCTTCTTCGGTCCCTGTGGATTCGACCCCTACCTGTACTAAAACGACTGCATACCTGTAGGGTAAATTTGGGTGCAACCACCACCATTACAACATCTAGGTGTTAACTACCAATTAAAATAATATTATTTTATTATTAGAGTGCATCGTAAGATTTCCAAGAAACTCGTTGTTGCGTATTGGGTACGCCATCGCGCATAGCGTCCCCTTTAAAGTAATATTAATATTTTATTCAAAAATATAGATAAATGTGAAAATGTCATATTCCTTATTTACCTGGGGTGTTACATTTTCATTAAGCATTAAATTCCTTAGATCAAACATTATTGGATCAATATCTATTGGAATACTTTCTAATCAATGAAAGGGAATATACTCTTCCCAAATATGTGTTCATAAATTATAGTTTTTCAAAAACCTATTTATTAATAGATTCTATCATATATTATATCAATTTTAGAGATATATTATTTCCCATTTTTTAAATGGAAAAGTAATCAAATTTATTTGAAATATTCTAGTGAAATTAATCAATTTCTTAATAACCTCATAATATTTACTAGAAAATATATTTGGTAGATTAATCGAGATATTATCTATAATTTTATCTATATAAAAGTAATAATTAAAATCTAAAAAAAACTTATAAATATTTATCAAATACCATAGAGAAACACTTTACATAGCTATATTAGTTAATGTAAATTGATATTTTTTCCATATTTGATGTTTAGTTCACTTAGATTTTTTATTAAAATTTATATTGACTGAAACTAAAAATTTATAAAATATTTAAAAATAAATATATATTTTATCATAACAGAATAAAAATAAAAATAGAATGATAATAATGTATATTCAAGGTTTATAAACAGTAAGCACAAGAATTTTAATAGTGAAGGAAACTTATTCAAATGAAGTTTTTTTTATTCAAACACCCAATTTATTTTTCAATAATTTAATATTGAAAACTATAAGTTCATTAGTTGAAAAATTAAAACCAACCATAAAATTACTTTAAAAATAATTAAAAAATTAACATAAAACATAATTATGGAATTGATAAAACATAAAGAGAAAAAAAAACATCCCATAATAATATAAGTTAAATATTGAATGAGAGTAATAAAAGATCAATAAAATGATCATGTGTATTATTGATCTACACAAATGACTTATAAAAACATTAATAATTTATTTGATGAATTTCATGATAAATTTTATCAAAAAATCAATAAACTAAAATTCATTTGTTAAGATGTAATAAAAAAATTGAATCATATCAATATTAAGACTGCTAAAATGGTTATTGATCAAATTACGCATCTATAAATTCCCATTTATCTAGTTTTGACGATTTGATTACTTTAAAAAAATATAATATCTATAAGAAAAGAAATAAATGGGGTATTTGCAAACAAAAATTTATTTAGAATGAACCTGCAAATCTAATGTCAATAAAAAATAAAAAAAGTTGGCTTAAAATTAAAAATATAATAATATTGACTTCCTAACAAAAATAATGAATAAAAACATATCATATATTAATAGTAGTAATAATAGTATTAATATCAATAAAAAAATTATTAAATTGATATAAGATTATGAAATAGGATAGGATTCCAAATATTTAATTAATTGATCCAAATCACACCTTTTTTAAAATTCCCCGAACCCAAGACACCAGATTCAGTAAAAAAAATGATGTATAAACATTTTATTATACAAAAATTGAACACATATAATATTTCACCTGACATGAATTTTTCTAGTCTAGGTTCTAGAGAATTAGACATATACATTAAAAATTAACAAAACTGAAAAAAATTACATAAATGTATTAATATTCATTACCATATTATTGAGAAATACACATCAAATTGAAAATATACTAAACTTGGGAAAAATAATTTAAAATAAAGGGTGAGCATAAATTCCCAGTAATGATTTTCCTAAAAGTTCATTGAAAAAAACTATTGTAAAATATCTTTATAAAATATTATAACAGTTGGAAAGTAAGTATACTTTGAAAATGCGTTAAAAATAATCCAGTGATTTTTTTTGGAAAACATTGTGCAAGATCTTGAAAAAAGTACCATGAGTCCAGTTGAAATATTGAATGATATTTGGGCCTACCCACTTTCTCATGGGACAGGTTCACTCCCCACCCCTATCATGTTTTCAATGTCGAAGTGCAATTTTTTTATAAAAACATTTTGAACTTTCCTTACATATATAACTATTTTCACTACATTTTTTTATTTATAAACATAATTATGCATTAAATACACATACACACACATTTTATTTATATGTAACTATATTATATAAATATGAAATTTCATTGGAAATCATGTGCGAGTTTTGGTACAACCAAAACTCATATCAATTAGCCTTTTCATGGAGTGTTAATAAAAATAATTAACATTCATGTATTGAAAATTTCATTTATAACCTTATTAAATACCTTTTATGAAATGTTAAAATTTATATTTTAAAACTCATTATTAAATAATGATATTAAGTACCCATTTACTAGATTAAAAATGTGATATTTGACAATATCATTTTATACATAAAATAATAGTGTAAATACATGAACCATTCACATAATAGAAATTTTAGTTTCTTATTATCATAAAATAATGGATAAATAATCATAATAATGAACAATTATATATAAAATTATAAAAGTAACATTTCATCCTTTCTTAACATGGAAATTTCAAATTGAGTAAAATTCATGATTTTAAATGAATCACTTTTTAATTAAAATCATGCAATAATATCCAAACACACATATATGTATATATTTATACACATTCATAATTAGTATGAAAAGAATTACTAAAATATAAATTTAAATTTCTACCATAATTACAAGTATATGTATATATGTTTTTAAGAACACAAATTTATAAATGTATATAAATACACGTATTTAAACAATTATAAACTTGAAACTAGAAGTTGAATGATCTTGGATATTGAATAATATATATATTTATATATGTTTGAATGATATAACTTGTATATAAATATAATACTCCCACAAAAATAATTTCATAATTTTTAAGTAAATAATGATAGAGTATGAAAATAATACTTAAATAAGTGTGCCAAACATAAACATAAAATTACTTATACATATATAAACCATGAATTTAAATTCTAAAATAAAAATGGGAACTTTATTTTTTTTCATAAAAATCACACCCCCACATAGAGAGATATCAATATATAACATGGAATTTTTAATAAACATAATAGAAAAATGAATTCATATTTAAACAAAATTTTGATATAAATAAATATATTCTCTCAACTCAAAGAAATGAACCAACAACCCTTATTCTTGAGGCTAAGAAACACCAGAAGGAAGAATAAAGGATGTAGAAGACAATGCAGTGTGCAGAACTCAAAAAAATATAAATAGATAGGCAAAAATGTAACATCGATTTATAATATTTAAACATAAAATTTTAATAAAATTTATAAATATAAATTCACACCATATAATGAGTATGATATATGTTAGAAAAAAAATACTAACAAATATGATGCAATGAAGAAAATAAGAAAATATTCAATCAGATTTAGGTAAGAATTTCAAATGAAATAATCATATATATATATATTATATGCTGGAAAAGAAGAAATAAATAAACCAGAGTAAAAATGCCTTTTTTCTATAGTCATATTTCCAACAAAAATTAAAGCAACGAACAAACCCAAACCAAATGAAAATCAGTATAAATGAGAAGTTAAGAATGAGACAAAATACACTATTAATACTAATCTATATTCAAATCTGTAATACATATAGAGTGGTCCAAAAAATATATAGAAAATGATAAAAATGATGAAATGGGAATATTCAAACTCATATAGATTGAAAAAAACATACCTCGCATAGATCTAAAGACTAAGAATTTCACACCTTCCTATTTGACATCTGAAACCCTAACTGCAAAAAAAAAACCCTTCGATGACACTCAGAAGACACTCATCAGTGTCTAAACTCTTCCCCCATCCATGGTATAATGCTGCTATGAGTCCCTTATCAGCATTTGGCCCTTGTATGATGAACGATTTCCACTGATCTTGACCCTTATGTCCCCTCTACGCTCAACAGCCAGACCCATTCTCCCTTACCCCAAAATGGTTAACAAACATACACCCAAATCAAAACATGTTTCCCCCTTTTTAATAAATGTTTTACCATTTCTTAAATAAAAAAAAATATCACATTCTTTTCTTTTTATTATCTAACATTTTTTTGATTATTCATCATTTTTTATAAAATATAAAATATAAATATTATATAAATTAAATTAAATATATATATATAATAAATTAAAATTTTAAAAAATATATTTTAGATTCTTATAATACTCATATTGTTTTTATAGGATTTTAATAATATAATAATTATTTTATATGTAATATATTAAATTCAATTTATAATTTCATATAAATATATTTATACTAATAATTCATAAAAACTTTTAAATTTTTAATAGTTAAAATATATTACTTTAATTTATTAATTATTAAATTTAAGCCCCATCATATTTTTGTGTTAAATTATATTTATTATAATATATGTGTTAAAACCACATATTATTTCATGGTTAAAAATATATTTTTTATAAAAATATTAATTAGAAAAAATGATTTATTAAAAACATATAATTCAATTATTTATAAAAATTTTATAATACCTTCAAATAAACCTTTGATTCTTTCATACAAAAAACACATTTAATAAAATAAACAAAATCATATTAAAATATAATTTTACGTAAGATAATACTGCACATATAAAAAGATTTTTTTTAAAATAAAATTTTGTTTTGATTAATTAAAAAAGTTTTAGTTTATAAATTTTAATAACTTAGTTTATATAAATTATAAAAAAATTAATTTAATAACCGCTAAATATTCTAAATTTTTTGGGATGTTATATTCTTCTGCCCTTAAAATAATCGTGTCCTTATAATTCATTTGTCTAACTTAAAATAATTCTGAACTTCTTTTTTCAGAATTAAGAAAATTAGAAGAGATAAACTTTTATACTCTACTGCTTAGATTTTTCTCAAACGACATCATCTAATCTCTAAATTTTTCTAGACTGTCACTCCGATACCAATTATTTGGCCACAAACCCATGACACCAGATTTGGTAGAAAAAACAATACGTATTCTTTTATTATAAATGAAAATTGAATATATAGAACATTTTACATGTTATGAATTTTTTTAGTCTAGGTTTTATTGAATTATAAATATACATTAGAAATTAAAAAAAATAAACCAATAATTAAAAAAGAGTATTTGTGTGCGCTTCCCCTTATTGTGAAATACAAATCAAATTGAAATCCTACTAAAGCTGTGAAAAATGATTTAAAACAAAGGGTGAGATTAAATTCCCACTAAGAAGATTTCTAAAAGGATGAGGAAAAATAAAATAATAAAATATCTTAATAAAATATTTAAATAATGTGAAAATAAATATACTTTGAAAATGATTTAAAAATAATCCTTTGTTTTTTTGGAAAACATTATTCAAGATCTTGAAAAAAACTATAGGGAACTTGACACATTGAAGGCTACCTCGGCCAACCCACTTTCTTAAGGGACGCGATCACTCCCCACTCTATCATGTTTAAAATATCCAAGTACCATTTTTTTAGAAAAAAATTTGGATCTTTCTTTATATGTATATATATGACCATTTTTTTGCTTGTGATTTTTGATTTTAAAACATAATCATGCATTAAATACAAACACACTTTAATTTATATATAATTATATATATGAATATGATATTTCATTGGAAATCACTTATGAGTTTTGATACAACCAAAACTCAGGTGAATTAAAATTTTCATGGACTAAAAATAAAAATAATTAACATCCATGTATTCAAATTTTCATTTACAACCTCATTAAATACCTCTATGAAATGTTCAACTTTCTCTTTTAAAATTCATCCTTAAATAAAAATCTAAAGTTCCCATTTACATGATTAAAAAAATATGATATTTAACAATATAATATTATACAAAAATTAATAGTGTAAATTCATGAACCATTGATAATAGAAAATTTAACTTTTTGTTCTAAAAAAATAATGGATAAATAATCATAGGTATAAAAAATTATATAAAAAATTATAAAAGTAACATTTCAGCCTTGTGCGGGTACTCTAGCAGCTGGGTTACTATTCACATAATGGGATTTGGTCAAAATATTTGGGCCTACGGGCTATGTATTGGGCTACAATCCCACTAGGAATCCGAGCTATGCAATGGGTCTCCCTCTACCCAGTTAAAAGAGGTATTTTCTTTGCTTTATTAATAAAAATGAGGCTTCGACCCCAAACTTAAAAAAAACATATATTTATATATTTATACACATTCATCATTAGTGTGAAAAACATTACTAAAATACAAATTAAATTACTACCATAATTAGAAGTACATGCATATAAGTTTTGAAGAACATAAACTTGAAAATGTATATAAATACATATATGTACATAATTATAAACTTGAAACGGGAAGTTGAATGATCTTGGACATTGAATAAAAAATATATGTATATATGTTTGAATGATATAACATGTAAATAAATATAATACTCCCATAAAAATGAATTCATAATTTTGAAGTAAATAACTATATAGTATGAAAAATAATACATAAATATGTGACCCAAACATAAACATAAAATTTCTTATACATATATAAACCATGAATTTAAATTCTTAAATAAAAATATGAACTTGATGTTTTTCACAAAAATCACACACAAATATACATATACATACATATATATATATAACATGGAATTTTTAATACACATAATTATAGAATGAATTCATATTAAAAAAAACATTGATAAAAATAAGTATAATCCCTTAAATAAATGAAAAGAACCAACAACCCTTCTATTTAATGCTCAAGAACACAAAAAGAAAGAAGAAAGTGTGCAGAAGATTGTACCGTGTGAATAAATCAAAAAAAGATAAATAGATATCCAAAATGAAATATCCACTTATAATCTTAAAATTTTATATTTATATAATATTTATATATATGAATTCACACCACATAATGAGTATCATAGATGTTTGGTAAGAAAAATAGTAATGAATATGATGCAAAGAAGAATATACCAAAATATTCAATATATTTATATCATAATTTCAAACGAATAAATCACACATATATATATATATATGCTGGATGAGAAGCAATCAATGGACTAGAGTAAAAATTCATCTTTTCATAGTTAGATATCCAATCAAAAATAAAGCAATGAATGGACCACAAACAAATAAAAAATTAGTATAAATGATGATTCAATAATGAGAAAATTTGTTTTATTAATAAAAATCCATATTCAAATCAGGAATATAGATAACACAGTCTAAAAAATATATAGAAAAATGATGAAAATGATGAATCAAGAAGATTCAGACTCCTATAAGTTAAAATAAAAAAACTACCTCACACAAATATGAAGATGAAGAACATCAAACTTTCCTCATCGACATTCAAAACCATAACCATAAACGAATGCCTTTAATGATACTCATACCACACTCGTAGGTAGCTGCACTCATCCCTTATCTTTGGTTGAATGCTGCTCAGAGTCCCTTATAGGTGTTCGGTCCATGTCTGGTGACCAATTTCCATTGATCTCGACCCTCATCTCCCCTCTGTGTTCGTTGGCCAGAACCATTACCCCTTACCCCAAAATGGTTGGCACACACACACACCCCACTTAAAATTCATTTCCCTGATTTATTTTTATTTATTATATTTGTTTTACCATTTCTTTAAATCAAAACATATCATGTTTTTTGTGTTTTTATTATCCAACACTTTATTTTTTTTGATTATACATGATTTTTTATAAAATAAAATATATAAATATTTTATGATATATATATATAAACAAATTAATAATTTAAAATCCAAATTTAAAATAATTATAATACTCATATTATTTTTATACGATTTTAATAATTTCAATAATTGTTTTATATTTATTATATTATATCTAATTCATAATTTCATATAAATATATTTATAATCATAATTCATAAAAAAAATTAAATTTATAATAGTTAAAATATACTGCTTTAATTTTTTAATTATTGAATTTAAGTACCATCATTCTTTGTGTGTTAAATTATAATTCTTATAATTTATTTATTGAAACCACATATTATTTCATGATGAAAATTATTTTTTATAAAAATATTAGTTTAAAAAAATTATTTATTAAAAACATATAATTCAATTATTTTTAAAATTTTTATAATCCCATCAAATAAACCTTTGATTTTTTCATACAAAACACATATTTTAAAAAATAAGTAAATTCATATTAAAATATTATTTTAGGAAATATGATACCTCATATATAAAAAGAACATTTTCTTACAATAAAATATAATTTTGATTAATTTTTAAAAAAACTCAAGTTTTATTTTATTTTTTTTCATAAGTAAGTTTATTTAAATTATAAAACAATTCATTTGATAACCACTAAATATTTCAAATTTTCTTGGATGTTATATTTTTCTATGAAATTCTTGGAGAACTAGGTTCGTATAACCATTTTAGTATTTATAAATATTTTAAAATATTAAAATAGAGCTATAACTATTATTCTATAATGTATGTGTTGTTTTTATAATTTAAATTTTTTATACTTAGAGTTAATCCTAATTTTGGGAGAAAAAAGTTAATCTCATTTATAGTGAATAGTTATAGTAATTTCTGATTCATTGGTATTAGGGAAGTTGGAAAACAACCTTAACTGAATTAGACATGGCTTGAAACTAAAATGAAAAAACAATATTACTATATATATATAAGTTACTACATTTCTTTATTTATGTATGTTCTATTGACTCCTAAAATTCCACACATTCTCTAGTTTATAATAAAAAATAGTATAATAAAAAATAAAATAAATTTATACATAACTACCCTATATCATATATAGTCCACACTATTAATATAATCATATATAATCTAAATATCTAATTACTCAACCATGAGTTCAAAAAATCAACTGATTAATCAACATAAACATAAAATTAATAGTGTATTTAAATTTATACCCTAAATTCCTTATAAATTTTTCCTAAAAAGTACTTGGACAACACATAAAATGATGTTGGTATGAGGTGGAACAAGATATAATCAGGGAATAACAATGACTATTAATAGAGGACCGATGGTATGGGGGAGATTCATGGGTGGGTGTTGGGGGAAGGAAGCATCGACTAGAGTTGAATGTAGATGAATTTCATGGGGGTTTTCATGGGGGGGGGAGATAGAAGTAGGAGGATTATTTGATTGAGAGATTCACTAGGTGAGGACCTATACACATAGAATTGTTTTTGTAATGGGTAGTTGGTGTCCTATATGGGTGGTGGAGGGAGAGAAGAGTCTACAGAGGTGTTTTTGGGGGGAGACTATAATAAGATATTGATGAAACATAGGGTTTGGGAGGTGGGGATTGATGAAAATGTATTGGTGGTGGTGGAATGGGAAATCAAGTTTTTGTGGATAATTATACTACAACTACCATTTTTTAGTTACTAATTCTATTACCAATAATATCCATTTTTCAATAACCAATTCTATGAATATTTAATTCCAAATGGTGGTTACCCGAATCCTTTAAGTGAATTTATCATTTATTTTAGGAGTGATAGTAGTGATCACATTATGTCACCATTTTGAAAGATGTGTCCCCCGACAAGAGTTGACTTATTGTGTTACCCTTTGATTAACCATACCAGGGAACCCCTTCATCACACATTATAAATTAATGTGGGATGTTGTCTAGATTATAGGCACTAACACACCCATATCTCTTTTGAGTCTCCCTCCTGTTGATGTATGAATAGCGCCCTGTCACCTCACATGTATATCATGTTGCATCATCAGAATGGTCATACTATTTTGATAATAACATGTAAAAGAACCCCTCTATCACTTATTTTAAATCCATAGGGATTAAAGGTTGTTTGATAGGTGAAAGTACACACATCCTTCTTTCAAGATCTCCCACCTCGTTATTCTTGTGTGTCACCATGTTTCACCATCATCCTATTTCATTGATCCATTTTACCGACCCCTCCATGAAACCTACTATAAACAAAATATGGCCTGATGGATTTCTCGATAGAAGGAATTTGATGGAACAAATTCCATATTTTCCAAAGGTCCAAATCTAGGACCCAAAATCTAAAATAAGGAGAATAAGAGAACTATTAAATTAATGATACAATACATACATAAACTATACATTTTCCTTGATTTAAACCAGGGTCTTTTATGCTGAATCATGACGCGATTACAACTAATTCAAACACCAACTACATGGGAATCTAAGTATATTTTCTCCCTATAATTTAGATGTACTAATGTCTCTAAAATTTGAATTATATTTTACCCATGAAATATTACAATCCCTTGGGGGATTAAGGTGTGTATTTAGTGCATGTTGAATGTGTGTGTGTGGGAATATTTTCATTTATCATAATAATATATAAAACCTAAAATAAATTATGAAATATGATATTATAAAAAATTATTAATTTTAATTATTAAAAATATGAAATATTAAATTCAATTACATAACAATAATTTATATAATAAAATTAAATATAACCATAACATTTAATATTATAAAAAAATGTATTTATAGGGTTGTGAAAAATCATTTTTAACCAGTTAAATGGTATTAATTTAATCTAATAAAAAAATACTAAAAAAATGACCTATAACAATTTTCTATACCCAAACCATTGGTATTTTCCACCTACACAAATTCCCTATAAGAATATTCACATTTAATAACACACATTTTGTGTTGTTGAATGTTATTTACAATACACTCATGATTGTTATGAAAATTAATTTGGTTTAAAGTATCTACCATTTAACTAGTTCACAGTGTGTTCTTATTTATATTTTACAACCTTTATTTTATATTATAAAAACTCTTGAAAATGTTTTAAGATTCTTTGACAAATGTTTTATATTTTTATAACATTCATAACATCATTCTACATGTGTTGTTAAAAGTGTAATTTTTTTAACAACATAAAACATTTTTTACAATGTTTTTAATCAATATACTCATCAAAATTTTCATTATACTTTACGATAATTATGCATTTACCGATGAGTTGAAAGTTTTTTCAATATCATAATATTATTAAAAAGACTTATTTAATACAAATAATTTACTCAAAGAATTTGATAGCAGAAAAAATGACATAAAAACAAATATTTCCCAACTAATTTAAACCCACTACCATGTTTGATCATCGACACTATTATATTTGGTCATCATCAACACCATAATATCTAACCAACTCCAATCTATCAAAAAAAAAATGAAACTCTTAGAGAATTCGACAACATACACAAATTAATTGAATAAAAAGATACAAAATACGTTAATAATATTATTATTCAACATTCAATGCTACTGAATCACACTTATTTAGTACTAGCCTTTTATCAATGATAGCTAAAATAATTGATAACTATTAACTTTATCAATGAAAAAATGCTAAAACAAGTCACCTTTATCAGTGTTTCTATTAGAATTGATAAAATACTCCCTTTATCAGTGCATTATTCTAGTACTGATAACAATTGGGCATTATCAATGATTTTTATCATTGATAAAGGGTGGTACTTATCTGTGTTGATAAAAGGTGGATTTTATTAGTGATTTTATTATACTGTTTTTTTAAATTATATTCTATTATAAATCATATTTTAATATAAAAATATATATCTATTGATGTATACATATGATATATTTCCTTAGATATAATTTATATAATACTAAATATGTATTTAAAATTAAATTACACAATATTAAGTGAAAAATGGTTTTCAATATAATTAAAAATTAATATTAAATAATATTTATTTAATTATTATCATGTAATAGAAATTTAACTACAATTTTATTATATAAAAAATTAATAAATTTATTAATATCTTACGAAATTTTGAAAAGGTGTTTTGAATTTCAAATGACCATAAATTTTGATTCAACTTCCTCTTTGGGATCCATAAAATGTCAACTTAGCATATGTAAAGAGATCTATAATCTTTAGACCAAATCAAACTTTGATCTTTATTTTTCATTAGTTTAAAAAGTCCTCTAGGGCCTCCAAAACTGAGGTTTTAGTAAAGATACCCTAATTTTTGAACATTCAATGAAATTTCATATTCTTTTAAGTGAATCTTCTTGTTTTTTTACTGGAGACTTAATTTATTCCATGATCTTATATTCATAACGATGAAGGGAAAAAACCAAGGCATACCTTAATAAATCAAGGATCAAATATAAAATAGAATATTATAATAGTTAATGAAATTAGAAACAATAAATGAACAAATGATAATTGCAAGAAAAATAATAATGAATTAATAAATAAGGAAATAAATGAAGAACAAATGAGATTTAATGTTCTTCAGTACTAGTTTTTCCTACTCTCATTGTAAAGAAAACCACCCCACTTCCTATCTTTACTAATATAGGAGAAAACCAACATTAATGTAAAAACGAATGACCTAGTAATAATGGAATGAAAATAGAAATAATGAAATAAAAAAGTTCCATGAAGAGAAACCCCCACTTTACATGATTGGATTTACAAACCAATTAAAAATAAAAATCTCTCCATGTATATTTTTGGTGTCAATGACAAAGATTAAATAATTCCATGAAAATAGAATCATAATCTCCATTAGAACACATAAATGGGAAAATGTTTCCCTTCACCGGTAAAGAAAATTATGCATCTGGTTGGGTATGACACCTCAAGATATAATAAACCATCAATAGTGGAAAGAATCACTCTAATAGAAGTAAAAAATATCTTGATAACCTTTCAAAAATAGATCACCTTCAATCTAGAGATTGTGAGATGAAATAATCCTAAGAGATCAAGGTTTTTTCAATGGCTCAACACCACCTAAAAAATGGAGGACTCAAAATGAAACAAACCCTAACAACCAGATAAAATAAAAAATAGAAAATAAACTAAAAAAATATTAATAATAGAGTTGTGTAAATTTTAAAAAATTTCCCATATAAGGGTAGATCTACCTATACATAAGGGTTGTTATCCCACTATATGAGCATCACTCACTACTATATAAGGGTCACTCACCTACTACTTAAGGGCCATTAAATGCTATATAGGGGTCACTATCCACTATGTAAGGGTATTTATACACTATGTAAGGGTCTCTTACCTCTACACAAGGGATGTTAGATGCTACCTAAGGGTAGTTTAATTATAAATAATATTTACTCCCCCTATATTCTAGGGTCATTATACACTATATAGGGGTTGTGCCACCCATTGCCTAAGGGTTATCACCCATTACATAAGGGTCATAACCCAATGTGTAAAGGTTAGAACATGCTACCTAAGGGTCAAAACCCACTACAGAGGGGTATATATCCCACTGTGTAAGGGTCATCACCCACTATATAAGGGTACATATCCTACTATGTAAGGGTTATCTGGACCTCATGTAAAAGTAATACAACCAATACACATTTCATGTAAGGGTTATTATGAACTCATGTGATGGTAAAAATCAATTTACCATGGCTACATAATGGTATAAAACCAATTTTATAAAGGAAAATAACACCTTATGTAAAGGTGTGTTTTCTATACGTAAGGGTAGCCTACTGGATAAAAAGTGTAAATAAGGGTCTCCAAAACATCACATAAGGGTAAAAAAACCACAAAAGGTTACATAAGTGTCAAAAAAAACCAATAGTAAAATAAAAAACCATGGTAAGGTATAAACCTATAGAGAGTTAAAATTAATATAATACATTCTAAAACTTATACATTGAAGTAATGAACAAAGTAGTTTCATTTTGAAATCTTACATGTATAATTCAAAAAATATCCACCATTTTCAAAAGAAACTAAATCAAAAGGCTGATGTATTTACACCAAAGGGTTATTCAAGTAGAAACATTTTCAATACACATGATAAATTTATATAATTAGATAAATCTAAAACCTTAGTCAAACTATCAACTATATTTTGATCTGTGTGTATCTTAGAGGAACACACCATTCCCATTTCCATAATTCATTTAATAAAGTGGATCCTAATATATATATTATTAAACCTATCATAGGATATTTTTTAGAAATATATATAGAATATCTAGAATCAATGTTAATAATAAAAATATAATTACTTATACTGTGATCAGAAATAAAACACTTAATCTATACGAATTCCTTGAGAGCTTCTGTTAGTGCTATATACTTATCTTCTATGGATGAGAGGGACACCACAGATTCAAAATTGAACTTCCATGATATAGGTCCCCCACATACAGTGAATACATAACTAGTTACTGATTTCCTAGTATTAATATATCCAACATAGTGATAATCTACATAAACAATAATTAATTTACCATAATTAACAATCTTATCATAGAAAATTTAAAGATATGATTTTGAGGAAATGTACCTTAATAGGAATTTATGATAATTACATTGAGGATTGAACTGATTTTCTATAAATATTCTCAATGTAAATTCAAAAAAAGAAACATATATCCTTGTATAAATCATATAATACATTATTCTTCCCACAACATTATAATATGGGTTTCAAATTATATATTCAATATCTAATTTTTCGGTAGGTGAATGAGGGAATGAAAATATAAAATGATAAAAAATGGAACACTAATAGGTTTTAATGAATCAAACAAAAAACTCTTAATCAATTTGAGGATATATGAATGCTGAGATAGATAATGAAGCCTATGATTTCTATCCATAATAAGTTCCTTTCCCAAAATTTTATCAGAAAAACCAATATATTTTATTTCAAAAAACTAATTCAATATCATTTCAATATGGGTGTTTAATTTCATGTCATTAACATAAAGTATTAAACAAATTATTCAATTTTCAATAGATTTAAAATATACACATGCATCAAAATGACTACTGGTGAAATCATTTTGTAATATAAATGAGTCAAAATTCTTGTACCATTTTCTTGAATCATGGTTTTATCTATATAATGATTTATTAAGTAAATTAAATTAGTTAGATTTTAATTAATGATCAAAACTAGTAGGGGGATTAATGTATATATTTTTATTAATTCAGAATCCAAGAATGAAGTTTTAACATATATATATTCTACATGAATGTATAAATCAGAAGAAAAAGAAATAATTATTCTTGTTGAAGCATACCATTATTCTCTATAGTGTTGTATTATTTTGTTTTGTAGATAAATTTATAGACAATGACCTTGGAAGTATGTAGTTTATTCACTATGAATTAGGTACATTTATTTATTCAGTATTATATCTCATCTTCTATAGATGAAATTCAATACTTTGAGTTTCATTCATTTAAAGTATATCTATTGGTTTGCAGATCACCTCCACCAAGATACTATTACACATATAAGGAAAAGAAAAATATATCATCACGGTTTTACATTTAATGGGGTCTAAATAATATCCTACACCTATCTATATTAAGATATTATACTATAAGGTCACTAGGTGCTCCATCATCAAGAGAATCATCAGAATCAGGCCCATATTTTAGCTTAAGTTAAGAAAGAGGTAATTGAGAGGAAGATAGAAGATTCTCGATAAGATATTTACAAAAATTGGGATAATCAAATTCAAGATCCATATTATGAGAATAATCACTATAGACATCATTGGAAGGATGGACTCTAATAGGAAAAAAACTCTTGAAATACCACATTCAAACTAAGAATACATAACTAAAAGCTATGTTCATCAATCCAAATCTTAAATCCCATCCCCCCTCAAGATAAAATTTGAAAATGGATTTGATTTATATAGGATAAATCTTATCATTTAGGAAGTTTATCCAAGATACCTATGATGTTTATAAGTTTGGGATCAATTGAACTATAATTATAAAGGATTCTTAACTCCATTGTAAGAAGAGGGAAACCTATTTATCAAGTAGACTATTATGCTGATAGCCTCTTTCCAAAATGACTTAGCCGTTCCCCAACATTAATGTATACTATGAAACTACTCCACCACCACATATATTTTATTTTATTCCATAATAAAAGGATCAGTATAGAGAAAAGAGTGACATACAACATGCGAGGGGGTCATGGGGGTCTAAAATAATGAAGGACTAGGGCATCCCCAATGACTAACGTTATGCTATCCAAAGGAAGGGAACTGACACTGGAATAGCATGTGTACCTATCCTTGGAGTCATCCACGAATGAAAAAAAATCAGTAACTATATTTCCCTTCCTCCATGTTTGAAGAATCATCATCTGGGTGGTAATGAGACAACAAAACTTACATATAGTACATGCAATGCACCATGGTGTATTCACACATCCTTGTAGAGTGTGATGAATAGCTATGGAATCCATTTCAATGGCCAAGAGGGTAATATTATTCCCAATGAAAAGAATAATACTAGTGATCATTTCTTTCTCTTATGCCGGAAGAGAGTTTCTACTGCCAAAGAAGGCCGACAAGGCCAGAATTGCAGAACCAGTATGGTTCTTGACAATACATCCACTACGTATGACACCCAACCTACATGCACTATATGTGTTGTGTTTAAAGATGGTACTAGGTGGTATCCTACACACCCAATTTCCTTGAGGGGCCTTAGGATAAGAAGTTATGGTCACCAGAATATATCTAAAGGAAGGTGCCCCTTTAATGTTCCTAGTGGGGCGAGTGAGATCAACGAGCATGGATTTTGTTATGAAAATGAGCACTGTACATGAAGTGATGATCCCCTCATGATTTTCTCAATTCTGGGCCTACCCAATATTCCAGCACCCAACCAGAAGAATATACATGCGTGCCTTTTTTTGTATGATGGTATCAGATATTTGGAACCATGCTTCTAGGAAATCAGTGATGCACCACAATTGAAGCGAACAACCATTAAAAACACCAAAAACCTCCCAGACCACTCAAGCCCATGCGACTTCAAAAAATAGGTGAGACGTAGATTATTACTGGAAATTGGAACAACAAACACATCTGGACACTAGACAAATGCCTCTGAATTTCATGTTGTAGTCAGTGGAAAGGTCCTGGTTCCTTTAACAACATAAGTAGAAGTTAATATTTTCCAGATCTTCCTTGAACCATAGTAGGTCACCCCAATCATTATATGATGAAGCACTTCTCAAGAGGTTCCGATACCCTTTACTAGAGAAAAAAGAACCAGGGAGGTACTCACAAATATTATGGTTTTTCTGCTCATCTAGACTATTATTCAAAGGATCATGACTCATAGATTTTTTTCTATTAATTTTATTATCTTTAAAAAACACATTTAATTCATTCAATAGGTGTTAAAGGACATTATCACTCTTTGAGACATTTAATTTCTTCCCAGATTGATTTTCCATAGAGGCTTTATGTGTTCTAAACACCTCAAATACATCAGATTTATTTTTAGATATAAACAAAAAATTTCTATTAAAAATAAACTATAAATGTTATAAATTAGAAACATATTCCATGGGAGTTTGTCCCTGCCAGTCACTACAAACCAGAGTGAAAATAATCATGTCGAATACCGGCTTTAAATCTTGTTTTTTGAAAACTAAATCATCTGGTCTTAACAAAAACACAACTCTCATTAAAGGATATGTTACATGGTTTAACTTGAGTGAAAAAACCTTGATTACTCAATTCATATATCCCTTTATATATAAAACTTTCCAACAGCCTATGCTAAATAATAATTCTATAAATATTTGTGTAATAAGTTCTACCTAAAATTTTTACACGTGTTCTTTTATCTAGAACATATAACTCATTCATCAAGGAGCCTTTCATAACTGTGTGAGCTCCGATGGGGATTCCTAGACAACCAGAATCAGATTTAATGGTATAAAATCTTTGATTTAATACACATAATGAGATTATATTCTTTTAGAAATATATAACACATCATACATACAATAACATGACTAGAGAATAGGCTAAGATCTATAGCATAATAAAACCACTACCCAAGACATGTTATCACTTATTATTTCATAAAACTACCTCTCTTTCAGCTACTTGGTCAAGCCAAAAAAAGAACTCCTATATGGGAACATATGGAAGGAAAATTAGGAGAATAATAACCATTCAACATGAAAAGTATATGGGAACACAAAAAACACCTCAAAAATTTCATAGCTTTGGTCGGCCAGGAGATAATGATTGCTAGAACCTTTAGAAGGTCTACCAGATTACAAATCAGGGTATTTGGGTATAACATTCCATGGTTTACTGTAATAATAGTGGGTAACCATTTTCAGATTATATTTAAACTAAGAATCAATTTATTGGATAAAATTATCTCTATACTTCATGATTTCAATTTCTTTTTCCCTCAAAACATTGAACGAACCCTCACACTCAGACCCTTGATATCTAGTTTAACTTTAGCCTTCCCACACAACTCACAAGAAATCAATTTTTACTTGAATTACTCTAAGTTCAAGGAATATGTTCCATATATCATAGCATCAATAATATGTTCATATGATCTATATAATGAAATTAAAAGTATAATGGCTTGGTCTTGATCTTCAATAATAACATTTATATTGGAGAAATCTAATAATATTTTTTTTAAACTTCTCAAGGTGTACCTGAATGGTAGTTACTAGACACAACATTAACGCATATAATTTTCAATTCATTTTTAGATTTCTAATTAATGTTTTTATATATATATATTTTTCAAACATATTCGAAATAGTTGATATTGAATTTTCATAAGCAACCTCCCACATGAATTTATAAGCTAAATACATGGTTAAAGAGCTATGATCTTTCATCAAAACAATGTGAGTGACATATTAATAGGTTATAACTATCTATCCATCAACAGAATAAATTATGTGGGGTTTCTTAGGTCTGGTAATGGCATCTTTTATCCCTTTTTAGACAAATAAGCTTCACATATTTAAGGAAAGAAAATCAAAACCATTAATATCATCAAATATTTATATTTCATACTTTCTAGAAGCCATATCACATTGTGTAAGGATCTAATACAAACTAATGTGTGGAAATAACATCGACATACCCTAATAAACCAAGTATCACACTTGGAATAGAGGATATTAACAAGTAATGAAACATGAAAAAATGGATAAACAAGTGATGGAAATGGAAAACTAGGAAATCAATATGAAATAATGATCCAAGAACAATATAATGAAAACCACAATAAATAAATATGAAGGAGACATGAATAGAAACCCTAAATTTTCATGAATTTATTTAAAAACCACCCATAAGAAAGAATCTCTTCATGTATTTTTTAGTGTCAATGATGATGAGGAAAGAACACTACGTGAAAAGGAGAATAATCTCCACTATAATACAACACTAAGGAAACCATGTTTAACAACCACAAGTTGATGATGAATCTGTTGGAGCACAACAATAAAGATCCAATCATCCTCCAATAAAGTAAAATATCCATCTCTGATAGTAATAAGAAAATATCTCAAAAATAATTCATGAATTGATCACCTTAAATCTAAATATTGTGTTCTAAAATACACTTGAGAGATCAAGTATCTTTCAATGGATCAATAAAACCTGATAAATAGAAGATTGGGAATGAAAAAAACCCTAACATCCCCATAAAACATAACAAAACAACACAAAAAGACACATAAAGGTTAATAACAATGTTGTGAAAAGGTCAATATAGTACTCGTGTAAGGGTAGATCACCCATTATGTAAGTGTTGCTCATATTATACATAATGGTCACTCTACGCTATGAAAGGGTTGTTCACCCACTACATAAGGGTCACTCTTCACTATGTATGGGTGACTCTCTACTTCATAAGGGCCAGTTTATGCTCTATAAGGATTTATTAGTGCAATGTAAGGGCCATTCTACACTGTGTAGGGGTGTCTCACCACTATATAAGGGTCTCTCACCTACTATTTGAGGTTCATTATATGTTGTGTAATGGTAGTTCCACCCATTGTGTAATGGTCATCACCCGCTATCTTATGTTCAATACCCACTATGTAAGGGTCAGGACCCACTACGTACAGTTACATAGCCCGCTGTATAAGGGTTATCACCCACTATGTATGGTTACATATCCCATTGCATAAGGTAGAGAATTATAATGAATATTAAACATGATAAAAGTTAAAAAATAAACTAATGAACATATTATTTTTATTTTGAAATCTAGCATTCCAAATTCAATATATACGAATATTATTGCATTAAAATTTTATCATTTTTCATATTTTAGTTTTATTTATAATTAAATATATATATATATGAATATATTTACATATAAAAAATTTAATTTTAAAAATAAATATTTAAACATATTAAAATATAAAAAATAATTTTAAATATATAGACCGTATCCAAAAAATATATATCCATTTTATCAAAATTAAGAAATTATACTTTATATACCTTATAAAAATTTATGAATATGTATATATCTATAAAATGTATATATAATATTTATATATAAATATGTGTTTGTATTAACAAACAAATATAAATTTATTTATAAATTTTAACATATGTAAATGAATATTAATATATATATATATATATATATAAACTCACACACATAAATACATAGACAAACATATTTTATAAATGTATTTAAAAATAATTATATAAATATATGAACAAATATATGGATAAAAATATAAAAATATATGTATTTATATAAATATATATTGTGTAAAATACAGAAGAATGAAATATTGAGTAGTTTTAAGAGAATTCACTTTGCACAAGGAGGTTATAAGTTCAAATCTAGGGTCATGCATGACAATGTAGGGAGTGGAAAACACTGGTAGGGGCGGTCATCCCTTCTTGAGAAAGAAAGACCACATACTGGCTTTGTCATCAGTTAGCACAAAAATAGTTTTCAATGTTAATAATGCTTATTTTGAGTGATGTGGCCATTTCATTAGTACAAGTTCCTTTAATATTTTTTTACATTTAAAAGTATACATGATATAGAATTTCATATACGCATTTAATATAATTGAAGAAAATCCTACCAATCCTAAAAGAAAATAATAGAGATATATGAATAATTATTAATCTTTAAAGTCTTGTCAAAATTTCTCTTTTTTATCACCATGAATGATAACTAATAATAAAATATATAATAAGATAATGACATAGAAACTATTAATACATTGTATAAAATTAAACTAGGTTCTATATAAGGTTTATTATTATACTCTTAAAATGGAAGAGTATTCTAAGTAGAGGGTACCAAATTTAAAAAACAAATGGGAAATAAATAGATTGATATAATAAAAAAATTTATTTCACACCATAAAGAGATACAGTTGAAAGCTCCATTAATGGGGTAATAATTATAACAAAAAAAATAAACAAGGCTGCTGAACTCATCATTATTCAGGGAACAATTAACAAAAAAATATGATCTATATGATTGTTTACACAATCCAACATTCCTCTAAAAATCCTCAACACTTTTGTGAAAATTCATTGGTATAGAGGGCTAGCATAATTGTTTTCATCAAACAATTTATATTCAGCATCATCATCATCATTATGTAATTTTATTAATAGGAATAGAAAAATACAAAAAGAAGGCATAAAGAATAATCCATCCCTGCACCCAAAGAAGAACCTATGAGGGCATGAAATAGTGAATCCCTAATGCATCCCCTTTAATAAAGTCTATACCATTAGGTTTAATACTTCATGTAGAGTTCAAAACACCTTTTCCATGCCATTTAAGTCTACCAAGACCAAGTAGTCTGAAACCTTGTTCCCCTCTCTCCAGGTATGAAGAACACAAATGTTGTTCTTGATTATGCTTTTACATTTTATGATGACTTATCAAATCAACCAAGGATCATCACCATTATATTTCAATGGGTTGTGGACAATTAAGGAGTATGTTTCAATTTCTAAGACATCTTCTACTATTACATGCATAGTCTGAGCCCAGTGAGCATTTCCATTGCCTCCACATGAAGGGAAGAGCCTTGGCCCAGTCTGGCTCAGAACTCTAAGAAAAATGATCCATTACTATCCCCCACCACACCTCCTACACGCATGCTCCCTTGAACATAAGAACCATATGTATTCAGTTTCAAACCACCCAAGGGAGGTCGTAAGAATACTTAGTTTCCCTCCTTGTTACTAGATAGAAATACCTCACTAGATCCAGTCTAAAAAAATGAAGGGAAGGTGCCTCCCTCCAAGACCTCACTGCCTTTTTCAAGTCCAATAACATATTTTTTCCCAGAAAATAATTACAAGAGTTAATATTTCCACTCTCTCAAGCATCACTTTGTTCCTCACCTACCAAATACACCAACACCCTACATGAAACACAACCGAGCAGGCCACCCTCTTCGGGCCTCCTACCTATGAACTATGAAACCAATTAACAAGAAAGTTGGAGATAGACCCATTCTAGGAGATGGTCACAAATTATTCTCTAAGATCTTTCCATACATCTCATTCCTAATTGCTGTAGAAGAAATGATGAATATAAGTCTCATTACTATGCACAATATAGAATAAACACATAGATGCAAGTTGAATACCACATCTCCAGATATTATCATCAGTTAGAAGGGATCTATTTCTAATCCTCTAGGTTATGAAGTTAAGGTTGGTGAGAATTTTTTTGACCCAAACAATCTCAACCCAGCCCCCAGCCTGAACCTTATCATTAATAGTGCGGTAGAAATACTTTTAGGATAATTGGCCCAAGGAGGAAGTAATGAAGATGAATTTATACTGTTCTGTATTTAAATCAATTAGATTAAAACACTCAAGCTGATTCTCATCTAATTCTATAATGATGAAAGTTAGGAAAAGGCTGGCTTCCTTGAATGAAATATCAGTGACCAGACATCTAGGGAACACCAACACTACACCAATCCAATCGTGTTTCCAGAAGGAAATATCACCTTTGCCAATAGTCCATTGAGAGAAGGGCCAAATAATTTCAACAATGGGTCTAATCAATGACCAAAGGGAAGAATGATTCTCCTCCACCGAGACCTTGAGGCCCAAAGCGTATGCATGCATAGTAATCCCCCGGAGATTATGACACTCCAGAACACTCCATGATAGTCTCACATGCAATTAGTAGAGGGTATCCTCCAAGTTACACATATTGATTCCTCCTTCTCCCACCGACCTCACTATTTTGAAATACAATAGTGAAATCAATAATTTTTTTAAAACCCACATAATGTCTAGAAAAAAATCTATCTGGTGGATCAATCCGTCTCTTATCCATATCTATATCTACAATAAAAAAATAATTGGAATATATAAAAAAGAATTATTAATATTTATAAAATATAATATAGAAGTAATTTAGTTAATTATATTTTTTAATTTAAATTAAAATTCATTTCATATTTGATTTTTAGTTTACTTGGATTATTTATTCAATTTTATATTATCTGAAACCAAAATTTTAGTATATATATATAATAAAAATATTTTTTTTCATAATAAAAAGCTAATAATAGTATGATAATAATATTTCTTTAAGGTTTACAATGATAAAGAATAATAAATTTAAATGTGATGGAAGATTACGCAAATTTAGTTCTTTCACATAAACACCCAGTTTATTTTTAAAAAATTTAAAGTAAAAAATATAAGTTAAATAGTTGAAAAATAAAACCTAGACTTAAAAATAATTTTAAATTAATAAATATAATCATAAATACTAATAATGGAACTGATAAAACATAAACAATGAGCAAATGACTTCCCATAAAAACTTAGGATAATTAATGAATGGGAGACATAAAAGCTTAATAAAATCATCACATGTAGTATTAGGCTAAAAATGATTTATAATAATAATAATAATAAATATATACTTTATTAATTTAATTATACAATATCATATTAAATCAATTAGTTAAAATTAATTTATGAATAATTACTAAAAACATAGTGTTATATAAATGTTATGATCACTAAATGGATGTCTCCCAAATTCCCCTTCCCCAAATTCCGATTTCCCTAGGAGTAACTATTCTATCATTTTAAAAAATATAATATAAAAAATATAAGAAATAAATTGTTAATTTATAAAAAAAATCTATTTAGAATAAACCTATAAATAAAATATATATAACAAGTATATAATTATTGTCCTACAATTAACAAGACAAAAAATTGTTTTACTTATAAGAATATGGAAAAAAACATATCAAATAACAATAATATCAGTCATAACATTATTATTATCAATTAAAAACATTATTTAATAGTTAGAAGATTAAGAAATAAGAGACATATCTAAATTAATAATTAATTGGTCTAAATCACACCTTTTAACTATGATGTGCTTTGAGAACTATAGTCGTGTAACCATTTTACTGATTTCAAATATTTAAATTTTTTGAACTAGAGCCCAAAGTATTGTTCTATAATTTACGGGTTACTTATCTAATGTAAATTTTATACCTATAGTTTATCCTAGTTATGGATAAAAAAAGTTAATGTCATTTGATTTTAATTGTTCTAGTAACACCCAATCTTTTGGAATCTAGGAAATTGCACAACACATAGAAATGATTTGGGCCTAAAGCTAACCTAGATAAATAAAAATAGTACTATATATCTAGGAATTTTTTTATTCCTTGATGTATGTTATTTTTACTCCTCAAATTCCCCATAATTTCCAATTTATAAGAAAAAATAATAAATAATAAAATATAATAAATTTAAACATAAATACACCATTTATTATATACTTTTCACCATTCATATAATTATAAAAATCTAAACCAATAATTACGCAAACAGAACTTCAAAAATTAAAATTTTTAAAAAACATAAACCAAAAATTAAAAGGGTTTTAAAATTATACCTTAAATTACTTATAAAATTTTCCAAAAAAATTCCTAGGTAGTTGCTGCACCAAAATGATTCCAAAAAATCTCTGATAAATTTTGAAAATCCAATATTCTGAATCATTAAGGTGTTCATAGAGTTTAAAATATTTATAGTAACCAAGAACCACAAAGAAGATTAGTGCTTTATCATATAGTACATGCTATCAAATACCCAAAAAAATTATGTGAATGATGGTTTTTATCAATTACCCTCATGGTGCCAAGTAAGCTTCTCATCTAACTAAATATCCTGATAAAAAGGTAATGTACCATGACTATAAATACCTTTTCATTGGATAAATAAGTACAAATAGATATCCAATACTAATAGATAAGACTCATGTAGGTAATACAACTACCACATACCATTAAAGAGACCCATAAAGGGATTATTCACAAGAGGATTTATTTGGATACCCGAAAGGGGTTCCTTGGTGCTCAAAAAGTCTCACCACAAAGTAGACCGCTACACAGGACCCTTCACATCCAGCATAATAAATAATAATATGTGGGATGGGTAATCCTTAGGGTATTTTTACCTTATATACATGCATCCATATTTCTTCATAGTGTTCATCCCAATATTATCCCCTTCATGAACTTTCCAAATGTCTTCATGTCCCTACTACTAAAACCCGTGATTGATTTTATTAAGACACTCTCCATAAAAACTTGATTCATTTTGCCTAAGGATAAGACACACTATCATGTACCCCATTTAGTCTATAATTCCCTTGGTAATCAAAGTACCATTTTGAAACTCCGTGGTAAAAGGTATCCTTATAATGTTCATATCCATGAATTCTTATGGTAATGTTGATCCAACATTATGGGTGGTGAAAGATATATTTTTTATTCAAGTAGAGACACTGGTTTCCTAAAATGGGAAGTGAATTGGTTAGAAAATCCCTCTTATTGTCCTTCACCCTAACATTTACTTCTCTTCCAACTATCTAAAGGGGAGGAGAGGAGGTATTTTTGTCTGTGGATCACTCTTGGAGTAAGCCCATAATATTTCTTATATGGTATGTCCACCCCTTACATATCCCGTTTCTTATCCCCAGTAGATGAAAGAGATTGTGTGGTTTGTCATATATTCCAAATCCTCTTGTTTCTAACACCGAGTATGAATCATATGCGCTTTGAGGTTATTGAAGATCATGAAATCTCCATGATCGAATACTTGCCTCTTGATAGTAATCCTTTTCTAAATATTTCTATTTTTTTCACTTAGGTACTACTATTAGGTATAAGCCCCAATTGTGTCATCACAACCTTTAGAGGGATATTTTACAAAAGAAGAAGAAACGAGACTCCTACATCAATTTATACCCTAACATATCTAACTACATGGGATTTTATTCATTTCTAAATGATATACATAGAAATCCCCCAAGAGGTTCAAAACCAACACCCCAAATTCACCCTAATTATCTTTGGTCCAAATCCCTAGTAGGTTCTTATCAAACCTGAGAAGCTGCATATCTTCCAGACCCCCCCTGAGCTACTTAGGCATAAGTCCCCCAATAGCCTTGACTAGACACCCTTTTACTAGATTCCCTTATCGTTTGATGTTAAACTACACAGTTTGTTTATAATCACAAGACCTTAAATGGTGTGTTGTGGCCTATTAATTGGCATCAAACTATGTGGGTTCTGATTCCTTTCATGAGGATACATAGGAATCCCAACTTATAGGCCAAATCCCAATATTGAAACAACTCCCATATTCCTAGATGTTGTTAGATTCTAGAGCACTATACTGTGTGGCTTAAAACTAGCATGATGATAATAAATGAAATAAGAATATATAATCCCTTCAAAAAGGTTACTATCGATTGAGAACCATGGATATATATTGATGTCTCCATTGATGAAGCACCTCATATATATACATATGGTCTTAAATATGATACATACAATAAATAAAATTTTAATATAAAAGAGAACTATTTCATATTTTCGATTTAATAATGGATTTAAAAATATGTCTTATGTATACAAGAGAGTCCCAAAGTTGGAAAAAATTCCACCAAAAAGGGTGTGATGAAATCTCCCATCCCCTTGACCAATATGAGCTTCTAAGTGTTGTTTGAGCCATTTACCAATGACAACCCACCTTCGGAAATAAGTTTCATAAATCTTCGTGAATAAGGGAACCGTTGGGTGATTCCAGCTCTATGAATGAATCTCATTTAAAACTGACAAAAAAAGATATGGAAATATGTGTTTGATGTGAAGGGCCATGCCGAAAATACCATTAAACACCACTCAAACTCCATATGTTTTTTTGGGATGAACCAAAAATAGTGAACCATATGTGAACCCTTAACCAAGACGTGTAACCCAATTTTCATGCCCCTTTTGAATTATACCAAAATGAAAGTGGCCCAAACATGGATTTAAAGTAATATATTACCCATGTGATCATTTATTAAGATATTTATTTAATGGGGTTTTCTTGTTTTGGGTTGACATATATAATAGGGAACATTCAATAATAACTCCCATCAATCCAATGGAATCATTTCAACTGACATGAAAATACACATTGGAAGCTGCTGAAGATGGGTCCTCTTGTAAGGAAACAGTCTTAAACATTACTTAATATTGATATAAGTCAATGATTAAAATTTAGTATATTTTAAAGTTATAGATTTAGATAATTATTCCATAAATAATACATAAAAACCCAATATTACAATGTAGAAACATCCACTCACTATCCATTTTTTTCATGAAATGTAAAAAGTTTAAAAAGAAACCTAGTTTCATTTCTTATTTAAACTCCATTTCTTTTCTCTGACCCCATCCAAGACTCTATTCTTCTTTAAATCATGTGAAAAACATTTCAAAACTTGGTATGAGCATAAAAATCCCAGTAAGGGATACATAAATAAGGAAAACTATTATTCTTGAAAAAACATGTAAACCATGAATACATTATCATAAAGTAATACTTTTCACCTTTATGAAGTAGTAAAATACGCTTCACTGAATATAAGTTCATTGCTTACCCCTTTTTTTGTAATCAAAATATTACCATAAAACCTATAGAACATTACATAAAACATATAATGGTATCTTGGGACATAACCATACTTAAATGGAATAACTATACTGCAGACTGCCACACATATCACTAAATGAAATATCCATATGGAAAACTTCCATACTCAATGAATTGGAGGTTATAACATAACCACCCATAATTTTTTTTATCATGGAACCAACCCCAATTGGTTTATCACATAAACACCCTTCTTTGGTTTATCAAGTAACCACCCATCAAATTTCCATGTACCATAATCATTACACAAAAAAGATTGCAATTATCAACAATCCACTCATAAAATTTCATTTTCAATCACAATAATTCTATTCAATCCATTTGAAAAACCCTCTAAAACATTTAATAAATATAATTTTGAATCAAAGTGTCTTATACCACTTTGAAAATTTTGAATGAAAGTAATATTTTAAAACATTTAATAAAGAGACTTTTGAATCAAAGTGTCCCATACCACTTTGAAACTTTTAAAATAAATTAACATTTTAAAACATTTAATAAAGAGAATTCTGAATCCAAGTTTCCCATAACAAATTGAATATTTTAAAAGAAATTAACATTTTAAAAAATTCATGTACATATAAATAAATTCATAAAAACCATTCTGAAAACATGGACATGATATATAAGGTTTTAGAAGAATAAATCTTTAAAAATATTTAAAATGATGTTTTTGTTAAAGATTACATTACCACTAGAGAAAATATTGAATAAGAATCATTAAATAATAAAATAAAAAAACATTAAATATCAAGAGAATATATAAATTCAAGATATATCATGTCAGAAAGGGTCATATATACACCTTAAAATATAATAAAGGTGTACAATATAAAGATATGCCTCAATGAAAGGAGATTCAGACGAAGTCCCTTACAAAATCATATCATTAGATAAAGGAAAAATCAATGAAATAAATAAGTGTGAAAATATAAATACATACAATATAAGTATATATTCAATTTAGAACAATCATATGTCATACACACATATTCTTGGAAAAACAAAACCAATGACATGAATATTTAACTCAATAAATGGAAGTTGAGTTAAGTTTTCCCTTAACTTGAGTCCGACATGTCTTGATCATTATTTATATTCATGAATAATAATATTAGGTTAATTTAAACTTTCCTTTGAACATTTTACATGTTTTTAAACCCTTTATATCACTTATTACCATGTTATATAAATTAGTTAATTCTTTGAGTTCATGTTGGATGTTTTGTGAATATTTGGTACTTATGCCGAAAATAAACAAGGTATGATGTAATTTGTCCATGTGGTTAAAATTACATAATATCCGGAATAGTATTAATGAAATATTAATCACTTTTCTACATTAATAATACTTTTTATATAAAACCATTAATTATTTTTATGAAAAATGTACTACATTATAATCATAGAGACGGTAGGCCGTACGTACACTTGAGTAACGTTTACATTTTTCATTGATCATTATAAAAATAAGATAACTATAATTTTATATTTAAACAATGATAATGATATTATTAGAATCATAATAATAATTTTTATATTCTTTTATATATCATACATGTTTTATAATGAATCAAAATGAGTCACACCGCTTCGTAGAGGTGATAGTTCACATACACACACGAACGAAAGTATCATTTTTATACACATGAAAGTAAGAATTAAATTGATATATTATTATTTTATAATGATTAATATGTCATTAATATCACATATTAACATTAATTACATTATTATAACCAGTCATGAGAGGCAGTTATTGAAAATGAATTAGATCGGTTCGTGGAGGTGATAGTTCACACGTACGCATGAACAATTAATTCCTTTCCCATTTAATGGAAGTAGAAAAGGGTTTAGGTTATGATATTAACATAATAACATATATGTATATTAAGGATATAGTAGTTATTATCTAATCATGGTTGGAGGAGATTTTAAGGAAGTGTAATAAAAAATAATATAGAAACACTTAAAGAAAATGATACCTCTTCTTTAATTGATTGCCTTTGAAGAACACCTTAACACCTCTAAGAAGGGTGTTATGCATAAAATAAGAAATTATTATTGTGTGGAAGTATTATAGTACAAATTTTGGAGAGATATTTTCCAATCCAAATAGATTTTTAAGCGTGAATTAAATATAATGTGAAGTTCCTTTTTATAGGAGAGATGATGGGCACTTTAGGAAAGTCTTGAAATATTAACTTATTATAAAATGATTTTTGGTGTCTAATATTCCCAAACTAATTTATTTAAAACATAAGATGATTTTGGGTTGTTTAACTATTATACAATTTAAATAATACAAGTTTTTATTATTTTTAATCCTTTCTCTTTTGGTTTAACCCTTATTTTACCTTTTTTAATCGTACCATGATAACTTATTATGTACAGTTTGTGTGTTAATGTAAGTTCCATTAGCTATAAAATTGAAAAAAGTATTATTTATGACATATTAGAACATGTAATAGAAATTTGATCGAATATTAGTTTTTTAGTAATTTTATAACATTTAATAAACTATTTTATATTTTATGTTATGAATTATGTTAATTTTGACACTATTCATGCTAAAGTTTTAAGAAAATTCTTAACTTGATTCTTTAAAAGAAATATACTAAGTCAATAATAAAATGTCATAGTTATACATAAAATTTAGGTATGGCATCAAATATATAAAATAATATTTATTTTAACATTTACAATATCTTTTATTTTAATATTTTATTAATGAAGTAATCACTACATCACTATTGTGTCAAAATTAAATTTACTTATTTTATGTCTAAAAATTATAAATAAAATATCATGATGTATGAAATATTTTTATATATATAATTACTATTTATATTCGAATACATAATTTATATAACCAAATATTTAAATTGTTTTAGTATGAATATTCATGTTTATAATATAATTTCCTTTACTTTAAATTAAAAGTTATGAGTGTCATAATCACACACATGTGGCTTATAAATTACAAATTTTAGTCACAAGGGATATATTGGTCAGAAATATCTTATCTAATAGGATTAAGATACATGTTATGGTAGTTTTATATTATTATAATATTATTTTTACCCTTATTTACCTAATTTACCCTTTAACCATGGTAAATAAAAATAACTACTAATTTTACTATTAATCATGTCAAAAAAATAAAAGGAAGATATTTTTACAATTTGGAACTTATGATTAAAAATATAGAGTCCATTTTTCTAAATTAAAAACAAACAAGTTGCTATAATTACCTTAAAATTAATTCCCATTGTAAAAAGGAGAAAATCATTTTTTAAAAGTAAAAAACTTCGAAAAATTGACATGTGTTTATATCTAATTTCAATATGAAATTTCCTCCAATGAAAAAAACTGGATTAAATGATACAAACATAATCAAATTAAAATTTAAAACCAATTAAAAGGACAATATAAATATATAAAAAATAGATGAAAAGGTAGTTTTGAATTAAAATGCTGTATTTTTTGCTATTCATTAAAAAATAAATTTTATCAAAAAAATACCAAAATTTATCCCAAGTAAATTTTTATATCCCACTTCTAAAGAAAAAGTTTATTTTTCCAAATAGAACATATATATTTATAAAAAACTGGATTTAAAAAGGGTTCTCCATCCAAAGGTGGTAAAACTATATTTTTTGGAAAATACTTATTTTTTTTCGAAAAATTGAATTTGTTATCATATCATGTCTAGAAAACATATATGTTGAATTTTAAATATTAAATTAAATATATTAAATACATAATTCATTAATAAAATCCACCAAGATTGATATCAGTATTTTATAAGCTAACATATATTTATTTAAATATTTTTTTTTTCAGAAAAACATTTCCTTTTAATTTAAATTAGTTTTATATTCAGTTATAAATAATTGTTCACAAAATAATTAATTATATACATTTATAATAAAATATTTCTGTAAATTAGATAATTCTGTTCGTCCATGCCATTTTAAAAACTAGTTTATAAGGTATCCTAATAATATTTAGTTGTCTATTTAAGCTCGATGTAGTGTATCATGTACACTATTGGATATAGTGTTTCTTTCTTAAAACTTGGGATGTTACATATCACCTTTATTTAATTGTTTCCTCAAAATTTTAATCTATGTTCGGTAACTAGGGTATGAATTTTTAAAATACCTTTATTGCAACCCCACATCGAAAAAAGGGTTAACAAAACTACCACTTTAGAAGAAATAAAGAGAAGTACAAAGTTCACCCAAGATAACACATACTAGGATTCCATGTATGAAAACATAGATATGAAAGAAAAAATAACCATCTAGTTCAGATATTGAGTGATAGAAAAAATAATCAAGAGAAAGTTAATAATCATCACCACATAAATTTTCAGATCATAGAGCCTATCATAATCATGAAGAGTTCCATTAATTACTTTGCACCACTAACACAATGCTCCATAGAATTGATCCTCAACTTTATTTTTCTCGAAGCTTGTCATAATCACAGATCTCACTGTTAACATTCTTCATGTCTTTTGAATGATTTGATTTTTTGGTATCATATTAAGAGTCAAGAGTTTTTCTTGATCCTTTACTTTTCATCATAGACTGAAAACTTATTCTACAAGTTATTCGATACACTTGATTTGATATTTCAATATTTTATTCAATCCATCGATCTCCCTTTTATGTTCTTCAACCTTGATTTTATGTTCATTAACCTTTTCTGAGCTATCTGGCATAGAATACTTAACATTTTCAATTTCTTTCTTAAACATAAACTTCTCTTCTTCATGCTGTTGTATATAGAGTTTGGCATCATGTACCACTTTGTTTGGTTTATTCATTTTTCTCTCTCTAAATATCTTTCTCCTCAAGACCTACTTCTAATTCAGCTTCCCTATCAATTCTTCCTTCAACTTATTCTTCTTCTTCCTCATTAGCATCAGTTTCTTCATTTTTCTGAGAACTACTGACAACTTCCACGATAGCATTTTCACCACAATATTTGATGTTCTCTATCTCTTCAACCTCCTCAACTCAGAATCATATTAATTGTCACATTCATGTGAAAGAAGATACTTTTTCTTAAAGAAAATTCTCTTAAACTATTTATTTCTTTTCACATAGTCTCAAGACATCTTCTCGGGAATTTCAACATTAGCCTCATCATCTTCTTAGAACTTATTGGGAAACCATGTCGCAAGATTTCCAACCCTTCTACATCGAAAACATGCTAGTAGAAGTTTCGCTTTGAACTTTCCTTTTCCTATTTGTAGGTTTGAGGAAAGGAATGGAATCACCTCTTCTCTGTCTTAATCTTACTGATACTCTTCAATGGTGAGCTTTTTTATGGACTTGAATTCCACCTCTTTATATTTCCCTTTTTCCACATCATCGTTATCATCATTTATCTTTTCATGCGCAATAAGGGTGTTGTATAGGTTATCCAATGTCAACTCTTATGGGTCTTTATCTTCCAAAACTGAAACTTTTGGATTGAACCGAGGTGGATGTTTCCTCCAGATACGCTTCACAATATTTATGTCTTAAATAACTTCTACCGGACCTTTAATTTCTTCCACAACAATATTTACCCTATAAAAGAATGAATCAATAGACTGATTTGGGGTCATTCTCAGATCTTAATACTTGTTCTATAGAACTTACAAGTTTTCCTCTCTGACCTTTGTATCTCCTTCATATATATTCAATAGATTTCCCACATAGCATGTGATATTTTTCATGACATAAACATTGTATAGATAACATTGGATATGTCTCCCCTATAAGGCATTGATTCATTTGAGTTAGCATCCAACTCCCTTCTTTCTACTTCTGATAAATCACCACTATTAATGTTGGATGAGATACCATGTATTGCTTCTATAAACACACCCATTACCAAATATCAGAAGCAGTGTTGCATCCAATTCTTATATAGATAAAAATTATTCCCGTCAAAGATCATAATCCATTTATGATTGGTTACCTTTATTTGAGAGAGAAAAACTTATATCGACCTTTCTCTCTAATACCAATTGTTAGGTCCACTAGGAAAGATACCCTTCGGGGGGGGGGGGGGGTGAATCAGGTTATACCAGATTAAAAAAACTACCCCCTTTGATCTTGTTTTTTGGTTATAAAAAACTCTATTCTATATCCTTCCCATTACAGAGCATGGATAAATCTTAAATCATGCACAAGGCACAAAAATTTTACTTGGTTCACCCTCACGAGGAAACATCCATGTAGCATACATCAGTGATGTGCCGATTTACCAAATATAATATAAGAACACTAATGTTTAAAAGTTTTAAATGGATTCACTTTTTATCCTGGTTTAAAACCAATCACAAATTAAATCTCACCACTCTCTCAACTGAAGTGTGCTCATTGCTTCTTCAGCAGATCCAATCATAGTTTAAAGACTTGAAGGTCCTTTTATTATCTCAAAGGAATACATACTTCACCATATGCAGATGCTCTGTTGAATTCCAAATTTCATCCACTAATTAATACCCATTTACCATTGATCACAAAGAAATAACCATTGAAAATACCTTCACAAATCTCTCTACTTCACAAATTTCACAATTTCACAAAGCTCAAACAAGCCTCCACAAAGTCCCACTTCTTTGAAAAGAAAACACCTTTACAGAGATCACTGCTTCACAGAGCACATTTCTTTGTAGAGTACAATACTTCATAGAGTTCAACACTTCGAAGAGATCAATACTTCAATGATCTTAGGCCATCGCAGAGCTCAATCCGTTTCAAAGTGACTCCATCACGAAGCTCACTCAGCCAACACAGAACACACCTTTTTCGCTGAGCTAGATTAGCCACCACAAATCTCCTTCCTTTCACGAATCACACAGCCTCCGTGATCCTCCTTTACAAGTTGAGAGTTAAAAATTGTTCTTGAAAAACTCTCTACTCATCTCAAGGGGGTAGAAGCCTATTTATTTGTGATTTTACTGACTTGAGAACCTTCTACAAAAATTCAGCTCCATGTCAGCTCGAATCGCAAAGCATTGAAATTTACACTGAAATGATCACTCTATGGAAAATCACCATAGAAATTTTCAGATCACAAATCTTGTAATAATATTGGATATTTCCATTAATTACTTTGAACCACCGCCAAAATGCTCCCTCTCAATGCTCTTCACCTCTTCTATTCATGAAGCTCGTAGTAATCATAGATATCACCTTCAACATTCTTCATGTATTTGAAAAATACAATTCAAGAATCCCATATTTGTGAAATTCATTCCTTTTCCATATATTGAGGAGTTATTCAAAGAAATAAACATTTCACAATGCTCACAAAAATCCAAATTTTGGACCCCAAAATTTTTGAAAACACTAGAAAACAGTGCCACCTGGTATCTATTATTTTTTAGAGCCTCCAGACCATCTATTACATTTTCATGGTTCTTTGTTAACACAGATTGTTAAAAACATATCTAGAACTCAATAATTTACCTTGAAAAACTAATTTTTCAAAAACACAATCAACCAAAAAATGATGCAATGTTACCTTGAGGGATTATTTCCAAACATTATATAATGAAACAAAATGAGTCACACCACTTTGTGGAGGTGATAGTTCACACGTACGCACGAATGACGTTATCATTTTTATGCACATGGAAGTAAGAAAGTAATTAATATATTATTATTTTATAATGATTAATATGTCATGAATATCACAAATTAAAATTAATTCCATTATTATATCCAGTAATGAGAGATGGTTATGGAAAATGAATTAGATCGGTTTGTGGAGGTGATAATTCACATATACGAACAAACAATTAATTCTTTTCCCATTTAATGGAAGTGAAGATGGATTTAGGTGATGATATTAACATAATAACATCTTGGTATATTAATGATAATTTATTTTTTATGTTATCATGCTTGGAGGAGATTTCAAGGAAGTTGAATAAGAAATAAAATAGAAACACTTAAAGAAAATGATCTATCTTCTTCGGTTGATCACCTTTAATGAACACCTCAACAACTCTAAGAAGGGTTTTATGCCTAAAATAAGGATTTAAGAATGTGGAGAGAGATTATAGAAAGAGTTTTGGATAGGTCATGGACAATAAAAAAGGCATTGGAAGTGTGAATAAAAGACAAGTAGAAGTTATCTTTTATAGGAGAGATGAGGGGCACTTTAAGAAAGTCTTAAAATATTAATTTATTATAAATTTATTTTTTGTTTTATAATGGTAAAAAACAAATTTATTTAAAATATAATATGATTTTGGCTCATATCCCTATTATACAATTAAAATTAGATAGTTTTTGAATATTTTTTAATCCTTATCTTTTGTGTTTAACCCTTATTTTACCCTTTTTAATCTTACCAGATAACTTGTTATTTACACTTTATGTGTTAATGTAATTACCATAATATGTAAAACGACCAAGAAAAGTGTCATTTATGACATTAGGAATTATCCTACCCATTTTATCTAATCTTGTATTTTTAGTAATTTTATAATATTTAATAAACTATTTTATATTTTAAGACATGAAATATGACAATTTTGACACTATTTAGACTTGACATTTTAAAAAATGATTAAAATCTTGATTCCTTAAGAAAATACATTAAATAAATAATAACATGCCATATTCATCAAAAACAATTTGTGTATGGAATCAAATATTTAAAATACTATTTATTTTTACATTAATAATATCATTTATTTGAATTTTTTATTAATAAAGTAATCACTACATCACCATTGTTTCATAATTAAATTTATTTATTTAATGTGTAAAAATTATAAATTAAATATCATGATGTAGTAAATATTTTTATATTTATAATGAGTATTTATATTTGAATAGATAATTTATATAAAACCATATTAAATTTTTTATTAAGAAGATTCTTTTTATAACATATTTGTCTTTACTTTAAATTAAACATTATAAGTATCATAATCACAATAAAGTGGATTACAAGGGAAAACTATTCATCCCAAAGGTTGTCTTGGTCATACATATCTCATAAAATAGAATTATGAAATGTTTTAAGGTAGTTTTATATTATTATAATATTATTTTTACCCTTATTTACCTAATTTACCATTTAATTGTGGTAAATAAAAATAATTACTAATGTTACTATCCATCATTTCCAAAAATAAAAGGGACATATTTTCATAATATTGACCCTCTGTTTCCAAATATGGAATAAGTTTTTCCAAATTCAGAACATATAAGTGTCATAAATTATTTTAAAATTAATTCATGTTGTCAAAACAAGAAAATGGGTCTTTAAAAGTAAAAACCATCAAAAGATTGACATGTGTTTATATCTAATTTCAATATGAAATTACCTCCAACTACCAAAATTGGATTAAATTATAAAAACATAATCCAATTATATTTTAAAATAAATTAAAATGACAATATAGATATATAAAAAAATAGATGAAAATGTAGTTTTGAATTAAAATGTAGTATTTTTCACTATTCATTAAAAAATGATTTTTATCTGAAAAATACCAAAATTCATTTAAAGTAAATTTTAGTACCCCAAATTAAATTATAAGTTTATTTTTTAAAATAGAACATATAAATTTTGAAAAAACTGGATTTAAATGGGTTTTCCATCAAAAGGCATTAAAACTACATTTTTTTTTGAAAAATACTTATTTTATCTGAAAAATTGAATTTATTCAAATATAATGTCTAGAAAACATATAAGATTAATTTTAAATATTAAATTAAATATATAAAATATATATTTAATAAATAAAATCCATCAAGAGTGATTTTATTATTTTATAAACTCACTTATTTTCTTTTAAATAGTTTTAAAAAAAATCTTTTTAATTAAAATGGGTCTTATTTTCATTTATAAATAATTGTTCACAAAGGAATTAATTATATACATGTAAAAAATATTTCCATAAATCAATTAATATTTTTCATCCCCTATATTTTGACAACTAGGTTATAAGTTATCATAATACTATTTAGTTGTTCATTTAAGCTCGATGTAGCGTATCATGTACACTATTGAACATATTGTTTCTTTATTAAAACATGGGATGTTACACCTATCCTAAGTCAAGGAAACCGTCTACAACCCAACATCTTCAATAGTAGGTTATAAATTATTTAATTCATGATTTTTACCTCAATGGTACTATCCCAACAAAGGAGGATTTTTAATAATCCCTCTATTACATGAAGACCCACCAACCGTGCACACCATAGTGGTTGTTGGCCCAAACATAAATGACACCATTTTTCATTGTGAACCATTTCAGGAGCCTTTACATAGAACCAATCAATTAATTACTCTCATATCATGGGGAGGTTGATAATGGGGTTACCAAAGGCCTTATCCCAATAACAAAGGGGCCCCATAGAGTAGATCTTTCCAGCATCATATGTCATCAATATCACACAGCACTGAGTCCCCATTATGACGAGGACACCACCCTATATTATCCATGTAAAGTCATTAAAACCCAGGAAACTACGGACTCCCATCAAGGGAGAATATAAAATAGACCAGAAGAAGCCCACATCCCCGTTCCCTCCAAATAAGGCCACCGAAAACATGGTTTCATATTATGAGAAGACACCAATTTCTTTATGTATCCCTAAAACCTAAAAAAAATTGTTGTAATTAATCAATAAAACAATTAAAAAAATGAAAACTAATGAGAAGATGAAAATCCTTGCTTATGTATATTAATCCAACCAGCCCAATCTAGTGACACTTAGGGAAGCTGGTCTGAAAATCTCAGCAGAAAAATGGGAAAAAACTATATATCCTCCCCCACACATGGATAATATCAGTATATACCAATAATAAATAAAAAGAAGGAGAAGGGATACACCACTTCTCCAAGAACAGAGCGGACATATATCATTATTCCAGTCACTCAAGTCACCCAACATATATTGACAGTGATGGAAGGGTAGATGAAAATTCTTACCCACATCATACAAACCTATCAATATATAATGAATTAAATGACAGTGGTAAAAGTGAGAACACACAACCCTATCCCCACAATTGTGGTGGCCCATCAACATAATTCAAGGTCCACTTTTTAGGGTATGATTATTTCTTTTTCTATTAAAGAGGATCAAAATACAATGATAAATGGATGTCTGAATTGGGCATATATCCCCATTCCAACCATAGGTTGTTGGTTCATCCTAGTGGATACTCAAGGGTAGGTAGATTCCTTTACCAAAATTTCATAAAATTATCAAACAATTAAAGAAACATCATGGAATCTACTCAATGATTCACCCCACATATGAAATCCTCTATCCAAAATAAGTATCCCTAGTATCCCCTTAGCGAGCATCCAAAAATAAGAATCACCTAAAAATATTATAAAATAAACAGATGGTTTAAAATAAATTATACTCAATTATCATTTCCTTGAAGCCCTCATACCTTTATATAAGGAGGATCAGGATCCTAAACATATGTTACCAAATTATAGAGTTAGTAGTTTCAATTGTGAATTTCCTCCCAAAAAATTTCAAACTATCAAATACATAGGTCCTCCCTGGGAATCCTTCCATGAAGTAATACTTCAAGTCCATAATCTGATCGATCATGAGATCCCATATCTTGATGACTTCCATGAAAAAAGTATTCATGGATAGAAGATCAAACCTAAATGAAACTGTAACCTTGCTAAAATCCTCCTTGAAGGTCCCATCTAGTGTATACACTACAAGAATTACCCTTGCAATCAGATGTCAAGATTTTATGGTAGTAATCCCCATAATAGAATTTATTCTAAAGTTTCATCTCATATTGACACCTCATTTCATCAATAAGGTCCTCCAGTAAGAGAATAAACAATGATAAGGCTCTCATATAACAAGAAACTTGAAAAAATGAGGCCAGTCACGCCTGATGGCTCATCATTATCAAGTGATATAGTTTTTGAACTGGAAGAAAACCCAAGGAAACAATCATTTCCCAATAATCCCTTGGATTTCTTGCCTTCAAATATGACATACATGATCTATACAAACCCCACTATCTAAATCAATGTATCAAAGAAACACCCACTTTGGAATGATCATGTTGAGGAATCTATGGTAAAGAATAGGAGAGTATGTTACTTATGAGAAAAAAAGCTAAGGATAATATACCTATCATGTTTTGGCCCTCATCCACTTCTCAATTTGATATTCTAGACGTACTGTCAAAATAATTAATTCATGACATCCATCTTAACCTTTATAAAACTCTTCACCAAATAAAAATGATGTTCTTTCATTATGAAGGATATGTAGACCATTTTGAGAAAATAGAAGAACATTTTTTCCAAATTGACTTGGTGGCCCTTACAAATGCACAACAACCAAAATTAAGAGAATAAGGGAAGTATCATCAATTTACATTTTTCAATGCATTATAAAAATTACATTGACTGGTCATCAACACCCTCTGCGGTCTCCTGATTAAGGGATGGGGGGAATATAGATCCTTTCATTTTACCTCAATCTCTAATAAAAAAATATACTTGAAGTGACACCATTTAATTTATTTGTTGTAAGAAGGCTCTCAAAGTGATTCATGCTCACAAATAATGGTGTTATAAAAAATAATCGTCCATGAACAAGCCTCAATGGCATCATTACTAACCAAAATAGGCTATTGAAATAATCCCACACCAAGAATCTAATAACATTGAATAAGCATCCAATTTAATAGAAGATAATCATTGGATATAATTGATGCCCTCAGAAGAAAGTTTATTGTTTAAAGACTGTATATTGAACGCAGATCATGAAAAAATAAGAATATGAAAAATCTAGAGATCCATCATGATAGAACCCTGAACCATGATACAAGAACAACTAAATATTAGAGAATTGGAGAATTTTTTTAACATAATATTCCCCTCCAAGGGGAATAAATTTATCTTGAGGAATGACAACAGTGGAAAGGGAGAAACCCTAGACCATATGGACTGAGGCATTTTTACCATAACCTCTACTCCAATGTAAAATAGACCTTTCCAATATTAGAGGAACTCTATGTAATTAATCCTCCCAGTTTATCCCATCTCGTGACCCAACATCCTCATTTGGTACAAATAAATAGAATTTGTGTTATTATTCCCTCCATTCCACCCTTTTCCAAGTAGCTCTAAGGGAATATTGAAATGTTAGGATGAGGATCTAGAATAGTCACAAAAAAAGATATTTGTTAGGGGAACACCCACTCCCAATGATCTCCGTGCCTTTAGTGTATATTCTAGGGACAATTAACCCTTATATCATTCTACTACTAATATGAAACCTACAATTAATTATTCATAAATGAATGTTATTATCACTACTCTTGTAGATGCCTTGGAGGATGAAACTAATTTGGAAGAGTGAGAAGATGTCTTTTTCCATTCAAAACATGGTCCACAAAGAAATAAATGTACAAAGTGTGTGTACCAAGAATCAAAAGCTCCCAAAATATTTTTGGTTCCAATAAATGTTTCACTAACATACCTCAATGATATTCTTCTATGGAAAAGGATAAGGGAACAATTACATCCAATAATTTTCTCAAAATAATCCAATCACTCATGATACAAGAGATTTTCACATAGTATGAGATGGATATAAAGAAGCTGAGGAATCTAAATGCATAACTTATCATAGTAAATGTTTATTTTGGATATTTTTTTCAAGAGGATACTCATATCACCCTCCGGGATGATACCTTTCAACAAAATGGGCCTATAATATCAACACGAGTGGGGCCAAAGCACCCAGTCATCCTCATGACCAAAAAACATATTTATTTGAACCCAAATGCATTAGGGTATCATAAATTCCCACCATTAGGTAAACATCTGAAAATTAACCAATAAAAAATCAAAGATTAATCTAGTTTGGGAGTCAACTATAGGTATTGGTGGAGGAGGAATATAAAACCCATCTAATTTCTTTCCCTTTTTAGGATCCTATTCATCCAAACATCCCCTAGGGTATTATAAATACTATTGAGTAATTGGAAAATTGATTAGAAGCTATAGTGAAATGATGAACAATAGTACATTCAGAAAAGAATAATTACCATGAATGGGTGGATGTGACCCTTTCCTCACCAAACTTGTGGAGTCATAAATTTATAATATTAAATAGCCCGGGGGACCCAAATTATAATTTGAAAACTTTCATGTCTCATAGTGATCCAATGATTTGAACCCCTTCCAAACAAGAAGTAGTGAAACTAAGGTGTTGTGTGAAAACATTACAAAGGACAACCTTTGTATAGTATAAAAATTCTTTATCTTAGTCAATCAAAATATTGGAAGATCTTCTTTTTTAGTCTCCCGATCAACATAGCTCATTGTTTTAGAATAAAACAATACATGACCTCTAAAACATAAAATAGTGAGAGAATGAGTGGGTTTCATATTTCATTACTACATTAAAGTGGTTGAATTACTTTCTAAGCCTATATATTCTTCAATAATATTTATTTTCCCATTGTATAGATAATATTCCTGGCATATTGAAAACACTGCTCATTCCTCTAAAATATATAGGTGGGTAGGGTATTTCTGTAGTTTATCAAAGAATGGAATATTCCATCTTAAAAACTAAGGAAAAGTACGAATTATTTCCATCATCTCAAGGGGATATTTAACGTAAAGAAGAGGCTTCCATCATCCCACTTAATCCATTCCTTAAGCTAGAACATGCTCCAAATCCCACACCATATAATGATGAACCCCATTTTAAGCATTAGAAATAATTCCTTCCTTATCAAGATGAGTGAATGGTATAGAGGTGAAATAAATTTGAGTAAGAAAAAAGTAATGTTTATTATTTCCAAGCTATGTAAGTCCCAAAATATTTCCCCTTTTACTAGACATTGGTTTACACTATCTAATAATGATTTGTTTTTAAAGACATATTATAAATAACGGTGGACTCTAGGTAAGTGATTCTTGGAAAATCACCCACACAACTAGCATGTGTTTCTATTTCTACTATAGAGGAAGATGGTGAGTGGTAATAAGTCTTTATAAAAGGTGAATATAATATTAATAGTTGGGTGATTAGGAAGACAATAATTTGAAACCAAGATACCCGGAAGGTTTAGTTGAATCAACCAACTTTTCCCATAATTTCTCTTTATATTTCATGACCATGGTCATCATCACTACAATCCTCAAAAAGTGTCACAATAAGAGAACAATAAATCAAGATGATATTGTGTGGAAGCCACAACCATCCCTAAATCTCTAAGATTTTATGCCTATATACTAGAGGACATGGGAACCATCCCACCATATGGTGACATGATATTTGACCCATGAGATAGAATTACCAATAGATGGATAATTTACCTTTGGTTTTGTTAATGCGATTCACTTAATGGATCCCTTATATAATGATAAATATTGACCCGAACTCGATTCCCCTGAACCTGACTATGAAACCAGAGTCAGATTCCACATAAGCTAAGTGTATAGGGGAACTTGAATTCATGAATGAATAGAATACTTCGACCACATCCCTAATTGAACTGTATATTCCACTGGAACACATGGGAGAGCCCTATAGTGGACCCAATAGGATCAATAAAGTTCTCAAAAACAAGAAAGTGGATTCCCATAACCAATTTTACTAGAATATCTATTAGAGGGAGTATAATTATCCAACTGATCTAGATAAGAAAACATACCTATTCTGCCTAACCCACATAGGACATAAAAACTTCAACTTCTTTACTAAGGTCCGATCTGCCTACATCAAGAACATCATATCCTAAGGAACCTATGAATGCACAACCAAATTCTGGAAATAATATACCTTTATCTCATAAGTATGACATTTTAGTTTAATTATCCATAGTTTCAACTAGTTTGTTGATTATGGATACTTTATGTCTATCAAAAGGCCTACGAGAAACAATCATAGAAGATTACATGATCCCTAAGAAGTTTGAAGCTGAATGTTACAATACTAAAATATATCATCCAGAGATTGATACTAAATAATTCCTCATGATAATTTATTTCATAGTGAAAGTCAATGATGTTTTTGTATAAGGACACAACATACCCTTAAATGCGTTTGGTGGGATAAATGATATTGATATATAGAGGGATTTCATTGATAATGGATCAGGGGTTAGTCTCATTCTAGTTCGAACACTTCTTCAACTAAGTTTGAATGAGGCCCACTTTTCCCCTTCCACTCTAACACTATAGGGTTTTTAAAAATGAATGAAAAATTCAATTGGTATAATAATACTCACAGATCCTTTTTGGGACCTAATTTCAGAGTGTGATTTTTTGGTTTTTTGGAATGATATCAATTTAAATGTTATGCAAAGATGGCCTTGGTTTCCTCAACTACAACAATCCCCTCATCCTACCACCAATTCCTCAAGCACTACAATAATGGGAAAATTGGGACATTTCATGGTGATAAATCTCTATTGTAATCTTAATAATCACAATATATTGATGTGGGATTCTATTAGAGGAAAAGGAAACAACCCATGACTTTTGGTGTTTCTTTGGTAACTACTTTTAATGTTCTATAATTGACCTAAAAAAATCATTTTTGACAATTCAATGAAGAATATAAATTTTCCATCAATCTGATTTAAGGTATAATCCAAGATTTATGTATAAATTAAAATAATTTCCGGATATCAATCATGAAAATTGAGCTCAATAGCAATAAAAATTTAGTTGAACCTCTATAAAGTGGTAAAATATTGGGGAAAATTCCCCCAATTAATCCCCTAAGAATCAAAGAAACCCCATGTCATTAGTCTAGTTAGAGGAAGCTGTTTTATCTTCCAAATGTCAAAATGATGAACCCTCTCCTAAAATAGTGAAATTTCATACATACCCTACTTCACTTAAGAGTAAGGAATAATTGGAAGATAAATAGGAATATAAAGAGGATGAGGACCTCATGGATTCCCCACTAGAATATGAGGAAGGTGTCTTTACCACTATTTATGAACTCATAAAAATAAACCTAGGTTCAAAAGAGGACCCATGAACCACATTAACCAGTGTGACCTTATCTTAAAAATAATAAGTGGTATATATATCATTCCTGAAGAAACATTAGGACATATTGGATATAATTACATAAAAATTTCAGGCCTCGATTCTGTTGTGTCCACTCACCACCCAAGATTTCCAAAAAACTTACCGGGTTAAAAATAGGTAGCCAAGATGATGCACCTAACTCATATCACGAAACCTAAGGTTGAATTTGACAAGATTATCAAGGATAATTTCATTTGGGAAGTCCAGTATCAAAAATTTATATCCATTATAGTCTTGGTAAATAATAATAATTATAAAATTAGATCTTTCATAGGCTTTATAGATCTCAACTGAATATTTATGAAATATGATTTCCTGGTTTTGATCATAGAACTATTGATTGATGCTATCGATAGGTATCAAGACCTTTCCCTCATCAATATATATTCAGGGTAAAAAAAATTTAGATTCCATCTAAATATGATTAGGAATTTACTTTCATATCACCCAATGGGTGTATTGCTATCAGGTAATTATCTTTGGTATGAAAATGTTGGTTCTACATACCAATGTGTCATGCATTTTATCCTGAAACCCTTTTCGGGAAAGTTTGGTGAGTGCTATGTCGATGGTATAGCTTTTACGTAACAGTATTTTTCTGAACAATTAGATTATATTGAGACCAAATTTAAGAAACCTTGACAACATATCATAATGATGAAACCCTTGATATATTCTTTTAGAGTTACCTAAGGAAAGGTTTTCAGCTTCATGGTAAGCCATCGTGGCATCAAAGTCAACTCTAAGAAGAATAAGGATACCCTTGATATGTACCCTACTCAAAACCTCAAAGTTGAGGGGATTGGATGGATAAATTTACTACATAATATTATTAATTGAAAAAATTTCAGGATAGTGTTTTTTCCCATCATAATGTTTATGAAAAAGGGGGTCACATATCAGTGTAATGATGACTATCATGAAGAATTCAATAGGATCAAGAAATATCTTTTGATTCAATTGGTGATGATGCATACTATTGAGGTGAATACACTTGTTTATTTTTGTGATATCCCATGAATGATCTCTTGGTTTTTTCCTCAAACAAATTAATGACTTGGGATAGAAAATAGCCTTTATTATCTCAGCAAAATCATGCTCGATACTGAGACTCATTATTAAAATATCGAGAAGAGATGTCTGGAATTAAGATGAGACACTACCTTCACCATCAAGAAGTCCACATGTTCTCTTGTGATAAACTCATCAAATACATCCTCAACCATCCTATATTGATTGGACATTTGGCATTTTGGGAGGTCACCTTCTTGCAATTTTAAATTCATTTTTTTCTTAGAAAGTGGTAAAATGATAGATATTGGTAGACAAACTTATAGATCATATTTTTATAGAAACGATTTCATTGAATTCTAAATTAACTTATGATGAGATATTATCTATTTAAGGCCCCCCATATTTGGGAGATTTATTTTTATTGTTCATCTAGAAGACCAATAAGGAAGAGAATAGAAAACCCAAAGATAAAAAATGCTTATCTAGGAGTTTCTATAATATCCCCCAAAAAAGAAGTCATGCCATACTAATTACTTTTGATATATGGGAATATAAGAAATGAGGTAGAATATTTGGAAATAATTATAGGTCCCGAACATAAACTTCAAATTCCAATGGGACACTTGAATGTAAATTGAGATCAGGAGTTGGTAATAAAAAAGATCAACAAGAATTATTCCATCATAAAGGATGGTATAATCCCCATCATTGAATATGTCTAGGGATTAATGAAAGAATTATACCCTCTAATACAATATTAACTCATGTTCCATGATAACAGAATTCATAGGTAGATGCATTGGCTAATTCCACAATGGATTTGGTAGATCCAGACCGAGATTAAATAGTCATCCACATTGTGCACTACTTAATGGAATCACCCTTTATTTTTACCAACATAGAATAAATCAACAAGGTTAATTCTATACCAGAACCTAATGGTCCTATAACTAGTTGGATGATGCCAATTATGTACTATATCCAAGATTTAGGTCTCTTATAAACAAAAGATAGAAAAGAGAAAACCCAATGATAAGATACTAACTTTTCTCTTCATGATGAAACAAATCACAAGAAAATAATATATAAATGGGCCTTTGACATAGTCTTTCTCAAGTTATTTTATAGATAATATACTACTACTTTCATGAAATAAGTATATACAGTGGAATGTGGTTCCCACCATTTTCGGTTTATGCTCTCCTATAAAATCCAAAGTCTTGTATACGTATAGCATTCGATGATACAACATTGAAAAAAATTCACAGAAACACAACATTCCCACCAAGTACATTCCAAATTCATACATTAACCCTATGAGTATATACATATATTAAAATACTCATGTCCATTTTCTATAAGGGGAATATATGTTATAGGGCTGTATCATCAAGCTATGTCTAAGAAATTCAAGTATATCTTAATTTATACCAATTTATTTTTTGAATTAGATGAATAAATACCCATGAAATAAATTAGGAAAATAATAAATTTAAACTTCATGAAATCTAATATCATTACTAGATTTTGTGTCACTCATATGATATTAATAGTTAATATAAACAATTTCAATTTTTTTGAGTAGGAGAAGATGTACCAGGAGTATAATATCAAATCCAATAATTAATCTCACTATCATGGAGAACCTAATGAAAATATAGAGGCCTTCAACAAGACCTGGTCAAACATACTATAGAATGTAGTGGATAAATCTAATATTTATTAGTCCGAAAATTTCTTTCATGCCTTGTCAGATTATTTGACTACAACTAGCATCAACACACAGGTGAACTCATATTCACTTGTATACAGGACAAAAATAGTCTTTCACATTGACGTCCAATTTCCCTAACTTCATGTTTCCATCTACGATTATAAATATAAAGATTATTGATCCTAAAAAAACTAGATGAGTTATATAAAATTGATGGAAAAAGATTTTATACATTGAATGACTTGGAAGTCCCCCAAAATAAAACAGCATGGAATTATAACTAGAATGATCACCTCCATTCATTCCTCCATGGAGAAATATTACTGGTTCATAGGAATATGATGAGATAAGGGGAGAAATCTCCAAAGCATGAGACAATATAGGAGGGACCCTATTCCATATACAAGTTTCACTATAATAGATATTATTCTTTGATCTCAATGAATAGAGTTCCTTCTATAGGCCCTACCAATGAAAGGTTTCTCAAGAAATAATGTGTGTAACCATAGAGATTTTTTTTGTCAAAATACATAAAAAAGAATTATATATTGACTTTTTCATACAACCTAAAACTAAAAAACACTAAAGTCCAATTTGTAATAATATAAACCACATATCATAACATCTGAGTCATAAAACTTTAAAATGTAAAAAAATCCTTGCAACATAATGTAAATTTTCATGGTTCAAATCCTTGTTACATGATGTAATACTTCATAACATTTCAATCCATGTTTGAGTGGATCATAGTATTTGGTGGTAGTTTCCACCCACAAATCATTTCCATAAGTATGTATGGATTGATTCTCTTCTCAATATGAGAAATAGTGATGCCTAGACCGTATGTCATGGGACCTTCAGAAAAGTAAGTAAAATTACACCTCTCATAAACACATTTAGAACTAAGTGTGTATTTATTCCAATCTATAAGAGATACACAGCGACTCCTAGGTCCCTTAAACAAGAAAAAAATGCAGTAAAAAAAGAGTATCATGTGTCCCATTCTTCCCGCATCAGACTCTAATACATCTTAGTAATCATAATTTGGATTCCATAATTCTGGGGCCCATAATAGGGAAAAAATAAACCCTTCTATACATATGATATAGATTTATACATGGAACATCACACTCTATGGATAATTTCGGTCTAAATGCTTTCTATATGCTCAGACACATTACTTCCAAACATTATACTCCTTTTCGAAGAAAAATTAAGATATCCATAAGATTTATTTGGATATATGTAATATAATGTCTGATACCAAAGGATAAATTTGTTTTGAATATTAATTAATACACCCCACACTAAATTTTCATTATTCACCCAAAAAATTTTATTTAACTAAATTTACTTTCATCCTTAGGATAAACCTCTTCTATTTCTATAATCCCCGACATCAACATGCTATAAAATTATTTTTGAACATGTTATATGGTAATTCCTTGCATAATTTTCCCATACCACTTATCATGATCCAAGAAACCCTATGACCAAGGTTTATAATTTCATTTTTTATGCTCAAAGTGTGTTAAAACACCTTTGGATAGATAAACCTTATTCCACTTATCATTTCAATGATTTATGTTCCTAATTGTATGAAATAAAACTATAAGATACTGTTCATTGTTACCCAAATACATTAACTACATGGTTAAAATCCTTATAATGAGATGATAAGATGGTTCATGATCTATGTATAGAATGATTCTCACCCTTATGAGATATGTAATGATTCTACGATCCAACATCCCAGACCAGCCACCACATGATAAAAATTCCCCTTCCCTTTCTTATAATCACCTATTTTTTGTGAAGGAAACCTTTGGGATTACTTATTTCCCACACCGAGCATAGATCTCATGGGATTCTGAGTTTTGGTAAAGGATTATCTATGTGATCAAAGGGTATTAGTTCATGTCAGGGTTAGCATGGATCTAGGTTAAAGACCTTAAAAGCCCCACCAATAGTATTTACCACATGATGTGAAACTGTATGGATGATGTATCTTGTATGATTTAAAGCTACATACTAATATGGTACAAGGTTGAAAGGATCAATATCTTGGGTATTTGTCTCCCACCACCCCTCCATTCAAGAACCATGTGTTGATTTATTCCTTCTATAAAATAATATGTAGTGGTTCCCATGTCTGTAATATTGTATATATATGCAATATTAAAAAAAAGAATGCCCCTACCAATACTAGAATTTGATCAGTGTGTATAATCAATCCCAGACCCATGTGTGTCTTTATTACCTTCTTAATGAGATATACAGTGATACTTAGATCCTATTTACTAGTCCCAACCACATGATATAAAAGAAAAATACCCCCCTGCGTATGGATTAAAACTTCATTCGGATAATTTTTCCCATTCTTAGTTTATTTTGGAATAAAAGTTTTTTTATACTTTGGAACCTTCTTGACACAAATAAAAATCTACATCTTGGAAATATGGATCTTTAGAAGCTTCCCATGACCATCTATTGTTGAATTTATGATACTAAAGGACACCACTAATTAACCATTCACCGATACACCCTAATTTTTATTATCATAAGTCAACCTCAATATAACTATCAACAATAGGAAGCCTTTTTTTACTATGCATTGAAATGTCTGAGTTTGTATTTTCATAAGTCTCCCTGAAATAACTTTCCAATTAGAGTAACATTTATCCTCTTGAGAAACCTCTTCTATCACTATAATCCATGGAAAAATCATAATGGAAAATAATTTTCAAAACATGATCTATGGTTATTTCCTACATAATAGTTGCATTTTACTTTTCATATTTGGAAGCTCCCAGATTTATGCTTACAACATTACCTCATTATTCCCAAAAAATGATCGAACATTATTTTTCAAATAACATTAAAATGAAAAACTGCTAATATTTTGGTCAATGATGTTCTACCTAAAACATAATTTACACTAGTCTAACATGAAATACCTCAAAATGATAATGTATAGAGTTTTAGAACTTGTTAGATAGAAAACATAAAAGGGAGACCCGATTAAAATTCAAGACATGATCACTAAGTCTAATTAACATCATACATAGGAAAAAATTATGTTAGTAATAGAATTAATATAATGTTATTAGATCCCATTATGAATCCCTTGAAATAACCAAAACTATGCTCACTAGGTTCCTCTACCATGGATGAAATTAGAGAATGAAAATCATATATTCACAACATTTCTACTAAAATATTCAAAACTTCCGATACAAGATCATTCATTCTTATAAAAAAGATATATATATGATTCTATGTTTATGGTAATCATAAATATACCCATTTGTGAGGCATGCCAAAATAAATAGAAACATTGTATGTAGAATAAATGTTCATGATTATGGTTGATTTTGTAACTCCATCATCGAATGATTTGGGTTATCCTCATTTTACCTTTTTGAAACACTACAAGTTTTTGTGAAGAAACAAGGTGAAAATTAATTAATTATATATATATATATGTAATTGGGAATAAAAACTTTTTCCATTCATTGGAATTTTTTTGGAGGAGGAACTTCCACACCCTGGAGCCTTTCCTTGATATTATTGGACAATGAGAAGAAAATGAAATGACTACAATTAAATTTGAGAAAATTTATTTAATATATAGGCTAACACATGGTATTATGAGTTACTGGTCTGATCAGGATTGGTTATCTTCCGAGCTTTGTCTTTGTAAAATAGAATTTTTTTCTTAAATAATATGTTAATCTCCCAAATTTTATATATAATTTATTTTAGCCCTATAGTTTTTTATGATAGATTGACCTTTATTATAGAAATTAAAGCACTATATTCTCACATATTTTTCGGTTGTACAACCATCCAATCATGAAGTTTCACTTCTTCAGTAGGTAAATGATGAAGATCAGTAGTATCATCATTTAAAGATTTTTCATGATGGATGTAAATATTTAACTGGATAAGATAAAATTCACGAGAAGATAAATTCCCCCAATAAATGAGAACATGATGAATAAGGGCATGAAAATGTTGATTATCAAACCCACCTAATATTCTTCCAAGGAATTTCCAAAAAATTCTTACCACTTTATCAACAATATTTTCTAAAGGAGTCTTCATGATGATAGTGGAAACCTAAATCCAACCCCACTTTCAAAAAAAAAATGATGTTTGGTGATAACATTAGGATCCATACCTCATTCACCCATTTATAAATGTATAAAATTCTGGATCAATTCACTATAGATAGGAATATTAAAATTGTGATAGAGTTTTTGAAACGTTGTCCATCAAAAACTCTTATTTGTTTTAAGGGACTAAGCCCCCAAATTTTATCGATAAGTGAACTGATTAACACCATTTATCTGGGGTCAATATAAATGGGGTATCTAATGGTGTTAGAAAAAATATTTTGGGTCTGAACCAATCTCATCATGAGGGGAATATGAATACAATTTTTTTTGCAATTCTTAGAAATTTTAGAATTATGATTATCTTCATCATAAATTGGTGATTAAATCATGACATGTGAGGAGATCAAAGAAGAAAATGGTTTATAAAACCATCATACTGGTTTCCCCAACATCCCATCTTGATAGTATTCCACCCTCATTTTTTCATAAACCCATGAAATTTTGGTCAGATCACTCTTGGAAGGTATAGATATGTCCATGTATAAGTCCTCATGTATTCGCATCAACAAAATTTGGTATAGGATGTCTGGGTATGATTCCCTTTTAATCCAAATAATGATTAAATATATAACCTATTTCATACATACATTTTTTTGTGTAAAACTCTTAGGATCATAAATCTCACAAATGGTCCCCCCATGTTTCTGAGAAGTCATAATCCCATCTCATAATGAGATTATATAAGGGAGTTCTTCTTAAATTCATCAACTATTATCTATCACCAATCCATATGGTGCTGAATAATTAATGAAATAAAAATGGGTGAGATCCTTTAACATCTCAATATCACTATCGAAACACATGATATCAGGTGAATATTAGTAATGTTATGCAACACTAGGAAAAAGAAGTAATGAGGAATTTTCACGGTATAAGGATATTCAAAACATCAAATGTGTTCTTCTACCCAATCGTATAATAATTATAAGGATACTCTAAGGGGATGCATATATATTCCCACTTTTATATGACTCAATAACATTTAAATATGAGAAAGGTTGGGTATGACTAGTTTTATAGGCTATCCCTCTAAAAATGTGGCTCAAATCATCAAAGTGAAAAACTAGACACTAGTAAAAGCATCATGACATGGAAGGATCCATCCACTCAAAAACATGGTGACAAATCATACCAACCGAAAGACTCGAAATAAGTATGCTCGGATCTTGAAACACCATATAGTATGTTATCCAACATTGAGAGTGTTATAGCATGAACTCGTAACACCTCACTATTATTGATTGGGATGAGTCCTGGTGTTCTGAACATTTAGGCATAGATCACTAGCTTATAAAAATAGATTCATATAGTCGATGAATTGAATATGTGAATAAGTCTGAAGGGGTTTCCATAGTAAATTATTTTTCGTGATCAGTAGGTATCTCTCTAATAGAGAAACCTAGTTGTTGTTTTCCCAAGTGTTGAATTTAGGAATCAAATCATTATACAAGTTACTATAAAATTGAATTACCCCTAATCTATAGATATCCCAAAAACTAACCACATCTTCACTAATAGGTGGGTGGAAGGTGTCGGTGCCTGAACACTAATGACTAATTCATTCAGGTGAAATCCTAGTTGGTGAATACATTGATAATTGAGATATCCATACATCTTGGTATTTTAATGGCCTCAAATATTTCAATAAATTCCATAAATTTATAACAAACCTACAATGACAAGGCACATTCATAAAAAAACATCTCTCCAAACTATAAATCCCACATGGAGCTCCACCCTTTAGTGGAATCACCTCATGATAGGTTAAAAATAAATGAGTAATCATGTATATTGGAATATAAATAATTTTTTTTGACTATGATGGTTTCTTTGAGTCCCCAAGGAAGCATTCAAAATGAAAACCTTCCCCCGATTCACTTAAAAAATGATGTGTCCTATAGAAAAAAATATTCTCATGAATATGATCTGAGGACACCTCAAACACAAAAGTTTAAAAGTTTTTATTATCTGATGGAATTGGAGCATCTTCTTAGATAATGAAGTTTTTGAGAGGTAAATTTTTATACAATGGATAATCCAGATTCCCTGGCTAAATAAGACTCTTAATAATACCCTCTTTAGGAATGATATGACACTGGGGGTTAGTTTCAATTTTCCCAGTAATAGAAATTCTCCTCACAGTAATGTTTATTGATGTAGTCATCAAACCAATTATTTTTATAATCTATTTTATCCCTTTAGAAATCAATGTCAAAAAAATATATCAAAATTATAAAAGTGATAAGTACCTAAAAACATGCCACATGACCTACATAACATGTTATACAGATCATTTAACAGAAAAAATTCATCATGCAGAGTTTTAAATCCCTCTTCTAAGACCATTGTTCCATAAATAAAATTAATTAGTTCATAGGAGTACCAGTTCCCATATAGAATGACTTAAGTTTTTAGAAAATTACATTCACAAAGGGAAGTATCTATGTAGGGAAGGATGATACACCTTGAGAACAAGGTGATTTTCAAAGAACCAGTAGGTCACTCATTGAAAAATGAATCATCTTGAATCCTTTTATATGAATCATCCCTTATCCATGTGCACATGAAACCAATAAATAATTCAACTAGGCCAACTTATTCTTCAAAATTGACTCCTCTTCATGCTGATCAGAACCCATTCAATAATAAGAAATTTTTTGGCTTGAAAAAATCTAAAAAACCTCTGATAAATTTGGGAAATCCAAAGGGTTGAATTGCTAATTCATTCTTGGAGTTTAAAATTGGTTAAGTAACAATTAACCAAAAATAAGACAAGTCCTTTTTCATAGTTTAAACACTATGAATGATCGAAACTATACTTGGTGATCCCAAAATTGAAAATAAATCATTTACATGGAGAAATAGTGACTTAATGATCCCCAAAAATTACTTTTTTATTTATAGGATTAGGTGTTGATTTAACAACCTCTCAAATGGATTTTGTTTTTGTGTTGTGAGGAATCATTTTAACAACCTATGAACAAAAAAATATTATGTAGATGTTGGTTTTTATCACTTAACTACAAGGTTCCAAGTATGTTATGTATCCACATATATATCTTGAGAAAATTGTTATTTACTGTTCTTATAAATATTAATTATTTGGAGAAATAAGTATGGATGGATAGACAATAAGACTAGAGAATAATCTAGTAGGTAATTTACTTATTGCATATTGTGAAGGAGAACTCAAAGGGACACTTCATGATAATTTTTTTAGAAAACAATAAAGGTTGCCCAGGTGACCAAAAAATATCACCACAAAGTATACCCCTTCACAATACCATTCACTATTCCATAACCTACATAGAAAATACTAGTAATCTAGATAGGGTATCCTTAGAGTATTTTCCTCTTATGGCCTTGCGGCCCTCTTTCCACATAGCGGTTAGCCCCATCTTATCCCCTCCATGAACTATCCAAATGTCATTATGTATCTCTTACCATAACTTGAGAATGAATTCATTAAGTCCCCCTCCACTAACCCATGACTCTTTTCACCTATGGACGGACATGAAAACTTATCCCCAATTTACTATTACATTCTCATAGTAATAAAAACAATGAATTTAACCTCCCTGGTGGAAGGGATCCTTAGAATGTTTATAGCATCAATTTTTTATGGTAATGAGGATCCCAACATTATGGGTGGTGTCAGATGGATTCTCAGGAGGGGAAGAGACACACATTTCCTAAAATGGTAAGCGAATCGTATAAGAATTACCTTTTTTCCATGAGTTGTCCTACCCTCTCCCTCTCTTCCACCTGTCAAAAGGGTAGTATAGAATGTATTTTCATCAGGGACTACATCATGGATTAAACCCATAGAATTTATTATGGGGTATTACCCTACCTCATGTAGACCTATCCTCATAAATCCATAGAATAAAGAGATGGTGTGGTTTTCTAAATCTTCCACTTCCTTTTATTTCTCACACTAATCATGAATCATGTGGGATTAGATGTTAGTAATGGTCATGAAATTAATATGATCAAATACTTGTATTAAGAGGGGATATAACGACCCATGCTTCTCATACATGGATATTAAATCTTTATAGATGAATATTCATTAGATTACACAAACACATGCCTGAGTACCTTAATAGTGTAGTGACTATGGAAACATGGAATACAATTTTCTAATATAGTGAAATATCTTAATGGGTTCTCACAATGATCTTCCCTTTCAATAATCTTCATATACATACCATATATAAAAACATTCTTCATAACCTGAAGATTAGAAACATAATAATGGGTGAACTCAAATGTGAAGTAGGTGTAAAATAATGAAATATATAGACATAATGTGATCATAAGGGTATGTGAATGTGAGAATAACATATGAAAATATTATATGCATATCAACGATGAAAATCTTGAGTCATTAAATAACGATTGGATGTTCATAATAAATAAATCATAATGAAATAAATGAACATTAGTTATGATATCATAACATTTATATAAGAAATAGAATTGTGGAATAAACATAATCATATAAAATCTTATGTTAAGGCTACCCACCAATACATTCACAAAATTTTAGGCTCGAGATAACCACATGTGTACCTACTTCATGATTGGGATGACCTCCCTTGTATCCTTTTTTAATTTTGACTAACCACCCTTGTAACATATTTTGTGGGCTTCAACTAAAAACATGTCTAATATTTGAGCTCACACAACATTTTTCATTACCCAATGAAATGGAGGGAGATATAGGTCCCACCCTACTCATAATAAAATCCATATTTATGTGTGACACAAGATTATCAAAACATTCATCATATCATATCCCATAAAATTAAATTGTTTCCATAATTATTTAATCTTATCATAACCTATATAAAAGAGATAGGTTTCATAATCATTTCATCAGAGCATAACCTATGGAAAAAGAATTGGTATTCATAAGAATTTTATCATGGTATAACACATATAAGATAAATTGGTTTCATTAACACATTGTAAATATAAAACATTCATAGGAGGAATGAAAATGGTATACTTGGTTTATATCCCCAACAAGACATAAGTGTCATCAATAGATGTTATCTTAGATATAGAATTATGTTGATCAATCATTTAAAATAATTCTTGAGTAAAATATTCTATGCAATTTTAAATACACTTCTCAAAACATTAAACATTTTAAAAATATTTTTCTTTGATAATAACCTTTAAAACATATATTGAAAGCTTTAAAAATTATGTAAAACATTTCTTAAGGAAACTATTATTTCCTATTTGAAAAAATATTAAAACTTACAACATTTTGAAAATAATTTTCTTTTAAAATATCCTTGAAAACTTATAAATAAATATTCAAAGAAAATATTTCTCATGAAGTAGGAAATTATTTTCATGTTCTATATATAAAAACAAGGATTCCACTCACATTTTCAATAAAAGACAAACTAGAATTGGTTAGAAAATTAATTTATGATTCCTTTATTTTTTTTAAAAAAAAATTAATAATCATGGGAAAATGTCATAAATAATTATTTTAATAAGTAAGAAAAACTTTTGGAATCATTTTTATAAAACATGTTTCTGAGAAAAACTGTTTTCACCTGAAAAGATGAATTTTCTTAAATACAATATTTTTGAGCTCTTGAGTATATAAATAGAGGAAAATAAATGGAAAAAATGTATTCTCAAGACATAATCATATGTAAAGTAAATTATTCAATTTCATTACAGATATATCATAAAATTGTATCGTTGGAAACATGATCATAAACAATCAGAATAAATTATGTGATTATAATATCAAATAGTTACCAATTTTTTATCTTTGAATTGTTTTAAAAATTAAGGAATAACATAAAATGGAACATAAAATATCATTAGGATAAATAAATTCATGATATTACATGTAAAAGAAACTTTATAGACACCTCTATAAATAATATAAGTACATAACATAACAAACTTCTCAAAGAAAGAAAATTGAGTAAAAAATCCATTACCTCTTAGGAAACTATTGAACTATAAACCCCTTGAAAGAGAGATAATAAAATTGATAAGAAAATAACAATAAATATATGGGTATTTTATACGCCATATAAAATAAAAACATGGTGAATATTGTATGTGTCTCACAAAAAAAGAAAAGTGAGATTGGAATCCCTTATCAATTTACTAACTGTCTAAATCATAAACCCCAATAAATAATAACATCAAATAAAAACATAAATATCATTAAAAAAAATTTTAATTAATGATATATCATTTAAATGGGGCATTATATTCACCACACAAAATAAATGAGTGGTGGATTTTCATATGTATCTAAGAAATAAAAGCGATTCTAGAAAATCCATTTTTGTAAGTATTGACTTCCTTCATAATTGTTAAAAAAATCATGTAATATAAATATAAGTTTACAATAAATATATTATATACATAAATATATATACATATATATCATAAAATATATGATTTAATTATATCCATTTGTTATAAATTTATTAAAAATTCTATTTAAAAGTCACATTTCGGGTAATAACTGCTTTGTTTTTCATATGTCATGATTTTCTATTTTCAGTAATCTTAATATAATAATGGTTAAATAATATATAAAATTTTAAATATGATATAAATAGAATATTTAATTATTACATATGTACTTATTTTAATCTATAAATGATAGAGATAGAAAATAAAATACACCATTCATAGAGATAGTAGATTGTATGTATGCATGAATGTTGTTTCCATTTTTGCAATGCATTGGAAAAAATAAATTTAAAAGATAAATTATAATTTAGAATAATTATATATCATATATGTCATATATTTTCATTAAACCCATCCTTATTATCTTTCAGGTAAATCCTGAACGAATCACATTGCTTCGCATGGTGGTAGTCCGCCTTACACTTGAGCGATGTTATCATATTGCCAAAAAATAAAACCATGAAGTAATGTATGATATAATAATTCAAAAATCATAATAATACTATTAATATCATATATAAGCAAGAAATACACCATTATTTCCTACCATTACATGTGGTTATAGAAAAACGAATGACATTGGTTCACGATGCGATATTTATCTATATACACAAATGATGATTTCATATCCCATTTGACAAAAGTTGATATGGTTGTGGCTAATTACCATAAAAAAATTTCTAATTACATGTAAGATAATTATGATATATTATCAATCTGATATAATAATAATTTAATTAGTTGGAGTAAAAATAATACAAAAATGGTCATTGATAAATGTTTGCTCTTTTAGTGTATACTTTTTAGGTGTCCTCCAAATTACTTCATAGGTTAAATTTTTCTCCAAAAAAGGATTATAGAATGAATTTAGGGAAGTTTGGATGTTATTTTTTTAAGTTATTAGATAATAAAAATGTTTTTTATGTTTCTAACTGGAGAAGACAAGGGGTGACCTTTTATATGTGAGGTGAGTGGAACAATTATAATTTTTTTAAAGAACAAATCCCACCAAAATTTTGGTCATGTCACAAGGATAAAATAAAGTACAATTATAGAAAATATAGGATATATGATTGAAATATGGCTATACAATAGGTTTTTTAAATGTTTTTGGTTATTTTTAACACTTGCCTTTTTAGTTTAACCCCAGATAAACCCATTTTCATCTTAACTGCGATAAATAATTCTTACTATTTTTAATATTAATTTTGGTAAAAAATCAAGTTCAAATTGTTAGATAATATAAATTATTCTTATTATAAATATTGAATACATTTTTCAAATTCCATTAACATAATTGGAAAATTTTAATTTAAAATTAATCTCACAGATGCAATGAGAACGAGAGGTTTAAAAGAGTAAATATTCAAAAGTTTATAATGTTTTTTTATTGAAATTAGATATTAAATTAGTTAAAAGGATGTAAATTAGATTAATTGAGATAAAATTGAACTAATTTTAAATTATAACTACTTTAAAATATAATTTATCTTTATAAATAAATTAAATGAATATGAATTTTTTAATTATATTCAACTATTTTCACTATTCATTAAAAAATTAATCATTTCAGAAAATTATAAAAACTTCATCATAATATAATTTTAAAATTAATAATTTAAAAATTAATTTTATTTTTTAAAATATTTTTTCTAAAATTGGAAAAAACTAAATTAAAAACAAAACCCATAGACATGATGAAAAAGCTGGTTATCGAGAAGTGTATTTTTTTCTAGCACAAAATGATTTATAGTAACAATATATCTAATAATAATAAATTATTACATATTAATTAAAATATAATGATATATAATTTATAAATTTCATATAATACATTGTTAATTGGGTATTATTTTGATAAATTAAACTGGAGAAAAATTATGCACTTTAAAATAGTGTTTAGATAAAACTCTTTTTATGCCAAAAAATAAACTTATTACAAAATATAGTATAAAGTTAATTAAAAATTAATTAAGTTTATAAAATATTACTAAATTATACTTATGTTAATTTAAAACATAACTATAATTTTAATGTACTAAATTTATTGAAAAGAAATGATAGTTTTACAAAAATCAGTATTTTTCACTATTCATTGAAACTAAATATTTTCCCAAAAAAACCAAAATTTCTCCATAAATTAATTTTAATATTATTATTTTAAAAGTTAAGTTCAGTTTAACAAATAAATTTTTCAAAATATCTATAAATATATTATAATATTGTTTTCATAAAATGAAATAAAAATAATTTTTCAATTAAACATATTTTTGATGACCATAATTATTTATAAAACAATTGATTGATTAGTTACTAAGAATTTATAAATAAATTTATATTGAGTAGGAAATTTGTATTTATATTTCATAAATTATTTAATACTATTCATAGATACATATTGAAAGTCTAGGTTATAATGTTCATATTTAAAGAAATATTATTTCGTGTTTCACTGAAGCTCTATGTCGTGTGTCAGGAGTGCTTTTGAAGGAACAAATTTTTATTTGCAATAAAAGCTAAACTTGGTGTTGCATATAATAATATGTTGAATCAATTTTTATACAACATAAAATATCAAAAAATATGAAATTTATTTGGAGAAAAATAATTTGAAAAATTCATATGGTGTTTTGGGGGAATCCATTTTCAGATCTTGCTCTCACATTACCTTAGGGACTTCAATTTGGTATAAGATCCAACAGTGTTATAACAACCATAAAAGGGCTATATTCCCAATGAAATATAAATGGGCCTCCTCTATTAGTGCAACACACAACACTTTTAACTATATGTTCTTTGATTTATTTCTAAATAGGATATATTGGAAGTCTTTGTGAGGTTCAAAACCAACATCGAAAATTCATCCTAATCATCACTGATACATACCCTTAGTAGGTTTATATCTAGAATTGGAGGATACATCCATTCCAGGTCCCCCAGGATGCTTTGATTTAAGTCTCACAATTTCCTGTACTAGGAACCTTTCTTTTAGACGTCCTTGCTGTATGACATTAAATAACATGATTTGGTCTTCATCACATGACCATAAAAGGTATGATGTGTCCCATTATGTTTCATCAAACTACATGGTTTTATATTACTTTCACTAGGAAACATAGGAATCCTATATCATTGTCACGATTTTTACATGAAAAGAACTCCCATCATCATAGATGATGATAAATTTGATAGAACCCCACTATGTAGATAAAAACCAACATCATGATAACAAAAGATATAATATTATATAATCCCTTAAAAAGAGTAACTTTTATAGAGAACCTTAGATATATATAGATGTATCTATCAATAATTAACTTCATATGCACATAGTAGATTTCAAAGCTCATATGTGATAATGATCAATTGTTAATATAAGGGTGACCCATTTCATATTTTGGATTTAATAAAGGATTCACTAATATGTTTTAAATCTATAATAGAGTCTTGAAGAAGGTAAAAATTCCCACTAAAAGGGTGCAATGATACTGAACATCCATAATGTCAACCAATATGATTCTGTAAGTGTTGTTGGATCCATTTCCCAATGAACACCTTCCTTTATAAATAAGTCTCATGAAACATCTCAAATAAGGGAACTGTTGGGTGTTTCTAGATCCAAAAATAAAAACCATTGTAGAAAACTTAGAAAGGGAATAAAAATATGTGTCTGATGTGAGGTTTATTCCAAAACCACCAAAAAATCCCCACTAACTCTACATAGTTTTTGGAGATGAAACAATTTTACATGGAGTTTTATTTGTTTGAGGTGGTAAAAAATATGAATAGGGAATAAAAGTGACTACAAAGAGATGATTGGTGATGGGGAGGAGATATGTGAGTGAGTTCTAGGGACATGAATCACTAACCTCATGAGAAAGTTAAGGAATTGAGAATCATTTGGGGTTAATATTATGAGAATGAAGGCGAGAGAAGTTACTAGTGTGAAGGTGTACCAGGAGAGGGCATGCATATGGAGGACCATGTATTTGGTGGGGAATTATGGGTTTGTATGGGGGGAGTATTGTGAGAAGAGAATGCAGAGGTGTTTTAAGAGGGTGTATATAGATGTATTTTGATGAAACATAGAGAACATTATGTGGGGATTTGTGCATATGAGAGGTGGGGATTAAAAAAAAGAGGAGGGTGGGGGAGGAATATGATTTTAGGGGGAATTATACAGTGACCTCCATTGAGTAGTTTCTAATTCTATCAACAATGACTGCCAAATGGTGGTTTCTAAAATCCTTTGGGTACCATTTCTCAAATATCTTATAGCTCTAGTAGTGATTTCATTGTGTTACCATACTCAAAGTTTCATACCACTTCCAAGTTTCATTTTTTCATTAATCCCTCCAATACACTATAAGATCTTGTTTCCATACAAGTTGAAATTTTTTAAGGAAATTTGAATTTGAATTTATCGGATTGAATTTTTTTAATCAAGGATAAAAATGGGATTTCAAGAGATGGAATTATTAAAAGTGATTTTTTGAGTTGATTAATTTGGTTCATAATGTACATATAGTGTTTGGTATAACATAATGATCCTACATTTAATTTTTAAGAGTTTTGGAGTTTCATAGATTGGGTGTATGGTTTGGAAGGAATAGTGTAGGAGAAATTATGAAATACCTTGATTCCCCAAATGTTATCAATTAATTTTGAACTAATCATGGTTAAGTTTCATGTTCAAATCATGATTTACAGAAAACCATGCATGAAAAATGTTAAATTGTTCAAGGTGGAGAAAGTATATAGGAAAGATTCATTTTATGTTCATGAATTTAGACAAACTGTGTGCCTTAAAGTAGATGGTAGGTAGATTTTATAGCATAGTCAGTGCACAATTTTTTTAACCATATATCCTAATAGTGTGAGTCATTTTGACATAAAAAATTAAGGGAGCATGATTGGAGAATGATTATGAAAACCCTATTCCTACCTAGAATTTAATTAGAAGTGTGAAATGAAAAAAATCCCAGTTATGGTTTTTTAGATATCCCCCCTCATAATCCCCCATTAGTTAGGTATAATCCAGGGGATCTACTAATCACTTCATCATTATACAACCCTATATTTGGGGTGAATTTATGGACATATTTAATCATTTGTGAGGTTATCATAACCCTATGACAATGTCTTCCCTCTTCAATCTTCCATATCTAATTTTTTAGTTATATGGTTTATGTGTTGTTTAATATTACAACATATAATTCTAGAATTATCCCTTTACCATGGTGATTTTGGTTTTCTTGAATAGAGGAGATCCTGATATGAGAATTCCTATACATCATTTCATGGGGTTTTATTGAGTCATAATTTCATGGTGAATATTATTTGGTTTACCATAATAAATTAATTTAGATAATATTTTTAAAGGTATAAACTGTTAAGTATTTTCCCAAGAATGGGGTCTAGAGTCTTTTGTAGACCACCCTTTATAGTTATATATAGTTTTGATAATATTTTATCACCTGATGATATATAAAACTATTATTCCATTAGAATTTAAATGTCAATATTGTTATTTGATTCCAAGATTAAATCTTTATTGATTTTTGGAATAAGGATTGAGATTTAGTGGATGAGAAAAGATCATTTGGATGTCAAGGAGGTTAAATAAGGATTTTATGAGCCTTGATAAGGCCCATGGTCTTTGAAAATGTTATAAAAAGATTTATTGATTTCGTAGGTGCTCTAAAAGATTTACCCTTAGTCTTTTTAATTATTTTCAAGTGTATGTGGTGAGATCCTCAAACCCCATGTGTGGTGTGTTTTATCTCTTGGTTTATGTTAATAGGGTTTTGTCCTAGATTCATTCCTTAGAGATACCATGAAACTATTTTATCTATTGATTACTATAATACCAGACCAATGACTAACAATGGGGTGTTCCAACCTTTAAAAATAGAATTTTTTATGTGTTTTGTTTTTTGAAATTACTATGAGGATCATAAAATAGTCTTAACCATGTGCATTTTTTTGACCTAGTTTGGGGTTTTAAAGGGTGTATAAAATGTTTTTAAGTATTTATGGTTTCAAAAAGAGATGTTAAACTCCAAGTTAATTATAAAATGGTGTTTTGGGGTGGATTTCAAATGTTCATTTTTAATGAGTATGTAGCATCTCTATTTGTGAAAATGTCATGATACCTATTTTTTATGGAAAAGAAGTATTGGGCCTCAGATTTCATGTTAAAGAGAAAGACCCATGTTTTGAGGGTGACTTAGAATATTTTAAAAATATATATATTACATATATTATTTTACAAATAGTGTTGGAATATTTTTTGAGGTTTGATAGGAGATCGACATTCAGAGACATATTTTGGTGTCAAAGGCCTATATGGGACTTGAAAAATGATTTTTTAAATGGTTTATTTTGGTCTTCAAATATTTTATAAGGTCTTGATTATAACCCTACATATTAGGAATATGATGTAATTGTTAAGGATGTTGGACATGGAGATCCTCATAAATAGTTTTGGATACTGGACATGGAAATACTTATCCATGGTTTACGATGTTGTTCATAGAAGTCCCAATCCATCATTTAGGATCTGGGACATGGATATACTCATCCCTGATTTATAATTTTGGATATAGTGATTACCATCCACGGTTTACGATGTTTAACATGGTGATCCCCATACTTGGTTTAGGAAGTTGTATATGGAGCTCCTGATCCATATTTTAGGGTTGGATGCGGAATTCCTTGTCGATGAGTTATGGTTGTACATGGAGTTCCACATTTATAGTATTGGTTGGATGTGACAGTCCACATCGGTTGATCAAGAAGTTGTACATGATGATATGTATCTATATTGAGATCTTTGTATATAGTTTTTGCATTGAACCGAGGTTTCTAGGAATAAATGATATTGATACATGGTTGAGGTTTCATATTGATGCTCTCGGAACTGATAACACAATAACATGGGATGGAAACTTTTTATCTATGTTTAATTCTTAATGAGTTAAATGATAAATGAAATACCTCTTCTATTATCTACAATATATATCAAACTATGACATATGACTCAAATCATTGACTTTTGTCAATGCATATTCAGTTTACCCAAGTGCATCGTAGAACCCAAGGTCTAATATATTAAATTTATCACCCTGATATTCCATGATATATTTCTTTTTAAATAAATTTAATATCTTCAATGGCTTTCTATACAACCAATCCTGAGTCTAAATAAAATATAATATAGTCTTCCATTATAATATAGACATTATATTATTGGATACCAATAATAAAAACTAAATTATGAAAAATTTATGGTTTACACATGTATAAAATAAATTCAATAGGTATCAATTAAGTAAAAATTAGAATAAAAATAAATTTAATGAAAAAGATATCTTTTTTTCTGAGAAAATATATTTATAAAAAAGAGGTTTAATTTAGTTTTTTAACAATAATTTTAAAATTATTTTTTAACACTATTAGAATTTATTTTGAAAAATGAACTTTATTTTTGAAATAATATTTTCAAAATTATCTTATTTTGAATTTTCTGAAAAGATTAATTTTTCATTGAATAGTAAAAAATACTGATTTTTATTGAAATATTTATTTTCGTTCAAAAATTTACAAATATAAATTTTGTTTTAAATGGTTTAAAAGTGAAAATAGTCCTATAATATTATTATTAATCCAAATTTTGTCATTAGAATTAATTTCAGATTGAATTTTGATAGAAGTAACTTTTATAATTTTGAATTTTTTTCCTTTGGAAAAACATTATTTCATCGCGTCTGTGGGTTAAATTTTAAATTAAATTATACCACTTATATGAATTAAATTTGGAAAAAAGGATGAGATATTTTTAATAATCCTAATTAATATTATATAATATAGTTATCCTAATTTTTGGTCATATTGAATATCAAAAACAGTAAAAATTTTAACGTGTTCACCATGGTTTAAACTAAGAAGATAAGGGTTAAAATGTATTATAAACATGTCTAATTTATATTTTATTTGCATATTTAGAAATTATATTATATTAGGTTCAGTAATGGTCCATTTTTGATCCTTTTATCATGGGTAAAACTTGGTTACATTTTATTCTTTTTAAAAATTCTGTGTGTGTCCCTCCCCAACTTATAAAAGGAAACCCCTATCATCTTTTATTCAAACGTCCAAGACCATTTTATTTAGAATATAAATAAATAATTACCTTAATTACATCCCTAAAAATGAAAAATATTACCTATTTTTATCATAAAACCATTCTATAATGTCTTTAGGTATAATCCTAGGTGGTTCTTCAAAGAAGAGGTAGAGTTCTTAACCATGCACCATCGTTTTATTCCTTCCTATAACTCATTAAAATATTCTTGGAATATGATGAAATAATAACACCATTGTATTAAATATAATTATATTTTATTATGTTAAAATAATAACTTATTTCCATACCATATTCTATAAAATTTAAATGAAACTATCAATAGTGTGCATGAAAGACTAATACGTCACAAACTGATGAATTTGTTTTCCATAACCACCTCTCATAGATGGTTATAATGATGGTGTTAATGTTTATATACGACATATATGAAAAAAATATTCTTCTAAAATTATAATATCACATCTATATTATTACCTTCTAATATATTTAAAAATTATAACATCACTCATGCTTACGTGTGGACTACCACCTCCACGTAGGGATGCGATACATTTTTCCTTTAATTTTGACATGGATCGTCATAAGTACAAATTTAATGAATATATATGATGAATATGATATAAGATTTATTATTTAATGGAAATCTATTATTTACCGTTATTTCATCCCATCTGTCTAAAAAATGAAAAATAAATTCATGCGTACGTTTGACCCATCGTCTTCATGAATGATGTAAATCATTTTTAGATGTCTAACATTCATGGAATATTTTAAATAATTATTTCATGAATATATATGATATTTATATAATGATTTAAATTTATGATATTATGTATCAGTGTTAATGTACATGGGTTGAAACTACCATACCAAAACATACATGAAAAACGAAGATGCTATTACCCAAAATAGTGATTTTAACAAATAATTGTTAATAAATGGGTGATAAAAATTTATTTTTAAATAAAATATGGTATGATATATATGAATATGTTTATATAATAGATTTATAATAAATATATATTCATTAAATCAGTGTTTAGATCATGTACAATGAAAATAAACCTTGGGAAAAGGGTTTCTCATGTCACTTTTAATTCAGTGATGTATATTCCATATTCACCATTTATTTATTCATGTGGTTTATATTTGAAACCTTTGAAATATTATATCATTAATATATTTATCTTAATTATATTTATGTTTTACTTGATTTTATTTTATTGATGGAGAATATTATTTACAAGTTACAAAATTTATACGAGTTTTGCGATTATAATATCATCATTTATTGAGATTATTTATGATTATGTTTCAAATGATGAAATATTAAAATTTATCTCTAAATAAAATCATGAAAATTATTATTTTCTAGTTATTAATGAAAATTTTATATAATAGTACAATTTTCCTCTCTTTGTAACTTAAAATTATTGAGAAAATGTTCTTAATAAATAATAAATTTATTTATCTCTTCGGGTGAAAATAATTTTTCTTACATATACATGTTTTCTAAAAATATTTTTCTAAAATGATTTCCATATCTTAAAAATGATTTACTAGTGAAATTTTTACCCCTGTTTTTCCTTTTTAAAATTTTTAGGGTAATATTCTTTTCACTTCCCTAATGAGGTAAATTTTCCCCTTCTACAACATTGATAATGAAATGTTTTTAACGGAATGTACAAAATTACCCAATGAAATGCCAAATATTTTCTCTGATGTTTCAATTAAAATGTTACATGATTCATTAGAAATTATTTTTTTCCAAAGATACTCAAATTTTTTATTTTTTAAAAGTGGGTTTCAAAGTTAAAATGACATTTTACCGATGAATGTTTTTAATTTCATTTTTATGGAAATTCTATTTGTAAACAACAAAAACCATAATTTGAATATGCTAATTTGGAAATATGTTGTAAATTTACCATAATTATTATTTATTTGGATGGTTTATGATCAGTTTGGCTTGATAATTACTAATTTGATAGCATTCTCTATATTACCTTGGATTTTTTAAGATTATGTTTATTGATTTATGGAATTATAAAAATTTCTTATTCTAGTTTTCATTAAAAATGTTTACATTGATTATTTTTATTAACATGGTAAATTATTAACATCTTCAATTCTAGTTTTTAATATGTTTTTTTATATGATTATATTTATCCCCATTAATTTTAGGAACACAATGGAAGTAATATGTGATTTGAAGGACCCTCTAAATCCTCTCATCACATCAGTAGGAATCATTGGAAAATCTAGCTTGGATATTTGGTTGAGTCCTTACCCATTTATGTAAGATTTATTTGAACAATTCCTTGATTTTATGGTTATTATTTCTAAGATTATTTATTTCCTAATTATGAAATTATTTATTTATGTCTGTGTGATTATTCAATTAGTTAGAATATCCATGGTTAAATTTCAAGTTCATGTGATTATATATATAATTATTTGATATTTATTTATTCTTTACGTATTATTCTTCAAGATAAACATATAAATTAAATGGACTATGTTTTAGTTATTTATATTTCCATAATGATTATTCCTTATTTATTTGTGATAGCTCCCACTATACAAATACCCTTAATGAGCATCAGAGCTCACCAATTCAGAATGTATCCCTTCCCCAAGATGAAAATAAGTGAATTATGACTGATATGTTGGGATATTATAAAAGGGAATAATGTAGTTACCAAATAATATTCTATGTTTTATTTTTAAATTTCAACTGTAATATGAGATTCAAGTACTTGTCTAGTATTCTAAGGCTAGTAAACTGTTCTATCATTCGAGATCTAATTCTTTGTATCTAGTAATAATTTAAAAAGGTAACCAGTAACTTTGGGCTACAAGATCTAGGGTAATTATAATTGGTATTAGAGGAAGTTTTTGTTGAAAACATGGGAACAAATTTTAGGAATATTTATATTGGGTAATATAGCCTTATGACTAACTTTGAGTATAAGCCTAAGTATAGGATAATATCCTAAGGTTTTGATAATTTTTAGATTTTTATATTTTCCAAGAAATACATCCTTGTATGGATATTATAAGTGGATGTGGTTTTGGAAAATTTTTACATAGGATTAATAAAAATGAATAGAATATATTAGGATTTGACTCGATCGTCATCTGGTACATGACAATGGTCTGTGTAGTACACATAGTTTGACACTCCTAGGGTATATTATTGGGATAATTAATATTATATTTTGAAATCACTATACATGATTTGAATGTATCTTTATAAATTAATAATACCTCCAATGTTATCATGTTTATGATTTTGATATTAGTTATACATAAATTTACAATTTATGTTATGTGTTTTACTAGTCATGAAATTTTATATTATGATTCAAAATGTAATGATATAATCAAGTGTAGACCATTTTTTAGAAATGGAACATATTAGAATGAATGGAAACCATATTAATTCATGTAATCCATGTAGTGATTTCCCTATTGGGAATGATATTGATGTTGGAGATGGAGATGCATATAGGGATAAACAAATTATAACTATATTAGGGTTGCTGACTCAGGTTATATAAAATATCCTTTCATATATGGATCATCATATTGATCCATAAATCAGTGTAACAATGTTAGTCTTGTTCATGAATTAGCAACCTCCACTATCAAATGTGAAGACAAATCTATTTTCATTTGAGAAATGAATATGTTCCTAAGATAAGATATTTTTCACATTAGTATGTAATGAAACTGAGAGAATTTTAAAGGTAGTTCATCATTTCTTTGGGGATCCAGATCAGTGGTGGAATTTAATTAAAAAAACAAAGGATGATGAAGAAATATAAAACTTGAAGTGAAAGGAGTTTAATGTACTATTCATGGAAAAATATTTTCCTCATTGAAAAAATGAATAGATATAGAGAGAAAATTATTGATCTTGGGAAAAAAGGAAGGGGAATTTTTTTTCAAAGTATAAATTTAGATTTACAAGGCTATAAAGGAATGTTTCAGACTACATATGTAATCTAAAGAGCTAGATTTACCATTTCTTTGATGTGATTAAGCTAATCCTTTAAAGGTAACTTGTCTCCTAACCATTCTCATCATAAACATATATATTTTAATGTGATATCATAATAGAGAAATAATTATCTATCTCTTATGAATTCAAAGTAAATAAAGATAAGAGAAGGATGGATGAGAACTCTGGAAAAGGAAATATGATAAAATGGAATACGAGAAGAGAAAATTTTATAGATTTTAATAAAATTGGAAAGAAAAATTATGGAATATTATTTCATGGAATGAGATTTTTCTATAAGTGTAGATACAAGGGCCCCCATGTTCCTGATTATAAGGGAAACACTGAATTTACCAATGTGTAATGCTCCAATTATATGTATAAATGATACTATGATAAATATTTTTCCCAGCATAAAGGGTATTTTCATATGAAATTGATAATGGAGAAAGTAAAATCTTATGTGATCACAACAGTTGAGGTCAACATCCCAAATAATGTGGTGATATGTAATTTAATTATATCCATAAATTTATAAAATTAGTTATTTGATTTAGGATCTTCAGACTCTTTTATATTTTACTTGTTTAAAAAAAGGATATTTTCATGAAACCTTAATAAGGGTGTTATCAGTCAAGAGATCTTATGGCAGTTTCACTGTAATAAGGATGTGTTAGCCATTTTCTATTTTGACACATAAATGTTCTATATTTTCTAAATTAATTATTATAACATGGTTGATTTTGATATCAAACTTGGTATGCACTTTATATTAAAATATGAAGCAAGAATTTATTTCATAGTGAAGGAAATTATGATTCATGATGAAGATTTGGAATTAATTATGTTTATATGGGATACTTAATCATCATAGCCTTGTCTAGATTCACCCCCAACAGCTCTTCTGAATTTTATTCTTGGGGAATAAGAGTAGATAAAATCTATGGATGGAATTATTAAGCTATAAATTTTGGATGTAACATTTTCATAGGAACACTGATTTATATCCTGAGGAATTACATAGGAAACCACTTAAGAGTGAAGTTGAGTTTTCAATTGATTAAATTCCTAATTAAATATGAATATCAAATAATGCCTATAGAATAGTCACTGTGAAATTAGTGGAGTTAAAGAAAAAACTATAGGTGTGTTGTGTTATTGGATTTTATTCCCTATTGTTTCAACCTAGGGAGCCCTAATTACCTTTAGTTAAGAAAAACGATGGATCTACACATCTATGAATTAATTAAAGGGAGATACATGCTATTATGATAATAAATAAGTATCCTCTACCTCTAATTGATGAATTATTCGATAAGATTCATATAGATAAATATTTTTTAAATCTTAACCTTTATCATGGGAATCATAAATTTTTAGTAAAGATGGAATATATTTTGAAGACAACATTTCATATTAGGTAGAAACATTACGAGTTCACAATAATGCTATATGTGTTGACTAATTTACAATTTTTCATTATAAATATTTTGAACCAAGTATTCATGGAGTATAATGATGATTTTGTTTTGATAATTTTTAATTATATCTTTGTGTAATATAAAATCTACGAGGGCCATGAGGATCACATAAAAATCGTTATTGAGAATGTTTGAAGAAAATTATATAGTAAATTTAGCAATTTTAGATTTTGGTTTCAGAAAGTTTCATTTCTTAGTAATATTGTCTCCATGGATGGAATCTCAGTTGATCATTTGAGGTCAAAGGTAGTAAAAAATGGAATACACCAATTAAAATAAATGAGGTACATTATTTAATGGGGGGTTTTCATGTTAATATTAGTGATTTGTAAAAAAAATTTCCTGCTTATATAACCCATTAACCAAGCTTACCCATAAATGGATTATGTTTGTATGTTCAAAGGAATGTGAGGAATATTTTGAATCATTGAAGTAGAGATCAGAAAATTATCTGATTTTAGTGAATGTTCTAACCCATGAACTTGAGTTGGAATCTATAATCATTACTTTTATGATATGAATACATTATCTCTATGGTGAAATATGTAAGATATACGTGGATCATAAGAGTATTAAATACATATTTTCACAAAAAGAGATCAACATTAGTCAATTGGGATGGATCGAGCTAATCAAGGACTACGATATATCAATACACTATATATGAGGGAAGAAAATTAAAGTATCATATTCATTAATCAGGAAAGATCATAGAGTCCTATCCAAAATTAGGATTAATAGGGATCCTATATTCATGGATCTAGTAAAGATAGATATGGTAATTATTAAGGAAGGTGAGAAATCAGACCTTTTTCAAATGATTGAAAAACCATTTTTTTTGGAAAAGATATAAAATTTTCAACCTAATGATGTGAATTTTCAAAATATAATTAAAATTGTTAATGATGGGAAATTGGCAGTCTATGTTTATGAAGATGGTGTTATGTAGTTTGGAAAGAGTCTATTTATTCCATTTATACCAGAGTTGAAGAGGGAATTGTTGGAATATTACCATAGATAAAATTTCACTATTCACCATGGTAGCAATAATATATATAGTGATTTTATGAAACATTTTTGGTGGTATAAGATAAATAAGTAAATCATAGATTATGTGTCATGTTATTTTTTTTGATAATAGGTGAAGGCTAAGAGATATAATCCTAGAGAAGTCATTAAAACACAGAATATTCTTCTGTGGAAATAGGATTACACTAACATGGACTTTATCACTATATTACCAAAGAATAATTGAAATAATAATGTAATAAAAGTTATTATTTATCACCTAAAAATATGCACATTGCCTTGTTATAAGAGAATATTTTACTATTGAGTGCCCTAAATAGATCTATATTAATGAAGTTATAAGGATTAATGGTGTACCTATTTCAATTATGTCAAATAATGTTCCATTATTTGCATCAAAATATTAGAAATGTCTTTAGAAGGATCTTGATACTGAGATTATTTTAAGCACTGATTATCACCCTCAGACAGTTGGACATTCTGAAAGTAATATTCAAAAATTAGAAGAAATTTTGAGGCAATTATCTCTTTAAATTAAATTAATGTAGGATAATTATTTACCCTTGATAGAGTTCATACATAATAATAATATCCATTTGGGTATTCAAATGGTTCCATATAATGTTTTATATGGTTATAGATTTAATAATCCAACTTGTTAGGATGAAGTTGGTGAATGTGATGTTTTTGGTCTAGAACTTCTGGAGGAGATAATGGAAAAGGTAAATAAAATTCAAATCCATATCAAATAAAGTCAAAGAATACAATTAATAAATGCAAATAACCATAGAATAGAACTTGAATTTATTGTGGGATATCACGTTTTCTTTAATGCATCTCCATAGATGGTAATAATAAGGTTTGTAAATAAAAGAAAATTAATCTGTAGATATATTAGATATTTTGAAATCTTGGAATGTATTGGAGCTATGGATTACTTTTTTTCAATGCCACCAAGTCTTTCTAAAGTACGTGGTTTGTTCCTTATGTCATTGATAATGAAGTACATGATAGTCCCAATGAATGTAGTTACATTTGAAGAAATATAATTAGAACCTAATCTATCTTACTGTTCAGATCCTATATAGATTCTAGAAACTAGATAACATGTGTTGAGGAATCAAAAAACTCATCTAGTGAAGGTATATTAGAGAAATCATAAGATAGAAGAGGAGATGTGGGAACATAATGAAGTTATGATGAATAACTAACCAAATATGTTCATGAGATAAAATTCTGGAAATTTCAAGGATGATAATTTTTAAATAAGGAATAATGTAACACCATGATAATTTATGATATATTTATTTTTAAATACATTTAATCTCTTCAATATCTTATGGTAAAAGAAACCCCGATTCTAAATGAACTGTAATATAATACACCATCATAGCCTAAATATTAAATTATTGAGTATGAGTAGTACTAAATCAATTATGAAAATTATATGGTTTAAATATTTATAAAATAAAATAATTTTATATGAATTAATTTTAAGTGAAAATAAAAGTCATTTTAATGAAAAGAAATTATGTTTTAGAAAAAATGTTTCTGTTTAAAAAACAAGGTTCATCTCGTTTTGAACAGTTATTTTATAAATAATTTATAAAAAATGTAAAAAATAGATTTTAAAAAATGAATATAATTTTTGAATCATTATTTCAAAATTTTCACAAAGTGATTTTTTTAGAATTTTCTGAAAGAATTAATTTTTTGATAAATAGTATAAATAATGATTTTTATTAAAAAATAATTTTTTATTTAAATAATTTAAACAATAACATTTTTAAATGTTTTAAAATTAAATTATTCTAACTTTATTATTATTATTTAAAATGTTGTCATTGGTGTCAATTCCATGTTTAATTTTGATATAATTGTTTCTATACTTGTGAATGTTTTTTCTTTGGAAAACATTTTCTTCATCGTGTATATGGGTTTAAATATAAAGTAAATTATTCCAATTATATGATTTAAAATTTCAAAAATAGATTCTATATTTTGAATACATATAAATAATTTCATGTAAAAAGTTCAACATTGTTTTTGATCATAATGTATAGTAAAAACAGTAAAAATTAAAATGAGTTTACAAAGGGTTAAACTAAATATTTAAAGGATAAAATAATATAAAAACTTATCTAATTTATATTTGATGGATTTATTTCAACTATATACCATCTATTTTTTTATAATGGTCAATTGTTTATCATTGTGTCTTGCAAAAAATGTGGGTAAATTTTATTCGTTTCAAAAATTCCAAGTGTTTCCTCTCCCCCACTTATAAAAGGACACCCCATCTCCTCTACTCTCCACACTTCCAATACCATTTAGTTCATCCATTACCAATATTAATCATTTTATTACATCAATACAAAAAAATTAGATTAATTTTTATGATCATAAACATATTCTTGGAAGGATTTAGGTATAAACCTAAAGAAGTTCTCCAAAGAAGAAGTATAGTTCTTAACCATTGTTCTTCATTATATTTCTTCCTATAAATCCTTCAAATATTCTCCTAATTTTATGAAATAATTACACTATTATATTATGTGTACTGGTAAGTTATTATGTTTATTTATTAAAATATATCCATCATATCTTCCCTCAAATGGTAAACAAAATCACAGATCCCGTGTATGGAGGACTACCACCTTGCAAACTAATGTAATTCGTTTTCTATCACAGCCTATCAAGGATAGATATAATGATAACTTTAATTTATATATAATATATTTATAAAAAATCATATATATTAAATTTTAATATCACATATACCTTCTTACCTTCCAATCCATTGGAAAATGATAACGTTGCTCGTGCATACATATGGACTTCCACCTCCACATAATGATGCAATACATTTTTAATTTTATTTTGAAATAAATTGTAAAAAGGATAGTTTTAATGAATATATTTTATTAAAATGATATATCAATTATTACATAATTTTTAAATGTTATTTACCACTATTTCAATCAATCTGTTGAAAAAATGAAACCAACATTCATGTCTACGTTCAGACTACCATCTCCATGAACAATGTAAATCATTTTCCTATCTATAAATTTTATAGAATATTATAAATACATATATAAATATTTATTATATTTATATAATTATTATATGTTTGGATATTATTTAACCATGATCGAATTACATGGACCAAAACTACCTAATCAAAATATATATTAAAAATAAAGTAGTTATTACCCAAAATAATGATTTTAACAAAGAATTATTAATAAACATGTGATAAAAAGGTTTAATTAACTAATATATGGTATGATTTATAATATCATGGTGATTTAATAAATTAATAATAAATATATATTTATAATACATTATCCTCAAACACTTATTAAAAAAATCAGTCCTAAACTAAGAGTTTTTTGTCTCACTTGTACTTCATTGAGATATATTCCAAATTCATCACCAATTTATTTTTAATGGTTTATATATGTCCAATTTGATATTTTATATCATTAATATTTTATTATTCATAATATTTAAAGTTTAATTTAATTTAATTTTATTCATAGGGGGTTTGATTCAAAAGTTACCAAATTGGTAAGGGGTTTATGATTATAATCTCATCATTTATCAAGATTACTTATGATTAAGTTTTTGAAGATTAAATATTATGATCTATATATGAAAAAATAATTAATTTTATTATAATATGTTTATTCATGAAAATTTATTGTAATATTACTATTTCCCTCCCTTTAGCCCTTTAAATGATTGAGAATATTTTATGAAGAAAATATGTCTTTATTTCTCTATTATGTAATTTTTTTATTATATATCCTTACTTTTTAAAAATATTTTCAATAATATTTTCATAATTTCTCTAAATGATTTATCAAAAAAAAATTTATCCATGTTTTTAATTTTTTAATTTTTTTAAAAGGAATGTTTTTTCCATGTTCTGAATGAGGTAATTTTTAATTTTTTTAAAAATTGAGTAAGGTATTTTTTTCTTAATGAAATTATTTGAATTAATGAAAATAATGACCACTAATTACATTTAATATTACCTTAAAATATTACATTATTATTTTCTGATAATATTTTCCCAAATATTCTAGAAATTATCAATTTTTAAAAGTGGATTTCATAGTGAAAAAATATTTTTTATCAAAAATGTTTTTGAGGTAATTTTATAGTATTTATATGCATTAATGATAATAACTATAATTTACTTATGATCCATTAGAATATATTTTAATGATAACATCTATATTATTTATCTATATGGTTTATGATCAATATGAATAGGGATGTACTATTTTGATACCACTCTCCATATTACTCTTGATAGTTTATGATTATGTTTTTTGATTGGGGAAATTATGAACATTTAATATGCTAGTTTCTAATACCAATGTTTACATTGATTATGTTTATTTATTTAGGAAATTATTAACATTTTATATGATTTTTAATCAATACAAATTTCTATGTGATTTTGTTTCCTCCTTTTATATGAGGTATGCATTGGAATTATTAAGGTATGGGTGGGGCCTTCTATATCCCCTAGATGCATTGGTAGGTTTCATGAGACAAACTAGCTTGGGTATTAGGATTAAGCCATACCCCTTTATGTATGATATATTGGTATATGTACTTGATGGTATGGTTATGATGTAATAAATTATCCATTCCCGAAATATGAAATTAGTTGTTGATATCCATATGATTATTTAATATGTTAAAATATCCATGGATAAGTTTTTAGTTAATGTTTTTATTTATATGAAATTATTTTAACAAAAAATACTCCCACAATATTCTTATTCATGTTCAAATTATTAATGAAATAGAACATTATTTATATATTTACCTTTCCATATTTATTATTCCATCTTTACTAATGCTATATTATATTATATTCATACCCTTACAGAGAATTAGATCTCACTAATTTCTTTGGATTTCTTTCCCTAGGATTCCAAATAGTTTATTGTGATTTATTTTAGGGGATACAATAAAGGGAATGATAGTTTCCTAAAAAAATATATTTTATATTATACATTTTCAATTGTAATATTTTATTTATTTATGTATATATTCTTCATAGATTAATAAACTATTCAGTCCTTAAGGATGTGATTCATTGAATTTATTTTCAATGCATTAAAGTAACCAGTGAATCGTGGATACTTGGGTTGGGGTCTTTACATTAATTAGTAGATAGTTGTTTTGATTTGTATATCATTTCTTCATATGTTTATTTATTCTATAGTTTATCTTTAAATGATATTTCTCCAATTGGTTATAACTTTAGACACCATTGGTGGTGTAATATTGTGTTATACTCAAACCCTACTAGATCTTACTCAAAAAATGGGTACTTAATAAGTTGTAACATGTTTAATAGAGGAACATGTCAAGTTGAGTCCCTAGTGGAGTTTTTTATAATCAAGCCAGATGGATCAAACGGTAGTAGGAGACTAGAAGATATTATTTCTTAGAGTTGTAGTAGGACCTGTTGTACGTTCCTTTAAATTTTCTATTTAATTTACAGACCATCCTAGTGGGTGATAAGGGTTGTAATTATGAAATAGATATTTAGGCCTTTAATGCATTTCATTATATGTTCTATAATGTCTATATTTGTTAGCTTCTATTTCCAGTTTAATTTTTATGTTAATATTTAGTTATTAAATCAATGTAATGTGATGTTTATGATTATTAGTTTTTTATAATATTGTTTAACACTTTGATATGGGGGTATATCCTCCTCACTGTACCACTATAGACCCTTGATTCTAGTCATAAGTCTCTCATATATGATGAGGTGTTCTTTAGGACATGTAGTGAACTAGCATGGGGGAATGACTTAGTGACTCCATAGTTGGGGTGTTACAAAGTGGTATTAGAGTAGTTACTTTCCTGTTGTTATAATTTTTGGGATTTGGTAGACTGAAGATATATAATTGTGTTGAATCTTGTGATGGATATGAAACCGGTGTGCCATGAAACTTGTTCTAGTAGGAAGTCCAGGTCACTAGGGCTGATATTTCTGTTCTAGTTTACGATGCCAAAATTGTATAGGATATTTTCTTAGATATATGAACATATAGTTTGTATGTTTGGGATTTATGATGGATTTTTATCTTGATTGGATAGAAAGGTTCTATTTATTTGGATTTGAATCTTGTCCTATATTGGAAGGAGGAATCTCATGCATTTTGGAAGGCATGTAGGAACCACATGTTATAGGTATGATAGTGTGTGATTTTTATGATAAAAAAGTCTCATTTTTTGAAAGTGTCAACAAATAATCATACAAATTTTTCCCATATAATTACTTTGGGGAACTATAATTAGCTATTAAAAGTTGTGTGTGGATCTCTTTCTGATTGACGATATATAGGTCTATAGTAAGATTCTCAATGATTGGAATATTATTATGATCCATATGCACAATAGGTGTAGAAACCCTGATGGGTCAGCATGGTATTTGTATATTGCCATTAGGTTCTTGTCTATGGGTTTTATTCCTAATTATTTATATATCTCAGTCCCCCAAGGAGTGATCTAATGTACAGATGCTTAGAGAGGATAGTTTCCTTATTTATGGGAGGTTGGTATGGAATGTGACATATTTTTTATATGAGACCCTATATATGAGTGTTTTGGAATATTGATGTTGGGTGATGTTTTTATGGGAGCATGTTTGATGTCCCATGAGTTGCAGCCCACAATGAGTTGGCATAGAACTATGTGGTTAGATATAGTGACTTATGATGAAACATTACTAGTGGGGCTTAGTAGGGTATCCTAGTGAATATATTGACATGACTCAATTTTAGGGAGTTAGTATTTCATTACAATATAGGGTGACCCATGAGAGGGATTAGATGAGTTTTGTGTTCCATTGTGTGTGAGAGACCTTGGTGGATGTTTTTAGACATTGGACAGTAGTTCATTAAGGGTCCAACCTATTATGAGGCTTATGATCATTGGATGACATTTTTTTGTAAAGGATACCTTGTGTTCAAGTTCTTCATCATTGTATTTAGTCTATTTAGGGGAAGAATCATTCAAATTCCTATCACAGGTAACAGTTGTGAAGGTGAGATGTTCCTGATGGTTATGAGATGGACTAGGAGAATTAGTTGTGATCAAGAGTATGTTGTTATATGTGGTAGATTCTCTTTGGTATATGACCAAACATTTAGGGTATATCCATCAATCTAAAAGAGGATAAAGAAGGTGTTACATGTCTAGAAAGACATCCATAATGAGGGTTTTTGTGGAATTTGAAAATTAATAGATTACTTTAGATAAAAATAACTCGGAGTATTGATGATTTAGTGAATAAAATCATTTATGAGGACCCAAACAGTTATGTATCTAGCCCAATTAGATTTGGATACATCTTTAGGAAAGTGATGAGAGCATAAATCAACTAAGTTTAACTTTTGAATAATGATCATGTATTAAGTGGTTATAAAAGTTATTTAGTCTTGGTGTGTTTTATCTGGTCTTACAAAGCTCCCCTAGTGTGTTAAATTGTACAAGAAATCCATTCAAGGAATGCATGGATAGTGGATAGAGATTATGATCCATGTTTTTAGGAGATGTAACTTTCTAGAGTTATAAGAATTTAATTTTGTTGGGTTACACAAGGGATTGTAACCGTTAAGTGTTAATGGGATATTAGAGGCATGAGGACATGGTGACATGTTTTGTCATTTGTTATGTGGTTCATACATCATAGTAGTGTGTTTACAAGGTTCTTCTGTTAATCAAGAAGACATGTGTAGGATAATATCCATAGTGGGTTTGAGGAGATGATTGTGGGAAGGGATGACCGAGTCCTTAGAATGGGTGCGCTATATCCCTACAGTTTGAGTGAAATTTGAAATGGAAGGGTTTTTGGTGGTATTATTCAATGAAATATTAGTGTTATATTTGTATATGGATAATCATGGATAAAATATTGACATCATACTTTTTATACTGAGATAGAACCAAATATATAACTAGATGTATAATTTTATTTATAGTTTGATGAAAGGAATATTTAGAGGTATTTATCATAGAGAAATTTAGGTGATTCCATATGGTGGGAAGTGAAACCTATTACATTTGTGGATAAGGTCCTTTTGAGGGACCAGATGTTAGTGAATATCATGGGTGGTTTTCCTGGGAGCCAATAATGGGTGATAGTTGATGTTTTGTTTTTTTACTCATGTGAGAGAAAAATTTCCAAATCCAATTCTTGGGATGGTAGGGAAAGGGACACAGACTATGGAGGTTAGTTTTTCTTGAGTGAGGTAGTGAAAAAAATCCTATAGTGGGGATTAATTTATAGTTTGTGGTGGTTAAACTAGTAGAAAAATGGTCTTTAATGTCGGCATTTTAACATCAGTTCTTGAAGATTGATGTTTAAAGTATTACTTGTGAAATTTTAATGTCAGTTCTAGAAATACCAATGTTAAAAGTTCTAATGTAAGAATTTTAATGTTTATTATTCATTAATTGACATTAAAATCCCACTTTTAACATCATTTCATGAAAAATAAATGTTAAAAATCCTCATAGAATACATTTAATGTATGTTTTGTCCCATAAATGATGCTAAAAGTGAATTTTGATGTTGGTTATTTAATTTTTTTTAAATGATGATGACCAAGATGTAGTTAATTTCTTGATATTTGATTTTATTTTTCATGGAGCTAAAAAATACTTATAGATCAAAAGTTATTAATGTAGGAAGGTGAAATTCAAAAGACATTTAACTAAGATTTTTTTTACAAGAATTTATGTTAAAACTTACTTTTTTACATAATTTTTTCAAAATAATAATGTTATAAATGTTTATAATGTTTTAGATAATTGTTTATGATTTTATTTTACTATTCATTCAGCTCGAACATAGTTACGTATCAAAAGTAACTATCAATGAAATTTTAACTTCTCTAAGACTTCTCTTAGAGAAGTTCAACTTCTGATGTTCATAAATTTTGATCAATAGGTCCATTTTATCTCCACGACCAGTCAAATCAAATATTGGGAAATCACATAAAACTTGGTAATGATTTTTAATGTCATTTTTTTATAAAAATGACATCAAAAGTTAATTATTATATTTGTTTTAGAAAACCACTAATGTTAAAAGTTATCTATGAGGACTTTTAAAGTCCCCTTTTCAAGAACTGACATTTAAAGAAGGATTTTAATGTCAGTTATTAAAAAAATGATGATAAATATGATGTTGTGATCCATTAACATTAGTTTTATATGAAACTATCATTAAAACCTCAATAAATTGAATTTTTTATGTTTGATTATATATTTACCTAATATAAAAATTAATATTTCTAATACATGGGATATATATTTCAATTTGTTTCACAATGCACTTATAATTTTTTACAATCCCACCTGACTGACTGAAAATTATTATTTTTTATTTCAAACACTTTTGGAAAAGTTAGAACCATGAGTCCCATTGGGAAAATGAAAACAGAACAAGATCGCAACCGACACAAACCACTAGCAAAGAGCACGAAATCAAACAAGAAGAATATACCAACACAACCGCTACCATTCATAATAACCATACTCGTCACCACACCCGACACATGAGTCCTCCTCCACAGTGGCTGATTCCCATTCAGAAGCTCGATTATACTGCCTCCAGAGATTATCAACTTAGTCTTGACTCCTCATTTGATCCGGTTGCCCCGAACATGACTATTTGGATATGCTGCCTTTTTTGAAATTAAGGATCACTCCATGATCTCTATTAGATGAATCTATGGTATCCACATCCTTCCAAATTTTTCTTCTTGGATTAGTGTACAAAATTCCTATATCTTCATTCATCCTTTTTCCCCACCTTGTATAATGTCACTAAAGGACCAGGTGGCCAATCCACTCAGGTTTTATTTATCTCCCCTGGAAGTATACCCCCTTTTGTCAAAGAGAATATCTAAAATAGGTTCCTTGAACCCCTTTTCATTTCCCATCCTCGAGACAGGTGTGTTGATTTTGATCACCAAAAGGCACCTAACTACATATCCATTCTCTTTGAGAGTTTCATTTCCCTCCCCCTCTACCCCTATCCTAAGTTCATCTTCCTTCCCTTGCAATTTTTTATGCAGACTAAGAAGCTCCTCCACCAAGAAAGAGACCCCCTTACGACCCCAACCTTCATTCATTTGGATCTCCTGATAGCCCCCATCAACATATCTAGACTCCTCATGGCTAGTGATCAAACCTGCTTTTGAGATACCCTCAGACCTGTTGCTCAAATGAATCAGTGGCCTCGCCGAGAGAGCAGGACGACCAACTTCTCTAGTCCTGGCTGAGTTGGCCACATCCATAGAATAAAACCCCCTCTCCTTCTACCGGTTTCACGATCTCCTCCACAGTTCCCACTTCTAACATCAATGGAAAATGTTCGGTAAAAAACCGATTATATAACTAATAAAAAAACTGTATTGAAACCACCTTTCTTTACTAGCATATGACTAAAATGTTGGAAGGACCCCAGGTGTATAGAAAATATTTTGGATCAGTCATGGGGAAACTGTGATTCCAATGAGGATTTGATGAGTTTTGTTCTTAGATTTCTTTTGTAATTCCATCTAGAAATCAGTTGTGGTTGTGGATTGGGGCCAAGAATCAACATCAACCATAGGTAAAGCTAAAAGTGATCCAAGGTTTCTTGGATCAAGAGTGTATTAGTTATGTGGTAGAGAATGATGATGTTTTTGTGTTTTTGGAGGAAATGACTATGAAATCTCAAAAATATTTTGGAATTTGGTGTGTTTGTGTGAACATGGGATACCTCTGGGTGTGATGGAATCATGATTAGGTAGGATGGTGATGTGATGGTAGTTGTATTCAGGAATTCATTGGATGATTCATCTATAGATTTAATAACCTGTGATAGTATATAGAACATATGCGGTATGCTAAAAACCACATCTGTAAGGTAATATAAGAAATTAAAGATGAATTTTTGATATCAATACCTTATTTTAATGAAAATATAGTTTTTTCATAGTCTGTGCATGGATGGAGGGTATGCACCCACTGTAGTAGGTTTTCAATGATGAGGGTGGGTGATGATGTTAAGTGGAATTATCAGGCGTGTTTAGAGAAGTATTATGGGAACCATGCTGGGAACATCTTGGGAGTTCATCTTGAAGGTTCTATTATTCTTTTCCAATGGTGAAAATTCCAAGCACTAGAAGTCAGTGGATGTAAGATGATGCTTATAATGTGGAGAGCTGTATATCCATTGAGTTTTCAAGAGCTTACATAATCAATGTTTTAGATGGATTGGATGAAGTATGTTCCATCTTGGAGTTTCATTTTAGACAATGGTCATTGGATTTGTTTTTGGAAGGTAGAGTATATTAGTACGAGATCATTCCTTCACATGTTTTAGGAATTCAGATACTAAACATAGTTATTGGATGTAATTGGTGATTGCTATAAGTTAGGTTATGTGGTTAGATGACCGTCAAGATTTATTAGGGATGATAAGTATTTTGGTGGGGATGTTGTATGATTCCAAATCTATTGTAGTTGGACATTCTAGAGGGAATTTAAATTTTCAATTTCTAGAAGGGTCAAATTTGGAATCTAGACATGTAATGGGGTTTTGAGAGTTATAATTCTTCTAATTTATGATTTGAGATTAGGGATGTGGTTTGAAGGTATCTCTAGTGTTTGGTTGATCCTTGGGATCCATGTGTTATGATTTTGGTGTTTTGGAGTTTCCTAGAATGGGTTCACGGTTTAGTGTGAACAATTTATGAGAAATCATGTGACCCCTTGATGCTCAGGATTTTTCATTTCATTTTTAATTGAGCTTGGTGAACTATAATGGTTAAGTCACTATTTAGGGTAAAACACGTGATAAAAAATAGAAGCCATATATGGAGGTGGATATCCCAAAGCTTGATGAATGGTATGAAGAAGGTTTTATACAAACCATGTTCTATTATGTAGAGGGGAGGTAGTTCTAATAGCATGATTGGGATAAGATTTTTCTAAACATACAACCTAACCATGCGAAGAATTCAAAAATACATAGTGAAGGGTACATTATTGGTGAAATTTTTAAAAAACCATGTGACCAAACCATGCCGTGGCGCAAAATTTCATTTAAAGGGAGATGTGAACAAAATCCCTCCTCAGGTTTTTACCTACTCCCCCTCTTCCTCCCCTATTAGGAGAGCATGGAAAATGGGTGCTCCCAAACCCTTCCTCCTTCTCCATCCCTTTATTTGGTGTAAATTTATAGAGATCTTTTGGAATTTTTGCGGTTATTATCACCCTTCAACAAACACTTTTCTATTATTTCTCCACCTCTCTAATTTTCGAGTTCTTCATTTTTTGATTTTTTGATGATTTAATCAAAGAAAGGGTAAATCATCCATTTTCATAGAGATTTTGGTATCCTTGTATAGAGTAGATATTGAGATAACTTCCATATAAATCTTTGTTTAATTTCATTATGTATTGAATTTATAATTATTTTTATTAGGTTTACCCTGATGAATTAATTTAATTATTTTTTTAGTGGTATCTTCTATTATGGGTTTTACTAGGAATGGTTTTGGAAGCTTGTTGTGGACCACCAATTGTTTTTTATTAGTGTTTTGATTATATTTTAGAACATGGTGTGACTATTGAATTTTATTCCATTTAAATTCAAATGGTTAATTTATTTAAAATGTTGAGAATAAATTTTTTATCATGTTTATCATGAAGTAAAACATTGGGTGGTTTATACAAGCATGCCTAGATGCTAAGGATTTCAGATGAGGCTTATACAGGCCTTGTAATAGCCGAAATGATTTGGAAATGTTATGTAAATATTCATTGATGTGGTAGGTGAGTTAAGAGATTTACCAAAGTCTTGTTAACTATTGACATGTGTATGAGGTGTGATCTTTAAAGTCCATGTGTGGGGTATTTTATCCATTGGTTTAAGTAAATTGTTTTGGGTCTTATATTGATTCCATAGACCTTACAAGAACATATTTTATCCATTGGTAACTACGGGACTAGACATACCACCACCCATGGGGTATTCCAAAATTTGAAAATGGAATATGTTATATGTTAATTTTTTTTTTAAATTTCTATGAATCTTTCAGAATATTCTTAAACATGTTGGTTGGGTTTTAACCCATTTTGGGGTTTTAAATGGTAAAAATTATTATTTGTGTGGTAATGGTTTCAAAATTAGGTGTTGACATCATAATGTTTTTTAAAATGTCATTTTTGGGAGGATTCTAATTTTTTATTATAAATGAGTGTGTGGATTCCCCTTTGGTGAAAATATCCTAATGACTCATTTTAAAGGTTTTTACGGAGATAAAGGATTTGTAAAAAAATAGTTTTTGAAGAGGAAGACACTTTTTTCAAGGGTGGATTAAAAATGGTTTTAAAATGTACTTGTTATATCCATAATTTTATAAAGTTTTTTTCAAAAGTGTTTTGATGTGTGATAAGGGATTGACATTAAGATCCATGTTTTAGAGTTGAAGGCATATAGGGACCCTGATAAAGGATGACATATTAAAAAGGGTTTACTATAGCTTTCAAACATTTTGTAAGGTCAAGATGATGAACCTTAGAATTTTGAATATTGTGGAATGGTTTAGTATTTTGGAAATGGAGATCCTTATCCATGATTGAGGATATTGAACAAGTTAATCCGCATCCATCATTTAGGATGTTATAGAGGATGTTTCCCATCAATAGTTTAGAATATTGGAAATGGATATCCTCATTCATGGTTTTATATGATGGAGATTTGGATACCGATCCATGGTTTAAGATTTTGTAAATGGAGATCCTCATAAAAATTTTATTTTAACAGACATATAAATATTCATCTATAGTTCATGGTTGGACTTGGAATTCCACATTTATGAGTTTTGGTTGGTCATGTAATTCCACATTAATGTTTAAAGTTGGATATGATGGTCTACATCGGCGGTTCAATAAGTTTGACATTATTCTCTAAATCCATATTGATAGATTTGTTTATGGTTTAGGAACTGGAATGGGGTTCCATACATGATTGATATTGAAACATGGTTAAGGTTTACGATTGATGGTCTTTTAACTGATAACACAAGAACATGGGGTAGATAATTAGGGTTGATGTTTTATGATTTATGAGTTAAATTGATAAATATAAATCCCATTCCTTTATTTATAGTAGTTAATCCATATTCCATATGAATCATATGAATGTCTTTTTTCGATGTAGATTTATTTGGTTTGATTGTCACTCAGAAACTGAGGTACAATAGGTAAATCACTAAATTACTATTTTGATATGTATCTCATATCCCTATCTATTCCATAGTTTATCTAAATAAATTTCAAGTAAGAGTGTTTATTAGATAAGAAAGCATTGGTGATGATTTTTACTCACACCCTACTTGATCTTCCACTACATAGTGGTACCCAAGAAGATGTCAAATGTTTATTGTAGGTATAGTTTAGACTGAGGCCTGAGTTTAGTTATTTAAGATCTAGAATGATGGACCAGATAGTGTGAGGATAATGGATGATATTTCACTCATGGTTTTATCAGGGCCTAGGGTACACACCTTTTAGTTGTCTTTTTGATATATGGTATCCTCCCAATGGGCGACTAGTTTGAAATATATGACATGGTTTCTTGGGAATTTAATATACTTAATTAGTTGTTTAGTAAAATTTATATTATTATGATTTTGTATATAGTTTAATTAATATGTTGACATTTATTTAATATTTACATATACTTTTATGTGTATTATTCATGGTTGTTTATATAATTATTGTTCACTCTGATGTGAGGGAATATGTTCCTCATAGTACCACCTGAGAACACCACCGCTTTTCGATAGCCTCTGGATTATTAGGAGACAAACTTGAGGCCTTGTGGAGAATTGACTCGGGGTACTGTCTTAGTGGATCTTGGTTTAGGAAGTCAAATTCACCATGTCAAGGAACAAATTCATCCCATGTTAACATCCTTGACATGGTTATCCCTAGCATGAACAACCTGTGTTGGAAACTGAACCTCAGGCGAGCCTCCACATATTCAATAGGCTAAAAAATAGTAATGAGGGTATAAGGAACATTATGGGGAGACTACACTCTCTAGAATATAGTTTCAAAAAATAGGAGAAATCATATAAATAATAAAACATAAAGTCTGAAGAATAAATACGGAAAAATAGAAAAATAAAATAATAAGTGTACTAAGTAATTATATGCAGAATGCATCTAAATGATGCGTTGAAAGTAAAACAAGTAAAGACTATATAGAATCAATAAAAGACTCAAGAATATTTGGTCCCAAATCCTATATCAGTCCCATCAATAATATTCAACCCATCCAATAATAAATTAATAAACACATGATCCCTTTCCTATATCCAAACCTACATCCATGAGATCCGTCTAGGTATCAAACGAAACATGAATAGGGAATGAATAAAAATCAATAGGCCATCACCCATAGAATCTAAATAATAATATATAGATATATAGTTCATTTAATAGTTTGATAAACTTGGGTATTAATTTTAAATCAAAATGAAATATTAAATAAATCATTTGACACTCAGCCTTTGGGTTGACACCCTAGGTCAACCAAACCTACATCACCCCATTCTAGATATATATATCAAGTGGTAGATCCTATAGTATCAGGATGATTCACCCATTCCATTGGTAGATTTTATTTTATAGGATGATTCACTGATAATATGTCTCATGTAATAATGTAACACTAGGCTCCATGAAAATGTCCCATGCTGGATTCAAATAATATTGTAGGGGAACAATTCTATTTTAATGGAGAAAGTAACCATATCATAATGGGATTCATGTGTATAAACCATGTTAGAGTCTCTTATGTATTCCCATGATGAAATTTCATACCATGTTAAATGTGAAAAATCACACTGGGCTATATATGAATGTCCCATTATGGAGTTTCATACATTTCCTGGGGTGCAATACCATGAAAATTAGGAAATTAACCATCTCTTACAAGTCTCAATGAAAATTTAAGATATTTGAATATCATACATATTCCATGAATTAAACCCACACAAATGGTTAAAGTAACCATATAATTCTAGGATCTAAGTTAATTTCCCATATTAGATCCTATTAAATATTCCTAGGGTAAAACACCATGCTAAGGGAGAATATAACCACATTAGTTTGAGGGTTATACTACATCAATATGAATAACTAATACCACATATCGTGAGATTTTGAGGAAGACCTTTAGAAATATGTCATTGGATATCATGTACATGTAATTCAATCATATAACAATTAATTGGTGTATTATTCTACCTATTAATAATCACTGATGATAGATATCATGAAACAAAACATTAACATTTTATCAATTTCTCATATTCCATATTGGTCAATTATTCCATTTACCAAATTAAGAGTCCATTTATTCTACTAGTATATTATTTTTCTAGGATGAATAACTAGTATCTCCTTATGTTACAAATTATCATAATCTAGAAATTATGATAATTCAAATTATATTGTGAGTTCTCCAACACTTTTCTACAATCAAGGGTTTCTAGGATCATTCAAGAGAAAAATCCATCCTAGTGTCAATGGTTGACAAACCTCTCATGTGAATTTTAGTATTTTTCACATCACTAATAGACCTGTAGGATCCATAGGAAGTCATTGAACACAAATTTAAACTAGTAGTTAATTACCCATTTGGTGAGGTCACAAACACTACATGCCATCATGATCAAAATTATTTCACATACTAGAGAAATGAAATATAAATTATAGAGTTTTTCAAGATCTCCCACCTCAAATGTAGAGTAGACATAGAAATTACTCAATGTATTATGTAGATATTGTGTTCCAAATTTCTTCCCTTAAATGAAGGTAGGTAAATTTATAATGATATGGAATTAGATATAGGTATTGTTTTCTTGATCTTAACTAGGGTATAACCCAAGAGTAAACCAATAGATCAAGATGTAGATGAATGATTGGGAGACTAAACTTCAATCCCTAAGGCTCAAAACAACAAGATCAAATATAGGTTTATTTTGGATCAAATGGAATTACAAGAATCACAAAATGAATGGATTTAATTTGATAGATAGAAGTGTAAGATCTCAGAAATGTAGGGAACTATAGATTGGAAAGGTGTAATAGGTTATCTATAGTCATTTTGTAAATATGGGATTCATGTTATGATTGACTCATCTCCCCACTCAGGCCATGAAATCCATCACCTCCATTTTCATCATGAATCATTCTCTTGATGTGAATTTTTTTATTCGTTGTGTCTATTAAATTATTTTTATGCCTTAAATACTTTTCATGTTGTCAGTATGGACTATTTATGTCATGAATTGATAATGCACATTATGAATTAATTTTCAATCAAGACTCCATATCCCCTTTAATCTTTCACCAAGAACTAAACCAACTGGAATAATGGATGGATTGACAATGTTTAAATGGAAAAAACAAATAGTATTGGGAATTAACAATAAATTTAAGAGGTATATAACAATAATAATATGGTATCTTATAATATTTTCACCATAAAACACCTCTTCCCTGAGCTATGCTCCAAATAACCTTAGTGGTTATTAGAAAAAAATGTCTGGCCAACATTTCCAAAAATTAGATTTCATATTGTACACCCCTATACTAACACAACACTCACACTAGAGGCATGATATTCCTTTAGATATTCATCCCTCTATGGTCTATGATATATATCATATTCTTCTCAAAGGATACATCCACATCCATCTCAGATTCATAAAATTCTATAACAAGATAAGGGTCCGGATGATATCTCTTAATATATGAAACATGAAATATTCTTTGGATGGAACTGTGTTTCTATAGAAGGTTCAAACCATACACCACTGAATTGAACCTCTATACCACCTCAAATTAACCATCAATCATAGGTTATAACATCCCCTACATTCTGATTCATTGTTCCCCAACATTAAAGACACAAACAAGGAAAACATGATGACAAAACTCAGTCTCTAGATGTCATATTTTATGGTATGTATATGAATTATTCAACATCTGCATAGTCACCAACTAATTATTGATCAACTAAACCTACTTAGATGAATCTTTCATTAGAAAATTTCCAACAAGTAGTGAATCTCATACATATAACCCTAAATTTAAAAATTAGACAACCTCCCATATAGGTCCTTGAAAGGATCCATTTGGATCATTTCCTAGATGTTATTGTTTTAAGTGAACTCCTTGAGTTATGGATTCCACTCCCAAGAACCACTGAAATTGAAAACCCAGGATCATAATAAATCCTCTAAAATATGAATCATCTATTAAAATTGTCCACCATTTTGTGGATGATAATATTTACTATGAATAACGTTCATTTCTAGAACCTTATAGATATTTTACTAGAAAAATGATGTGAAATAGGGTTATTGATCATAGAAAGTACTCCCCTAAATGATCCTAAATTGAATTATCTCCCACATGTAGACACTATCGAGATAATTGATTGTAATGGCCTCTATGATAGGAAATAAGTAGACTATATTCATCATTTTATCCATGAATATCCAATGATAAATCATTATTGTGAGGTTTCTTGGATTATCTAATTAAAAATTCCATAGTAACAACATCACATTTTTATTTTAGAATGGGTAGAGGCTACAATAACCCAAAATGCCTCTGATGCTCAACCTTCATGTATAGACAGGTGAAAAATTTCATCACAAATCCTATTATCTCCTTTTTCATCCATGGACATCAATATTTCCTATAAATATCCTGATACATATTTCTAGACAAAAGATTTACTACCCATCTAAAGGCATGAAACTCCACCATCATCTCCTCACACAATCCCATAGGAAACCATATACTATCATGGATGAGAATAACATCACTAGTTTGAAGAGAAATTATTGAAGTAGGATCCCCATTATATAATATTTCCCACATATATAACCCCTTTAGATATGATAAATTATCTCTTATGATCCTGTTTATTAGAATATGCATAATAGATGTTGAAGTTAGTGCTACTTATCCCAAGGACTCCTGAACATCAAGATGCATTTCCTCAAAGTGTTCAATAATCCTCAAATTATTGTAAGACTCTTTTACTAACATATTTTGTGTATTCTGATTCAATGAATCAATAAATGTTTTCACCTTTACTAGTGCGCAATCCAGCTCAATATTGAAAGACTATAGATACTCAACCCAACTCTTATGCTAAAGGTTCAAGTCCCAATGAGAATATATATACCTTTAGATCTTGTAGTCCATGTACAGTACAAACATATATCCAAATATATAGTGGTTCCACCATATTATATAGTGTACGACTATATATAAATACATATCATGATTAGGGTAATTCCTCTCATGTAGGTTCAACTTTTAGGAGCCATGAGTGACTACTCCACCCCCCTACATCATAACTGCTCTGTGTATGATTCTGTATGAATTACAACACATGGTATATTCCATAACAAGTAAATGAGTGGTGAGGATCAGTATTGAGTTTATCCCACACTTCAACACCTAAAAAACCCTCTTTCAAGTATTTTAATGGAAAAACATCACCACTTTCTTAGTAAAAATAAACATCGATTCTACTGGATAAGAGAATCCCTAGATGAAATATAGATAATAGCCTGATAAAACATGGAAGCTCCAAATATCCAAGATATTATTGTATTTTTTCCAAGATACCATGGATATAATGTTATCATGGTCTACTTACACTTTATCATTTGAGATAACATTACCCAATAAGTGGACTATATCAATCAATAAATTTCATTTGGAGATATTAGTGTAATAATGTTTCTCTCTCAGCATACTCAGGATTGTGTTAAGATGTTGATAATGATCATCTATAGATTAAGAGTACAATAATATGTCTATTTCCTCTAGAATTGGGGATGACCTCTTTGATTGAAGGTTCAAACATTCCAATCGGTTTCTAACGGGTTTGTTTGTAGAACCGGAAACATCCAATGATTCCATATCCATTTGGACCTACATTCCAAGGGTAGGTGCTCATTAGTTGTGGACTGATGAGGCTTAGGAATTTTCATTGGTCGAGAGGATGGGAGGTTGGACTCATCACACCTTTTTGAGGGGAATTATTTTCTACTCTGGGACTGTCTTTATAGATTTAAGTTATCTTCGTGAATCCTTATTAAATTACCATGTATAAAATGTGCTTTCTTTTAAATCTGACAATTAATGATTGATATGAAGAAAATTTTAGAGAATCTTATTTGTATTCGAGATTCTTTATTGATAGAGAACCATCTGTATTTGTTAGAGATTCTTAGTTTATGGTATCCTTAAATACATAAAAGTTTCTTGGTCATTATGATGACCATACTGGTTTTAAAGCCATTAAGTGGGGCACTTGAAGTTTATTGTCATTTAGGAGGACATAGATTATTTCAGAGTTGGGATTGTACCCGCTGATGGTCTACCTACGTATCTTTTTTTTGGAAAAGGAATCAGAACCCACATAGTTCGAGTAAGGGAGTATGATGTTTAGGCATCATTGATGGCTCAAAGAAAGATTTCATGGTTACTTTTACACTCTAAGATCACGTGAGTCATGCTCGGTGTGAGAAACAAGAGGTATTGGTGAAACCAGAAAATTGTGCCATGCAATGATGTGGGGATTATGTATTTATGACTGCCCAAATATATGAGGATTAAGATTTACTTCAGGGAATAAATCCATGAACAGGGTCCATAAAGGTATATGTGCTTTATGGAGATTTGGATACTCTAATCTTGGGGCTTACTTCTAAGGAAGATTCCCAAGTTAAGAGGGGACTTATGATTGGGTTTTACTCTTGAGAAGGAATCCCAGATCAAGAGGAATCATGACTGGTTAAGAGAAAATAAGACTGGGGCTTATTCCTAAGGAGGAGGCCTAGGTTAAAGGGATTTGAAAATTAAGGTACTTGGGGCTTATTCCTAAAGAGGATGCCCATATTTGAGACTGGGGCTTATTATTGAAAAGGAGGCCCAGGTTAGGGGACTTGGGGCTTACTCTTGAAAAGGAGGCCCATATTAAATGAGGATTTGGGGATTAATTCTAATGAGGATGCCCAAATTAATGAGGATTTGGACTGGGGTTTACTCCTGAAAAGGAGTCCCAGGTTAAGGGTTCTCTCATCTTAAAGGATGAGGTTGAATTAATGAACTCTCCAAATTTAGTGACATACTGATGTGAAAATCAATAAGTTTTGAGAGATGTTCCATGGAGCTCCTTTCAGATAAGGAAGTCAATCAAGAAAACATGCCATAAATGGCTTTGAAGAGTGTCTTGAAGACTAAATCTTGAATAAGAGAGGTGGAATGTCATAAGAGGGGTTAAATGGAAAGGTAGGGCACCCAAAAAGAGATGGGTGTGCAAGTCCTTGCAGGCGCGCATGTACTGCGTGGGCGCACAAGTATTGGTCGTGCAGGTATACCTGCACGACACATGGGTACTTGTGTGATCCTTGACCTATAGAGTAATACTTGGGAGATTCTTGACCAAAGCCTTTAGAATCATCCTGAGGTACTTCCAGAAGAATGGCGCACAAGTTTCAATGAATAGGTAAGGAGGCGCGCAAGTGTGTTCATTTCCCTTAAGGGAAAAACATTTTGGTTCACAAGTGTTAGTGATTTCTAACACTTAGACCTTATTACTTTTGTTTAGACCTTCCATTCTAGGTAAAGAATTACCTTAGAAGTGTTCAGAAGACTTGAAGAAGAGACTTGGGTGTTCAGATCTCTATATCTAAATTCTAGAAAAATTCCTCTTCCAATGGGGGGCCCACTGGGGGTATTTATAGGCTAGAGATGACCCTGAGCGGTTTTTAAAGAGGGCACACAAGTCACTTGTAACACCCCAGGTAAATAAAGAATATGAAATTTTCATATTTATCCATATTTGTGAATAAATTATTAATATTACTTTAAAGGGTTTCTATGCTCGATGGCGTACCCAACACGCAACAACGAGTTTCTTAGGAATGTTACGTTGCACTCTAATAATAAAATAATATTATTTTAAATGGTAGTTAACATGTAGCCATTGTAATGGAGGGAATGGATAGAAATAACTAATATATGATTATATATGTTTTTAAATGTTTCTAAATTTATCCAATAAAGTATAGAGGCTTAAAATACGGAAAGAATTCAATTTTAGGCATATATGCCCTAGTTTTCACTAAAGGTTCACTTATCACCTTTTGATGTTGAACCATCATTAAATATAGTTTTGTTCAATCTTAAACATTCTTTTGGACCAAATAAAACTCTTACTAAGAATCGGGACATCAAAATTTACTTTGTGTAAATTTTTGGTATCTTTCTGATAAAGTTCATTTTTTAATGAATAGTGTAAAATGTTGTATTTTAATTCAAAACCTCTTTTTAATCTAATTTATTTATATGATTAGATTATCTTTTTAATTGGTTTTAAAGTAAAATTAGAATATATTTTTACCATTAAATCCAATAGTGGTCGTTGGAATTAATTTTACTTTGAAATCGGACTTAAACTTGTGTCAATCTTTTGATACTTATTGTTTCATAAAAACACGCTATTTGCTCTGACAGCGGGAATTAATTATTAAATTAATTAATGTGACTTATATGTTTTAAATTTTTTAAAATAGACTTCATTTTTGAATTCGGAATATCAAATATAGCTTAGGGTGAATTTTTGGGATTTTTCTGAAAAACTTCAATTTTTGATGAATAGTGAAACCACTAAGTGGTACTTATAAAAGATGATTTTTCGTTTAAATGAAATTTTACCACTTATGTGTTTTGAATTTCAAAAATCCGACATACATGGTTGTCATTAAGAAGTAAAATGTGGTTCAATGGGTTAAAAATAATTTTTTTGGTGAATAGTAACTTATTAAGTTTTTAATCGCGATTAGTGGTAATTAGTGTAGTTTAAGGTAAAAATAATGCTTTAATAAAATGAAATGAACTTGACACATGTCCTAACCTCATTGTATGTGTAATGGCCGACCAAGACAAGCCATGGGTCAACTTGGGGACCCCATGGATCCACTTTGGTTGGAAAATGACATAAATAACTTTTTATTTAATGTAAAAGTAAAAATGACACAAACATGATATGTTTTACTAAAACAATTTTTAAGTGGGGTTATAAAAGTCATATTTTCGATTATAAATAGTCATCGGAAAGATAAAAAGATTTACTACATCATAGTATTTGTTTTATAATTTTTAGACATTAAATAAATTAAATTATTAATGACATAATAATGATGCAGCGATGACATAATTATTTGACGATTTAAATAAAATGGAAAGATAATGTAAAATATATGAACTACACATGTACAAAACATATTGGATGGGTGGATTTCGAACCATTATCACCTTATCCACGAATTATATCAATTTGGGACCTTTTAAAACCGAAACACATTTTCAAATAAAGTAATATTTATTACTTTCCAAAAGTGCCCCTCCTCTCCTCTTATAAAAGGCCCCCACCTCTACCTCATTACACACACTCCTCAAGCCTTTGGCTCGGCCAAACCCTGACCATTTACTCTCTACACATCCCTCTCCTCATCCTAGAGGATTCCCTTTGTGAATAATCCTTTCAAAGGAAGCCTTTAGGCTCAAATCAAAAGGAGTTACACTTTTAAAGGTAATTCATTCCCTCATGTTCATTTGTTTTATTTTGCTTCTCCAACCCCCTAAACTATTTTTATTTACTTATTTTGTAACAACACAAGTATCTTCAATATACTAGGATGTTTTTATAAGATTTATTAGAGCTACACTCTCACACAACTACATCAAATGGTTAAAGAACATACAGTTTCCGTGGATGGCGAAATTCTGCCTCCCGAAATGATGATTGTTCAATACTCATTTAACACCTTCAAAGGTGGCCATTATGATGTCAATATTTTTATATATGATATATAATATGTTTATGTTTTACTTATTCTTCTGTATTTTTCATTTGTGTCTTACCTTTATGGCTTCCATTATTGGTATACGCGATATCTTCATTTTAGGAAGTGCGGACTACCGCCCCCTCAAAGTGATGTGATTCGTTAATGCCATACGTGGGACGTATAAAGGATGGATTTAATGTTATTATATATGATGTTATACTGGAATTATTATATACCTCTATATCACTATTATTTCTTCCCATTAAAGTCTGAGATAGAAATGAAAGTAGCGTTCATGAGTACGTACGGCTTACCGTCTCCATGAACGGTGCATTTCATTTCTTATCCCCAAATGTAATGTACTATTATAAGTACATGTATATAATGGATATATATGATGAATGATACATCTAAATGAAGAATATAATTCTGTAATTAAAATATACATACCTCTCATTTAGTTTTAATTCCATTAATATGACAAAGAAATGAAAGTAGCGTTCATGCGTACGTACGGCTTACCGTCTCCATGAACGGTGCATTTCATTTCTTACCTCTAAATGATTATGTAATGTTATAAATGCATGAATGTACTGGATATATATGACATATATGATATCTACATCATGAATACAATTATGGATATAATAAACATTTGTCCACACGAACAACATGTAATTGTAAGAAGTCAACTTTCGACTTAAGAACCAAATATCGACAAAACAAACATTATTAACTTAAATGATTAAATAATGTTTATAACATGGAAATAAGTGATATAAAAGGAATAATGATATTGAAAAAGGCTCTTAAGGAAGTATAAATTAACTCAAGTTTATTATTCAGGAGATTAAAGAATGATCGAGTCAAGTCGGACCCGAGGTAAGGGATCCTACTCCTCTCTTTCTTTTTATGTACACACTTTTATGTCATTCCTTTTAAAGCTCATATTTCTTGTTATTGGGATGATCTTTTATATTAAACTAACTGTAATTTTTATGTTCATGTGATGAGAGACCCTATTCTCTCTCATCAATCCATTTTGGAAGTTTTGAGTGGCGCCGTTAGGCTGCCGAACTTTCGTAAGAGATCTAACCTCTCTCTTTCTTTTTAAGTACTCTCCTTTATGTCACTTCTTTTAAGCTCCTCTTTGTAATGTTGGGGGATGTTATTTTATATTCCTCTTTCTGTAAATTTTATTTTAATGTGATGAGTTACCCTATTTGATCTCATCAATCCATATTCGGATGTTTTATGTGGCGCTGTTAGGCTGCCGAGTTTTCATAAGGGATTTTTCATCTCACTTTTATTCCCGGGAGATTTAAGCTACATTTTCCACAAATTCCATTGAGTGGTGTATGTACTTCCCATTATTCTACTCTTTGTGTAATATAATTTCGTTTATGAGTATTTACATCAATGATCTATTGTCCTTCTTTCATGGGGTGTATGTTTTGAAAGATACCCAAGTCGGTAAGGGAACCTTTCACCCTCCTTTTTTTAAAAGACTTCTTTTGTTGGGTCTTTTAATTTACATACTGTTATGTTGGGATATGTTCTCATATATCCTTATTGATGTAAATTTTATGACCAAGTGATGATATACACTTTTTATCTCTCATCAACTCATTTTGATGTGATGCCGTTAGGCTGTCAAGGGAACTTTTTAACCCAATTTCGATTTCTTTGGGTTCAACATGTAGTCATTGAATATGTCATCCATTGAATATGTGTGAATGAAATTTTATTGTTTTACACTTTATATCCACTTATATTGGGTGTATTTATATTTGTCACACATATTTTTGAGATTGATTTGTCCTTAATTTAAGGACACCTTCTTTATAAGGGATTTAATCACATTTGACATTTCTATTGAGGGTTCATTGTTGTTATGCACCAATTCACTCTTATATGGTGTATATACTGTCCTTTGGAGTATTATATCATGAATCAATTTATTCTCATGATATTATAAAGTTCTGACTAAATGTTATTCCTCAATTATTGTATTCAAGTGTCTCTAATTTTGGTAAAACCCCTTTAACCAAAATATCATTTTAAATGTTTTAATTATTTGTTCTTATTAATATCCATGTTTTAAAAATGGGTTTAAGGATTTATTTATATGGATATTAATGGTTTAAAATTTTAAGCTTCAAGGTGGTATGGGACACTTTGATTCAAAAATCTCTTTATTAAATGTTTTAAATGGTTTTGGAAATGGTTTCTTTTTGAATGGATTCATTATTTCAATATACTAAAGTGTTATATTGTGATTGAAATGTGGAAATGTTATGTTTCCTTTATACAGGTTTTATGTGATACATTTATGTTATGGTTCTTGGGCATTATTATGAAAACGGGTGGCTCCGTGATAAACTAAGGGCGGGTGAGCCCGATATAGCTCTCCAATGCATTGGGTAACGCGAAGGAGTGAAACGTTAAGGTTTCTCCGAAGAGATTTAGGGAATATACTGTGATGGGTATTCCAAACATAACCAAGAGGGTTACTCCCTATGTAAGAATGTTATGAATGCCTCAAGTTACCTTTTATGTATTATGATTTCTATGATTTATTCATGATGGGTAAAGTATGATTTCATTCTTAGGTATACATGTACTCATGTTTCCTTTCCATATTTTTATATCCCTTACTGAGATTTTTATGCTCATCCCAAGTTTTTGAAATTTTTTTCATAGGTCAAGGGAAAGGTACATGATGTGATGATAGTGTCAAGGATGTGTTAAGAAAGAATCCGTGTTTTATTTCAATTATGTTTCCGTTGATGGGAAGAATGAATACTGTCTTTTATCTAACAACTTTGTTTAAATGTGGAATGTAATGCAAGTTTCATGATCTAATTCTCTAAAACTCTAAACCTGAAAAGATCCTCAACGTGTAATCTTGTGATAACTCAAGATTATGTAAGATTTTAGGCTGGGGCCTTATATTTGGTATCAAAGGTCGGTTTAGATAACTTTAGAGGTTAGGGTATTTTCTAAGCACAAGTGACATTACCATAATGGTTTGGATTTCAGAAAGAGTCATAGTTTTAGATAAAGTGAATGAGTAAGTATATCTTAGTGTTTATCTTCCTCATTAGTACATGATGGTTATGTTGATATACTCACACTGACCTTTTTGGTTTTAGTAAATGGCTGGATCTAGCAGGCACCAAAGTGACAATGGGTTTGAGGGAAACTGTGGTGGTTCTCTGATTAAGAGACTGGATGATATGGGGGATTCAATGAGGAATCTCATGGTTGTTCTAAACCAACTATCAAGGAGTGATGATCAACCACTTCAACCTTGGTGAGTTCTCTAATGCATCATGTATGAGATGGCCAACTCGATGTGGAAATTCAGGTAATAATTATTAAGGTAACCATTTGGTTTTATATGATCCTTACTTTTGAGGTAATTATGGGTTATTATATGTTCTGATGGAAAATGAAAGGCATGAGATAAAATTGAGGTTAAAATATGTTATGATCATATTTGAAGATTTTATCTCATTTTGGGGAATGTTTTAAGAATTATATAGTTTTGGAAAAAGGACAACACGCAGACCGTGTGACTACCCGTCGCGTCGGACAAAGCTGCGGGAATCGAACCCACAACCAAAGTGCGACTGGTATTTATCGCCTACCACTGGACTACGTGAAGTACCTGGTTAGTTTGATTGATTCTTTTTAGTTATATGATATTATGAATTAAGAGTAAGTTGATTTTGGGTTATTTATGAAAATTACTAACCTATCATGGAGGATATGTGATTAGGTTAATTACTTTTCAATACGAGACTTTAGGAGCAACTAATGTTGTTTGGAGATAAATGTTACAATTTAACTTGGAATACTATGTGACTAAATCCTTAAAATATTTGGGTTTCAATATTATATTGGTTTACTTTGAAGAATTTTATGGACAAATTGTTTATCGGATGGTCCTCGTTGAACTTTGGGTTTTGTTGGACAAATTTTGGAGATTAAGAAAAGATTTTCTTTTTAAAGGGTTATCCTTTTCTGGATTATCTGACCTTGTACTAACCTTTTTGGTTTTGGTTTTGGTTAAAGCCTAAATACATGGGATGTATATAGTTCTCTTTTGTGGATTAGGTGATTCTCTAGAAGTTGATTATAGTACTCTTAATGCGAACAAGTCTCCCTAAATACTCATCTTTTGGAAAAAATATGATTTTGATTAAGGAATCTAGTAAAAGTTGAAAGTCAACATGATAAGTGATTATGTTTCCTTATGAATAAATTCCTCAATAAAAAGTAACTTAAAACAAAAATATTGTCTATTAAATTTTCCTACCGGGGAATCGAATACCGTTTAACCCATCACAAGTTTGTGATTTTCTCATTGTTAACTTTCTCCTAGACATGTTTACTATCACTCTCCCTCAAGAACATGACCCTTTTCTTTTTCTTCCATGTCCATGTTTTTCTACATGGAATCCTAGTATAGGTTAACTCGGGTGACCCTTGTACATATCTTCCTTTATTTTAAAGTGATTGTCTTACCGACTCTTGTTCCGATATGGGACGTTCAAGGATGTTTCCAAGCTCAATTTTAAAAATTGCGAGGACGCAATTCCCAAAAGGGGGGAAGGTTTTAACACCCCAGGTAAATAAAGAATATGAAATTTTCATATTTATCCATATTTGTGAATAAATTATTAATATTACTTTAAAGGGTTTCTATGCTCGATGGCGTACCCAACACGCAACAACGAGTTTCTTAGGAATCTTACGTTGCACTCTAATAATAAAATAATATTATTTTAAATGGTAGTTAACATGTAGCCGTTGTAATGGCGGGAATGGATAGAAATAACTAAAATATGATTATATATGTTTTTAAATGTTTTTAAATTTATCCAATAAAGGATAGAGGCTTAAAATATGGAAAGAATTCAATTTTAGGCATATATGCCCTAGTTTTCACTAAAGGTTCACTTATCACCTTTTGATGTTGAACCATCATTAAATATAGTTTTGTTCAATCTTAAAAATTCTTTTGGACCAAATAAAACTCTTATTAAGAATCGGGACATCAAAATTTACTTTGTGTAAATTTTTGGTATCTTTCCGATAAAGTTCATTTTTTTTAATGAATAGTGTACAATGTTGTATTTTAATTCAAAACCTCTTTTTAATCTAATTTATTTATATGATTAGATTATATTTTTAATTGGTTTTAAAGTGAAATTAGAATATATTTTTACCATTAAATCCAATAGTGGTCGTTGGAATTAATTTCACTTTGAAATCGGACTTAAACTTGTGTCAATCTTTTGATACTTATTGTTTCATAAAAGCACGCTATTTGCTCTGACAACGGGAATTAATTATTAAATTAATTAATGTGACTTATATGTTTTGAATTTTGTAAAATAGACTTCATTTTTGAATTCGTAATATCAAATATAGATTAGGGTGAATTTTTAGGATTTTTCTGAAAAACTTCAATTTTTGATGAATAGTGAAACCACTAAGTGGTACTTATAAAAGCTGATTTTTCGTTTAAATGAAATTTTACCACTAATGTGCTTTGAAATTCAAAAATCCGACATACATGGTTGTCATTAAGAAGTAAAATGTGGTTCAATGGGATAAAAATAATTTTTTTGGTGAATAGTAACTTATTAAGTTTTTAATCGCGATTAGTGGTAATTAGTGTAGTTTAAGGTAAAAATAATGCTTTAATAAAATGAAATGAACTTGACACATGTCCTAAACTCATTGGATGTGTAATGTCCGACCAAGACAAGCCATGGGTCAACTTGGGGACCCCATGGATCCACTTTGGTTGGGAAATGACGTAAATAACTTTTTATTTAATGTAAAAGTAAAAATGACACAAGCATGATATGTTTTACTAAAACAATTTTTAAGTGGGGTTATACAAGTCATATTTTTGATTATAATTATTCATTGGAAAGCTAAAAATATTTCCTACATCATAGTATTTTTTTATGATTTTTAGACATTAAATAAATTAAAGCATTTATGACATAATAATGATGTAGCGATGATATCATTATTTGACGATTTAAATAAAATAGAATGATAATGTAAAATCTATGACTACACATGTCCAAAACTTATTGGATGGGTGGATTTCGAACCCTTATCACCTTATCCACGAATTATATCAATGTGGGACCTTTGAAAACCGAAACACATTTTCAAATAAAGTAATATTTCTTACTTTCCAAAAGTGCCCCTCCTCTCCTCTTATAAAAGGCCCCCACCTCTACCTCATTACACACACTCCTCAAGCCTTTGGCTCGGCCAACCCCTACCCATTTACTCTCTAAACATCCCTATCCTAATCCTAGAGGATTACCTTTGGGCAGAATCCTTTCAAAGGAAGCCTTTAGGCTCAAATCAAAAGGAGTTACAGTTTTAAAGGTAATTCATTCTCTCATGTTCATTTGTTTTATTTTGCTTCTCCAACCCCCTAAACTATTTTTACTTACTTATTTTGTAACAAAAATAGTATATTCAATATACTAGGATGTTGTTATAAGATTTATTCGAGCTACACTCTCACACAACTACATCAAATGGTTAAAGAACATACGGTTTCCGTGGATGGCAAAATTCTGCCTCCCGAAATGATGATTGTTCAATACTCATTTAACACCTTCAAAGGTGGACATTATGATGTCAGTATTTTTATATATGATATATAATATGTTTATGTTTTACTTATTCTTCTTTATTTTTCATTTGTGTCTTACCTTTATGGCTTCCATTATGGGTATACGCGATATCTTCATTTTAGGAAGTGCGGACTACCGCCCCCTCAAAGTGATGTGATTCGTTAATGCCATACGTGGGATGTATAAAGGATGGATTTAATGTTATTATATATGATGTTATAATGGAATTATTATATACCTCTATATCACTATTATTTCTTCCCATTAAAGTATGAGATAGAAATGAAAGTAGCGTTCATGCGTACGTACGGCTTACCGTCTCCATGAACGGTGCATTTCATTTCTTATCCCCAAATGTAATGTACTATTATAAGTACATGTATATAATGGATATATATGATGAATGATACATCTAAATGAAGAATATAATTCTGTAATTAAAATATACATACCTCTCATTTAGTTTTAATTCCATTAATATGACAAAGAAATGAAAGTAGCGTTCATGCGTACGTACGGCTTACCGTCTCCATGAACGGTGCATTTCATTTATTACCTCTAAATGATTATGTAATGTTATAAATGCATGCATTTACTGGATATATATGACATATATGATATCTAAATCATGAATACAATTATGGATATAATAAACATTTGGCCACACGAACAACATGTAATTGTAAGAAGTCAACTTTCGACTTAAGAACCAAATATCGACAAAACAAACATTATTAACTTAAATGATTAAATAATGTTTATAACATGGAAATAAGTGATATACAAGGAATAATGATCTTGAAAAAGGCTCTTAAGGAAGTATAAATTAACTCAAGTTTATTATTCAGGAGATTAAAGAACGATCGAGTCAAGTCGGACCCGAGGTAAGTGATCCTACTCCTCTCTTTCTTTTTATGTACACACTTTTATGTCATTCCTTTTAAAGCTCATCTTTCTTGTTATTGGGATGATCTTTTATATTACACTTAATTTAATTTTTATGTTCATGTGATGAGAGACCCTATTCTCTCTCATCAATCCATTTTGGAAGTTTTGAGTGGCGCCGTTAGGCTGCCGAACTTTCGTAAGTGATCTAACCTCTCTCTTTCTTTTTTAAGTACTCTCCTTTATGTCACTTCTTTTAAGCTACTCTTTTTAATGTTGGGGGATGTTATTTTATATTCTTCTTGCTGTAAATTTTATTTTAATGTGATGATTTACCCTATTTGATCTCATCAATCCATATTCGGATGTTTTATGTGGCGCCGTTAGGCTGCTGACTTTTCGTAAGGGATTTTTCATCTCACTTTTATTCCCGTGAGATTTATGCTACATTTGCCACAAATTACATTGAGTGGTGTATTTAATTCCCATTATTATACTCTTTGTGTAATACACTTTGGTTTATGAGTATTTACATCAATGATCTATTTTCTTTCTTTCATGGGGTGTATGTTTTGAAAGATACCCAAGTCGGTAAGGGAACCTTTCACCCTCCTTTTTTTAAAAGACTTATTTTGTTGGGTCTTTTAATTTACATATTTTTATGTTGGGATATGTTCTCATATATCCTTATTGATGTAAATTTTATGTCCAAGTGATGAGATACACTTTTTATCTCTCATCAACTCATTTTGATGTGATGCCGTTAGGCTGTCAAGGGAACTTTTTAACCCAATTTCGATTTCTTTGGGTTCAACATGTAGTCATTGAATATGTCATCCATTGAATATGTGTAAATGACCTTTTATTGTTTTACACTTAATATCCACTTATATTGGGTGTATTTATATTTGTCACACATATTTTTGAGATTGATTTGTCCTTAATTTAAGGATACCTTCTTTATAAGGGATTTCATCACATTTGACATTTCTATTGAGGGTTCATTGTTGTTATGCACCAATTCACTCTTATATGGTGTATATACTGTCCTTTGGAGTATTATATCATGAATCCATTTATTCTCATGATATTATAAAGTTCTGACTAAATGTTATTCCTCTATTATTGTATTCAAGTGTCTCTAATTTTGGTAAAACCCCTTTAACCAAAATATCGTTTTAAATTTTTTAATTATTTGTTCTTATTAATATCCATGTTTTCAAAATGGTTTTAAGGATTTATTTATATGGATATTAATGGTTTAAAATTTTAAGCTTCAAGGTGGTATGGGACACTTTGATTCAAAAATATCTTTATTAAATGTTTTAAATGGTTTCTTTTTGAATGGATTCATTATTTCAATATACTAAAGTGTTATATTGTGATTGAAATGTGGAAATGTTATGTTTCCTTTATGCATGTTTTATGCGATACATTTATGTTATGGTTCTTGGGCATTGTTATGAAAACGGGTGGTTCCGTGATAATCTAAGGGCGGGTGAGCTCAATATAGCTCTCCAATGCATTGGGTAACGCGAAGGAGTGAAACGTTAAGGTTTATCCGAAGAGATTTATGGAATATACTATGATGGGTATTCCAAACGTAACCAAGAGGGTTACTCCCTACGTAAGAATGTTATGAATGCCTCAAGTTACCTTTTATGTCTTATGATTTCTATGATTTATACATGATGGGTAAAGTATGATTTCATTCTTAGGTATACATGTACTCATGTTTCCTTTCCATATTTTTATATCCCTTACTGAGCTTTTTATGCTCATCCCAAGTTTTTGAAATGTTTTTCACAGGTCAAGGGAAGGGTACATGATGTGATGATAGTGTCAAGGATGTTTTAAGAAATAATCAGTGTTTTATTTCAAATATGTTTCCGTTGATGGGAAGAATGAATACTGTCTTTTATGTAACCACTTTGTTTAAATGTGGAATGTAATGCAAGTTTCATGATCTAATTCTCTAAAACTCTAAACTTGAAAAGATCCTCAACGTGTAATCTTATGATAACTCAAGATTACGTAAGATTTTAGGCTGGGGCCTTATATCACTTGTGCGACCATTAGGCGGCGTACAAGTATACTTGCGCGACAGTAAGGGAACTTGCGCGAACTAAGGTCCTTTGAATCCTTTTTCATTCCTTTGTTGATTTTTGATGTTTTCTTCAAAGGACGAATCAATTTGTGCTAAGTCATTTCCCGTTCCATTCCTTTAGACAATTTGACAAAAAGGAGCGTGAACAAAAGTCCCCCCTCAGAGTTGGATCCGGAGAGAAAATAGGATTTGACTTTGAGGAAAAAGAAGAAAACCATGGAATATGCGGCGCGCAAGGTATGGTGCGCAGGTAGTGGCGTGCAACTTCTAGCTGGACAGACTTCGGCATGCATGGTAGGGATGTGTCCTATAAATATGTGGCCCCATTTTCGTACAAAGCACCCTAATTGTAAAGAATTTCTCTCTCATCACAAAATTGACTCGGCGTTCATTGGTTCATGCTTCTGTCAGTTGTGTGACGCTTCTGTAGAGGTTTTTGGACTTGTGCGGTGATACCTATGCGTCCATACTTGCGCGACTTGATTATACTTGCGTGACAACATGATACTTGATCGCTTTAATGACTTAGCCATTTTTTTCCAAATTTCTTCACAAATGTTATGAAAAATCAACTTACTTAGGAGTTAATTATTCGTCCTTTGTGTAGATTAAATGGATCCTAAGAGAATTGGAATGGCTAATGAGCTAGCCAACAAGAGAATTGATGATATGATGAACATAATTGGTCATGACTATTATACCATCTATGAAATCACTTTCCCAGAATTGGCCAAGTACTTGAGGAAGTATCATGTCATCTTCCTTAAGCCGAAGAATCATATGCCCGAGATGAAGCCACATGGCTACTCCTCCATTTTGGTTATGCTATGAATTAAGAGCAAAAACGATGGTGTGAACTTTCAAATTCAATATCCATTCCATTTCCTTGCAGATATGAAAATGGAAAACCAATGGGATGATATGTTTTTCACTACTGGTTGGTGGAGAAAAGTCTATCATGACATTAGAGCAATATCTAAAATGAGTACTCTCTCCAAATGGCTCTTTACTTCCAATGATCTATTCTCAAATCCATGTATCCATCATCCAAGTCTCTAGGATAGAAACAGATCCACTGTTTGATCAGTAGATAATTTTCTCAAACCGCACTCAAGAACATTCTTCTATAATTATTCCAAGAAGAGCTGGTATCACTGCATCTCTTATTGTAACCGGTTGAATGAATGAATTACAGGTGACTGTTGATGATGCTTGGGATGATATAAATCAAATTAAGAGTTATGTTGAAAGCCTTTTGTAATTCTTGAAAAAGAGAAGAGACTCCAATATGTGGATTTCCTTCTAACTCTTGTGCATCAATGAAAAACACTTTTGTCTTCAATCATTTGTACATGCATTCTATTGTTGGTAGTTTCAAGTCATGCATGTCAGACATAAAAAGAAAAATGTTTAAGGTCGAAATAGCTTTGACCAAAATGGATTAAAACCGACTCAATTACTTGAAAATTTATCTGAAAACATATTACCACACTCAAGTATAAGGGAAAATATGTAAACTATGACTTAAGAAAATTTGAATATGAGGAATGATATGAAAAAGAGCTAAAAAGGCATTACAAGTAGTAGTTCCCAAGAATGAAGTTACCATTATTTAACAAACCCATTAGGGGGTTGAATTATGCAGGGCCACCTAAGGGCATTGGCTGCATAGTCAAATAATAGCATCTTTTGGATGACAGGTCCATTATATAGAGTGTTTATGAAAGGCCGCCTAAAGGAACATGCTACATAGTCAGGCAAAAGAACTCTCAGAAATTTACTTTTCTACTGCTAAAAATCCAGTGGATGTTTAAGAGGATTCAAATTTTCCAAAGCATAGAGTTTGCTATATGTAGAGAGGTACTTGAATATGGAGAAGATATTTCCAAATAGTTTTGTCTAAGAATTGGATGAATGTTACTCCTACGAAGTTCTGATCCAAACGTAGGGAAGGAAAATATAAACCATAGACTTGAATACTTTCAGATTATAAAAAAAAGTATAGGACATATATGTTAAGGATAGCCATTTTTTTGTATCCCTGCATATTGTCATTAAGACAACCAAAGGCAAAAGATATTTTCCTCCAAAGAATGAAGTTACCACTATTTGAAAAACCCATTAGGGGGTTGAATTATGCAGGGCTGCCTAAGGGCATTGGCTGCATAGTCAAATAATAGCATCTTTTGGCTGACACATCTATTATGTAGACTGTTTATGCAAGGCTACCTAAGGGCACGTGCTGCATGGTCAGGCAAAAGAACTCTCAGATATTGGACATTTTGTGACCCGAAGTCAAGAAAAGGGTTATGAAGATCTGGAAGTATTCAAGATTAGGATTATGACACATAAAGATGGGTATTGTCCAATGTAGTTAGAGATACACGGATCAATGATAACTATAATCTTGTTGTGGATAGATCTTGAATTGAAATGTTGGAATTCACTACATATCCCATAAGGATGGGAATCAAGCCATACATAGTTCTCAAACTACAGTTTAACATCGTGCGGGACGAAAATATAGGATATCTTCGTTTAGGGTCATAGAGCTTGGACCATTTTTAAGAAATACACAGTTTGTGTTTTCATGGGGACTTTTCAGCCAAAGGACTGAAAGTGGAATTTAGGTTTAGGCCCAAATGACTTGGGGATAGATTCGAGGGACACTCGAACATTCCTACGTATCCCATAAGGATGGGAATCAAGACCACATAGTTCTAGAAATACCCTCTTTACAAATTTGGTTCGTACATGTGAAGGGTGAAAGGGGACTTTAGTGAAATGATGGCTTAACCGAAGATAAAAGGTCCGGGCATTTCCATGTATGCACATAGTTTTTGGAATGAAACATGATTGAAAAATAAATGTAAATAATGATTTCCTCTCAGGTGAGAGTATCAAAGAATATTGTAGTTTATTGTTGTACAGGACAAAAAATTCTGTATAGTTTAACGTCATTTAGCAAGGATGAAAGTGAACCAATGTAAAGATATTGATTTTGGGGACGGTTTCACAAATCTACATCATATGAGATAGAGGTGAACCGATGTGAAGAAATTGGTTTTGGGCTTGAACCTTGGGAGGTTGCCTATGTACCCAGCCTAGAAGGCAAGGATCATAGTCTGTGTAGTTCAATTAAAGAATGAATTAATTATCAAGTTTTTCTTGGGGACAATGACCTAAAAAATGATGTTGGGACTTATGCGTGGTTAGAAGAATAGAGAGGGTGTTAGGGTTGAAATTTTCTCTAATATCACATGAGTCATACTCGGTGTGAGAAACAAGTGGTAACAACAACTTTAACGATGCACATTTTAATGTCATGTAGGACATATAAAGGGACTATGCAGTTTAAAGTCTTGTAGTTAAGACTATTGGCGCTACACAGTTTAGTGTCATGTAGCAGGGACAAAGTACAATTTGATGTCATGTAGGACATATAAAGTACTTTCTTTATAGTTTAGTGTCATGTAGTTAGGAAGATAGGGAAAACACAGTTTAATGTCATGCTGGATAAAAAGAGGACTGTGAAGTTTAATGTCATGTAGTAAGGACAAAAGAGAACACATTTTAACGTCATGTTGTATGAATTAGGGAAATTTTTCCCAGTTTATTTTCATGTGGGATGAAAGAAATGCAAATATTTTAGATTCATATGCGTGGACTGTGGATGATGCAGTTTAACACCTTGCTGGACATAAGGGACTTTTATACAGTTTAGTGTCATGTAGTTAGGATGTCACAATTTAACGTCGTGTGGGACGAAAGTAATACAAATAGTTTAAGGTCATATGTATGGACTGTGGATGGTGCAGTTTAACGTCGTGATGGACGTAAGGGACATGAAAATAGTTTAAGGTCATTTGCATGGAACGTTGCCATATAGTTTAACGTCATATATGATGATGAAAGGGACACAGTTTAATGTCATGTTGGACGAATTAGGGAACTTTTTCACAGTTTAACATCGCGTGGGACGAAAAAGGGATGATACAGTTTAGCATCATATTGGACGAAAGTGTGAATAGTTTAAGGTCATATGCATGGACCTTTGATTATGCAGTTTAACGTATTGCTGGACATAAGAGACTTATGTACAGTTTAGCGTCATGTAGTTAGGACGTCATAGTTTAACGTTGTATGGGACGAAAGTAATATAAATAGTTTAAGGTCATATGTATGGACCGTAATAATGTATTTTGTGTTTATACAAAATACTTCTTCAGAAATCTGGCATTGGTTGGAGTAGTGATGAGTTCTCCATCCACTGAGATTAATGAATATGCTCCATTGGAATAGACCTTATGTATTGAATAAGGTCCTTCCCATTTTGGATCAATCTTGGGAGGTTTATTTCCTAGTATAATTGGAGTTCTGAGAACTAATACCAATTCTCCCTGAAAAAATGAACGAAGAAAAACTTTTTTTTGAAATCTCATGCTATTCGATTCTGATAGACTTCCAAGTTGTGCAGAGTGCACAATATTTTCTCATCTAATTGTTCCAATTAATCCAATCACTTTTGAGATTCTTCATCTATGGATGACTGATCACAAATGTCTACCCTGAGCGAGGGTAGTTGAACCTAAATTAGCAAGACTACTTCTGTTCCATATACCAATGAATATGGAGTTGACCGTGTTGCAGTGCGGGTGGTGGTCCGATAATCCCATAAAGCATGAAAGAATTTATCAGGCCATGACTTCTTATCTTTATCCACCATCTTTTGTAGTATATTTGATAGAGTCTTGTTGAAAGCTTCTATCTGGCCATTGGCCACTACATGATACCGAGATTAATGATTGGATTTAATGTTGTATTCTTGATACAACTTCTTCACCTCGGATAAACAGAAGTTGGTGCCATTATCCATCAATATGGTATGAGGGACACTAGATCTAGTTATTATGTTAGACTTGATGAAGCTAACAATTCATTTAAAACTAACTTCCTTAAGAGGTATTGCCTCTTCCCATTTGGAAAAGAAATCAGTAGCAGTAAGAATATACTTAAGCTGTTTGGCCGAAACTGAAGGGTAAGGGCCCACCACATCCATTCCCCATGTGGAAAATGGCTACGAGTATTTAGATGTATGAAGAAAATATGGAGGTTGATGAATGAAGTTGGTATGTACTTGGCATGAATTACATTTCATTGTGAAATCAACACAATATTGTATCATTTAAGGCCAAAAGTATCCCATCCTTCGAATCTGATCAGACAGTCTATGTCCAGACTGGTGGCCACCACAGACTCCTGCATGCACTTCTTTCATGATAGCCATTGTCTTTTCACCGTCAATGAATCTGAAGAGAACTCCATTAAAACCACGTTTGTAGAGAATTGTCTCTAGGTGATCTGGGCTATCATAAAGAATATAGTTGACCACATGTCGCCAGATTTGTTCTTTTCCAGCTCTATCAGGTTGAAGTGTTCCATTTTGAAGGTATTCCCTGATAGGTTCCATCCATCCCATAGTGTGACCGTATGGTTCAGAGATGGGACTAATTTCATTGATTTCCTCTATTCTGATTCGAACATAAGGTGAAATTGTACGATGGTGGGCAATCCTGATGGTTGTCTCGTCCTGATTTGGATCTGCCAGAGTTGTGGCTATATTAGCCAGTGCATCAGCTTGGGCATTTTGTGATATTGGGACATAATAAAATGTCAGTTCCGAAGGAAACTCCACCATTAACTCTCTGATGTAATCATACAAAGGGATTAGTTCTTCTTTTCTAATTGCATAATCCCCATTGACTAGTTTGATTACCAGGTCTGAATCACCTTTCATCTTTAAGTGATTCACTTGTGCTTGAAGTGCCAACTCCAATCCTGTAGTGAGAGCTTGGTATTACGCTTCATTATTTGTACCACCTTCCCACAATAATAAGGAATAAGGCAACATTGGCTTTTCTAGAGAAATGAGTACAATCCCTAATCCAAATATGCTGAATTTAGGATTTTCCATTTTCCTCCCTGTTGGACTTTTGGAAGCACCATCAAAGTACATTTCCCATGCCTAAGGACTATCATGAATAGAGAAGACTTCCTCATCAAGAAGTTCAATATCTGAAGATGTGTCTTCCACCGAAGGGTGTTCAGTAAGGAAATCATCCAGAGCTTGGCCCTTTATCGCTTTTTGAGACACATATTGAATATCAAATTGCTACAAGATAACTGCCCACCTTTCCAGACGTCCTTTAAGCATCGTACGACTAAGGATGAATTTGAGCGGGTTATTACGAGATACCAATTGGACCCTATGATGTTGTAGGTAGTGTCTCAACTTCTAAACTGCAGAGATTAATGCTAGGAATCACTTCTCAATACTTGAATATCGGGTTTCTGCTTCAATCATAGTCTGACTGAGATAGTAGAGGTTGTTTTCATTCCCAACATCATTCTTCTAAGAAAGAAAGGCACCCAATGATCAATCTAGAGCTGTCACATAGAGGATAAGTGGTCTTCCTTCAATAGGTGGCATATGTATCAGTGGACTCAAGAGATATTTCTTGAGAATATCGAATTCTTCCTGACATTCTTCAGTCCACTGGTAAGTGACTCCCTTCTTCATCAATTTGGTGAAGGGTAAACTTTTTCTTGCCAAATTGGCGATGAAACGCCGAATATAGGCTAAGTGTCCTTCATGTACTCTCAATTATTTCAAATTTTGAGGAGGTGACATGCCAAGGATTGAATTTGTCTTCTCAGGATCGACCTCGATACCATGATGGCATATGAAAAAGCAAATAAATTTTCCCGAGGTTACCCCAAAAGCACATTTTAAGGGGATCATCTTCAAATTATGTTGCCGAAGTTTGCAGAATATGACTTTCAAATCATCCAAGTGATTAGAACGTTGTTTGGATTTCACCACCAAATTGTCCACATAACATTCAACAAACTTTCCCAGAAAGGGTTTGAAGATATGATGCATGGCACACTGATACGTTGCACCTGCATTCTTTAGGCCGAAGGGCATTACCCGATAGAAAAATACACCCTGAGGGGCTCTTAAAGCTGTAGATTCCTCATCTTCTGGAGAAATTTGGATTTGATTATTACCAGAATACCCATCCATGAAGGAAAGTGCTTCATAGATAGCTGTTTCATCGATTATAAGTTCTGTAATCAGAACTGGAAAATCATCCTTAGGAGAATACCGATTAAGAACTATGAAATCAATACAAACTCTAATTTTCCCATTCTTCTTTTTCACTGGGACAATATTAGCCAACCACTTGTGATATTTAACTTCTCTTACGAAATTAGCTTTGATGAGCTTATCCACTTCAGCCTCAATTTTTGAAGCATAGGTTGGGTGTGTTCTTCTAGCAGCTTGTTTGAATCCTTGATGTTCTTCTGGAAAACCCAAATGATGAGTGGAAAAATCAGGATCAAGCCCTAACATCTCTATATAATTCCAAGAAAATATATCTCAATTTTTCTATAAAAAAGAAATATACATCTCTTTCTCTTCAAGATTCATGGCCACACTGATTAAAGTTGGGCGTGTATCTTCTTTTGTACCCAGATTGATTTCTCTGAGTTCATCTACAGTGGTAGAGATACCCTCTTCAAATGCTAGAGAAGCATCTCTAAGATTTTCCTCTTCTTCTCCAACATGTGTTACTTCTTCTGTTTCTACTTGCATAGTAGATGATGAAGCAGAATTTCCATGATCAGAAGAGATGTCAAAATTTGTACATCTTAAAGAAGAAGCTTCCATTTCCGACTCAATTTATGGTGAAGGGTCTTCTTTGGGTAATAAAGAGGAGATTATGGATTGAGAATCGACATAATCGTTTACCTCTGACATTGCTATAACATCTTCTGGACTGGTTGGAGAAGTATAGACTTGCTGGATTTCAGCAGATGAAATGAAGACATCTCTATTTGAGCTTTCATCATTGCCTAGTGGATTACCAATTTCTCCCATGTTGTCTGGCTCGATTGCCGTAATTGACATTATGGATCTTTCTATAAGAGTATTTTGATTTGGGTCTATCCTGTCAATTTGACTGATTGGAAACACATAATCTGCACTCACATGTGTAAATGGATTTATTGGAATCTTTTCCAAACCATATGGAGCATTAACTTTGGTAATCTCCCTTGTTGTGAATTCCTCCTTTCCCCTCATGTGATAGAATTCTGCCTCAATGTATTGAGATTCACATGTATTTAATGGGGCCTTATCACTATACAATGTCCCAAATTGACCATCAAAACAAAACTTGAGACATTGATGGTATGATGAAGGGATAGCTGCATGATGATGTATCCAGGGTCTTCTAAACAAGATATTGAAGGTTGAGTCTTGATCAACAACCATGAAATCTGAATTGGACACAAGATCTATTAACTGAGTTCTAAGTGTAATCTTTCCCAGTAGTTATTGTTCATTTTTATCATATCCTTGTAACATCATGGTAGAAGGAGATAAATCAGATTCCGTGAGGCCCAATCAATGAAGTGTACGAATGGGCATAAGGTTGACTCACAAACCATTATCAATGAAATCTCTTTGGATGTCTACGCCATTGACCTTGACAGATAAGTACACAGTTCTAATATGTCCATGCATGACATCATCTTCGTCTTCATCAGTAAAAGATATTACTGCGTGGCATTCTGCAGGATTATTCTCTACATGGTAGACTTCAGCTGCAACAATTTCAGTCTCAAACTCCTAAGAACTTGACAAAGCCTGAATGAGTGCCTCCTGAAGATCCTTTGATAAATTCAAGACATCTATAATTGATAACTTGGATAGTACTTGGGCCAGGTGTTTCAATATATCATAATTTTGATCCAAAGGTCTACGTTTCGTAACAGGAACATGTGTTTTAGTAGGTGCCTTAGAAGTTGATGGTTTGTTATTTGATGCATATTTTACCAGGATAGGAGTTGGTAATACTCCTGAATTTGGAATATTAGACTGATTAGGTCTATTAAATTGCTGAGAGGAAGAAGATGGACCCTTCAACCGATCTTCCAGAATAATTGTTCTAGGGTTGAGTCTGCTTTGTGTGGAAGAACTTTCTTGTTCTTTTTGAGCTCGTTGAAGGGCTCTACCATGATTTTCTACTGCATACACAGTTCTAGAAGGGGTAGAATTGGAATAGTGGCCTCTGAATGATCCTTGTCTTCCCCTATATCCTGAGCCTCTGGAACTTCCTATAATTCCTCTATTTGATATAAGGAATTCGGGCTCATCAAAATCGAAACTACAACTGGCATATGGATCTGTTAATTGAATCATATTAACATAACCAAAAATCAACTCTTCATCCAATGAAAAATCTGCCTGATTAACCTATTTAGGTTGTGCTGTTTGGTGGGGCGGTGCCAGTGAATTTGAAGTAGATGGCATAAAGTCTGCCAGAGTCAAAGACAACTTAGGCTTTGACACATACTCATCTTCTTCTGATTCTTTTTCCTTATTTGAATCATGCCGTTTCTTTAAGGATTTTATCTCTGATGAAGAGGGTTTTACTATGGCATTCATGGCAGAAGGCACAATTGGTTTCTTCAATTGTATTTTCAAAATAGCATGAGTTCGGTTGATCATCTTTCTGACCATCCAACCATCATATTTTTGTGCATTTTTGTTCTTAACTTCTTGCCACTCACCTTCCTCCTCTGGAACTATAGCAGTAACACATGCTACTTGAGCTGAAGAACCTTTTAATTTGACTTGTCTCGAGCCGACCATCTCTTTTAGGAGGTCTTTGAAGACAAAACCCTCCTGGATGGGATTCCCCAACATTTGATGAAAGGGGCAATAATTGGGATGGTCTTCATCTCCTTCCTTGTTTGGCCTTTTGGGCCATGGAAACTGAACCAAATTATTTTCCAGATCCTAAATGAAGTAACCAGGAACTTCTTCATTTCGGAAAGAGTAAAATTTGATTTTAAAATCCTCAAATTATTTTCGTCTTTGATCTCTTTGATCATCTTGAAGAAAAGGCCTCTGTTGTTGATGCTCAGGAGGTGGAGCCCTTCAAGAAGATGATGGTTTTGAAGTAAAAGCAGGTACAGGTGCTTGTTTAAGCATAACTGTAGCAGTCTCTGCTTTACCCATTCTCCTTCCTGGAGCTGATGGAATTACACGAGCTTTATCCTTAGTCTTTATAATAGAATCTTCAATCTGTTGATAAATTGAAGTAAGGTCTCGAGACCCTCCTTTATATTTCACAGGGATCAACAGTGTACGCAACTCATCACGTAAATTCGCTACACAGATTGGAAACAGTTCTTCCTGAGGGAGTGCTAAGCTTAGGGAATATGTTAATCCCTTCCAGCGAGCAATGAAATCTGAGACCATTTCATTATACCTTTGCTTTCAGTTTTTAAGATAAAAAACTGTTGTCTTTGGCAACATTGAGCTGAAATGAAGAAGGAATTTTTGGCGAAGATCTTCCCACCAGATAATTGACTGAGATTGCAAGCTTGTGTACCAAACAAAAGCTGGTCCTTGCAAGGTTTGCACGAAGCATATGAGTTTCACTGCTTCTTGCGGTTCCAGAGTTCCCATCATAGGATCACAACAATACACATAATTGCATCAAATGCTGTTCAAGATCACCTGATCCATTGAAAATAGGGAATACAGGGTTCCCAAAACTTGATGGGGGAAGGATTGAATCTACCCATTCAGGGTAAGCTCTCTTTTCTGGTTGAACCTGTGCACGATTCTCTTCCATAGTCTCTAACTGAGATATTAATGACTCAATGGTAGTTATTAAATTTTGAGAAACATCTGTTCGAACTTGGACTTGGGCAGGTGCAATGACTGGAGCTGGTACAGATGTGGTCGCTGGTACGACAACTGATGGTAGCACTGCCAATTGTTGTTGTACTTGACCCGTGGGATTATACCTGTGAGGGTGTACTCATAGAGGAGGATATTATTGATCCATCTCAGTAACTGCAACAAAATCCCTTGGCTGACTGACTCCAGCACGCTTAGGAAGAAGACTACCCAGAAGTAGTTCTACATTCAACCTTCTCAATTCCTTCATTTCTTCCTCCTATTGTGAAAATCTTTTCTCTAGTGAGAGAGATTGGACTTCTTCAGAGGAAGGGTATGTAACATTATTCTTTCATTTCCCCTTGTTAGATCCATTTCATAGAGGTGGAAGTGGGTTACTTGAAGGATTACCTAGATTCTGGGTAATCCTTTGATTTCGTGTACGCACACCTTCTTCATTTGTGTCTGTACGTACAACTTCTGGAGAAGGAACCTCTTCATCTGAGTCCCCTGAGTGAGAATCATGTTCTAGAGGATCAACAACAACGGCATTAATGACATTAATTGATGCATAATGCATCACATCCCTTCTATCAGCATTTCTATGATATTGTCTTCTACCATGCTCCTGATGATACATTAATTTTTATTGATTTGATCCCTCAGGAACTTCTTGGCAAACCGTAATTTGGAGAGAATATCCTGATAATTTGGCTCTTCATTCCTCTTGTGGCTTCTTCCCCAACCAAGAGAAGACCGACTTTTACTGAGGAGGGGATTGATGATTTGAAAAAGTCTCTAGTCCGGTGGACTAGGGCTGTTCTTGTTGCCTTTGCTCAACTCCTCGAATCCTATTTATTGATTCCGAGGGATAGGTTAAAAGAGTCCCCAGTTTGGAGATCTGTGGTGGATCTTGACATGCTATGTCTGAGAATTTCTTAAAATCCCTCCTAATCTTGCGAACCTTGGTCCAGAAATTAGCTGGATGCATCAATCGATATCCACTTTTATCACCCGATTCAAAAGACCATTGGATGATTTCTGACACTTCTGTCACTTGATGATGTGCTTACTCCATACTAGAGGCTTGTTCAATATTCTCGTTTGCTTGATGTAGGAGTAATTCAACAACTTGTTCTCTGTATTCATGATTTTGAGAGGAACTAGTTGAATCCTGTTCATGGTCAAGTTTTTGATTACAAACAAAACCCATTGACTGTGGTCGGCCACAAACAATAACATTTCAAGAGACCATTTTTAGAGGGCTTTGCTGACTAGAGAGTATAGTGAAATGTAGTGCTCCATGAACACCCCATCCTCTAACATGAATACCATATGGGGAATTGGCAATTAACTGGCACAATCTTCTTAGTGCGCCAAGGCATGAACGTTGAAGGGCACTCTGCTGCTTTTCAGCCTTCGGATATCGAGAGACTGATAGAGATGCCAAATCAATATGACGTTGTAACCCTTCTATTATCTTAAAATAATTTTTATATTTATCATAAGATAATACTTTCTTTTTCAACTGACAAAGAGTATTCCATATGTTAAGACGAATATCATGAATTCCATCTTCCATCAACATCTCTGGAATGTCATACTGAGAGTCATCCAGAGGCCAAAACATGACTGGAACTTCACCCTTCTCCAGTTGTTTTCTCATGTTCAACATTTACTCTTTATCATTCAATGAAGATTCTTCTACATGATTTGACCAGAGCTGGTGTTTCCTTGTTTCTTCATTAGATTCAACAAGATTGGTAGATAAATCACAGATCAAACTAGAAGTTTCATGACTTAGGGGTGGTTCAGAGAACAACCTACACCCTGAGCTATCTCTTTGTTGAGAAAGTATTTTGCCTGCTAGCGATGAAGCATCAGACATGACTGGTTTCGCATTTGCAAGTGCCTCAAGATAAGAGGGCTTTCTCTGCACTACATTGTCCACTGGATCATTTTCCGGGAAATTTGCATCACTACTGTAGAGAGGACTTTCGCAGCGAAATTCATCATCATGGGGAGGACCACCATGGTGTGTTACAAAAAAAGATGAGATCTCTTGCTCCTTGGTCTTCTGGCCACACAGAGGGTTATTGTAGCTCTAATCTGAAATGAAACTTCAAGATCAATCGAACTATCATGAAGAAAGCCTTCATAAGGAAGTGTCTGTTAAATACCATCAGAATTAATGTTCCCACTATTGGTAAATGAGGGAGTATAATCTTGGATTCCAACAGATAATTTTCCGAGGGATTCAAGAACTCTAGCATCAAGAAAGGCCTTGTTACAGATTGTATCTTGAACTCTTGACTATGCTGGGCGGGTATTCTTCTTAGACGCCTTCTTACTCGCCTTGGAAACCACTTGTTGACGAAAGTGGCTACTCTAAGCAGGTGTATGAGCCCGATCAGGAGAGATGGACATATTAGGCTAACGATCTCTACTCAAATCAGGTGTATGTGCCTGACTTGGTTGTCCGCATGATATAGGGGAATATGCCCCACAACCCTCTTGGACAGAAAAAGATGTGTGTGTCTGTTTCGGAGTGAGCTGTTGATTTGTCACTCCACTGGTAGGGATAGATTTATGTGTCTTTCCCTGAGATGCTGCTAAAGATGTTATAATATCCTGACTAGCATCCAGAATATGAGCAGGGATTTTCTTCTTCTCTTTCACCATTGATAGAATATTCTTGGTGACTTTAGCTGCCGGAACGAGGATATATGTCCATTATGTGCTTTGAGTAGGTGTGTGTACATGCTCTTGTCCTCCTTTTCCTATCAGTGAATCCTGACAGTACTCAAGTGTGGGGGAAGAGAGTTGAGTCTGCCTCCTATTTATCACCAGAGCTTTCCGACTGACTTCTCTGAGTGCTACCAAGCGAGACTGTTGGTATGCTTGATCAATACTAGTAGGTGTATGTGCCTGCTGATTGTAATTCGCCGAACGTGGTTGACGAGATCCATTATATGTAGTCATATGAGCCTGTGGACTAGCTGATAATGTATAAACAGGTGTATGTTCCTGCCTATAGTACTCCACCAGAATTTCCTGGCGAGATTGGTGTGATGCTACCAGACGAGTCTGATGGACAACAGAATTAAAAAGGACGGGTGTATGTGCCCAATCGTTGTTTGCCACCAAGTTAGGTTGGTGGAATTCTATGGAGATAGCAAAGATAAGAACCTGCCCACTGTTGACCGGATTTATCTTCTGGTGATTCGTCTTGCCTGCTCGGGTTTGAGGAACCTGAGCCAAACGCCTGGGGTCGATACCCTCACCATGTTGAGGGCGCACTGCCGCACGAGTCTGGTGGAGATTGTTGAGGGGAGCCCTCAGGAAGGACTCCTTATTCCTTGAATTAAGGCCCTGAGGGACCTTCTCATTCACCTACCCAGAATATGGGAGGGAATGGTGATTGCATTATGGGGATAACGACTCGAAACGGTTGGATACGGTAGTTAGCACTGCCTGTTTCTTGATCACGGGTCTTCGCTGTCTGGAAGACCAGGGTGAATTGTTCACTTAGAGGGATTGTCGAGTAGCCTCCAGAGTTGGAATGGTACTGTGTTGATGGTACTCCTTAACCAGCACATTTGATACCCAGCGTTGAAGACGCTGAGTAGGTGATGTCATCCTCAGAGCGGACAATGATCCAGTAGGAGTACCAGCAGTGGCATTTGCAGCCGGAGTTTTCACAGAAGAGGTTTTCACAGATGTGAACTTAAGAGAATCCATTCTGGAAATGCAGAGGATCTTGGAAAAGAGTGCCTATTTGATATAATAGATATAATCAAGATAAGTCCGGCCACTACATCTTTTGGATGAGAAAATATGTCATTTATTTCTTTGTTGGCCCTCTCATTGTGTTAAAATAGGGGCCTAACAAATAATAAAATCATCATTTTAACTTGGTTAAGGATTCATGTCGGTTTCACCATTTTTTGTTTCCTCTGGAATTGGGGATGACCTTATTGATTGAAGGTTCAAACATTCCAATCGGTTTCGAACAGGTTTGTTCATAGAATCAGAAACATCGAATGATTCCATATCCATTTGGACATACTTTCCAAAGGTAGGTGCTCATTAGTTGTGGATTGATGAGGCTTAGGAATTTTCATTGGTAGAGAGGATGGGAGGTCAGACTCATCACACCTTTTTTAGGGGAATTATTGTCTCCTCTGGGACTCTCTTTATAGATTTAAGTTATGTTTGTGAATCTTTATTACATTACCAAGTATAAAATGTTCTTTCCTTTAAATCTGACAATCAATTATTGATATGAAGAAAATTTTAGATAATCTTATATGTATTCAAGGTTATTCATCGATATAGAATCATCTGTATTTGTTAGAGATTCTTAGTTGATGGTATCCTTAAATACATAAAAGTCTCTTGGTCATTATGATGACCATACTGGTTTTAAAGCCACTCAATGGGGCACTTGAAGTTTATTGTCATTCAGGAGGACATGTATTATTTTAGAGTTGGGATCGTACCCGCTGATGGGATACCTATGTATCCTTTGTTTTGGAAAAGAAATCAGAACCCACAGAGTTCGAGTAAGGGAGTATGATGTTTATGCATGATTGATGGATCAAATAAAGAAGTCATGATTACTTTTACACTCTAAGCTCACGTGAGTCATGCTCGGTGTGATAAACAAGAGGTATTGGTGAAACTAGACAAGTTCTCCATGCAATGATGTGGGGCTTATGTATGTATGATTTCCCAAATAGATGAGGATTAAGATTTACTTTAGGGAATAAATCCATGAACAAGGTCCATTAAGGTATATGTGCTTCATAGAGATTTGGATAGTCTAATCTTGGGGCTTACTCCTAAAGAAGATTCCCAAGTTAGGAGGGGACTTATGATTGGGTTTTACTCCTGAGAAGGAAGCCCATATCAAGAGGAATCATGAATGGTTAAGAGAAAATAAGACTGGGGCTTATTCTTAAGGAGGAGGCCTAGGGTAAAGGGATTTGAAACATAAGGGACTTGGGGATTATTCCTAAATAGGATGCCCATATTTGAGACTGAGACATATTCCTAAAAAGGATCCCCAGGTTAGGGGACTTGAGGCTTACTCCTGAAAAGGAAGCCCATATTAATTGTGGATTTGGGGCTTACTCCTAATGAGGATGCCCAAATTAATGAGGATTTGGACTGGGGTTTACTCTTGAAAAGGAGTCCCAGTTTAAGGGTTCTCTCATCTTAAAGGATGAGGTTGAATGAATTAACTCTCAAACTATAGTGACATAAAGATTTGAAAATCACTATGTTTTGAGAGATGTTTCATGGATATCCTTTCAGATAAGGAAGTCAACCAAGAAAACATGCCATAAATGGATTTGAAGAGTGTCTTGAAGACTGAATCTTGAATAGGATAAGTGGAATGGAATAAGAGGGGTTAAATGTCCAGGAAGGGCACCCAAAAAGAGATGGGCATGCAAGTCCTGACAGGCACGCAGGTACTACATGGGTGCGCAAGTATTGGTCGCGCAGGTATACCTAACCGACACATGGGTACATGCGCGATCCTTGACCTATAGAGTAGTACTTGGGAAATTCTTGACCAAAGCCTTTAGAATCATCCTGAGGTACTTCTAGAAGAGTGGCGCGCAAGTTTCAATGAATAGTTAAGGAGGCATATAAGTGTGTTTATTTCCCTTAAGGGAAAAACATTTAGGCTCACAAGTGTTAGTGATTTCTAACACTTAGACCTTATTCATCTTGTTTATACCTTCCATTATAGGTAAAGAATTACCTTATAAGTGTTCAGAAGACTTGAAGAAGATACTTGGGCGTTCAGAGATCTATATCTGAATTCTGGAAAAATTCCTCCTCTAATGGGCGGCCCACTGGGGGTATTTATAGCCTGGAGAAGACCCTGAGCGGTTTTCAAAGAGGGCACGCAAGTCACTTGTGTGACCATTAGGCGGCACACAAGTATACTTGCACGACAGTAAGGGAACTTGCGCGACCTAAGGTCCTTTGACTCCTTTTTCATTCCTTTGAAGATTTTTGATGTTCTCTTCAAAGGATGAATCAATTTGTGCTAAGTCATTTCCCTTTCCATTCCTTTAGACAATTTGACGAAAAGGAGCGTCAACAATGTCATTGATGAAACAAACACAAAATAATCCAGGAATTTATTGAAGATTATATTCATCAATTCCATGAATACCACCAATGCATTCATCATACCAAACAACATAAAAAAATGGTCATGCAATCCATACCAACTCTTAAAAGAATTTTGGGGAATGCCAGATGGGGTCACCCTCAAATGATGGTACCCTAACCTCAATTATATCTTAGAGAATATTCCAGCACATCTCAGCTGATTTAATAGATCATCAATGTATATAAGGGGATAGTGATTATAAACTTTCATCTGGTTCAGCCTCCGATAATCCACACTTATTCAGAAATCCCCATTAGCCTTTTTTAAAAAGTGAACATAAGAACCCCACATTAAAGTACTAGTTCGTATAAATCCCTTAAATTATAGATCTTCAAACTAAAATTTCAACTCATGAAACTTTTCTGGTTCCATCCTGTAAGAATGTATATAAAATAGACATAATCAAAAACACCAACCTGATCCTAAACATGATCTCCCAATTTGGTGATAATACAGAGAACTCTTCTAGAAATATGTCTTGAAAATGGCTTACCATTGGATGAAAAGTATTATGTTACATTCCACTATCATCTAGAATAATTCCTACTGTTTGAGCCATGAGAAAATCTAATATACACTGAATTGGTCTTTCATAACCAGCTTGAAGATCCCACTCCCTTGGCTGACAATAACTCCCCCTTATGGATATAGAAAGTCAAATCCCCTTTAGCAATAATCGATGTGCACCTGGTATAGAACTAGAAAATCCATACTAAGAACCAAATGGAATCCTTCCATTTCTAGAAAAAACATATTCCCAAGGATACATTAACCACCAATTTCAGGAGAACACTAATTGAGCATTTAGTACCCTTTTATCACAACCATATAGGCATGTTAATGGTCATAATTCCATCCAAGATCTATAAAAAACAAAAATGATTACAAATTGGGAAAATAGAAAGGAATTAAATGCTCTTATATTCAATGAAATTCACATTGGGGTAAATGATATATGGATTGTACCTCTGATTTTAGAAGGTCATTCATCCAAAACAAATATGAGAAGACTTAATATCATGAAACTAAATTACACATCCATCATTGGATCTAGTCTGAATTCATTGTTATTATCAATATATATAGTATTGTCTCTCTGTATATAAGGTAACACATTCCTAACCTCAAGTTGAATATCTAGTGGAAATACAACTACATTTTTATTGAGGGGTATTTTATTCCTTCCCAAAATATTGTTCTTATCATGATCCCATGATACTTCCCTATAAACATGGGCCACTTATTTTTTTTGGATATGAACCCTTCTCCTAAAAGCATGAAATTCCACAGTGGGATAAGTTCACTAGAGGATCTTGTGTCCAATCCCCCCATATTGAAAATATGACACTATGCTGCGATCCTATGATGACTTTATAGTCCCCTAGATTCTCTTCACACAAGTTCTATAGTAATAACTATCATAGAATTTTTTCTTGATTCTAGAAGAAGAGTTCCCTAATCACCCACCTAAGACTACATGACTTCCATTTGGGTCCTCCATCTAGATCCCTTTTGGGATGAGAGATTGATTCATTACATATACAATGTTTCTTATGTGGAATAAATTTTCCTATGAATTTATCTAATAGAGAATCCAATCATTTAATCATTTGTTCTTAGAGACCTAATATACAACAGAATATTAATCTAAAAATTATAGTTTCATGAAGAATACCTCATATCCCATTACTGATGTTGGCCCCAAAATTTCATCTAATGTCAAAAATGGATAATTTAGAATGAAAAAATAATGCATTACACCCCGAAGGATCATTTTTAGGATGATGAGTGTGTTGTGTGAATGTTTTGGCTCCTATTCACAAGGGTATCATTTCACAAGAAGATTCCCTTCATTCCAAAGGCGATGAGATTTTTTATGTCTTCCTTCAAGGGATACAGGATTTCCAAGGACAAAATATTCAAGATAGAAGGGTTTTATGTAATAAATTATTTATATGAGAAACATTAACCTTTTCTCACCAAAGGTAATGTAATATAGGCGTGTTGCATGACCTATATACAATGGCATTAGAATAATCCACATGATAATCACATTCCATTCCCAAGGAATTTCACTCCCACCAGTGAATATTTTGCCTAAAAATATCAACTCAACCCTCCCTTAGGGAGGCTCTTTATATGATGAAACACTATTACCATGCATGAAAGTACTCCTCTTCCTTAAAATCACACAACATGTAAGACACATGGTAGATAATATTTAGTGATCGACCTCATGTGTGTGAAAAAATGACTTGACCCATGGTTGATTGATCCTAAAAAAATACTATAAATGCAGTGAAGGTTAATTCAACATAAGATACTTGCTTTTAACCTTGTTTTGGGAAAAAAATAAACCGTTCTTACACCTTTCCTATGAGAATTAATGTAATTCCCTTGTTCTAGAGATCCCTTCCCACACAATTCTTATGCACAACCCAACCTAATTTCACGTAACAATTTCTTGGTCCCCCACCAGATGTTACTATGCCTATAATTTTTCCCTACCTTTTACCTTTGAGCATAGGTATTATAATAAATATTTCATTTGATCATAGGGAGTCTAACATGGACCCTATTAATGGCCACTCCTCCACGGTAGTCTCAACACCATTTTACACCCAAAGGGGTATGAGCGGTGGTCACATATTCCCAAGGGGTGAGGAGTGAGTCCCCCCAGACTCGAGATTCATGATGTAAAACATCCTAGTTCCACCTACTTATTTCCTGACATTAAATTTCATCACATCCTGGTCTTATGATGTTAAACTACACAACAAAGTCATTATAACATGATGTGAAACTGTAGCCTTACCTTGTATAATAAATGTGGGATATCTCATGTGTGACCTATATGGGATGAGATCCTTCGGGCAGCTCAATGCATAATCCTTACACCATACCAACCAAGATAAATCCTATTTCAAAGGGTATTTTCCATGAATAATCCCCACACCATCCCTTGTTTATTCTCCTTTAGAGACACAATAATTCTTAATGCATGGTTTTAAAATACATGGATCAGTCCTATCACACGACCTTAAATTGTGACATCAAACTACATGGGTTTTGATATCTTTATTATAAATAGGTTATTTAGAATGACTATTTAAGGTTAAATCCTGATATTGGTAAACTTTTAGGTGTGACATCATATCTCCCAGGGATGGACCTCTCAGATCCATCTCCATGAGGCGTTATGATCCACAACTATAGATCTACCTATAATGGGAATTTTGATCTATTTGTAAGCATCAAGGCATGACATATTCCCTACTATAGACACAACTCATATATTGGAATCTATGGAGATTCTTGATCCAAAATTCTATATCATCTTATATGAGGTGTTCTGATCCATCGGTAAACTATCCAGGTTTGGCATCTTCCATTCTAGGGACACACCTCTCAGATCCTCCTCGACGGGGCATCCTAATCCACAACACTGTATCCACCACCAAGGATAATTCTGATCCATCCATCTTGTACCAACAAGATATTAACCCTATTATAGTCTCCACATGACGTTAAAATCATTCCCCAATTCATATTAGTAAGACATCCCTACACATATCCATAGGACGTAAAACTTTTGTCTAACCCAAACTGCTACCCCCTGGATAGGTAAGGGATTCCTGAGGTAAAAATGATTAGAATAAATACACTTCTAGAATTGGTAACTCATGATCCAAATGGTATTACTTGGTTTAAATTCCTAATATATATCATATGAGATTCCCTCCTTAGAGAAAGATTCACAGGTGACCAATGCGCCCAATGTCAGGACATGCCCAATGATGCCCAACATGACTACTTTCCTAACCAAAGGTTTTTTTACCTTGTATAATAAAATTTAATTAACCATTATCCACAAATATATGGAACCAATAATGAGTTACACAAACACAATATCATATATTTTGGAGACTTGTACTTGGAGCCAATATTTAAGGAGGAATCCATTGAAGGAAGAACCGATAACCATCATCCCATTTTGATCAAGGGGTAGACATTTACAATGAAAGTGGTGAAAAATTCCCACCTATATAATGTCGGAATACATGGAAATATAAAGAAACAATATTCATCATGTGTCGACATGTGTGTGGTCCCCAGCTAAAGCATTGGAAATAAAAATAGCGAACCGGATGTGAGCCTCTTCTCCTCAACAAGGGGACCATTACCCTTAGTGAATCAGTGGATTATCATGTCACTAAAATCAATATTCTGGCACCATGTAACACCAAGAAAAATGGGGGGCCCAATATGGAACTCACCTACACATTGGGTCACTTAACATTGGGAATTCTAGGTTTTTTGAAATCATCAGTATTGATACATCTATACTTAAAAAGATTGGATAACTCTAGGGAATTTGGCATCATTTTCCTTATAATGGCATTGAATGATGAATCAAGATGCCTTTAAGGAAACCAACTATAAGAAATCAATATCCCAATGAATATAAGAAATGGGTAAGGAGAAACATTGATGTGGTAATCCCACACAACTCCTCCTCCTCCATGACTCCCACTATGAATTCAACTATAGGGTTCCCACAACCCATCTCACACTAATAAATCATCTAGAAAAATGTTATTAACACCCATTAATGTTAGTATGAATAGGAATGGGTCATTCCCACAAGTGGTATGGACCTCTAGGACATAATGGCATCATTTCCCCACTGATGTCACCACCCCTAAAGAATTATCTAGAGGAAATCACCCCTTATTCCAATAGAAAACCACATTAGGAGTCTCTCCTCAAAGAGGTCCTATGTTTCTGTTCCCTATGTTGAGGAGGCAGGGTATTACTGAGTCACTCTAGACATGACTAAATACTAGGAGCTACTAAGGAGGGATCCCACCATGCCCCATTAACTCTAGTAATGATTGGTTCCTCAGGATAAGGAATTGGTGGACTTTACCACTTCTCTAATAGCGCTACTCTAATCCACCAAACGCCAACATCAGTGGGTGGATCAGGAGAATCACTAAAAAGGGAAATTTTCTTCTACATCTCTAGTGACCTATGATACTAAAGGAACATTCCATGAGATCCATGAAACATGAGAACATGGATCTTTCTTCACCTGATTGGGATCAAGACCCCATCCACCTCATAGGCAGGTCACGTTTACCCTTTCAATCATTGGCACCACTGACAACCATTTTGAGCTAACCTGTAAGGATGTGAAAAAGTTTAGAGGTCCTTACCAAACTATCCTGGATCTATCTAGAGGTCCTCCATGATAAATTTAACAACTAGTACGAAGGCCCTACCCATACTCTAGATTATTAGATTGGAGATTCTCCTCATGCTAATGAAGTACCCTACCCTAAAGAACCAGACCATGGATAAAGGATAGAAACTCAATTCCAATGGATAAATCCTAAAAAAGACCATGTAATCATCGACATTATCGATATTTATGATTACAAGGACATATATGAATCAATAATGGAACCTACACCATGACTAATAGTGTATAAAGAAATATCCCTATGGGTGAGATTCTCCATCTCAGATGTTGCGATCCACAAGATCCCCAGATCCCTACATAGTTATATGTATGTGGGGAAGTTCTATCCACATTCCATGGGATCATGACACAACCATATATTTCACTACCAGTTTCCCTTTTCATTACCTATACACAAGACATAAGGGATAAGTTATGGTTTTAGATGACTCCTCTATATGGTGATAATAGCATTGAGCAACAAATGAGTGTTTATTTCCTCGTAAATGAGTTAATAGTGAACAACCATTCATCAAAAGTTATGATGATGTAGTTGGTGCTGCACCCTAAAAATACCCTAGTATGGAGTGAAAAATTGACGCATGCAATGGATCCTCTACTAGACAACTAGCCTCTAAACTGATCCAAATCTGTACCACCAACCATCTCTTTTCTAGCACAAATCATAGTTTGTGATGACCAATAATATTTACCTTACTTTGAAAAAGTGTTCATGTTGTAGGTTATGTCCAATGATGAGCTATCAGTGGTGTTCTAGACCTTAGAAACTCCCAACATTGATATCCCAAAATCATTTAATAGGGGAAAAGATGCATGTTTCCACCAGATCATCTGGGTGACACTTAAATGACTCTATGATCATTAGTTGTCTTACCCAAGAAGCCTAGGGAACCTTGAGGACATCGAACAACAATGCCAAAACGATGTGTTGGAAGTGCTACTAGTGGATCAGTGCCATGAATCATGTGGATACTACTATAACATGCAACATAGATACATCAAGAGTCTCATAATACTCTTCCAGATTCTAGAAGAGGAATATTCACATGTCTAGATTATGAGTTAGGAATAGTAAAATTCTCTCTACTTCATACCTATCTTGCAAAAACCTAATCAACTCATTGATGATGAGGGTTTTCCTCTAGGTACCATTATGATAACTATGGTCATCTAAAACCTACCATGAGATTTGGGAGATATGGAAACCGACCTAGAGCATGTCATGGAAAACTAGGAAAAAGTTGTGGCACTATACCAGGAGGACCCTCATAAAGGTTTCCTCACCAACCAGAAAATGTAGGTTATTGGCCTTGGGGATTCATCTACTGAGGAAATGTTACCTTCCCATCAGAACATTGATAAAGTAAAGGCACATTTTTTTCAATCTGATCCATACGAGGTTGTGCTAAAAACAGAGGTAGATCCCATGGTACATTTCTTACTTCAATATCTTGTCATGCAGAAAAATATCACTACTAATATCATGAAAGATTGGTGACTAGATTATGACACTACTCAATGATATTTCCTTTATCCTCCAAGAGGGAAATATGTAATTCTCTTATAGATTTTTGTAGTCTAACTTGGTAACCTCATTCGTATAGACATAGTATAGGTAGGAGTATATGGATAGTGGATGAGGTATGAGTCATCGAACACACCTTAGTAGCATAATTATCCTCCACAGGACCTTGGTCGAGCTTCTCCATGAGATTGTAAGACTTCTTTCTGAGTTGAAGAGCCTGTCAATGAAATGGTGGTTAGAAATTATAATCAAGGGAGAGACACTCAGTGAGATGATTTTATTGATGATATCATTTCTTACCTTGAGGCTCTGGGGATGTGAAAAGTGAATATCCCACCTGAAATAAAGATGTACCCAGAATGAGTGGATGACATGAGAACACCCCCATTATTTGGGATCCTTGCTTTTTCTCTTCAATGGTATGAGAGACCCATTTCATACCTTAGATAACATAATATCAAGGTTTGGACCCAAGTTGAGAACCTTAGAGCTATTAGAAGCTACAATGTTTCAGCATTTCAACCATATATTAGAAGGAACTATATTTTCTTGATATAACCAGTTTCTGATAGGGCCCATCGCTAGTTGGAAATTGTAACACCTGATACTTTTATGAGAAATATTTTTTTTATGTTATATAAATCATCAAAGGAATCTTTCACTACACACAATACTAGCTTGGCTTGCTTTACACGCAACCGCGGCCTTCCTCGATAGGTTGCGTCGTACACAATACCGAGTTTCACTAAACAACGATATGCTTTTAAAATATTATTAAAACTAGCCGTTATGAATATTATTAACTGAATTTTGAATTTTATAACATTTTAATTCAACTTATACATTTTCTAGAATGAGGTATGAAAGCAAAATCAGTTTTTTGGATAAAAGAAGTATTTTTCAAAAAATGCAGTTTTTCTGCCTTTTGATGGCGCACCCACATTAAATATTGTTTTTGACAAGTTTATAAGTTAAATTTGAAAAAATAAAATTCTTATTTTGAATCAGGGTATAAAAATTTACTTTGGATAAATTTTTGATATTTTTCTGATAACATTCATATTTTGATGAATAGCAAAAATACGCCAATTTTTAATTAAAAACAACTTTTTTCATTGAGATAATTTATATAGATAAATTATAATATTTAATGGTTTTAAGGTATAAATATAATATATTTTTACCATTTAATATAATGTATTTCATTAGAATTAATTTCACATTGAATTCATAGGTAAAAACATTTCAATCTTTGGCACTGTTTTAACTTCTAAAACTCGTTTTCTTAACAATGAGATTTATTTTAAATTAATTACTGCAACTTATATGTTTTGAATTTTGAAAAATTGATTCCATATTCGGAATCAGTGGGTCTAAATTATGTTAATAAGCTACTTTTTATTTTTGGGAATTATGAATAGTAACTACGTTAAATTTTATTTATCATAGTTAAAGGTAAATCAGGTAATTAAGGGTAAATATAAGATTATAAAATTACCCTAACACCTGAAAAAATCCTATTGGATGACTAAACTTCGACCCATATCACCTAAGGGTCATATTAGATTCATTTAATGGACTTTTTTCCATGAAAATAATTTAATTATTATTAAAACCAAAGAATGTGACAACATGTCACTTTCTTAAATCTTATAAGTATATTAATTTTAATTTAGTGATAAACTTAATGAAACTTCGAACATGAATAGTCTCAGGAAATCTAATATATTTATATACATGATAAGAATTTATTTATAATTTTTAGGGATTAAATAATTATCATTAATTATGACACAATAGTGATGTTGAAATTATTTTATTAATTAAAATATCAAATAAATGGTTTTAAAAATATTAAAATAAATATTATATGAACTATTTAATGTGCTCCAATAATTTTCTAGATACATATGACATTTTATGGATCAATTAAAGATTTTAGTTTGAACATATCTTCTGTATATATTTTATTTAAACTCAAATAAATGAATAGTGTCAAAATTGACACTATTGTTATTTTTTAAAAATAAAATATTATAAAATTGTTTAAAAATCACAAAAATATTTTAAAATTATAAATTAAAATTTATATGTTCTGAAATTTCATAAAGTGTCAAGTTATGGAAAATTTACAACACATATGTAATTGTTTATAATAATTTAAAATTTAGAATATTATTACCATAAATAAAATTAAATTGATAAATAAGGATAAGTCAAGTTGTTAATGTTTAAAATAAATTCCTAACATGTCTAAATTTTATTGGTTGATGCGATTACAACCCTATCTCATCTAGGATTTGGATATGAGTCATTTGTGAAGTTTTTAAGTGGGGTTGGGATTTAATATAAACTAATATTTCTTATATTTCTAAAGGTGCCCCTCTCATCCCTTATAAAAGGGAACCTCCTCCCTCTCCTCCTCACACCAATTTGAGCCTTCAATATCGGCCAATCCCTATCAATTTCACTTCCCCACTTCCCTATAAATTTCTTATAGGTCCTGGTATTCTTCAAAGACCAATTGTAGTGCCCTAAGAGGAGGTCTCAAAGAGGTGCTTCAAAGAAGAGGTAATGCCCGTTACCGATTCTTTCATCTTTATTTATTCTTCCACTTCTTCTTCTTTAGTTGTTTCATTATTAAGTAATAACATAATTATCAATCATATACTGATATTTTATTATAAGTATGAAACAACCCTATTTCACCATCTATCCATCCTACGGAAAATGAAATCACCGCGCGTGCGTACGTACGGAATACCGTCTCCACGCCGTGGTGTAATCTATTTTCCCCCACCAACATACTTGGATAGGTATAATGGTGTAAATAATAACTATATATTATTATTTTAAAGTCATATTGATTCTGAAATAGTATACATACACTCCAATATAGTTCCACGATCATGGGAACGATATCATCGCTCGTGCGTACGTACGGAATACTGTCTCCATGATGTGATGCGACTCGTTCTACATGATCTTCATTGAATAATGATTATATAAATTAATTTAATGAATTAATATGATATATATTACACTAATAAAATTCTGGAAATGAGGTATCTATAACTTAAAGAGAAGAATAATAATTTATTCGACAAAACACACATAAGAAAAAAAAGTAATAAACACCCGAATAACAAGTAATAATGAAATATTACTAATAAGAAGCTAAGAATATGACCATATATGATATCATAACAATACGTATGATTCTAGAATAAGTCAATAACATTATTTAAATCATTATACAAGAGGTTCAGACACTTACGAATCAAATCGTACCTAAGGTAAGGGAAATATCACAATCTCATTTTTATCCGAGATTGTTTATACTTTGGAATTTACTGTGGTATATTTTATCATCCACATCCATGTTTCCTCAATATGTAATATTTATATCCTTCTAAAATAGTTTATATCCAATTTTACCCTTCGGTGAGTTTTTAGTAAAAGATATGAAAGGAATCTTTTGTCATTTTTCGTACGAGGTACTTTTTGACTTTTCCGACAAAAGTATGAGAAGAATGTTTTCTTAACTTATACGACATGAATGGATTTTTAAAAAATTATTTCCAAGAAGCTTCCCTTACAAGTTTTCAATTTTATTTGTAATCAACTTCTTTTAGTTTAGAATTCTATGACATGTTAAGAAAGGAAAAGTGTTTTTGAAGTAGAAAGGATATTTTCCTCAAGAATGGAGTTCAAGTGTTTTATCAAAATTATTTTCCATCTAAGATAATAAAGGGTTGTATTTCTATCCCTATTATTACATTGATTTGATTATGTTGTGATGGAATTATTTTTATTCCTTTATCTTATATGAATTGTTTTATGATGTCATGATGTTTAAGACTCCCATTTTTATTACATGGGTTATGCTATGATGTATGGTTTATGATTTTGTGGAACACATAAGAATCATATCATTATGAGATGGGTGGGAACTATATCTCCCTCCAACTCATTGGGTAAATATTTTATATCTCATGAGATAGACATGGCTGGAGCGGCATGTTAAACCGGTTCAGTGAAACAGGACTGAAACGAGGAGTGAACTCGGTTCAGAAATGGAATTTGTCCACTAAGATAGTCTTGGAAATGAGTCTTGACTAATAAGAAATGATTCTCTATTATTATGTGTGTATGACACAAGGTTTCATGTTTTATGTTATGATTATTGGGATTACATTTCACTACCATGATTTATCCCATGTTATGAAATTATGATTTCTTTTGCAGGGTAAGATTTTCAAAATGTTATGTTCTTATGAATTTTATGTAATTGATAATTCTTTTGTTTACCCTTAATGAGTATTTCAGCTCACCCTTTTGTATGTATTCTTTCCCCAGGTCAGGAAGAAGGGTATTAAGTAAGATATGCCAAAAAGGGACTATAGATATGATGAAATAAATGGGAGACAATGTAGATGCTTTATGAACCAGTTGTCTATGTTTCCTAGTTTCTAAAGACACTATACCTATACGATCCTTTCATGGTTTTGTTATATGTTGTAATAAGAATGCTTTAATTTTGAAGTATTAACCATATATGTAAAGTATGGGTCGCTATAGTTGGTATCAGAGGAAAGGTATAGTCAATCTTTGGAAACTAGGATGTGAAAGCCTTAGTAAGAAACCTAAGGATATGTCTAAGCATAGAACACAATCTAAGTGTTTTAGAAATGGCCATGAACAACCTATGATAAGACCTTATGTGTGAAATTTTATTCTTGATTATGTGGTTTTCCTATTATAATTAGTGTTTCTCAAACTATTCTTCTTGGTTTTAATCAATGGCTGGAACCCGAAGAAACCATGTTAAAGAGGAATGCGACGGGGAATGCAATGATTGTCCCCCTGAGCAACCAAATGTTATGGGTACTGGAATAAAAAATCTTGTAGCCATGCTCACACAACTTTCTCAAGCTATGAATCATGCAGGACATCCAAACAAGTAAAGGAAGGAGCAACATTCTGTTGAATCCTTCATGAGGCAGCGTCTACATTCATTCAGCGGGTCTACTGATCCATTAGTTGCTGAACAATGTATTAGCACTACTGAAAAGATATTTTCAGTTCTTCAATGTTCTGAACATGATAAAGTCATCCTAACCGTTTATCGTTTGGAAGGTGATGCTGATCAATGGTGGAATCTTATCAAGAATACGAGGCCAAGAGATGAAATTGAGTCCATGGAATGGGATGAGTTCAAGAACTTATTTTTCAATAATTATTTCCCTCGTATTCTTCAAACAAAGATGGAGAAGGAGTTTCTTGAACTGAAGCAAAAGGATGATGAATTCATTGGTACCTATGAAGCAAATTTTACAAGACTTGCAAGGTATGCTTCCAGAATTATTATCCAACCTGAGAGTAAGATCGATCGATTCTTTAGTGGCTTAAAACCAAGTCTTCGAAGGGCATTAGCCATAAGGGACTTCAATAGCTACGAGGAAATTGTTCGATGTGCTCTCAAGGTTGAGATGAGGATTGGTGTAACCCATCACTCACATGGGTTTGATAAGAAGAGGAAAATGGAATTCAAAGGAAAATCTAAAGACCACACTAAAAAGAAGATGAGTTTTCCCTTATGCTCAAAGTGTGGAAAGAAACATGGATGAAATTGTCTTAAGGGAACAAGAAAATGTTATAAGTGTGGAAAAGAAGGTCATCGGGCAATTGAATGTCAAAATAATGGAAAAAGATGTCTAATGATGCAAACAAAGGAAGGGATACACAGAATGAACCTACTACACTTCAATGTTTCAAGTGCAAGGAGTTGGGGAATTATGAAAATAAATGCCTAAATCCAAGGGTTGATGATGATGATCGACGTCAATAAACTCTTAAGGCCAAAGACAAAGGAAAGTCACATGCAATTACTATCGGTGATGTGGAGTACGACAACGAAGTAGTGAGAGGTACACTTACCATCCACTCTAAATTTTCAAATGTTTTATTTGATTCTGGATCCACCCACTCTTTTATTTCTGAAGAATTTTCGAAGGGTATCACCGTATTACCTCAACAATTAGATGTTGAGTTGGATGTGACAACTCCTAATGGAACAAAAGTAGCATCAAAAGTTTACAATTCTTCTCCGATTGAAGTTTGTGGGAATGTGCTTCCTGCAAATATTGTGATCCTTCCTATAGTGGAATTTGATGTGATTCTTGGCATGGATTGGCTTTCTTTATATGGAGCTCATATCAATTTCCAAAGAAGGGAAGTCACATTTCATATTCCAGATCAATCTATGATCATCTATCGATGAAAGGATGAACATAACCTTCCAGTGGTAATTTCATCCATCTTATGGGTCTTGATTCCACTAAATGAAGGTTATTTATCTCAAATGGTTGGAGAGAAACTCATGATTAATAAAATGCCCATTGTACAGGAATTTGATGATGTCTTTCCAGAGGAATTTCCAGGTCTTCCACCAAATCGTGAAGTTGAGTTTTCAAAAGAACTTGTACCGGGTGCTTTGCCTATTTTAAAGACACCTTATAGAATGTCCCCAATTGAGTTGTAGGAATTGAAGAAGAAACTCCAAGAGAATCTTGATAAAGGATTCATATTCCCTAGTGCGTCACCTTGGGGAGCACATGTTCTGTTTGTTAAGAAGAAAGATGGATCAATGAGACTCTGAATTGATTATTGAGAACTTAACAAGATCATTATCAAGAACAAATATCCTCTCCCACGCATTGATGACATATTTGACCAACTACGTGGAGCTCAATACTTTTCCAAGATTGATCTTCGTTCAGGGTATCATCAATTAAGGGTCAAAAGGGTGAATATACCAAAGACGACTTTCCGTACAAGGTATAGACACTATGAATTTATAGTGATGCCATTTGGTCTTATTAATGCCCCTACTATCTTCATGGATATGATGAATAGAGTCTTTAGAGACTATCTTGATCAGTTTGTGGTAGTCTTTATAGATGATATTCTTGTCTATTCCAAGACCAAGGAAGAACATGAAGATCACTTGAGAATTGTATTGAAGACCCTATGAAAGGATAAGATTTATGCCAAATTTACCAATTGTAAATTTTGGCTTCAAAAAGTTTCATTTTTGGGTCACATAATCTCAAAAGAGGGGATATCTGTGGATCCAGCAAAAACAGAGGTTATCAAAATATGGTCGAGACCAACAATAGTAACTGAGATCCGACGTTTTCTTGGTTTGGATGGATATTACCGACGTTTTGTGAAATATTTTTCAAGGTTATCTAACCCACTCACCATGTTGACTCGAAAAGGATTTAAGTTTGTTTGGACAGAGGAATGTGAAGAAAATTTCAAAGATCTAAAAAGAAGGTTAGCTAGTGCACCTGTGCTCACACTACCTTGCAGTGGAGAAAGGTTTGTGATCTACAATGATGCATCCAAGAAGGGACTAGGATTTGTTCTCATGAAAAATGATATGGTGATAGCTTATTCCTCACGACAGTTGAAAATCCATGAGCAAAATTACCCAACTCATGATTTGGAGTTAGCTTCGGTAATCTTTGAATTAAAGATTTGGAGGCATTACCTTTATGGTGAAAGGTGTGATATTTATACTGATCATAAAAGTTTAAAGTATATTTTCACACAAAAGGAGTTGAATATGCGTCAAAGAAGATGGTTGGAGATGATTAAGGATTACGACTGCTCAATCCATTACCACCCTGGGAAAGCAAACAAGGTAGCAGACACATTAAGTCGACAAGACCATGCTAGCTTATCCATGATGAGGATCACAAAAGATCCAATATTTATGGATTTACAAAGGATGGATCTTGGAATTTTAATGGAAGGGGAGAAATCTTATCTTTCTCAAATGAATGTTCAACCATCTATACATGTGAAGATTCAAGAGGCACAGAAAGAAGATGTCGAGTTACAAAAGAAAGTGAGATATGTTCCTGAATTCAACCTTGATTGTGATAGGATAATAAAGTTCAGGAATCCGGTTTTTGTTCCTCCCATCCCTGAATTAAAGAAGGAGCTACTAGATGAGGCTCATAGTTCTTCATTCTCAATTCATCCTGGAAGCACAAAGATGTATAGAGACCTGAAAGAGTACTTTTGGTGGGATGGCATGAAAAGAGATGTTGCTGAATATGTCTCTCGATGCTTGGTTTTTCAGCAAGTTAAAGAAGAGAGATAGAAGTCTAAGGGTATGTTACAACCACTACCCATACCTGAATGGAAATGGGAAAACATCACTATGTACTTTGTCACCGGACTTCCTAAAACATCCAAAGGCAATAATGCTATCTGGGTCATAGTTGATCGTCTTACAAAGTTTGCACACTTCATTGCTATTAGAGAGGATTTCTCTCTAGATCATATTTCCAGGATATATTTAAAGGAAGTGGTAAGATTGCATGGATTACCACTTTCTATTATATCTGATCGGGATCCGAGGTTTACCTCAAAGTTCTGGAGAAGTCTTCAGCATACTCTGGATACAGAGTTGAGTTTCAGCACTACTTATCATCCTCATACAGACGGTCAGTCTGAGAGGACAATTCAAACTCTAGATGATATGTTGAGAGCTTTCTCTATAGATTTCAAAGGTAGTTGGGATCAACACCTACCTTTGGTGGAATTTTTTTATAATAATAGCTTTCACTCCAGTATTCAGATGGATCTTTATGAAGCTCTCTATGGAAAGAAATGCAGGACTCCAACTTGCTGGGATGATGTTGGGGAAAGAAAGCTATTAGGACCTGATCTCATTGATGAAATGGCAGAAAAGGTCAGATCTATTCAACAACACATAAGAGCAGCTCAAAGTCGATATAAAAGTTATGCCGAAAACTGAAGAAAAGACCTAGAGTTTGAAGTGGGTGATTAAGTGTTCTTATGAATATCTCCATGGAAGAGGGTCATGAGATTTGGAAAGAAGGGAAAGTTGATCCCTAGATATATCAGTCCTTTTGAAATTCTAGATTGTGTTGGAAAGGTAGCTTACCTATTGGCGCTTCCACCGAATCTCTCTCAAGTTCACGATGTGTTCCATGTATCTCTCCTGAGAAAGTACATACCTGATCCTTCACATGTACTCAGCTCAGAAGTTGTACCTATGGAACAAGATCTTTCTTATGAAGAATAGACGATAGAGATTCTGGATCATAGTGAAAAAGTCATACAGAACAAGACCACTCACTTGGTGAAAGTTTTATAGAGGAACCACCAATTAGAAGAAGCTACATTGGAGCTTGAGGATATGATGAGGGAGAGGTATCCTCATCTGTTTGTTACAAAGTGACGAATTTCGAGGGAGAAATTCATTTTAAGGGGGGTAGAATGTAACACCCGAGACTTTTATGAGAAATATTTTGTTTTTATGTTATATAAATCATCAAAGGAATCTTTCACTACACACAACACTAGCTTGACTTGCTTTACACGCAACCGCGACCTTCCTCGATAGCTTGCGTCGTACACATTACCGAGTTTCACTAAACAACGATATGCTATTAAAATATTATTCAAACTATCCATTATGAATAGTATTAACTAAATTTTTAATTTTATAACATTTTAATTCAACTTATACATTTTCTAGAATGAGGTATGAAAACAAAATCAGTTTTTTGGATAAAAGAAGTATTTTAAAAAAAATGCAGTTTTACCGCCTTTTGATGGCGCACCCACATTAAATCTAGTTTTTGACATGTTTATAAGTTCAATTTGACAAAATAAAATTCTTCTTTTGAATCAGGGTATAAAAATTAACTTTGGATAAATTTTTGATATTTTTCTGATAACTTTCATATTTTGATTAATAGTAAAAATACACTAATTTTTAATTAAAAACAACTTTTTTCATTGAGATAATTGAGATGGATAAATTATAATATTTAATGGTTTTAAAGTATAAATAGAATATATTTTTACCATTTAATATAATTTATGTCATTAGCATTAATTTCACATTGAATTCATAGGTAAAAATATTTCAATCTTTGGCAATGTTTTAACTTCTAAAACTCGTTTTCTTAACAACGAGATTTTTTTTAAATTAATTACTTCACCTTATATGTTTTGAATTTTGAAAAATGGATTCCATATTCGGAATCAGTGGGTCCAAATTATGTTAATAGGCTACTTTATATTTTTGGGCATTATGAATAGTAACTACGGTAAATTTTATTTATCATAGTTAAAGGTAAATCGGGTAATTAAGGGTAAATATAAGATTATAAAATTACCCTAAAACCTGCCAAAATCCTATTGGATGACTAAAAGTTGACCCATATCACCTAAGGGTCAGATTAGATTCATTTAATGGACTTTTTTCTAAGAAAATAATTTAATTATTATTAAAACCAAAGAATGTGACAACATGTCACATTCTTAAATCTTATAAGTATAATAATTTTAATTTAGTGATAAACTTAATGAAACTTCGAAAATGAATAGTATCCAAAAATATAATACCATTATATACATCATAGGAATTTATTTAGAATTTTTAGGGATTAAATAAATATCATTAATTATGACACAATAGTGATGTTGAAATTATTTTATTAATTAAAATATCAAAAAAATGGTTTTAAAAATATTAAAATAAATATTATATGAACTATTTAATGTGGTCCACTAATTTTATAGATACATATGACATTTTATGGATCTATTAAATCTTTTAGTTTGAACATATCTTCTGTATATATTTTATTTAAATTCAAATAAATGAATAGTGTCAAAATTGACACTATTGTTATTTTATAAAAATAACATATTATAAAAATGTTTAAAAATCACAAAAATATTTAAAAATTATAAATTAAAATTTATATGGTCGAAAATGTCATAAAGTGTCAAATTATGGAAAATTCACAACACATATGTAATTATTTATAATAATTTAAAATTCAGAATATTATTACCACAAATAAATTTAAATTGATAAATAATGATAAATCAAGTTGGTAATGTTTAAAATAAATTTCTAACATGTATAAGTTTTATTGGTTGATGATATTACAATACTATCTCATATAATATTAGGATATGAGTCATTTTGGAAGTTTTTAAGTGGGGTTGGGATTTAATATAAATTAATATTTCTTATATTTCCAAAGGTGCCCCTCTCCTCCCTTATAAAAGGGCACCTCCTACCTCTCCTCCTCACACCAATTTGAGCCTTCAAGATCGGCCAATCCCTACCCATTTCACTTCCCCACTTCCCTAGAAACATCCTTGAGGTACTGGTCGTCTTCAAAGACCAATTGTAGTGCCCTAAGAGGAGGTCTCAAAGAGGCGATTCAAAGAAGAGGTAATGCCCGTTACCGATTCTTTCATCTTTATTTCTTCTTCCACTTCTTCTTCATTAGTTGTTTCATTATGAAGTAATAACATCAGTAACACTAATATAATTATATGTTATTATAAGTATGAAACAACCCTATTTCACCATCTATCCATCCTACGGAAAACAAAATCACCGCGCGTGCGTACGTACAGAATACCGTCTCCACGCCGTGGTGTAATCTATTTTCCCCCACCACCTTACTTGGATGGGTATAATGTTGTAAATAATAACTATATATGATTATTTTAAAGTGATATTGATTCCGAAATAGTATACATATACTCCAATACAATTCCACGATCATGGGAACGATATCATCGCTCGTGCGTACATACGGAATACCGTCTCCACGATGTGATGCGACTCGTTCTACATGATATTCATTGCGTAATGATTATATAAACGAATTGAATGAATGAATATGATATATATTAGACTAATAGAATTCTGTAAATGAGGTATCTATAACCTAAAGATAAGAATAAGAATTTATTTGAAAAAACACGCATAAGAACAAAAAGTAATAAACACCCGAATAACAAGTAATAATGAAATATTACTAATAAGAAGCTAATAATATGACCATATATGATATAATAACAATAATTATGATTCTTTAATAAGTCAATAACATTATTTAAATCATTATATCGGAGGTTCAGATACTTACGAAGCAAATCATACCTAAGGTAAGGGAAATATCACAATCTCATTTTTATCCGAGATTGTTTATACTTTAGAATTTAATGGGGTGTATTTTATCACCAACATCCATGTTTCCTCAATATGTAATATTTATATCCTTCTACAATATTTTATATCCAATTTTACCCTTTGGTGAGTTTTTAGTAAAAGATATGAAAGGAATCTTTTGTCGTTTTTCGTACGAGGTACTTTTTGACTTTTCCGACAAAAGTATGAGAAGAATGTTTTTTTAACATATACGGCATGAATGGATTTTTAAAACATTATTTCCAAGAATATTCCCTTACAAGTTTTCAAGTTTATTTTTAATCAGCTTCTTTTAGTTTAGAATTGTATGACATGTTATGAAAGGAAAAGTGTTTTTGAAGTAGAAAGGGAATTTTCCTCAAGAATGGAGTTCAAGTATTTTATCAAAATTATTTTCTATATAAGATAATAAAGGGTTATGTTTCTATCCCTATTATTACATTGATTTTATTATGTTGTAATGGAATTATTTTTATTCCTTTATCTTGTATGAATTTTTTTATGATGTCACGATGTTTAAGATTCCCATTTTTATTACATGGGTTATGCTATGATGTATGGTTTATAATTTTGTGGCACACATAAGAATGATATCATTATGAGATGGGTGGGACCTATATATCCCTCCAATGCATTGGGTAAAGATTTTATATCTCATGAGATTGACATGTCTGGAACGACAGGTTAAACCAGTTCAGTGAAACAGGACTGAAACGAGAAGTGAACTCGGTTCATAAATGGAATTTGTCCGCTAACATAGTATTGGCAATGAGTCTTGACTAATAAGAAATGATTCTCTATGATTATGTGTGTATGCCACAAAGTTTAATGTTTTAAGTTATGATTATTGGGATTACATTTCACTACCATGATTTATCCCATGTTATGAAATTATGATTTCTTTTGTAGGGTAAGATTTTTAAAATGTTATGTTCTTATGAATTTGATGTAATTGATACTTCTTTTGTTTACCCTCACTGAGTATTTGAGCTCACCCTTTTGTATGTTTTCTTTCCCCAGGTCAGGAAGAAGGGTATTAAGTAAGATATTCCAAAAAGTGACTATAGATATGATGAAATAAATGGGAGACAATGTAGATTCTTTATGAACCGGTTGTTTATGTTTCCCAGTTTCTAAAGACACTATACCTATACGATCCTTTCATGGGTTTGTTATATGTTGTAATAAGTATGCTTCAATTTTGAAGTATTAACCATGTATGTAAAGTATTGGTCATTATAGGAATACCTTTTCAGACAGTTCCTTTACTTGTTCAGCTCCACAATGCACAAGATAATTATTGTTAACCTTTTAAGGTACATAAAAAGTCCGAATGTGTGTGTCAAAGATTTTTTTGCCAATGGAAATTCCTCATGTACTCAGTTGACATATCACTGACTCAAGAGAAGTTTCTAATGATGTGTTTGGAGAGTGTAAAAAATGAGTCAGTCCCTAACCTCATCACCAAAAACATTCCAAGTATATTTCATAAATTCGATGATAAAGGCCAATGTATGGAGGATTACCTGCATCAGGAAAATTAATAACACCCACTCCCTCATCCAGCTTTTGTGAGAAGGAATTTCAAGGAATAGACTACTTACTTTATATAGGTAGAGGCCCCTAAGCCATTGGAGTTGTTGACCCCCTTTCTATAGAGACCTAACCAAGTGATTACCCATGAATCACAGCCTCACCTGACATAGAAGCACCAAAACCACCTTTCCATGCCCAGAAACCTAGATGATATAATGTTTCTATATATCCTTATTATGATCTAGTTCCTTGTTAAGGACCAGGTCCTAGACCCCCTTCCCAGATAAATGAAATCGGACCTATTATTTCAAGGATGCACATTCCCTATCTATTTTATATATTCCTTAAAAAGGAGATTCTAAATCTATTATGGTAAAAGAGGCCCAGGAGGGTTGTAGCATATGTGGAGGCTTTCCTTCAATGTTTTTTTGGTAGATCATTAAAGAATGACCATAAAAAGAAGGCCCCAAAAATCCTCTTTGTAAATTTATAGTGGTCCCTATGGAAATATTGGGACCTTTCGTGACACAATGCCTCTCCTTGGTCTTCCATGGTGTTGGTGGTGAAGGCTATATCTCTCATGACTGATTTTGTAGGCCTCCTAAATTTCCCTCTCGATTCCACCTCCCTCAGACGATACATGATCCTGGAAATCCCTTCTGACACTTCTAGCTTTAATCCATTGGGATATTGGTTGCATTGGTATCTGCCTTCCCAATGTCTCAAACTCAATACAGATTTTGTGTTGTGGCTAGGGGAAATGAATGGGGTGGAGTGGTACGAGACTCCATGGGATCAGTGATGTATGAATTTAGCATTCCCTATGGGATGGGATACTCCTTGTAGGATGAAGCGAAGGCTATGATAAGTGGTATTAATATTTTCTATACTTTTCATATTCCTCTAGCCTCTATGGAGACTAAGTCAATAATTCTCAAGAGCTCACTTAATTTCACCGCTTCCACCCCATGTAAGATTACATATCTGGTTCAAGAATGCAAGGCACTTCTCTCTAAGGATATGGATTTTTTTAATACATGGTGTGTAGGTAACCATCCTCCTAGGATATCCCTCTCATGAGGTATGTCTCACTAGGGTCCATCTTCTTGGAAGTGCCTATGTTATTATGAGAGATTCTCTTGGACTCCACTTATTATACCCCCTGAAGTCGGGATTATTTTTGGTATTCCATGTAGAGTGCTTCTTATTTTAAAAAAATTCATATTGATATTATATTTAAAGGATTAGAGGCAAGAGAAAGTGTCTCATTGTTTGGTCAAGTTATGAAACATCCTAGAACATATAACACATATCTCCATCAAGTCAGAAAGTGATAGTGAATGATATATTGAATGAAAGAATACCTCAAACCATGGGACTCAAATTTCCGATGACTGGTTGTCTCATAGATCTATTTACTATACCCATGGTGACATACATTATCGGTTTGTTAGGCCATAAACTTCTTGTTCACAATGAATACTTTGACTAATTCTTATAAATACATATAAAATCCTTCCAAATCTCAAAATATTATGCATTGATAGCGTATGGGAAACCAAATTCCCCTGCCAGTGCTGAATCCATCCCGCACTCTCAGTGATTTCTTGCCTCATGAGTTGGGAACCACCCCCAGGGTTATCCCAGCATTGGATTACCACTATGATGATGAGCTGATGTATTCCACCATGAATGTCATCAAGCCGGTAGATTGCTTCACACTTCTTGATGATGAGGAATTCCCTACAAATCCCAATGATGCCTTTGACCGATTCCTTCGAAAGAATGGTCACAGATGTATGCATATAAAAAAATTATCCATCCATCACCTCATACTAATCCATTCATCATAATGAGAATTGGATTGAGGTTTTTCACTGATCTCAGTAGGAAAAATCATCCTATCCTACTCCACCAGATACTCTACAAAAATTGACCATATTAATTGATCAAACAGATCAACCAGAACAGACAATGTTAATTGATCGAGTAGATCAGGAATGACCATACCACAAATGTCTACATCAAGCCCAATTTAGGCCTCAGTAGTTTTATTGTCATCCAAAAGTGGTTAAGAGTGAGTCATCTGGTCAGAAGTAGGATATTTTCATAGCAGAAAAAACCTAGTGGTTCAGTCAACATCAAAATCTGTGACTCTAGCCATGGAAACCCCATATGGGAGAAATCATTAATTTTTCAGGAAGTTATTATGTGTTGACGATCCTCTGTAGAATACCCACAAGGATCTCGATGATTGAGTCACTCTTCAGGTTGAATGAAATGTGTGATACCCATACAAAATAATTGAAAATCCCCATATAGTTTAAAATAGAAGTAGCTACAGTAGAGGACTACTATGAAGAGGAGGTTGAGTTAGTTGAATTAAAATCCATCATATCATTATATAGAGAGTATAAGGGTTCCATCATATAGGGGAAAATAATCCCGAAATAATTCACATTCCAGATCAATGGAGTGGAGATCTGTTGCTATATAGTAAACACAAGTTCTGGGATTAGCCACATCCTAAACCAGACACTGTTCAAGCTTGGAATGACCAAAACCGATCAAACCCTCTGAATTGAAGATTCAGGGTTACAACCAAACTAATTAGAGACTGTTTGATAGGATTAATTTTGAGACCTAATTCATAGGATTGATATAAATTTCAATATTTTTTGTAGTATCACAAGATACTACCTACAACGTGCTATTGGGTAGGCCATGGATTCATCTACATACAAAATTTACCTCATCATACCACCAGTTATTCAAATACCCCCTAAAAAGTTGATTATGGGTACTCTAATGTGAAACATATCAATTAGAATACTGTGAAGCTCACTATCTATATTCTGAATGTTATAAGATATAGGGGAAGCATGTTTAGGCCAGTGAGATTGAGCACACAACCATCATGGTTAGTCCATGGGTATACTTTGATGATTCTTTTTTCTCTCCTAATTCATCAATTAGAGTCCAAAATACTAGACATGTGAAGTTTCTTGTTTCCCAAGTGAAAGGTTTGTTTCCTCCCTAAAATGTAGGAATGTCTGGGGATTACATCATACTCCTACACTGGGTATGCCTGAGTGATACTATAGGCCCCCACTCATGTGAGGTACCAAGATGTTCACCCCATGGATAACATTTCATGGACTTCCCATCTGTTTCATAGTTAAGGGTTGAATCATTGGAAACCAACTCGCCACCATTGATTTGACCTCAAGAAAGGGCCTCACAGTCAGAGTCATGATGAGATTGGATCGAAATCCTCTGTTTCCATGGCATCAGCAGAGTATAAAGCACTTAGTAGAGATCCCGTGTCTGCTTTAAGAGGCACTAGTGCTCCCCCTGAACTAGTTTGTATAGATGAAACACCTACTATATCAATTCTCTAAACCTAGAAAATGAGGAGGATTTTACAGAAGAGACTCCTATATTTGAAGAGGGTTTTTATACCACTATAGATGAGCTGACGCAGGTAATACTCGACATAAATGTAGATTTGAGGACAACAATGATTAATATAGCCTTGTATCTAGAGGAGAAGAAGTAGTATGCAGATTTCATAAATTAACATTGTGATTTATTTTCAATAAGTAATGATGAGATTCCAGGACATGATCCTCTAGTTTCAGTCCACCATCATGATATCTCAGTGAGTTATCATGGGACCAAATAAGCCCCTTGAAAAATGAACTGTTACCATTATGATATGGTCAAGGACGAGGTTGGTATGATTACCAATGCCAACTTCCTCAAAAAGGTCCAGTACCCCAAATGTCTAGCCAACATCATCCCAGTCAGGAATAATAATTGGCATATTAGTGTTTGTATCAAATTTCGGGACCTCAACCACCATTTTTCGAATGTTTATTTTGTCCTTATGATGGCAGAGTTTTTGATCAATGGAACCTCATGTTTCAAGGTTCTATCCTTCAAGGATTGATATTCCCAATAAGATTAGATCTGAATTTCTATGAGGATGAAGAGTATACCACCTTCAGGGTATTGTAAGGGAAATTTTTATATCAACTGATTCCCTTCAGTATGAAGAATATAGGATCCACTTATTAGTGGTCCATGTACCATATCTTAAAACTGATTCATGTTACATTGGTGGGAATTCTATGTGGATGACATAGTGGTAAAATACCACCATCTTCAAGACTATCCCAAAAATATTGAGAATGTTTTCAACTGCATTGAATCCAAAAATTTGATGATAAACCCCTTGAAGTGCGTATTTGGGGTTTCCTTTGGGTAGTATCTAAGATTCATCATAAGATACAGAGGCATCGATATCGACTCGGAGAAGATCAAGGCCATCCACCATAGGCCTACCCTGAGGAAGCATCAAGATTCTCAAGGCCTATAAGGCCACTTATCCTACGGACTGTGATTCATTGAAAATCTATTTAGAATGTGTAATCCCTTTTAAGGGATCATGAATAAATTCACCAGTTACCAATGGTATAAGAAGTGAAAAACAACCTTTGAGGAAATCATGCAGTATCTGATATAACCTCAGGTTCTAATGACACCCATCTCTTTAAATCCACTGGTCCTTTATGTGAAAACCATGGAATGGTTCCTCAGTTTCCTTATCAACTAGAAGAACAAAAAATGTATAGAAAATATTTTATACCATCTTAGTAACTTTCTCATTGACATGGAATCCTGATACTCACCTATCAAGAAGAGTTGAATTACACTATATTTCCTTATGAAGAAATTAAAAAATTATCTATATCATCATAATATATAGATGGTGTCCAAATTGTACCCATTAAAGTGTATCCTAAATCACCGCATGTTGATAGGATGACTAGAATGCTTGGAAATGATACAACAAACCTGCTTTTTATTACACACTTAAACCTGATTTATTACATTAAATATTCACTTGATAATACATAGAAGATAAAGAGGTATAGTGTCTTTGGGTATTAGGAACATTACATAACAACTTAGAACATAAAACACACAACATTTGTATTGAAAACGTCCTTTACATGACCACTACATTCCCTCATAGTTAGCATTGTATGGGATAACCTGAGGACATGCATAAGAAAATGGTGAGCTATAAATACCAGAAAGGGAATAAATATGGAGTAACATGAGGAATAAAATAAATTTAATACAATATTCATATCAATGGATCACAAGAGAAACATGAACATAAAGGCATGATAAAGAATGGCGATCATAACATGGAAATGTGGCAATAACACTTATCATGAAATTATCATGATCCAAGGCTCATTGTATATGGATCGTGAGTAAACCCTCATTGCACATGAAGCATGAGTAAAACCTCGTTTCACTTTAATTAGCATGATTCAACACCCATTGCACATTACGTATCATGATACTATACATTACCTAATGCATTGGAGTGCTATCAGGGTGCACCCTTCTTAAACATTTTATTTCATGCATAAGTGTGCCACATGGATCATATAACATGGAATAAATCATCATCATTTATTCTATGATAAAGGGATGTGTAATACATACATGAATCTTTATAATCAATAAGTAAATTTTCATAAAGGTTAATACCCTTGATAGAGAAATGGGCATGGTATTAACTGCACAATTACATTGGCTTGGAAAATAACAGTGCAATTTCAGCATCATAATGGAATGAAATAAGAACTAATAAAAAACGGATGATGAGAGAGGAAGGAGTGTCTCATCATATTTACATGAAATGGAAAATAGGGGTGTCATATAGATACATGTCCTAACAAACTTAATAGAATTTAGATACATAATAAAAAATAATTACTTGGATGTAAAAGAGGATAGAGAATCCCTCACAACATTTTGGCATGGTAACAGATGTACATGGGAGGCATTAATGTGATATAAAGGGGTCTCACATTATCCAAACAAAAATAGGTCAGTATGGGGGAGGTGGGAAATCATACCCCAACATTTTTAATTGAAAACAAAAGGGCATAATAACTTAAAGAAAGTTGGAAAAAATGAGAATGGAAGAAATCCCTCACTTGGAAAAGTGATCCTAAAGGCTTGGGAGGGTCATAAGAGAGGCTTATTGGGATCCAAGGGAAACTTGGGAGGATTCTAGAGAGAGGAGGTCAAGGGTTGGTCGAACTAAAAAGGCTTTGAGTGAAGAGGAAGTGGGGGATTGGGTGGGATTATACTGGAAAGGATAGGGAATTCTTTATTATTTAGGTTTGGGACACCTCACATTAAACTAATCAATACCACAAACCAGACCATGGTTTTTTCCTATGGGTTTTTCCAAATAGGAGTGGAAGAAAATATTTTATAAGTAAAATGTTCAAACTTCTTAAAATAATAGGGTTGCTTATGCGGAGGTGAGTCACACTCTCAAGTAAAACAATTTAAAAAAATAAAATGTTTTATAAGTATTGGAGGGTCCACAAAAGCTTTGTAAAATAAATCAAACAAATCTAAAATCACATTAATTTAATTTAAAAATATATATTGGCCTAACATAATGTTTATAGTATTTTATTACATCACTATTGGGTCATTATGATGTCATAACAGACATATATTTAAATGGAATTTTATTTTTACCCAAAAATTCATCTATCTCAGAATATTATGAAAAATTCACTATTGGATAATTTAGACATCTCGATTCCAAAAATAATATTCATTTTATCTAAATAATTTTATAAATAAGTCAAATTTTAAAAATAAAAACTGGCATTTACTGAAAATTCTTGGGTTCTGAGAAAAACAGTTTTCAAACCTTTATAAAAATTACAATTTCATTCATAAAATTATATGATCATTTATATTTAATAAAAAGTAACTTAATAATAATATTTTATTAAAATCTTATTTAATTAAAAAATAAATGAATTCATTAAATAGATCTCTTAGTTGAATATTAATTAAAAATAAAATTTGGGCTTAAAAAAAATATACAATATAACAATAATAAAATGAATGCACAAACTTTATACAAAAATAATGTACATAGTCATAGTTCTAGGGTCTTATTACATAACCCCATATAAAACCCACATAATACTGAAGGGTAAGGTGTGCGATGGTGAAAAACTCTTGGTGTGGCTTGGATAACATCGCTCCGATGGTAATCTCTATAAACTTCCACTTCTCCTGTAGTCGGTTCCGCTCAAGCTTAACATGTTCAAGATCGGCTTGGTCTTGGTCAAGAGAGAATCCCAATGAAGGTGCCTCCTTTCCGAGCTCTGAAAAATGGGCTTCATATGGGGAAAGTCTACTGGATGAGTCCATTGCTTCCTTTTTCTAAGTAAATTGGATTTTTAAAGCCCTATATTTATACTAATCATGTGATCACTGTTTAACAGCTATATTTGTAATGGTCACAATTCATAAATGTATTTTAAAATACAAAAACATAAAACCAATGAAGTTCACATTTTATATATCCATAATATACATTTAATTAGATCAAAAGGAATTTCCAATAATGAAAGTTTGGTTCATTAAAATCTTGCCCCATTAATAAATTTCACCCTCAAAATTTCATTTTACATTATAAGCCATAAACAGGTGCGGGTACTTTTCTTTCATTTGCTCGAATACATCTTCATTATTTCTTATTATCATTTCCTTCATGAAGAAAGGGTTCATGCATCACAATGGTACCTCATGATATTTTCAAAATCATCTACTTCCTTTTCCCAAAAAACACCTCATGATTCTAGGTTTATATCGATGGAAGCATCAATAAGTCATTAAAAAGGTATTTCTTATATATAATTTTGAAATATCTTCCTAAAATTGTTTTTTATAAAAATGTATTACTGATTCAGCTTCAAAATTTTCAAAATAGGTATTCAGTAAACCAGATTTTATATTTCCCCAGAGGAAAAAATCTATAATTTGATACATATAGGCATCTTAGAGGTCTCCCTCTTTTTCAGTATCTAGAAAATCTTTTAGTGCTTCATAATTTTCATATAAAGAGAAGAATTTGAAAATACCCTGATGGTACTTCCCAAGATTAGAATTGTAAGAAATCCAAGAGAACAATATTCCCCAATAGACTGTACTTAATCCTTGAAATAATATTAAAATGGTAGAGGTATTTAATGCCTCATAAAGTTGTTTTCAGGTAACATGGATATTTGAAAATGTTTCAAAGTCATTTGAGCAAGACTTCAGGATGATCTTCCCAAGTAGTTATACATGAAGAGAGAGAATATTTGTTCGTGATCTTCCTCCTTCCATATTTTAACTACGAAAAAGGGAATAAAATTAAAGGGCTTGATTACTTAAATATTGATCATAAAAAAAACTTTTAACATAAAAGGATAAACTTTTAAAGGAGAATTATATCCTACCTTGGGACTCCTTAAGTTTAAATCTAGGTTATCCTTGATCTATTTCTTAACTTATATTCTTATGGGATTTTTTTATTCCGTTAAAAATGGTTTGTAATAGGATCAGGAATTTACCAAAGAATATCACTCGGGATTGTCTTAACCAAGAGTGAAGTAAGGCCCGTTGTCGTACACCAGTTCCTGTTTGAGTCTAGATCAAAACGGGGTTTTCAGGTTTTACCCTTAGGATACATATGTGCCAGAGCTGCCTCTATCTGCTTGTATCTAGATAGGGATGTATTTTTTGGATAAACCACTTACTCAATACTCACCAATACTCAGGGATGTTTTTATTATACATATTATTTCCTCTAAGTCTTCACTAGGGTTTTCTAATCCTAATCCCAAAAATAACTAAACCTATCCTCTAATACTAACTATAACAACCCTATTTTTCATTACACACTTAAACCTGATTTATTACATAAAATATTCACTTGATACAACATATAAGATCGATAGGTCTAGTGTCTTTGCGGATTAGGAACATTACATAATAGCTTAGAATATAAACACACAACATCGTTTTTGAAAACATTCTTTACATGACCACAACATTCCCTCGTACTTAGCATTGAATGGGATAACCTGAGGACATGCATAAGAAAAGGGTGATCTATAAAGCTCAGTAAGGGAATAAACATGGAATAACATGATGAATACAATAAATTTTAGACAATAGTCATATCAATGGACCACAAGAGAAACATGAGCATAAATTCATGATAAAAAATGATAATCATAACATGGAAATGTGGCAACAACACTTAACATGGAATTAGCATGAGCCAAGGCTCATTGCACATGGAGAATGAGTAAACCCTCATTGCACATAAAGAATGAGTAAAACCTTTTTGAAATTGAATTATCTTGAGTTAACACCCATTTCACATGACATATCATAATACTATAATTTACGCAATGCATTGGAGCACTATTAGGGGACACCCTTCTTAAACATTTTATTTCATGCATAAGTGAGCCACATGGATCATATAACATGGAATCAATCATCACCATTTCTTCCACAACAAAGGGATGTAGAATACATAAATTATGCTTTATAATCAATAAGTAAATGTTCATAAAGGTGAATACCCTTGATAGAGAAATGGGCATGGTATTCACTACAAAATGACATTGGCTTGGAAAATCATAGTATAATTTCGGCAGCATAATGACGTGAAATAAGAACTAATAATTTTTTTTTGATGAGTGAGAAAGGGGTGTATCATCATATTTACATGAAATGGAAAATAAGGGGGTCATATTGATGCATGTACTAACAAACATAATGTAATTTAGATGCATAATACAAAAGAATTACTTGGATGTAAAAGAGGATAGAAAATCCCTCACCGAATATTCGGCATGGTAACAGGTGTACATCAGAGGTATTAATGAGAGATAAAGGGGTCAGCCAAAATACAAAAAAAAGGGCAGTATAGGGGAGGAGAGAAATCATACCTCAACATTTGTAATTGAAAAATGGGCATAACAACTTAAAGAAAGTTGGACAAAAATGAGAAAGGAAGAAATCCCTTACATGGAAGTATGATACCAAAGGCTTGGGAGAGGATTGAGAGAGGCTTATTGGGAGCTTAGGGAACCTTGGGAGGATTATAGAGAGTGGAGGTCATGGTTTGGTCAAACTCCAAAGTTATTGAGTGAAGAGGAAGTGGGACTTGGGTGGGTTTATATAGGAAAGGATAGGGAATTCATTATTATTTAGGTTTGGGACACTTCACATTAAAATAATCAATACCATAAACCAGACCATGGTTTTTGCCCATGTTTTTTTCAAAAGGGGAGTGGAAAAAAATATTTTATAAGTATAATAGACGAATTTCTTAAAATAATAGGTTTTCTTATGTGGAGGTGAGTCAAACTCTCAAAGAAAACAATTTAAAAAGACAAAATGTTTTAGAAGTCTTGGAGGGTCTATAAAAGCCTTGTAAATAAATAAAACAAATCTAAAATAAAATTATTTTAATGATAAAAAATATATTGGTCCAACATAATGTTTATAGTATTTTATTACATCAGTATTGTATCATTATGATGTCATAAAATACATTATATTTTTAAACAGTATTGAAATTTTACCCAAAAATTAGACTGTATAATAAATTTATGAAAAATTCACCATTGGATAATTTTGATGTCCTGATTACAAAAATAATATTCATTTTATATAAATTAATTTATAAATATGTGATTTTTTTAAAAAAATTGACATCCACCGAAAATTGTTGGGTTCGGATAAAAACAGTTTTCAATCCTTAATAAAAATTACAATTGCATTCATAAAATTATATGACCATTTATATTTAATAAAAAATATTTTATTAATAATAATTTATTAAAATATAATTTAATTAAAAAATCATTTAATTCATCAAAAAATATTTCTTAGTTAAATATTAACTAAAAATACTATTTGTGCTTTAAAAACTATTTACAAAGTAACAATAATAAAATGAATGCCATTCTTTATACAAAAATAATGTACATAGTCATAGTGCTACAGTATTGTTACATAACCCCTTATAACACCTGCATAAGACCGAAGGGTAAGGTGTGCGATGGTGATAGACTCTTGGGGTGTCTCGGATAACATCACTCAGGTGGTAATCACTATTAACTTTCACTTCTCCTGTAGTCCGTTTCGCTCAAGATTAACGTGTTCAAGCTCAGCTTGGGCTTGGTCAAGAGCGAAGACCATTGCTGTCACTTCCTTTTTGAGCTCAAAAAAATGGGCTTCGTATGGAGAAAGTCTATTGGATGAGGCTATCGCTTCCTTTTTCTGAGTAAATTGGATTTTTTAAAGCCCTATATTTATACTAATCATGTGACCACTGTTCAAAAACTTTATTAGAAATGATCACAATTCATAATGGTATTTTAAAATATAGAAAAATAAAACCAAGGAAGTTCACATTTTATATAACCAGAATAAACTTTTAATTAGATCTAAAATAATTTCTATTAATGAAATTTTGGGTCATTACAAATGATCCTTCAGTGATTAGACATATAGTTCATTCATTAGAAGGATGTTAAGGGTCAAGCCTTGTAATAATTTCTTTCCACACATCCACCCCCAAAAGAACTTCCCCTAGATGTCAATTTCCCAAAACATGATATTATTTTATTAGATCAGGATATTTCATGATGTTAGTTTAATTTTTATGGTGCTTTATAGATATTAACTTCTATAAGACTCAATAATACCAAACTCAACAGAGTAGGTTTGGTGATTATCATCATCAACCCGACATAGGATGTTTTCCATCATCATTACAAATATAATATGGTTTCAACCACATTGAGGTAGAGTATAAGGCTCTCAATACTGGTCTTTATGTGGTCCTTAATATTTATATTCATCAATTGCATGTTAAGGTAGACTATGAGATATTCATACAATAGATTAGTGATGACTATTTCATTAGTAAGATAAAGTTGTGCCTATACTGGAGAAAATCGTCTTCTAATAAACCAGTTTCATTATCATCCATAAGTGACTCACATCCCTCATTTACAGAACATTCCTACTGATTCCTTACTCAATCTTTCCACATCTCCTATAGAGCCTAACTAGGTTGACCTATTCATTCATGTTGCACATCAGGGGTTCATGGATCCTATTATTTCAAATGATGATAATGAGAAATAGGTGAATAAATTAAGAGATGATTCTTCTATGCTAGGACCTCTATGTTCCCCCATAGTAGATAAAACACATGATCAGACATTTAATTTCATTTTGTATCTCAATATTGACATTATAACACCATATAGAGCCAATCACGAGTGAATCCATTGGCATATAACGTATTTTACCCTTCAGAGTGGGACTAACCTTGATAAGACTCTCTACAGATGTGGTTTTGATGGAATTATCCTATATTATATCCAAATAGTTGAGAGTCCCTAAGTTATTTAGGAATTGCATGGTGGGTCTTGTGGTTCTCATTAGGAAAGTTCGAAACTCTCCCACCAGATTCAAAGGTTTGGATACTTATGACCCAAAATGGTCGAAAACTGCATCGATTATGAAGATAAATCTCATGTATTTCATATCAACACCAAATTTTTCCATCAACCATAAGAGATCCTCTATACCATGAAGTACTTATGGTGTATTAAAGCAAGGAGGATCAAGGTCGTGGGCCCATATATACCATAAAAAACTCATTGATTCATGTTCATTACAACCACAATAGATTTCTTCTCAAAGTGGGAAGAATTGATTCCCCTCAGGGAAGTCATGACCCGATCCATGATCAAATTCATGAGCTACCACATCATCCATTGATTTTTAGTCCCTCATAAAATTCTCAAAGACAATGACCCCAACATTAAATATAATCAGATAAAGAGATTAAAATAAAATTACACTATTTGATCAAACCATACTTTTCATTTCTATGGGTAGGCAAATGGGAATATCGAGGAATTCAATAAGACCCTATATAACATTTTGCAGAAGATAATAGTACAAAATAAGAATTTTTTTTAGAAAATATACCCAATTTACTCTGGTTATATCAAAAAATGACTTAGAATTCAACCTAGGTGACTCTATACTCTTTGGTGTATAGAACAATGGTAGTCCTACCCATCAAATTTTAGTTTCCATCATTATAAACAATTTTCTAGGACCAATAGACCCAAAATGAATAGAAAAATTCTATCTAGCTGAGCTGTAATCACTTGAAGAGACTAGGATATAAACCTTACACAATATAGATTGTAATATGAACAAGATATAAAGACAATTCAACAAAACAATTAACCTCTTCTCTTTCTTCTAGGGTGACATGTTACTCGATCTCAGAATGAAAATAATACTTGGAAAGATGCTTCCAAATTTGGAGCCCAAGTTAAAAGGACACTACATCATTTATAAGTTCTATTCCAATAGTTCATACAATTTTACCACTATTGATGAAGATCATATCACCCCTCCAACCAATTCCATGTTCCTCATGTATTTCTTCATATAAGGGTAGCATATCATCCAAAATCAATGACCTTAAACTTGAAGCCCAATTCAAAGAATCACGACTTTAAACTATATGCATGTTATCTAAGTAATGTGTAGTGTGAAATTGGGACTCCTAGTCCCTCATCCAAAATGGTATTTTCAATCCTCCAAACCACATATACGTATTTTAGATTCTTATCAATTTTATTAGAACTCTATAACCTTAAAATAAGATTTCATGTCCATGATTTATAACTATAAACTTTGTATGGGTCCTCCCTAGGAGTGTGTTGTGTGATGTGGGCATCTTTGGTCCTCATTCATGTTGGGTTGTCCCAATTTCACCTTACATATCCCTTTTGGAATTCTCCATTCCATTTTCCAAACCCCACAAACTTAAACTAAGAGTCTCATAGGTCCAAACTCTCTGACCTTTAACTTGTAGTTTATGTCCAAGAATAAGGAATTTAAACATTATGATAGCCTCTTAATGAATTTATTGTGAAATGTCAAAGACTCATTTGCCTTCAATTAATTCTAGGTTTTTATTCTTCTATGCTACACATACACCATTTGGAAGACTCTTTCCTTTTTCTCCAAACTCTACGAACATAAACAAATAGAATTTGGTCAAAACTCTATAACCTTAAACAGGGAGTTCATGTCCATGATCGATGAATTTAAAATTTATGATATTCATCTTAGGAATTTTTGGTATGGCGTAGTTCCTCCCAGTACCACTTTCAGGTTAGGTTTGTCACTCTTTTTCACTACATATATCCATTTTAAAATCCCCTCTCCATGGTCCAAACTATATGAAATTAAACCAAGATCCCTTGGTCCAGGAAATACAACCTTACACTATTCGTAATAGGTCCAAAAATTATGGACTTACACTATTTTCAGCCCTTATAGATCTAGTTTTATATCATTAAACAAAAAATCATGATTTCCACAATGCATGACATTAAATTTATGTCTTACCACATTTGAAAATGGGATGACTCTTATGTTTTAAATAAGAGGTTATTATTAACCTATCTTAAACAGTGATGACTCTCAATAAGAGATGATATATACCCCATTCCCAGATCATGGGATACCCCATGATAACCATGGGATGCCTTAAATTCCCTTTCAAAAGAGGATTTATCATACCGAAATCAGTCCTCTACCACACTGTAATTTATGTCATTGCATGTCATAATTCCCATCATCATGGTATACCTAGTGATGATCAGACTTATCACCATTGGGACCTACCAAAAATTCATAAACCCTTTGTTCCTCTTTCCATATTTTAGTCCAAGAAATATGACCATAAACTATGAGATGGTTTCCTCTTGATACTTTTATGGTACATGTGATTCCTTTAGATCATTCATTTTAGGTTTTACTTCATTCATACAACATAAGTACCCTTTAAAAAAATTATTACAATACCAAAATCATGACACTAAATTGATTTCCTGAGTCCAAGTGACATGAATTTAAGATATTTTCCATAGTCCATTTATAAGAACTTATACTTTTTGTAACCAAAACCAGGATTGCATCGTGTGGTGCATGGTCTTCTTGTTTCATTCATATCAAATTTTAAATCTTTCACTATATAAACATCCATGAACCCCCCTCATACCCTCATCCAGATCATATGAACTTAAACCTATGTTTATCACATCCTATAATAAATATGGATTGATTACCATCCTTATGGGATATGTGGTGATGGATAGAATTTCATTCTTCATTCCCAATTGTATATTCACTGCAAAACCATCTATTACTTCTGTTGTAATCACCATAAAATATCCCATGATATTTATTCTAGGAATAAGACCCATTTAATTACCATAACCCATTAGTATCCTAGGGTTCCCTCATAGCTTGATATGTGGAAGGAAAGACTGGGAAGCCCCATGTGAAAGCTAACCAACATCCTCATCACATGAAGTAAAACTACAGTCTTACCCCGAACAGGTTTGGGATACCTATGAATAAAGAATTATTTTTATAATGAATTAAACAAGGATTCTTATATAAAAAATTAAGGATGAAAAGAAATAATTTTATCATCACATGATGTTAAACTACAACCATAACCTATATAAATGTAGGATGTATCATATCCAAATATGAGAATATTGAATAACCTTACTCGAGAGGGTATCCCCTATAAGTTCCATTATTAAACTACATCATGTTTTAGAACTATGAGGGTATTTATTTCCATTATCATGGGATGTGTAGTGATTCCCAAATATTTTATCTTGTGCTCATCCCCTCCATCGAATTGTCACATGGCCTTTTCCTTACTCAGTTGCCTGACCAGAACATTATGGCTTTAAACTAGAAACAATAGTCCAAGATGTATGACCTTAAAATATTTTAAAACTTACCCTCATGTTTCACATGGCACATGGGCCTTCCAAGACACCATTCATGTCAGGTTAATTCTCTTTCATTCGAAATCAAACACTTTAGGGATACCCGTGGTAAAAACTATATGACCATAATTTAAGAGTAGAGCTCAAGTCAACTAGATAAAGCATCAAAACTCTAAAGAGTGTGTGGTTGGTATCATGGTTGTTTTTTGTGGAATATGGTGGAATCTTATGCCCCTATATTTATATTCCATAACTTTACATAGATGTTTCATACATTCCTTTTGTGCCCCAACCCTTTGGTCTAGGTTTCATGACCTTAAATTTAATTCCATGATCTATGAAGCATGACCCTAAATTATTTGAATTAGGTCCAAGATCTATAACCTAAAACTGAAATTTCCAGTCTAAGAATCATGAAATTAAACTATATAAAACTCTCCCAATATAATCTTTCTTAGTGTGGGGTCTCCCATCCTGCTACCCTCCTTCACCCTTGACTCCCATAGTTAGATGGGTATCATTCATGTTTGTTTACTAAGATTTTTTTTCATAATGATAAACTAGGAATCTACACCATTTAATGAAAATGAGATCCCATATTGACCTAGAATAAGGAAGAAATGTTGGAAAGCTTGGTACATTATCCCCACACACACCGCATCCCAATTTTGTGACATTAAATAGTGAGATGTGTCCTGATCAAATGACATTAAATTTTACAATGCGCCATCCTTACTATTTGACTTTAAACTGCATACCCAAAATCCTCACTATACAATGTTAAAATATGTTTTTACCATTCCCATTACACAATGTAAAACTGCAAGAAATCTTTCGACCACTCCATGGAATCCCTTCCCCTATTATTGATTACCTACCACGTTGTTCATGTTCACTGACTATCACATGAAATATGAAATGACACTCCATTATATAAAGAGTTTGATTTTTTATTATGCTAATATGTACACCCAATGTTATCAAAGTCATTTCGGACCAATTATAGGAGTTTTTGAATCCATTGAAACATTACATCAATTCATTTCCCCACTTTTTGTGCCCCAGATTTGGATCCTCATCTTTTTCCACATCTAAAATTACCCCTAATGGAATTGTGTTTTTCCAAAAATGGATCACATACCATCCTATAAAAATATCATAAAATTATTTGGATGATATTTTGAGATTGGTTTTTTTAGCATAGTTAGTGGTTGACCCTCATTTGTTTGTCCTCATACCCAGATAAGTTGTACAAATGCAGTGTTTTGAACTAGGTCAAAAATTATCCTATATCATCATACCAATCCCATTGTGTTCTATAATTTGGTCAAAGCTATTTAAACATTCCATTCCCTTTTTTAGGTATAATTAAAATCCCATGGCATTATCCAATTTGTACACTAGTGCATGTTAGAAAAGTAAGTGATTTTTTGGGAGCGCCCTGTTCTCCGACCATATCCTCTATCATCCCAAATACTCTTGAGGGTTAATATACAATAGAAAACCCTGAGTGTTCTATGATAGTATAAAACTATCATATAAATAATAAATCATATGGCCATCCATTGATTCTCACACCAATCAGGACTCATTTGGACTTAAGGATTGGTCACTGGATGTTTCACAAATAGGATTGAAGTGAAATAATTGAATGAAAAAAAAGAAAAATATCCATCAATAAATGAAGGTTTTAAAAAGAAAACTATGGTGATAGGAAAATATAATCCATATAATGGATTATCTTTAGGTTCTGACCAAAATAATCCCTACAGTTCTACCATTTTAATTTAATACAAGAGTTCTGCCATCATACGACATATAGCTTCAAGGTCCTACTACCAACTCTAGAGATCTACTTCCCCTTTATCAGTCGTGGGATGAAGATCATCATCCATGATATATACCTAGTCCTACATAGCGTGGATATTGGGTATCAAATATATCACTTGATTCATTTTGTCCTCATTCGTCTCTATCTGTGCCTTAAAATGGCTAATAACCTCTTCTTGAGCATTGCAGAAATTAAAACGCTCGTTTGTCTTCTCCTCTAGATGTTGAATTTATTGGATGAACACTTGGAGATTTCAGGTGCTATCAAATGTTTTCATGTGCTAAGAAACATAAAATTTTTCTCTCCCATCATACACTTGATCAAAAAGAAAGTCCCGAATCATAGTGTGAGTAGTGCGAGTGTCCACCCTACTAGTGCCCAGGTTGCACAACCAATAGTGGAAGGATCCCATACAACTCACTAGATATGGTTCCAGGGTCTGGGTGATGATACATTGTATGATCCTCCATTAAGTATTCTAGATTAAGTGATTATCCTCACCAAAATCAAAGAAAGAGTCTTTCAGTTCTTCAATGGGTGTAGGAATGTACTCAGGGAAATCCACAAGAATGAAAATAGTAGGGTCTTATTCCATGATCCTCTTGGTCAGGTTGGTCCCTAGATCATGAGGTATGTCTCTTCACCTAAACCTTCCTTGACAACACTATATCTACTAAACTTGAGATCCTCCCCACTAGTTGCATCACCAATGACTACAATATACTGTTTTCCTAGGACGAATGCCATATAATCTTGGATGAATGACTCCTCAAAGAAAATAATAGCCATCATGGAGGGGATTCTAGATGCTCCAACCATAACTTAGTTTTGGGAATACAATAGTTCTAGTACTAATTGAAATAAGAACATGTTAGTCAATTGGGTTAGATAATAACAAACTAACCTCATAAAATAGAGAATGACTTATAGAGGTTGATCATCTGAAGATTTTCTGCTGAGTCTCATTAGGGAGTTCCACTACAAGAGATCCCTAAACTCCAATATATACCTCATCAATCATTACCATACCTTCTAGTGTTGGTCGAGCTAGAACTTCATGAGGAGAAACAATCACAATGAAGGATACTCTCCATCAATGGTCCAAAAGGGTTGAATAGATGGGAATTCAGCCTTAAATTTTGGTCTGTGAATTTTAATGATGAGCCTTAATAGGTGTGATACTCAGCAATAGTGTGTGCTTCCAATGGAATGTCAAAGTGTGGTCCCCCATAGATGATATGGAGGACCTGAGGCTATGAGGAAATCACTCTAACCTCCTCAACTGGCTCACTAGTTGCTTCATTCTTAGGCACATTCCCTAGTGTATGTCCCTCAAAACCTAGTGGTGTACCTTTTCCCCCTCTAATAGGGGACCTTTTACCATTTTTGAGTTTATCCTACACTTGAAATGCTTTAGTTATAGATCCTGTACAAAAAAGGGAAATGGTTGGGTGAGGTAAGTAAATTCATTGGCCTACCTTAATAATTATGACCAAGTCATCATCAGAGGTTGTGATTTCATCGCTCTATTGGGGACTACCATGATTAGTGACCAATATTCACGATTCTATGTCATTGGATCCTTGCGCTTACTCATCTTCTAATTCCTCCTCTGTTGAGTCTTTGATAGTTTCCATCTCCTCCAATCTTGGATGACCAAAAAACATCAGCTTCACTGGGGTGGAATGAGGATTGTACTCCCACTGCTAGCATGCAAAGGAATCCATGGCCACTAGATACATGTGCCTCTCATGGAATATAACATTTTTTTATAATCAAATAAATCCCTAATTCTAGAATCTCGAATCAACCCCGAATCAGTTTTTTATACATATCCTACCAAGATATGGGTGTACACAATATTCTCCAAGCTATGTAGAATGAGGTAATGACATTATCAGAAAGTTTCCAAAACATGTACTTAATCTTCTTCCCAAGATCCTCATTGGATATCCAAATATTAGTCTAGGAACCAACTTCTTTCTCCCACAATCATTTTTTGGATATCTCCCCTCCAGAATGTGGGGAGTGCAACAACACATTGCGTCATCCCCACTGGAGATCTATCTTGAGTTTCCCCTATTTCCTAGATCGCTTCCTGAGGATAATCCCATCAACCTCCCTATTTCTCTAGTATATTGATCACCTGAATGTTCTTTCCCAAGATTCTATCCAAATATGAATCCACACAACTTGTAGAATAATAATTTGATAGGCCATCGTTTAAATTGGTTGGAGGTATTATATTGTTATCCCCTAATCTTGAAAGTATCAATATCCACTATAACTGATGATGTTTATAGGGATGTTATTACTCATTAACCTCCATGTAGACACTCTTCATCATCTACTAGAGACATCCAAACTGCATGGTGAACTGGGATGGTTTATAAGATTCACAATAGATGTGTCCATTGATCATAAACCTCAGAAATGCACCAAAAAAGATCTGTAGGCAATCCTTCTATTGTTGCGTTCCATAAGGATATAAATCACCATGAGAAAAGGGGTTGAGAAGGGGTGTAAGTTGATTTTTTCTGGACTTTTCCATTCCAATCATGACCCCAATCACATCGAGCATCATGGGTCAGACCCCGACAATATTAAGAAGTTATAGCTATAGATCAGAGTTCAGTGGGTTAATGGTATTAAAATACCCATAACCCATGATATCACTATATTACAGTCATGAATGAATTAGAATGGGCCACAAATCATACTTGCAATTTCTTCCCTCACCACATGGCCCAAAAGGATATTGATCCAAGACAACATGGGTACCCCTAAGATCCCCCTGTTGTTAGCTTCCAGGATTACCTCCTTCACTAGCATCCCTTGGTGTAGGACAATCTATGACTCCTTGAATTGGATTACCTATCCACTAATAAATGTTGTGAGAAATGTGGTTTAGCAAACCAGTGGGTCCCAAACCACCACCATGGTTTACCCACTACTCAAACTGTCCCTACACTAGGTTCAACTAATAAAATCATGGCCTCATCCTATGTGGTTCTTATGTGCACTTCTTTCCCATCCCCAAAAAACATCAAGGGTGAATACTTCTACAAGAACATGAGAAAACACATATTAAATGGGTCTTCCTTTTATAATATAGAAACATGACCAATTTTTCCTTCAATTACTCCAAAATGTGTTGCACTAGGAGAGGTGTCTGTTGTTTGTGGAACCAGGTGTTCTAAAAAAGAAAAAACATATCATACCAAAACCCTTCTAGTGGTATTCCATTAGTGTAGTGAATACCCCACAAGAAAATTTTCTCCTCCTTGTGGTGAAGGTGGAATGAATTGGTGTCTAGGGACCATCTAATGAGGAGCTCTAGCACAACTCCTGTCGATGGTATGTGTGGAACTACGATGTCCACACTACCTTGTACATTTCTATATTGAATAGATCTGCCCCATACCCAAGAACGTACATCATAAATAGTACTTACATTACCATTCACTAGTGAAATTACCTTCAGATTGCAGATTCTTGTCTTTGTGCTAGCACTTTCAATCATCCCACATGTTTCTCTAAAGGATGTTGGTGAAGTGGGTGGGGAATTCATAGGACTCTGTTTCCTCCCCTGTGATTATCCAGCTCTTCCCATTCTACATCTATAGATATATAACCCCATTTTCCCTATAAGAATGAGTTTGGGGGGTAATTTTTAGGCGGTTTAGTTTATCCTTGTGCATGAACTGAAACCACATTGTGTTATCCTAAATGCTGTGGATGTTCACCTCATCTGTCAAAAAAAATACCACTATTCAAGGAGATCATTTGACATATAGTTCTTATAAGGATCATTCAGCATTTTGACTAGTATTTAACAGTCTCAAATGACCCTCCTAGCTTGAGGGATCTGTGGATTTCTAGTAATTTATTTTATCTGAGTGGAAGCAGCATATTTGATCTATTGTTGGTTTTGTTGATGGTTGATTTCAGATGATTTGGGAATTTTCAAGGCTAGTGTGTGCAAGAGAAAGGTTTTAGTGTGAAAAAGGTGATATGGAACTCCTGTTTAGAAGAGAGTATACAAAAGGATTCCTCTATCATGAAAATATTTACAATAGAGGACAATTTGTGAAAGACATGGCCAAAGATTAGGTTTTTGTGAAAGAGGATGACTTACACACATGATATTAGAAGTATATCATGCAGTTAGTAAAGAATCATTCATAGACCCCCTTTATCTTCTTTAGAGGCATGGGCCATGGGTTTGTTCACGTGAACAACACTCTTGCATGACACACCAAAAATTTTACACACACCCATGGGAATGAACCACTTTCTTTGGTTTTTTCCATTGAAACATAAACATATGGTTCCTTATTTGGTTTTATTTTGAGGGCCAATAAGCATGCTGCATGCAAGTTTCAGATCGTATGTGCAAGGGAAAGATTTTTTATACAAAGGCCTTGCACAACAATGGTGATGAGACCTTTCAGGGATTCCACCGAGGATGATAGGGTTTCAAGGCTATCATATGAAAGATTGAAGGGTGGAACACATGAAACGAATACTACAAACCAAAATTCCATTTTCTGACCAAATGTGATATTATGCCAGGCATGTTGCACAACTGATCTCCAGCGACAATGAAAGAAGCCACACATAAAACCCCTTTTGCGCCCACTAACAAACATATAAATTATTAATAACATCTCACACCCTACCTTTTAGAGGCTCTTATAAAGATGAAATGTTGTTCCCATGCATGAATTTAGTCTTATTTCATGATAGAGTGCATCATAGATCACCCAAGTTAGAGAGTATTCCACAAAAATCCTTCTATGGGACCAAACATGTCTTGGCCCCATGGTTGAGTGATCATCTTTCAACTCCTTTGAATGGAGCATGGGTGTAATGTCCTAGTTTTTTCTTGTATGTATTTGGAATGTTACTAGGACTATTTATATAACCATGTTATAAGAAAACATTATATTTGGAGTCCCAATGTTCCCAGAATTAATTTTTGAAAAATATAAAATATATTGAATATCACACACATGCAATATTTCTAAAAAAGTATAAGAACCCCTAAACAAGGCCCCAAATAAGAAATACAAGGGCAATATTTAGTTCAGTTTGTGGGTTTTTCCCTAAGTGTGACATAAACTTATTTGGTGTGGAGAATTCTTGAAAATTCATCACAGGTATAAAATGATTAATATAAATTAAGTAAATTAATTTATTTTTTTTCATTGACACAATGACCATGTATCCCCTTTAAATATACTATTATGTAAAAATCTCATGGTTAGCTATATAAACTAGGATATTTAGAGGATACAATTGAGAGACATTCAAGGTGTTTATACTGAAAAATGACAACTAGATCGATAATCGACAATCGGTGTGTGACAAAATTCAAGGATATCTCCAACCACAATGACACTTCTTTTCTATTCATCAACAATTAATCTAAATTAAGATAGGATTATCCCCATTTTATTATCCCAAGATGAACACGTGTTAATCCTTCTTACAATATTGATTTCTAAATCGATGGTTGAGTTGCAGATTATGATTTATCCTCATTGGGATGGAATTTATAATAATTGGTTGATTAATGGTTGATCTTCATTTGACGTGCTAACAAAAAAGAATCAAGGCCTACCTGAAAAATGAAATAGATTTATTCCTCAATTATTATTAATATTTTATTATTCATTATTAATTAATTCATCATTGGTGTCTCATTTCACCAGATATTCAACAAAATAAATATAATAAATCACTATAAAACTGATCATTGATGTAATATCATGATTACATTGATATGTATTTAGGATCAACAACACAATAGAGGTGATATTAGGTTTGATTAGAAGTACAATATGGATCTAAGGAAGGATCATATCTTTTTTTTTGGATTTAAAGTAGTATAATAATACGAAACTCATGATCCCAAAACAAATTATGGGGCATGTAGACACCAAAAAAGTCCGTAACTCCTAAAGGATGTTTCGAAATGATGAAGTGAAGTCATATTCGGACTCGGAGGCCCAGTCCAGAGGTCCTGGAAGTGTTGCGCGAAATTAAGGATGATTTTCATGAAAAAATGTTGGCCGCGCGAAAGGAGTTTAGGATTCGCGAAAGGACCCCGACTCCGACGTGCAATTTTGCGCGCCCGCACCAGCGCGGGTCCCTTTTGCGTGCCATCTTCACTGGCGCACAAAATTTTGTGCACAATCTAGATTCCACAATTCCAAGAGCCTATTAATATAAGGATACCCATTCCATTTCTTGGTTGTGGAATTTGAACTGGCTCTCGTGCGCGAAATAGGACTTCCGCGCACGCAGTATGGCCTTGAGGCCCGGTTCTTTTCACGCCCAGTTGCCCCGGGGTCCGCCTTTGTGTGAGATCACCCTTGGCTTAGACTGAACTCCAATCCCTTCGGGGTCTGCCCCTTGCATGAAATTCCTTCTTTTGCGTGGAGTCCAGCCAAGTTGGGCGCAATCCTTCCTTTGCGTGCACACCCCTTCTGTTGCGCGCAATTCCTTTTTTTATGCGCAATCCATTCCTTTGCGCACAATCCCTTCGAGTGGTGCGTAAAACCTCATCCCCCCCATTCTGTGCCAAATCTCCCTAATTTCACGCTGACTCGGTGTTTTCCTCACAACAGCCTCAATTGCGTGCACGCCTTCCCAATTGCGCGTAGGCCTCCCTTATTGTGTGCAGCCTATCCTGTATGTTGCTCCTATTATGTGCAACAGTATACTGGATCGCGCCCGCTGGTCCATACCGCAGCGGCTACTCCCCCGCACCCCCGCTCAGGGTTAGTGCCAGGCTGTAGTCCCAACCCTCCAGGTCGGTCCCTTCGCTACCGTCACTGACTCCCATGAAAAATGGAGAGTCGCACCGTGAACTTCGCGGGCCGAGACGTCAGGATTTCCCATTACACCCCTATGCGTTCCCACCTTCCACCTAGGGAATTCCATGATTTTAGATACTCCTCCTCACACCATGAAACACCTTGAGTTGAAATATTCCTCTTATTCCATTTCACGTGTCGTGAGTCAATATTCTCATCATCAATTTCCTGAGTACCTTGAGTCGAACCATTCCTCAGGAAAATCCTCCAAACCCTATCACTTGGCTCCTATGCCAGGTCGAACTAGAAAGGGTTGCCCTTGCGTAAGACCCAACATCAGTCGTTCTAGGTTCCTTATGGAAACAGTCCTCTCTACATGACTCTAAACTGTAGTACTCCCTTTGTTCCAAACATAGGATGCCTATTGTTCCAAATAAAAGACGCCTTATGTGCCAAGTATAAGATGCATTATGCCATGATCACAGTGGCATAACCTCAAGAGAGTTGGAATCTGTTCAAACATTCCATCCCTCCACCTCATGCTTTGCATGTTCTTCATTTGGATCTTTATCCTCTTTCATGTCTGAAGGGGCCCCCTAATGGTATGGATGATAGACCCTTGGTCCGCCTGCTGTGACAGCATGGATGATTGACCTACGGTCTGCCTGCTGTAAGAATATGGATGATAGACCTTTGGTCTGCCTGCTGTGACAGTAGGGATGATTGACCTACGGTCTACCTGCTCTAACAATATGGATGATTGACTTATGGTCCGCCTACTGTAACCGTATGGGTGGTTTACCTATGCTCCCCCTGCCATCCTGGGCCAATGCCTCGAAGGTCTTTGAACAACACTTTGAGTCAGGACCTGTGTTTCGAACATGGCCAGCAGTCGTCCCTCATTTTTTTGTCCTCATTTCTGGCTAACATTATATGGATGCTGCGTTTATACCATGGTCAAAAGTTATCCTCTATTTCCACGCCACTCTCATTGCATTCAGAATGCCGGTCATGTGATTCACACTTTTCATATCCCTTTGTTCGGGCCGATTCTAAAGCCCTTGGAATAATCCCGCTTGTCCACTAGTGCATAGGTGTAGTCCTTAATCACATGCCTCAACCCACCAATGAGTTGGGATGCCCTCATGCCCATACATGAAGTAAAAATTATGGGCTACTTCCATGCGTAATCCCCATCCATTGTTTCCACTCTGTAGTGGCACCTGGGCAACTTCCATGTGTAAGCCCCATCCACCATAGCCATGCTAACGTGGACCCCTCGATGGTTCACCCTGTGACCCCCTTTCACCATGGCCTTGCAGATGCATTCCCTCCCACAAGGGGTAGAGTGTTTTGGGAATGTAATACCTAGGGGTGTGGAGCGAACCAACCTCGTCCGAGCTGCAGGACGTTAAACTGCCAAGCACCTCGTCCTCAACACATGACGTTAAACTGTGATCTGACCCCGTGCCTCGCACACAAGGTCCCCCCGGTTCAGACATTATTTACACCACTCGTATCCACGGGAATAGAATCTTCCTCACATGGAATGATATCCTCCCTCTCGGAGTTGTGTTTGTCCATAGGGGAAGGGATGCCATAGAGCGTAAGCCCCTAGCCTCTCTTGCGGAAGGTAGCACCCGTGCACCTCCAAACTTCCCCACCACCAAGGCCAGGGGAGGGTGTGATATGGAATGAGGAATCTCCTTTGTTCAGTCCCAAAACCCTCTCCCTCTGTGATTTGTCGCATCACGGGCCTCCATCCTAAATTAAGTCCCGGCACCATGGGCCGCTCAACACGTAAGCCCCTATCCCCTTCTCACAGACGCACCCTTCGTGACGTGATCGTCTGGTCCCTGCTGCCACTTGTTTCTCACACCGAGCATGACTCACGTGGGCTTAGAGTGATCATGGACCATGGCACCCTCTTATGGGCTACCTCAGAGCGTAAGCCCCATGCCGGTGAACTACGAGGACTTTGATCCGTGCTAAATCATGGTACGTAGGTAGCCTCCAGGAGGTTCAAGACCACCACCCGGTTGTTCCGACCCCTTCGCGTTAGTTCACCAACTCCTTGGGACACCTCAGAGTGTAAGCCCCAAATGACATCCCGCATGATGTTAAACTATATGTTGTCCTGCATGACGTTAAACTGTATGCCCCCATCCCACATGACGTTAAACTATATGCCCTCATCCCACATGATGTTAAACTGTATGCCGTCCAGCATGACGTTAAACTGTCTGCCTTGTCTCGCATGACGTTAAACTGTATACCATCCCGCTGACATTAAACTGTATGATCAAACTATGGGGACTTTGATCCATGTGAAAACAAGGTACGTAGTTAGCCTCCATGAGGTTCAATCCACCTTCACTCCATCATACATCCTGATTCCTACCCGTGTTTCCACATCCCGGTGGGATCATGCCACCTCATTCCACTCCACATTATTTAGGAATCCGCTTATGTGATGGCCCTACCATCGGTGTTCCCCCCAGGGGTTCTTCAATCTTATCCACTCTCGATTTTATGATCAGTCCGATGCGTCTCCACAAGACGTTAAACTCGTGGCATAACCTGTGTTAAACATGGGAAGCTGAGGAAAACCTCAGATACATGCCTATGGCATGCAAATTCCACGCATTCGATGTGGGATGCCTCGGGCTTCCGCGCCCTCGAGAATCCCTATAATAAGGGAAAGAAGATAGACATGCCAATCCCCTAGTGTCAAGACATGCCAATGAAGCGCCAGCATGACCATTCTCCTCACTGAATGTTGCTGCCCCAAGGGATCAAACTTGTAGTTACCATTGGCCTTTCCGGAAGCACCTTGCACCTCGGTCAGAGAGGGTGGAGAACTTTTCTGGGGACCGACGGAAGAGTCGCGACATGGTACTCCCTCGGCAAGTGCTGAAACTGTGACAGGAGGCCCGTTCACCGGCCCATCCTATCGTGACGTGATAGCCAGGACACTGCAGCCCTTGGAGGGTGACTTAGGATTCAGCGTCCAATCGACCTGCTCGCCGTATTCTCCGCCGGCGAGCCCACCAGCCCAGCGGTCTGCCTCGACACCGCTGCCAGTTCCCCATCCATTCTCGGTTGATGAGCGGGTCCAGCAAGGGCCGAATCCTGAACTTGAGCCATGGAGCTTCTGGACCGTCCTCGCAGCAGGCCACTTCCCCTAGTAGTTTTGGCCGGTCGCAGGATCAGATTTTGATATACCAGGATTTCTCACCCTGGGATAGTTTGAATGCTTCTGCCAGACTCTCTATGTGACTCACTCCCATATTCGCCATCAACAAGTTCCTTATCCCAGGAGTACAACACATCTCAAGGATATCGGTGAGTAGTGTCGTCGAGTCGACCTGGCCACACTCCCCGTAGTTCGGCACCCCGAGTCACTTGGCCACCACATGGCCCTCCAACAACAATGCGTCCAGAGTTTTCAAGTACTCCGCAAAGTTATCGAGAAATACACCCCCACGTGCACATCCGTGGATGGGGGCAGTACGTTTCCCTTCTCTTCAGTACTATTCGCCAGCAGCCCGACTCACCAAGTGGTTTTGATGGCATGCCCCCGGGGGCAGCAGCGGTCAACATGGACGACCTGTCAGGGGAGTTGAATAGTTTGGAACTTCTCGATGGGGACTCACCCCCTAAGGACAGGCTGCTACTAGACCTATCTGGGAGAATTAATTGCCAACAGAGAAACCTCCTAGGTCTCCCCGCACCCACTGAGGCATTAACACTGAGCCAGAACATCGGTAAGGGTAAGGAACACATCTGGGTTGTCAAGCTCACCGACCCATCTACCTCAGTGCAGAAGGTATAAGAATATCCCGAGAAGGCCACGATGTGCCAAAAACTTTTTGAGAAGAAGATTCTAGTTGATGAGCTTCTGGCTAGATGCATTGCGGAGCGGCAACCCAACTACGGTAATCCTAGACCGGGACAACAGGGGCAGGAACAACTACCCCTCAACGAGATTCTCCTAGTAAAGCACAATCATGCCATGTTCGCAACAGAGGAGAGGCCGGAGCTCATGGCAAGAGAACGCGATACATTTCGACGAACCCTCATGAGCAGCGTGATCACCCAAGAGACCCCGTTCAGGTTCCTCCTGCTGCCCCAAGAGTCGCTCAACCAGCCGCCCCGCGAGCTGCTGAGCTTGACTACCGGATTGAAGAGCCCGACAATGTGCTTCTAGTTAGGGATCCCTGTCAGGATAGGAACCCGCATCCAGAAGATCTGATGGCGGCACTCATCACCCACTTAGAGGCTTTGGTAACTCAACAGGTGGCAATACCACCAGACGGCAAGCCATACCCAGCATGGGTGGATGATATGCCAGTACATCCGGGATTTGGGAACCCCAATTTTAGCCCCTTTAACGGGACATGAGAACCGCCTCAACACCTGGCCCACTTCAACTCAAGGTTTGGTCCTATGTTAGGGACTCCGTCGCAGCAGGAGGCCACCAAGCTCCGTTGCTTTGTTCAGACACTAGAATGGACATCATTCGTCTGGTAAAGCCAGCTCCCTATCAGATCTGTGACTAGTTGGGAGGACCTTCGAAGGAAATTCCTCTACCAGTTCAGTTCCACAACCCCGATGTCGAACATCACAGACCTCTTCAGGTGCAAGCAAAGGCCCGATAAGTGAGTCACGAACTTCATCACCCAGTGGAAAAGGCTCACATACTCCTTTGACATGACACTAACTCAAGATAAATTACTAAAAATGTGTGTAGGAAATGTAAAGGCAGATCTGGTTCCTTCTATGATCACTCAGAATTACCCCGTAGGGTTCCGAGACATCTCAGACAGGCCTCAGTGCCTCGAAGAGGCCCTGCAACAGGCTAGTCAGGCACACCCGCTACCTCCTGTAATCCATGCAAGGAGAGCTTCTAGAGCTGAGCCCATTGCTGTGGCCTAGATAGAGGCCCCCAGGCAGCTAGAGTTTCTACCAGTGAGGCAAGCTCCGCATCCCCATGGGGGTCCACCCCCATGGGCACAGCCTCCGGACCAGCAGAGACCTCATCAAAATCGGCAAGCGCCTTCGCGTAATACACCACCACCACCTAGGCATGATAATCAGGTTCCACCTTCTCGACATGCTCCTCCAGCCCCTCGTCAAGGACATCCTCCTAGAGACCCCTCTCCAGATAGAAGGAATTGGACCTACTCGTTTGATGTGGATCAGGTCCTTGGTTACTTCTATAGTGCTTTTGAGTAGAGAATTGTGCGGCTTCCTGAGTGCCGGAAGCCATTAGAGGCATATCTCACTGATCACCCCAACTACCGCCCTTATCACCAAAACCTGGGCCACACCATCCAGTGATGCTACGTGTTCAAGGACTGGCTCCAAGACCAGATTGACAACAATATAGTCAGGTTGGGCCCAGCCCTGACACAAGTAGTAGGTGTCTTTGTGAGATCAGAGGGCATTAGCGGCGACGAGGATGAATGGCAGCAAGTTTCTGACCATGGGTCCCAGAATTATAACGACTGGATGGCCCACAATAAGGTTTCCCGTGCCCATGGCATCATCCATGCATGCCTGAATCAGCCAGAGCCCTCCGAATCTACGGTTGCTACCTCGACATTGTCATCCTAGCCCGCCTCTTCCTAGAAGAGCAAGCAGCAGCGGTGCAAGAAGAAAGAACGCGCCCTTCCAATGACATCGTCATCCTGCACTCTTGGCGACTTCATGCCCCTAGAAATGGGGATCCATATGAGACTCCACCCGGTAATGTATGACTCCTCAAGTGATAGTTAGGGGTATGATTTGGTTTACACCGTAGAGTTGGTAAATCCCTTTTTGACTCCTGACAATGAGGGACGCCAGGTGGACCTTCCCAATGTCCCCAGCCGTCGCCAATGTCGGCGGATCTGTGGCTACATGAATCACTGGGGCATGATAGTTGGCACCTCCAGCCAGGCCGTGCATGCCACTGAGACCAGGTAGCAGGCCCAGTACAGAGCTCAGCACACTCGACCCCTTTATCCGGTGTCGACGGGTTCACCTTCGCCACCATTTGTGTTGCTGGATCAGGCGGAACCACGTCAGCCATACCACAACCCACTCCGCCCTACTACCAGCCAACCCCAGCCTTCCAGTCCTAATCTGGCAGCCTCTCTCTGGGCTTCGACTAGTGAACAGCGAGACATGCCTAGTACCAGTCAGCCACCGGTCCATCCGGTAGGGCCTGTCATTCCTCCAATTGCAGAGCGGCCTCCTGCAAGCAGGGGATTGCATTTGGCTCGTAAGTATGATGTTCTGAAGCACCTGGCCAGAATTCGAGCACAGATTTCTATCCTGGAGGTTCTTCTACTGTCCTCTGAAATGCGTGATGTGCTCACTGAGGCCCTAAGGATCCCCCTCCAGTTTGAGACGGAGGTAAAGGCTATAGAATCCTTCCCCACTAAGGCAATTGATAAAGCAAAATGCCAGGAGTTTATCTCATTCTCTGGTTAAGATGAAGACCCTCCCATACAGGGGCACATTCACCCACTGTACATCACTACCTAGTTCAATGGCGTGGAAGTCCGCCGCTGTCTCGTTGACATGGGTTCTGAGATTAACCTAATCCCAACTCAGACACTAAGAAAGATGGGTCTGTTGGAGGGTGATTTAACTCCCTCCAACCTCAGGATCCAGGGATACGACAGGACCGAGAAAACTCCAGTCGGTAAGATTCACATGAAGACCCAGTTTGGTGGCCTAATTTCCAGCACTGAATTCATGGTTGTCTCCCAGGACACTGGCTACAATGCATTGATGGATAGGCCGTGGCTCCACCTTCACACGACGGTCCCATCATCATATCACCAATGCCTCAAATACTCCCTTAATGGTCGAGTAGGTGTGCTCCAAAGAGATGCATCTCCTTTTTCCTCTTGCGAATCCCATTATCTGGATGCTTACTACTACAAGATCAAGGATAAGAAGGTTTTGGCAGGTGAGGTTGAGCCCGCCACTGTCACAAGTGATCCCTAGACAGGTTTGGATGATGCCTACATCTTCCCAATCCGTCAGTTGGAGGCCACAAACCCCGAAATGGGGAAATTTTTTGTGGTTTCAGGTAGAAGAGGAAGGTATATTCCCAGGTCCAAGCGACGGCAGAAAATCAAGTCATACTCCTACACCAACCAAGCTCAGGTGATTCCCGAACCTCCTACCCCTATATGGTATCGGGACGTTAGGCTCATGGCAATGGTAGTACGTCATACCTGTCTCTTCCGCTGGGCTGGAATTTACCAGCTCAAGCCGAAACGCCACTACTAATTTGATGTCATCAATCATGGCCCCTTGGGATGAAGACTATATGGGATTGTATCGGTTGCCTTCATCGCTATGGTCTCAGTGGCATGTGAGTCTCCCAAAATGATGACCACTGCCACCCAAGCTGGCACCAGCTTCCCATCAGGGTTTGGTAGCCCTGAAGCATCTCCCCCCGCTGAAGATCCCTATACAAGTGGAGAATAGGATCTGGAGGATGCTCCCCCTGCCATTGAAGAAGGCATCTCTACCACGGTCAATGAATTGGTACATGTGAACCTTGGTAGTGAGGCAGATCCGAGACCCACATTGATCAGTGTGGCTATGTCCCTTGAGGAGCAACAACAATATGTGGACTTTCATAAACATCATCGCGAAGTGTTTTCCTGGAGTTACGAAGAGATTCCAGGACTAGATCCTTAGGTATCCATCCACCACCTTGGTCTCCCGACAAGCCATTGTGGGTTCAAGCAGCCTCCCAGAAATATGTACCCTTCTCACGGTTCCATGGCTGAGGCCAAAGATGACAAGCATATCAAATACAACTTCGTCGAGTAAGTTTAGTACCCCTGGTGGCTATCCATCATTCTGATAGTCAGGAAGAAGAACAGACAGATCAAGGTCTGTATCGACTTCCGTGATCTCAATCGCCACTATCCGAAGGATGATTTTCCCCTTCTAGTGATAGAGTTGTTGATTGATGCCACAGCCGGTTTCCAAGCCCTCTCCTTCATGGATGGGTATTCCGGGTAAAACCATATCCAGATGGCCCCTGAGGATGATGAGTTCACTGCCTTCAAATCCCCCAAGGTACTTTTTGTTACCAGGTTATGCCCTTCGGCCTGAAGAATGCATGTGCCACCTATCAGCGGGCCATGCATCGCATATTCAAGACAATTCTCGGGGCGTTGGTGGAATGCTACATGGAATATCTGGTGGTCAAATCTTGCCACCGCTAGGACCATCTCAAGGACCTTGATAAATTGTTCGTCTTCCTACATTCACACCACCTAACGATGAACCCGTTGAAGTGTGCCTTCGGGGTAACCTCCGGGAAGTTTCTTGGCATTGTTGTCAGATATCGAGGCATTGAGATCGACTCGAAGAAGATCAAGGCCATCAACCAGATGCCTCCCCTGAGAAATATTCCGGAGCTTCAAGGTCTCTAAGGCCACTTAGCCTACATACACCGATTCATTGTGAATCTGGTGGGCAAGTGTAAGCCCTTTTCTCAGCTCATGAAGAATGGTTCCACCTATGAGTGGGATGAAGTGTGTCAGACCACCTTCGAAGAAATCAAGAGGTATCTACTCCAACCTCTGGTCTTGATGACACCCGTTTATGGGAATCCACAGGTCCTTTATGTGACTGCCCTGGAATAGTCCCTCGGCACAATTCTCTCCCAGAAGAACAACAAGGGAACAGAGAACAACCTCTACTACCTAAGCCGCATGCTCCTCGATACGGAAATTAGATATTCTCCCATCGAGAAGAGCTGCATGGCGCTCATATTCACCATACAGAAATTGTGGAACTACTTGCAGCACCACGGGGTACAATTGGTCTCTTGGGTAGACCTGTTGAAGTACATCCTGAACCAACCTATGTTGACTGGCCGACTAGTGCGGCGGGTGGCGATCTTCCAGCAGTTCGACATCAGGTTCGTACCTCAAAATGCTATCAAAGGACAGGCATTGGTAGAATTTTTAGCTGCTCAGCCAACCTCCGCAGATCAGCCACTGGACCTAGGTTTTCCTGATGAGGTAATCCTATCAGTTGATCATGCCGTCCCATGATGGAAGATGCACTTTGATGGTGCCTCCCGGAGCCCCACCGGTAGGAGACTCAATGATCCCAGGCTCAACAGAGTGGGCCTGGGTATCATCTTCATCACCTCGGAGCAATCCGTCCTTCCATATTCATTACTATTGTCTGAGGGCTTCACCAACAATGAGGCCGAATATCATACCCTCATCATTGGCCTCGAACTGGACATCGAGATTGACGTGCCCCATCTGCATGTGAATGGGGACTCCGAGCTGGTCATCAGGCAGGTCAATGGTGACTATGTTGTCATAAATCCGAAACTTGTTCCATTGTTGGAGTGCACCCTTCATCTAATGGCTCAGTTCTCCTCTCGGCCAGAAGTTGTTCATATTCCCCGGTCGCAGAATAGTCGAGCAGATGCTTTGGCCTGTCTGGCCACATCGCTTGAGGAGCCCGAACAGGACAACCTGATTATCCATGCAGTGCACCAGATAGTCATTACTCCCGTTACCCCGTAGGATGATCGTGGCACATGGGTGAACCATCTTACCACTGGTTCCCCTACGTCAGGAGCCCCGGGTACTTCAGACATGGTGAACGAAATAGTTCCCGATTGGAGGACACCCATGGTTGAATACCTCCAACGTGGTAATATTCCATTAGACCGAGCCAATCGAGAGAAAAATTGATGTCGTGCGCTGCATTTTACCCTTCAGAGTGGTCCCAACCTTGACCATATCCTTTACAGACATGGATTTTATGGTGTTGTCCTTCGTTGCCTTCAAGGAGTCGAGATCTCTCAGGTCATGAAAAAGGTTCATACTGGTTCTTATGGCGCCCATCATGCCGGGTCAAAGTTGTCTCACTAGATTCAGAGGGTGGGGTACTTCTGGCCCTCCATGATCTATGATTGCATCTAGTTTTCCTAGAGGTGTCATGCGTTCCAAGTTCATGATAACTTTGTGCATCGACCACCAGAGCCCCTCCACACTACCAAGTATTCTTGGCCATTTTCAGTCTGGTGGTTGGATGTCATAAGACCTTACCCACCGGCAACGGCTCACCAATGCCGGTTTATTCTGACCACTACAGATTTCTTTTCCATGTGGGCAGAGGAAATTCCTCTCAAGGAAGTCAAAGACGGTTCTATCGCTGACTTTGTGAGTTCCAACATCATCTATCGATTTGGAGTGCCTCATGCTATCCTCACAGATACGTCGGGATTTCCCATTGCACCCCTACACGCGCCCACCTTCCACCTAGGGAATTCCATGATTTGAGATACTCCTCCACACACCATGAAACACCTTGAGTCGACATATTCCTCTTGGTCCATTTCACATGTCCTGAGTCAATATTCTCATCATCAATTTCCTGAGTACCTTGAGTCGAACCATTCCTCATGAAACTCCTCCAAACCCTATCACTTGGCTCCTATTCCAGGTTGAACAAGAAAGGGCCGCCCTTGCGTAAGACCCAACATCAGCCATTCTAGGCGCCTTATGGAAACAGTCCTCTCTACACGACTCTAAACTGTAGTACTCCCTATGTGCCAAACATAGGTTTCCTCTTGTTCCAAATAAGAGATGCCTTATGAACCAAGCATAAGATGAATTATGCCATGATCACAGTGGCATAACCTCAGGAGAGTTGGAATCTGTTCAAACATTCCATCCCTCCACCTCATGCTTCTCATGTCCTTCATTTGGATATTTATCCTCTTTCATGTCTGAAGGGTCCCCCTAATGGTACGGATGATAGAACTTTGGTCTGCCTGCTGTGACAGTATGGATGATTGACCTACAGTCTGCCTGCTGTAACAATATGGATGATAGACCTTTGGTCCGCCTGCTGTGACAGTATGGATGATTGACCTACGGTCCGCCTGCTGGAACAATATGGATGATTGACTTATGGTTTGCCTGCTGTAACAGTATGGGTGATTGACCTATGGTCTGCCCGCCATCCTGGGCCAACGCCCCGGAAGACTTTGGACAACACTTTGAGTCAGGACCTATGTTTCGAACATGGTCAGCAGTCACACTCATTTGTTTGTCCTCATTTTTAGCTAATGTGACATGGATGCTACGTTTCTGCCATGGTCAACAGTTATCCTCTATCTCCACGCCACTCTCATTGCATTCCAAATTCCGATCATGTGATTCACACTTTTCATATCCCTTTGTTCTGGCCGATTCCAATGCCATTGACATTATCTCACTTGTGCACTAGCGCATAGGTGTAGGCCTCAATCACATGCCTCAACCCACCAGTGAGTTGGGATGCCTTCATGCCCATACATGAGGCAGATATTATGGTCTTATTCCATGCATAAGCCACATCCATCGTTTCCACTCCGTAGTGGCACCTGGCCAGCTTCCATGTGTAAGCCCCATCCACCATAGCCATGCTAAAGTGGACCCCATAATGGTTTTCCCTGCGGCCACCTTTCACCACGGCCTTGCCGATGCCTTCCCTCCCACAAGGGGTAGTGGGTGTTGGGAATGTAACCCCTTGGGGTGTGGAGTGAACCCAACTCATTCGAGCTGCGGGATGTTAAACTACCAAGCACCTCATCCTCAACACATGATGTTAAACTGTGATCCGACCCTGTTCTTTAAACGCAGGGTCCCCCCGGCTCGGACATTATTTACACCACTCGTCTCTACAAGAATAGAATCTTCCTCACATGGAATGATATCCTCCCTCTCAGAGATACATTTGTCCACGGGGGAAGGGCTGCCTCAGAGTGTAATCCCCTAGCCTCTCTTGCGGTAGGTAGCACCCATTCACCTCCGTACTTCCCCACCGCCAAGGCCAGGGGAGGGTGTGATAGAGAACGAGGCATCTCCGTTGTTCAATCCCAAATCCCTCTCTCTTTGTGCTTTGTCGCATCACGGGCCTCCATCCTAAAGTAAGTCCCGACACCATGGGCCGCTCAACGCATAAGCCCCTCTCCACTTCTCACGGACGCACCCTTCGCAATGTGATCGTCTGGTCCCTGCTGCCTCTTGTTTCTCCCACCGAGCATGACTCACGTGGGCTTAGAGTGAGAATGGACCATGACACCCTCTTATGGGCTGCCTCATAGCATAAGCCCCATGTCAGTGAACTACGAGGACTTTGATCCATGCTAAACCATGGTACGTAGGTAGCCTCCATGAGGTTCAAGCCCACCTCCCGGTTGTTCCGACCCCTTCGCGTCGGTTCACCAACTCCTTGGGCCACCTCAGAGTGTAAGACCCAAATTACATCCCGCATGATGTTAAACTGTATGTCGTCCTGCATGATGTTAAACTATATGCACTAATCCCACATGAAGTTAAACTTTACGCCCTCGTCCCACATGAAGATAAACTATATCCCGTCCAACATGACATTAAACTGTCTGCCTCGTCTCGCATGACATTAAACTATATACCGTCCCGCTGATGTTAAACTGTATGCTCGAACTATGGGGACTCTGATCCAAGTCAAAACAAAGTACGTAGGTAGCCTACACGAGGTTCAAGCCACCTTCACTCCATCACACATCCTGATTCCTACACGGGCCACCACATCCCGGTGGGATCGTGCCACCCCATTCCACTCCACAATATCCGGGAAGCCGCCTACATGCTGGCCCCACCATCGGTGTTCCCCCCAGGGGTTTCTTCAATCTGATCCACTCTTGGTGTTCTGATAAGTCTGATCTATCTACTTAAGACATTGAACTCGTGGCATACCCTATGTTAAACATGGGAAGCTGAGGAAAACCTCAGATACATGCCTATGGCATGCCAATTCCCCACGTTCGATGTGGGATGCCTCGGGCTTCTGTGCCCTCAAGAATACCTTTAATAAGGGAAAGAAGACAGACATGCCAATCCCCCAGCGTCAAGACACGCCAACGACGCCCCAACACGACCATTCTCCTCACCGAAGGTTGCTGCCCCGACCCGACCCCTTGGAGCATCTCGACAGATGCAGCGCAATTAATTGGTGTCCATGAAGATATGGAACCAGGAATGAGATTCATGAATACGTCTTAAATCTATGAGGGAGACCCGTACTAGGTGACGATCTCCGAGGAGGAATCCACGGAGGGAAGAACCGACATCCCATCATCCCGGTTTTGATCAAGGAGCAGACGTCCCTGAACAAGGAACAGATGCCACCCACCTTTGGAAAGCAGGAATTCGGGGACACAAGCCATGCGTCCTCCCATGCGTGACGGATGTGCGCACACGCCCTGATGGAAAGTGTCAGAAATATGGCAGAAATATGATGAGAACTGGTGACAATCCTTGATCAGATCGAGATCCATAGTCACATGTGTGGTTGGAAGAAAATCTAGCTTTTGAATAAGATACAAATTTATCAATGGTTGGATAGTGGAATGAACTACCCTATGAACAATGTCTGGTGGTCTAGGCTAGTGATGATAGTTGATATAAGAAGAATTTTCTAGCAGGGTGAGCAGCTAGGTGGATTTAGTGAGTAGTGGCGGCGACCCAAGACTAGCGAGTGATGGCTTCCTCCTTACAGTGGCCAGCAATGGCCGAAACCCTACCCCCTCTAATTGTGAGAGATAGATGAGAGAGGGGGTGGTAAAAATAATTAAATTAAATAATAATAATAATAAAATTATTATAATTTTTTTTGTTGTTTTCGGATATATATCCCTTGTACAACGTCAGATTGATTCACTGTATGTGGATTTGTGATCCTGACATTGAGAATATTGTTTTGAGACCAATGTTGGATACTTAATTCATGCTCATGTATCTGGTCTACGAATATTCCCATAATAATAAAAATAAAAATAAAAATAAAAATAATAAAAATAAAAATAATAATATTATTATTAGAGAATATAGTATTCGAAATATATTCTTCATACAATGTCCAATTGATGAATAGTATGTATCATCATGACCCTGGTATTGAGGATGACATTTTGAGACCAATATTAGGTGTTTAATTTAGAATCATGGGAGGGGTCGATGAAGCACTTTCCATGAATTATTAGGTGAAATGGAACATTTTCTCCAAGTGTCTATATAGGAAATTTTGATAGTCTATCCTACGTATATTTCTATCAGGATCTCTATGGTGTGATTTTTTTGGCCATTAATGGGTGTTTGTTGTGAAATATCACCATATTTATGTTTTATCCCTTTATACCAATGAAAAAACTCATGCGATCATCTGGAATTTTGTAGACTCAGATGTAGGAACACGTGTAGTAAACAGTGAGTAGTTTTTCACATAGAATGTGGTGATGACCTTGGTTTTATATATAGATATTTAATGCGAGGTTATGTAAGAGAGATGATTCATTCGGCGATGCTTAACTAGTATCAATTGAGTGTGTTCTCTTTTTTTCCATTCCCTAAGAGTTAGTATGAAATCCTATTATACAAAAAGGATGGTGATCCCTTTTCTGAGTTTTCTTGGATAGAGTTGTTGGAATCCTTTTGTGGGCCCCCGAGTGATATCATATATCATCAACCTTACCCAGGTGGAGTTATTAGTATCATTTCAACCAACAATTTGCAGTCTTTAATCCTTTATTTTGTAGGTTATTCCAGATTGAGTTTTCGTATACCTGTGGGCATAAGTGTGATTCTAATATATGTATCATTCTCTTTAGACTTCCAGTGTATACTTCCTATAGTGATACCTGACGATATGTCTATCACGAACAAATACCATTAGTGATATCTAAATAATGGAGTGTGTCTCCCAAAAGATTTTTATATGGAACCTTTGAGCTCGAATCCTCAGATTGATTTGTGGTTGTTATTTTAACTTGAGATGTGTGTATTTTATTAGTATATATGAGTATTTGTTTTGTGATATAGACATATACCTATATAGAGATGAATGTTTCTCTTGATGATTTGTTATTGGTTATTTTGTGGTGTTGTAATGATTATTTCTATACTCACCCCTAAATGGGCTATTTTCACATGTGTTTTGACTTATAGTGGTGGCATACCTTTTGTTGTGGAGTCCATGGAGGACTAGAAGAAGGTAGAGCTTGTTTGGGCTAGAAAACCCAAGCTGTTTACCAATGTTTCATTTGAAAGTTGTCCCATACTATTGATCAAGTTGTGATTTACATTACGGTTTTGTACGAGATTTAATTTAGCCCATTTTTTATTTTTAGTATATTATGTTATACTATTGTTGTGGGATAATAGATGTATTATTTTATTGTTATCATTTATTTTACATTTAAGAATTATATGGGATTTGAGTTGTGTGTGTATGTACCTTTGGATAATGCCTCCTTTGTGTTTCATATTATTTCTTGGGGATAGTTACTAGCCCCTAGCCTATTAGAGGTAGGCTTGGGGTAGTTGCATATCTGGCCCCATCAGGTTGGGTTGTGATAGAATGGTATCTTAGGTGTACCCAACCAGAAGTGTTAGGTCACTGGATCATTTTAGGATTGGAATTTGGAGTATATATTTTTTCAATATGAGTGGTTTTGTTTCAGAACTATGGTGATAGTGTAAAAGTTTTATTGAGAATGGATCTCATGCCAGGGTGTCCAGTGATGGGGAAAAGGCCAACGTATCCATCCAACAGGAACATGATAACATTCTTGTAGACTCGGTATGTGTAGACATTGGTTGTAGGGAAAATATTGGTACCTGAATAATATAGTAATGGGTTGTGGTTTCCATGTACTTCTATAGTTAGCTCTCTAGATATACTCTTTGACCATGGTAAATACTGATTATCTTTGTGATGCCTCTATGATGAAAAAAAACTAGGTTTTTGAGACAGTTTCATGATGACTACTACATCAGTGATGGGGTTTCAGTTTAGGGACCCACTCATAATTTTTTTTCTCTATATGGGAACCAATAAGTGCTACCAATTATTGAGAAGTGCATGGATCCTTCTATGGATTTGGCATATGATCGTCCACATGTTGATAAATCAATAGCCCCATCAAGACACGATGATGGTATGGCTAGTCTTGGAATGTTATGCATGTTCTAAAAATGGTAATTTCTAAGGTTCCAAAAATATAAAGACCCTTATGTGGTAGAGATATGAATCAAGGAAGTGGTATACATATCCATTTTGTGAATATCCTGACTGATTAAATGCTTGTGTGTGTGACCGGTTTTCTTTATGAAGCAGTAACTAGCTCCAATGAAATCTAATGATGACACTCATATGACGAGTGTGCATTAAAAGTTCCTAGTTAGATATCACACAGTTCACATGGTGGTCCTAACGCTCTTATCAGGAGTAGTGGAGGAGTATCATGATCATATAGTTTCAATTTCCAAGTTTGATATAAATCCTCCTTGATGGTGGTCCAAGCGGTAAAATAACTCTAGCGTGACACGTGGAACATATAGAGCCCTATTTTGGAGATGAGTTTATCCGAATCATGTGGTTGAGCATGTTGATGAACTATGGTGTCGAAGAAATCCATGGTTGTGGTAGATATGTGGGATCTAAAACAAATTGAGTTCTAATCTATAGGAGATCACATTGGATTTTAGTGCGGTTCAAGTTATGATATGTGTCTCCACAACCCCAGTTGTAGTTTTTACATGAAGTTATGAGCCCCTTTTCCCAATGTATATCACCTGTTCAAGATATAGTGATACCGATGGAGCCCATTTTTTTAACCCTTGTGTTGGAAGTGAATTAGATCTCAGAGTTTGATCTTGGGATGGGTTATCATCAGATCTAGGTTTGAGATTTGGATGTATCAAGTGTGGATTCCTAGAGCCACTGTAGTTTCTTTGAGTTCTTGTTGATACCATTTGAAATGTTGAATGGAACAACAAATTTAATGGGAACTATGAGAAAGATGCTTATCCTTTCATGGATTGGTTTGTGGTAGTTTTTATGGAACCCCTCATGTCCTCAACATCGGATTTGGAGAATGAGAGACAGAAGATGATTCTTATAGACATTCTCTAAGAGTTCTAGTCATATAGAAAATCTCAGGGAGTCAGTTCTCAAAATATGTCTTCTCAAGCATGGTAGTGATGGTGGACCCTATAGAGGTTGGGGCAGTGTGATATTTAGAGCCACACTATGTATGAATATGGTAGAATATACTCACAATAAGTTTTTCCATCTCTTGTCGTCAAGAATGGTGATAGAGCAGTTGATATCTTTGATGTTGATCCTTTTTGGGGTAAGGATAGTGAAACATAACTCTAGTTGATGGTTTATAAACCTTTACATATTTAGTGAGTTTGGGAGGCACAAATTGGGTATATTGGTTGGTAAATTTTTCTTGATCAGATATCCACTTGATACATTCCTAATAGAATTCCAAGAAGGAGGGAATCATGTTGTCCTCTTCCAAGGATAGATAGAGATTATGATTGTGTTGCAATAGAAGGATATCAAGATGTTATTTTACCAAAGCAGCATATCCAGTAGAGGTGTGGTTGTACTTGGATCGATTGGCATCACTTGGGAAATCAAGGGACTTGCATTGATTTTTCAAGTTAAAGTTATTATTGTTTCTTCTATTTGTGGGTGATGACCAAAAGAAAATTGTGGAGAGCTAGGACCCTTGTGCATGTAGAATATAGTATGGACTATAGAAAATTCACTTAATGTTTGTTATGGAATATGATGATTACTTTATAGAATGATAAGGTAGATGATGTGGAATTCTTTTGGGGATTCAACATCAGTTGGTAATACTGTTTTTCACTATACTGTTGGCTAGGTAAAAGCTAACCATTATGGTTTTAGTGAACCCGCTTCAGGTTTTCATGTTAGTTTTGATCCATAACTAGGATGATAATCATAGATAATTGGGGTTTATGTATCACAAGGATTTACACTACACAACCGAAGTATAAAAAATTTGAGGCCATGTATGGGTGACCTTATAAGACACTACTATGCTGGCCAGAGTCAGTGGTTAAGAGCGCTTGGGTACTAGTGTTGGTTATAGTGATGGATATAAAGGGCATAGTTCATTTAGGGGAGTTTGAGGACTTCATGGTAAATTTCAAGAGTCCATAATGGAAATATAACACATGCATTTAGAGTTTGAGAGTTGCGAAGTCTTTGACAGGGTGGTAGGATATATCTAGGAATTTTAGTCCCTTTTTTCCTACTAATTTATCAGGTTAGTGATATGGTGTACCATTTAAGTCTATGGTCAGAGTATATTTAGTTGTTTGGTGTACTACTCATGTATCATATAATAGGGTACGTACACGACTCTTTTTGTGGTGTCAACCTCGGTGAGTTGGGTAATGGGATGGAAGTTATCTTTTCTTAGAACCAATAACATTGAAAACTGGTAGGAGAAAGATACTTTGTGGGAGAGTGTTTTCATTGGGTGTGTGTTTTTTGATAGTATATGGAACCATTGGGAGAGATCATGGGAGTAGTAGACACATATTATAGCTTAGTGTCCCCACCTTTTTCTAAGTTGTTTTTTTTGGGGATGAAAATCCTTGAATGAAGGAATAATTTAATGTCTTGATTTTTGCTGTGTATGAAATCAGAATACTACTAAAAATATTTTTAGAGACAAGTGCTAAGAAAACAAGTGATTCTGAGGAATGGAATGTCTAGAATTAATTTTTTAAATATATTAAACATATTAGATATCAAACATTTGTAGTTTTCTAGAAATAGTGGAATAGTTTCCAAATACAGGATGAAACTAGAAATATGATGGCACCATTGAGTTCATAATGTGGTGTTTACCCTAGGAATACCGTAACCTTTTTCAGCATTAGGAGTTTGTGAAAATTTCATCTGGTGAAAAAAACGAAAAAAAGAAAATAAATAAATAAATATATTTAATTCATTGATGCAATGACCTAGATTCTCCTTTAAATACATTTATATAGAAAAATCTCAAGGTTATCGGCACAACCTTGGATATTTGTAGGATCCATTTGAGAGGTTTCAGAGGATTTTCCTTTAACGAATGACAAAAAGATCAATGATCAAAAACAGAAGTACTAAACAATTAAAGGATCTCACCAATTATAATGTAAAAACTTCATTTTTTTGTTAGTGATTGTTCTAAATATGTGTAGGATTTTGTTTTGTTGATTTTTATTCCAATTTGATTATCCCATGAGGAATATGAGTCGATACCTCTAACATGATTGATATTTGGATTGATGGTTGATTTATAGATTGTGATTTAACTTCTTTGGATTAAAATTGAAAATAATTGGTTGATTAATGGATGATCTTCATTCGACATTCTAAAAAAAATGAACTGATGCCAACCTAAATAATGGATGATGTTCGTTCCATAATTAATTTAGTTTTATTTTATTTTTTATTATTAGTGTATTCATCATCAGTTTCTTATTTTACTGAATAATAAACAAATAAATGATAATAAATAATTTCACAACTGATCCATGAAACAACAGACCAAATCTACAGATATGGATTTAGGTTTGATAGCACAATCAATGTGTGAAACAGTTTGAAGGGAGATTATAAATGGACCAAAGGAGGGATCAAGGGTTGGAAATCAGTGGCATGATGTGACATAGATAAACCCCAAGTGATGGATGCTACGTAAATCCATTGATCGATGATTACAAGACTTGATTAGACTTATATCAACAGTAATAGGTGTGATGGGTGGTAGATCCAACTTTGGTGGTAGATTAAGCTTTGTCAGTGACTAGAGAGTGGAATGACCCCCTTATGAATGTAATATGATGGTCTAGGATAGTGGAATATGAAATTATAGGAGGAAAAATCTATGGAGGTGAGTAGCTTGGAGGCTCTAGAGATCGGTGGTGGCAGCCGAGGCTTGTTAACGGTGGGGGATTCCTCCCTACAATGTTCAGTGGAGGCTGAAACCATGCCCCTATTATTGTGCATGATATAGGAGGGAGGGAGTGGGTAAATTAATTAAATAATAATAATAATAATATTATTATTATTATTTTTGTCTTTTCTGAACGTACCTCCTTTGTACATCATTGGATTGAAGCGCAGTCTATGTATTTATTATCCTGACATTGAGAAAAAAGTCTCAATACCAATGTTTGATACGTAATTTAGGCTCACAAATCTGGTCCATAAAGAACCCAATAATAAAAATAAAAATAATTATAAAAATATTAAATATTATTATTATGGAATATAGTATCTAATGTATCATATTCATATGGTGTCATAATGTTGCACCATATACATAATCATGACCTTGATATTGAGGTTGATGTTTTGAGACCAATATCAGGTGTATAAGTTGGAATCATGGGTGGAGCCCATGAAGCATCATCCATGCTTTATATGGTGAAATGTGAACTTTTCGCTGGGTGTCCATTTGGGAAAAATAAATAGTTTATCCCTAGTATTTTTATGCGAGGATTACCACACTATGATCCATTTGTACACTAATGTCAATTTGTGGTGAAATATCAATGGATTTACATTTAATCCCATCAGACCAATGACAAGCCTCATGGGATCATATATATTTTTCTATACTCATATGAAAGTACTCAATTAGTCCACCCTAAGAAATTTTCACATAGAATGCAATGATGACCTTGGTTTCTATGTTAGAGATATGACGTGAGGTGATATAAGTGGGATGATTATTTTAGAGAGGCTTAAACAGTATCAATTGAGTGTGTTTTCTCGATCCCTATTACACATAATATGGTTTTACATTTAGTGGGTATTCGTGGATAGAGTTGTTGTAATCCTTTCATGAGGCCCGAAGTGAGATCCTCTACAATCATCTTTCCCTAGGTGGACTTCTTGGTATCATCATGACCAACACTATTTGGGCATTAATTATTTACTTAGTGGGTTATTATATATTGAGTTGTTGGTATAACCGATGGTCTTGGATGTCATCCTCATTTTTGTATCATTCTATTCAGTCTTCTAGCATACACTTCCTATGGTGAGACCCGATGAGGAGTACATCTCAGACAGATGCCATCATTGATATTTCGGTTGTTGAGTGTGCCTCCCGAAATGAGTGGTATATAGAATCTTTGAGCAGGAATCCTAGGATGTCTTTATAATTTTTATTTTACCTTGATACTATGAATCTTTTTTATTTATCTGTGATTATTGTTTTTGAATATGCTATAGAAAAATATCTATGTAGAGATGACTCTTACTCTTGATGCATGATGCTTGGTTATTTTGAGGTGTTCAAATTGGTATTACTATACTCAACCCTATAAGGGATATACCTATATGTTTCATGTGAAGATGAAAGAAATTTTTTTAAGGAGTTCATGGTGGAACAAGAGTAGGTGGAGCTAATTTAGGCTAGACCGACCATGGTGTTTACTAGTGTTTCATTTGACAACATTCCAAATATTCTGAGTAGGTCGCTATCTTCTTTTCATATTTGGATAGGCATGTATTTTTCTATGTTTTTCTTTCTACTAATTTACATTGTATTCTTTTTATGGGATTATAGAATTATGAATTAATTGTTTTCAGTTATTTATATTTTAGATTTTCATGGTCTTGGAGATGTGTGTGTGTACCGGTACTTTAGGCTAATGCATCCCATGTGTCTGATATGCCTTCTTAGTTCTAGTCTTCGGCCACTGGATGATTATAGGTAGGATAGGGGTTGATGTTTCTTGGACCCTGTATGGCCAGGTCATGACAATGGGTGCACACAAAATAATCCACCTACGTACAATACTATTTTTTCACATAAACTAAATCTTGCGCGCACTTACCCCTTGAGACATCATGTCATTCCCTTGTGCTAGAAAAACCTCCTCACACAACTATTTCACAAAAACCAAACCATTTTCAGGAAAAAATTTCTTGGTCCCCCACTTGAACTTCCCTATTCCACTAATATATCATAGACCATTGCTTCTTCGAATATGTACTATAATACATGTTTCTTCTGACAATAGGGGCTCTAACATGGACCCTGTGACTGACCACTCCTCCACGATAGTGCTAACCCCATAACCCCCAATGGAACATGAGTGGTGGTCAGATAATCCCAAGGGGTGAGGAGTGAATCCCCCCACGTTTGAGTTTCATGATCTAAAACATACTAGTTTCACTTCATTATTGAATGATGTTAACCTGCATCATGTCATTGACGTACAATGATAAAATACACAATAAAATCCTTAGAACATGACATGAAACTATATCCTTTACAAAATAAACATAGGATTCCCCATGTGTGACCTACATGGGGTGATATCCTCTAGGAATATCAATGCATAATCCCCACACTATCCTTCACTAGCACTCCTTTTGCAACGTGAGTGTCCTTACCACATGATGTTAAACTACATGGATCATTCCTATCACAAAACCATAAACACATGCATCAAACTACATGGGGTTTGATCCTTATATTCTAAATAGGGTATGCAGGACACCTCCTTGAGGTTAAATCCTGACATTGTTAAACTTTTAGGCATGACATATTCCCTCATTGGGATGCACCTCAAGGATCTTCCTCTACGAGGCATTGTAGTCCACAACTCCATATCTGCCTCCATAGGGAATTATGATCCATTTTTTAAATTTAATGGTGGGACTTATTCCCCGAAATGGGTACACATCCAAGATATGCCTCCATGGGGCATTCTAATCGATAACTCTAGATCTACCTCCATGTGGAATTGGGATCAATTGGTAAACTATCTAGGGATGAAATATTCCATTTTAAGGACACACCTCTCGGATATGCCTCAACGAGACTTCAAAATAGATACCCCATGAATATGTGTGGAATTCCTAGGGTAAAAATCATTATAATACTTACACCTATTGAGTTTTTACCTTGTGATCAAAAACAAATTCCTTGGGATTTGCACATAAGATTCCTTATATGATATTCCCTCCTAAGAGGAAGATTCCTAGGGGACCAATGTACCCAATCTCCAAAAATTCCTAGAAATTCCCAAAAAGAATACCCTCTTAACAAAAGGTTTCTTTCCTAATAGACAGAAGAAATGAAATTAACCAGTGTCCACAAAGTGATGGCACCAAGAATCACTTACATGAACATGAATTAATCTATGAGGGAGACCCGGACTAGGTGATGATCTCCATGTTGGAATCAATGGATGGAGGAACCAATATCCCATAATACTTTTTTGTTCAAATATCATACACTCATGATGAAACGAAGGAAATATGCATATATTTGGAAAGTGGGAATGTGGGGAAAGATAAATCTAGCATGCACATCATGTGTTGAAACATGGGATGGCCCTAGAGAAAGCATTAGTAACAAATAAGATGCTCCCTTATACTTAGTGCATGAATTATTGAGATTTATCATCCCTCAACATAATCAAATTCAAGTGGTTTAGGAAATTAAATTCCAAATACTTTTAGTTTAGCTCTTCTTACTAACTGGAATGTTCAATAATGTCAAACCAATGTTTGGGTGGTCCTCATAACATATAGTCAGATAGATTCACCCTATGATATATAAGTCTATCAAGGTTTATAAAGATCATATGGACATACCTGATCAATAACTCAATAACAAGCGGTCCTCCCTTCTCAAGGAATATGGAAATATTCTATAGTTGGAACTCTCTCATTTGATCATACATTGAAGGTACAATTCAAACAATATCCCTTTTCACTAATTGCATGATCCACATGAATCTATTTTAAATTTGATCATACATATCATTTTCTAAATATTCACTAGGATATTGATTAGATATGATAAGAGTGTTTTGATTACAAGTTTACTAACACTCAACTTAAAGATGACTTGAATAAATTTTCTCTAAGGGTTAAAAAACTAATTAGAACACATTATTTACAAAAATATCATCCTAATGAGGTAAAAAATAGAGAACAAATGACTCAAGGTTCCTATTTACTTGTCTTTATGGGATAATTGCTAAAAAATAATAGTTTATTTCATTTAAAATTTTTATATAAAACATTGAATCAATTTTAATTTATTAAATAAGTAATTATTACAAATTTGAAAATTATTTCCCTTGACTGTACAATGCATGCCAATAAATATTCCTATAGTCATAACTAGATGCATGCATTCTCATCTCATTCTATATGATCCCATGAGTAAAATCTCTATAAATAAGAACATCAAACAATAAGTGAATCACATATTGGGAAGTAACATAAAAAATATATGAATAGAACAACATGTACAACAACCCCATCCCCAAGCACTAAAGTTTTACCCCATACATGGGTTAACTACTCCTATAAACCATCTTGTTACCAAGCCCCAATGAATCCTAGTATCCTGTATACCTTTCCAGATAAGTTAATAAATAAAAAATACCTCCACTAATACCAATTTTTAATTTCCCATGTCTGGTACACCCTCACGTGACTGATTTGGGTTGGCTACTGGAGTTCAAGAACACCTCCCATTACACCATAGGCTATCATCTGGAAACAAGTATGTGAGGAACCTAGTGGGGAGAAAAAAGCCTCCATAAATGCTTCTAAAATATTAGAAATCATGTATATAATTTAACATATAATCCTAAGTAGAAAAAATAGAACAATCAAATATTAATGGAATCATGTAATGATATGAAAAATGATCCTAAATGATGTAGTGAAAGTCATACAATTACTGATTAAATTGAATAAATAAAATACTCTCATATCCCTAGTCCCAAACCCCATTTTTATACCATCAATAATCTCCTACCCATATAGCAAGAAACCATTCAACATAAGGTACCATTACCCAATCCAAACAAACAACCATGAGATCTTCCTAGGTACCAAATGATGCCTGAAAAAGGTTTGAGTAAAACTTAATAGGCCAAAAACCATGGTGTATAAAAATTCTTATTTAAATATATATTGCATTAAATAATATGATAAATATGAGTTTTAATTTATAAATTAATACGGATTGTCAAATAAATTTATTGACCTTTAGGCTCTACGATGACACTCTATGGAATAAAAACATTCTCAAGATCTACACTATATATCTTTTTTAATTAGTAGGTTATCCTATATTCAATGAATCACCCATTTCATTGGAAGATACTATTTTCTAGTATGAATCACTCATAACATGACTCGAGTAATGATGTAACACTAGGTTCCCTATGAATATCCCATGTTGGAGTCACTTATGTATTACCACATGCTTCGATATCATGGTAAGGGGGAAAGTAGCCATATTATACTGAGATACAAGAATATAAACCATGTTAGAGTCATTTATGTGTTCCCATGTCACAAAATAATACCCGGTAAAATGTGACCAATAATTATGGGATTCATGCGAATGTCCCATATAAGAGTTACTTACATCTTCCCAGGGCACAATACCATGTGAAGTATAAAAGTAACCATATTATACTGGGATCCATTAGAATTTACTAAGCTGTAGTTGATTACATTTTCACTGGAAAAAATCCACGCAAAAGGAGAAAGTAACTATATTATACTGGGATCTATGTGAATGTCGTATGTTGAAGTTTCTTACATATTCCAAAGGTACAACACCATGCCATGGTGGAATTAATCATATTAGTTGGTAGATTATTCTATATCAAGATGAATCTCCAGTACCACATCTCATGTGATTTTGAAAAATCCCTCAGGGAAGATGTTAGCATATATCAAGTACAAGTGCGAAAAATATAACTATAAATTGGTATATTCTCTTGCCTAGTAATAATAACGAATGATATTCATCAAATAACTTAACAAAAACATGTTTTATAGTTATAATAATCCATATTGGTCAATTATTCTACTTTATAAACTAGAATTACATATTTTTTCTCATGGTGAATTATCTAATTTATGATGAATCACTAGTTTTACATCATTCTATGTTACCAATTATAAAAAACATAAAGATATTATAATTCAAATTATTAAGTCAGTTCTCTAAAAATTTCCTTTCATCATGAGGTTCTAGGTTAATTAAATCCAGAAATATATCCTTGGGTCAATGGTTGGAACACCTATTGTATAAATTATAGTCCCATTATCATCATCAAATGTCCCCATGGGATCTATAGGAAGCATATAGATGTAAATTTTATCAAAAAATTGAATTATGAATATGGTTAGTTCATGTGAATGGCAGTCGACTTGATAAAACTTATTGCATATAATTTTCAATTGAAATAGGAATTAGGGAGTATTTCTAGAACACCCACTTCAAATTTATATTAGATGTAGAAAATTATCAATGTATGTGGTAGTGGTTGGTTTCTTCTTCCCTTCTCTTCCATGAAAAACAAGAGTTTTCTCAACATAATAAATCAGATATAGGTATAATTTGGTTGAGTGAAACTAGGGTTTAATAAAAATGTAAACCAATAGATCAAGATGTCTATTAAGGACAAAAGACTCAAATTTAATCCATAAGACTCATAACACAAATATCCAAATGTGTTTTCTTTTAGTATGATTAGTATTTTGATAATTACTCACCAAAGGGATGTAAATCAAAAGAGAGAAGTGTGTGATCACATAAATTAATGGAACTAAAGAATTAAAAGGATTTCTAGGAACACTACATTTATGATGTGAATAGGGGATTCACATTGTAAATGAATCAGTTCTTCACATATAGTAAGAAATATATATTTTTTATTTAAAAATCCAAAGCATATATATTTTATGTCATGAACCATTCTTAGGGTGTGATATTTTTATTCTCCAGGCCAACTAGAGATCTTTTAGAGATTGAACTCTTTTCATGGGCTATTCCTAGACTATTAACATCATGAATTGATAATTCATGACGTGAATCTATTTTGTAGATAGAATCCAACCACATTTCTTAATTAACAATGAAGTAACCCAATAATACAAAAATGCTTAATTACCAAATTATTAAAAAAACAAAATAAAAGAGGTTTAACCAAGAACATTAAGAGGGATATACATAGAAAAGGAAGGGATCCTACAACCACTCCACCCTATAAAAGATCATCCCCAAGCTATGATCCAAATTTCCTCGGTGGGTATTAGGGAATATGTCTGGTCACTTGGTCCATATATCATATTACTTCTTCTAGGATTCCTCTTGTACACATCCAATATTGCATTATACTTGCACTGGAGGCATGGTCTTATCTAAGAGATTAATCTCAATATAGTCCATGATACATATAATGTTCTTATAAAAGGATGAATATAGATATACCTCTATATCATCATTGTGATAAGGGTAAATTTGATATCATTAAAATAGCGACACATGAAATACGTCGTGCATGGTGTTGTATCACAAAGGGTCAAACGGTACACCATTATACTAATCCTTTCCCATATATAAAACTATATATAAAATGTGGTCTTAAATATCCATTTCTTCCAGATTTAGCATTTACCTAGCCTTGGTGAATCGAAATGAAAACATTTATGGAAAAACTGAAACTATAGAGATCATCTTATATGGTCAGCATATAATTTATATTATCTCCGTGAAATCACCAAAAAATTACTAATCTACTAAAAATGATCATATATCTTCTACTAAAGACTAGGCCTACTGAGTACTAACTCACCTTCCTCTAAACAGAAAAGAGGGAAATGATATAACCTCCCATATAGGGCCTTAAATTAATAAATTTTTATCTATTCATGTAATATATTCTTATAATTAAACTCCCAAAGTTCCAAATTCTTCTCCCAAGAACCCCGAAAATCAAGAACATAGGCTTGTAACATATCTATAAAAATTTGAATCACCTATTAAGATTAGTCATCAGTAAAAGGATAATTGGTTTTACTAATAAGAAAATACATTCATATTACCTTCTAGGAAACCTACCAGAAGTGTGACATAAAATGGGGATATCTATAAGAAATGATACTATAATGACCCAAAATTTTAATAATGAAAGTTCCTCTATATCTAATTAAATGTATTATTATGTAAAATGTTTATATAAAACATGTGTACTTCCTTGGTTTTATGTTTTTGGACTTTCAAATACAATTAAAAATTATTACTATTGAAAATATAGCTGTTGAACTTTGATCACATGATTAATATAAATATACGGATTTAACAAATCCAATTTACTTAGACAAAGAATGAAATGACCTCATCCAGTAGAATTGATCCATACGAAGCCCATTTGTCGAAGCTCGAGAAGGTGGTAGAATCACTGGGCTTTGCTCTAGACCATTCCCAAGATGAGCTTCAACATGTTAAGATTGAATAGAATCGCCTATGGGAGAAGTGGATGTTAATATAAACTACCACTCGAGTAATGTTATCTGAGATGCCCCAAGAGTCTGTTACCATCACACACCTTACCCTTAGGTCTTATACGGGTGTTATAAGGGGTTATGTAACAGGACCCTAACACTATGATTATTTGAATTATTATTTATAAAGAATATAAATTCATTTTATTATTTTTTCTTTGAAAATAGTTTTTAATGCACAAATAATAATTTTAATTAATATTTAAAATCAATTAAGAAATCTATTTTGATGAATTAATAGATTTTTGAATTAAATAATATTTTAATAAAATATTATTACTAAACTAAATCTTATTAAATATAATTGATCATATAATTTTTAGGAATACAAATGTATTTTTTATTAATGTTTGATATCAATTTTTCTCAAAACATGTGAGTTTTTTATAAATGTTAGTTTTTATTTTAAAATTTAAAATTCCAAATATTTAGAAAATTATTTATATAAAATTAATTTTATCATTGGATTCAATAAGTATAAATTATCTTACAACAATTTTTTTCATAATTTTCGGAGATAATCAAATTTTTGGGTAAAAATTAAATAGCATTTAAATATATAATGTGTTTTATGATATCATAATGACCGAATAGTGATGTAATAAAATACTGTAAATGGTATATTCAGCCAATATATGTTTTACCTTTAAAATAACGTTATTTTATATTTTTTTTTATTAAATTTATGATTTCTTAGTGGATCCTTCAAGACATAAAATATTTCAACATTTTAAAATGACTTCTTTGAGAGTGTGACTCACCTCCACATAAGGAAGCCTAATATTTTAATAAGTTCAGCCATTGGAATTATAAAATAATAATTTACACTCCTATTGGGAAAAAACATGGGCAAAAACCATGGGTTGGTTTATGGTTTTTATTATTCAATTATATGGATTCCAAAACAAAAGTTTGTGAAACTTAAAATAATTCCCTTATCTTTTCCTATATAAACCCCATGCTCTAAAATATCTTTACTAAATTTTTTTTAATCAAATCCCTACTCCTCCCTCATATTTGTATAATCCTCTCAAGTCACCCCACGATCTCAATAATTTCCTCCTCAAGCACTTGAATTCACACACTCATGTGAGGGATCCCCACTTTCATTCCTTCCTTATTTATGTCCAAGTTTCCTTATATTGGTATGAAAATTTATTTTAAATTAAGAAACGATGGTGTATGATCTTAAAACTCCCCTATAGAGACCTAATAATATTTTAATGACGAGATACCCATTTCTCTCTCATTAATTCCTCCCATGTACACCCATTACCAAGCCAAAATTCCTTCAGGAATTTCTCTCTCCTCATTTACAGTCAAGCAATTCTTTATATTATGAATCTATATTCCATTAAATATGTTGAGATATTATGTTACATTACCCAATTACTTTAAATTTCATTTATAAATGACAAGATACTCCTTTTACAGTCATAAACCCATTTTACGATTTCTATTTGATGTCGTTATACTGCCGAAGTTACACCAAAATTTCTCATGCCAAAATCATCATATAAGTGAATACCATACCCATTTATCTATCAAGGGTATTAACCATTATGCACATGTACTTTTTTATTTAGGAAATACATTTATGTATTCACGTCACTTATTCTTGGAATAAATTATGATGTTTAATGAATCCATGTTGTATGATCTATGTGGTACACTTATGCATGAAATGAAATGATTAAGAAGGGCGAGCCCTGACAGCACTCCAATGCATTGGGTAAAGAATAGTATCATGATATATCATGTCCTATGAGGATTTACTCATTCTAATCCATGTTCAATGAGGGTTTAATCATGTTACATGTTCCATGATCCTTAGATCATGATAATTTCATGTTAAATGTTGTTTCCACATTTCCATGTTATGATAATCATGATATATCATGCCCTTATGTTCATGTTTCTCTTATTCTCTGTTGATATACGTATATCCTAACATTAATTTTATTCTTCACTTTATTCCTTTTTTAGTCCCTTACTAGGATTTATAGCTCATCCTTTTCTTATGTATGTCCTTAGGTTATCCCATGCAATGCTATGTATGAATGAATATTGTGGTAATGTAAATGAAGTTTTCAATAAAGATGTTTTATTTTATGTTTTAAGTTGTCATGAAATTCACCAAATTTCCCAAGACACTAGAGTTATCAATACTCAGTGTTATACTATGTTAAAGTTTATGTAATAAATCATTCTTCAATGTGTAATAAAGAGCAGGGTTGTTATGGTTGGTATCAAAGGACATGTTTAGTTATTTTTTGGATTAGGATTAGACAACCATAGCTAAAGACTTAAGGATAAGAGTAAGTATAAGAAAATCATCCCTAAATTTTGGTGAGTATAGAGTAAGTGGTTTATCAAGAAAATACATCCAAGTCTGGATACAAACAAGTAGAGGTGGATCTGGCATAGATGTATCTTGGAGTAAAACATGAAAACACCACTTTGAGCTAGACACAAATGGGAATTGGTGCAATACAACAAGCCTTTATATACTATTATTTCGACACTCCAGGGGGATATGATTTGATAAATTCATAAGATTAGTAAGATCCATAATTAAAAGAATTAAACCCCCCTAAGAATATATTTTGGGAAGTAGATCATGGATAACATAGATTGAATCCTATAAATTCATAAGTTATCCATTTTTGCCTTTCAATTCCCCATTATGGGATAACCCTAACTTTACTTGTATTCAATCCAATGGCTGGTAATAAGAGTAATCAATCTAAAAATCTATGATAAGATCAATGTGATGATTGTTCTAATGATATGCCCAATCTGATAGGAGCATGAATCACAAAAATTTTCATTATACTCTCTCAGTTAACTCATGTTTTGAATAGAAACATGGGTCCAGATGAATATCCAAACCACCCCGCCCCACAAGAAATAAAAAACCCGCAATTGAGAGCTTAATGATGCAAAGGACTTATACTTTTAAGGGATCATCTAAGCCCTCAATAACCAAACAAGATATTAAATCCATTAAGAAGATCTTATCCATACTTCAATGTTCTGAAAAAGAGAAAGTTTATGGATGCTTCTACTATGGATGTTAAAGCTGACCAATGATGGAGATTGATAAAAAATATGAAGCCTGGGGAAGATATCAAGGCATTGGAATGGAAGGATTTCCTGAAAATGTTTTTCGATAAATATTTTCTTCACATCCTCTGACTTAATATGGAAATATACTTCTTTTACTTCAACGAAAAAGGTGAAAAATCCATCAGAGTATATGAAAAAAAATTCACAAGGCTTGAACGATATTCCTTCAAATTTGCCATTACCCCTGAATTCTATCCTGAACACTTCTTTGATGGGATAAAACCTAGCCTACAAAAAGACCTAGAGATCTAAGACTTTGATAGATATGAGGAAATTATCTGATGTTCCGTCAAAGTCAAAATGGACATCGTCGATTCTCAAGAGTATCATGGGGATAAGAAGTGGAAAGTATAATTTTATTCTGTTAGTCCAATGGATAAATCCAATAGTGCTATGAAATTCCAGAACCCCACTTGCAAATGTTGTGGAAAAAATCACCCCAAAAAATGCATGACAAGGATAGGGAAATGATTTAGCTCTAGAAGAGAAGGGCACCTAGCCATTAATTGATGATAAGTGAAACCCACTACTGTAATAGAGGAGAGGAACGCTCCGTTAAACCCTCAATTCATTTTTAATTTCTTCAACTACAAATAACCATGTAATTTTTCAAACCATTTCTCTAAGACAAGGGTTTTTAAAGGCAACCAAAAACCTACAAGGAAGAAAGCACAATCTTTTTCCATCAATACTACTGAAGCAAATCCCTACAACGAAGTGGTGACAAGAACACTATTTATTAATTCAATAATAGTGATCATAATTTTGGATTCTAGTTGTAGACACTATTTTATATCATCAATGTTTAGTATAAAAATCCCAACACCCCCACAAATCATCAAATTAGAGATGATAGTGAGAATGGAAAATGGGGAAATTATTGCATTCAATGAATATAACTCCTCCCCTATCACAATTTTTGGATTGAACTTCCCAAAGAAACTCTTCAAAATCCCTCTGGTGAAACTTGATACAATTCATGTCATGGATTAACTTTCCATATATAGAGCCAACATAAATTTCCATGAGAAGTAAGTCACTCTCCATATGGAAAATCAAACCCTTATTCTGTATAAGTACAAGGAGGTGGGTAAATCTTCTTTAGAACCATCATAGTGGATATTATTGCCCTATGAGCACACATATCTTGATCAGATGATTGAGTATAATGAAGAAACCACCATTTAAGACATGCCTATTGTGAGGTAAATTACTTAAGTGTTTCCTAAGGAGTTGTCTAGTCTTCCTACTAGAAGAGATGTTGAATTCTTGATTGATCTTATACCTAGGAAATTTCTAATATCCAAGAATCAATATAGAATGGTTGTTGTGGAGATTGAAAAACTAAAGAAAAAAATTCCTGAGAATCTGGATAAAGTTATTATACACCCAAGTGATTCACCATGGGGTGCACTATTCTTATTCATTAAGAAGAAGGATGATTCAATGTGCCTTTGCATTGATTATTGTGAGTTCAACCAAATCACGATAAATAAAAAGTATCCTCTACTATGAATTGATGACTTGTTCGATCAAATATGTATAGAATAATACTTCTCCCAGATGGATTTGCAGTTGGGATATTACCATGTAAGGGTGAAGAAAGAGGATATCCCTAAGAATTATTTCTGTACAAGGTACGAGCACTATGAATTCATAGTAATGCCTTTCGGACTCCCTATTGCTCCAGTAACCTTTATGGACTTGATGAATAGAGCATTTAGATATTATCTCAACCAATTTGTTGTAGTCTTTATAGATGATATTCTAATATACTCCAAAACAAAGGAGGAGCATCTAATCACTATACTAGAGACCTTGTAGAAGGAGAGGATTTAGAAAAAGTACAACACATGAGATTTCTGGTTGATGGAGGTCTCATTCTTGGGTCATATCATCACAAGAAATGGGATATCTATGGATATCTCCATGAAACATTCAACCGAGGGATGGCTGAGCACAACATGTGTGATGGATATTCATATCTTCCTTGGGTTAGATGGATATTATTGATGATTTGTGAGAAATTTATCAGGATTTTCAAACTCTCTTACCAAGAAAACTTGGAAGGGAGTTAAGTTTTTTTTGGAATTATGAATTCATATATAGATTCAAGGAGTTTAAAAGGAGGCTTATCACTACCCATGTGCTCACACTACCCACAAGTGGAGAAATTTTTGTGGTATCCAGTGATGCTTCAAAGAAGGTTCCTGGATATGTATTGATGCAAAATGACAAAGTCATTGTCCATGCTTCAAGGAAATTGAATTTTCATGTGAAAACAATATCCAACACATGATCTGGAGTTGACTGTAGTAATATTCACATTATCAATTTTATGAAATTATATCTTTAATAAGATGTGTGAGATATATATGGATCACAAAATCCTCATGTATATATTCATATAGAAATAGTTGAACATTTTCCAATGAAGATGGTTAGAGCAGATCAAAGACTATGACTACTCAATCCATTACTACCCTGAGAATGTGAACAAGGTGGTAGATGGTCTAAGTAGAAAGGACACAATGATTCTATGATTGATGAGAATTAAAAAGGATCCAATCTTCTTAGATTTTATGAATATGGAAGTGGGAATCATAAATAAGGGAACACCATCAATACTTTCAAAAATGATTGACCAACCATCTCTTTTGGAAGGGTTTAAGGATTCTCAAAAGGATGATGTGAGAATTCAGAAATATTTGGAAACTTTCAAAAAAGGGAAATACTAAAAGTTTAATTTTAATGAATAAGGAATTTTGAGATTTGAGTCAAGACTATGTGTTCCATCAAATACAGGGTTAAATAAGGAACTTTTGGATGATGCACATAGTTAAAATTTCTCCATTCACCTAGGAAACAGAAAGATGTATCGATATCTATGAGAGAATTATTGGTGGGATAAAATGAATAAGGAGATCACTAAGAATATATCAAAGTGCCTTGTATTTCCACAAGTGAATATGAGAGAAAAAAGTCTAAGGGGATGATGAAATCATACCCCATACCAACATGGAAATGGGAGAACATCACTATGGAATTTGTTACCAGACTTTTGAAGACATATAATGGAAACAATGCTATCTAGGTTATTGTGGACCGTCTTAAGAATATTTCACACTTAATTGAAATTTAGGAGGATTTATAATTGGATAAAATGGAATGGATATACATCATGGAAGTGGTAAGGCTACATGGAGTACCCCTATATATTGTATCTGATCGAGATCCAAGATTCACCTTTATGTTCAAGAAGAGCCTCTAACATGCTCTGAATATGGAGAAAAACTTCAATACATCTTATCATCCTTAAACTAATGACCATTCTTATCCGACTATCCAAACAGATGAGGAAATGTTGAGAGCATTCTCAATGGACTTCAAAGGAGGATGGAATCAACATATTCTCTTGGTTGAATTCTCTTATAATAACAGTTTCTACTCAAGCATCCAAATGGCCCCTTATAAAGCTCTTTATGGGATGAGGTAAAAAACACCGACATATTGGGATGAATTTGGGGAGCGAAAACTCATAGGTCTAGATATGGTTAATGAAATGGTGGAGAAGGTTAAGACCATCTAATATCACATTAAAGCTGCTCCGAGTCGACAAAAGAGTTATGCTTATAATCATCGATGTGACCTATATTTTGATATCGGAGACATGGTATTCCTCTGCATATCACTATAGAAGAGATTTATTATATTTGGTAAGAAGGGAAAGCTTAGTACAAGGTACATCGACCCTTTTGAGATCCCTGATCGCATTAGAGTAGTGGATTATCGACTAGCACTGCCACTGAACCTGTCTCAAGGGAATGACATATTCCATGTATCACTCTTGAGGAAATAAATACTAGATCCATCATATGTGCTCAATATAGAGGTGGTACCATTGGATAATGACCTCTCCTATGAAGAGAATCCGGTGAATATATTACATTGTAGGGAGAAAGTTCTATGAAATAAGACATTGCCCCTTATCAAGGTGTTATGGCGAAACAAAAAGTTTTAAGAAGCAAAGTGGGAATTAGAGGAAGTGATGTAGCAGAGTTACCCTCATCTATTTTTGTGCAGGAAAAGAAAATTTAGAGGGTGAAATTTCATAAGGGGGGAAGATTTCAATGACCCAAACATTTATTAATTAAAATTCATCTCGATCTAATTAAATGTCTTATTATGTAAAATAGTAATATATAACATATTCACTTCCTTGGTTTTATGTATTTGGATTTTAAAAAACAATTAATAATTGTTAATATTTCTAATATAACCATTGAATATTAATCACATGATTAGTATAAATATAGGGCATTAAAAATTTCAATTTACTAAGAAAAAGGAAGCGATTACATCATTCGGTAAAATTTATCCATATGAAAACCATTTTTTAGAGCTTGGGAAGGAGGTAGCATCACTAGGATTCACATTGGACCAATCCCAATCTGAGCTTCAACATGTTAAGCTTGAATGGAATCACCAGTAGGAGAAGTGGAATTTAATAGAAATTACCACTCAAGAGATATTATCCGACCCGACACAAGAGGTTGTCACCAATGCACACCTTAACCTTAGGCCTTATGAGGGAGTTATAAAGGGATATGTAACAAGAACCTAGCACTATTACTATTTACATTATTTTTTTATAAATATTAAACATTCATTTTATTATTGTTACTTTGTAAATAGTTTTAAAATCACAAATAGTTTTTTAGTTAATATTTAAATTAAATTAAGAAATATATTTTGATGAATTAATGGATTTTTGAATTAAATAATATTATAATTAATTATTATTAATAAATTAATTCCTATAAAATATAAATGATCACATAATTTTTATGAATACAACTGTAATTTTTATTAAGGTTTGAAAGCAGTTTTTGTCAAAGCCTATGAATTTTTGATAAATGTCATTTTTTATTTTAAAAATAAAAATACACATATTTATAAAATTATTTAGGTAGAATTAATATTATATTTGGATTAAAGATGTATAAATTATCTAACGGTGATTTATTTCAAAATTTTTTTAGACAGTTAAATTTTTGGGTAAAAAATTTATATCATTTAAATATATAATGTATTTTATTACATCATAATGATTCAATAGTGATGTAATAAAATAATATAAAAGGGATATTAATCAAATACATGTTTTAACTTTAATATAATGTGATTATATATTTGGTTTATTAATTTTATGATTCCTTAGTAGACTATACAAGACATATAAAATATTTTTACATTTTAAAATGATTTCCTTGAGAGGGTGACTCACATCCCCATAGGCAAGCCTGATATTTTAATAATTTTGGCCATTGGAATTATAAAATAATGTTTTCCACTACCCTTTGGAAAATATGATGGGAAAAAACCATAGGTTGGTTTGTGGTTTTGAATATTTAATTATATAGATTCCAAAACCTATGTTTGTGAAATATTAAATAATTCACCTCTCTTTTCCTATATAAACCCACCCATGCTCCACTTATCTTTACTATAAAACCTTATAGAACTTCCATAATCTACCCTACTTTATCTTTAATTCTACCAATTCACCCCAAGCTCTTAATAATACCCTCCTCATGCTCTTGAATTTACACACTCAATTAAGGGATCCTCACAATCATTCCTTCCTTATTTATGTCTAAGTTTCCTTATATTGTTATTCCATTTTATATTCAATTTAATATGTTGGGGAATGACTTCAATCCTCCCCTATTATTCCCTACATATTCTTTAATTTTTAGGGACCCCTTTATCTCTCATTAATTCCTTCCATGTATACCCATTACCATGCCAAGATTCCGTAATGGATTTATCTCTCCTCATTTACATTCAACTAATTATTTTATATTATGCATCTAAATTCCATTAAATACGTTGGGATATTATGTTAAAGTACACCCTTACTATCTATTTCATGTATAAATGACGAGATACACCTTTCTCTCTTATCAACCCATTTTACGATTTTTATTTGACGTCGTTATGCTTCCAAAGTTACACCAAAATTTCCCATGCCAAAATCATTGTTTAAGTGAATACCATACCCATATCTCTATCAATGGTATTCACCTTTATTCACATGTACTTGTTGATTTGGTAATTACATTTATGTATTCCACATCTCATATTAATGTAATAAATTATGATGATTAATGAATCCATATTGTATGATCTATGTGGAACACTTATGCATGAAACGAAATGATTAAGAAGGGTATGCCTGGATAGGGATCCAATGCATTGGGTAAAGAATAGTACCATGATACATAATGTGAAATGAGGGTTTACTCATGATAATTAATGTAAAATTAGGGTTTACTAAGGTTAATTCATTTTCAATGTGGGTTTAATCATGCTCCATGCGTAATGATCCTTGGCTCATGATAATATCATGTTAAATGTTATTGCCACATTTATATGTTATAATGATCATGCTATATGATGAATTTATGTTCATGTTTATATTTTGATCCTTTTATATGCCTATTGCCTAAGAGGTATTGTAATATTCATGTTATTCCTTGTTTAATCCCTTAATGGGATTTATAGATCGCACTTTTCTTATGTATGTCTTCATGTTATCTTATGCAATGCTAAGTATGAAAGAATATTATAGTAATGTAAAAGAACATTTCAATAAATATGTTTTATTTTATGTTTTAAGTGGTTGTGAAATTATCCTAATCTCCCAAGGAACATGACCTATCCATCCTCAGATTTTTCTTAAGTGAAATTTTATGTAATAAATCATACTTAAGTGTGTAATAAAGAGCAGGTTTATTATAGAGACTACTCAGAATAACATGAAATTAAACTATCTCACATATATATTAACTACCCAGATCATCGATTATAAAGGTAAACCTAATATAAAATAAGTGTACTACCTTTATTATTCAATCAACAATCACCCATACTTCATCATTCTTGGAGGTATCCTGCATAATTCTATCTTAAAATCCATATTAAAATCATTCCATTTCCATTCAATAATGGGTAGAGGTTATAACATCCCAGAAGGCATTTGATTCTTGGCCTTCACCTTCTCATATGTGAAACATTTCCATACAAACCCGTATAAGTATTTTTTTAATCCTTTACCCCCATTACATTATACACATATCGCAATGTATATTTTTAGGACTAGGATATAAGGCTCATATAGAATCAGGAAACCCCATTATCATCTCCTCACGTAACCCCATATGAACCCAAATACAACAATAGATGAGAAGAAAATAACAACTACCAAGAGACAATACCAATGGTGGATACCCACTATATAATCTATCAATTAGAGATTTGTTATTAATATAAAATAACTACTCTATATTGATTCATTCTGGAAGCATGGGAATAATAGATGTTAAATCTTGATATATTCATCTCTGGGACTCTTGAAAATCTAGTTATATGTCAACAAAGATTTCCATCCACCACCACTCATCATAAGAATCTCATATTTCATCATTCTTTATATTCCAATCCATTTCATTGACAAAAAGGTTTCCCTTTATGGGAATGAATCCCTATTAAAAGTTAAAATAAAAATGATACTCAACCCTCATCCTCTACCAAAGATTTTGGTCCCACTATGTATTGATGCACATGAGGCTTTTTTAGTCCATGTACACCAAAAAACTGTCACCCAAATGATAGTGTCACCAACAACATTGGGTATGCACAACCATATCTAATTCTAGATCATGAGTAAGGTAATTCCTTTCATGAGGTCTCAACTCCTTGGATCCATAAGTATCACCCTGATCCATTTACAATAGAACTACTCTGAGTCTGAATCTAGATGAATCATTGTACATGTTATATTCATCACCTATCATAGGGAATTTTAGGATCAGTGATTATGTTATCCTTATCTTAAGTTCCAAAAAACCCCTCTTTCCATTATCCAACCAAACAAACATGACTCATTTCATGGTCATCCAAGACAATGGTTCTTCATAAAAAGAGAAGTCATATAGGAAACTCTTATTATAGATTACTAAACCCATGAAGCTTTATATCTCAAAGAAATTCATGGGTCATTCCCAAAATTCCATCCCTATAATATTATTTGGGCCAACTACCCCTCTAAACTCTACAATAACATATAATATTAAGTACAATATATAAATCTAAAAAATAGATTTTGATATCTTAGTGTAAAGATGTTTCACTTTCATTATATTCTGGTTGATGTCAAGACATTTGGTATGGTGATCTATAGATAGAGATAAAACTAAGTCATCATTGGAGAAACCACTAAAATCAAATACATGAATACATGTAATATCTAATTCATTAATGCCACGAAAACTTCCAGTGAATTCATCATACCGAATGACATCACCATGAATTTTTCTGAGACATAAATATGCCTAGAAGTAGTCTTGGGTATGTCTAATGGTATCACCATCAAATAATGGCATATTAAACTCAAGTAGATCATTGAGAAGATCTTGAAACCACTACTCTGATTGAAGAGTTCATAGATTCATAGAAGGGGATACTGGTTCTTGACCATCTTCTAGTTTAGCCACTCATAATCCACACATAAGTAAAAAGTAGTATTAGACTTCATGGTAACTAGAAAACAAGAACACAATATTGAGTTAATGGGACATATGAATCCATTAGAATATAAATAAAATAAAATAAATTTCAAATAATGAATATATACTTGTGATATCTTGTATGGTAGGAAAGAAAACTAGCTTGACTCTCTACTCTAACTTGACCGTGAACTCGATCTCCTAGTCTAGTAGAAATCTAGATAATTCTTCAGGAAATACATCCTAAAAATGGTCTACCATTAGAGGAAAAGTATCCAAATTCATTCCACCATAATCCAAAATAGTTTCTTTACCTAAGACCTTAGACAATTAAATATGTACCGAATTAGTCCTGTATGACCAACTTGAAGATCCCACTCACTTTGATGATAATTGTTACCCCCTTATAGAGATAAAAAGGTAACTTTCCTATGGTTATAATCATTGTGATAATGGTATAATAATATCCCATCCATACATATAATAAAATTTAATCAATTTATTTCTAGTAAAAATATCTACCAATGTAAATAGCTTCCACCAATTCTAAGAGAAGACACATTACAATGTTTGATACCCTCTGATTGCACCATTAGAGGTGTGTTAATGGTTTTAATAAAATCCAAAATCTCTATAATGAAAACCCAAAAGTGTATAAATGTTGTAGATATGATGGAATAATGAAAACCCAAAAGTTTATAAATGCTGTAGATATGATGGAATAAAATGATACCATATCAAATAAAAAACATGAATGGGTTCATGAAACAATAATCAAACCTATGATGGTTGATGCTCTTACTTCCAAACCAGTTAGAGTACACTAAATATCATGTACTTGAATCACCTATCTACCTTGGACCAAAACATTAATCCCATTAACTTCTTCCTATAGATGGTACTATTGATCCTATACTGGGGTACAATTCCCCTACCTCATCCTAAATATAAAATGGAACACCATCTACCTATCTAATGTGGGGTATCCAAATCCCTCTTAGACTATAAAGACTGTCCTAATACCATACTAGTTACCTGCTACCATGGTATCCTACATAATATTTTCAGAAGCCCATAATACAGCATGAATGATATTTCATAGCAGGGTAAGGAAAATAATAAGACTATGGATAAACCTTCTATACTGAAATTACTTTACTATTCTGTGACCCTGGGACAAATTTTAACTCCCCCAACTACTACTACCACTACTAACTTGGTGGTAAATTCCATAGAGTAACATCATACTAGTAGATCAATATCACCCTAATCATCTAGCTAATACTGCCTTTCCACCACATAGGGCCTCCCTCGTGTTCCATTCTTTGATGAGATACATATTCATTTGGGGAGTAAATACAATTTAAATCAAGAAAAATATCATGATATAAATCAGCACTCAAGCCTTTCCAAAATCCCAATGAAGTATAGGTGACAAGATTACTATCCCTCTTGATGAAATTAAACATATAGTAGGATAAATAATTTTAAAAGGATTATATTCTCCAATGAAAGAGATCATATGGTAGAAGATCATCACTATGATTAAGGAATAACGGAATTTCATTCAATAATGATATTAAACCACCTACAAGAACTTGATAATAATAAAATATATAAAAACTAATATTTAGAAAGAAAAGTATTCAATTAGACATGAAGTTCCTAGAGTTTTAATCAAGAATATGACCACTGTCATACCAAACAACCACACTAACACCCACTATATTTGTATTAATCTTGATAAAATTATATGAGGGAGGGAGATGGTATGAACCATAATACTACTCATCTAAAATAGGTGGGACAATATATTTATTCCCTTAAAAATATATCTATTTTTAATAATGATCTTACCATATATAATTGTGATTGGAATAATTTTGTAAAAAAATTCATTACGTCTCATAGAGATAATCTAGGAAATCATAAAAATTAGGCCCAAAATGTGATTATCCTTGATGGAAATCCACTTATATTGATTTTATAAACATAAATAGAAAGATCAATGAAATAATAATAATTCTCTTTCAAATAAATGAAAACCACCATCACATATGAAGAATAAAATATTTCATGCATTAGTGAATCGATATCAACTTGGCACAAAGGAATATTGTTATCTTAAGAAACATGGAGTAAAATAAAAATTCCATTGTAGGAAGAATTCCTTGAAAAACATACTTATATAATAATTTTACTTTATGAAGAGCCATCATATTTTAAATATTATTTTGGAAAATATCACCAAAAATGAGACATGGGTCTTCAATTAGGAGGTTATAACCTAAGTGGATATAATATAGTCCTGAAGCTTCCCATTTACAAAAAAGGTGATCAATCTCTAGGCCATGTGAAATAAGAATAATGAGAATAATAATTCAATCCCTTCCATTAAACTAGTATAATATTTTATCCAAAAAAACTATCAAGTGATTCATTAATAATATCATAGATAGTGATGTCTTTATAAACTACATAAAATAATGAAAAAATATTTCTGATCCAAATTATAATCGAACCCTAAATCCCTTTAAACAAAAACATGAGAACCATTTGTAATCCTCTAGTAAAAATCCATTTAATGTAGTGATTTGAAACCCCATATAATACTCCAGAAAAAACCAGGTTGAGGTAGCAAGTGTGATCTTATGAGATTAGAATACGGGAAATATTTTTCATGTAAAATTTTACAAAAAATGATTCTACAAAATTAACCAACCTCTAACCTTTCTTAGAAAGTAGTGAATTATTGAACATACATTGATCCCTAAATCATAATACACCAAAAAATATATGGGAACATAATTTATCCTATGAAACACAATGGATATTTTGATTCCCATCATGATATCCCCACTAGAAATTATCAAAATAAAAATAGGGACTTTTAATAAGAGTGTTTAGATATCAAAATATATACATGAAATATGAAGGAATGGAAAGAGAAAAATTCTTATGTAAAAAATATTTTACATCTTTAAAAAACTTATTTATCTAACAAATGTTAATTTTATAATCAACCATACCCAAAATATATGATAAAGCTTTCTTTAACGATCATTTGATACATGTTTGAATCCCAATGTACTGATGATGTTTCTCAATCACCTATCTGACACACAACCATTGAAGCCTAGTAATCCTAGATGGATCAACACACTTATAAAAATATATATAAAATTTATCAAACATTACCCTTTTCTTGATACTTTTTAATATTGTTCAATAATATTATAATACATAGAGAAAATCTTTTAGTGTTGAATGAGTTCACAAAAGAAAATCATGTGAAACAAATATGTAGTAAATAAGTGTGAAAATATAAAAAAATCTTTTTGAGTCACCAATTTTACAGATAAATCCAGTTGTATATTTGATAGAATGTCTTTGAAAATGATACTAAGATAAGGTGAAATAGGATCTCATTACCATAAAAACTAAAAAGTAAAAAAATACTTTTATGAGAATCTATTATCTTAAAACCTTAACAAAACTAAGATAACATATTCCATAATAATGTTAACCCATTTAACACTAAAGAACCTTTTTGTAAGGAAAAATAAAAAAGGCCAATAAACCGTATCATATTCCTTAGAAATATCATGTTTTATTTATATTACACCTATCTTAGAAGTGGTATGATTCTTAATGGGATATAATAATTTATAATAAATAGATACATTATCTGCAATCAACCTGTTAGGAACAAATGTTATATTTTGTTCAGACACAAATTAAAGGAGGATATATTAAAACTAAATTTTAAAGATCAGGGAGAGAAAATTATAAACACCATTTAAAATACTGATAGGTCTCAACTAAAAGATCTTCTATGGGTTGTGAATATTAAGAATAAGAGTATTTAAATTACCATTTAAATAGCTAAGAGATGCATGACCATCCCATTACTCAATTATACTACCAATAATATCAAAATAAATAATATATTATAAGAATTTAAATATTAATATATGAAAACCATATGATCGAGGTGAGTTAGTTTAGTAGATTTGATGAATAAATTGAATAAATTCCTCATTAGAGATGTCTCACTATAGTTTGGTATTCATATAATCTATGAAAATGTTTGGGATATAGTGAACCAAATTGGAGGGAAATACATTATTTAAGAAATATAAATCCCAAAAAATAATCTATAAATAATTATATGGATACCAACCTCATTAGAAGAAATACTAAAATTAGAAAATCCTAATCGTAAAATAACATTCTTCATATTCCTTGAATATTACCACTATTATAAATAAGTTGAGGCAACAAAAAATATTATAAAATAAGAACATAATGTTCAATAACATTTATGAAATGCAACAAAAAAATTATAATAAAATATAAAACACTTATACTTTATAATATATTTATTTTTCAATAAATTAAATCTTTTCGGCAGCTTGTGATGTATGAAACACTAGGATTAAATGAGTCATGAAACTTTATTAAAATTTTATTCTTTAAATATGACTTTAATAACCAATCCATTAAGATGGAATGTCTGCATAGGAATAAATAAATTATAGAAATTATATGTTTTACAATTTTATAATATAAATTCCATGTTTATATATTTATTATAAATAAAATAAAAACCATTTGCAATAGAAAGAAATGTTTTATGAAAAGATGTATTTTTCCGAATAAAGGAAGATTCATGATTTCTGTACGTAATTAAAAATTAATATTTTTATTGTTTAGATAAGTTATTTGAGAAAAAAAAACATATTTTTGAAATATAAATATAAAAATTACCTTTCGGTTAATTTTTGATAATTTTTTGAAAGGATTAATCTTATTGATGAATAGTAAAAATACTGATTTTTAATTGAAAAATGAATTTTTGTTTAAATTATCTATAAAGTAAAATTATATTTTAAATTAGTTTTAAAGTAAAATTATAGTAATTAGAATAATCATTAACTAATTTATTTCATTGAAATCAATTAAAAAAATTTGCTTTATATTAGAACAATCTGTACTTATGAAAATTTCCTCTTTTCAAATTCATTTTTCATCACATCTGATTGTGTAATTTTGAATTGGATTATGAAACATCTATGAATTGAATTTATAAAAATAGATTACATAGTTTTAATAAGAATAATTTATGATATCTATTATTTTTAATTTATTTTCTGACCATTATGAATATGAAAAAAAGTAAAAATTAATTTATGTGATTAAGGTCAAAGTCAGTTTATTGAGGGTTAATCTAAACAGATAAGGGTTAAAATGAAATAAAAACTTGTAAAAAACCAATTTTATGGCCATATGTAGACCCTATAATCTTAAAGATTCTATAATTATCCATTTGTAGTATTTGTTATAGATAAAAATGTTTGTGCAATTGATTCTTTTTAGAAATACCCAGTGTGTCATCTCCCCCAGTTATAAAGGGACACACCTATACTCCCCTATTTACACTCCCAATGACCGTTTTTTAGAAAATAATTAAAAAATATATTTATAAAATAATTAATAAAATATTAGAGTCATTATTTATATCATAAATCTAATATAGTAAGGATTTATGTAAAACGTAAAGAGGTTGCTTCAAGAAGAGGTAATGTTTTTAACTATGTGTTTCCATTTTACATCTTCTTATAACTCCATATAATATTTTAAAACAAGTAAAATATAGTGAAACTAGTATATCCCATATAGTGAGATATTATTATGAAAATGGAATAAAAAATATCCATCTCCACTTCCATCAAATTTAAAATGAAATCGTCAATCGTGTGTATGGTGGTCTACCGAGTCGCAAACCGATGTAGTTCATTTTCTATCAATACCTTTCAAGGATTGATTTAATGATGAAGTTAACATATTTATATGATATTTATGATATAAAAATAATTATTTAAATAAAAAATCACATATAACATATTATATTCCAATCCATTGGAAATCAATAACGTCACTCGTGCTTACGTGTGGACTACCTCCTCCACACAGTGATGTGATTTTTTTTCATTTTATATTTAAATGGATGGTAATAAGTATGAATTTTTTAATATAAATTATATATATAAAATAATAAATATTTCATAATTTTTAATTAATATATATTATATTTTCGTTGCTTACATCGATAAAAATGAAAACAATGTTCATGCATACAAACAACCTACCATCTCTATGAACAGTGTAATTCATTTTCCATCAATAAATTTTGGATACTACTATAAATAAATAAAATATTAATATATATTATATTTATTTAATGGAAAAAACTGTATATATGATGGAAAGATGATCCAATTGAATGGGAAAAAGTCACCGAACCAAAATATAGATGAAAAATGAAGCAATTATCAACCAAAACAGTGATTTCAACAATGAATTGCTATTAAATTAGAGATAAAAGAATATGGGTAAATAATATATGGTATGTGATATATGATTATGGTCTTTTATATATGTTTAATAAAACTATATTTATTATATTAGAGGCTCAGATAAGTATTATGGATGTTGAATACGTGTTTAGTGTTTCTCATATCACTTTTAATTCCATGTGACATACACCATATTCACAACTTATTCTTTAGTGTGGTGTATATAATGACCCTTTTGATGTGTCATATCATGAATATATTTATTTTAATGGTATATAACGTTTCATTTGAATTTATTTATATCATGGGGATTATAATTCAAAAGTTACCAAAGCAGTAAGGATTTATTTCATAGTCTCATATTTTTTTGGGAATTATTTTTATTCAAGTTTACCATGAGGGAATTATTTGATATTAATATATTAAAATAAATATATTTTATTATAATATGGTTATTAAATATATTTTTAATGTAATATTACAATTTTACTACTCTTTGTAACTTTAAATTATTGAGTCATTTTAAAAAAAAAAATATGACATTATTTCTCTCTTCGGTCAAAAATCGTTTTTCATTAAAATTCATGTTTTATAAATATGTTTTCAAAAATATTTTTATAATTTTTTATATTATTAAATAAATATATTTTTACACATTTTTACCATTTTTTTTTAAAATTGAATCATTAGGTTGTTTCCAAAACTAGGCATGTTTTTCTTTTACCAAAAATGTGAATGGGATAATTATTTTAACATGTACGACATGAATAGAATACTAGACCATCATAGACATTAAATGTATAATAGTTTATTTTAAAAGTTTTCCAAGGTAATTTTAAAATAAATTTATTTTTAAAAATACTTTCTAATTGAAAATTTTATTTTACACAAAATTATTTTTAATGAAATTTTAGTGGTATTTATATTCATAAATGACAAAAAAACATAATTATACTTGTGATCCACTTGAGATATGTTGTATTTATAAAATTATTATTATTTATTTTGATGGTTTATGGTCGATTTTACTGGGCAAGACAATTTTATTACCATTCACCATATTACTCTTGATGTTTTATGATTAAGTTCAATGATTAGTGTAATTATTAACATTTAATATACTATTTTTTCAATATGAATGTTTATATTGACTATGATTCACCCCTTAAATATAAGGAATGCATTTGAATTATTAAGCTATGGGTGGGGTTTAAAATTACATATCCCCTTGAGGCATAGGTAGTTATCTTGGGGAAAATTAGCTTGTGTATCTACTAGAGGACCTACACATTTATGTAAGATGTATTTTAATGACTCTTTGATGGTAATAAGTCTTGGAATAAGGCCTTGATAGTATTTTTAATATGTCAAAAAATTATTCATTCCATCATTATTAATTTATTCATTGAAATACCACATGATAATTCAATAAGTTAGAATATCCATGGTCAATTTTTAAGTTCATATGATTATTTATATGGAATTATTTGATCATAATTTATTCAAGATAGATTCTGGTCAAGATACTGATTATATGACTTGTGTAATGAACCTCCAATTATCATTGGCTTGAGAGTACAACAAGTCATTACTAAGCCTTAAGTGACATCCCAAAGATTCCAAAGGGTAAAAATAAATACTGAAGGGTTTCAAAAACAAGTGGTAAGTGATTTACCCTTTAAGAAGTAAACAAATAAACCAACCAACCATAACCAAAATTCACTATATGATGCATGAAAAAATGTAATACAACTCAATAACTTCATGTATCTCAAAACCACATCAACGTAAGAAACAATGGAAGAATAACCAAGTATCAAAGTGCACAATGGAAAAGCTACACAAGACTCTCTCAAGACTCCATGCGCCACAAGATCCAAGCTCCAAAACCTCCAAACAGCCCAAACATCACGAGGTAGTTCTAAACACATGTGAAAAATTACATTTTCCCTTGTACCGAATGATTACATCTGCAAAAGCACCAAAGTGACATAGCAGGGGTGAGTATAAAACTCAGTAGGTTTTCCTAAATGACTACCCTACTCATGAAACTAGGATAGTAGAGTTAAAAACAATTATATAAAATAGTTTATATAAAAAAATTTCCCAAAAATAATTTATTACTAAATATAAACAAGTTTCTAAAACTATTCATTACCAATTAATACAAGTGAAATTGAAACCAATTTTTCCCATCAAGATATTTTTCCAGAAAAAAACTAAACAATCTTTACAACCATTCCAAAATATCTCTTTATCGGAATACCCAACCATTCCTCAAACCCATGAAAAAAACATGCATGATACATTATTATAGTTCCATAATCATGTGTGACTTCTCATTGATCTACATAGTTGTCCCAAGGTAATTGTTTCCCATGTGCCATTAACCCTTTGGCACTGAGCACAAGGACATATTTCAACCCAGCCCCGTGTATGAAATTCCCTTGTGCCATTTAACCTTTGAAAATGAGAATAAGGTCATATTTAAACCAATACTCATATGAGAAACATGAAAACATACCACATATTCCCAACAATCATGCTAAAACAAACCTTTCAATAATAACACATTTTTACTAAAAAACATTTCAGTCAAAACCATTTCATTATCAAACCATTTCAATTCCAAAACATTTCAATAAAACTCAATTTTTATTGGAAATAATTTATATTGAAAATATTTTTTCCATCAACCATTTAGCAATTACAGAAAATCAATAATTTAAAATCATCATTTTAAATTCATGAAAATAAACCCCCTTTGCACAACTATTCACCAAGATCACACAATTTCACAAAAACAATAAATCATCACAAATGAAGATTTTCCATGAATTACACTATAAATAAACCAATTTGAATCTAAGAAAAACAATTTTATCAAGATGAGTTAAGAGAGAAGCCACCTACCTCGATGGTTTTGATGAAACTATGACAATCGACGAAAAACATACAAGAAAGCAAGCCAATTCTCCAAGAATGGCCTTAGTTCTCTTATCCTAGAATTATCATGACTCAACATTGAATTATTTGGAATCAAAAAATATAGACCTATACACTATAGGTTCAGATCTAAGAAATAAAGGAGATCAGAGAAGTAGATCTATGAAGATCTGAGAAAACATGACAAATCCGAAAAGAATGGTGACATACCTTAAGATTTAGACTCGAAATAACCAACAGAAGGCTATAGGTTGGATCCAACTCATGTGGGGAGGGTTCTACAACCCTATATGGAGAGTAATATCGAAATAGGGGCGTTTTGAAGCCAAACAGAAATATATAGAGAAAAAACAAGAAATCTCCAAGAAAATATGATCTAGATTTGACCTCTGCACAAGGTTTGACCACACGGTTTGGTACAACCATATATGGATCATGTGAACTTCCTTTTGGCCTCAAAAATACTTATTGAAACCACTAAACTCTCCCACACTTCACCTTTACTATTTTTATGGAAACACATTTTTTATGGAAACATCCCACTTTATGGAAACACCCCACTTTATGGAAAGAACCCACTTTATGAAAACACCCAATTTGTGGAAACACCCCACTTTATAGAAATAACCAACATTATAGAAACACCAAACTAAATGGAAACTCTCTATATTATGGAAACTCTCTATTTTATGGATACTCCCAATTTTATAGAAACTCTTTATTTTATGGAAACTCTCAATTTTATGGAAACTCTCTATTTTATACAAACAAATTTAAAAAAATGTGAGGAAAGGGGTTATGTACCCAAAACTCGGGGTAATACATTCTCCCCACCATTGGTCTTTCTGTCCCTGGGAAGTAGGAAAACCTCACTGGAAAGAAAGAGTTTTGGCCACTACTCTTTCATTTCCTTCTCATGTTCCCATGTCTCTTCTTGAATATGACCATGTTTCCATAAAAACCACACTAGGATGATTATTTTAATATGAAAGAATTTATCTTTTCTATCCATGATCTGCACTAGGATATGTACCAGTGATGCATCCGGTTCTAGCTCAACGTGATCCCATCTGATCACATGGTTAGGATTATGGTGAATTTTTTTCAATTGGGATACATAGAACATATTTTGCACCAAACTAAACCATGGTGGTAATGCCAACTGATATTCCACCTCTCCAACCCGTTACAGTATATAAAATGGACCAATATAAATTTGAGATAACTTTCCCTACATCCCGAATTTACAATGTCCAAGCCTTGTAGAGATTCTCAAGAAGATCTGATCACCCACAGCGAACAACAATGGTTTTTGATGGTGATCTGCATAAGATTTTTGACGACTCTGAGCAGTCTCCATCCTATTTCTAATCAATTGGATCTTATCCATTGTTTCTTGGACAAGTCTTGGTATGGATAGTGATGTTTCTTCTATTTCCACCCAACATAGTGGAGAACGACAAAGAAACCCATACAATGCTTTAAATGGGGCCATGTGTATTGAGGCACGATAGCTGTTATTGTCTGAGAACTCCACTAAGGGTATATGCTCCTCCCATGAGCCACCAAAATCCATTACACAATCCCTCAATATGTATTCCAAAATTTTTATTGTTCTCTAGGATTGCTCATCTACCTGAGGATGATACGCCATGCTCATAGTCAGCTGAGTCCCAAGGTATTTCTGTAAGGATTTTTTTAAATGGGATGTGAACCTCATATCTCTATCTACGACTATTGACACTGGTACACCATTCCTATTTACCACTTCTCGAATATATATTTTTTAAAGATCCTCCACCGTATGAGTGTCACGAATAGAGATTAATTGAGCTGAATTGGTTAGACGATCAACTATCACCCAAATAGCATAGTGTTATTAGACCATTCTTGGAAGACCTATAACAAAATCCATTTCTATCTGATCCCATTTCCACACTAGGATGGGAAAAGATTGTAACATACCCGCTGGTCTTTGATGCTCTGCTTTAACCTGCTAACATGTTAAGCACTGCGATATGAACTTGGCCGCCTTCTTTTTCATGTCGCTCCACCAAAACTGCACCTTCAACGCCTTATACATCTTCTTTGTACATGGATGTACAAAATATCTTGAATGGTGGTAAGCATGAAGGATTAGTTTTGGAAAAAATATAGGTACAACAATCTGATATCTAAAACACAAAATTGAACCCCCATCAAGTTTCCAACCCTCAATGGTCCCCCAACCATTGTGTTTTTAACTTGCAACAAGACATTCTGCATCAGATGTTTGTGCCTCTTGAATCTTTTTTAAAAAATCAGGAACAAGAAAAGATGAAAATAAAACAACAACATCACTTCGGTCTTCACATTCCACATTCATGTCGGCTAAGACCGACATCAACTGCCATTCATCTGAAGCTTCTTTCACCAACTGGGCATATGAATTTCTACTCAATGCATTCTCCACCAAATTTCCTTTCCCCGATGTGCACATTAAGTCAAAGTCAAACATTTGGAGACACTCCATCCATCTCCTTTTCCACAGATTCAAATCTCACTATGAGAAAATGTGTTATAAGATTTTGTGATACTTAAACACAGTAAATTTCTCACTAAAAAGAGAATGTCTCCATGTTTTCAAAGCATAGATGAATGAAGACAAATCCAAATCAAGTGCTGGGTAATTCTTCACATGAACCCTCAACTTACTTGAAAAATAAGAATGTAGAGACCCGTATCTTGACGTATATGGACATTACATTACATTTGTGGAATACTTAGTACATAACAAAAAACACACACAAGGATCGTAATAGTTTAGTGTCTTTGGAAACTCGGAATATAATCTTCTAATCCTGGTGAAAGATCTTCAACATCTCCCATAAAGATCTTCTTTTTTTTATACCTAAAACCTTTCTTTATATCTTGGGGAAAAGAAAACATAAAAGGGTGAGCTCAAATGCTCAGTAAGGTTAAAAAAAAGAAAAATCAATCACATCATATTCATAAGAACATAACTTTTGGAAATCTTAACCTGCAAAAGAGAGCATAATTTCATAACATGGGATAACTCATGGCAGTGAAATGTAATCACAATAATCATAACTTAAAACATCAAACTTTGTGGCATACACACATAATCATAGAGAATCATTTCTTGTTAGTCAAGACACATTTCCAAGACTATCTTAGTGGACAAAGTCCCTTTCTGAACCGAGTCACCCTCGTTTCAGTCCTGTTTCACTGAACCGGTATAACCTACCATTCCAGCCATGTCTATCTCATGAGATATAAAATCTTTACCCAATGCATTGGAGGGAGATATAGGTCCCACCAATCTTATAATGATACCATTCTTATGTGTGCCACATAATCATAAATCATACATCATCGCATAACACATGTAACAAAAATGGGATTCTTGAAACATCATGACATCATAAAACAAATCATATAAGGTAAATGACTTCATAAAAATAATTCCCTCAAAACATAATCAAATCAATGTAATAATAGGGATAAAAACAGAACCCTATATTATCTTAGATGGAAAATAATTTTGATAAAACATTTGAACTCCATTCTTGAGGAAAATATCCTTTCTACTTCAAAACACTTTTCTTTTCTTAACATGTCATACAATTATAAACTAAAAGAAGTTGATTAAAAATAAACTTGAAAACTTATAAAAGAATATTCTTGGAAATAATGTTTTAAAAATACATTCTTTCCGTATAAGTTAAAAAAAACATTCTTTTTACTTTTTTCGGAAAAGTCAAAAAGTACCTCGTACGAAAAATGACAAAAGATTCCTTTCATATCTTTTACTAAAAACTCACCGAAGGGTAAAATTGGATATAAATTATTTTAGAAGGATATAAATATTAAATATTGAGGAAACATGGATGTGGATGATAAAATACATCCCAGTAAATAGCAAAGTATAAACAATCTCGGATAAAAATCAGATTGTGATATTTCCCTTACCTTAGGTACGATTTGCTTCGTAAGTGTCCGAACCTCCTGTATAATGATTTAAATAATGTCATTGACTTATTAAAGAATCATATTCATTTTTATGATATCATATATGGTTCGCTTATGACTTTATATTACCCGTTCTTTTGTAAATTCATGTTAAAGTAGCGTTTTGGGTAAAATCATCTCATTTGTCGTTCGTGTTTTTAACTTGTAATTATTGATATGATTACTTAGATCATGGTTACTTAATTCCAGAATATAAAACATGATTTAAATATATATTCATAATATACATATATATAATAAATTGATAAATGGAAAGAAATACACCGTTCATGGAGACGGTAGTCCGTACGTACGCATCAATGCTGTTTTCGTTTCCTTATTGAATTGAATGGAATTAAGTAGATGACATACATATAAATATACATAAATACAGTATCATTATTATGTCATATATTTCATTAGTACTTATTATATATACTTTATAATCATTCATGAATGGTTAATCATTGAGAATGAATCTCATCGCGTCGTGGAGACGGTATTCCGTACGTACGCACACGCGGTGATTTCCTTTTTCCATAGGATGGATAGAAGTTTAATTAGAGTTGTTTCATATTTATAATAACATATCAGTATATAAGAAATACTGATGTTATTACTTTATCATTAAACAACTAAAGAAGAAGAAGTTGAAGAAGAAAGAAATTGAAAAAGATCGGTAATGGATATTACCTCTTTTTGATGCGCCTTTTCTTAACCTCTTCTTAAAGAACTAAGGATGGTCTTTGAAGAAGACCAAGACCTCTAAGATGATACTAGGGAAGTGGAGAAGGGATTTTGGCAGGGGTTGGCCGAGCCTGAAGGCTCAAAGTTGTGTGAGGAAGAGAGGGAGGAGGTGCCCTTCTATAAGGGAGGAGAGGGGAATCTTAGGAAAATCTCAAAATATTATTTTATATTAAGCTAAAATTCTCTTTATAATGGTTCCAAATGGTCTTATTTCAAAACTAAAGTGGGGATGGGTCGTAATACTTTCATACAATAGGATTTAGGCAAGTTTAGGTTATTATTTTAACCTTATCAATTAGATTTAACTCTAAGTTAAATAATTTAACTTTTACCGTGTCTTTTTGTTTTCTTACACTATATGGTTAATAAACTTACCATAACAAGACAAACGAAACCCAAGTTGATTATTATTAATATTTATATCCTTATCTAAGTCATTTGGCCGAACCTTAGATTTTTAGGAATTAAATAACAATTGATAATATAATATTTTTTTTAAAAACTAATTCATGTCAATTTTGACACTATTTGGTACATGACTTTTATGGAATTTCTAACAGAATGATAAGTTCGAACCAAGTTTCTTAAATCAACAATAACATGTCATATTAAACTAGAAAATTAGTGTAAGTCATAAAAAGTCTCAAATTACATTTATTTGGGCATTTATAACATCAATTATGTTTATATTTTCTTAAAAAGGTAATTACTGCATCATCGTTGTGTCATAAATAAATTAAATTATTTAAAGTATAAAAATTACAAATAAAATACCATTATGTAGGAAATCTTTTTAGCTTTTTAATGAATATTTATAGTCGAAATTATATTATGTATAATCCTATATTAAAAATTATTTACTTATTAAACTTTGATTTTATCTATTTTAACCCTTCTTTAAATAAATTAATAATTAATGTCCTAATCTAATCCAAGTGGGCCTAAATGGTCATATTTTAATCCTAAGTTTGTTTGTGGTCAAATTTCACTTATCCAATAGAATTAGGACATGTGTTAGGATAATAATAATATCATCTTTACCCTTAATTACCCTATTTACTTTTAACTGTGGTAAAAAAAAGTAAAAAGTTACTATTCACCAAAAATTATTTTCATCTCATTGAACCACATTTTAGTCCTTGATATTACCCGTGTCTCTAGGATTTTCGAAATTCCATTCACAGAAGTGGTAAAATTATGTTTTATGCAAAATTCAGTTTTTAACCTACCACTTAGTGGTTTCACTATTCATCAAAAAATTGAAAGTTTTCAGAAAAATACCAAAATTTCACCGTAGGCTAATTTAGATATTCGGAATCCAAAAATGAAGTCCATTTTGAAAAATAAAATTTATAAAATTTTAAAAAGTGGTTATTACTATTCATAACGGCTAGTTTTAATAATATTTTAATAGCATATCGTTGTTTAGTGAAACTCGGTATTGCGTACGACGAAAGCTATCGAGGAAGGTCACGATTGCGTGTAATACAAGGTAAGTCAAGGATGTGTGTTGTGCAAGCTCCTTTTGGTGTAGCGTACAACACAAGACATTAATAAAATTAAAAAGAATATTTTTCATAAAATCTCGGGCTGTTACATTCTACCCCCCTTAAAATGAATTTCGCCCTCTAAATTCGTTGGGGTTATAAATGGTTTACTATTCGAAAGTTTCTTTAATAGAAACCCACATCATAAAAAGGAATATCAACAAGAATATTTAAAAACAAAAGTATGAAACGTAACGGTTACCCAAATAAACTAATCACTGGGTTTCCACATAGGTGAAAATATGGATATGGAAGAGAAATCTAACCATCATGTTCTGATGGAGAGTGGTAGAGAACATTGCTATAGAAAAGCTAGCAATCAAAAATCCATAAATTTGTGACGATCTAAGGTACCATCTGATTAATCAGAAATAAGAGCACTAGGACAACATTTTTTGTTTTTCAATATCGTTTCCCTAAAGTTGAATAATTTGAATTAGAATAAATACTTACTTTATTTTGGTACAATCTCACTGTTGTTTGTGCCTTGAACAATTTCCACTTCATCTCTTAAATAAATGAAGTTGAATTTGTTATTCGTGAAGTGTTAGCAGATCATGTGATAGAATGACGGGTCATTCCATCTGTCTCAAACAAAAAGTTAGTAAAATTATATACATAAGTCGATCTATAGTGAGATTAATCATATATGGTTCCTAAAATGGACTTATACTTCATATATCATACTGCTTAATATAATAAAACTAGTTTCTACTAAATAGGGACATCCTGTAAGCCAGTGGTAGGCGATAAAGGCCAGTCGCACTTCGGTTGTGGGTTCGATTCCCACAGCCTTGTCCGACGCGATGGGCTGTCGACCGTCCTGCAGGTTGTCCTTTTTCTAAAACTATATTACTATAACATCCCATCAATAATATCAAAAATACTTCTATCCTTAAACAATACTAACTTATGTCAACATAATCCATTCCAATCTTTAGGCTTATCCATAATACTGCAGTCCACTCTCAAAACATAGTGAAAACGATTACCAGATATTTAATACCATCGTTGATCCCCATATATCATAAGATATGTTTTGTTGGTGACATTCCAAACATTCAAAGGCCTTAATCATGTATTATCTTGAAGAATTAATACCCATTGAACCATAGTGAAAACATGAATGCAGTTAAAAGTTAACACTTTCCACATACCAAAATCCTCAAAATTCTATATACTCAAACCATGATATCACTTAGTCCTTATATCAATCATGAGCTCATGAATACTGTTAAACATTTCATTTTCTCGTTTTCCCTTCATTATGCGCATAATATCTCAATCACTTTGAATACCACATTAAACCAATACATAAATATTCCAATACTCCATGATACAATATTATTTTGGAATCCCATTACATAAACACTTAATCATTTCACCACATCATTGTCATATTCAACATCGCCAATAGTGATCGCATGTGACTTCCCTTTGTCCTTTGCCTTCAGTGGTTGGTCATGTTGATCATCACTAACCCTTGGATTAGGGCATTTATTAGCATAATGCCCCATTTCCTTGCACTTGAAGCATTGAAGTGTTGGTTGTGCGTTCTCTACAGATTTTTCTTTATTCACATCATTAGAATCCCTTTTTCCATTACTTCGACACTCAGCTACTCGATGACCTTCTTTTCCACACTTAAAAAACATTTTATAGTCCCTTTAAGACAATCTCCACCATGCTTCTTTCCACACTTTGTGCATAAGGAAACATTCATCTTCTTTTCACCATTATTCTGAGATTTCTCCTAGAACTCCATCTTTCATTTCTTGTCAAAACCATGAGATTGATATGTAACACCAACTTCCATTTCTACCTTGATAGCACAACGCACAATTTATTCATAGATACTGAAGTCTCTTATAGATAATGCCCTTCGAAGACTTGGTTTTAAGCCACTGAAAAATCGATCAACTTTACTTTCAGGTTGGATGATAATGCCAGATGCATACCTTGCAAGTCTTGTAAAATTTGCTTCGTATATACCAACAGATTCATCATCCTTCTGCTTCAGCTCAAGAAACTCCTTTTCCATCTTTGTTCGAAGAATACGAGGGAAGTACTTATTGAAAAATAAGATCTTGAACTCATCCCATTCCATGGACTCAATTTCATCTCTTTGTCTCGTATTCTTGATAAGATTCCACCATTGATCAATTTCACCTTCCAAACGATATACTGCTAAGATGAATTTATCATGTTCAGAACATTGAAGAACTGAAAATATCTTTTCAGTGGTACTGATCCATTGTTCAGCAACAAGTGGATCAGAAGACCCACTGAAAGAAGGTGGACGTTGCCTCATGAAGGACTCAATAGAATATTGTTCCCTTCTCTGCTCATTTAGAAGTCCAGAATGATTCATAGCTTGTGTAAGTATAGCAATAAGATTTTTCACTCCATCTCCCATAACATTTGTTTGTTCATGAGGACAATCATTGCATTGTCCATTACATTGATCAACACGGTTCCTTCGGGTTCCAGCCATCGTCTAAAACCCAAAAAGAATAGTGTGAGAGGCAAAAATCATGCTAGGGAAAACAACATAATAAAGGGGGAGTAACTTCAATATCTAACATCTTAGGTTTAATTCTATGATCGTTAGCGTAATTCTAGTACTATAACCTATAAGTATACTTAACCTTAGGGACATCCCTAGACATACATTAGAAATATCTATAGAGATCTCACTAACGTTCTCACATCCTAGTTTCTAAAGGTTGACTAAACCTTTCATCTGATACCAACTGTAGAGACCCGTATCTTGACGTACATGGACATTACATTACATTTGTGGAATACTTAGTACATAAAAAAACACACACACAAGGATCGTAATAGTTTAGTGTCTTTGGAAACTCGAAATATAATCTTCTAATCCTGGTGAAAGATCTTCAACATCTCCCATAAAGATCTTCTTTTTTTTATACCTAAAACCATTCTTTATATCCTGGGGAAAAGAAAACATAAAAGGGTGAGCTCAAATGCTCAGTAAGGGTAAACAAAAGAAAAATCAATCACATCATATTCATAAGAACATAACTTTTGGAAATCTTAACCTGCAAAAGAGAGAATAATTTCATAACACGGGATAACGCATGGCAGTGAAATGTAATCACAATAATCATAACTTAAAACATTAAACTTTGTGTAATACACACATAATCATAGAGAATAATTTCTTGTTAGTCAAGACTCATTGACAAGATTATCTTAGTGGACAAAGTCCCTTTCTGAACCGAGTCACCCTTGTTTCAGTCCTGTTTCACTGAACCGGTATAACCTACCATTCCAGCCATGTCTATATCATGAGATATAAAATCTTTACCCAATGCATTGGAAGGAGATATAGGTCCCACCCATCTTATAATGATACCGTTCTTATGTGTGCCACATAATCATAAATCATACATCATCGCATAACACATGTAACAAAAATGGGATTCTTGAAACATCATGACATCATAAAACAAATCATATAAGGTAAATGACTTCATAAAAATAATTCCCTCAAAACATAATCAAATCAATGTAATAATAGGTATAAAAACAGAACCCTATATTATCTTAGATGGAAAATAATTTTGATAAAACATTTGAACTCCATTCTTGAGGAAAATATCCTTTCTACTTCAAAACACTTTTCTTTTCTTAACATGTCATACAATTATAAACTAAAAGAATTTGATTAAAAATAAACTAGAAAACTTATAAAGGAAAATTCTTGGAAATAATGTTTTAAAAATCCATTCTTTCCGTATAAGTTAAAAAAAACATTCTTCGTACTTTTGTCGGAAAAGTCAAAAAGTACCTCGTACGAAAAATGACAAAATATTCCTTTCATATCATTTACTAAAAACTCACCGAAGGGTAAAATTGGATATAAACTATTGTAGAAGGATATAAATATTACATATTGAGGAAACATGGATGTGGATGATAAAATACATCCCAGTAAATACCAAAGTGTAAACAATCTCGGATAAAAATGAGATTGTGATATTTCCCTTACCTTAGGTCCGATTTGCTTCGTAAGGGTCCGAACCTCCTGTATAATGATTTATATAATGTCATTGACTTATTACAGAATAATATTCATTGTTATGATATCATATATGGTTCTCTTATGACTTTATATTACCCGTTCTTTTGTAAATTAATGTTAAAGTAGCGTTTTGGGTAAAATCGTCTCATTTGTCGTTCGTGTTTTTAACTTGTAATTATTCATATGATTACTTAGATAATGATTACTTAATTCCAGAATATAAAACATGATTTATATATTTATTCAGAATATACATATATATAATAAATTGATAAATGGAAAGAAATACACAGTTCATGGAGACGGTAGTCCGTACGTACGCATGAACACTGTTGTCATTTCCTTATTGAATTGAATGGAATTAAGTAGATGACATACATATAAATATACATAAATCCAGTATCATTATTATGTCATATATTTCATTAGTACTTATTATATATACTTTATAATCATTCATGAATGGTTAATCATTGAGAATGAATCTCATCGCGTCGTGGAGACGGTATTCCGTACGCACGCACGCACGGTCATTTCCTTTTTCCGTAGGATGGATAGAAGGTTAATTAGAGTTGTTTCATATTTATAATAACATATCAGTATATAATAAATACTTATGTTATTACTTTATCATGAAACAACTAAAGAAGAATAAGTTGAAGAAGAAAGAAATTGAAAAAGATCGGTAATGGATATTACCTCTTTTTGACGCGCCTTTTCTTAACCTCCACTTAATGAACTAAGGATGGTCTTTGAAGAAGACCAGGAACTCTAGGATGATACTAGGGAAGTGGAGAAGGGATTTTGTCAGCGGTTGGCCGAGCCTGAAGGCTCAAAGTTGTGTGAGGAAGAGAGGGAGGAGGTGCCCTTTTATAAGGGAGGAGAGGGGCATCTTAGGAAAATCTCAAAATATTATTTTATATTAAGCTAAAATTCGGTTTATAATGGTTCCAAATAGTCTTATTTCGAAAATAAAGTGGGGATGGGTCGAAATCCTCTCATCCAATAGGATTTAGACAAGTTTAGGTTACTATTTTAACCTTATCAATTAGATTTAACTCTATGTTAAATAATTTAACTTTTACCATGTCTTTTTGTTTTCTTACACTATATGGTTAATAAACTTACCATAACAATCCAAAAGAACCCCAAGTTGATTATTATTAATATATATATCCTTATCTAAGTCATTTGGCCGAACCTTAGATTTTTATGAATTAAATAACAATTGATAATATAATATTTGGTTTAAAAACTAATTCATGTCAATTTTGACACTATTTGGTACATGATTTTTATGAAATTTCTAACAGAATGATAAGTTCGAACAAAGTTTCTTAAATCAACAATAACATGTCATATTAACCTATAAAATTAGTGTAAGTCATAAAAAGTATCAAATTACATTTATTTGGGCATTTATAACATCAATTATGTTTATATTTTCTTAAAAAGGTAATTACTGCATCATCGTTGTGTCATAAATAAATTAAATTATTTAAAGTATAAAAATTACAAATAAAATACCATTATGTATGAAATCTTTTTATCTTTCTAATGAATATTTATAGTCGAAATTATATTATGTATAATCCTATATTAAAAATTATTTACTTATTAAACTTTGATTTTAACTATTTTAACCCTTCTTTAAATAAATTAATTTTAAATGTCCTAATCTAATCCAAGTGGGCCTAAATGGTCATATTTTATTCCTAAGTTTATTTTAAGTCTAATTTCACTTATCCAATAGAATTAGGACATGTGTTAGGATAATAATTATATCATCTTTACCCTTAATTACCCTATTTACTTTTAACCGTGGTAAAAAAAAGTAAAAAGTTACTATTCACCAAAAATTATTTTCATCTCATTGAACCACATTTTAGTCCTTGATATTAACCGTGTCTCTCGGATTTTCGAAATTCCATTCACAGAAGCGGTAAAATTAAGTTTTATGCAAAATTTAGTTTTTAACCTACCACTTAGTGGTTTCACTATTCATCAAAAAATTGAAAGTTTTCAGAAAAATACCAAAATTTCACCGTAGGCTAATTTCGATATTCCAAATCCAAAAATGAAGTCCATTTTGAAAAATAAAATTTATAAAATTTCAAAAAGTGGTTATTGCTATTCATAACGGCTAGTTTTAATAATATTTTAATAGCATATCGTTGTTTAGTGAAACTCGGTATTGCGTACGACGCAAGCTATCGAGGAAGGTCACGATTGCGTGTAATACAAGGCAAGTCAAGGATGCGTGTTGTGCAAGCTCCTTTTGGTGTAGCGTAAAACAGAAGGCATTAATAAAATTAAAAAGAATATTTTTCATAAAATCTCGGGCTGTTACAAAGAAACCACATGATCTCTTTGAATGAGAACACAAGACAACCCTAATCTTGAAGCATCAAAATAAACCACATACCACTGTCTTGATTCTTGGAAAATCAAGATAGGTGCTGATGCAAGCCAAAATTTTAGTTCCTGGAATGACTTCTGACATTCCTCTATCTATTGAAATGGAGCATTATTCTTTATTAGATCTGTAATTAGTGAAGATAGTCATGAGAAATAACACAAAAAACTTTGGCAGTAACTAGCTATACCAATAAAACATTGTATCTTGAAAACATTCCTCAGTGGTTTCGAAGATATTCTGGCTTCTATATTTTCAGGATCAACAGAAATGAATTTCTCATAAATGACATGGCCAAGAAAACATACTTCCTATATCCAAAAATGCCACCTTGATATTTTGTCATACAAATAATGATCTCTCAAGATATGTAACACTGTTTCTATGTGAACCTCATGACCAGCCCTTGTCTTTGAATATACCAAAATGTCATCCAAAAACACCACAACAAAAGAATTCAGATATTTTTGAAATATCTGATTCATTAATTCCATGAAGACCGCTGGTGCATTTGTTAGACCGAAAGGCATGACAACATATTCATAGTGGCCATATCTACTTCTGAAAGCTGTCTTTCGAATATCTTATTCCTGAACTCTCAATTGGGGATATCCAGATTTCAATTTATTCTTGGAGAACCACAGATATCCTATTAATTGATCGAAAAGATCATCAATGCATGAAAGTGGATATATGTTCTTTATCGTAACTTGGTTAATCTTACGATAATCAAGACACAACTGAAGAGTTATATCTACCTTCTTCACAAACAAAACCAGTGCTACCCATGGAGAAACACTTGGTTGAATGAAACAATTTCTTTCCATCTCTTCTAACTATACTTTTAGTTTCCATAATTATGTTGGATCTATCTTATAAGATGGAAGGAAAATAGAACTGGTCCCCTAAAGGAGATCAATAATAAAATCTACTTCCCTTAGAGGTTGTAACCCTGATAAGTTCTTGGGAAATACATATATAAATTCGTCCACAACTGCTAGGAAACTAATTTCCTCGATCTATTCCATTGATGCCAAAGTCAATGCTGCCAATTGGTAAGAGATCGTTCCCACTCTTGGTTCCAACGAGCTCTTTTCACCCTTCTTTACAATCCTCTCTCCTCTTAAGAGATGCTCGATGCCATCCTTAGTCGTGAAACTAACTATTCACTTATAACAGTCGATTAGAGACTTGAACATTGTTAGCCAATCCATACCCAGGATTTCATCATAGAAATCTATATCCAACATCGAGAAGTCCCATTTTAGCTCAGCTCCATCAACAGTTATATCACATGCTCTAAACACAAAGGCATGACATTATCTTTCACCAAGGGGAGTTTTTAGTTTCAAAACAGAAGACATAATTTACAGGTTTAAACGTAACAAGTAAATGACATGAGAAGAAATGAAGGATTGTGATTTACCTGTATCAAACAACACTTTAACAAAGGTATAATTCAAAATAATCGTACCTCTCACTATAGATGGTCCAAACTAATCTTTAAAAATCATCTACTCAGCTCCATACAATTGTTTCTTTACTACATTTTTATCCTTGTTTTCTTGTTGAGGTTTCCCTGGTTGAAGAGTCATGGTATTTCTAGAATCCCCATGGATAGATTTGCTCTGCTGATGGGACCTATTCTACTGTCCTCATCCAGTCGAAGCATACGATGCTTGTGACACCTGAGAAGTGTCACGGGCACTTGACCTTGGAGCACAATGACAATAGTGCTGAAGATGTCCCATATTGTTTCAATTATGACATCCTCTAGTATGTGTTGTACAATCTCGCTATATGTGGTCAAGAGGACCAAATTGAAAACAACCTGCTTTGCTCTGGGGTCGTGGATGAAGGTTTACTGATCCAGTCGTCTCATTATTATTTTCATGTTTACCTTGGAAATAGGTGTCCCTTTTTCTCTTTTTCCCAGTGGTTGAGTTCCCACCATTTTCTATAGGTATCATCATGCCTCCTCCCATAGATCCTGTGATATCACGTTTAGCCACAATCACTCTGTTCACCATCTATGTGTAATCAGTAATACAATGTACTGCAATCTTTGATTGAATCTCCTATCGTAGCCCTCATTCGAAGATGTGTGCCTTCAAAGAGGAACTTTCCGTAACTTCTGGTAAAAATACAACTATGTTCAGGAACATAGCCTCATAATCTATGACAATGAGACTCTCTTGTTTCGGGCTGAAGAAGTCCATCGTTTTCTAGATCTTGAACATGTGAGGATAGAATTGTTTGTCAAACAATTCTTCAAAATCCTACCATGTGAGTCTTTCATCCAATTTATCCTGCACCGCTAAATCCCACCACTGACATGCAAGATCCTCAAGCATATACATCACTAGTTTGAACTTTATCTCTATCGAAGTACCAATGAAGTCAAAGATACGATTCATCCTATATAGTCACACCTCCGCCTTCTCGGGTTCAGAATCAACCTTGAAATTAGGTGGATTATGCTTCATGAATTGGATAGTATGATCCACATGTCATGGCTCATTCTTCTGATTACCTATGTACACAGCTTGAAAAGCATGGAAAATACTCTGAACTAGCTCATGGATCACACGTGGTTCAGGTGAAACCACATTCTCCACAGCTTCTTCGGGTTAGTTTTGACAACACCTACTTGTTGCCATTTTCTAAACTAATAACAAAATTTGTTAATCTCACTCTCTAGGAACTGTTGTCTTAGCATTTCAAATTCTATCACATCAACTATCACAATATTGTTTTCCATAACATCCTTTTTCCCATGATCAACTATTTTTGAAACCACTATACATGATTTTGAAAATAAAACCATTTTCAAAATATGATAAGAATTAGCCTTTTCATAATCATTCATTTGAAAACCAATAACATACTTTTTAAAAAATTAACACATTTTTTCACAAATTGAATCATTCCTCGAAATGATGTATGCACTCTTAGTGGGAAGTCATTCTTTTACAATGCAATTCATGCTCGCCTCATTGGCTAAACCCATCAAAATGAGATTTCAAAATACAAGAAGTGTCTCCAAACAATTATTTACCCAACTCTCTGGTATCTCGAAGCTCAACATAAAAGGGTTAGCTACATCCTTTTATGCTATACATTTCTAGTTCTGACAATCCTACTCCTTTATAAGATTCCTACCAAAGGAATAGACAAGAAGGGATTTCATCTCCAAAAATAGGAACATCGATGACTACTTGTTAGGAAAGGACCGAACAAGCTGATACCATTTGTAATGACCCACGAATTCTAATTGTCTTGAGAGTACAATGAGTCATTACTAGGCCTTAAGAGACATCCCCAAGATGCTAAAGGCAGTCAATAAATGCTGAAGGGTTTCAAATACAAGTGGGGAACAATTTACCCTTTAAAAAGTAAACCAATAAACCAACCAACCATAACCAACATTCATTATATGATGTAGGAAAAAATGAAAGGCAACTCAATAATTTCATATATCTCAAAACCACATCAAATTAAGCAACAAAGTAAGAAGAACCAAGTATAAAAGTATAGAACGGAAAATCTACATGAGACTCTCAAGATTCCATGCACCACAAGTTCCAAGATCCAAAATCTTTGAAAATCCCAAACGTCACGAGGTAGTTATAAACATGTGTGAAACATTACCCTTTCCCTTTTCACGGAAGATAGCATCTACAAAGGTACCAAACTACCAAATCAGGTGTGAGTATAAAACTTAGTAGGTTTTCCCAATGAGTTCCCTACTCACACCACTGTGATAGAAGAGTTAGCAACATTTATATAAAACAGTTTATATAAAACAATTTCTCAAAAATAGTTTATAAAGAAATATTAAAAAGCTTCCAAAACCATTCATTACCAATGCATACAAGTGAAATTGAAACCAATTTTTCCCATCAAGATATTTTTCCAGAAAAATAACTAAACAATCATTACAACCATTACAAAATATCCCTTTATTAGCATACCCAACCATTCCGCAAACCCATGTAACCAACCATGCATGCTTCACTATGATAGTTCCATACACATTAGTGGTTTCTCGTCGATCCACCAAGTCACTATAAGGTAATTGTTTCCCATGTGCCATTAACCCTTTGTCATCGAGCAAAAGATCATATTTCAACTAAGCTCCATGTATAAAATTTCCATGTGCCATTAAACCATTGGCACTAAGCACATGGTCATATTTCAACCAAGCCCCATATATGAAACATGAACACAAACCACATATTCTCAACAATCATGCCAAACAACACTTTCAATAAAAACAACTTTTTAATAAAAACCATTTCTGTCAAAACCATTTAAATGCCAAAAAATTTCAATTCCAAACCATTTAAATAGAACTATATTTTTAATTGAAAACTATTTTTATTGAAAATATATTTTCCATTAACCATTTAGAAATTCCAATAAATCTATAATTTAAAATCATCATTTCAAATTAACAAAACCAAACCCCCATTTGCACAACTATTCACCAAGATCACACAATTTCACAAAAACCATAAACTATCACAAATAAAGATTTATCAATGAATTTCACAATAAATAATACAATTTGAATCTAAGGCACAAAAATTTATCAAGAGGAGTTGAGAGAGAAGCCACGTACCTTGAAGGTTTTGATGAAACGTTGACAGAAGATGAAAAATACACAAGAAAGCGGGTCGATTCTCCAAGAACGACCTTAGTTATCTTATCCTAGAAATATCACCATTCAAAATTTAATATTTGGAATCCAAAAATGTAGATATACCCACTATAGATTCAGACATGAGAATGAAAGGAGATCAGAGAAGTATATCTAAGCAGATCTAAGAAAACATGACAAATCTGGAAAGCATGGTGACATACCTCAAGAATCAGACTCGAAATCTCCAAGAAAAGGCTCAGGGATGACATCAACTAATTTGGGGAGGGTTATTCAACCCTTTAGGGAGATTAATCTAGAAATAGGGGCGTTTTGAAGCCAAACCGAAATATATAGAGCAAAAATGAGTAAGCTCTTAGAAAATAGGATCTAGATTTAACCTCTGTGCAAGGTTTGACCACACGGTTTGGGAAAACCGTGTATGGATTAGGCAACCTTCCATTTGATCATAACACTCCTTATAAAACCCCCAAACTCTCCCATCCATTCCTTTTTCCTTTTTTATGGAAACCGAATTTTTTATGGAAACATACCACTTTATTGAAACATCCCACTTTATGGAAACACCACACTTTATGGAAACACCAACTTTATGGAAACACCCCACTTTATGGAAACAACAAACATTATGGAAACACCCAACTTAATGGAAACTCAATATATTATATAAACTATCTATTTTATGGAAACTCCCTATTTTATGGAAACTCTCTATTTTAGGGAAACTCTCTATTTTATGGAAACTCTCTATTTTATACACAAAAAATTGAAAAAACTCGAGGGAATTGGTTATGTACCCAGAACTGGGGGTACTATAACTTGTGTTACAGTTATTTACGTTTCCATATCGATTTTACATTATTTATTCATATCTTATTCTATACTCATGCCCTTATATATAATTTGAAATCAACCCTTTTAATTAGGTTTTATTTTATATAGGATATAGGGGAGTATTTTGTAAATTATATGTAGGTATATGATAAGAGGAATAATAGTGATACCAAATAAAAATATTTTTTATTTTTGTTAAATGTAATTTTAATTTAAATTCTGTTTCATGTTAATCAAGACTGATAAACTATACAATAATTTTATATGTGATTTCCTATATCATTTTCTAAGGTAATATTGTAACCACTGGCTCCAAGATATTGGAGTTGGGTTTTCTATAGTTTGTATCCATGAAACGTTTAACATAAACATTGGGAAATATATTTAGGAAAACATATATTAAGGAACAAAACCATATGATTGACTTTCTGGATATGAATAGAAGAACATATTAAAGTTTTGGTAGGGAAGAGATTATGTGGTTTGTCCTAGAAATAAATCCCTGTATGGATACTACAAATTGAGATGGTTCTAGATAAAATGTAAATATGGGTAATAAATATAAAAATAGACCATTGGGAATGAAATGATCACCGCCTGGTGCATTAAAATTGTCCTTATTTCACACCTAGTTTGACACTCTTGGTGGATATACTTAAGATAATTCACATTTTATTTACAAATAATTATGAAGGATTTGAGAATAATGATATACCAAATGTAACTGTGTTTATGATTATGAGATTAGATATTTATAAATTTATTAATTTATGTTAAGTGTTTCACAAGTTCTGGGATTATACATTATGTTTCATAAAGTTATGATATAATATAGTTTATGATATTATTTAGAAATGGTTCCAAATGAAATAAATGAGAACTGTATCAATTCACATTAACCTTGTATGAATTTTACTACTGGGAAAGATAACAAAGTTGGAGATGAAGTTATAGTTGGATATGAATAAACTATAACTATATTAGGGTATCTAAGTCAGGTTATGAGTAACAACCATTCCCATATGGAGGAGATTTCTGATCCACCTTGTAGTGTAATAATGTTATATTGCTTCATGAAATAAAAAACTCAATCATTAAATGGTACTAGAAATATAACTTTATATGGGAAATGTATATTTTTATTTAAGATGATACATCATGATTTGGGAGGTAGTGAAGAATAAAATTTTGTATTATAGTTTATCATATCTCAAAGGATGCAGATAAATGATGTCCATTGATTTAAAACAATAAGGATGGAGAAGAAATATAAAAAATAGAATGGAATGACTTCAATGTACTCTTTTTGGAAAAATATTTTCCTCTTGAGTATAAATAGGATATGGAAAGAAAATTCTTAAGTCTAAGATTTAAATAAGTGGAAAATGCATCTTTGTATGAAACTAACATTACAAAGTTATCATGGAATGTTGTAGACTACATACGTAATTTAAAGAGAAATATTAACCATTTCATTATGTTAATTAATCCATTCATTTAAAGAGAACTATTATCACAATATTTATCATCATATTGTGGAATAATATCTTATGTTATCAGGATAGAGGAATAATTCTCTATTTTTTGTGGCTTTTAAGGGAAACAAGATAAGAATAGGGAAACATAATAAAAAATAGAAAAAGGGAATAAGGAGAGGAAGTATTTTTACACATGTGATACTTATGGAAATAATCACCTTGTTATATTTATAATAAGACAAAGGTGTTTACTTAATGTGTGAATAAAAGTCTATAATCCTCTGGAATTCAAGGGTAATGTAAAATCACTCAATTTAAAATGCATTAACTGTAAGGAGATGTAGAACTATTCCAAACAATTCCCAAAAAATCAAGGTAATATATCTATGAATAGTCTAAGGGATCAAGTTAAATATTATTATATTGATATAATAGAGGTATAATGATTCATGTTATTTTGTATTTGGATCCATCAAATGTTTTGTAAGAGTATTTTATTTATGATTTTATCATTATAAGAATAATTAAATGTATAAACTTTTTAATGTAGTAGTATTTATTTAAGGATTTGAAATAATTAATGGAATCTTACCAAGAATAGTTATTTTGTAGAATGTTGATCCTTTTAAAAGATACATTATTAAGGTAATATAACCCTTAATATGTTCTCTATGTTGAGATAATAATGAAAAAGATATTTTTATTAGATAATATTGGTGACTATGAAAGTGGTGAGTGATTTGATGGTTTATGTTATCTATTTCAGAGTTTAAAAAATGTTTGGATCTATAAAATATATTAAACAACCTAAGATTTTATTTTTTTATAAATTCAGTTTTTCAGTAAAGTTTTATGGTGACCAAGGTATTCACATATTTGGAATGTGGCGTTAATAGAAACTTTATATTTTTTGGGGAATATAATGTTGATTCAATGACCTTCCTCCAACATATTTGGACTTTGTATTTGGATATATATATTTTGGATGAGTAATAAAGTTAACTATATATGTAATTGAATATGTTGAACTTTGGGTGCTGTTGGATAATGTGTTATAACTATTTTTATTTGAGAAAATATCTAGAAGTAAAATAATTTATTGGAATTCTAACGATCTCTTAAATTTCCCTTGGATAAAATTTCATTTTTAATACTCATTTCATGGAGTAATAAATGAAGAGGGAATTTATTGAATCAAAACCAATAGATAGAATTTATCTTAAGAAATATAAATATATCCTGTAAGTACATTTTAATTCATTCTATGTCTAGATAGAAAAGGACTTCCTCAACTCTGTGAAGAAGATCTTCAAATAATAATATTATCCTAGTACTATAATTTATGAAGAATAAAATGGTCCATTAACTCCTTGATGATTTATGGTTTTTAGATGTTTACTTTCTATTTTTCATCAGCATTATTATGACTAGAGACCTCCATCACCCACCATCATTACATAGGAAGTATTCTTTTTTTTCATTGTCCTTATCTTTACTTCCCACCTATGTTCACATATATGGAATCCTTGTAATGTAATTTTTCTAGATGACCATCATAAACCCCATTATATATTATAAAGAATATTTTTTATTAACCCTTATCATGATGTGGTATTTTAATAAGGAAATATTCATATTTCAAACCCATGATTATCCCAATCAAGATTAAATTTATAGGATGCAATTTATTTAAGGGGGTATTATATAACACCTCGAGATTTTAAAATAGGAGAATCATGTTTGATAGAATTTATGAAACACATCAAAAATAATATAATAATATATGAAACTCTAATTATTTATGATATATTTCATTTTTAAATAAATTCAATATCTTTGATAGCTTGTGATGCATGCAACATCTGGTAGAAACAAAACACGACGATCAATTAATTATTTTTCTCCTTTAACATGACCATTATAACCTAGTTGTTATGTTCGTGGGTATGAATAAGAATAACTAAATTATTGAAATTTTATGTCTTACACTTGTAAAAAATAAATTCAATAGATATCTATTGACATGAAATAAAATAAGAACCATTTTAATGAGAATTTTTTTCTTCTAAAAAACAATATTTTTCTGAATGATAGAATAGTCGTGATCTTAAAAAAAATTAAAATTATATTTACCAACTTAAGGATAATTATTTGAAAAAGTTAAATTAATTTTTAAATATTCACGTGAAAATTAGATTTGGATTAATTTTTTATAATTTTTTCAAAAGATTAATTTTATTGATGAATAATAATAAATACTGAATTTCAATTGAAAACTTCTTTTTCTTATAAATAAATTATAAATATAAAATATATAATAAATTAGTTTTAATATATAATTGGGTTAATTATATTACAAATTTTCTAATTTAGTTCACTTCAACCAATCTTATATTAAATTTTGATGTTAAAACACTCTATAATTAAGAGAATTTTCTCTTTAGAAATCGGCTTTTTCATCACTTCTACAAGTATAATTTGGAATTAGATTCTAACACATATGTAAATTTAATTTTTATAAATTTATTTAATATTTTAAATAATATCTATTTAAATTATATAATATGTTCAACTTAATTTTGGAAGATTATTAATAATAATGATGGTTAAAATAATTACAGTGGTTATGGTAAAAATGGATTTATAGAGGGGATTCAACTGAAACGGTATGTGTTAAAATGGACTAATAAAATTTAAACAACTTATTTTATTTCCATATATCAATTATGTCATATATATGGTTTTTTAATGACCCATGTTGGAGGTTTTTGGAGTGTAAAAAACATGTGAGTAATTGAATATTTTCAAAAATACCAACTGTATTCACTCCCACAATTATAAAAGGTCACCCCTATCCTTTCATATTCACACTCTTTATAAAATTTTATTTTATACAATAACTAAAAAAATATATTGAATAGGTCCCTCCACACATCTTAGATTCCTTTGGTATAACATAATTTTAATTCATGAAGGATTTAGGTTAAACCCAATGAGGTTTCTTGAATAAGAGGTAAAGTTTTAAAATATGCATCTTCATTTTACATGTTCTTATAAAACATTCTAATTATTTAAAAATATTACCAAATAATAAAAACAGTATACAATATATATGGGGATATTATTATATTTATTTAATAAACTATATATTCTCTACTTCTATCAAATGGAAAACTAAATTATCGATCATGTGTATGGAGGAATACCGCATCGCGAACCGATGATGTTCATTTTCCACCACCACATTTCATGGATAGATTCAATGATAGATTTAACATATTTATATGATATTTAAGAGATTATAAAACCTATGTAAATATAATATAATATCAGAACTCTTAAAATCTAATCAATTGAAAACTACAACGTTGCTCGTGCGTACGTGTGGACATCCACCTCCACCCAATGATGCAGAATGTTTTTCATTTTAATTTTACATGTACGATAATAAGGGTGTATTTCATTATTATAAATTATAAATATAAAATAATAACTATTTTTTAAAGGTTAAATAATATTTATTTTCATTTCATTCTATCAGTCGATAAAAATTTAAGCAATGTTCTTATGTGTACATAACCTACCATCTCTATGAATGATATACTCCATTTCAACCTCTAAATTTTATATATTACTATAAATAAATATATAATTATTATATATTATATTTATATCATAGCTATAATTTTTTTATTTTTTATCCATTTTCAAATAAAAAGTTAAGAAATTAACAAACCATAACATACATGAAAAATGCCACATTTATCACAAAAAACAATGATTTTAACGAATAGTTTCTAAAAAACATGAGTCAAAAGAGTATAAAAAAAATCATATAGGGTATGAGATACATGATTTTGGTGTTGAAAAATATTCTTAATAAATCTATGTTTATTATATCTGAGTTTTATAAACATGTGAAGGAATTCAAAAAATTAGTAAGGGTTTACATCTAACTTTTACTTTAACGAGACATGCGTCATATTCCCCAATTGTTCATCTTGCGGTGTATATAATGCACCTTTTGAAATTTTAAACAATGAATATAGTTATATTAATGGAATTTAATGTATCATTTTATCTTATTTCTTTCATCAGGATTATGTTTTAAGAGTTACCAAACGTGTAAAGGTTTATTTCATAGTCTAATCAGTATTTGATATTACTATTGTTTAATTATCCCTTAAGGGAATTATTTTATATATTTTTTGTAATAAAATAAATATATTTTATTATTTTCTTTTCATTAATTAACATTTTCATGTAATAGTACCAATTTTATAATCTTTGGTACATTAATTTATTGAAAAATGTTTTAAAGAAAATATGATTTTATATCTCCCTTCGCTTGAAATTCATTTTTCATTAAAATCCATGATTTCAAAAAATGTTTTAAAAAATTTTATATCATTTTAAATATGATATATTAAATATAATTTTACATATTACGACTATTAAATCTTTTCAATGGAATTATAATGTATTTTTATAAAAAGGCCTGTTTAGATTTTACCCAAAATGTGAAAGAAATATTTTTTTAACATGCACAACATGATCAGAATTTTATACTGCCATGAACAATCTATGTTTTAAAGATTATTTTAAATTATTTAAAATATTATTTTAAAAATATTATATTTTAAAAATATTTTTTAAAATTTTAGTTTTACAAATATTATCAATGTTAAAATTTTATTCTCCTAAAAAAATTTAATAAAATTGTGTTGTATTTATATTCATCAATGAAATCAATCATTTATTTTAATTATGATACTCTAGGGATAAGTTATATTGATACCATCTTTATTATTTCTCTGGACGGTTTATGATTAGTTTCACTGAGGATGTAAAATATTATTATTCTTAACCATATTACTTTGGATGGTTTATGATTATGTTTATTGTTTGGTGTAAGTATTTACATTTCATAGGATTGTTTTTAAATTTTTTTATTAATTGTGTTTCACCCCATTCAAATAACAAATTCATGGGACTTATTAAGTGATGGGTGAGTCCTATAATTACATATCCCCTCGGTGCATTGGTAGTCTCGTGATAAAAATTAGGTTAGGTATTTGGTTGAGTTCTTACCCAATTATATAAGATATCTTTTCACGAGGCATTAACAGTAAGAAGTATTGGAATAAGGATTTGATGATATGTTAAAATGTCTGGAATTATTCATTCCATCATTATGAATTTAGTTATTGATAAACCATGTGATTATTTGATTATTTAGAATATCCGTGGTTATATTTCAAGATCATTTGATCATTTTTATGTCTTCATTTGATCAAAATTTATTATTATAATAGTATTATTAAGATATTGATTAACTGGAATGTGTTTCAATTATTTACCTTGAATTATTTATTATGAAATAAATAGTCATAGCATTCATTATACATTTATCCAAATGAAGTATCTAACCTAACCCTATAAATTAGGTTTTATTTCCCCTAGATACTTAGAAGTGTTTTGTGATTTATATGAAGGTATATGCTAAGGGGAATAATGGTAATCTCAAATAACATTATAAGTATATTATATTTTTTAAAGTTTAATGTGAATTTTAAGTATTTATCTAGTTTACCATGACTTATAAACTATTTTTATAATTTAAATGTGATTTATGGTATCTACATACAATATAATAAATTAACCACAAGCTCTAGGGTACTGTAGTTTGGGTCATTACAAATGTGTTTTAATTGACATCTGGAATATGAGATTCTCTGGATCAAAAAAACAAAAAAAATTCCTTCTCTTATAGACTAGTCTAAATATCTTTCTCTAGGAATGAGATCTTATAATGAACTACAACATTGAATATAATATATTTTTACCTCATAATAATAACTTCCATAGAGTTGATTTTGTGCTCAATATCCATAAACATGTAAGAAACCCAATTCTGAATATTCAACGCAACATCATTAATTTTATAAGAAACATTTCATACCCAAGCAACCAAATAAGACCTAAAAATATCCTCACATATTTATTAATCAAGATACATGATCTCAAAAAATATCCACATAGTATTATTATCCATGTATTGGTATATCACGGACTGAAAAATTGGGAAATAATCAGAAGACACTAGTGGTAAATGGGTGATTGAGAAGGACCAAAATAATATATTCCAATAATTTTATCTGAAAAACTAATCTAGATAATAAAAAATAGTATTGTAAAGACCCGAAAATTCCATGTATTTTTTTAATTATATGGTAATTTTATGAATCCACGAAAATTGATGGCGCATGATTCCGAGGCCCCGAGTGCCTGGAATGAATTTCTGAACATTCTTTAAGTACGTTCAGTAACCGTGCGAGTGGGTTTTTGTAAATTTTGAACCGGAGCTCAGAATTAAAATTTGAGGGTACCATTGAACTCGCATCGCCGATATTCACTTAAGTAGACATTCACTCAACCACAATAGGATGAGGGTGAATGTTAGTTTTCATGTTTTTCGTGGAAATAAAAATAAAATAAATAATAACATTTATTTTATATTTATAACCTCCCAGTTGAATGTTCAGTGGCGGACACCACCTGAAATTATGACCTCCCATTTTAAAATTAATTGTGGGGACCACCAAACCCCCTTAAAATCCCTCTTTAATGAGGGTGGTGACTCTTGGTTTTCTTCTAATTGATTGTGCCACCCTAATTTAATTAATGTAAAACATTAATTAAATTAAACTCTAAGATTTTAAATTGGAACCACACCTCTCATGAGAAAAATGTTTGGAAAAGGATAGGGGAGCTTAGGGAGCACATTCTACAACGAATAACTTTCTCCAATGAATAATGAGAAACTGAACCTGAGCCCACATCGGAAGAGCCTTACTAAAGGAACGAACCTCGATATTCTTCAACGACCTCGTCAACTTCCTCGCGCCACATCCTTCAGATCCTTCAAGGTAGGGGTGTGATTTTGATTAATCGTCATTATTTTATTTTACTTTGAATCTCTCCCCATGAGCAGCTTGCTACTGTTGAGAAAAGTATTGTTTTCAACAATACATGTTAATGTTATTTAAAGGGCGAGATTATTGAAAATAATACTCTGTCTCTTTATGATAATTTTGATGCTCACAAATACCCTTAATTATTTTCTTATGTTTTTATTTAGTATTTTTCAGGAATTTATTAATTTATTTTACTCATGAAATAATGAGAATCTATTACTTTTTCGGAATCTAATTTAAGCATGTTCCGGAATCACTGTTCATACCCTACGTAGATAAAAGTAGCGTAAGGATGAAAAGCGTGTATACTTTTTGAAATAAGATAAATGTATGGTTAAATAACCATACTTTATCTGCAAAGTATCAAAGGAGAAACTTATGTTAGGAAGGAACCTTACGTTTTGGTTATCAGCAGAGTATGGAAGGAGAACCGTACGTAAACTCTAAGTGATATGTTTGTTTCTCAAAAGTATGGTTGATCAACCTTACTTTTTTAAACAACCATATGTTCTTGGAAAAGTATGGATCAAGCAAAAGTATGGATCTTTTACAGTACGTTTGAGTGTTGAAGAAAAAGTATGGATGGTCAACCCTACGTTTGTGTTCAACCATATGTTGTCAACCCTACATTTGTGTTCAACCTTAAATTGTTAACCCTACATTTGAGGACTATGATGAACCCTACATTTGAAGGCCACGTCATCAACCTTACGTTTGGCATCAGAAATTTTGACAGACGATATTTATGTGCAACGTTCAATAAGCTGATTTCTGGACGGATTTCAAGACGGATTTAAAGTTGTTTTTAAAGTATGACTTTGACTGATTCAAAGATGTTTTATTAATGGATTTAAGATCAAATTAAAAGGAGATTTTTATGCCGAGTCGTAAGAGAAGTTAGAATTCTCTGTAAATTCAAATTTTTGAATATCGGGGATGAGAAGGCAACTTTTATGGATCCAAATATGCAGGAGATATGTTTTATTATATATATTCTCTCTAAAACACCAGGTATGGATGTATGTGATCGATCTATTATTGAAAAAGGTGGAAAACAGAGATTTCAACTATTTACATTGATCTGCTAATTCAAAAGGAGATTAAAAAGCTCTGTTTGTTCAAGAAGAAGGAACTCGATAGAAGATTAACCTATTCTACATTGAATATCTATTGGGGATCTACTACTTCTGAAGTTGTGAACTATATCTCTATATCTACTGCAACTGGATCAACTCATAACTGCTTCGTCTTGAAGATCAATATTTCTAGAGAGTTCGATCCATCTGCTCTCAATTGCATTCTATTGCAATTGTGAAGATCAACTGGAAATTTCTTTATGAAATTCTTTTTTTATTCTTGAGTAACCAACTTCTCATTATAAGATGTGTAGGTTCGTGTTTGTACCAGAAGGCTTTGTTTTTCCTTGGTTTGTAAAGGTATCAACTACCTGTAATCAGTTGTGAATCGGTCTGTGGAAAAGAGGACCAGATAGTGAAAATCACCAAGCTCATGGAGCAGAGTGTTGTTGGAGTGGACTAGGGGATTTCTGTTCCCCAAACCACTATATATCTCTGTGTTCTTGATTTTACTTTTTCCACTGCATGATCAAATCTGATAAAGTATAAAGGACAGAATCCGTTCAAGAAAAGAGTTATTAAAAAAATTGCAAAAAACACAATTCACCCCCCTCTTGTGTATAATATGTAGATTCAGATCCAACAATTGGTATTAGAGGAGGAGCATCAGATAAAGCCCTAGAAAGCTAGAAGCAATTTAAAGATTATACAACAGGGCACCATGACTGATACAAGAGAAGGGATGTAGATGGTAAGAGCACCATATTTTAATGGAGACAACTATGGTTGCTGGAAATCGAGCATGATAATATATCTGAAAAACCTCGGATATAGAGTCTATTCAAAGATTCTGACTCCTTATGAAATTCCTGAAAATCCTGAAACATGGAGTGCTACTATAGAGGCAGAATATGATATGAACTCGAAGGCTATGAATGCAATTATCTGTGGTCAAGGACCAGATGAATTTAACAGAGTATCTCAGTGCCCGACAACATATGAGATGTGGAAAACAATAGCTATGCCATATGAAGGAACAAACAATGTGAGGCAAATGAGATATGCAACTGTAAAACTGAAATTTGATACTTTCAGAATGGTTGAAGGTGAGAGCATTACCCAAATGAATGGGAGAATGACAGAAATTGTCGATAACATAACTTCTCTAGGAGAACCTATCAAGTAGGCTGATCAAGCATTAAAAGTACTGAGAGTACTTCCTACTCGATGGAATGGTATCTCTGCTGCAATCAGACAGTCAACACCTGTCAAGGATCTAACCATGAGAGAGCGGATTGGTACACTGATGATGTATGAAGCTGAAATGCACGATGAGGCTAATGAACATAAAGTGATTATCAAAAGAGAAGATACTTCCTTGAAGGTAACTTCACAACAAATGAATAGAAAGATGAAGAGCAGAGAAGCCAAAGCTAAATCAGAAAGGTCTAACTCATCCAACTCAGATGAAGAGCTGGCTCAGCTAGCCAGGAAATTTAGAAAGTTTTACCGCAAGAAAAGAGGCTTTAAAAAATCCTTTAAGGGAGATAATAAGGAAGTAAGATGTTATGAATGAAAAAATATGGGGCATATCAGACCAAATTGCCCACAATTGAAGGATGCAAAGAAGAAGAAATTCTTCAAAAGAAATGACTTTGAGGAGAAAGACAAAAAGCTATGAAAGCCACTTGGAGTGTATCTAGAGACTCTAGTAGCTCTTCTGAATCATGTTCAGAGAAAGAAGAAGTCAATCTAAAGGCAAATATGTGTTTAATGGGAGAAACTGATGAGGTACACTCATATTACTCCTCTGAATCAAATTCTGAATCAAGCTACTCAAATGAAAAACTTACAGCCTACTGCAATATTATTGAAGAAAGATATGACTCACTATTTAAGAAACACAAGTCACTAAAAAATAAACATAAATCCGTTTCAGATGAAAGAGATACAATGCTGAAACAATATAAAGAATTAACTGATAAATACAATTCGATTAAAACTAACTATATTAATTTTGAACCAATAATAAAAACACTGTAGGATGAAGTAGAATCTTTCAAACAGGCTGCATTGGTTTTTACAAAAGGAGAGAATTCATTAAATAAAATTCTTGGAAAAACTGTCATTAGAAAGGAGATATTTGGAATTGACAGTAAAGGAGAAAAACCAAAGCTATATAAAAATTATTTTGTTCCTAGCTCTAAAAAGGATGATTGTAATTTTTGTGGGACAAAGGGACATATAGATAAAAACTGTTTCTTAAGACAACCTCAAATTTGTGGTATTAAGAAAGCCTATGTTTCAAAAGACTTATTTAATTCAGCTAATTTTAAAAGAATAAAGCAAATCTGGATACTCAGATCATTGCTAGCTAACACTCCTGGACCCAACAAAATATGGTTACTAAAGAAATTTGTTTGAATGTCTTTTCAGGTAGTAGGCCTCCAAAGAAGAAAAGATATGTGGTACATGGACAATTGCTGCTCAAGACATATGAGTGGGAACTCATTGAATTTTTCTGCACTCACTCAAAACGAAGGAGGACTTGTCACATTTGGTGACAATGCCAAAGGAAAAATAATTGGCATTGGAACTGTTGGAGATCCAAAAACAGTATCAATCAACAAAGTACATTATGTACAAGGACTAAAACACAATCTGATTAGTATCTCTAAACTTTGTGATGATGGATATACTGTTGATTTTACTAGCAATTGCTGTATTGTTTCTACAGATAAACTATTTAAATTTAAAGAACCAGGAACTGAAAATGTCTATCCTTTGGATTTAAATTCCTTGTGTAAACAACAAGTAAACTGCTTGACTGCTAAAGTAAGTGAATCCTGGATCTGGCATAGGAGACTTGGTTATTGAAATGTATATGTTTTACATAAGTTATCTAAGAAAAATTTAGTTTCTGATTTACCTTGTCTCAAATTTTAAAGTGACAAATTTTGTGATGCATGTCAACTCGGCAAGCAACACAAATCATCCTTCAAATCTGTTAATAAGGTTGCTACATCTAAACCTCAAGAACTTATTCATATGGATTTGTTTGGACCTTCAAGAGTAGAAAGCTTAGCTGGTAAATTATATGTATATGTTTTAGTTGATGACTATTCAATATTTACATGGATTTTCTTTTTGAAATTTAAAAATGAGGCTTTTATTTTATTTGAAAGGTTCTGCAAATATGTTCAAAATGAAAAAGGTTTCAATATTATCACATTGAGAAGTGATCATGGTGGAGAATTTGAAAATCTGGAATTTAATTCCTTTTTCTCAAATATGGGTATTAAACATACCTTTTCTGCACCCAGAACACCTCAACAGAATGGGATTGTAGAAAGAAGAAATAGAACATTTCAAGAAATGGCTAGAACTATGTTAAATGAATATAGCCTACCTATATATTTCTGGGCAGAAGCTCTGAATATAGATTGTTATATAATTAATAGAGTTTTAATTAGACCTATTTTGAAAAAGACACCCTATGAACTATGGAATAACAGAAAACCTAAATTAAATTACTTTAAAGTTTTTTGGATGTAAGGTTTATATCTTAAACACCAAGGATAATCTTGGTAATTTTGATCCAAAATCTGATGAAGGTATTTTCTTAGGATATTCTGCAACCTCCAAAGCACATAGAGTTTATAATAAGAAGTCAAGGATTGTTGAAGAATCAGTTCATGTGAAATTTGATGAATCTGATCCTTTTGAGAAAAGGAAAGAAAAGATGGATGAACTTGACTCTAATGGTAACATGAGACTTGAGAATTTGAAGAATTATTTTGAAAATGATATAAAAGAAATTCAGTCCAGTTTAGAGGAACATGATACTGAAGAACCTTTAAATATATTACATAGACAGTCTAGTACCCTAAAGAATCACCCTTTAGAAACTGTAATAGGTGACCCAGGAACTGATGTTCAAACTTGAAGAAACTTAGGAAACCTAGTGGAATTCTCTACCTTCCTATCTCAAAAGGAACCCAAGACTATAAAAGAAGATTTAGATGATGAAAGCTGGGTAATAACAATGCAAGATGAATTAAACCAGTTTAAAAGAAATGATGTTTGTGATTTAGTGGAAAGACCTAAGAATTGTCCTGTAATAGGAACCAAATGGTTCTTTATAAATAAACAGGATGAACAAGGCATAATAACTAGAAATAATAAAGATTAGTAGCTAAAGTATATAATCAAGAAGAAGGAATATATTATGATGAGACTTTTGCACCTCTAGCTAGGTTAGAAGCCATTAGAATCCTTTTAGCCTATGCATCTTATATAAATTTTAAATTATTTCAGATGGATATTAAATCTGCCTTTTTAAATGGTTATTTAATGGAGGAAGTTTATGTTGAGCAACCTCCTAATTTTGAAAACTCTCAAAAACCGGATTCTGTTTTTAAACTTACTAAAGCTCTTTATAGCCTTAAACAAGCACCTAGATCTTGGTATGAAAGATTAAGTTCTTTTCTTTTGAAAAATGATTTTACTGCTAGTATGGAAGATCCAACACTATTTAAGAAAACTATGAAAAATAATGTTTTATTGGTTAAAATTTATGTTGATGATGTAATCTTTGGATCAACTAATAAAACTCTTTGTCATGAATTTTCAAAATTAATTCAAGAATAATTTGAAATGAGTATGATGGGAGAATTAAATTTCTTTTTGGGTCTTCAAATATTTCAAAAAGATTTTGGAAATGTTTTAAATCAAAGAAAATACATTACTGATTTACTTAAGAAATTTGGACTTGAGAACAATAATCCATTTACAACTCCTATGGGTACTAATATAAAACTTGATCTGGATGAAACTGGAAAATCAGTTGACAACAAGTTATATAGAGGTATGATTGGTAGTTTGTTATATCTTACTGCTAGCAGGCCAGATATAATGTATTTAGTATGTCTTTGTGCTAGATTTCAATCAAATCCTAAAGAATCTCATCTAACTACTGTTAGGAGAATTTTTAGATATTTAAAAGGAACTGTTTCTCAATCTCTTCATTATCCAAAAACATCTGATTTTAATTTGATTTCATATTCAGATGCTGACTTTGGAAGTTTTAGGTTAGATAGAAAAATCACATCAGGTACATGTCACTTTTTAGGAAAGTCCTTAGTATCATGGTCTAGTAAGAAACAACAATCAGTTTCCCTATCAACAGCTGAGGAATAATATGTTTCTGCTGGCAGTTCCTGTGCACAAGTGTTGTAGATGAAAAACACTCTTATGGAATTTGGATTGAATTTTAATAATACACATATTTTATGTGATAATACGAGTGCAATTAATATTACAAAAAATCCTATTAGTCATTCTATAACTAAGCATATTGATATAAGGCATCACTTTTTAAGATATCATGTTATTTAAAAGGGTATATTTTTAGAAATTATAAATACTGAAATTCAATTAGCAGATATTTTTAATAAACCAATTCCCTGTATAATGTTTTATTTTATTAAGGGGGAGCTTGGTTTATTTAAATTTAAATATTTTTTTTAAATATATGTAATGATTAGTGATTACACGAGAATCAAGTCTGTCAGATCCATTTCGACTTCTAAACCCTTTCAATTCTATCGGAACCCTTTTGAAATACGAAAATCGCACTTCATCCTCTGAACCCCTAACCTTCGAACTTCTGAAACCCTAACCTTCAAACCTTCAGAGACTCTTGTGGAAATGGTAAGGACTAAAAGAGCTAGTGAGGCCAAGCCGAGGAATGCCAAGAGACAACGCACAGAGGGAAGAAAAATCTTACAAGGTAAGGTAATCGATCTCGACTGCTTATTTCATACAAATCTATTGTTGAAGCAAGCGCTGTCATTCAAGAAAATTGAACAGTTGTTCAACAGTGAAAATACGGAATTTATGTATGAAGTTCAACTTAGATACTTCTTCAAATCTATACAATTTAGTTTGGGAGATACAGAGGATAGTATGATTGCTAAGATAGAGGATAGGGATTTTTCAATCTCTTTATTAGAGATTAGTTAGATTCTCAACTACCCTCATGAGGGAGTTTTTCATTTAGACTTGAAGAATATAGGATATTATGTGCATAAATCCGAAGAAATCATGTCTTTTGTTTTTGGTACCAAGACAATAAAGAAAATGTTTGTCAAAGATTTGGAGCCTGATCAGAAGATTTTGGTCAAATTTATTTAGATAGGAATAGCTCCACAGATGGCAGAAATGGAGAAGATTTCATACCCTGATATGTATATAATGTTTCTTTTGTTAAGTGATATTAAGTTAAACTTTCCCAGATACATGATAAGGTATCTCAGTTACTACTGTCAAAGCGAGGCCAGGATGAATTTCTACCCTTTTGGTAGATTTATTTCTAAATTTTAGTTTAAGAAAGACATGCTGAGATTAGTAGAGGCTAGAGTTAACTGTCATCGCAGTAATACATTTAATGCTCGAACTTTGAGGAAAGTAGAATATTTATGGAGCACAATTAAATGAAAACTTTTTCCAGTATGAGCTGAGGAAGACACAGAGAGTGCTCAAGTTCAACCTGCTAAGTCCATAGAGGGACAAACTGAATCCAGAGTCAGCAATTTAGCAAGGAGGATTCGCTTTTAAGTGGCAGATGTTGAGGAATACATAAGTCAGGAGGGACTTCAATCTAAAAGAAAAATACTAGTAAATGAGGAAGTCACTTCCACTGCTTTGGACACTACAACAGAAGCCTTAATTTCTTATTCTTTTGTGAGAGAAGTCATTATTTATAAGATCTTGGAAGATGTTACTGAGAGAACAGCTCCAGTAGAGGAATGAGGAGCTCAAGAAGAAACTCATAGGGAAAATCAAAAACAGATTGTAGCTGATGTTGAAGTTGCACTTCAACATGAACAAGGGATGGAGGCAGTTCCTGGTGAAGAAGTGGCCAGACCTTAGGAAACTTCTGAAAATATTATTCCTGAAAACCCAATGGAAGGCATAGATGCTGATGTTTGTGGTGATAATGCTTCTGAAGCTCACACATAGGTACTTCAAGAGGATTTTTCTATGGAGGAGTTTGAAAACTCTAAAGAAACATCTGTGGAAAAACCTTCTCAGGACAGAGAAAAAGAAAAATCTGATGTTGAATCATTGCCTTTGGTACTACTGCATCATCCTGAGAATGTGAATCAAGCACAGGGTGCATATGATTCTAGAAAAGAAGAAGTTGAAGAACTATATAGAAAATTATCTTAGTTGGAATCTGAGAATGTTTCTCTGAAAAATGCCTTAGATTTAGATCTTTTAAAGTTTCAAAAGATGAAGGAGTGTACAATTTCAAGGAAACAAGATGAAATGTTTAAAGAGGATATGCTGACTGTTGTTACACAATAAAAATATGAAATGGTTATGAAGTCAGATTTATTAGATCTAAAGTTGTTTATGGAGAATCAATTTGCATCAGTTGCAAATAATGCTGTTAGTGGATCAGGTACATCACTGGATTTAATCAGAAGGTTTCTGGACATCACAGCTGTGATAAGAAACATGAATTACAAGATACAATATATTCAATGTGACAGTGCTCCTTTGTCAGTGTTACTAGACAATCTGAAGTTCTTAGTGGATCAACTGACATATAGTGAGCCATTGATCAGAATTTTATTAAATAAGTTATCAGAGAAGATGTCAGTATTTGTTGAAAAAGAGGAAAGGATGCATCTGTTTTTCAGAGTCAATTTAATTTAAGATATTCATATGACTCAAGAAAACAAAGAGCTCATTATCAATCTTGGTGATGGAATGATGAAGAGACTTTGGGAGAATTTTACAGAAATCAAGTCTGCAATCCAGAGGAGATAGACCCTGTTGCCTATCTTACCTAATCCTTGATTCCTGTGTATATCATTGTCATGTATATAATACTATTTTTAAATGAAAATTTTATTCATTTTTTATTTGTCTCTTTCCTTATTTGTTTTACTGAGTTTGTTTTTGATATGATAGTACTCCTGATTTAATTATTTATAAACAGTTTATAATAGCATTTACTAATAGTTTAGTGCAATATTAAAAGTGTTAAAATCCATGATTTTTCATTATTTTTGATATCACAAAAAGGGGAAGAATTTGGATAAACACAAAATTTTATTTAGGCGGAGAATTCATTTTATTGGGGGAGAAAATTAAATGAGAAATTTGGATTTATAATTATCTTTTTGGTGGAGATGTTTTTATTTTAAACTTTATAACTACTTTTGAAAGTTAATTTTTATTTAAATAATTTTAATTATTTTATGGGTTTTGTGATCATCAAAAAGGGGGAGATTGTTGAGAAAAGTATTGTCTTCAACAATACATGTTAATGTTATTTAAAGGGGGAGATTATTGAAAATAATACTCTGTCTCTTTATGATAATTTTGATGCTCACAAATACCCTTAGTTATTTTCTATTGTTTTTATTTAGTATTTTTCAAGAATTTATTAATTTATTTTACTCTTGAAATAATGAGAATCTATTACTTATTCGGAATCTTCTTTAAGCACGTTCTGTAATCACTGTTCATACCTTACGTAGGTAAATATAGCGCGTAATCTATTTTAGCGTGTTCTGGAATCACTGTTCATACCCTACGTGGATAAAAGTAGCGTAAGGATGAAAAAGTGTGTATAATTTTTAAAATAAGAGAAAATTATGGTTAAACAACAATAGGTTATTAGAAAAGTATGGAAGGAGAACCTTACGTTAGGAAGGAATGTTACATTTTGGTTATCAGCAGAGTATAGAAGGAGAAGTGTACGTAAATTCTAAGCGATACTTTTGTTTCTCAAAATTATGGTTCATCAACCTTACTTTTTTAAACAACCATACGTTCTTGGAAAAGTATGGATCAAGTAAAAGTATGAATCTTTTACCATACGTTTGAGTGTCGAAGAAAAAGTATGGATGATCAACCCTACGTTTGTGTTCAACCATACGTTGTTAACCCTACGTTTGTGTTCAACCTTACGTTGTTAAACCTACATTTGAAGACTATGATTAACCCTACGTTTGAAGGCCACATCATCAACCTTACGTTTGGCGTCAGAAATTTTGACAGATGATATTTATGTGGAACGTTCAGTAAGCTGATTTCTGGGGCGGATTTCAAGCCGAATTTGAAGTCGTTTTTAAAGTATGACTTTGACTGATTCAAATCCATTTTATTAATGGATTTAAGATCTAATTAAAAGGAGATTTTTATGCTAAGTCTTAAGGGAAGTTACGACTTCTCTGTAAATTCAAGTTTATGAATATCGCGAATCAGAAGGAGACTTTTATGGATCTAAATATGCAGGAGATATGTTTTATTATATATATTCTCTCTGAAACACTAGGTATGGATGGATGTGATCGATATATTATTGAAAAAGGTGGAAAACAAAGATTTCAACTATTTAAATTGATCTGCTGATTCAAAAGGAGCTTAAAAAGATCTGTTTGTTCAAGAAGAAGGAACTCGATAGAAGATTCACCTATTCTACATCGAATATCTACGGTGGATCTAATACTGCTGAAGTTGTGAACTATATCTCTATATCTACTGCAATTGGATCAACTTAGAACTGCTTCGTCTTGAAGATCAATATTTTTAGAGACTTTGATCCATCTGCTGTCAATTGCATTCTGTTGCAATTGTGATGATCAATTGGAAATTTCATTATGAAATTCTTTTTTATTCTTGAGTAACCAGCTTCTCGTTCTAAGTTGTGTAGGTTCGTGTTTGTACCAGAAGGCTTTGTTTTTCCTTTGTTTGTAAAGGTATCAACTGCCTGTACTCAGTTGTGAATCGGTCTGTGGAAAAGAGGACCAGATAGTGAAAACCACCAAGCTCGTGGAGCAGAGTGTTGGTGGAGTGGACTAGGGGATTTCTATTCCCCAAACCACTATATATCTCTCTGTGTTCTTGATTTTACTTTTTCCTCTACATGATCAAATCTGATAAAGTATAAAAGACATAACTCATTCAAGATAAGAGTTATTAATAAATTGAAAAAGACACAATTCACCCCCCTCTTGTGTATAATTTGTAGATTCAGATCCAACAGCTACCTCTCTAATGCAGAGGGTGCAGGACAAATGAACGTGGCCCGAACACTCTGTAAACTTTATAGTTTTGATGCATTCTTCACGATGGAGGAGGATCACGACTGGTGCTGGCAACTGGCACTGGTGGGACTCAGGAGCAGCGGAATAACTGCGCTGTCGGAGAAGGGCGGTAGCCCGTCGGCCACGACGGGGCAAGGGTGGGGACAGTGCACGATCGACTGTGTGATGGTGGTCGCGGCGTGGGTCTGTGCTGCCCAACATGCGTCTGTGCCACCCGTCAAGCATCTGAGCTGCCCGACGTGCGTCTGTGCCACCCATCATTCAGGTTCCATGGTGCAAGGCCGCAACGATGGTGGAGGGGCGACCATCTCGCTGTCGTCTACCGGTGGTAGCGCGACGTGTGACCGTGCCACCTAAGAGGGCTGGCCATCCGGCCAGCAGGGTAGCCAAGTAGGGACCTGGGGTCCTGCATGCGAGCTGCCCTATTCAGTCGAACTCCCAACCGAAACGACCCAGCCATTCAGGGAACACAAGGGGCGCCTCCCCCTTGGGTAGCAGCTAGAGTGAACCCCACCATGGGGCCATGAAGTCGCATGCCAGCGGGCCGCCCAGTGGGCCGGGCTGTGTCGCCGGGCCAGGTAGGATCCCATGGGATGGGTAAGAACCAGGGCCGGACCCAGATTGGGCTGGGTCGACCTGAACTGGGTCGGGTCGGGGTCGTTCCGACTGAGTCGGACCGGACCCGGACTAGTTCCAACCCCTTCAACTCTTTCGGCTATATCTTGAGCTGCGGGTGTCAGTTTGACGAACTGTCTACGGAGCCAGAAACATTGGATCAAGAAGTTACTTTTGATATACTCCACTTGAGTTTTTATAAAGATAGGGTATGAACGGGTTGGATTGAACATGAATCTAACAGGGCCCTTAAGACTAAAAGTCTAATAACTTACAGACCAGGCTTCCGATTGATGCATCGTCTATTGCGCTGAGATCCTTATCACGTGGTGGTACTTTGGAGTACTTATTCATGGGACTTCATGGATGTTAGAGTATCGACCTATGGATTGAGGAGAGGAACCTCTCGAAAGCAAGCTATTTTAGTGTGGGAACCCTATAGCAGGATGTAAGATTAGAAAGAGATATATGTGGGTCTATGCCATATGATCCTATGTGGGTCTATGCTTTGGGATCCTACGTTGATCTATGTTTTTCGATTACCAATTGGAACACTCTAGGAAGTCCATGTGGTACTACTCTAGGATCCTATTTGGGTCTGATGATCTAGGATCCTATGTGGGTCTGATGATTTAGGATCTTATGTGGGTCTTCCTCTTAACAGAGTAAGATGAATCAGTAGTTACATCTAATCATCTTTGCAACTATACCTAAATTATACTTGGTGTAAGATGAGTCTTTAACTTTGTGGTAATCTTTTGTGTGGTGTACCTTTGGGGTACTTACTTCATGGTGATACCTTTATGGTATTCTTCTGTGTGGCGTTACCTATGTGGTACTAACCTTTGTGTTTTTACCTTCATGGTACTAACCTTCATGGTGATACCTTTGTGGTATTCTTATATGTGGAGTTACCTTTGTAGTACTTACCTTTGTGGTGTTACATTAATGTTTTTATTTCTTTCGTGGAACATTTGTACTTTGGCTAAGGATTTGGGCCTTGGGTTTCCTCTTAAATGAGATGGGTATACTTGATAACTAAGGTATATGTATGGGAATATACCAAAGTATGGTTGTCAGTTTTTTTCATGCTTTTTAGTATATCCTTTGGGGATTTTTTGAGACCATTGAGGGTCTTGGGGTCCATACTGAGTATCACTATACTCACCCCTACATGGGTTATGCCCACACCTTGTTGTGTTTGGTGAAGAAGATAGACAATGATAACTGAGGATGAGGGTACCAGGACTTGAGGTAACTCAGAGGTGGACCTTAGATGAGGCATACCACAGAGACGAACATTCAAAATCTATACCTACCCTTCAGGTAGGATCCTTGTCGGCTGTTCACATGAGCAGTTTATTTTACTTTTACTTTCTAGTTTTCTTATACTTTCTAGTTGGTCTTGTATTCTGGCCCCTTTTAATTACTGTAGACACTATTTTTACTATACAGTTTACTTGTGTTTGTATCTTTTTGAGTGCTTGTTTGAGTGTGTTCATAGGATATAAAGGAAATGCCTTCCTGGTTTTAGGGAATACGCCTTTTGGTGCTAGTTTCCATCCCCTGGCCTATGGAAGGCAGGCTTGGGGTAGTCACAACATGGGCCTCGAGGGACGAGTCATGAAAAATTGGTTTCAGAGGATACAGTTAAATCGAAGAACATTGGACTCTGATATTTTTAACGGAAATAGTATTAAGTGTACTGAGTTTGATTAATAGTTTAGTGAATCCAGTGTCGGTGTGGTGGCCGACGTATCCATACACCAGGACCCTGACTTCTGATTTCTGACTCAGTGCATAAAAACACTGATTGCTTGTGTGTTTTGAAAAGTTTTCTTTGTGAACTCTTTGAATCAGCTCACTAGGTATAACTTATTGATCGTGGCACACCTTTTTATTTTCAGGATGCCTCCACACAGATAGCCAGCTAGGGTTCTGGGTATAATACGCGATGATAGACCATCGAGCGATGAGGCCTTGGTGTATGCCATTTATCAGTAGAGGCACAAGATTAGGCACCAACAGTACCATTACCTGTTGGTGCACTAATTCCACCATCCCTAGCAGCAGAGGGTGCATGCCGCTTGAGCGCATTGCATGAGTTCCAGCGCAAGAGGCCACCCATGTTCATGGGTGAGATGGACCTACAGGTGGATGAGGATTGGTTGGAGGCTGTGGTGAGAGTCTATCGACTGGTAAGGATACCAACTGATCTCATGGGGATCCTTGCTGCTAGTCTTCTATAGGCAGTAGTAGGCAAATTGTGGATCTTGATGCTTCAGGATCACAACGAGGTGAGATTTCTCTGGCCAGACTTTGAGAGCCTGTTTCGAGAAGAGTTTGTCCCAGTGACCCTTCTCGCAGTGCACATACATGATCTTCTTCATCTTTAGAAGGGTAGAATGATGGTGGCTCAGTACTTCGTGAGGTTCACTGGCCTCTTGCACTACTCCATTGATATGGTGCAATACCCATTCTTCAGGGCCCGGACATTCAAGAAAGGACTCCGGCGGGGGATCAGGGCTTCGATGATTTCTCTTAGCATCCAGACGCAGTAGGGGGTGTTAGAGTGAGCCCTCTTAGTGGAGAGTTTTCTTGATGAGTAGTCACCAGTAGTGAGAACAACCAACAGGCATCACATAGTGGAGTCATCTGCAGCTGGCGGAAGAAAGATGTCACAGAGGTCCAAGAGGACCAGACCTATAGGTGGACGACTACAAGATTTAGGGTTGGTAATGCGGGTAACCGGAGACAAAGACAGTCATGAAAGGATTATGTAGTGTTACACATGTGGTGGGCAGGGTCACATAGCTCAAGACTGCCCGACCCACCATATGGATAATCAAAAGACTGTCAAAGGACCACCCAGATAGAGATAATAGTTCAATCGAGGAGGTCCGTAGGGAGCAGGAGGACATAGAGGAGAATCTGGCCATGCAACTTGTAGTGGGAGACAATTCGAGATGTTACCAACACCACCAACTGGTGGTGCACCCCAACCATAGAGAGCAGGTGGACAGGGGCGAGCTCAGCTCTAGGCAGCTGAGGTCTATGACCGTGGCACACTAGAGATGATACGAGGTATGATCTATGTCTACTCCACCTTAGATTTAGTACTTATAGACACTGGTTCTAGTCATTCTTTTATTTCCACAACCCTTGTTCGAAGCTTGAAGATTCTGATGGAGCCATTGGCTCGATCCTTACAGCTAGAGACTCCTATGGGAGCAGATTCGATGATTACGCACTGGTTCTAGCAGTGTGAGCTTACTCTTGGAGGTGAGATATTCGGCTGAGAACTCCTAGTAGTGGCATCGAGGCCTTACGACATCATCTTGGGTATGGTCTGGTTATCTACATTCCATGCTCATATTGACTATATTAGGCACAAAGTGCAGTGTGTTCACACCAATGGGACTAGGTTTACCTTCACTAGTGAGAAGGGCTCCTTTTCAGTATAGGATTGATTACTTAGAGGGGAGTGCAGCCGATCACTCATCAGTTGGATATCCTTACCCTCAGAGAAGTTGATGTGGAGAGTCTGAGCTATCCTGTAGTGGTGGCCCAGTATGAGAATTTCTTCCCTGATGATGTTCCTAGTCTACATCCTCATAGAGAGCAGGAATCTTACATTGACCTGTAACCTAGGACAACATAGATACTTACACCAACGTATCAAATGGCTCTCGTGGTGATTCCTGAGACACGGGTATAGCTGGAGAACTTACAGGGGAAGGTGTTCATCCAGCACAATGTTTCTCCTTGGGAAGCCCCGATTTTGTTCTCCAAGAAGGCAGATGGGAGATTGAGACATTGTGTTGACTATAAGTGCCTGAACCAGGTGACCATGAAGAAACATTACCCACTTCTGAGGATTTATGACCTCTTTGATCAGTTGAAGGGAGCACGGTGGTTCTCGAAGATAGACCTCAGGTCAGGTTATCATCAGCTCAGAGTACGAGATGAGGATGTGCAGAAGATGACTTTTAGATGTCAGTAAAACCATTATGAGTTTTTTCTTATGTCGTTTGGTGTGTCCAATGCTACAACAATGTTCATGGGACTCATTACAAGGATCTTCTATCCATACCTTGATCGTTTTGTTGTAGTTTTCATCGACGACATTCTGATCTACTCAGCTACTGAGGAGGAGCATACATATTATTTGCAGATAGTTCTAGACACACAATGAGAGCACCAACATTATGGTAAGCTCCGGAAGTTCCAATTAGGGATCCGATAGATTCACTTTCTTGGACATTTCTTATCGGAGGCTAGAGTTGCGGTTGTGATCGGGTTGTTGAGCGTGTCAAATTAGTGGTTTAATTTTGACTAGAATTTCTGCAGTATACCAACAACCCTAGGTCGTCTCTCGATGGAGCCTTATATGATTAATTTAAAAATAGGGTTTCGATCAGGAATGTAGAAGGTGAATTAAGTTTTTTAAAACTTGGGGTTTTGATGATTAAAGATGAAAATAGAAAATGAAAGTGATAAAACAATGTAGAGATTAACTGAATTAATTAGGCGTGATCAACCCGGGGTACTCTCATGATGTTTATCCTTCATCATTTCATGATATAGGGTTATGATATTTTAATACAAGGTTTGTAACACCTAGAACCAGAATTTTATTGAGTTTATACTAGGATACCTGCTAGGGTTCAGTCAAAAACACACAATGATTCACTGGACACCGCTGATGATTGGGTGATTTGTGTTTGACTTCATAACCAAAACTCACCAAGGCCACACACGAAGAACTCGATGCATTGTACAATTTAGTATGTTATTGATTTGTGATACCATGAAATAAGTTTTCATGGCCTTGACAGTGCTTATGTGAGTTCAATTGACCAATATGAACCACACAAACACCACAATTGAGAGGGGGAAAAGGAAGTGGTGAATAGTGTGTGAAACATCACATGAATGGGTACCACCAAACAAGATCATATGAGTTGAGCATGACATAACAGTACATAACTCAATAAAATTAAAATAGATGATGAAGAAAAACAACATACAACCTGTAATTAAAAAGATCATTCAATATAATACAAAAATGAAGCTCAGGATTACATCAAGTTCCTCCCCGGGTGATCACAAGGGGTTTAGATACCCATGGGAGAGGAGGAAGAGAAATATATTGGGGTAGAACTTCACTTAGCCTCCATAACTCATAGGGATGTTTAGAAGACTCCTTGGGTACTCCAAATTGGAAGCACCTTGCCTCCTGGCTGAACTTGCAAATGGGGTGCCCAAGGTGTCTTTTTATAGCCAAGATGGGAAGTGGTTTTGGGAACCCAGATTTTGATAAACCAATTGGAGAAAGGTTTTAGGCTATTAGACAGTCGAATCTCCCTTTTTAAAAAACAAGAAAGTTGTATCCCCATGTATTTTATATCACCAAAGAACATTTTTCATCATTTGGTCCACTACAGATCGAGAAATTGATAAAATATAGAATGCCACTTTTGACTTTGTGCATATTCGGTGGATTGGATAGATAATTTCAGATGGGCCCCATAGATACCGAATCAGGAATGGGTTCCTTGATATGCAATGTAGCCTATTAAATTATGGACCGGCCTGAAAAATATCATCCCATTTGGATGCACATATTTCTCGTACTATTCAAAACAGTGGACAGATTTCCATGGGATGCCATGTAATTTGGCATATTTTTCTTCAGGATAATCTCCGGGCCTCCAAATCATCTTTAATTTCAATAAAATTATCAAAAAAAGTAACATTTCACTTTTTAACACAAAATAATTGAATAAAACTTGAAGTGAATTGTGTTATTATATTTGGAATTTACAGTAAAAATTCAGTTTAATACAATGGTGTAATGGTGAAAATGACATAGTGAATCATTGTATGATCAGGCGGATCCATCAAATATTGAGGTGATACATGCTCAGGAGCCACCCAGAATTGTGATGGAGGTACGAAGTTTCCTGGGATTATCCGGGTACTACCGAAGGTTTGTTGTTAGGTCCACTGGGTTAGATACCCTGAGAGGGGGGGGGGGGATCAGGGTATGAAAGATTAAAAAAACTACCCCTATTGATCTTGTCTCGGTGTTAATAAAGACTCTCTTCTATCTCTTTCATGCAACAAAGTATAAACAAAAACTAAAGCAGGCACATGACACATAGATTTTTACTTGGTTCACCCTCACTGGGCTATGTTCAAGGAGAATACACTAGCGATGTTCCGATGTACCAAATCCACTGAAAGTGCACTATTGTTTACAAAGTTTGGGATAGATCACTTCTAATCCCAGGCTCACTGCCTTTACAATGTTTAGGGTTAGCTCACTACTTTCCCAAGGGTCACTCCAGGTTTCTATCTCTCTGGATCACTACCGGTGGAGATGATCACCTTCTTCCTCTTCCTTTCCTCACTGCTCTAGAAAGGATCCACTCACAGTTTATGGACATGTAGGTCCCATCATTATCACTAATGAATATATCTTCTGTTGTTTGTAGATGCTCTGTTGAAGTCCAACTTTCACCCTTAGATGAACCTCACTTTACATCGAAGGTATCGGGAAATATTCTAGCTTTCACACAGCACTGAATCACTGCCGTGCTTCAACCATACCTGGCGCCCTTTTCCAAGTCGGAATGCAAGTCTCGGTGCGCATGTTAAAACTAGCACCCAAGTTCACCTAAACCACTTGCACGGCACTAGCTTCTGCAACTCCAAACTTGTGCGACTCACACCCTTTTACGACCAAACCAATATTGGCGTGAAACCACCAACTATCGTGCTTCTTCAAAACCTGGAGCGCAAGTGTCACCAAACCACTTGCACGACACCCCCTTCTTCAACTCAAAACTTGGGTGAATCCCTTCCTTTATTGCCCAAACCACTTTAGACGTGAAACAACCAACTGGTGCGTAACTTCGACTTGCACGACCACACCACCACTTGCGAGACCACCACACCTGCATGACGGGAGATCTGATTTTCTCTGAGTGTTGGACTCTTCACTGAATGAGGAGGGGTTGAACTCTATTTATAGGAATTTGGAAACCCTGAACGATGGCGCAAAATTCTCCTCTCGACGCGCAAGTCTCGCCGCCCAAGTCTCTTCCACGCCAGTCACTTGCGCGACCAAACATAAAACTTGTGTGCCCCTTTTTCCATTTCCATATTTTGATGTTCTGATCTTGAAAAAAATGTGGCGTTCAAGTTTCCAATCCTTCAAGACACCGACGCGCAAGCCCCTTTGCCAAAAATATTTTTCTCCATTTGTCGATTTTGAGGTCCAAAAATTTGTCAAACATTAGAAAATGACGCCACCTTGTATCTACTCTTATTGTACCACCTCTAGATCATTCTTTCATTTTTCAACATTCTTGAATCAATCATGGATCATTAAAAACATCCCTTGAACTCGACATGCTACTATGAAGTCCCCTTTGTCAACAAATTTCTATGTCATGGTTTGTTTTGTCAACAAACACAATAGGAATACCCACTTTTTCAACAACCACAATTATCTCAAAAATGATTCACTGATACCTTGAGGGATTTTCCCAACATTTGTACCAGATTTATCTAGAGTTGCATCACCTTTATCAGCATTGATGAAGAAGGGTAAACCCTTTGTGTGGTCGGAGAGATATTAGTGGAGTTTTCAAGAGCTGAGGAACAGGCTGACTGGTGCCCCCATCTTGAGGATACCGGAGGAGGGAGTTGGGTACGTAGTCTACTGCGATGCATCTAGGAATAGAATCAGACATTCCTAACATGGTTTCTATCTCACCTCACCTAAAAATAAACTAGAACACTGGTTAAATTCATGAATTCATCCTAAACGTAAACTATATCAATGGTTAAATGGAATAAATCATCCTCGTTACTGAATACCATACACATATGAAAAAAAACATCATTCATGAACATCACTGTAATGTATAGGCCTTTCACAAAACACATATCCATTAAATGTCATGAAATTACAGTAGGCACTGATTTAAATTTGTCATGTTTATAGGTGGAATCTTTGTATCTTTGGATAATATATTCCCATAACTATAGAGTGGAAACCCATTCGGTGTTTTGAGGTCCACCTAGGATAACCCCCCTCCTTCCTGGACCTAGGACAACCCCCTCCTTCTTGGACCCTAGATATCCCCCCACCCTCCTCCCTAGACCCCAGACAACCCCCCACCCTCTTTTCCTGACCCTGGACAACCCCTCCATCTCCCTAGACTTCGGAAAATCCCCCACCAACCTTTTTGGACCCAGGATAGCCCCCCTCCTTCCTAGAAGCTGGACAACCCCCACCCTCCTCCCTGGACCCCGGACAGCCCACCACCCTCCTCCCTGGACCCCGGACAACCCAAAAATCATTATTCGTATGTGAGATAAAACAAAATAGAACTTGAATGTCCCTATCCAATTAGTGGCCATCTGGGTTCAAGTCACTAATTAGTGGCATCCTGGTTTGGGATGTCACAATTCTTGGATATCCTTTTTATAGGTGTTTCTAATCAAATCCACACCTACAACTATTGATGTTAACTCTCCAAAATTAATAGGGACATGATTCAATGAATACACCCTACCAAAATATGATTTATGGCCCCAAACCTAGTACCCTTTAATCTATGGATAAGTTGAAACTTGATGAGGGCATAAATACTTTTGATGTGATACTCATCCAACTCGTCATCCTAATCTCCCTGAATAAGTTAAAGTATAAAACTCATGTACTCCCAACAAGACCCTTAAGGATTATGTATTCCTTGATCCAAATATAATATCTTACTGGGAAATCCTTGAATATAGGCATTAGAAACTCTGTATCTTAATTTTTTATACACAATTTATTTTTTTATGTTTCTTAATATGATTATCATATAGAGTAATGTGTCAGGTATGCTTTTATATAAAATAAACAATTCTCATTTACCTAAATATTATTTTAATTGAACATCAATATTATTGAATTGCTTTGAAATGACTTATTGTAATTTTTTACAGAATGGATAGATGTTGGATGTACGAAACTGATCAGATTTCAACTTATTTTCAAAATAATTTGAACAAATTTTTAGATTTTTCATATGACAAGGCTTCAGATAGTGGTCACATACACTACCAATATTCTAATCGTTTTGGAAGACCTTGGTTGATTCGTGAAGCAGTTATCTATTATATAACCAAATATGTTATCCAAACAAACTATTATGTGTGGTATCACAATGGATATGAAATTGAATCTCAAAATGTTGACGATCCAAATGATAGGACTGAATTGGAGAGTTTGATTTATGATCGTTTTCTATTTATTCAGCATCATGAGAAGGAAAGGATGTCCAGCCGACATGATTTTGATACAAGCACACATGATGCATCCAATGAAAATGATGATGTTGATAGGGTGAAAAAATTGAATGATGTTGCAACGAATCCAGTATATCAGCAATGCGGTAAAATGAAAATGTTGGAATTTTTAATCCAATTTTTTCATGGGAAAACAATGTATGAGATTTCAAATACTTCAATCGATTACATTCTTACCTTCTTGAAGGAATTACTTCCAGATTATGCAGATATTCCCTCAAACCACTATATGTAATGGAAGTAAGTTGATGAACATGGAATCTCAAAAAAAATTCATGCTTGCCCGAATGATTAAAACTTATTTTGGGGAGAAACTGATGAAAGAAATGATTGTATCAAATGTGGAACCTCCCGATGGAAGCCAAAAGATGATGGAACACCGTCTCTTGTGCCAAAAAATTAATATGGCACTTTCCATTGATCCCTAGATTATAGAACCTTTTCATGTCTAATGAAATATCAGTAAAAATGTGATGGCATGACCCCGAGAGAAAAAAGAATAATGAAGAGTTGGTTCACCCTACAGATGGATTTTCATGGCAGAGATTTGATGCTCGATATTCTGAATTTGTAGCTGACGTGTGTAATATGAGACCGAGTCTTTCATGTAAGATTTTAATCCATTTGGGTAGATGCTTACTTTGAAAAATACATGGCCGATTTTTATACACATTTATAACCTTCCCCCATGGGTGTGTATGAAAAATCCATACACTTTCTTGAGTATACTAATATCTGGCCCTTCTAATCTTGGAAATGATATAGTTGTATACATGCAAAATTTAATAAAAGAGTTGAAACTTTTTTGGGATGTGGGTATTCCCACATACGATGCATGTTCAAAATACATATTTCAAATGCATGTTGCACATATGTGGGCGATCAATGATTTTCCTGTTATGAAATGGTGTTTGGATGGAGCACAAAAGGAAAATTTTCATGTCCTGTATGTATGGAGAATACTCAATCGAGAAGACTAAAATATCATCTTAGCATTAGTTTTCTAGGACATCGAAGATTCATGCCAATGAACCATCCATATAGAAACAATCATCGAAGATTTGACAATACCATGGAGACTGACAATCCACCTCAGTGTATGTCTGGAACTGATATGCTTAATGAATGAAAAGATTTTAGTTATTCATTTGGATAGGGTGTGATGAAATCTAGAAGGAGGAAAAATGTTTCCAATTACACCTGTTATAATTGGAAGAAGAAGAGTGTATTCATTGAGTTGCCATATTGGTCAACCGACTTGTTACGTCATTTCTTAGACATAATTCATATTGAAAAAAATATATGTGAAATTTTTCTTTTGATTCTTCTAAATGTCAAGGGGAAGAAAAAAGATGATTTATGATCTTGTCCCGACTTGGTAGATTGGGGGATCAATCCAGAATTGCATCCTGTCTGTATCAGTAAAAAAATGGCAAGTTCCATGTGCTTCCTATGTGATGACACCTACTGAAAAAAATCAATTTCTGGAAGTGCTAGATATTATTAAAGTTCCTGATGGCTATTCAATAAATATATCAAAATGGTTCAACAGACAAGCGTTGAAGCTGAAATCTTTGAAGACTCATGATTATCACATCCTTTTGCATGAGTTGATTCCAATAGCAATCTGTCATCTCTTGTCCAATAATGTAAGAGTCTCAGTTATTTGGTTGTGCAATTTCTATAGAGATCTTTGTGCTAAGAAGTTGTCCAAATATTTCTTCAAAAAACTGTTGGTAGAGACACCATTAATTTTGTGTGAGTTAGAGAAAATATTCCCTCCATCAATTTTTACATGCATGTTGCATCTGATTGTCCATATTCCGACCGAAATACTTCTTGGAAGACCCGTTGCTTTTTTTGGATGTATCCAACTGAAAGAAACCTATACACATTGAAATAATATGTTCGGAACATGAATTATCCTGAAGGTTCTATTGTGAACAGTTACATGTCTCAAGAATGTATGGATTTCTGCACAATTTATTTGTCTGATCTTACTACGAGAATAAAAATACCAATGAGAAATTAAGAAGAACAATATGAGAAAATTGAACCCAGTTTTCCATCACTTCCTTAGAGATAAGGAATTCTGGGATCATATACATTGACAACATTAAGCCTTGAAGAGCAAGAGAAGGCACATCGCACAATGTTGTTCAATTGTGATTTGTTCGATGAGTATATCAAGTAAGTAAATTGTACATGTATATCTTATTTATCTCTTGTGATTTTAAATATCTGTTAAACTATTATTATTGTTATCTATAGGGAACATAAAGAAGTAATATATATAAAGCATCGTTCTTTATCATTGAGAAGGAAAGATACTTTTCATAGAAAAGGGTGTTTTGCTTGGTTGAAATTGAAGGAAAAAATATTTCTTTAATAACTAAATAAAAATAATATTTAATTAAGTTTACTATTTGTTTATATTTCAGGAATCAAGTTTTCCTACAGACTCTGTTTCTGAGGGAATAAGAGCTTCAGAATTTGGTCTTAATACCATGGTTCATGCTTGTAAATCACTTGTGATCAATGGATACAAATTTATTAGCACTGAATGACTTAGAAACATGAGAAAAAAACATTATGGTGTTATGATAACTTCCACAACAAACTGTTATGCCAGTTCATCAGATAATAGACCTCGTTCTGAAAATGTAGCTTATTATAGAGTTGTGGAGAAAATAATAATTTTGGATTATTACTCACATGGTTGAGTCACGATGATGAAATGTCAATGGTTTGATTCAATGACGAGGAAATGCAACTTTATTGATTATTTTTGATTTTGAGTTATTGACATGACTCACACTCTTGCCACCGATAAACCATATGTATTGGCATCAATGGAGAAACAAATTTTTTATGTCAATGATCATCATCATCCTAAATTCAGTGTAATTATTGAAGTAAATCCCAAACATGTTTTTGATGACGGTGATGATTAAGTTGACACTATCCCTACTACAATTGGAAGCACTCTGTTTATTACTATTGATGACTCCATTAGCTCAATTGTCAGAGTTGACTGTGAACCTGAAGTTGTGGGGGGAAATATATAGAATCATACTGTCATGCTCTCACCTACATGTTTCACCTACATCATTCAGAGTGTGTATCCTATTACTTACCTTTATACCACCATAAATATTCTGTTTCTTTATGTTATTTTTATCAAAATGTTTTTTCTATATTTTGTTTTTTGTGTTACACATTAGTTATCTATTTCTAATTACATCCATATTTGTTTTCATTACAGGAAATGACACCCATTGAAAAGATGTGATGGAAAAAGATGACAGAAAATAATCATCGCATGACACAAAGGGGTGTTCCTCCACTCATCCCTATTGTGAGTATTTTATTTCAAATATATATATTTCAATAACTTATAATATCATGTGTTTACATTTGTGTTAATTTTTTTTTCAGGATCCACCCCCTAGATGAGAGATATCAAATGAGGAGCCTGATATTACTCCCAGTACAGAGGCTGGTGGTAGGAGGGGGGTGGTGTCAGAGTTAGACAATCATCTGGTGGTCCCTGTACTAAGGTTGGTGGTATGAGGTATCGTGGTGCGAGAGTTAGACCATCCACTGGTCATACCCGATCGGACTATGCCCCTACCATAGATGCATATTCTATGCCCCATTTTGATCCTGGTGTGTCTTTAGGGACACATGAGGTATTTAGGCCTCTGATGTTTGCACTTCCAGTTGGCCATACATCTATGCCATCATATTTTTCTTCTAGTACATTATCTTCGAGCTATTATATTCCACCTTCTTCGACTCCTTCTCTGACACAGTATGTGGCTGAGGAGCGTACACTGATTAACACTCCACCTGTACAGGAAATTGTTTCAGCTTCTGCACATCCAATGACACCCATTTATCCGACTACCACTGGTATATTTATATTACTCTAACAAATTTGTACACCAAAATTTATTTTTATTATAACTTGTACTGATATTTTTTTTTCATTAATAACAGATTCATCTACTAATAGGAGGTGGGGGAGAGGGAATAGTCACTTGCATGGGGTATGGAATCTCTAGACACAGTTGATGGTTGAATACAATGATATTGGATAGATTATTGATAAACCAGGGAAAGAATTTGGGTTTTTTTAGAGACGCTAGTGAAATACTCCGACATCATTCCGGTCAACCCTCTCTCTTGGAGACATATGCCACATGAAGTCAAGGATAATGCACAGGAAAAAATATGGGTTAAAAATATATTGTATTTAATGTAGTATTTATTTTTATTTATATGAATTAATATATTGGGTGTCAGATTCAGTATAACTTCCCTGATGGTGAAGGTGCACGACCATCACGTTTAAAGGAGCTATAAGAGCATTGGAGAGCTTATAAGCATGAATTGTATGTTGGATGGTGTGATAGAGTGGGAACATAGTTGGAGACAGAACCTATCATGGATGACTGCCCGATAGAGCAATATTTCCAAATGATTACCCATTGGGCGACTGCCAAATTTAAGGTATTAATCCCATTAGAGGTATTTAAATGACATTTTTCATATTTTTCATTAATATTATCTTATTTAGTATTAAAACTTATTTAGGAATATTCTGAAAAAACAAAAAAAACATTGATTCAAAGCAATACCTCCACACTTTGGGGTGCACTACTATGTCAGATCATGAGAGGTAGCTGGTACGATAGAGTTGTTTAAAATTTCTCTTTAAGAATTTCCCTTTTTATTGTTACCTAATTAAATTATGTGATTTATTGAATATTGAATATATGATTATACTTTCACTTTATATTTTTTCAATGTCATTATAGAAGCTAAAATTTAATATTGAAGGACGTCTCCCATGAGAAAAATTATTTTGCACGAGTAGAAGGAAAAAAGATGGAATTGAGGTTAATGAACCGACACAAGAAAAGATTTCAAGTTTTAATTCGTTTATCTCAATGTTTAATATCTATTTTTAAATTTAATAATCTATAAATATTTTTATCAGGACGCTTTAGAGGCCCTTGATTCCCTAGATCCTGACAATTTAGGGCCACATGATCATTTATATCAGGTTTTGGGAGTAGAGCACTCTGGTCAAGTAAGCTACCAACCTGTTAAGAATACAGTCCTGACGAGGAATTGGTCATCTCTAGGTATCCATTCTAGTACCACCGAGTTGGAACAAGTCATGGAGCATGCAAGACAGTCTAATAAAAGGGTCACGGTGTTGGATAAACGGGTTCAAATGAGGGAGAAAAAATTTATTAAACTGATCAAATCTTTATCTTCATCACTTAAGCCAGAGGCCAGCGCGGCTTTTCAGACATATATGTCATCGATGGGTGCATTATCCAATGCACCAGGCGGTAGTTCTAGTGGTGGCTGAGATGATTACGTTCTTAGTGATGACGAGGATGCTGTAGAGGACGAGGGCGAGGATGAGGATGAGGATGGGGGTGAGGATGGGGCCGAGGGTGATAATGGGGCTGAGGATGAACATGGGGATGATGATGAGGACGACGAAAAGGATAGAAATGGTGGCGACGATGAGGCTGATGATGGCAGTGGTGATGGTGGTGGTGATCAGGGGTAGATTGATCCATTATATTTTTTAATTCAGTATAACTCTTTATTTTTGAACTTGGTTTTTCACTCTAGTATGGATATTTTTTAATGTAGTCTAACTCTTTATTTTTTACCAAATATGGAAGCCTAATGATTCTATAATGGTTTATTGGGCTTCTGGGGCTTGTTCGGAGCTCGGAACCCCGATTGGTGTAGAAAAACACTATGCCTCACGGTTAGAAAAAAAATTTAAGTCCATCCCACAAGGTATCTACCAACCATATAGGGATATATATTATCAGAAATGTGCATGATTTTCTCTAACCATGCACTAGGGGATTCACATCATGCACAATGTTTATAGTTTTAGTATAAGATATTACCACTGTTGTTGCACGATTTTCCTAACTAGCATATGGAAAACCAACCAAACACATTAGGATTATGTTGATACTTTAATAAAACGATTCATGATCATATGTGACGTTTATGTGTCAAACCCACCTCAATATGAGGCACGATGTCGCCGGTATCACTCAAAGGGTCTCTCTTTTGTTTAAAATGGACACCCTTTTAATTAAAAACAACTGGCATTTGGAAAACCAACCAATCATATGTGGATTTTGTTGATACTTTAGGAAAAACTATCCATGTATCATTTGTGGCATGTACGACTGAACCTCACCTCAATCCGAGGCATGGTGTGGCCAATACGACTCAAAGTGTCTCACTTTTATTTGTAATGGACAAAATTTTAAGTGAAAACAACTACTGACATATGAAAAATGGACCAAACACATTCATATTCTGTTTATACTTTAGAAAAATGACTTATGGAACGTTTTTTATGTGTAGTAGTCAGCCCCGCATCAATACGAGAGACGGTGTGGCCGGTACCACTCAAAGTGTCTCACCTTTTTTTGAAATGATCAACATTTTAAGTGAAAACAACAACTGGACATACATAAAACCAACAACTGGCATACATAAAACCAACCAAATGCATTAATATTGTGTTTATAATTTATGAAAACGATCCATGGGACATTTGTGATGTGTAAGAGTCAACCCCGCATCATTCCGAGGCATAGTGTGACCGGTACCACTCTAAATGTCTCTCTTTTGTTTCAAATGGACATCATTTTAAGTGAAAACAACAACATGCATGCGGAAAACCAACCAAACGCAATTAGTTTGTGTTGATAATTTAGTAAAATGATCCATGAGTCGTATGTGATGTGTACGAGTCATCCCCGCCTCAATCCGAGGCACGATGTGGTCGGTATCACTCAATGTGTCTCTCTTTTGATTAAAATGGACAATATTTTAAGTAAAACCAACTAACATATGGAAATAAACGTATTTTTATTGTGTTGATACTTTAGGAAAATGATAAATTGGTCATATGTGACGTGTACAACTCAACCCTACATCAATCAGAGGTGCAGTGTGGCCGGTACCACTCAAAGTGTTTCACATTTATTTGAAATGGACAACATTTTAAGTGAAAACAACAAATGGCATATGGAAAACCTAACAAACACATTCTAATTGTTTTTATGCTTTATTAAAATTATTCATGAGACATTTGTGATGCGTACGAGTCATCCCCACATCAATCAGAGGAAAGGTGTGGCCGGTACCACTCTAATTGTCTAACTTTTGTTTAAAATGGCAATGTTTTAAGTAAAAACATCTGTCATTCGGAAAACCAACCAAACGTATTATGATTGTGTTGATAATTTAGTAATAGGATACATGAGACATTTTTGACGTGTAGGAGTCAACCTCGTAAAAATCCAAGCTGCGGTGTGGCCGGTACCACTCTAAATGTCTCTCTTTTGTTTAAAATGGACTTCATTTTAACTGAAAACAAAAACTGGCTTATGGAAAACCAAGAAAATGCATTCATATTGTGTTGATACTTTAGGAAAATGATCCATGGGACATTTTTGAAGTGTAAGATTCAACCCTACAACAATCCAAGGCACAGTGTGTCCGGTACCACTCAAACTGTCTCTCTTTTGTTTAAAATGGACAATGTTTTAAGTAAAAACAACTAAGATACCAAAAACCGACCAAACGTATTCGGATTGTGTTGATACTTTATGAAAACTCTAAATGTGATGTTTGTGATATGTAGGAATCAACCCCACATCAATCTGAGGTGCGATGTGGCTGGTACAACTCTAAATGTCTATCTTTTGTTTAAAATGGACATCATTTTAAGTTAAAACAACAACTAGCATACAGAAAACCAAGAAAACACATTATTATTGTGTTGGTACTTTAGGAAAACGATCCATGGGACATTTTTGATGTGTAAGAGTCAACCCCGCATCAATATGAGGAATGGTGTGGCCAGTACCACTCTAAATGTCTCTCTTTTGTTTAAAATAGACATCATTTTAAGTGAAAACAATAAATGGCTTACATAAAACCAACAAAACACATTCGGATTGTGTTGATACTTTAGGAAAACGATCCATGAGTCATATTTGATGTGTAAGAGTCAAACCAGCCTCAATCTGAGGCACGATGTGGCCAGTATCACTCAAAGTGTCTCTCTTTTGTTCAGAATGGACACTGTTTTAAGTAAAAACAATTAGCATATGAAAACCAAACATATTCTGATTGTGTTGATACATTAGGAAAATGATCCATTGGTCATATGTGACATTTATGACTCAACCCCGCATTAATACAAGCTGTGGTGTGGCCAGTACCACTCAAAGTATCTCACATTTATTTGCAATGGGCAACATTTTAAGTGAAAACAACAACTAGCATACAGAAAACCATCCCGACACATTCAGATTGTGTTGATACTTTATGAAAACGATCCATGGTAAATTTTTGATGTGTACGAGTCAACCCCGCATCAATATGAGGCATGGTGTGGCCGGTACCACTCTAAATGTCTCTCTTTTGTTTAAAATGGACATCATTTTAAGTGAAAACAACAACTGACATACAAAAAATGGACCAAACGTATTAAAATTCTATTTATACTTTAGAAAAATGATCCATGAGTCATTTTTGATATGTACGAGTTAACCCTACCTCAATCCAAGACATGGTGTGGTCGGTACCACTCAAAGTGTCTTACCTTTATTTGAAATGACAAACATTTTAAATGAAAACAACAACTGGCATATGGAAAACTGACCAAAAGCATTCGGATTGTGTTGATACATTAAGAAATTGATCTATTCATCAATTTTGATGTCTAAGAGTCATCCTCACCTCAATCCAAGGCATGGTGTGGCCAGTATCACTCTAAGTGTCTCTCTTTTGTTTAAAATGGACACTGTTTTATGTAAAAATAACTAACATACAGAAAATTGACCAAACATATTTGGATTGTGTTGATACATTAAAACAACAATCCATGGGTCATTTATGATGTTTAAGAGTCAACCTAGCCTCAATCTGAGGCCTGGTGTGGCCGGTACCACTCAAAGTGTCTCACTTTTATTTGAAATGGGAAACATTTTAAGTGAAAACAACAACTTGCATACGGAAAACCAACCAAACACATTAAGATTGTATTTATACTTTAGGATAACGATCCATGGGTCATGTGTGACGTGTACGAGTCAACCCCGCCTCAATCCGAGGCATGGTGTGGCTGGTATCACTCAAACTGTCTCTATTTTGTTTAAAATGAACATCATTTTATGTAAAAACAACTGGCATAGGGAAAAACAACCAAACATATTCGGAGTGTGTTGATACTTTAGCACAAAAATCCATGGTCCAGCCTCCACAATCCACTTGTAATGTGAGGAACTCCTACCCCTATTCTAAAACACATGACATTTAATTCATCAAGAACAACTATATTCCCTAAGTCACACAAGCTCATTGATACACACCCATTAACATCATCACTATGTTCAAAGACACCCACCGCAAACCATGAAATTATATTTGTGTTTGGTTGAATTCATTTATTAATTTCCTTATTTTGGGTTATTAGCTTCTAATTTATGAATTCAATCATGTATGAGTTATAAAAAATGAAATTTTGTATGTATTCTTAATTCTGTATCACATATAATTACGTATTCAGTTTTTAATGTATTATATGAATAATTGATTATTAAATTATGTATCCTTATAATTATCAATTTTTTATTATGTATTGTATTGTATGTATTCTGTACAATTTACATAGCAGCACACAGAGGAGGCTTCTATGTGAATTGTACAGCAAAGCCTATACCAACGGTTTAAAACTATTAGTATAGGTTCTGTATGTTTTTTTGTTACCAACAGCTCAGAATAGTTGGTAGAAAACCTTCACCAATGGTTTAAACCGTAGGTATAGTGTTTAATGGGAGACTAAAAAATATATGCCAACAGTTTTGAAACCATTGGAATATGTGTTTTATAATAACTCTATGCCAACAATTTTATAAAACCATTGGGATAGAGTAGATTTCTTCACATATACCAATGATTTATCCGAAACCATTGGTATATGTCTATTATAATGACTTACTAGGCTACGGTTTCTCAAACCGTTGGTATGATTTATACCAATCGTTCTCCACCTGATACCAACGGTTTTCAACCATTGGTATACCTTAAATTTCTAGTAGTGAGGGTAGTCCTTATTAGGTTAGGTTCTTCAACTAGATCATATAATGGTCATGTCTAGATCATGTAATGGTTTTATAGTGAAAGGGTATGGTGGTGTTGGGGGTTCATTATTATTTTTTACATTTGAAATTCCTATAACCTTTAGGGTTTTCATGTGGACTACATATTACATTCACCAACTACCTCAACCACACCTCACCATTATGATTGTACTTTAGATATCCATGTCAGTTTTTATAGTAATTATTAATGTTATGCGAGGGAAAATATATTATTCCCATAGAGATAAAGATATAGAGAATATCATTGGAGATATATCATAAGGTTCCTAAAGTCTATTAAATTTAATTATCATAATTATTGGTTAAAAATAGTATAGGGTTTTTGTTGGAAGTAGTGGAGATATTCTGCATTCATAATGGGACATCCATAGGCGAAGGAATACACAAAAAAATCATGTTCTATTCAACATTATTCTGGGTTTTTTTATTTTAACCTTCCATTATAAATGTTTATTCCAGATTTTTTATTTCTTACCACTACATAAAGTGTTCCATACTTCTATGCATCTGTTCAAAATGAGTTTCTTCCTAGAATATCCTCAAATTATTTCTATATTTATTTCCATTTTTATTCATTTATATTTTTTGTTGATTTATTTTCATTCCTAATAAAAGTCCTCTGGTGGTGTTATCACTATGCACATATGTCCATAGTGGACCAAAGTACATAATATCTTTATGTTAATTTATTTCATTACAATGAATTCATATAGTTTCTATAATTTTCCCTTATGTTAATTGTAAATCTAATTGTATACATCAAAATGTGAACATAGGTCCTAGATTACTTGATCACATTTGTTGTATAGGGACTACATTACTAACGTATCCTCTAATAGTTAGAATTAGAGCCATCTTTTTCAGAATAATGGGATAAAAAATGTCTATATAAAAACATTTGTTGGAGATAATGATTTTAGTATGTGAAGGATATAGACGAATGCAATTCTATACCATAATATGCTTCAATATTTTTTTATAGTCCTATAAAGAATGTTATTATGCTGTCTGCTAATTGAAAATATACTAATAAAACATAGATGTCCCTACTAATGTATTTATGAAGGACCAAAGTCCAATTATCATATCATTAGGTGTTGTGGTATTTTGTGTGGTATCATGTGAATTAACTATTTCTGAAATATGGTCCCAACATGAAACATTATATATGAAAAAATATCATTTGGTTGGATACATAAGAACATGTGACTGTAAAATTTTTATATGTTTCCTAGAACTGCAATCAGGACTCCCATTTGAATATTTTAATTAACTTAATCTTGATTTTTATAATATATAAGCAATGTTAGATGATAATGACTTGGCTATCATACTATTTAAATATTTTGATGATTTTTATAATTCAATTAAAGATTCAATGATGTATGATCTTGATTATTTAAACCAAAAATATGATAATAATGCCTTATTATCATAAGAAATCTAAAATAAAAATCCAAGTTCAGTTGAGTAGAAATAAATTAGAATGAATATTAGAGGTATGACTTTGTATAGTTGGAAATTTTTTGGTAATAGTAAGTTGAATAGATTTTCAGGGTAAATAGGTAGAAAATAAAATATCTTCACTGTAAAAATCCATGTAACATTCGGAGAAATTTCCCCAGAAGGGACAATTATATGAAAAACACCAACAATATTGACCAGTATTTTTTATTTTTATAGTATTTTGATACTGATGTTATTCTAAATATATATTCTAATATTATGAGTACTGAATATTTACTAGATTTAGGATCTTCATTTTATATGTGTCCCAAACACAAGTTCTTAATTGATATGAGATAGATTTGGTGTGGTGAGGTTTTCTTATAAAATAATAGTCGGTATTGAATCTTAAATAGTGGTATATTTTCTCTAGAGTTATATCATTAATCAATAAAATTCTTATATTAGGTTATATGGGTTTAAAATTTGTATAAAAATCTTATTTTCCTAGGCATCTTCGACCATAATTGGTATTCTTTTAGGTATGATTCATGGAGACTTAGGATATATAATGGGTCACTCATTTTTACGAGAGGAACCCTCACGAATGGTAGTTATATTTTACATGGTAGGAATAATATAAAATAATTAAATAATACTCTTTTTCCCATGACTAATAATTTTATGTTGTGCCATTGGATGATACTACATGTTAGTTCATTTTTTCTAAATTAACTAAGAATTAAAGGAATTCTAAATTATATAACACCAAAAAATTCCTTTTAATGGTTGTGTTCCTGGTAAATCCTAATGTCTCAGTTTTAATAGGTCTATATATAGAGTTTAACCCCTAATAGAATATGAGAATTTTAATTTTCGTGGTCCCTATAGGGTTGCTTTCCATAGTGGGGGCACGGTTATGTGATCTTTATAGATAACTATTCATGTAATGTTTGGATTTAAATTTTCAATAAAAAATATGAAACTTTTTAAAATTTTAAAATTAGAAAATCTAGTATTGAAATGAAATTTTAAAATAAATTAAAACCCTAGAGAATAATAAATGGATTCGAGTATTTATTTAATGATATTATAGACTATTATGGTTCTAAATGTATTCTTAGACACCTAACTAATGTAGATACCCAAAAATAGAATAGACTAGTAGATAGGATAGAGAATATTGTTTTTGAATGGGTGAAAAACATGATCACATATTCTATTATTCCTAAGTGATTTTGGGTAAAATGCACTACTACTGTTGTATAATTGATCAATAAATATCCCTCCAGTTCCATTAACTAGAAAAACCATGAAGAGACGTGGACTGATTCACCCACAGTTTAAGAAATCATTGAATTTCTAGATATACATTCTATTCGCGTAGCAAGGATGATAAAATTAAAGCAATGGATAATAATTTTTTTTCTATTCAATATTCACAAGGTGTTAAAGGGTATATCCTTTAAGAGGATAATCCTAGTTTTCAAAAGTGTATAATCAGATATGATGTAGTTTCCCATGAGTATTCTTATAATTAATAGAAGTCCTATGATCCTATCTAATCTAAAAAACTGAACTTATAAGTGTTAAGGTTATTTTAGATCTTGAAATTTAGTTAGAACCTAAGGCTGTCTCCACTAATCCTCCAAAACCATCTCACATTGAAATGGATTCCATTAGTGATTATGAATATGAGTTTGATGTGGACAGATAATATGGATTGAGATATTATCAGTTGGATCATGATAAGACTAGAATAACCATTAGGTATCTATCTTGGTTTACTAAGGATAATTTTTCTCCCTTATACTTTAATATAGGATTTTACTTTGGTAGTGATGAACCCCACCCTTTTAAACATCCTATTAAATATGACAATTAAAGAAATATTCTTTCTTCTATTAATGATGACATATATTCTCACATAGATAACGAAACCAATGTATTAGTAAAATATCATCAAAAGGAACAAATTATTTCTTATAGTTGGATTCTTTGTTTCAATAGGAAAATACTATTAAAAATAGAATTAAGTAAAATGATTGAAATGTTTTAATGGGATTCCACCAATTTGAAGGAATTGATTACATTGATATTTTTTTCACTAATTCTCAAGAAATCCTAAATTGTATTATTATTAGCATTTTCTTCCTGAAATAATATTCATATTGAATAATTGGATGTTAAAATATCCTTTTTACAAGGTATGTAGAATGAACAGATTTATATTTGATCCCTTGATGGGAAGTCCAAATATTTTAAAAATAAATAATGTGTTTACTTTAAGAAATTCACTGTATGGCCTTAAGAAGTCATCAATATAATGGTATAAGTAAATTGATTCAATTATAAAGGAAAACTATTTTACTAAAATTAAATATGATTATTGTGTTTATTTTTAACATCTCAAGCATGTTATTTTTCATTTAATACAATATGTTGATGATATGATTGTAAGTTGTAATGAAATCTATTTGATAAATCAAATAAAAAAAAATCTCATAAATTTTTTGAAATTAAGGATTTCGGTAATGAAAATAAATTCCAGTGTATGGAAATAACTACGGATAGATATACTATGGTGTTGTACCTATCCCAAGGTGATTATATTAATAAATTTTTAATAATGTTATTTTTTATATAATCTGAAACCTGTTAGTGTTCATTAGGGTCACCACTTCAATCTGTCCTTTTCCCAATCCCCTAAAAATGATACTGATATTGATTTTATGAGTAAAATACCTTATCATAGTATAGTAGGTAGCTTCATGTATTCTATGATATGATCTCAACCAGATAAACCAATCAGTGTTTTTACCATGATTCAGTTAATGGGAAGTCTAGCATGTATTAATGTGGTTTCTCAAGAGTCTATTTATTTCTTCTATTCTGTGTATTTGTTTTGAAAAAATGAATCTTATAGTGTATATATTTTTGTCTTTGTTGATTGTGACTATGTTTTAGGCATATATATTAGAATTTGAATTAATTTTTATAGTATCTTGGAAAGTAGTGGTCTTGTTTCTTGGAAATAAAATACACAATACATTATCACCCATTCCACCACGATGTCTGAATACATGACAATATCTAATGAAATAAAAGAATAAATTTGGATTAAAGGGTTAGTTAATGTTTTGTTTTTATCTTATAGTAATATGGAAGATTTCTATGATCATATGTCTCCATTACATCTTTTCAAAAATTATGTTTTCTATGGAAGATCAAAAAACATAGACATAATATTTCTTTTTGTTAGGGTTTCCATTGAAAATGAGACAGTTTGTTTCATAGAGATACATACTTATAAAAATTCATCTGATAGTATTACTGAGACTATTCAAGTTTACATATTGAGGAATTATTTAAGAATTATGAACATAATATCAATTCAATGATCCAGGCTACGATATACCTATCATCTTTAATGTTTTTTTTGAAAATTTAGATATTTTTAAAAATTGGCATGAAAATATTTATTTCCATTGAATTAAATTGATCTTCAATGAATGTAACCATCTATATTTCTTATTTTCAAGATCATTACTTTTTATTAATTTAAAATTCAGTGTTTCTCCTTTCTCGATATCTGAATCCTAAGTAAAAGGAGCTTCCTTTTTGTGTAAGGGTACTACTTTTATGTAAGGGTAGATTTCTTGATGCATTAGTTTACTCCTAACACGCGTAACAATACTATCTAACATCCATAAGGGTAACATAATTCTTAGGTAAAGGTACCCTATTTTATTTAAGGGTAATACCTAGTTTTATAAGGGTAATTATCAAGCCACATATGTATTGTCCCTAACTACATAAAGGATATACCTTGTTATGTAAGGGAAATCATTTTTATGTTTAGGGGATCTTTTATACATAAACGGGTAACCCCCAGAATCATGTAAGGGTACTCCTTACATATGTATGGGTTATCCCTACCAACATAAGGATACATCACCTGATGAGTAAGTGAACTCCTTGTCTATGTTAGGCTCATGCCTATATCACAAAAGGGTAACTCTCTCACGTAAGGGTAATCCGTACTTGTGTGAGGGTAATACTCAATTGTTTAAATTTATTCTTAGTTATTTTAGGTAATTAAATAAATAATTTTATGGTAAACCAACTCACATAGGGTAATTCCTTCTCATGTAAGGGTATTCACTTTTGTTGCAAAACATTTACACTAAGCTCACATAAAGGTCATACCCATATTGCATAAATGTAATTATTTGTAAGGGTAAAGTTGTGTAAGGGTGTGTTAATTTTTCGTAACTAATAAATTTTATATTTCTTCTAGGCCATAAAATTTTCCATATACTACACTCACTACCTACCTCACTGATGCCTCACTATTATAATTCTTTTTTTGGATCGACGCCATTATTTTTATTTGATATTTTATTTTGTTGTGAGGGAAAATTAATGATTCATGTTGGGATGAAGATTGAGAGGAGCTCAAAAAATATCTCATTAACGTTTTCTAAAGTCCAAATAAGCTGATCATATTCATTGGTTTATGAACACTGTCTAGGGTTTTGGTGGAGAGTGATGGAGATATTCAAGCTTCATCATGGCATGTCCTCATGTGATAGAAGAAACTAGTAGATAAAGTTCCATTTTAACATCTTCCAGGTTCTTGTATTAGAACCTATAATCATAATAAGTGAATTTCACAAAACTGGTTTTCATTTATTAGATCCTTTTAAAATGTTTCATCCTTCTAAACATCTATTTATAATGATTATTATCTATTAATATCCTCTGATTTTTTCTATATTTCTTTTTCTTTTTATTCTTTTGTAGTTATAGGAATTTTCTTTCTTTACTAATAAAATTTGTTTAGTGGTGCATTCACAATGAACGTAGGTGCACATTTGACCAAAGCATGTAATATCTACGTGTTATTTTTTTTCAATGAATTCATCTTTTATCAATCTTGTTACATTTTTTTCATTGTTAATCGAATTGTACACATCAAATCATGAACCTAATATCATTATTGTTGGATCTAGGTTATTGCATAGGGACTAAAGTACTAGAATATCCCCTATCATCTATCCAAATAATATATAACAACAAACTGATTTTCAAGGGACCGAATTCTTTTATTGAGGATCTTATTTCTATTAGACATGTAAAAAATTCAATGATTAGTAAACCCAATAACATCTCTCAAATATATACGACTTATTCTAGCTTCCACACTATTTACAACATATCACTCAAGGTGTTAATATTGAATGTTATTTTGGATATTGTTATATAGTTTATTGTTTTAAAATCCAAAAAAATAAAAATACACAAATATTTTCATTTTTAATTATTTATTTCAAAACCTTTATATATTTTCGATATCAATGTAGATCAATTTTAGAAAGATACATTGCAAATATAATGTTGCTAAAAGTGGAATTTATTGTAAATTTTTAATGGAACTGTTAGTATTGGTATATCTATAAGAATGGGGTTTAAAAATTATTGGAATATGTTAGACGACAAAAATTATTTGGATGAACTATTGGTACAACACCCAATTATTTTAGGATCTATAACAAATTTATAGAAAATGAAGCCCATAATTTATGTTTTTTTATGTATAATAATAATAAATACATCAAAATCTGTTATTAATTATGTACATACATACATGTGTGTGCTTTTTTAACAATCTAAAAATGGTAATATGTCAATGGTTTATTCATTAAATAATAACATAGATACTGTGTTTTTAGAACTCCCTATTTTTTATTTCAAACCTTTATAAAACTACATTTGGAAACAATATATAGGTTTATACCAACAATTTTATCTAACTATTGGAATATCCCAAAAAAAATGTGTTTAAAGAAATGGTTTGAGAGCCTATAACAATAGTTGAAAATGATTGGAATGGTTCATTTTTTAGTAATTAATTTTAAATTAATTATCTTAAGATCATCATCAATGTTAAGATTATAAGTTAAAATGATTGATGATTAAATCTAAAACATATAAAATCATTTTGAAAAATTTATATCAGTTCTATTATATTTAAATATATTATAAAATTAAATATAAGCTAAATAATTAATTCATAAAAAATTATTTAGTGAATATAATTATAATATTATACCTTTAAGGAATCTTGGGGAAATCTCTAGGTTGAGTTACCCTATGTACTTTATTCTTTTTAGTATATTTTATTTTTATTATAAACGAATGTGAATATATGAAAAACTATACACTACTAAATAATTACACTTATTTTGCGCTTCCATTTATTCATTCCAGAAAACATTGATAAAGGGAGGGATTTTAATATCACTGATAATAGGTACCATTATCAGCACTCAGTAATGCACTAATAAGAGACCACCTTTATCATAACTTTTTAGCACTATTAAAGACATATTTATTAGGGATTTTTTAGCACTGATAAAATTATACATTCATAGAAAAATTATATATTATATAAAATGAAATCTAAATAAAAAAATATATATTTTGATATATATACATATATATTATTTTCAATAATTTGATTTATATATTACTAAATATTTCTTTACAATTAATATATAATATATTTTTTGAAATATTCTTCATAAAATAATTTAAAATTAATATCAATTAATAATTTTATAAATAATATGAACATCAAATAGTTATAAATTTTGATTTAGGTGTACATTTAGGCTCTATGAGATGTCGAATTGAATTCTGTGAATAGATCTACAATTCCTAAAACATAAAGAATAGTAACACTTATTTTTTATCATTAAAAAAATGCTAAGAAGGCCTCCAAAATTGAAATTTTAGTTGGGTTAACCTAATGTTTGAACATTCTATTGAATTTTAGCACCATTTATGATTGTTTTCTTTTTTTTCTATTGAGACTAAATTTATTCCATGGGGAAAAATTTATATAGATGTTATAGTGTTTAAGTTATAATATTTTCATACATTAGTGTTATATTCAACTAAATTTATACATATTTTTATATATTTACATATAAAAATAATATTGTATGAAAAATTATTTAAACATGTACCTGTAAAATTTATTGATAAATTTATCGACAATAAAAAAGTAATTCTAATCTATTTTATTTTAAAATAAAATGTATAAATTTATATATAAATCTATACAAATGTTTATATAATGTTCATATTTAAATATATGTTTGTGTGTTTTTCTATTTTAAAAAACAAATAAATATTTTTGTTTGTATTGTAATAATATGTAAATAAATATTAATATATTAAATTTATATATAAACACACACATATGTATAATTATATAAATATATATATATAATCTCACCCAGAAACATATTTTATAAATGTATTTAAAAAAATTATATATATATATATATGAATAAATATATGAATAAAATAGAGTTATATAAATATATATAAATAAATTGATATATCATTCAATATAAAAGAAAACAATATTGAGTAGTGGAAAGGAAACATGATAACTCAAGTGGAGGTCCTATGATTGAATACAAATGAAGGAAAACCTAGGTGACTGAGTGGGGTGTGGGTGAGAACTAATAAAGAATGGGTGGGATATTAGACACGAGATCTTTGATAATTCCATATTGGCTATTGTGGGTGATCATGGTTTAGGGTTGGGGGTGCAAGCAATGATTAAGGTTATAACTTGCAAGGGAATTTAAAAACCATTTTTTTGGTGCTGAAAAACTATAGTTCTATCAATCTTTTTAGTGCTGATCACTTTTGTGTTTATTAGTACGCACAAATCACTAAAAATTCCACCATCAATCAGTGATAAATAATATCTGATAAATTCTTCTATAATATAGACCTTTTTTTAGTGTTTTCCATTATTTGTTCTTTTCATCGCACTGAAAAAGATAATCTTATAAAGGATCTTACAACATCATTATGTTTTTAGTTCTTATAAAATCTATTTTATCCACATATAAATTCATGATCTGTCCAGGTGTTTTTTATAAAAAAATTAAAGGAATAGAAAAATAAAAAAACAAAAAAACAAAAAAACAAAAACACATTGATAAAAAATAAAAATCAAATTAATCATCACAATTTTTTATCAAAAGTGGGCGAAATTTACAAATTAATTAACTGAATATAAAATAAAAAATTATTCAGCATAACATTATTTTTACTATAGAATCATAAATCTAAACACTAGTTCCAAAATTACTAAACAAAATAAAACATGTGTTTGAATTTTTTAATATAATTAGATGACATATTTCAAAATAAATATGGAATGCATTAATCACATTTTAATATAATAAAATAAATAAATAAATTTTTATATTATGTTAAACATCGATAAATGAAAATAATCATTACTAAAAATTTGATTAAATATTTATACACACCAGGAAATAAATCTTATTTAATAATAGTTATTCATACACAAACCATAATAAATTGAATTAATAAATATTCAAAAATTTGTTTTAATTAATTACCAATATAAAAATACTTGTATTGGTTTATATCATTTTAGGTCGGTTGGTTTTATATAGTTTGGTTTAAAATGAACATTCCTTAATATTTATAGTAAAATGAAATATTATAATTATATTTTATTATTTAACATGAAATTTTATTATAAATAAGAAATATGAGATTATAATTATATTTTAATATGATTATGTTAGCTAATGAATTTATAATATTTATTTAATATGAAATATTATTTATTTATTAAAATAAAAGCCTAAAAAATAACTGTTTATGAGGAAGGTTTTCTAAATATTTTTTTTCACAAGTGAACTATCTTGGATAAAAAAAATTTGGAAACTAAAAGATCTAATATCATTTGGGTAAATATTTTTTTGTGAGATACACTAATGAACACACTAATATTAATCCATCCATTCATGTATAAATATATATAGAGATACACAAATCCATAGAAATATGAATGTATACCCGTGCACACACACATAATCCCACATGTACATACCAACATATGTACATGCGCACACGCAAGCACACACACTCACAAATTTTCATCATGTTTAATGTCTTTTAAATAAAACACAAACACAAATTGTTATTTTCTCATTCTATCTTTTTAAAGAGATTATTTTTTCCATTTGTTTTCTCTTCTTCAGAAATGACATGAAAATAATTGAATAAAATTTACCATTAATAAAAAAATTAACCATTTATAATTAATTTTAATTTTAATTTACAATCAAAAATTCAACTAAAATTTATAATTTTTTTATTGCATTTAAATTATAAAATAAAAATTCATCTGATTGAGAACATTATTCCTAAAAATAATAAAATATAAATAATTTATTTTATGTTTGAAAATCCAAAAAAATGAAAAATATAGGAACCATAAATGAAGAAATAAAACATAAAATTGAGAAAATAAGGATGTTTTAATTGGGAAAATGTTTTTATACATGGTTTTAGAGTATGATATCATTGCAAAAATTGAGTGGGTTACAAGGAATATTTATTATCCTTTCTAATTGTTTTGATTTGATGAACCTCCCAATTGTCCTTGAATTTTGATTTTTGTTTTTTCTAATTAAAAATAATATTTTATGTGTTAATATTTCACAAGTCATGCATATTGCCAATAATGAATAATTATTTTGATATGTGACTCACATGTTTTTTATCACGTGTTCTAATTTTTATAAAATAAATTAAATGATCCAAATTTCTCATATGTTTGATATTTTCATGTTTTAACTATGAATATTCACACACATATATAGATTTTACATATTTCATGGTTTTTATAGTTTTTATTTACATGATGTGTTTATATATTTAATTGTTTTTATATTCCATGTATTAATTATATGTGTATTAATTTTTTATAATGGTATTTTAATTTAGTTTTAAAAAGGTTATTTATATATTTTAGGTTAAATATATATATATATATATCAATATATTTACAAAAAGTATAATCTTACATGCACATATAGATATAATTTATCTTAGACTATTGGTAGAACTCGTCAACTTCTCCTATACTTTATTCCCATATAGTATATTGAAGATAGAAAAAAATATATCACTACCCATATACTTTTAAAAATGAACTTTGGCCCTTTTAAATGACTGACCACTAGATGAGACCAGATATAGGGGCCGGGTACCACAAGAAGAATACTTGGAGATGCCCCATTTTTTCTTATCCACCTCATTAACTACTTGTAAGTGTTACACTATATTGGGATAATAATATGTGTTATCCCATTTGATAATAAGAAATATCAGTTTCCATCCCCATTGATGTAGGTCACCCTGACCAAACAACATAAATAAATCTGTCTATATTTTTTTTGTTTCTCTTATTTTGAGAGAATAATCTTATATGAGAGTGAGTATTCTAGAAGATAAGCTTGTATCAAAGTGGGTCACTTACCTAGAGATGAAATAATTGGAATTTTACTATCCCCACTTCTAATATAGTGATGTTGTGTGCTACAACCCTGCTATCTATCCTCTTCAATACCTTTATGCTATTGTCTTCAGCTCTAGTATCAATCAATTCTATGGCCCATAAAACTAAGGTTATTCTATTCCACACACGATTTAGTGATTTTTTTGTTCTCCCATATGTAATGTCTGATTTAATAAGGTACAATTTCACTTAAAAAATTGAAAATGTATTTTGTCTGTATGCTTGGAAGATTATCCATTTAATGGGACATATGAGAAAAAAAATAAATAGAGATATGTATGCATTATCTGGTGTGGTATGGAAGATAATTTAAAAGTGAGGGGGGGGGGGGGTTTGAATTTTTCATTTTGTTCATGTGAAAGTCAAAAAATATGTGTAGTAATTAAATTGTACATATGAATGTGAAAAGAGAATTTTTCTTTAAAAAAGAAGTGGTATGTTCATGGGATATATTTTTGAATTATTATTCCAATTCAATATTTTATTAAATTTATGTAATTAAATAGTCAACAATATTATTTCTACAATTTTAGATTCATCGGATTCATTTTTTAGGAATTCAATTATTTTTTTAATGGAGAATATCCATGCATAAATTAGTACCACTACACTCAAGGATTCCATTACAAATAGACATTCTAAGATGAATAATATTTTTAGACATATAATTATGGTCTCTAAAACCAAATTTGTAGTGGAGAAATTCTACTAGAAAAATAACTTCAATATGGGTCACTATGATGTTTTGTATGAAAAAAATAATAGGATTTAGATATCACCTTTAAATAAAATACCACAAAAATATTTGATGGTGATTTGAGGAGTCTCAACCATCATGATTATGGTATGATATAGGTTTTTTGGATAGTGATCAGAAATACAGTGTGATTTGGTAGACCTCTTTACAAATATAATTGAAAATTGTGGAGAAAAATTACATAGAAAAAACCATTAAAAACCAAATCTACCTGAAAAATAAATTGTTTACATTTATAAATAATTGAGGTATGTCCATAATTTATCACCAAGGATGTTTTAACAAAATCTTGTTGGATTTTAAATGTTTGGATGTAATTATTATAGATTAATATAAGGCTCTAAAATTGATGAAATATCCATTAAAGAGTTATGATAATCTCACTTCAACATTTATATATGATAATTTTGAAGTAATATATTTTGATGTATCAAATTATTTGTATAAAAATAAGTATAGGTGGAAGGAAATGTAAGACTATATGAAATATAAATTAGTTAAATTGGTGGTATGTATAGGAAGATCATCTTGAAATAATCTTAGATGATTCATATGATGTAAATCAATATCGTAGTCAAGAGGTGAGTCTAGGTATAGGTGTCCAATAGAAGATGACTACACATACTATCATAAAAAAAGGTACTAAAAGGATTTCCCAAATATTGGGAAATATAAGGAAAACATTCTATAAAAACTTTGGATGTTTAAGATAATTCTTTCCTTATTTCCCAGATGATCAACCATTCAAAATGTTGGATTCTTGATTCTATATAGGAATTGAGATTGATTTTTAAGCCTCAGAGAGTTTGATGAAGGTTCAGTGTTTATGGGTAATAATAACATTATCCACATGAGAGTTATTATAATAAAATAGGTGAGGAGTCATGATGGTAAAACTTGTTTCCTTTTAGATGAATGATATGTTCCAAAATTAGAAAATAACCTCACATCAGTTGGATTCTTGGATAATATTTATTACCGGATTAATGTTTAAGATGGATCCATTAATGAAATCAATGGATCATTCCTTGAAATGAAAGGTACTGATAATGATAATTTGTATTATTTTAATATTTACATTATTATAGGTGGAGCATCTGTATCAGAAGAAAATGATATAAGAAATTGTAAATCGTGGAATCTTAGACTCAGACTTACTAAAGAGAAGGTCATGAAGATTTTAGTAAAAAATGGGCTTTAAAAGGTTCCATGATATATAAATTGTACATATACATGAATTGAGTAATAGGAAAACTTACAAGAGTCATTTCCATAACTAAAAATGATTATAAGGAAGGAGAATTTGACTACATCAATACTAATTTATGGGGACCATTGAAATATGGTTCATTAAGATGTAATAATTATTTTTTCACATTATTGACGACTACTCATGATATGATAAGTTATATTTTATGAAGAATAAATATGAGGTGATGGATATCTTATTTATATAGAAGAAGATAATTTAAATTTTATATGAAGAAAAATAAAAATACTTAAATCATATAATAGTGGAGAATACACATCAGATATGTTCAAGAAGGTTTGTTTGGATGATGGAATTGTGTGACACTTTACAGTTCCAAGAATTCCACAATAAAAGTGGATATTAGAATGGATGAACTATAGACTCATTAACATGTAGTGGGATATTTATTCTTAGTATTTTTTTGAAAAAATAAATTTTGGAATAATAATTGTTACATGAATGAAAAAATTTGGAATCATTTCATTGATTGTATGATTTTTTTTGGAAAATTTAAGTAGAGGTGCTGCTGGGTGAGAATATTTTAGATTATGATAGAGTTCATATGATTGGTTTCACTACCAATTTTTTCATGACCAACTAAATATTGGATCCAAGAGTGAATATCTTTTTATTCTTTACATCTAGTAATGGTGGAAATGATTTTAGACTATTGGATCTAGAAGGGAATAATATTCATAAGAGTCAGGATGTTACATTTGATTAGTTAATGATAGTGAAGTAAATAATTATTGAAAAGATAGGGATGAATCATTTTAAATTTATGTTAGTAAAATTCCACCACTAACTAATCTAAATATATAAGAGACTAAGTATTGTGATTATATGTATTTTCTAATTGAGTAAAAATTAGTACTATAGAAAGATGCCTATCATCATGAGAGTATCACCCCTGGTAGATATAACACAATGGACCATATTGAGAATTTTCATGTATGGTGATATGGTTATATATATTCTCTTTCACTATTTGATAATGATGTCATTGATAAATATCATGTTTTTTATGATAGAAAATAAAAAAATCAATAGAATTCAGCTAGATAAGATGAAATTAATACCCTATATCAGAATCATACATGGGATCTTTTTCCACCTCAAATGGATAAGAATTCAGTTACGTTGATCTCATTTTAACCTTGTTTTGAATTGTTCAATATATCTCATACATTAGATGACTATGTGAACATGGAAGAAAATAACAATCATTTTTGATAATATGTTGAAATTAAAAATTTATGTATAGATTTTTGATGACTAACCAAAATATATCACATACTATATCCTTTTAGTGGATGGTGGGTGACTATTGGGGATAAATAGCCACCAGAGGAGATCTTCTGCAGGGATTTGGTTCCACTCGAAGAATACTTGGAGCTTTCCCATTTGATCCTTCACCACCTTTTAGACTATTCATATGGGTTCCACTATATGGGAATTGTAATATTTGTTCTCCCAATTGATAATAATAAATATATTCTTAATTCTTTAAAGATGCAGGTTTACTAGACTGTACCAAATAAATATTTTCTTTCATATATCTGATTTTTTTTATGAATGCATAAATGTATGTGATAATGAGGCATCTTCAACACATTGATTCACCAAAATTTTCCATGCACTACAACACAATATTTCTCTAGTATCATATGAATTTTCCTCCGTGACTAGTTACTTTACTTCATGAATGGTAGTAGTAACCCATTTTGATGGCAGTAGAGGGGATCAACTCATCTTCCACATGGAAAGTCATTAAACCACCTCTCCTATTCTTGAATGGTTGTGGATGAAGAAGATTACTATGAACTAACATGCATGATTTCATATTCTTTACCGACAGTAGAGAATAACGCGATGCTCTATAACCATTCACATATAGCAGACACTCGACAAGAAAACAATATCATGTTTTGGTGATAAAAACTCCTTGCTAGTCAAAAGAATTCTAGCCTTCATAATAGTGGTATCTGTTCTCTACATCGATGGTATCATAATCACTCCACATTTATTTTTCGTGATTTTAACAAATGTTTTATAGAATTTATGCAACATGATGTTAAAATTTTTTTGGGTCTTAATTTTTTTAAATCATTATTGGTCTATGAGATTTCTTTGAGTTTTGAAAAGATGTATTTAGTGTTGTTTTTTCTTGTTCATTATTTCAATAAAAATACATGACATTTGTTACATTATATTCGGACATAATTTATGTTCCATTTTTTGTTTATTTGTATTGTTCAATATTTAATATCAATTTGTTTTGGAATATTTTCAAAATTTTAATCGCATAATAAATATATTTATATTTTATTCAAGAATTTAGAATGTATTATTTAACTCATAAAATATTATTCTAATATTTTTTTAATTATATATCTGGATCAGTATCAGTGGTCTATTTGATTTTTTTGACTCATTATAATTATTCAAATGATGTTGATCATGACTAATTCCTAATTGGTGATTACTTGGTAGTTTTGAATCTAATCTCCTTGGAGATCCAAGATAGTCTCTAGATTTATCCTAGAAAATATATACTATACATATTCTATAAATATAGGAGTAACCCCTATGGCTCAAAGAGTAATAAGGGAAATTGAATATTTCCTTCATATTCACATGGAGAAAATCACTTTGGTTTGTGTTTTTCTTGGGTGTTTATGTAGTATTGTGATAGCTACAGTCATTTTTAAAACAATGTTTTTATTTTTTGGTATATGATTTTTTATACCGGTTGAATTTTGTGAAGTTCCCATTAAACCCCATAAAAGTGGATATTTCTTGAAAATAAAAAAAATATTTTGGGAGTAAATTTTTAGAATATATATATAGGGTTCAAAGTATTATTGGAAGTAATGAATATAATTATGACATTATTATCATAAAAAATTTCCATATTACTAAAAGTAAAAAAAAGTTATTATACTCTATGAACCATCATGTGATCCTATATAGTCTGTTTACCATTCCAAACAATATATCAAGGACTATAACTAAATTTCATTGACTACTGCACCCTTGATGAGATGAGCTGTTGCAATAATCAAAAACTTGTACCCGTGTTTCAATTTTATATTTATTTTGTTCAAGTTTCAATTGTTTGTAACAATAATTATTGTATCAAACATATGGTTTAAATTTATTTTTTTGATTTTAAATAAAAAATAATTTCATTTCTTTGGTTTTTGACTTCAGTATTTTCAATTAATGTAAATATTTTGTTTTTTAGTCTCAGATTCTAATGTAAGGACCTTTTTGGCGGTGACTCCCTCTGTCTAATGTAAGTTTGGTAATTGAGTTGTGACTCTCCATATAAAATTCATGTTTGTTGGTATTACTTCAAATATAAAAATCAATTTGTAATTAGGTTATTATTCTCCTTTATAAATTATTATAGTTTACAAAATATCTCTCATAGAGTAGAGTGGTACAATAGTAGAGTAGCTCCACTTTGGACCAAACTACTATAAATATTTTCTCTATGATTTGTATTATTTTTTCAAATAAAATTAGATCTATTAATTATATATTATAATTAATTTAAATAATTAATCATTCTATTATAATTTTTAATATGGTCAATTCACACCCCTCTAGACCATCGACCATTAACCTATCTGACCTAACAATTAGAATCAAAGGTTTAATAAATTTAGAATTTTTAGTATGTCTCTGTTATTATTTGTGTGATGACCAATTTATAGACCTTATATTATGAAAATAGTGATTATTTATTATCGTAGGAATAAATAAAAATTTTGGGTGGACACCTCAGAAACCTACCCCTTTGGATGATATATATTATGGTTACTAGAAAACTAGAATTGAAGATTACCTAAAGCAATAAAAAATTAATCCTCTGATGAATATTGCAAAAAAATTAAAATTTCATGATTATAATCCTAATACACATACATGAAATTACATAGGAAAATATGTTTTTAATTATACATTTATGAATACTCTATATTGTTCTATCTACAGAAGTGGTTTTTGTGATGTATCTACATGCAAGATAGCTCATGATGAAATATTTCACAAGTAACACATTTTGGATCTAATAAGATGAGTTGAACCAAACATATAATGATCTGTGTGGAGTACTGAGAAGTTAAAATAGGTTAATATGAGATATTAAACAAGTTTTCTAACTGGGTTTCAAGAATAGTGAATGGATTGAAATCTATTGGAGAAATTTTATAGAATCGTTCACTTTTTGAAAGAGTTTTTGAAGAACTACCAAACAACTAGAACACATATAAGTTTTTTATTTATGATATTGTGAAATTAAAATAATAAAAATTAGGTGAACTCATTGGAACATTATTATAATATAAAAATTGTGTTGAAGAATATTGTAGAAGAAGAGGCTTCAAAAAAAAGGTTTTTCTTTCAAATCCCATATGAATGTTTTTGGTAACCATTTTGAATCATAGGAACATGAAACAATTAAATTATAAATAAAAAATATATGATAAGGTTTTTATAACATTATTTAGTGTAAGAAAAAAATATAATATGTGTCCTTGTAAATATCAACAGAGTATTTAATATAAAAAGTAGAATATTACATATAGACCGGTTGTAACCTTTTATGAATGTAGAAAGATGGGTCACATCAAATCATATTATCCAATTTTGAAATAATAAGGGAGAGATAATAAGTACATAAATGAATTGGGATATTCTAATCATTTTAGGGGGAGTTTCATTTAGGTATCTAATTACAGAAATTAATTATGAGGTAGGAAAGAGTCAACCATCCTATGTTTTATGGATGTAAATAAAAATGAGGTTTGTAAAAATTTCAATTTTATTTATTATATTTATGATTATGGTTATAACTTTAATGAGTTTTATGAAGAAAATAAATATCATCACAAAGGAGTTTTAAGAGTTATTGAGCTGTATTAACAATTAAAAGAAGAAAAATAATATGCCTTCTAAGGAAAATAAGAATGTAAAAAAATGATGCTCTTGTGAATGAAAATATAAATAATTTTACATGTTTTAAAGGTATGATCTATGGTGATTTTGAGTATATTCAGATGGTGAATGATAATCTTAGAATTTAAGTTGTTTGACTAAAATACATGTTATAAAATACTTTTCATTTAAAAGAAAAATATGAAAATATTGTTCCAAATATGAAAGCAAATAAAGATAAAATTGGATTTAGTTATAATCTATAGATTCCAAAGTTATAAAAAAATTCATTAAATTAAAAATTATACCTGAAATGTTTCTTCTATTACATGCTTTAAGAAAATCATAGACACATGAAACACCGATTTTTTATAAATAACTTATTCTTTCAGGATAACCACCTTAAGAAAATCATGGACACATGTAACACCGATTTTTGTTATTCCTAACTCATGACTGGAGACCTACCAAATTTCTTATGTTATAATAAATGTGATGGAGGCTTTGTCACTTTTTTAGATAATTATGAAATCAATGATTAAGGTTTTGGTGAAGTAAATATTTCTAATTTTTTTAATTTATAATTTCATATATGCTGAATGACTTAAGAAAAATATATCTTAAATATCGTAACATTTCGATGATGGGTTTTATGTCATGTTCATTGATGATAAATGTTTAATTTTTAAATATAATTATTTTATATTTTATTCTTTTGAAAAGGAATTTTTTATTCTATTAATTTCTTGGATCTACATAATAAAAATGTCAGGTGTCTTAATGTTATAGAAACATATGATATTCTTTGGAATATAAATATTTGAAACTCTCATTTATAAATGATACTAAATTTAGCTAATCATGGACATGGTCATGATTTACCAAATATTAAGGTAATAAAATATATATTTTTGATTCATGCCTAAAAGGTAAGTAACAAAAGTAATATTTTTAATATATCATCCGTGTTTCTACTTCTATAAATCTTTAATTTTTTCATCTATTTTTAGTTGGTCCTAATAAAATATATATATTGGGTGGTAAGAAATATTTTATTATTATTATTATTATTGAATTAATTATATTTAAAAGGCTTTATTTATTGTCACATAAGAATGAAATTATCGAAAGATTTACTACTTTTTGTAAGAAAGTTAAAACTGTAAAAGGTTTTTTTAATTATTTACATTAAAATAGATAAAGGAGGTGAATTTCATATTATAGTGTTTGATATATTTACTAATGATAATTGGGTTTCTCATAAATTTTTCTCCTATAAACCCACTAAAAAATTATGTTGTATAAAAGAAAATATACCTATTTAAGATATGTATTGAACTTTTCTTAATGGATATGAAATTCCTCAGTATTTTTTTGAAGAATTTTTTAATAATTAATTACATGTGTTGAATAGATTTTATATTATAACCCTATTGAAGAAAACTATTTATGAATAGTATAATTGTAGAAAACAAAAGGTCACTTATTTTAATTTTTTGGTTTAAATGTATTTATCTTAAATATGATCTATAATTTTGACATGTTTAATGCTAAAAGTGTTGGAGGTATATTTATTTTTTATTATTCTAACAGTAAATCTTATAGATTTTAAAATAAGTATACCATGAAATTTTAAGAATATGTTCATATATATTTTGATGAATCTTGTGATGCTCAAGAATCAATTTTGGAAAATGTTGTAGTTAATGTCTGGGATTATAGTTTTGGTGATGAAATACCTATAGATAATGTACCCATTAAAGAGTGTAATTTTATTTTAAATAAAATCATATATATTTGAGTATGCATAAGGATAATTATTTGGATAATTTTATGGGAATTTTGGTTCCAGTATAAAAACAAGAATCTATACATTTAACTTTATTTCAAACTCTATATTTATTTCTGATCACACTCTAAATAATGTTACTGATTATTTAAATGATCAAAACTAGTTAGTTTAAATGAAATATGTTATTTAAGTTTTTTATAAATAATGTTTTCTCTTTATTTTAATTTATTAGTGACAAGATGGTAATTAGAACTAAATATATTTTTAAATACAAGTTGAATGAATATGGAAATATTGTCAAAATTAAATCCGAGCTTGTTTCCTAAGGATACTCTCAAGAAGAATGTATAGATTTTGATGATTCATTAACATCAATAGCTAGAATATAAGATATTATAATCTTATTAAATTTTAATTATCTTAAATGTTTTATGTTATATCAATTTAATGGTAAAATTTATTTCTTAAATGGTTATATATATAGAGAAGAATATGTTAGACAACACCTTGCTTTATTAGTACTTATTTTTGGATTGAAAAAGGTTTTCATTTTCTCAATTCTACATTATAGAAATGGGAAAGAGAATATTTGGTTGATTTTTTTTCTAATTTCATAATTTCTCACTATAGTTGTCTAAAGTAGAAAAATTATAATACCCGAGAGCCTACTATTGCATGTAAACATCATATCCTTGAATATAAAAAAATGTGCACTCTGAATAGCCATTAATGAAGAGTATATTTATATGTTTCATTTCTAAAAGATTGAATATAATTTTTAAAAAATAAACTTTATATTGGAACTCCTTATAAACAACATTCATAATATTATATTATGGAATTTTTCCAAAATTTTTTATTTTAAGGGAAGAGTGAAAACTATAATATTTAGAAAACAATTAATCATTATTTATTAGATTTAGACATACAGTATATTAAAATATTTTTAATGGTCAAATACATGTTTAAGGAGTAGAAATATATGTTTTTTAAAATACTATTATTTAATTATAAAACCTATATTTGACATTTTGTGAACCTAAATAATATTTTCAAGTAAAAGGCAATGTTTTTGGTATTTTATTTTTATTAATTATATTTGTTTTTGAAAAAAGAAAGTTTTTGATTTGTTTAAAAGTCAAATAAAATTTATTTGATTTATAATAAAATATTTCATGTAATGAAAATTAAAATCATTGTTATGTTTATTCTAAACGTAATTTTTTTGTTTGTAAAAGTACAGATTTTATAAAAATGGGGTTTGTGCATCAAAATGTTAAAATTAATTTATGTCTTCCCTACACAAAATAATTTTATTCAAAAAGTAGAATTTATATTTATGATAAATATATTTAAATTTATTTAATATTTCAAATATTATATTTAGTCATTCGAAATAAATTAAATTTATTAAAGATCAATTACTCTATGAAAAGTTAAAAAATTGTTTTTAAATAATTAATTTTATATCTATTATATAAATTTAATTTAAATTAATTATACTAATATATTTTAAATTATGACCCTAATATAATTTCTAAACATATAAAAAATCTATAAACACACATTCAATTAGTAATTAAAATTAAATATGAATAAAAAATGCTTAATGTATTAAAATAAATTTTTCTATAAAAATCTTTTTCCTATATATTGTGATTTAATTTAAAAGTTAATTTCCTCATATTTAGAAGTTGAATTAGATAAAATGGAGTCCATATTTATATTCATAATGTCTAAAAATTTTAAGAGGGGTAATCTGATATTTTTAGTAACAAAATAATTAGCATGGTTAATTTTTAATCAAAATTAACATGGGTAAACTTGTTAAATGAAGTATCATAGATTTTTAATAATTAAAAGATCACTTAAAACATATATAAATACTTTTTAGGAATTAAATTCATCCCCAAATGTATTTAAATCCATTTATCCACCTAAATAACCTATCTTACTGAATGCACCTAACACCGATGTGATTCCATTCTTACCCATTACCTAGCATTAGTTTCCATGAAATAGACTATCCTTTTCACTTATAAAAGGATCTCAATCCCACCTATTATTTCATCCCTCCCCATCAGAAAGGAAGTTATCATAAATTTACCTTCCCTATTCCTTTATAACCCCCTAAGGAGTTCCAAAGGTTCTACAGATTTCTCTAAATTATTAAGAAGATACATTTCTTGTTAAGGGATTCCAATAATTTCCATTCAGTTTAAATTTGAATTATTTTGTTATAATATCATTTCCAAATATTTTACCAAATTTATTTTAATGGTATTGTCCCCAAATTTATATGTTGTTAATGAGGTGATACTGATCACCTCTCATTATAGCTTCTTTCCTATGATTTTATTATGTCGATATATGGCCTCTCATTAAACCCTTTCAATATTAAATTAAGAACCATTATTTTAATTTAATAATTCATGTGATTATATGGAATTATATCCCATTATATATATCCAAAATGACATTTAATCTCATTTAATCCTTTTAGAATGGCATAATAATGCTATAAAATCATCTAATTTTAGAAAATAAATATTTTATGTATTACCTAATAATGAAATCCCTATCTTGATACTAGCAAGGGGATGCACTTATTTCATAGATGCACTTTGGGTTGAACACTCCGAAAAGGGTTTGTGGAATAATTGCACCACCCATCACCCAGATGTCTAGTGATTAGGCTTAAGATTACACACTTTGATGCACACTCTGAATGGATATGTTTTGGAATATTAAGATGCACATTATAAAAATTGGTGAAGGAATTTCCTTCAATTTCTATGTATTCATATGAGTGAAAAATCTTGTATTCAATTAATATATTTTATTTATAACCCAACACTTTGAAAGTACCCATATCCACCAACTAATATTTATTTTATTGAGATGAGTACTTCCTTTTACATTGATAATACCCCATATTTTCTATGTTTATTATTTATTTATTAACCACCCACCTTCTCTCTTCGGATGGGATATGATCATGTTCTCCCTTTTATTGACATGGGAAAAAATTATTATTATTTATTATATTGTCATTCTAATATGTGTGTTTATTGAAAAGTTGAATATGATTTCTATCCATCATCCTTATCTTTCTGGATGGTCTATGATCATGTTATCCCTTTTATTTACATGGGGAAAGGTATTTGTTTTTCTCATAAGAATTTTTTAATAAAGATGATTATTGGAAATTAGAGTATATTTTGTTTAATGATACACCTTTATTAGGATTAGTTAGGATCTTCTTGTCAATTTTATTGAAATTGGGTAAAGTATTTGTGTTCGATATTTTTATTCCAAAATGTTTAATTATTGGAATATTGATTATGTATTGTTTAACCATCCAAATTTTTTTCTTCACATGGACTAGAATAATGTTGTCCCTTTTATTGACATGGAGAAAATTATTGCAATTCCATATATTGTTATCCCAATAAACATGATTATTGAAAAAAGTTTATCATGAATTATTTATTTATTTTCTTGAATGAATAAATCCTTCAACATAAAAAGGTGATAGGTGGGGGCTGAAATTATATAACCCCTAAATGCATCAGAAGTTTTCACGAGATAAACATTTTTGGGTATTTTGGTGTATTCCAACCCTGAATAAGATGTTTAATTGATGATAAGATCATGATGTCTATGACTGTGTTTTCATGGATTTTTGTCTGGAATTAGTTATTTAGAATTATAAATTTCATCACTAAGTAAATATCAATTATTATCCACATGATCTATTTTTGTTTACTGCTATCAATGGATGTATTATGCTATCATTTTCATCTAATGATGGAAATATACTGTTTATTTATTATTTCAATATCATTAATGAATTTTTTATGCTATGATATCATCTCTTATATGATACTCCTTTCCGAGAATCTGAGATCACCCTTATTTGTTTTCCCATCAACATAAAACTAATAGGATAACTATGTTTAAATTTTGAGTACATAATTAAAGTGATAAGAATGTTATCCCAATATGTTAATGTTTTTTCCTATGTTTTAAAATGTAATGTATATTTGTATGGGGTCTACCGAGACTACAAAAATGTTTGATCATATAGAATGTATTATAGTATATAACAACTAGATCTGAGTTCTTGTAGTTCTGGAGGTCATAGGTTGTATCAAAATTTTTTTCATAGGAACTTTAGGGACTAGACATAGAATACCCAAGTTTTATTAAACAAGTACTATGAAAAGCACTTAAGATATATGGGGAAAACTCTAGGAAACATAATTATTTTCTATTCAATATCATGATCTAATTACAGATACTTCATTGTTAATATATGGAGACTAATAGAAGAAATTATAAACGTATCAACACCCATAATTAATGTAGAGATATCCCCCATAAGCAATTTAATAATGGTAGTGTTGAGGGTAATTATATCAATAACATAGTAGGGTAGTTGAGCATAGTTATACAAAAAATCTGAGTCACATAGAGAAACCAATTGGGCCCTGACATTGTGTAATTATGTTGAACCACTCCAAGGAATAATATCCTCAACCATTCAATGGAACTGATAATCCATTGGTATATGATCAATGGATCAAGTCTCTATTTAAGATATTTCCTACTACAGGATATAGTGATAATGAAAAATTCATGATGCTAGTTTATCATATAAGGGGGATGCAGAGAAATATTGGACGCTAATTCAAAACACTAATGATGATGATGGTATAAAGAGCATGGATTGAGAAAATTTCAAAGAGATATTATATGAAAAATATTATTCTTAAGATCAAAGAGAATAAATTTAAAGGTTGTTCATCAATCATAGAAATACAGAGGAAATTATTATTGATTATTAAGTTGACATTATAATGTTCAAAAGACATGTTGTATACTATGTATATATATTATAATAAAATATTGATCATATATTTTATATAATAAATAAATTACATTAAATGATGTTTTTCTTTATAATATTTTCATCATTTTAAGGTATATTTGCAAGTTCCATTAAGGAATAGAAGGAGTTACCCAAGGCATATTTCCACAAATGATATTTATAGATGAAGTGGTCTACTATGATCTAGAGAAACAAAAACATATAAAAGAGTAAGAGATACACTATTAATTAATAATAAGGAAATAAAAAGTATAGAATATATAAATTTTGTATTAAAAATAAATTTTAGTATTTATAGAGTAATTACCTAGTAATCCAACTAAGCTTGTAATTTAGTTTTTTATTGAACTCATTATTAGTGGAAGACACATATAAAAACTCTATATATAATGGAATCAATGGTGGTGGATGAGGTTCTTAATATGTGCATAATGATTCTTATAGGTTATTTAGTATAAAAACCATTTTCAACTAATATTTTTTATGGATCAAATACTTTATTCCAGAGTTTTTGTCTGATTTTTATGTGTTTCAAGAGAAAGAATTAATCTAGGATGATTTTGAGGAAAAACTAAATATCCATGATATGTAATTTATATACACATTTCTTGTAATTTTCCATGAGATATGACCCATGCAACCATAGTACACACCCATGTCATGGACTAGAATTTACACAATTTGTACATTTAAAAACACACTCTATAGTCCCATTCCATAACTGGTTCATGTTATAATAGATGAAAAATGCCATGTATGTTATCCCCAAACACATTGTAGGTTAATATTATAAAAATATAGAGGAAATACACTTAATTTAGGGTTGAATATTGAGGGGATAGGTGTTGTAACTCTATTGATTTTATCTCTCCCTGAAGCCTGTAGATGTTTTACTGCTTTCTCATTAAGTTTTAATGTGATTTTTATATTCTCCACTTTTACACTCATATCCATGGTATTTTTTCTGTTTTTAATGTATCCACATACCATTAAAAATTTACAAAAGAGTAATTTATACATGATGGAGTTATAATTAGACTATGGGTGTGTTGCAATTGAATTTTGGGTATGTTATCTCATATTGTGATTCTAGTTTTATAAATACATTAATGATTTTATTTAAAAATGAATGGGTTGTGTCATATCAGATCAAGAATACAACATATGAAAAAATAAAGGATTTATAATGGAAGGATAATTACTATTAGGTTAGTACACTAACACATTCTTTTTAAGTGTTGTTTCAACCATGTTTTTAAGTAACTGATTACCAGATTAAGGAATTGATTTCCAAAATGCATAATTATCTATTATCATACAATCATATAGTAATAATATTTAACCCAAATGGTAAAATATTTATTGAATAATTTTAATACTAATTAATATTTTTTGATTAGTCCAAATTGAATTTCAACCATGACATGCTTATTTTATATATTTTCTTATAAATTTTCTGCTTCAAACTATTTTTTACAAATGAATTCAATTATTTCAACATGTATCTTTAATTTGGATGGATAGTTTATTGATTCTCAACAACTTTATTTTATATTTTATTCTCTATTCGTTACCTATGGGATCAACCATAACTTTCACTCGCTACCCGTTTAGTTGTTTTTGGGAACTAATTTGACGGATATTAGGATGAGCGTGAAACATTATTTTAATGTGACTAATATGTTCATAATTATTCATATCTTTTATTTATAATAAAACAAATTTTCAATAGATATTTATTAATTTATGTATTTAATGATTTAGTTCAGTAATTATGGAAAATTTCTTAGTTGCTTCTACAGAAACAACACATAGATGATGAATCTGAAAAAAATATACATGGAATTTAATTTATAAACATAATCCATATTATTTTTCATGATACACATTCTGAACAACTAAAGAACACTCCCATGTTCTAGACCAAGCATTACACATCGTGTATATTTTATAAAACATCATGTACTCCTATTCCATAAGTGGTCCATGTTGAATGTGAGGATACACGCCATGTATGTCGACACAATATTCTATGTCGCTTAATAATTTTTAAATAGAGTAGCATCCCTATAAATTTTGGGCTTTCTGTTGAAGGGGGAGGTGCTGCTACTCTAATGATTTGATCTCTCCCAAAAGAATATAGGATATTTAATTCATTTTCATCTAATTTTAGGGTAATTATTCTCTTATACCCTATTCCTATCATATACATGGTAGTGTTTGAGTTTCTACAAAATCCTCACACCATGACCATGGTCATAATAGGGTAATTTGGACATGATGGGGTTGTAATTAGACTGAGGGTTCATTGTAAATGTATTTCAGGTGTGCTATCACTTATTGTGATCTTTTTTCTATAATTCCTTTAATTATTTGATCTCTAAATGCATCAGTAGTGTCATATCAAATCAAGAATGACACAACTGGTAAAAACTAAAGGTGTTATAGTGGGAAATATCATGACCATTAGGTAATTCTACTTCCAAATTATTGATAAAGGTATTATTTCAACCATGTTTTTATGTAATTGATTATTGGATAAAGTAATTGATTTATAGAAGGAATAGATATCTATTATCAGTTAATGATATATTAAGATGATTTAATCGCCTGGGAAAACATTTTTTATAGATAATTTTAATACTAAGTAATTCTTTTTTGATAACCCTTAATCAAATTGCAACTTTGAAACACTTGTTTTATATATTTTCTACTCCTATTTCTAATTCCAATTGTTTTGAAAAATTAATTTGATTATTTTTTATCTTCTCTTCTATTTGGATTAAAAATATACTAACATTATCTGACTTAAATCTTAATTTTTTTTCTCCATTCATTTTTTATGGGATCATCATAGACTTCCACTAGCTTCCCAATAAGTTAGTCTAGGGATCTAATTTAAAAAATCAAATAATCAGAATTCCATATTTAGGCACCATTATTGGTCTAATCAATGGAAAGAAACATTGTGAGTCCTGAGTTAAGGTTAGATTACTCATACTTTTTATTTATCATTTCTTATTTTTTTTTCTATACATCAAACTCACATCAAAATGGATGTGTATTTAAATATTGGTTAGTTTGATTCTGATAGAGATGATATTTATCTGTATGATGCAGGATTTCTGTAATCTTATTTAGAATAATTATATTAATTTATGGATGAAGGATAGAAATATGAGGATATCATATGTATACTCAAAACCGCACACTCTTATAATTTTTAAAAACTCCCTTGAATAACATTGATAGATTATTATCAATGATTGAAAGCTTCAACACCCGCCATTTGGAATAAACTGAATGGTTGGGATGATGTGTAAATGTGGTAGAGAAACATTATGAGGTTACTAGAAATATGGATAATTTAGTTGAGTATGAATCTGATTTTTCTTATTCTAATTCAACTATGTTAGTATATATTTATATAGACCAAAATTATTTGAAATTTAATTTTTTTGTAAATTAACTTTCAAACACTAAACTATAAAATGGGAATACTTAATTTCAAACTAGACCATAATTTTTCCAATTATTTAACATTAATCGCTCAATTGGTTTCTCACATGCCCTAGAGAGATATTTCAATTATTTTTTTTGTTTCAATCATTATATTGTAAGAACTCAAGGATTTGGAGGATACTAAAAACCATGTCAACTCTGATGTCCACATTCTAAATTTAACAGACATAGAGAAATGTTACTATAAGTCACCACCCATACCAACTATAGGGTTGAGAAATCCGTTTAGAGAGGAGGGTTTTTGACACATGGGGTAGATCACACAGAATATAATGCTCTAACCCCAGTTACCCAGAGTCAGTTTTTTTTACATAACATTGGCATGATACAAGGAATCATGTCTTGAAAGACCAATAAATTTAGTATTATTGCAAAACAAGATACATACATAAGTTCAGAATTACAACTTGAAAAGAAATACAACACTAATTTATTCCATTAGAAACATCCAAGACTCATACATTATTCCTACAAGTCACTCATAATTAACATCTTCATATCTTACGAAACTGAAACATAAGAAAGGGGTGATCTAAAATGCTCAGTAAGGGAAAGAAATACAGCATAATATAACATAAACATTAGTCATGGTGAATAATTAAAAACGCACGCATTTATGAATAATAATCAGGAACAATTTATGAGAAGAATATGAGCTGAGTAAATAATTCCATAATATAACATAGTCATGGTTTTTCTACTAGTTGAATATCTACATGAACCATAATTATTATTTTCATAATTAGGGAATTTATAATGCCATACATTTTGAAACGTTTTGTTAAGGCCTTAGCCAAGACGTCTAAAAATGATTTAGGCCTCAGCCAAAACCATATATCAAATTGGGAAAGGCCTCAGCCAATTCCACATCTAATAGTCTCATGATACCTACCGATGCACCGAGGAGCTATAATGGGTTCCACCCTTCACATACTAAGTCCAATACATTCCTCATAAGAAAAGGTTGAAACATATCATAAAAATCAAATTAAAATAAGCATAAAAAATGTCAAAACTTTAACCATAAAACATGAATGGAATAAAAATAACACATCCCAAGTAAAACATATCAAAAAACCTTCAATACAATATAGAAGATTTGTATCATAATAAATCATCTTCAAACAAGTTTAAAATACATCAATGGATTTTGACATATATGGAATGAAAACTATTTGAAAGAAATACCTCTTTCTATTTTGAAACCATTTACGAGTCACATAATTTTATAAGAAAACATTTATTTTGAAAATATTTTTATAATCTCGTAAGGGAAGCTTCAATGATGTTATAATGGAAGAAAATAGCCACACCCACCATATAAGTTAAAAAAACATTCTTACTTAATTTTGTCGAAAAGGTCATAAGTTACCTTGTTTGGAAAATAATAGAATGATTATTTTCAAAACATAGAAGTTCAAATAAGGGTATAAATTAATTTAAACCATAGTCTAGTAAATAGTAAAAATGTTTTGAAATTCATTTTTAAGAAAACATGGATGTGGATGATAAATAGGTTCTGGTGGAAACTTACATAAAAATAACCTCCGATAATAAAGAGATTGTGAAATTAATCCTTAAATTTTAATTTTCATTGGTCAATGGTATGTCAACCTACAGTATAACTGTTAAATAATTGTTATTAAATTATAAAGGAACTATATACATAAATATGATATCATATACGATCCTATAATATTTCTTTGTTAATAATATTTCAGTAGTATCATCATTTCAGGTGTTAACTGATTCGTTTTCCTATATATGCTTTCTTATGTAAGCCATTTTTGTTATGGATAGGATGTATTTGATTCATATAATATTGATATTATGTTCATAAACATTATTTTTAGTCATCAAATTAAAATTATTCTTGGATGGTTATGATGGGGAAATCAATCTCATTGCGTTCGTGGAGACGGTAATCCGTACGTACGCAAGAGCGACAATATCATTATATTGATGGTGAAATAGTATGTAATTGGATGGTATATCATATATAAAGAATCATTAAAATAGTATATTTATTATTTACATTTGTTATAATCATTATACCCATCAAAATAATTATGTGTTTGAATAACAAACTACTCCACGACGTGGAGACGGTAAGCTGTACGTACGCACGTATGGTGACTTGGTAATTTTATAGGATGGATAGATTAAAGAATATGGTTGTACCATATATCTAATAACATCAAAATATTTATTAGGTAATGGATTTATTATTTTGCAATGGAAACAAAAAATAAAGAAGAAGTGGAAGAAGAAAAAACTTGGAAGAGGTGATGACATATTTACCTCTTCTTTAGATTCTTCCTTTTGATTTGATAAAAAGGGATCCTTAGGTTGGATTTATGACCAAAGGAAGGCCTCTTCAATTAAGCGAGAAAATTTGGGAGGATATTTTGGCACTTTTTAGCAAATACAAATTACTTTGGAGGTGTTATTTTGAGAGAAGGGGGAGTTCTGTTTTATAAGAGAGGTGAGGGTCACTTTAGGAAAAGCTTGAAATATTATTTTATAATAAAATCATTTTCGGTTTCTAATGGATATAAAATGATTTATTTATGGTATATGGTGGGTATGGGTAGAAAACATCCCAAACAATTGGTTTTATACTGGTTTATGTTACCATATTAACATTATCCTTGAGATTTAACTCTTAGTTAAATAGTTTGACATTTATCATGTCTCTTTGTATGTTTATATTATATGGTTAATAAACCTACTATAAACATCCAATAAAATCCAAAGTGGTTAATTATTATTATATATAACCTTATCTATGTCTTTTTTTCCATCCTTATATTTTTATGAATATTATATCAATTAATAATAATGTATTATTTTTAAAAACTCAATTATGTCAATTTTGACACTATTTAGTATATGATTTTTTGAAAGTCATTAAAACTTTATCACTTCAATTAAAAATTATTTAACCAACCCTAACATGTCATATTAACCTATAAAATAAGTTTAATTTATTAAAAGTCTAAATTTACATTTCTTTGGATATTTATAATATCAATTATTTTAATATTTCATTAATAAGGTAATTACTGCATCATCATTGTGTCATTAATAAAATAAATTATTTAATGTCTAAAAATTATAAATAATAAACCATTATTTGGGAAATATTTTTATATTTCCAATTAATATTTTTAGTGGAATTTATATTTTGCATAACTGTATATTAAAAATGGTTTAGTTATTAAATTTTGAATTTAACTCTTTTCACTCTTCTTTAAATAAAATAATAATAAATAACCTAATTTAATGCAATTTAACCAAAGGGGGTAATATATTATTCCTAATGTTTTTTTGGTAGAATTATAATTATCCAATAGAATTAAGACATGTTTTAGGGTAATTATGATATCATTTTTACCATTAATTACCCAATTTACTTTTTTACTCTAGTAAATAAAAGTCAAACATTAATATTCACCAAAAAATTATTTTCATCTTATTGAATAAAATTTTATGTATTGATATTAACTATTTTTCTCAGATTTTTGAAATTCAACTCATAGAAGCGGTAAAATTAAGTTTTATTTAAATTTTCAAATGGTCCTTGAAGGTGGGTAAAAGACGGTAAAAAGTTCAATAAAAATTTTATATATCTAAAATTATTATAAAATGACTCCAATGAATTAAGTTGAAATTATATAGGGATAATGTATATATTTTTACTGAAAATATTTTTAATTAAATACATAATTATTTAAATAAAAAGTCAGTTTAAACCAATAACGTAGTGTTTTTCACTATTCATCAAAAATTGAATGTTTTTAGAAAAATACCAATAATTCTCTATAAGCTAATATCGATATTCTAAATTCAAAAATGAATTCCATTTTTAAAAATAAAATTTATAAAATTTTAAATAGTGGGTATTACTATTCATAATGGCTACTTTGATTGGTCGAGGTGTGTTAAAATGACGAATTTGCGTACAATGCAAGCTATTGTATTATTCAAAGGGAAACGTACCGTGGAAGCTTGGGGTGTTACACAGAAAAATAAACACCCTTTATTGGATCATGGTTTAGTAACCTTTCCCAGGTCAAGCCAAATACATAAAACAAAGGTGATTTTTGGGAGGAGAACTAAACTCTCTTTCTCGTTTTGTCTCTCCTATATTCAATAAATAAATTATTTTTACTTCTTATTTATACACTATGTCATATCCTATTTTTTATTATTTCTTACAAAAATAATTTAAACATGAGTAAAATGGTACTATTCATTATTTATCCATTATTTATGGAATGCAATTTTCTATTTTGTTTATATTATTATAGTACTTTTAGCACAAATGAATAGATATTTATTAAATAAATATGAAGGAATATTTTAACAATGGAACAATTTCTAGAGTGTATATTATCCATCACCAGTTTAAATCCATCCACACCCTCCTTAAATAATGGATTCATTATTGTTGACACATTTTTTAATAGATGAAATATGTAGCATTTTAAAATATATTAATTAATTTATGTATAAAATAAAACTAATGGTGGGAATGAATCCATGTCTAGTGTCATATCCAAAGGACCAAAATAAGTGGGTTAAATTCATTCTAATAGACTAAGTTACATTATTTTTACCTAAAATAAAAATAAATTCCATGTATCTTCTCCTTAATGATGGTAATCCTTACCCCATAAGTGCTCATTCCGACCCCCTATATTCTCGTGTTGTCCTGTTGATGCTTTAAACACCCAATAATCAATTACTTATTTGAGGGAGTTTTTTATTCATATTCTACAAAATTTTCAATCCTATATAAAATGATGTTCCTTTAATCCCTTAATTTTAGCGATTTTCTTTAATTTTATGAGATTTATGAATTTTGGTTTCATTCATCTGAAAGCTGGCTTGTACATGGGAACACATAATGAATAGACACTAAGAAAACCTTGGAAATGACCACTCATTATTCATAGACTGGTTTTCAAAACCCACAACATTTTAATTCTATATATGCCTTGTACCCATGCATATTCTCAACTTAGGATGAGCTGTGCCATAGAATAGTCACAATTGTGTTACTAATTTACAGACACACAACATGTGCATTTGGTAAACATCATGTACCTTTTATACATAGAAGATCCCGTGCAAGGAACTCACATGGCTTGGATACCCATGTACATACACACAATGTGTGATTAGTGTTATTACTGTATACTATTGCCTCAACCCCACTTAGAGGGAGACCATTTCATGCCTCATATAGGGTTTGGGGAACCATATCTATACACACAACATGTAAATTCTGTACATGATGTGTATCTTATTATTTTAGAACATGAAGAACATGGGTATGTATTAACAGTGGACACGTACGACATCTTGTGAAAACTGTAAACTGTGTAATATGATAATTCATGCCGCACAATATTGTAAAAACTAATTTAATTTATTTATCCTTATTTATTATCATTTATTATTCTTTTTTTCTTTTTTAGGTCATGGATTATGATGATAGATCGAGGGGGAACTGGCCCATTATATCTTTAGATGAGGAGCAGTTTACTCCACTCTGAGTTTGTGTGGAGATTCTTGGATAGCCACCTGTGATGGATTCCCCAATTTCCTAGCCACCCAATGTGGAATTAAATAATCTATATATTCTTTCTAGACCATCCCCTACAACATCTCCTAGAATTATTGCCACTGAGGCATCACCACCTACAACCACAACCTCAGATCTTTCTATTGATCTGACACATCCACCACCGCCGACCATTCTAGCATATCCTTCCATATTGGTAGCTAAAGAACATACATGATATATTATCATGGATGTACATCATTATCCCCATCTATATAATTTTTTTTATGATTTACACCCTAAGAGTGACTGACATTAATTAATCTCACAACGTACAATCCAAGTATATAGTTGGCTCCTAGTGAGTAGTATCCCATGGTGGATGGGCCTTATGAGGGAGAACAAGGTGATTCTAGGGAAAGAACATATTATTTATATTATCCTGATCATTAATCATACTTTTAGGGAATAGTTTTTTGACTTCACTCCTACTTTTTAGATTGATAGGCCTGCTCACAATGATATTTCAAGTGACATGATGACGCCTATGCGATTTTGATTAGGCAGATGATTATTCTCTCTTACAATGTATAGTTAGGATGAGATTACTGCTTCTAACCAAATAAAACCACCCCAAACATAGTTCCTAAAAATTTCTACTCTGACATATTATACATTCTCATTGTGTGGTGGTTTATTTCTTGACCCAATATCCTATACTCTCCCACCTCATGGAAGAGTGTAATTATCAACTCCCCACCACTATGTCTCATCCACCACTAATTTAGTACCATCTTGTTTCCAGGAAAAGAGTAAGAGGGAATTATTTCTATATGTGATATAGAGATATATAACTATATCATCTAACATGACAACCTATACCTCCCTTATATCACCACATTATACTCCATTTCCATTTTTACCATCTATAATAATAAATTGAATGAAAGGATTTATGGAACATAGTTGTCAAAATTCATGGGTATTGTTGAGCCCTATCTCCCACACGATCATCTAGGTTCACCTCATCAAATGGGATCTCTCATTTTTATTGACATGGGGAATTTCCATAAAAAGGAGAGAACATATGTTATCATACAAGAAAACCTTACATCAGCTATGACAAGAGAGGTCCACATTCCCTAGAGGGTGATACTACTCTAATACCACCACGACCACCTACTCCACTAGAGGATCCATCCCATTCATCCTCTCATACTTATGTAGATCCAGACTCTTTATAAATTTCCACTACTAACCCACCCATAGAACCACCTCCAGTAACAGCCGTGGCTTCTCCACATAACTCTTCCAACCCCACCACCATTGATTATCTCCTTGCTTTTATGGGTTGGTGCCTTTATTAGATTAAGGGAACAATGAGAGTCATTTTTTAGTATACAGGTCTTGTGTTTCCACAGGAACATACATCACATACCATCTTTCAATCATAAGACCTATCCATATATTGTGCAGTTTTTTCTTTTCATGGTGCATGAACCAATCTGAAAGTTGGGGACACTAGTCCTTTAGTTGTGTGAACTAAGTGGTATGTAGGCCACACATCACCAGATTCCAATCTTGCTGTTCATCACTATAGGCTCACCTAACTTGAGTATCCATATATCTTGACGTAAATCAATTGATTATTTTGGAACAAAATTATTAATTTCTATATATATGGTTTTTTCATTCAGTTTGTTGAATTGTGTGGATGAGGAATACATTTATCCATTTCATCGATAATCACAGGATATCTGGAATATTTTGGATGTATTCATTCAACCTATTTCCATTTTTCAAGATCATTTCTAGGTGAGTATTTTTTATATTTATTTTCATTTTCTTTATTTGGATTAATACATCCATTAATCCCTTTTCATGTTAGGTTTTAATATTTTAAATCTTCATCCCCTACATGGTGTTTCACTTGGAGGAGAAATTGAAATAATAAGTGTATGTTAGTGTCTCAGCTATAAAAATCTTTTACCCTTTAAATAATTTAAAAGACATGATTAACTAGGTGATATATTTTAAAATGTGGTTTTTTGATTAATTGTACATTTAAAAAAAAATATACATTGGTGGTAATTTTTAATGATAAAAGCATATTTTAATTTTTAAAATACATTAGAATGACTGAAAATATAGTTCTGATTTTTAACATTAAATATTGGTAATATTCATATATTATTAGGATTATTTATATTCTTATCATTACATGATTTACCAAATTTTTATCCATATTACGGAGAGGTATTTTAAACCCCTTGTTAATTTTTTTGTCATACCCATTCATAAATATATTCTCGGGATATGCCTAACTACTAGTACATCTATGTTTTATTATAAAAAAATATTATGTTAAATCAAATTAAAATTAAGGAGGAATAAAATCAATTTTTAACCCCTATTGAATTTCAGAGCGATACTAAATTATATATCTATAAAACCTAAATAAACCATGAATTTCATTGATAGGAATCCACATTACAAGCATGATTATCATTCATAACCTAATTCTTTGATTATATTATATTTTTTTCACTTGACCATTAAAGAGGGAATTTTATGATGCATGGTATATTTCGTTGATCTACTATAAAATCATGTGTGGGAGAGAGTCAATTTATTCATCTTAGAAAAAGGGTTCAAAAACTAACATTCACTATTTTTTAATAGGTCTGTTAATTTTTATTTTAAACTGATAAATTGTAAAGAGGACCATATTCATTCATTATACACACAAATGGTTTGAAAATCCATTTTTGAATGGTAAGATCATGGTTGTGTTGGACTTTGAGATAAACTGGAAGTGATACATTTTTAATGAATATCATGATTTAGTTTTAAAGGATCTCCCACTTTTGAAGCCTCTAATATTATTTCTACATAATTTACAACATGCCTCTAGCCTCAGATTAAATATAACCAAAATGAAATACCCCATGTTTTTTGTGTGTTAATTTATATATAGATAGTTGGATCACTTTCAAGATTACAGATTGAATGATAATACATAATTTTGAGCTTAAATACAATTTTTCGATCATGAGTGATGGGTGAATAATTTTTCAGGCGAGGTAAATCATTAGGAGGACGAATTATTTTTTAGAAGAAAAAAAAATTTCAATAAAAGTTAATAAATTTTTTCAATTGAATTATATATGGGTCATGAATAGAAAAAATTAAGAATCATATATTGTTTTGTGTTTTTTCAAATCATCTCAATGACAATTATATTTATTTGTATAAGTAATTGAACCATTCCTAATTAGATTACGTGTTCTTTTAATTCATTATCTAGGTTCTGATTGAGGGTAATATAATTACTAAGAGTTGGGGAATATGATGTGCCTAATATGTTCATACCAATCCATATATTTTATTCTGTATAAAGAAAATTTCACTGGATATTTTTTGTTTTATATGTTAAATTATTTATTTAGGTTTTTATTGAATATTTTTTAGTATTTTCTATAAAAATAACACATCATGGATGATTTTGAGAAAAAAATGAATATATATGATGTGTAATTTATGAATACACACAATGTAATTTTTCATAATAATAGACTCATCTAGACACTCCCCTAAATATAGTACATAGATGGAATTAATTCCATGATCACCATGTAAATCCAATCTGATGTCTAAACCCCAGGTCATGGTCCATTGGTGGTCATGGAATTCATATTTAGATAATCCCTAATGGTCTGATTCTTAGGTTATGTATGAGGAGAGGTCATCGATGAGATGTCATTCCCACACACTGAGGTATCTGATAAGGGATATCATAATCAACCCCATCACGTAGAAGATAATAATAATCCATGAGTATATATAAATAATGTTGAACACCATGTCCAACACTGTGATCAAGTAATCGACTAGGAAGGGTGTAATATTCCATATCACATGAGGGAGCATAATTATCCATGAATATAATATGTAGGGACTCCATTACCAATTCGAGGAGAGGTTAATCATCCTTCATAATCCACAAGGAAAGGATAGGGGAATCATACTCCTTATATTAAAAATTGAGGAGATAAGAATCAACCTCAACAAGATCAACATGGATGGGAAGAGATTATAAACACATGCTTCTGAAAAGATGGATCAGAGGAAGTTCCCCTAACCATCCCAATATAATAATATAACAATAAAAGGATCAAAAAATATATCATAGGAAACATAATTGGTAATCACAATAATGAATTTTATGGATTCTAGTAAATACATATGGTCATCTAAAAGTTAAATAATGATTTATCACATCAAGATTATTATCCACCAACTATTATACACATATAGTAATCATCAATTCATCAGTAGTCAACAAGTAAAAGTATAAATAAAGGGTGAAGGTGGTTGATTGAATAAAGAAACAACTACTATCTTAGCCTCTTAGGCTTTCATATTCGACATGGGGCTTAAGGTGACACCCACTACTACATCTTCCCAAACCCGACGTACTAGATCAGTGTTGTTCAGACATCAGAGCACCCACTAGGTCCCTCAAGTAATAACACAAGAGATATATCCTACATTAGATCCTTAGTATTGAGGGTAAAAAGATGAATCCTACATGGAAAACTTAATCACATGTAAAAATAGGATTCATAAACAAGATCCCTAGAATGGTACAAAGGGAGGAGTTCCCTACAGGGCCCCTCAACAAATACAGTACCTTAGTAGAGGTATCCTACATGGGATTCTCAAAATTAAAAATGAGGTAAAGGGATCACACAGGGGATTACATAAGTCAAAATTATGGTTAGGTGTCCCACATGAGACCATTTTTAATTTGATGAAGTCAGAGGCATCAGAAATGTTATCTTTTAGGTTTGAAGATAATCAGTGCCATCTGACCGAGGATCCTTGGAAAAAACTAACCTTAAGGAAACCTATTCCAGAAAGGCAAAAATCGCATGGGATATGTTCTCAATGGGGAAGATACAAAATAAAATTTGAAGAAAGATAGATCATGTCCCATCTTAGAAGAAATGTCTCACTAATAGGAGGAAATAGGATTGGATTATTGGAGGAATAACCTTTCCATTTATGAAAATGACCAAAACATAGACTAGGAATCCTAAAATTACATAAATGGTTTAAAAATAATCATATAAATGGAAACATACTAATAATGGTATTCTCATATGTCCAATTCCAACTCCTAGGTGTAAATTTTCGAAAAAACCTCAAAATTATTTGAAGGGGTAGTAGAAAACATGCATACCCTAGTACACAAAGTGTAATGCCAAATCCCCAACTAGGTATGTACTCTAGATAAAATCGGAATTAAAAAACCTAGGTACATGATGTACTTATATTGTACATGCATGTAACCTACACGGTGTACCTACCAGTGTACCACTCACGTCATGACCATGTACTTCCCCTAGCTGTGTACCTCTACATGGAGTGAAACCCATATAGGTTTGAGCCAAAACCATGTTCCCCTACAGGGGTTATCTCTCCAGGTACTCAACTATGAAAATGATTCCCAGTACATGGTGTGTATAACCCATAAACAATTATTTCTACTAAAATATATTCTTACCTGAATTGTAAGAAAAATGACATGTGCTCTTGACTCTATATACCACATAATCTGTATTTTAGAAAGGGAAACCCCTCAAATCTCCCAAAATCCTATTTTCTCCATGAAATATATAGATCGACCCACTAGTAGTCCTATGAAAGAATAAAAGGGGTATAAAACATGAAAATAGTAAATCTACAAGGATTTATTGAAAAACATAAAAATGGACAACCTTTGTGTGGAATCCTCCAAAGTGTTTCTTGTTTTTATGGTCCATGAATGCTGCATAATGATCTAACAAGTCCTCAGCTCCGTGGTAGTACCACTCATCTTCCCCTTATCCCTTTTTATATGTCCCTCTACCTAAACACCTTTTTATGAAAAAAGAGAATACCTAGGGTCGTGTGAGATATTAACAGGGTGAATGAGAAGAAAAAGGAAAAAGTAAAGAATAAAAACCAAAGAAAATGAAGTGAAAAAGAAAAAGGGGTTCCAGACTAGCCTTGATGACCAACCTATGTTTATACCCCTCCCAGAGTAAATTCCCATTTCAGACATAATGGAATATAATAAATCACAATATGATGCCCCGTTTAAAATTTAGAGTCGAACAAACTTATGCAAATAAATTAATATTTAATTAATTAAATATTTAATATTAAATTATCTATTCTATTAAAATTATAAGGGTTTTGAATTTCAGAAAACATATATTATAGGGAAAAACCCAATTATAAGATAATTTTAGTTATCAAAAAAATAATTTGAGATCATCTTATAGGGTAACAATTGACCTTTTACCCTTTCAAAGCATCTGAAAGAAAAATTCACATTTCTGCTAAAATTTTCCAATTTGAAAAAACATGGGTTGTTACAATCTACACACCGTAAACCTTACCATACTCAAGAATATTTTGTGGTAAAACTAGAAGCCATTCACTCATATTGAGCTTTTAAATAACTACACTATCTCAACTTTCCAATGACCAGTATCTTAGTGTCAACAAATCTTCCATCAAGGAAGATGTTTATTTTCCACCTATCTGGTACTCCCCACCATAGTAATACCTTTATCATCATCTGGAAACCCAACTCTAAGATCAATGAACCATATAAAAGGATGAATTTCAACGAAAAATATGGTTCACCACTCCCATATGACCAAAAGTGGACACCCCTCCTTATGCCTTACCTTAACCTGCCCCATAAGTACAATATCAACAGGTTACTTTACTAACCCAAAAGACATTTAAAGAGTAGAATATTGATTTAGATCCAATTATATCTCATCATACTGAAGAAGATGTCAGTATAGAGCATGATTTTTATAACTAAGAGTATGATAAGATTTTATCTATATACATGTATCACCTCTTCAAACCACACTCATAACAAAAAATGATACACTTTCCTTTAAGAAAATCATGAAACCATATCTACAAACATTTCATATCCAGGTCCATCCGTTTTTCAACTATATCATTGAAGTTGATTCCTTTTTGATGTGTCCTCTACCATGGAAGGACATTATCATTTGATCAAAACATCTTGAAAACCAGGCCCATGACATATTAGGAAAATATTTGTCCTCATCCCACATAAAACCACTATAAAATATACTTTTTAAAAGGAACTATGATCAATAATCACATACCTTTATCACCCAAATCATGATCCAATGATCCATCCATCACACAGATAAGATGACCGTGCTGAATGAAACATCAGTTTCACTAATCCCTAATATCCCTTGGAACTCCTCTTCTAAATCAACCACTACTTCTATTACATGATTTATTCCATAGTTTAGCATTATCAAGAATGTTTTGAGTCATATGAATTTACCCATGCTCTAATTATATTATAAATAGTGGAAAAATTGGTCAAAAAGGCCAGGCACTCAAACCATCCTTCTTATTGAAGCTAGTCTTGAAAAAATAACCCTAGGTGGTTCATCAAAAGACCAAGGCATCAACATGATGATATCATAAAACCCATGCACTAACCATGAATCAATTTTTATGTGAGCATAAAACCTATATCACTACCTAAACATTTATCCATAAACCTAAGACAAAATCTCATATAGGCTTCCCCTCAAACAAAATGAACATCATCCTACAAGGGCCTTAGTAAAAACTATGGGCCTCTGTGTCTCCCACCTATCCCTACCAATCTAGTATCACAACTATCTCACAAGGACTAACTACCTTTCCTAAATTATCAATCTTCTCCATGTACGTCGTGATACCAATGCGGTAGAGAAACAAAACTGACAGTTATTGGGCATCGGTATACTACAATATCCCTTGAATTTCCAATTCATGAGAAATGTCCTAGTACGTATAAACATCGTACATAGTGATCCAATTAGATAAACAAAAAATAAGGATTATTATGTACAATTTTATTAAAAAATATATTTGAAAACACTATATAGTTTGTTATAGAAACATTAAGTAACAAAAAATATGATAAAAAATCTTAAAAGGGGTTCATAATTTAGAAATCATGTTACCTATTGACCTACCAGGGCCACTTCACCTCCCCTGAATGAGGAATGAGTCATTAGACTCACCATAAAATGGCTCACCATAGGTCTACATAGCCCACCATAAGAAGGTAATATATACGAATGTTTCTTAATTGAGTAGAATTCCATCAAAAAATATATAGTAAAACACCATTTATGTTTTTGTTTATTACTTGAACAATTGGACTATTTCATTAGTAATAATTACACACTAGAAGGAATATAACATAAGAATCCTATGTTAAAAAAATGACTCATGAGATTCCTCTTTCCATTTCCAACGAAGAGTTAAAATCAATCCATGGACTCATTCTAATGAGAAAATAGTCATAAACCAAAAAAATCATAACACCAACCCCACACGAGATTCTCTCAAAGATAATATAATATAAACAAATAACATCAATGATCAAAAGAAGAGGTCCATATCCATGTAAACCTAAAATTTCTACTAGAATAGGTGTTCTAAACCCACCATTTTAGTATCCATCAATGGTTCATACACATTCCTAATACTAGAAGGCATATAACATGAGAATCCTGTGTTAAAAAATGATTCATGAGACGCCTCTTTCCGTTTCCAACCAAGAGTTAAAATCAATCCATGGACTCTATCCAATGACACAATAGCCATAAACCAATAAAAATAATAACATCAACCCCACATGAGATTCTATCAAAGAGAATGAAACATAAAAAAATAACATCAATGATCAAAAGAGGAGGTCCATATCCATGTAAACCTAGACTTACTTCTAGAATAGGTGTTCTAAAACCACCATTTCAATATCCATCAAATCATCAGACACATTACTAATACTCCTATCTACCACATCCCAAATATTAAATTTAAAGGAAAGGAACAAATTTGATACCACATTTTAACATGTTGGTCCAGATTCCACTAAACTGGTGCTCTAAGTTAGTTCTCTACAAGGCCTATAGTGTTCCAATCTTTATTCCAGGGGCTTCCTACTAGTAGTGAAATCATAAGGTGTGTCTATGGAGAGAATATCACATATTATTAGAGTAAAAATTAGTGGGAATTATTTGATATCATTCAAGAAATAAATAAATAGAATATAGAAGCAGTAAATAAATTGAAATAGAACATACATTTATAATAAATTATGTTATATAAAATCCTAAAAACCATTCCATATATAGAAAAATGATCTCACACTAGGATAAAAATAAATAGAAGAGTACAAAAATCATAATTAAATAAATTTATAGGTATCTACTACTATCTCTGAGCCAAAACACATATCAAGTTTCCTTGAAACAATCTATCTTCTCTATCCCAATCATAAGAATCTATATGAGTGTCCCTAATCGATCATAAAACTCTGAGATTCATCCCTAACCACCATATATATGTGATCAACTTGAAGATAATAAAAAAGGTCTACTTGCACACTGAGGCTCATATACAGGGGTGATAGAAAATATCAATAGGCCACCTAAATGATTAAAAGATAAATCTGTTATCATAAGTGCATTCTCATGAAATTTTATCACCCTAAATAAAACACATCTGAAAGAATAAATAAAAAAACATTGTGATACCATAGTCTATCCCTAGGTCTATAATCTAAATAAAAAAGGTAATGTGACACCATTTTTGTGTGTATATATATATATATATATATCTATATTTAGATGTGTATATATATATTTCTATATATATAAGTATATATAAATTCATATGTATATATATGAGTAATGTGAACATAAGATAAGTAATAAAAGTAGGTCCTTGGGTTTATAACCTTGATCATCTTGACATTCACTGAAAAATGAGTTTAGATATATTTCTTACCAGTAATTCCAGGAATAATTTCATCAATCTATTGGCCCATGATCCCAATCAACAATAACCTCTTATTCTATCCTTCGAAATGTCTCTAAGCAAGAAAAACCACAAGATATGGATACATATCCTAACCATGGGTTCACCTATACTCTCCTATAATCACTATAATAATGGATGTCATATACTTACTAACACTCCTATAAATATTATATAGAAATCGTAGTCAATCCATTATTTACATGTAAATCCATTCTGACGTATTACCCATATCCCTCATTCCATAAGTGGCCATGACATTGTGACTCAAATAATATCTAAGTACCAATCCCTTGGATGTTGCATGCATAGATCTCACTAGAGAGACTTCATTCCCAATCCTTGAGGTCTCTAATCCGGGAGACTGTAATAATCACCATATCCTAGAAAACTATAATCATCTATGAATATACATCAATGATGTGAAATTCCAAGTACAATACTATGACTAAGTAATCAATCAGGGAGATCATAATCATACCTATCACTCAGGAGAGTGAAATCATCCATGAATATAATCAAAAGGGAAGCTATGCCCAAATCATGGAGAGCATAATAATACACTTTAATCCAAAAATTGAGGATTGTGGAATCATCCTAATTATATAATAAAACTTATAGAGATGAATTATTATCAATAGATTCAAAAAGGATTTGATGAACATCCAAACATACATGGATCAAAAGTCAGATCCTAGGAAGTACCTATGTACATCCCAATAAAATAATATAAAAATTAGAGTCTCTGAATCTAGATCCCAGAAAAAAGTCTAGGAATCTGAATAATGAATCTGAAATATCCCAGCAAATATATTTGGGCATCCCAAAGATAAAGAAAGACACATCATTTCATGCTCATCAGCCACCAACCCGAAATCACCTTTTGTAATCATCACTACATCATCATAAAACTGGGGAAGGTATAAAAAAATAATGAGGGTTGAAAACCCCTAAACCCACCAACACTGTCTCATCCACTATGACTAAAAGTTTCTGAGGATTTCTAAGGTGACACCCACTACCATCTCTACCAAAACTAATGTACTAGCTGAGGTTCAGTCAACCATAAAGGAAACCACTTGGAACTTCATGTCACAAAACAAGAGAGGAATCTTACTTGGGATCCTCAGTAGTGATGGAAAAAAGATTAATCCTATATTAGATCCTTGTAAATAAGAAAACATAAGAATCATATACAGGATCATCAAAATTGTATATATGGAGTGACATCCTATAGGGACCCCTCAATAATCTGGTATGTAGTAAGAGGAATCCTATACGGTATTCTAGGAATGGTATATCGTTAAATGGATACTACATGGGATTCCATAATATTGAATTAAGAAATGGTGTCCCATAGTATACCATTTGAAATAGGGGGAATATTGAGTCATCCCACATGGGATCCTATTCGCTAGAATGTAAGAAAATGCATCCTACAAGGGATCCTCATAAATAACTGACCTTACGACCTCCTAGGATAGAAGGGAATATCTCAAAAGGAATAAATACTCAATGGGAAATATAAAAAATCTTTAGTCAATAGAGTTATCTCATAGATAATATCAAATAAAAGGTATCACTGTCAGGAGACATTTGAATTTAATTATCAGAGTAAGAACCTATTTATTTAAGAAAACACCCAAAATGCCTCAATGGATAAATCAAATAACCTCAAGGGTTGAACTATCATGTTATACACAAAAATATACTCACTGTGGACTATTATTGTGTTCAATTATAATCCATGGGAGTAAATCTATGAAAACCCCTGTATGGGTAGCAAGGGGTTTTATAAAACATGCATACTGTAGTACATGGAATGTACTCTCAATTACACACATGGGTGTGTACTCAAACTGGACATGGACTGTAAACACCGAGGTACATGACCCATAGATCTTGTACACAATATGAACAATACAGAGGGTATATACCCATGTACCATTCTGGGCTTAGCATTGTACTTCACCTGGTTGTGTACCTCTACATGGCATGTAACCCACACAAGGTCTTGCTGTGTACTCTATATGGCCATGTGCCCCTATACAGGTTTATGGATGGGTACTCAACTACATAGATTAGTCCCAGTACAAGATTAGTGTACCCCATACATTTATTATACCTCTAAATTATCATTTACCCCTAATAATAAGATCACATTGATCATGTTCATGAATTTACATGACATGTGTTTGGGATTTTTGAAAGGGAAACCCCTTAAATTGGATTGAAACCCTATTTTTATCATCTAAAGATAAATATTGACTAACCAAGAGTCATAAGAAACCATAAATTTGGTATAAATCATTAAAAATTAAAATAAATGGGTATTTATTTCAAAACATAAAAATGGTATACCTTTGGCTAGAATCCGCTGAAGCTTCACCCCTTTCCACAGTCCATGACTATTGCATGATAATCCAGTGCATCCCATGTCCATAGTAGTACCTCTATTATTAAATATATTCATTTATCTCTCTCTATATATCTATCCTCTACCTATCACATCAGAGTATATTCCATAGGGGAATGTATTTGAAGATAGTGGAGAAAGAAAATAAAAAGGAAAAAAACAAAAGGAGAAGAAGAAAAGAATAATAAAAATGGGGCTGAAATGGACCTAGAACCAAAAATGTGTTTATTAATAAACTAGAAAAATATCATAATTTAATACTCAAAGGCTGATATGAAATCATTATTCTATTATCCATTCAAATGTTTGGAAAAAAACATTTCCAAATAAATTATTGTTTAATTAATTAAATATTAGATATTATAAATTTTGAAAAAAATTGAATTATTATGAATTAAACCAACCTTTAATAAAAGTGTTAAAATACCATTCTAGGAATAAAGGATTAGTCATAAAAATTATAAAATAATGTTTTCTAGTTGAAAATGACCTTCTTACCTCTTACAATCATTAAAAAAATCACATTTTGGATCAAATATTTCTATTGAGAAAAACATGGGTTGTTATATCTCTAAACCAATGTGAGTCATGTATGGTGTGAGAAAAAAGAGGTATTATAATATCATTATGTATATTGATTTGTCATAGGAAGGAACTATACCTTAGTTAGACGTTTCTACGTTAAATTGTTTTTCTCTGATGTTGGTGGATGAGGGATGAGATATATATGGCCAGAAAGGTATGATATCTTAGAATACAAGTGAGGGGATTACTCAAGGAGGTACTCCCATTATATATATATATATATATATATATATATATATTATCTTCATCCATTGGTGGATGAGGGATAAGAAATGGTGGGGTTAATCAGGAATACATAAGTGGCTTTCCAATTCTCATCCAACAGAAAATTTATAAACAACAAACATGTACTTTAATATTTTTTATTTGAATTTGAAATGAAAAGATACTACAATTCTTCATCAAATTTAAGGTAACATAATGGATTTAAATTTCACAACCTATACCAAGGATCCAATTTCTTCTACATCTAAGATCGAGATCCTCATTACCATGGGAATGTGTGATTGTAATCATTTAGAGGACCCTATGTATTTTGGAGGTTAATTAGGGGATGTATTTTACCATGGTAATGAAAAATAAATGGGTGGGGGAATTAGGGCATTTCACATGCCTTTATCATACTCATCTTGATGTTTGGGAATATGTCTTGATTTGACCTCACTATAATAGTTGTTTTGGGTGAAGGAGTTCTTTTTAAATCTTGGTGTGATAGGGACTTGTCACTTGAGGATAATTTATATAAGAGTTACTTGGGTGAATTATAATGCACCTCACCCAAATTAATCTTGGGTGAAGTTGGATGTATCTATCCCAGGTGATACTTGAAGGATTGGAAGGTAAGTCCCCCAAGTGATACTTGGTTAGACTAAAAAGTACCCCACCCAATGTATATAAGGAGGACTGAATCATACATCATTCAAGTGATACATGGGTGGAATTAATTGGACAAATTATGTAGTGAAATACCGTATGACAACACATGGGTTGGAAATTGATGTAATGACTAAGGGACTCCCCTAGTGCATTTTGAAGTGGGTCGCACAAGTTTATAGGTGAATAGTAGTCCTTCCAGCTGTTTTTTTGACTATGTATGAATTTGTTCTTCATAAGGGTTCTTTGTATTTGGATATTTGGGAACTCAAATACCATTTATTTCTCTTAATTACCTATTATTTTAATGACCTTTAATAAACCTAAGGGTTTCGGAGACTTGTTAGAGGAATTTGTATGAGCAAAACATCTACCACTTTTATATATTTGAAAACATTTCCTAATGGGGATTTCATGGGGTGAATTATTGAAAATAAGTGACATTAGGTAATGTTTTAAACTAAAACTTGTGGTTCACATAAGTTTATTTCACAAGTTGGACTTTTGTGTGATTATTATTCATTGAAGTATTACGTATAAGGAATACACACATACACTCTATTTGTTTTTGGGGAAATGTTTTTTCTTTTCCCTTTTCCTCTTTTACATTAATTCATTTAGAAATGTTTTACTTCTGAAATTAATATCTCTCTTTGAAAGGGAGATAAAAAAATCCTTCCATTATTGGAACATATTGGTAGATAGAGGATTTTATATTCATTTAGAGAGAAACAACATCATGTATTGATCATTTATCATGTATGTATTTCATAAAAGTGACTCACCCAACTTAAAATATAAGGTAATTTTCGCATCCTCTATATGAATCAGGGGATCATTTATAAATAGTGATGTCTGCCAAATGGTATCCCTTCATTCACACTATTTCTCTTGCTCAGTGAAGGAATATCTATGCTCAATCAAGTCTTTAACTGCACCATCATAACTTTTGTACTTGTGTGTTTATCATTCACAAAATGGATTATCCCAAAGGATTTTATTGTATGGACTTGCATAAAATGAATTACATGAACTATGTTACATGTATTTTCATATAAAGAGTGACCGATATGGTGTTACCAATGTAGAGTTACCCATTCAGAGTGACCTTCATGGGTGACTTAGGAATAATTTCTTAGAGTATTCCTTGGATGAGAACGTTATTGACTTTATCAAATTCCTTCCCAAGGCTGGGAAAATCACATTGTAAATAATTAACTAATCTTCCATAAATATTTACCACTCTTAGTGACATCTTATGTTAGTAATATTTGTTGTGATGAGATCTTATATGTCTATTTTTTCATAATTTCAATAGGTTGTTAAAGGATTCTCATTTATGAAAAACAAGATGCTACTCACAATGAGGAGATTATAGGATTTTTGGGACCATGATATTACTATTTTTGTGATACTAATTTAGTGTATCTCCCTGATTGTAAAAAGATGTACCAATGAGAGTAGGATATAGGTGAGATACATCCACTATAGATCCATGATCAAATGATAGACATGACCATCCTAAGGCTGAATAAATATACACCACATTCCCCATTAATTGAATCTAAACATATTATGATAGATAATATTTCAATCATTGATATGTATATTAATGAAGGGATGATTTCTTTAGTGTTCTTAATTAAACATAATATGGGATATCTATATTTTAAGCCCTATATCTTCAATCCAATAATGAATTAATGCTCATACATTTTTTATTTATCTACAACTTAACATTTGAAGGGTTGGGATGTACACTAATATTTCTGTATTGGATAGGGAGTTAATCCAGAATGGATGTCGGGATATTGGGTATGCAAAACATGTGTTGAATTAGAAACTTATCTAAAGTTAGTTGGTATTTATGAATCTATATTAATTTTCCCAACATATATATACAAGAATCCCAAAATAGTCCTAGAGAAACTTAGAAAATAGAGTCCACAAACTAAAACCTTTTTCATAACGCACAGATAATTCACCCTCAGTTTATTAGATGTCTATAGGAATATAGGAATGGATATTCTTAGATCTAGGATTATTGCATTCAACCCACCAATATTGACATGTAATTATGACAAAAAACTCCCACCTCAGCTCATGTGCTATTTAAAATAAACCTTGAGGTCACATGAAAGGATTTTTTCTCAAGGGATGATGTTCATATTGAGGTATGGATGAATATTTTTTGGAATCCCCCAGGGAACAGACCTGGTTGTAAGCATCTGACGTGGTGTCCTGTGATTGTTAAGTGGGATATCCTAAGAAAATATAAAACTGAATTGGATAAAGACCCATGTAACACATAGGGGTATATGATCAAGTATGGAATTTCAGACAAGACATAACTCTCTATATTTCTAGTAGTGTGGTTGAGAACCTATATGCTATGGGTTTATTAGCCAAATGGTTGTGTATTCATTTAGACATTCATCATAATATCCAAGTTATCTTAAGGGGATCACATAAGGGTTCAATCCCATAATTGAGTGAAGATCCATAGATTCTGAATTCATTTTTATGCAGGGAAGGACCCACATCCAAATTTTAGGACCAATCCATGTGCTATGAGGAGGAATTGAAACAAATTTTATCTAATATATTGATATAATAGAGGTAAATATACATATTTTCTAGTTTTAGATGTTCATATAATATGTATTGATCATTAGATGTAATTCCCCAACCCCAGTTACCCAGAGTTGATGAATTATTACATAACATTGGCATGACCACAAATGATCAAGTCTTGAAAGATCGATTAGTTTAATAGTCTTGGAAACTCTAGATACATTCATAAAGTTTACATTACATCATAAATTGAAAAATACAACAAAATCTTGTCTCCACACTGATATCCCCTTATACTATCCCAGCAGGTTATTCATAAAATACTTCTTCACATCCTGGAAAAAATAAAACATAGAAGGGGTGAGCTCAAATGCCCAGTAAGGATAATAATATAGCGGAAAGTTTTATAAATAATCATAAACATTTAAGGCAATGTATAACTAAAACAAAAGCCTTTTAAACTTGAAATTCAGCATAATATGGAAAAAATAAAGTGAAATAATTCCATTTACTTATTCACATGGATATTCTTCTAGTCGAATAATCAAATGCAATATCAATAACCACTTTCATAATGAAGTAATGCATAATTCCAGACTATCATAACCACATAGAAAAGGCATCGTGCCAAGACTACAAATAAGATTTTTTAATGGCCTTATGCCAAGACACTAGTTTTCCTCATACCTATCAATGCATCGAGGAGCTATAGTGGACTCCACCCGTCACTTATTAAGTCCAATGCATTCCTCATATGAATAGGTTTAAACATAACATAAATATTTGTATTAAAACTAGCATATGAAATTTCAATACTTTCTCCATAAACCATGAATGATATAAAAATAACACATCCATAGTCAAACATATCACAAAACCTTTAGTACAATATGGATGTTTTGTATCACAATAAATCGACTTCAAATAAGCTTAAAATCCATCAAAGTATGTTGACATAGATGAAATCAAAACTATTTGAGAGAAATATCTCTTTTTTTGAAAACATTTGAAAGTCACATAATTATAAAATAAAACATTTACTTTGATAATTTTCTTATAATCTTGTAAGGGAAGCTTCGATGATTTTATAACAGCGGAAAATAGCCGCACCCGCCGTATAATTTAAAAAAGACATTCTTACCATAATTCTGTCGAAAAGGTTAAAAAGGACCTTGTTTGGAAAACGACCGAAAGATTCCTTTAAAAACTTCTTATAAAATGTCAACAAGGATATAAATTATTTTATCCCATAGTTTTTAAAATATTAATAATGATTTGAAATACATGTTTAAGAAACATGGATGTGGATGATAAAGAGGTCCCAATAGATAATTACGTATAAACAACCTCAGATAATGACGAGATTTTGAAATAAACCCTTACCTTGTAATTTTTCTTGGATGAGGGTAGGTTAACCTCCTGTATAATGGTGAATTTTTTTTTATTAAATTATACAAGAATAATATACATAAATATGATATCATATATGATCTTTTAACATTGCTTTGTTAATAGTATTATCATAGTTTCGGGTGTTAACTTATATGTTTTGTAACACAAGCCATGTTTGTTATGGATATTTTGTATCTTATTCATATCCATAATTATATCAAGTCCTTAAACATTATTTTTAATCATCAAATTTGAATCAGTCTTGAATGGATATGATGGGGAATGAATCTCATCGCGTTTGTGGAGACGGTAGTCCATACGTACGCACGAGCAACAATATCATTCTTTTGATATAATGATAATATATAACTGGATGTTATATCATATATACAGAATCATTATCATGTTATATTTATTATTTACATGAATTACCCATCATTATTATACCCATCCAAATAATAATGTTTTGAATAAAAATTACACCACGACGTGGAGACGGTAATCCATACGTACGCACGTATGGTGACATTTCATTCAAAGGATGGATAGAATAATGAATATGGTTATACAATTTTTATAATAAAATCACAGTATTTATTATTTTAGAATGGGAATAACAAAGAAAGAAGAAGTTGAAGAAGAAACAAACTTGAAAGAGGGTGGTGAAAACATTACCACTTAATCGGGTTCTTCCTTTTGATTTGATCAAAAGGGATACATAGGTTGGCTATATGATCAAACTAAGGACTCTGGGTTGAAGTGAGAGAAGTTGAGATAGAATTTGGGTAGAGTTTGGATGTGCCAAAAGTCTTTTATTGTGTGAATTAGTGAGAAGGGGGAGTTCCCTTTTATAAGAGGGGTGAGAGGCACATTTGGAAAAACTAGAAATATTATTTTATAATAAATTAATATTCGGTTTATAATGGATCCAAAAGTGGATTATTAAAATTATAAGGTGGGTATGGGTCGAAATACTTTCAACCAATAGAATTTAGTCAGGTTTGGGTCATTATATTAACCTTATCGTTTAGTTTTAACTCTTAGTTAATTAGTTTGACATTTACTGTGTCACTTTGTATTTTTATATTATATAGTTAATAAACATACTATATACAGCCAAGAGACCCCCAAGTGGTAAATTAATGATACAAATATCATGATATAAGTACTTTGAATGAAACTTAGATTTTTAGGTATATAATATCAATTAATAATATAATATTTGTTTTAAAAACTCATTTATGTCAATTTTGACACTATTCAATAATTTATTTTTGTTAAAGTCCTAAAAACATTATTAATTCGAAAACAATTAATTTGAGAAATAATATAATGTCCTATTTACCAATAAATTTCATGGACGCCATCAAAACATTCAAATTATATTTATTGTAACATTTATAATACCAATTATTTGATTCGTTCATTAATAGGGAAAATACTACATCATTATTATGTCATAAATAATATTAATTATTAAATGTATAAAAATTATAAATAAACAACAATTATGTAGGAAATCGTTTTAGCTTTCTAATGAATATTTATAGTCGAATATCCAACATATATAACCCTATGTAAATATTGTTTTTCTAAAAGATATATGCTTATGTCATTTTTGTATTTATTATAACTTAATTAATATAAAGTGTCCTTATCACTTACAACTGGATCCAGGGGGTCTCAAAATCAACCAAAAGATGAATATGTCCGGATATGTATCAACCAATAAGGTTAAGACACGTTTTAGGGTAATTTATTATTATTATAATATTATTTTCTTACCCTAATTTATCGGATTTACCTTTTAACCATGGTAAATAAAATATTTACGGAATTAATTATTTAAAATGTCTATAAATAAAAGTTATCTATTTACACAATTTATAAATCCTGATTCTAAATATGGAATCCATTTTTCCAAATTCAAAACACAGAAGTGGAAGAAATTAATTTAAAATTAAATCCGATTATTAAAACAAAAAGCGTGTTTTTAAGAGATAATAACTATCAAAAGATTGAAACTTGTTTATTTCCGGTTTAATTGTGAAATTATGTCCAATGACCAAAACTATATCAAATGGTAAAAATATATTCTAAATATACTTTAAAACTACTTAAATTCATATCTTATCACTATAAATTATTTTGATTAAAAAATTGTTTTTGAATTAAAATTTAGTAATTTTCACTATTAATCAAAATATAAAAGTTATCCGAAAAGTTCCAAAATTTTACTATAGGCTAAATTTGATATTCCAAATCAAAAAATGAAGTCCATTTTGAGAGATAAAATTTATAAAATTTCAAAAATTGGGTATTACTATTCATAACAGATACTTTGATTGGCCGTAGTGTGATAGAATCTCGAAGTTGCGTACAACACACGCTACTGTATTATTCAAAGAGAATAGTACCGTGGAAGATTGGGGTGTTACATTTTCCCCTCTTTAAAATAATTTTGTCCTCTAAATTTCTAGAATACTACCGCATGAAAAGATTCGGGTGGTTTTTCATCATAAGTTCCATGGGTTCCCACATTGCCTCTTCCATCTTATGGTTCCTCCATAGAACTTTTACTAGACGAGTCGTCCGGTTTCTCAGCACTTGCTCTCTTGTATCAAGAATGTAAATGGGATCTTCACAATAAGACAGATCAGGTTTCAGTTATAATTCCTTGTAAGTGAGTACATACATTGGGTCAGGCATGTATTTTCTCAACAGTGATACGTGGAACACATCGTGAACTTTGGAGAGACTTGGCTGCATTTCCATACAGTAAGCTATAACCCCAATTCGTACTAGAATTTCAAAAGGTCCAATGTACTTGTGACCCAATTTACCCTTCTTAATGAAATGTATAACTCACTTCCATGGAGATACCTTGATGAAAACATGATCTCCTACCTAAAATTCCAAATCCTTACTTCAGTTATGGGCATAGCTCTTCTGCCTACTTTGAGCTGCTTTGATGTGGTTTTGGATTACCTTTACCTTTTCCATTGTTTCCTCCACTAGTTCTGGGCCTACAAGTTTTCTTTCACCCACGCCATCCCAACAGGTTGGTGTGCGGCATATCTTTCCGTATAACTCTTCATATGATGCCATTTGAATACTTGAATAGAAGCTATTATTATAGGTAAATTCCACCTGAGGTAAATATTGATCCCACATATCCTGAATGTCAATTGAGAAAGATCTCAACATGTCTTCTAAGGTTTGAATAGTCCATTCTGATTTTCCATCAGTTTGGGGGTGGTAGGCAGTGCTCAAACGAAGTTCAGTATCTAGGGCTTTCTGAAGACTTTTCCAGAATCTTGAAGTAAAATGAGGATCACGATCAGAAAAAATCGATAGGGGTACTCTATGAAGTCTCAAAACTTCATTAATATATAGTCTTTCTAGTCGTTCCAGTGGTAGATCATCTCTTATTGCAAGAAAATGTTCTGACTTGTTAAGATGATCAACAATAACCCATATTGCATCGTTCCTTCTAGGAGTCTTTTGTAGGCCCATGAAAAATTACATCGTAATATTATCCCATTTCCACTCTGGTATGGGAAGAGTTTTCAATACTCCTCTAGGCGGTTTCCATCCAGCTTTCACTTGTTGACAAACCATACATCTTGACACAAAATCAGCAATCTCCCTCTTCATGTTGTCCCACCTAAAATGTTCCTTCAAATCTCTATACATTTTGGTGCTCCAAGGGTGTATAGAGAAATTCAAACTATGAGCATCATCTAACAATTCCATTTTTAGATCAGGTATATCGGGAACACAAAGTCTCTTCCCAAATTTCAAAATTCCATCTTCATACACAAAGTCTCTCAATATTCCATCATTCACAACTTCAATATTCTTTTTAAACTCTTCATCATCGGTCTGAGAACTCTTTATCCTTTCTAGTATAGATGGTTTGGAAACCATTTGAAAAAGTATTGATGTTTCACCTTCCAGGGTAATTCCCATATCCATATTCAGTAGATCAATGAAAATAGGATCCCTTTAAATTCTCATCATGTTCAAAAATCCATGATCTTTTCTGCTAAAAGCATCTGCCACCTTGTTTCCTTCCCCGGGTGGTAGTGTATCATTCAATCATAATCCTTGAGAAATTAAAGCCATCTCCTTTGCCTCATGTTGAGTTCTTTTTGTGAGAAAATATACGTCAAACTCTTGTAATCAGTATAATGCTCACATATTTTACCATAGAGGTAGTGTCTCCATATCTTCAAAGAAAATATCACAACTGCTAACTCGAGATCATGAGTAGGATAGTTTCTCACATAAATTTTCAACTGTCGTGATACATAGGCAATAACCCTATCATTCTGCATAAGGACACAACCATGTCCTTTCTTCAATGCATTACTATAAATAACGAACCCATCATTACCCGATGGTAGAGTCAATATAAGATAATTGACTAATATTATCTTCATTTCTCCAAAACATTCTTCACACTCTTTTGTCCAAACAAATTTAACCCCTTTACGTGTGAGATTTATTAATGGGTTAGAAAACCAGGAATAATTCTGGACGAAACGTCAATAATAACCTGCTAAACCCATAAAATTGTGTACCTAAGTTATATTCGTCGTTGTAGGCCATTATTGGATTGCCTTGGTCTTGGAAGGATAAATAGAGATTCCATATTTAGAGACAATATGTCCAAGAAAAGAAATCTCCTGAAGCCTGAATTCACACTTACTAAACTTCACATATAATTCATGTATTCTCAGAGTCTTCAGGATAATGTGCAAGTGATTTTCATGATCGTCATAGCTTTTGTAGTATACCATGATATCATCAATAAATACCACCACAAATTCATCTAGATATTACTTGAAAACTCTATTCATTAGATCCATGAGTACAGAGGACACATTAGTCAGCCCAAAAGTCATTACTGTAAACTCGTAATGCCCGTACCTAGTTCGAAATGTTGTCTTCCGAATGTCTTATTTTTTTCACACACAACTGATGGTATCCAGACCGAAGGTCAATCTTTGAAATGTATTGATCTCCATGAAGTTGGTCAAATAAATCATCAATGTGAGGTAGGGGAAACTTGTTCTTTATTGTTATTGCATTGATCTCCATGTAGTCGATACATAACATCATAGATCCATCTTTCTTTTTTAAAAAAAGAACAGGGGCTCCCCATGGAGAAACACTAGGGAGAATAAATACCTTATTACTCAATTCCTCTAGTAGTTTCTTTAGTTCAAATAATTCCACAGTGGCCATTCTATAAGGGGTCTTTGATATAGTCCTTGATCCAAGAATTAAATCAATGGAAAACTCTACTTCTTGTTCTAGAGGATATCCAAGAAAATTTTCCAGAAACACATCTACATATTATTTCCCAATAGGTACAAACTCTATTTGAACATTCCGTTCCTCACCCACATTCATTTCATTCTCTTCCACCCTAATAATTGAATTTAGTTGAGCTACTTGGGGTGGATCTAGATAACAAATAGGTGGTGATGATTCTGCTCTAAAGATAAGGTGTTCCTTATCATCATCATCAAAAATCGTAACCTCCTTCTTCTTACAATAAATCTTCGCATCATGGTCCTAAATCCAATCCAAACTGAGGATTATATCAAACTCAATCATAGGCATGAAGATGAGATCAACGGATAAAGAAAATTTATGTGCTCTAATGGGGACTGATTCACAAAACATTGTTGCAATGATACTACCCTTAACAATTTTAACTGAAAAATCCCTTGTTAAATCAAATTGGAAATATCTAATTTTCTTAGAAAACTGGGAAGATATGAAATAGTGTGATGATCCAGAATCAAATAATGCATTTTCTAAAATTGAGGAAACCATTAAATTACCTACCACCACGTCTTTCGGAGCTTCTACCTCAGCAGTAGTGATAACATATGCTTGGCCTACATCCCTTGGACTTTTCTGAGGTAAGTTCCCCTGATGCCTTGTAAATTCATTTGCATAATGTCCCATCTATCTGCAGTTGTAGCATTGAACATCAGTAGCTTATTTCTTCCCCTTTCAATCACGAGCTTGGTGTCCTTTTTCACCACACTTGTAACATACTCCCATTCCCTTCAAGAAAGTACTAGGGTGTTTCTTCCCACATTTACTGCGGGATGGATATTCAACTTTTCCCTTATTCCCCTTATTTCTATACCCAGAGTGATCAACATATCTCTTCTTCTCTTTCTTTTCTTTAAAGTCATAAGACTTAGAGAATTCTTTTTCTGTCTTGATAGCACATGAGACAATATCTTCATACGACAAGAAGGATTGTGACACTAATGCTCAATGAAGAAATAGTTTTAACCCATCAAAGAAATGATCAATATTACTACTTGGGTTACGTATATAATCTCCAGCATACCTTGATAACCTTGTAAAGTTAGCCTCATACTTTGCGACATTCTCATCCTCCTTTTGTCTCATACTCAGAAATTTCCTTTCCATATCTTCTTGTTGGTCACGAGGAAAGTATTTTTCAAAGAAAATCTCTTTGAACTCCCTCCATTACATATTTTATACTTCATCATCTTCCTTATTTTTTTGAATCAATGACCACCATTGATCAATATCTCTAGTGAGGCGATAAACATCCATGGAAAATTTTTCCCTTTCACTACTCCCCAAAGCCTGATATATTTTCTATATGGAACTTATCCATTGCTCAGCTACTAATGGATTTTTACTCCCATTGAATGTTGGTGGTTTCTGTCTCATGAAGCGATCTAACATTGATCTTCCACACTGTGGATCAGGGTGCCCCATACGGTTAAGGTTATTATTCATAACCTGATTGAGTTGTCCCAGTATGGTGATTAGTTGATCAGCACCAGTTTCATTACCAGCTCCACTATAATTATCTTGAGCAGGATGGAAATCCCTACATAGAGTGTGTGTGTGTTGATATGGTTTCCATTTCTTCCACTAGGTGCCATTTCTAATGAATGGCCTAAACAAGATTAGTTTATGAATAAAAATACATAATTACATACTTGTAAAATACATAACATAAATTGAACTATTTATGGATATAATCCATAATCATAAAAATGTTTTCTTTGAGGAAGTATATACTCATAAACCCTTCATAATGTTTTTTAATGAAATTGAGTATTATCCTAAGCATATCCCCCGGGAGTGTCGTAACCAAGAGTGTAGCAAGGCCCATTGTCGTGTACCAGTTCCCATTAGAGTCTATCTCAAAGCGGTGTTTTCAAGTTTTACCCCTAGGTACATCTGTGGTAGAGCCTTCTCTACCTCCTCGTATCCAGATAGGGATGTATTGCTATGAAAACTCACACAATTTCTATAATACCAAAATTCTAGGAAGTTCTTCTATACTAATCCTCGAAGTCAATCTTATAACTATGTTTTCTAATCAGAGTTTATCTAAATCTAGCTTCCAAGGTTTGTACTAAACTTCCACTTATACCAACTATAACGCCCCGACCCCAGTTACCTAGAGTTGGCGCATTATTACATAACATTGGCATTATTACAAAAGATCAAGTCTCAAAATAACGATTAGTTTAGTAGTCTTGGAAACACTAGATACATTCAAAAAGTTTAAATTACATCATAAAGTGAAAACTAAAACAACATATTGTCTCCAAACTCATATCCAATATACTATCCCTACAAGTCATTCATTAAATACTTCTTCACATCCTGGGAAAAATAAAACATAGAAAAGGGTGAGCTCAAATTCCCAGTAAGGATAACAATATAGAGGAAACTTTTATAAATAAGCATAAACATTTAAGGTAATGTATAACTAAAACAAAATCCTTTTAAACTTGAACTTCAGTATAATATGGCAAAAATAAAATGAAATATTGCCATTTACTTATTCACATGGATATTCTACTAGTTGAATAATCACATGAAATATCAATAACCACTTTCATAATGATAGAATTCATAATGCCAGACTATCATAACCACATAGCCAAGGCCTCGTGCCAACACTATAAATATGATTTTGTCATGTCCTTGTGCCAGAACACTAGTTTGTCTAATGAGACCCACCGATGCATTGAGGAGAAAAAGTGGGCTCCACCCATCACTTATTCAGTCCAATGCATTCCTTATATGAACAGGTTTAAACAAAACATAAATATTCATATTAAAACTAGCATACGAAATGTCAATACTTTCTCCATAAACCATGAATGGAATAAAAATAACACATCCACAGTAAAACATATCACAAAACCTTCAATACAATATGGATGTTTTTTATCACAATTAATCAACTTCAAAAAGATTAAAATCCATCAAAGGATGTTGACATAGATGAAATCAATACTATTTGAGGGAAATATCTCTTTTTTTTGAAATAATTTGAAAGTCACCTAATTATAAAATAAAAAGTTTACTTTGAAAATTTTCTTATAATCTTTTAAGGGAAGATTCAACGATTTTATAACGGTGGAAAATCGACGCACCTACTGTATAATTAAAAAAGACATTCTTACCATAATTCCATCGAAAAGGTTAAAAATGACCTTTTTTGGAAAACGATAGAAAGATTCCTTTATAAAATTCTTATAAAAAGTCAACAAGGGTATAAATGATTTTATCCCATATTCTTTAAAATATTAATAATGATTTGAAATACATTTTTAAGAAACATGGATGTGGATGATAAAGAGGTCCCAATATATAATTACATATAAACAACCTCAGATAATGAAGAGATTGTGAAATAAAACCTTAACTTGTACTTTTCCTTGCTTGAGGGTAGGTTAACCTCCTGTATAATGGTGAAATAATTGTTATTAAATTATACAAGAATCATATACATTAATATGATATAATATATGATCTTTTAATATTTCTTTGTTAATAGTATTATCATTATTTCAGGTGTTAACTTATTTGTTTTGTTACATAAGCCATGTTTGTTATGGGTATGTTGTATATTATTCATATCCAGAATGATATAAAGTCATTAAACATTATTTTTAATTATCAAATGAGATTTAGTCTCGAATAGATACGATGGGGAATGAATATTATCGCGTTCGTGAAGACGGTAGTCCGTACGTACGCACGAGCAACAATATCATTTTTTTTGATATTAAAAAAATATATAATTGGATGGTATATCATATATAAATAATTATTATCATGATATATTTATTATTTACATGAATTACAAATCATTATTATTCCCATCAAAATAATAATGTTTTGAATAACAATTACACCACGACGTGGAGACGGTAAGCCGTACGTACGCACATATGGTGACATGTTATTTGAAGGATGGATAGAATACTAAATATAGTTATAAAATTTTTATAATAAAATCACAGTATTTATTATTTTATAATAGGAATAACAAAGAAATAATAAGTTTAAGAAGAAAGGAACTTGAAAGAGGGTGGTGAAAACATTACCTCTTAATCGAGTTCTTCCTTTTGATTTGATCAAAAGGGATCCTTAAGTTGGATTTTTGATCAAACTAAGGACTCTAGGTTGAAGTGAGGGAATTTGAGAGAGTATTTGGCCAGGGGTTGTCCAAGAAAAAAGGATTTTAATGTGTGAATTAGTGAGAAGGGGGAGTGCCCGTTTATAAAAGGGGTGAGGGGCACCTTTGGAAAAACTAGAAATATTATTTTATAATAAATTCATATTCAGTTTATAATGGATTCAAAGTAGATTATTAAAATTATATGGTGGGTACGGGTCGAAATAATTTCAACCAATATAATTTATACATATTTGGGTCATTATATTAACCTTATCTTTTAGTTTTAACTCTTAGTTAATTAGTTTGACAGTTACCATGTCACTTTGTATTTTTATATTATATAGTTAATAAACTTACTATATACATCCAAGAGACCCCCCAAGTGGTCCATTAATGATACACCTATCATGATATAAGTCCTTTTTCCGAACCATATATTTTTAGGTATAGAATATCAATTAATAATATAATATTTGTTTTAAAAACTCATTTATGTCAATTTTGACACTATTCAATAATTTATTTTTGTTAAAGTATTAATTTTTTTGTAATTCGAACCAAATTCATTTAAGAAATTCTATAATTTCATATTAACCAATAAAATCCATTTATTTCATCAAAACATTCAAATTATATATATTTTAACATTTATAATACCAATTATTTGATTCTTTCATTAATAAGGCAAATACTGCATCATTATTGTGTCATAAATAATATTAATTGTTAAATTTCTAAAAATTATAAATAAACTACCATTATGTAGGAAATCGTTTTATAATTCTAATAAATATTTATAGTCTAAATTACAACATATATTACCCTATGTAAAAATTGTTTTTCTAAAAGATATATGCTTATGTCCATTTTTGTATTTATTTTAACTTAATTAATATAATGTGTTCTTATCACTTAAAAGTGGATCTATGGGGACCAAACATCGACCAAAGATGCCCATGGTCGGAAATGTATCAACCAATAAGGTTAGAACTTGTTTTAAGGTAATTTAATATTATTATTATATTATTTCTTACCCTTATTTATTGGATTTACCCTTTAACCATGGTAAATAAAATATTTACCGAAGTAATTATTCAAAATATCAAAAAATAAAAGTTACCTATTTAAACAATTTGGACATCCTAATTCCAAATATGGAATCCATTTTTACAAATTCAAAACACAGAAGTGGATGAAATTAATTTAAAATTAATTTCAGTTGTTAAAACAAAAAGCGTGTTTTTAAGAGATAATAACTATCAAAAGATTGAAACTTGTTTACTTCCGGTTTAGTTGTGAAATTATGTCCAATGACCAAAATTGTATTAAATGGTAAACATATATTCTATATATAATTTAAAACCACTTAAAATCATATTTTATCACTATTAATTATTTTGATTAAAAAAGTTGTTTTTAATTAAAATTTAGTAATTTTCACTATTCATTAAAATATAAAAGTTATTCGAAAAGTTCCAAAATTTTTCCCTAGGATAAATTCGATATTACAAATCCAAAAATGAAGTCCATTTCGAGAGATAGAATTTATAAAATTTAAAAAAGGGGGTATTACTATTCATAACCGCTACTTTGATTGGTCATAGTGTGTTAGAATCTCGATGTTGCGTAAAACACACGCTAATGTATTATTCAAAGAGAATCAAACCGTGGAAGCTTGGGGTGTTAAATTAGACCCCTGACTTTAAAGTATTGGTAAAATGTGATGATTTCGTGTTTATCATGGTAATTCAATTTCTTCTCATATAGTGATTCTTAATCTAAGAAAATTATTTATATTAGTCCAATTTATTAGGATCTCAGACCATATATGATATATTTAAAGTTTGGTGTGTTGTAAACACATATAGATAGTGATATTATCTATGAATACTACAAAATTTATATATTTGTGCGTCAATTTATGTTCTTGAAAAACCTACTATGTTTCCTCCCATAGACGTTTGATTATAGAATTACCTTATAGTGGCTAGGTAACACTGAGTTCTTAAGTAATTGGAAGTCTCTATGGTGTTAATAAGTTGACTTTACTAACTGAATTGATTGGGTTGACTCCTAGTTACAACAACTGTTGTATTTCTATATATTTTTAGGGGATGTTGGATGAAAATTCATGAATTTTTTCTGCCACAACTTTTAGTCACAGTTGGCATATTATGAGAGCTTATGTGAAGGGTGATAATAATGAATCATCAATATAATCCAAATAACCTAAATCAAAAGTCACATAGTGATTTTAGATGACAATGTTACACCGATTGAGAATGAGAAAATGTTATCCTATGATCAACATCTATAAGTGACTCGAGATCCATATTTCTAGTATCCTACCAAAATATAGGGGAATGGATGGACATGAAATTTATGGATGTTGGGTATTTCTCACAACAACCCAAGTAAACATTAGACTATATATAACCTGAATTGGATCATGTTTTGAAAAAAAAATCTTTCTTGCATCATGGATTTACAAAAAATTAATTTATGATGGAATTTTTATTCAATAGCTTAGATATATTCAAGAACCCTTAGGATTTTATTACGATACAAATCTCACTAGGGTATGAAAATATATTCATGAGTGGGAAATGATCATCTACTCCACTGAATAGTGGATTCACACCACAAAATTGTTGACCAATATAATTGATCATGGTTTCACGGATGGGGTGGTTGTCTAACCCATTGATTAGGCAAACAAATTTGTTAATACTGAGGATTTAAACCTCCTCTCATGTATATATTTTTTGAATTAAGATTTATAACTGAGAAAATAAAAAAATTTGATTTGTAGAAGGAAGATTTGGAGTCTCCAGAATTGGAATCACCATTATATAATGTGGTTGGGAGTCCTATCATGACCAAGGAATCAAATCCTCTACATATGGTAACAACAAATTAAATTTTTATTATTCAAACACTTTTAATGAAAAAGTGAGAAACCGTGAGTTAAAAAAAATAACAGTTCCATTAAAGGACAATTTAATCCTACCATATTTAATCTTCCTAAATAATTCCCAAGAGATATTGGTTACCGGAGTGTCTGGTTCACCCATTAGAAGATCTTAAAATAAAAATGTAAACATGTCTCAGGACTGGATGTACTTCTTATAGCTGATCTTCTTATTATTGAATCCCCCAACAAGAGTCATGTTCTTATTTTTGATAAATTCATATTACTCCTCCTTGAGATTAATCTATAAAGACTACCACATCATTATGAAAGCTTCCTCTTCAAGAGAATTGAGTGACATAACATGTTGAAACACTTATTCTTCAAAGCTCATAAGAAATTCCAAGGATTTCTCATGTACATAACTTGAATTCCCCTATTAAAAAGTGGCATCGATGTCTGCCTTCTTGAATATCCACTTCTTCGAGGATCATGACTCTATTGGAAGTGGAAAAAATGAGTAATACTTCCTCTCTTTACGGATTTTCTTCCGAATCTTGTTTCTCCTTGGCCTTGGAGGCCTATCTTATAGGACCTTGTCACGAACCAGCCCGGGTCGACCCTGAACCGGGCACCCGAGCCGGTCCGCGGCAAGTCCCGAGGGGCGTTCCCGATCCCCCCGGGATGGCAACAAGTGCCGGGCATAAAAAAATTTCAATCGTTGGGAACGATTTTAGCCAAAACTGAAAACAGGATCAAAAGAACGAATGTAAACTAAACAAACAGACAAACACTAAAGACATAAACAAAACTAAACCACGACATACCTCCACGTGACCTCGCGGGTCACCACCCAACTACAAACCAACGTCGCTCCATCACTAAGCGACTGAAGCCAGGAAAACCTGAACACAAGGAACCTGCAACTGAAGTGGTAAAAGATAGGCATGAGCACAAAAGTACTCAGTAGGTGAGCCCAACAACAAATCCCAAAGCACTGCCAGTAAATAAAGAATCTACATAATCCAGGTTTGAACTATAATGTATAAAAGTAAGTTTCCATAATGCTTTATTTGAAAATCAAACACGAGACGTTTCCCTTATTCTTTTTGAAAGTTAGTTCCCTTTCATCAGTTTTAAACTCATTCTAAAAAAAAGCAAAGTGTTACATTTTCAAATCTTACCCAAAGAGAATAAAGCATTTTCATTTGAAAACCATTTTCCCAAAGTCTAACAGTACAGGCTGTGAAGGATGACTGAAAGTAAACAAGAAGGGAAAACAAGTGCAAGTGAAGGTAAACAAGCAAGGAAAACCAAGTGCAAGCAAAAATAAACCAGAAGTTATCAGCAATAACCATGGGCGATCCTGAACATCCCTAGAAAACCCCTCGACGTACTCGGGTTCAGACTACCTGCCGGCATGGTACTCCACAGTCAATAACCAGCTGGCCGCCCTAATAGCCAACCAGTGGCACATCCCACCTGGCCTGTCCACGACTCCAGGGGGTACCAACCCGTCAAATCAGGGTTAGCAAGCAACCGTCACTCGATAATCTACAAGACGCCCAGGAACCCATGTTGGATTTAGTAACACTGTGTAAGTGGGAGACCCTCGCACACGTGAATCATCTCACCGCACTTGCCAACCCCTTACACGGACATCGCTACACGACAACCCTCGAAGGGAAGTCCCCCCCTGTAGAAATGCCCTCACAAGTACGTATATATATATATATATGTAAAAATCACTTCACATTTATTAAAGTGCCAACCGGGCCGTCATATCATTTAAATTTTTAACAATTTACACTAAAACATTTCCAAATGGATATGACACACGCCATGCCATTGAAAACCAGAGACACACTTAGAACATTATTTAAGAAACTCAGATCGGCATATTAAACCCGAAACACACTGGTTCCACAAGTAGAATCATTTTCCAATATCCAAACGCACCCCACTTTTATTAAGAGCCAAACGGGCCTTAAATAATTTTTTTGAAGGGACACCATTTCTCAAATGAAATCCAAACATTTGTTCACGCGACAAAGGAAAACATTTCTCGTCAACCAAGAACCACACTTCAAATTTCCAAAATCAAGTTTAAAGGTCATAAGGTCATTTTCTCTAATCCAGGTTCTAAGAAACACCTTTTTCATTAACAATACATCTAAAAATTTACACACGCCAAAAACATTTCAAAACACAATTTAACATGACTTTCATTATTTAGGAAGAACCATTTAGCACTACTACCATGGAAGCACAAAACTAAATCCAAGAAGAACACTTTCAATGAAACGCTAGAATTAAAAACGACTTTTATCATCAGCAGATCACCACACTATAAAAACTACTAAATATTCTTTTAAATTTACTGAAATTCAAAAAAAGGCAAGGAATAAATAAATTCTTAATTTCAAGGAGAGCGCAATGGCAGACCTACCTCAAGATCCAAGCGCGACGGTAAAACGACCTTGGAACCAAGGCGCGATGACACGACGTGTGTCCAAAGCCACGTGATAAAGTCCAACACTCTTGAAACTGAGCCGCGGAGACGGCAGAACCTCAACGGAAAGTAGGACAATCCTTTGCGGACAAACTGTGTACGCTGAACAGTGGAAAAAGTACACGTCACTCAACCCGCGACAGGAAAAGGATTAATATAAATCAAATATAAACACCAAGATGCCACGAAGGAAAAATAAATGAATAAATGAATAAATAAATTAATTAATCAATCAATTAATAAACAAATAGGAAATTAAATAAATGTATAGATAAATAACACACACAAAAATAATCAAATGAATAGATAAACAACAATAATAATTTAGCACAATAATAATAATATAATAATAATAATAATAGCATACCCAATAAATTAATGAGAACTGTAATAATATTAATAATAATTATAATATAATAATAATAACATAATATAATAATAATTAAAACAATTATAAATATATTAATAATAATAATAATAATAATCATAATAATAATATAGTATTAATAATAATAACATAATAATAATTATAATAATGATATAATAAGATTAATTATATTATTAACATAATAATATCAATAATAATAATGGTATATTAATAATAATAGTAAAATAATAATAGTAATTTTAATAAAACGAAAGATAAATAAATATTAATTTAAAAAAAAGAAACTCACACCAGGGGAGAGGGAAGAGGCCAGGCAGGAGGAGCTGGGTACGGCCGGCGGTTCGGCAGGAGGGTGCGCCGGCGACGGGGTTGGATGCGGCGAGGGAAGCCGGGGCGGCGCGGCGCTGGGGTGAGCGGGACGGGAGGAGGGTGCATGGGAGAGGGCGGCCAGGCGCGGCGGCTGGGCGGGAGCAGGGCCAGGACGCCGGTGGTGAGGGGAGGCCGGCTCGACGGGAGGCGGAGGCGAGAGCTGGGACGGCTGGCAGGTGCGACGGCGGGAGACGGGGAAGCCGACGACGAGCGGCTGGGAAGAGTGGCTGGGCGCGGTGGGGTCGCGCGAGGGAGACAGAAGGGGTGGGGAGGGGGGACAACGCGACTGTACGGAGGGGGTGAGCGGGAGATCCGGGTCGGCGACGGGGAAGCGGTGCGGCCGGGACGCCGGGGCAGCGACGCGGTGGTCGGTGGCCAGAGGCGGGGAGGGTGCAGCGGCGGCGTGCCTGGTCGGCCGAACCAGCAGGGGGAAAAGAAGAAGAAAACGAAGAAAGGAGAAAAAAAAGAAACAGGGAAGAGAGAGAGAGGGGAGATAGAGAGAGGGGAGAGGGTTAAGGCGGCGCAGGTGGGGTAGGATTAGGGTTAGGCTTATAATATATATATATATATATATATATATATAATAATAATAATAATAATAATAATAATAAAATGTATAATAACAATAAAACCTTTTAATGCTAATAATAATAATAATAAAACGTTATAATTATAATAATATAAGAACTTTATAATCAAAATGATGAAACTTTATAATAATAATGATAAAACTTATAATAATAATAAATGATAAATTAGCTAATTCTAATGATAATTATTTTAATCAAATATTTAAAATAGTGAAATAATTTAAAGATAAAACACATATGTATATATTTATACGTATATAGATCTATATATATATACATACATTATTATACATATATATATATAATCATATATAAACATATATACAATAATAATAACACTAATAAAAAGGGGTATTAATAATAGGATACCAACATAAAAATTATAATATTTAAAACACCGGGTGAACACACTGTCGCCCGGGCTGAACGCACGGTCACCCCTAACGATGCGGTGACCGCGCACCGGTGCGAAACCGCCAATGCAATTAATCTCTGAAAAAAAATAAAAATTTAAATCGGGACCATGAAAGGAGAACAATTACGGACATCCGCTATCGGGGTGTGACAATTCTCCCCACCATAGACACTTTCTGCCCCCAGAAAGTCACCATGCCAAAAGTCGGTCAAGATTTAAGTCCATGCCCCAACAGAACTAAAGGAACCAGAGAGAACTGAGAATCTCGGGGATGACCTTACTCTGCACAGGTCACACCCGACCGATTCAAGAGAAAACTGGGGTCTGAGATTGAGGGGAGAACACGAAGGGGTTCTCCCCACCACAAGAACTTAACTAGTGCAGAAAAGTTGACCATCTAAATAGACAACCCTAGGAAAAAAGGGGGGGTCGACGCGGGAACTCCCAACCGATTCAAACCAACTCTTATAGCACGATTAAAACAACACCTCTGTCGAGACATTGAATCCTCGACTAGAGTCAACATCCTTCAACACCAGGGAAACCCCATAGAAAAACAGTTATCCAACATCAAATTGGAGACATGATCCACCGAAATCCACAAAGCATAACCACATCGACAACATAACTAAAACGAGGTCAACCCACACAAGAGTCAAGCACACTTTTAAGAAGGACACACGATTTAGAATATCACATTCACACGACAAGTCCACTTATATTTATCATAGAACAATTCCACCGTCACTTCCTATCAAAGCAACATGCTTACAATGATACTAAAACCTTAACAGCGGCGGACAAGTACAAAAAGATATTAATTGTTCCACCTTCAATACGAAAAACCTAACATGGACTAAGGCTTCACAACCCTGGGAACTCCTGACTATGCGCGAGCTTCACCCCGAGACTTGTGGCTGGGGCTCTGATGGCTGAAGCATCTTCTGCCTCACAGTCAGGTACTGACATTCTCCCATCACAGCGTCCTCTTCAAGCGACGCTTCCTGCAAAACTTCTCCAGATAACCTAGACAACCGCATCGATGACACGTTTTCGGAGGGTTGCGACAAGATGGCTTTAAATGCCCGAAACGACCACATTGATATCACACCACTGAACAATCTGTTGAACTGGAAGTTGGGACCAAAGGGAATAACTCCTTAGGAACAGGCATCTCTGGCACCTTTTCCTCACCAGAGGGGGGACTCTTACGAACAACAGGGGACGCTGAAGTATTAACCACCCGCACACCGGAAACCAACTCAGCCAAGAAAGCTTCCTCCACCAGATTCTCGAAACAAAGGTCTTTATAAGGGAGGACTCGCTCCTTGATCTCTGGACGAAGACCCCCAGTGAAAAGAGAGACCTTCATGAGCTCATGCGACGCTACCTCTGGAGAAAAGGGAATCAGTTCCTTGAAATGGTCAACATATGCATTCACCGTCCGTTGACCTTGTTGAATATGCACGAGCTCTCTCTTTTTCTCCAGCTTCACTTCCTCAGGTACAAACCATTGGATGAAAACAATTCTAAAGACATCCCACGTCATTTCAACTTGCGTCGATGGTGGGGCAACCACCTTCCACTGGTCCAGAGCTGGACCCTCGAACAACTTCATAATTGCACGAACCTTAACATTATCGGGAGTTCCCAACATTCTAAAGACACGCTCCACTTCCTCGAGCCATTTCACTGCCTCTAACGGACCCTGATCACCATGGAGAACAGGCAAAGTCTGAGGAGGACCAAAATATGGGCATGACCTATCAGAATCCTTAGGGACCTTTCTGGGCGGCATTTCCTGAGCGACATATAAACACAAGGCCAAAACCAACATCAAACCGAAGCAACATCAATAAAAGCGCCTTCATCAAAAACAGTCAGTACAAGGACCAATCAAATAAAAACACAAACCAACAAAAAAAAATCCCCCTTTTTATTTTAGACATTAAAACCACCCTCTTTCAAGACTGTTTTCCAAAACCAATCCATTTTAAAACCAAAAACTTTCCAAAACCATTTCCTCTTTAAAACCAATTTAGAAAACAAGGTCAGGCCTTTAATTTCAAAAACACCCAGGTACTCCCACGACACGTTGCACATGCCTTTATCCACTGTCCAATAATACTCGCACCAATATGCATTTTTTTTCCAAGCATTCTCACACACGTGAAAACATTCATAAAGAGGACCTGAGGTTTCACCCCAAATCATTCATAACCAATTCCCAGAAACAACAGATTTCCAGATCAATAGATTTCAGTTTCAAAACCCATTTCATACATTTAAAGTCTTTTAAAAGAAAACAGCCCAAATTTTTTTCAAAACCCTTTTTCATTTTCAACAACGCACTCACACAAACCAAAACGAAAGCAGCAACCAAATTTGCATCAAACACTGAAGTGAGGGACTAGTAGTCACGCTCAACCTGGCGACATGGTAGTGAGCCATGTCTCGAGTCAGCATCGACCACTAGGAGGAATTCAAACCGTGTACTCAGACTCCACATGGGTCACTAATCCATGTGAAATCACGAAGTAACGTCGGCTTGCCTCCATTATCATCTCTCAGTCCAAGACAAACCAGAAAAGACAAGGACACAATTCCCGAACTACCCCTGGTAACTCGAGGATCAGTGCGAGCAAGAGTTCGCGACGCTCTTCCCGTACCTACCCCTCGAGTTCCGACAGTCCTAATCTCCTTCTACCGGACAACCCAAATAACAAGAACCTCCCTCTGATACCATTTTGTCACGAACCAGCCCGGGTCGACCCTGAACCGGGCACCCGAGCCGGTCCGCGGCAAGTCCCGAGGGGCGTTCCCGATCCCCCCGGGATGGCAACAAGTGCCGGGCATAAAAAAACTTTCAATCGTTGGGAACCATTTTAGCCCAAACTGAAAACAGGATCAAAATAACGAATGTAAACTAAACAAACGGACAAACACTAAAGACATAAACAAAAATAAACCACGACATACCTCCACGTGACCTCGCGGGTCACCACCCAACTACAAACCAACGTCGCTCCATCACTGAGAGACTCAAGCCAGGAAAACCTGAACACAAGGAACCTGCAACTGAAGTGGTAAAAGATAGGCGTGAGCACAAAAGTACACAGTAGGTGAGCCCAACAACAAATCCCAAAGCACTGCCAGTAAATAAAGAATCTACATAATCCAGGTTTGAACTATAATGTATAAAAGTAAGTTTCCATAATGCTTTACTTGAAAATCAAATACGAGACGTTTCCCTTATTCTTTTTGAAAGTTAGTTCCCTTTCATCAGTTTTAAACTCATTCTAAAAAAAAGCAAAGTGTTACATTTTCAAATCTTACCCAAAGAGAATAAAGCATTTTCATTTGAAAACCATTTTCCCAAAGTCTAACAGTACATGATGTGAAGGATGACTGAAAGTAAACAAGCAGGGAAAACAAGTGCAAGTGAAGGTAAACAAGCAAGGAAAACCAAGTGCAAGCAAAAATAAACCAGAAGTTATCAGCAATAACCATGGGTGATCCTGAACATCCCTAGAAAACCCTTGGACGTACTCGGGTTCAGACTACCTGCCGGCATGGTACTCCACAGTCAATAACCAGCTGGCCGCCCTAATAGCCAACCAGTGGCACATCCCACCTGGCCTTTCCACGACTCTAGGGGGTACCAACCCGTCTAATCAGGGTTAGCAAGCAACCGTCACTCGATAATCTACAAGACGCCCAGGAACCAATGGTGGATTTAGTAACACTGTGTAAGTGGGAGACCCTCGCACGCGTGACTCATCTCACTGCACTTGCCAACCCCTTACACGGACATCGCTACACGACAACCCTCGAAGGGAAGTCCCCCTGTAGAAATTCCCTCACAAGTACGTATATATATATATATATATGTAAAAATCTCTTCACATTTATTAAAGTGCCAACCGGGCCGTCATATCATTTACATTTTTAACATTTTACACTAAAACATTTCCAAAGGGATATGACACACGCCATGCCATTGAAAACCAGAGACACACTTAGAACATTATTTAAGAAACTCAGATCGGCATATTAAACCCAAAACACACTGGTTCCACAAGTAGAATTATTTTCCAATATCCAAACGCAGCCCACTTTTATTAAGAGCCAAACGGGCCTTAAATCATTTTTTTGAAGGGACACCATTTCTCAAATGAAATCCAAACTTTTGTTCACGCAAAAAAGGAAAACATTTCTCGTCAACCAAGAACCACACTTCAAATTTCCAAAATCAAGTTTAAAGGTCATACATTCATTTTCTCTAATCCAGGTTCTAAGAAACACCTTTTTCATTAACAATACATCTAAAAATTTACACACGCCAAAAACATTTCAAAACACAATTTAACATGACTTTCATTATTCAGGAAGAACAATTTAGCAATACTACCATGGAAGCACAAAACTAAATCCAAGAAGAACACTTTCAATGAAACGCTAGAATTAAAAACGGCTTTTATCATCAGCAGATCACCACACTATAAAAACTACTAAATATTCTTTTAAATTTACTGAAATTCAAAAAAAAGGCAAGGAATAAATAAATTCTTAATTTAAAGGCGAGCGCAATGGGAGACCTACCTCAAGATCCAAGCGCGACGGTAAAATGACCTTGGAACCAAGGCGCGATGACACGACGTGTGTCTGAAGCCACGTGATAAAGTCCAACACTCTCGAAACTGAGGTGCGGAGACGGCGGAACCTCAACGAAAAGTAGGACAATCCTTTGCGGACAAACTGTGTACGCTGAAAAGTGGAAAAAGTACACATCACTCAACCCGCGACAGGAAAAGGATTAATATAAATCAAATATAAACACCAAGATGCCACGAAGGAAAAATAATTGAATAAATGAATAAATGAATTAATTAATCAATCAATTAATAAACAAATAGGCAATTAAATAAATGTATAGATAAATAACACACACAAAAATAATCAAAAGAATAGATAAATAACAATAATAATTTAGCACAATAATAATATAATAATAATAATAATAATAGCATACCCAATAAATTAATGAGAACTGTAATAATATTAATAATAATTATAATATAATAATAATAACATAATATAATAATAATTAAAACAATGATAAATATATTAATAATAATAATAATAATAATAATATAGTATTAATAATAATAACATAATAATAATTATAATAATGATATAATAAGATTAATTATATTATTAACATAATAATATCAATAATAATAATGGTATATTAATAATAATAGTAACATAATAATAGTAATTGTAATAAAACGAAAGATAAATAAATATTAATTTTAAAAAAAAGAAACTCACACCAGGGGCGAGGGAAGAGGCCGGGCAGGTGGAGCTGGGTGCGGCCGGCGGTTCGGCAGGAGGGTGTGCCGGCGACGGGGTCGGATGCGGCAAGGGAAGCCGGGGCAGCACGTCGCTGGGGTGATCGGGACGGGAGGAGGGTGCAGGGGAGAGGGCGGCCGGGCGCGACGGCTGGGCGGGAGAAGGGCCAGGACGCCGGTGGTGAGGGGAGGCCGGCTCGACGGGAGGCGGAGGCGGGAGCCGGGACGGCTGGCAGGTGCGACGGCGGGAGACGGGGAAGCCGGCGACGAGCGGCCGGGAAGAGGGGCTGGGCGCGGCGGGGTCGCGCGAGGGAGACGGAAGGGGTGGGGAGCAGGGACGGTGCGACTGTGTGGAGGGGGTGAGCGGGAGATCCGGGTCGTCGACGGGTAAGCGGTGCGGCCGGGACGCCGGGGCAGCGACGCAGTGGTTGGTGTCCAGAGGCGGGGAGGGTGCAGCGGCGGCGTGCCTGGTCGGCCGAACCAGCAGGGGGAAAAGAAGAAGAAAACGAAGAAAGGAGAAAAAAAAAGAAACGGGGAAGAGAGAGAGAGGGGATAGAGAGAGAGGGGAGAGGGTTAAGGCGGCGCGGGTGGGGTAGGATTAGGGTTAGGCTTATAATATATATATATATATATATAATAATAATAATAATAATAATAATAATAATAATAAAATGTATAATAATAATAAAACCTTTTAATGCTAATAATAATAATAAAACGTTATAATTATAATAATATAAGAACTTTATAATCAAAATGATGAAACTTTATAATAATAATGATAAAACTTATAATAATAATAAATGATAAATTAGCTAATTCTAATGATAATTATTTTAATCAAATATTAAAAAATAGTGAAATAATTTAAAGATAAAACACATATGTATATATTTATACGTATATAGATCTATATATATATACATACATTATTATACATATATATATATAAACATATATAAATATATATACAATAATAATAACACTAATAAAAAGGGGTATTAATAATAGGATACCAACATAAAAATTATAATATTTAAAACACCGGGTGAACACACTGTCACCCGGGCTGAACGCACGGTCACCACTAACGATGCGGTGACCACGCACCAGCGCGAAACCGCCAATGCAATTAATCTCCGAAAAAAATAAAAATTTAAATCGGGACCAAGAAAGGAGAACAATTACGGACATCCGTGGTCGGGGTGTGACAGACCTCATCCTCTATATCATATGAACTGGACTCACTCCCAGAGACCATGTTCCCATTAATGGAGCTCCTAATTGGAACATCCTCACATTCTAGAACCAGACGTTCAACCAAAAATTGATCGAAGCGATTAACCAACTAAATAGAGTCCACTTACATACAATGACTTCTCTTGATCAAGTCTGTAACCCCTAAAGTTTTGTGGAATACATTGTAACATGTTGAATTTCCAACCTTAGGTCATTATAGGCCACTTCCTGGGATCCAACACAAATACCACTCACTGTGAATACGACCTCCACATATAATGCACCCAAGGGAGTATTGGGACCTCCAACATCCACCATTTGAGGCTCTTAAATATAATTTTCCTCCATTCGCATCATGAGACTCATTTTCTCAAAAGAATCTTTCACATATGAATGAGGATCATCCCGGTCATTCCTTATCCGATTAAAGGTGTCTATCCCCAAAGGAGTTTTTCCCATTATTCTGTATGATGTACCTTGGATGTGGCCTCCACATCCACATGACCATGACCATAGAAACCAACAACAACACTAGTAAAAAGAGACTTTCTATTGATTGTCGCTTCCACACCATGTTTCTTATCTGGATGTCTAGACCCACACTTTAAGACCACATATGAGTGACACAATAGCATGCACATCGAACAAAAATCAAACCATTATTCATAAAAAAATAGTTACCTAAAACAAAAGTCCTCTCCTACTATAATCCAAATAAAAAATAAAGAGGTTTCCTTGAGGAATTTATTTCCACATAAAAGCAAGGATTAATAAGATAGGAAAGAGATTTGGTTCGGCTATGCAAACAAAAGAACCTACCCACATGGTTACCTAGAATCATAATGATTGAAGGTTTATGAAATGATAAAGGTAAGTTAGGAAATCTCACCAAAATCTGAACTGATGAAGAGTCGTGCTTCCTGTAGAAGTTGTAGGTCTATCTCAAGAGAGAGAATTAAGACCCGCTACAGCTAAGGGAAGCTCTAGACCAATAATTGACCAGATCATCTTATGAAGAGAACCATATCATTATTTCCTTTCTATTAAGAAACCCCTCTATAGCCCTATCCTATAAATCCTAGGTTCCAAACCCAAAGAAGCCAAAATAATCTACTAGTGGGATTATTTACAAGAATTGAGAGATGAAAGTCTAATTGAGGAGAGTTGAAGTTTCATTAATCTCCATGATTTAGATTTAAATTTTCGGAAAATCATTGTGAATATTGAGAATCTTAGGGTTCAGAGAAGATTAAGGTAAATTGGTAAAGAACATTGGTATTAGAAAAGGGGGATAAATATGGATACACTCCCTTGAAGTATTACAACTGTCCCTACCCTTGTAGAGGGGGAGGGATCAACACATTGGTCGTCACCAATGTAAAATTAGATAAATATATGTCACACCCCTCGAGAAAGCCAAAAAAACATCTAAATATCGGGGAATTATCCTTGGGAAAAATTATTATGAAGGAGAAAATGGGAGGGGGGTAGATTTTTCACATGAAACCCCCATTACATATATTTGAGAATAAAATAACAAATATTCCACCCTTTGAAGTGAAATAATGGAGGTTAGAAACTTTTTATCCAAATGTGTCACTAGCCATGGTAATTTTTCAAAATGACACATACCTTGATATTCCCATCATCTGAATCTAAGAACACATGTGGTTTTGATGATCTTATTCCCTTTATTATCTTAAAGGTTCTAGTGAGGATCCTTCCAAAATTGAGGTAATGTTACCAGTGAAACACAAATTCTGGTTGTCCTCACCTTTAGTATAAGTGGCCTCAAGGGATAATATAGACCTTCCCCTATTACCAGTGGGAAGACGAAGATCACAATATCTATGATTGTGTTTATCAAAATTTGAAAATGTGGTGGATCACTTTATTTTCTATCTTGTTTCTAGACTGATCACACACATCTACGGACTGTATGATGACCACTATTGATCTCGATACAATTTAAAAAAGAGTTGACTGGGAGGAATTAATGTGACTGATTCGGAAGTCAATAGAGAAAATCTTGTGTCCTTGGTGTTTGGTTTACCATCATATGTGACAAATCTATGAATAATTCTACTCTAACCTGAACTTGGAACTCTATTCCTTTATTTCCAAAATGAATTCACTAGTGTAAGGTTATTTAGAAACATTATAGATGTGGTTTGTTTCATGATATTGTTTGGTGGTTTCAACTTTGGTCCCTAATTTTTTTAAATCATTTATGAAAACAAAATTCTATCTTAAAAAAATGTTTTTATTGAGTTATTTTGAGAAATTTTGTCAATTACCAAAAAATGAGTATTTTGAAATGTTTGGTTCAGGAAAATTCATTTATAAGAACTCTTGTGTGATGTTTTAAATAATTATCCTTAGGATATGTCTCTATTTCTAATCAATTTTTCCAAGGTATGGTTCATATAGAATGTATATAAGTTCAATGAGTGGGATTTATTGGTATATGATAATTCTATGGATCCAATGGGATTTCCCCCACAAATTCCTATATCTATCCTTCAACTAAAATAGACCCCTATGAAGTCATGGAGGTATAATCTCATGAGGAGGTAGATTTGGTTCTTTATCCAAGATATACATAGTTTCATGCTATTGTAGAAGCAACAACACTTAAGGTTATATTTGATAAAATAATGACATCAGATTATATGTTGATGAACGTTGATATCCATAAATATTTGAACGAGTTAGAAGATATCATCAAAGTGATGGAAGGATTCAAGTCTATATTTATTCATAGTTAAGGAATTAATACATTGTGTATTGATTCAAATTCATGATTCATACATTTTTTTCAAGATATAATATTCTAAAGGAAATCTTCCAACAGGGTTTTGAAGTTTCCTAAGATCCTATAACTAATGAAATTCCAAATTAAAATCATGAAGAGGGAGGTACCCATGATTGATTTTAAGGTCACATCATGAACCATTAGGAATAGTTTTCTATTCAACTTGTCTCCACCATACAATTCAATATTGTTGGGGATGTCACATGATATTTAGTCCTACCAGATGACCAATTTGTGGATGAGTACTGATAGGTGTTTCAATTATTACAAATTCCATCCAATTTTATCTTCAAGTGTTAATGAACATCCATTAAAATATTTATAAAAATATTAGTTGAATTATATTTAGCGACTGAGAAAAAATGACAATACTCTACTCTAATTCAATCGATGGTGCCAAGCGGGGTTTAAATCACCCTATAAGAAATTATAAAATCAATTACTTCTCTGAGTGAATTGATAAGAGGGAACATGCATCCACCTGATATTGGATCTAAATTGAATCTAGGGGGACAAATTTCCTTTATATTATCTCTCCAATTTATTTTTAGATACATATAGAATATTTTTGATAACTTAAATATATATATATATATATATATATATATTAATGTGTTGTTATATGCCTTTTTATTAAATATTTATTTATTTAATATGAGATTCATGCCTGATATCAATGTTTTAGGAATTTTTATGATATGATCAAAATTTCAAGGTATTCGAAGGAAATAAAAAAATGGAAAAAAGAGAACCTCACCACGATATATAAGGAGGATCGACATGACAATGAAAAGTAACAATGAAACCAGGATAGTTGACTTAAGAAAAACAGATAAATATTACCTTTAATGAAGGTTTCCCATGATTGTGGACGATCATAATATATTTTGGAGAATTAAAATTAACTAATAAGATTATAACAATGATTTTAGTGCTAAAAGTACATGATTCACGTCATGAATAAAGTTTAAGATGTGTAATGTAAACATGTGATGAGGACATTGAAATCCATGAGAAATTTGGACCCTGTAGATTAAGGGTCAGGTAAAAATTACAAAACATGATAACATGGGAAATATTGAATTATGTGAGAACATATCCTTTCACAATACATAATGTATAAACATTACAAAATGTGAAATTATTAAATAGACCCAAAAAATAGTGATTTTTATGTATCATATAATAAGATTTATATATTTTGACCCGAATGAAAAAAAATGATCTATGAACCAATGAAATAATAGTAAGACTTAATTACTTATATACATGGTGAACTTCTATCAGATAGGGGATATCAGAGGTGTATGGATTTAACCACAAAGAGGCTTCCACTGGGGTTCCAACAAAAATTATTTTCTTCATTGATAGGTTTTTTCCTTTATTATTTTTAAGAATTATCTGTAACATTGAATTACCTTTTGTTTAATTCCAATGAATAGTATTTATTCAATTTTTTGTTATTTATTTTCTAATGTCTCTAATATTGGTATTGGTGTATTCATCACTAGCGAATACCCGATGATGATTGGATAAATCCCACAAGGGATGTTAGAATCGGGTAAAAGGGTAGTGTACAAAAAAATACTGATTTAATTTTCTTGTAATATTGTTTTATTTAATATTATTGATTAATATTTATTTTATCCATCATTAATTCTATGGTAAAATTCTTTCAATATTAAATGATTGTAAACATTATTGAGTTAACTTATTTATGACCATTGAATTAAATTATTGGTATGATTTTGGAAATATGACCTTAATGTCCTTAATCCATTTTAATTTATCATACCATGATGAATTGTGATTTTAGGGTATATTAATTGGGATTGACTATTTTCATATCAAAAAAATTTAATGGTTCAATATCTATTTAATATTATTATTCTTGCAAGAAGTGGAGAATTAATTTTTTTAGTAAAACCACCAAGGAAATTGGTTCCCCTATCTTCTGTATTTCTATTTGAATTTATTTAATTAATTTGTTTCATTGAATTAATTCAGGTAAATTAAAACTAAAATTAGAGTGACCTAACCTTTATTAAATAGTTTTATGCTACATTCCCCACTTTTAATGGGATTAAACCCTTACTTCCACTTTACATTTCCTTCGTAGTTAGTTCGGTTTGGGAACATATAAATTTATCATTTTTTCAGGGCCATAGGATTGAATTACATCCTATGGACATATCAAAGGTCTAATATATGCTTCTAGAAAACGTACCCACATGACATTATCAGCTCTATATCACGTCTACTACAATATTATATTGTCTGAGATCCATTATTCCATGAAGAAAGTCATCTAATGATGGGAATAGAAGCAAAGGTATCAAAAAATATTCATCAAGGCGATGATGGTCACCAAATATTACAATGTTTGAGCTGTCATATCACTGGCAGAACATGATCATCATTGGTAGAATCTTAAATGTAAACACCAAATTAATGTGAAATATATCCAAATGATATATCTTTTATAGTATTTTTATGCCTCTAAGGGAGATATTGTATAACTTCACTGATCATTAGAGGCGGTCCAAGGTTATGTAAATTATATCATTTCTTCCACGATGGATGATCTTTATCTTTTTGAGGTAGATGAACCCACTATGCTAACCAAGATTCAACAAAATATTGATGACATTTATTTATAAATCTAGTAGATCAAAAACTATTTCGAAAACATATTGTATCAAAATTCAGAGGGTCACAATCTTGTGAATGCTTGACTGACTTTTTGATGTTATCAATGTTAAGAGTTATGTCCTTAATTATAAATTTTACAATTTTTTCTTTGGAAGAATGAAATTGATTCATGAGAATTTGGGTCCCACTTTTCCATTTTAGTATATCTTAGGGTTGATATAGGTTTAAATACCACTATAATAATAGGATAATGTTCTAATTGTTTTCCTATTACATAGGGCCTAGTGATCATTGTAGGATAGTTATTGGAGAAATAAGGTGGGCCCATAGGTTTTTTTATTTAATGTTGTTTCCCTCCATTTTGATATAGTGTGATAGAGAGGATAATTAGTGGGAAATACATGGATTTTTCTTACACCACTCTTTATAGGTATGCAACCTAATAGGCCTCATTAATCCTTTAATTTTAAAATTATCATTTTTTCCATGATCATGCAAAGCACATGTATATATAGTAGAGTCCAATTTTTAATTTTTTCTCCATGGTTCCCTTTGTAGGTTTAAAAATTGGAGGGTGATTTGTCTCATCTCATTGATATATCAATGTTTTCTATTCTAGTAAAATTCAACTGATGATTTAGGTTGAATGAAATTGTCCATGAGTGAGATGGACTATTTAGAAAGTGTAAGGGGAAAACATGATGCAACCCTAGAGCCTCGATTCTAGTATATAATATCCCAAATAAAATGAGGTAAAATTCAATTTAGGGTCATGGTTATTAGACCATTATAATGGGAAACACAATCAAAATGGGACCTACAAAGAAAAAATGCTCAATAAAATTTATAACATGAAGGATGAAATTGTAAGATGTGATTTTGTGGCTCTCAATTCTAAAAGGATGACATGGGAAAGGTACATAAGGCATAAAAAAAATATATTTGAAAATAAATTTCTATTATAATTATTTTGAGTCACATTAAAATAAATTAACCATTTATTAATGATGAATATTCCTCTAGTTGGTAGAAAATATTTGAGGCATTTATGCAGATCCATATTTTGGGTATAGTTTGTTTATTCAAAACGATGTTATCTCTGGAGTCATATATCCTTATCACTAATATCCAAGGAAGGTTTTTCGTGATTAAAAGTTTCCAATAAAAAGTGTGTGATTTATGAAAAACAGTAGACAAGATGTATGTTGGAATAATTTTTATCGGGATTGGAAATGAATGCGTGGAAATTTCAATTCATAGAACTAATTGATATGTATATAATGTGGTATTATTCTTCAGTAATACTTTTTTGAAAGAGAAAAACTATGTTGGAATCTCTTTCAAACATTGTGTTTTTATGTTAAAGAGGTGTCTTTTTTTGTTTCATAATTTATCCTAGGATCAGGGATATTGTACTCACTATGTATATCATTGGAATCAGAATCAAGAAACATGAAGTTACAAGAATAATTTAAGGTTTCAAATTGAGTTCTTATGTGGATAGAGGGAAATTTTATCATATTACAGAAAGTCTAGGATATAGGATATAAGTTTCACTATATATTTCATCAGAGTGAGAATCATGCCGTGTGTAGTATTGTGAATGTTTTGTCGCAAATAACTAAAAAATTATAAATCTCTATCAAGTGAGGATGTAATAGAAAGGGGGTACAAGATAGTAATAATCAATAGGTTACATAGGTCAATTATAGATCATGGGCCACCTAGGGATAAACAAAAAAATGTTAATGTCATATTGTTTAGAACAATGGTGGATGGGGAAAATTACATAATAATATATTCTTTTATTGAGTTTTTAACATAAAATGAATAGTGTTTTGAAGAGACCTTCCACAGTAAAAGTGTATTTGGAATGGTCTACATAAAATTTATGGTTCTGTTGCTTGGACCAGAAGGTTTCCCTGATGCATCTTGGGATTTATAGTGGACTCTACCAGGATTCCTAAGCCCGTATGTGCCTTTCTGGGTGTGAGAGATAATAAATGAGGGTGGTATTACCTCAAAAATGGAAATTATATACAAGAGAGATAAAGTAGTTAGATACTATCCTTAGAATCAAATTTCCTCAAAGGTGTGGGCTAAAAAAATGTTTAGTTTTATGTTTTACATCATCTGAAAGGGACATCAACCATTCCGTTTTAATGAATTTTAGAAAGGATGAAAAACATGAATTTTAATTTCATATGGTAAGGATATATATTTTAGTACATTTTAGGTAATATATCTTTGACTAATGATTTTGTAGACAATAACCAAAATAAGGCTCACCAATCAAAGAATGTTTCATTTTATTCCAAGTTTGAGGAAAGGATATATATAACATGATATTTTGGGTTCTTAGATTTGTTGAATTGAAATGGGAAAATGGTTTAAGGGGAGTCTATGAACCATTTTTGACATGAAGTTTCTTTTATATTGCAGTTAGAGAATACAAAGATAAAGGGGTTTTATATTGAAAATGAAGATGAATTCGGTTCATAGGCCAATTTGGAGCCATATTATTCGAAGCCGTATTTGGGAATAGTATTCATAGTGAAGATATATTTGTTCTTCATAGTTGGGTTCTTTTGTCATCGATAGACAATGAAGACTTATTGGTAACCATGTTTCTAAAAAATAAGGAGGGTGATTTGTGTAAGAAAAATGTTTGTGTATGGAGGAAGAATTTTGGGTCACATTGGTCATACCTAAGAGAGTCTCTTTGTAACACCCCAGGTAAATAAAGAGTATGAAATTTTCACATTTATCCTTATTTGTGAATAAAATATTAATATTAATTTAAAGGGGATGCTATGCTCGATGGCGTACCCAACACGCAACAACGAGTTTCTTGGGAATCTTACGTTGCACTCTAATAATAAAATAATATTATTTTAAATCGTAGTTAACGCCTAGCCGTTGTAATGGAGGGAATGAACAGAACTAACTACAAAATGATTATATATGTTTTTCAAATATTTTTACTTTTTACAATAAATGGTAGAGGATTAAAAATGCGAATGAATCCAATTTTAAGCGTTGACATTCTAATATTCATTAAAAGGTCGATTAAACGCCTTTTGAAGGCGAACCACTTTTAAATCCACTTTTTGACAATTTTATGTGTTATATCTGACAAAATAAAATTATTATTTTGAATCGGGACATCAAAATTTAATTTGTGTAAATTTTTGGTATCTTTCCGATAAAGTTCATTTTTTAATGAATAGTGAAAAATGTTGTATTTTAATTCAAAAACTCTTTTTAATCTAATTTATTTATATGATTAGATAATATTTTGAATTGTTTTTAAAATAAAATTATAATATATTTTTACTATTTAATACAATAGTGGTCATTGGAATTAATTTCACTTTGAAATTGGACATAAACTAGTGTCAATCTTTTGATACTTATTGTTTCATAAAAACACGCTATTTGCTCTGATAGCGGGAATTAATTATTAAATTAATTAATGAAACTTATGTGTTTTGAATTTTGTAAAATAGACATCATTTTTGCATTCGGAATATCAAATATAGCTTAGGGTGAATTTTTGGTAATTTTCTGAAAAACTTAAATTTTTGATTAATAGTGAAACCACTAAGTGGTACTTAAGAAACTAATTTTTCCATTTAAATGAAATTTCGCCACCTTTGTGTTTTGAATTTCAAAAATCCGACATACATGGCTGTAATTAAGAAGTAAAATGGGGTTCAATGGGATTAAAATAATTTTTTGGTGAATAGTAACTTATTAAGTTTTTAATCGCAATTAGAGGTAATTAGTGTAGTTTAAGGTAAAAATAATGTTTTAATAAAATGAAATGACCTAGACACATGTCCTACCCTAATTGGATGTGTCATGGACGACCCAGAAAATCCATCGGTCAACTTGGGGACCCCATGGAGCCACTTTGGTTGGAAAATGACATAAATACCTTTTTATTTAATGTTAAAATTAAAATGTCACAAACATGAGTTGTTTAACTAAAACAATTTTTACATGGGTTTATACAAGTCAGATTTTTGACTATAAATAGTCATTGGAAAGCTAAACAGTTTTCCTACATCATAGTATTTGTTTTATAATTTTTAGACATTAAATAAATTAAATTATTTATGACATCATGATGATGCAGCGATGACCTCATTATTTAACGATTTAAATAAAATGGAAAGATAATGTAAAATCTAAGACCTAAACATGTAGAAAACCTATTGGATGGGTGGATTTCAACCCCTTATCACCTTATCCTCGAAAAAAATCAATGTGGGACCATTAAAATCCGAAACGCATTCTAAAATAAAGTAATATTTTTTTACTTTCCAAGAGTGCCCCTCCCCTCCTCTTATAAAAGGCCCCCACCTCTACCTCCTTAACCACACTTCTAAAGCCTTTGGCTCGGCCAACCCCTTCCCATTTTGTCTCTCCACATCCCTCTCTAACTCTTTGAAGCCTCACTTTGGGCACAAGTCTTCCCAAGGAAGCCTTTGAGATCAAACCAAAGGGAGTTACCCGATTTTAATGAATATAAAGAAACGAACAAGACAAGTTGGACTTGAGGTAAGGGATCCAACCTATCTCTTTCTTTTAAAGTACACTCTTTTATGTCATTCCTTTTAAAGCTCATCTTTCTTGTTATTGGGATATTCTTTTATATTACTCTTACTGTAATTTTTATGTTCATATGATGAGAGACCCTATTCTCTCTCAACAATCCATTTTGGAAGTTTTGAGTGGCACCGTTAGGATGCCGAATTTTTGTAAGAGATCCAACCTCTCTCTATCTTTTAAAGTACTCTCATTTATGTAACTTATTTTAAACTCCTATTTTTTATGTTGGGGGATATTATTTTATATTCCTCTTTCTTTAAATGTTATGTTAATATGATGAGAGACCCTATTTCCTCTCATCAATCCATTTTGGAAGTATTAAGTGGCGTCGTTAGGCTGCCGAGTTTTCATAAGGGATTTTTCATCTCATTTTTATTACCATGAGATTTATGATACATTTGCCACAATTTCCTTTGAGTGGTGTATATAATTCCCATTATTTTACTCATTGTGTAATATACTTTCATTTATGAGTATTTACATCAATGTTGTATTGTCCTTCTTTCTCGGGGTGCATGTCTCGAAAGTTACCCATGTCGGTAAGGGAACCTTTCACCCTCCTCTTTTTAAAAGACTTCTTTTGTTATGTCTTTTAATTCACATACTATTATTTTGGGATATGTTCTTATATATCCTTATTGATTTAAATTTTATGTTCATGTGATGAGATACCCTTTTTATCTCTCATCAACTCATTTTTTGAATTTTGTTGTGACGTCGTTAGGCTGTCAAATTTTTGCAAGGGGACTTATTAACCCAAATTCTATTCTTTGGGATAAAATTTTACTCCTTCAATATGTAATTCTATGAATATTTGTGAATAACCTCTGATTATTTTACACTTAATATCCACTTATATTTCGTGTATTCATTTGTCTCACATAATTATGTAATTGATTTATCCTTAATCCAAGGATAACGTATTTGTATGGGACTTCGTCTCAATCTCCTTTCATTGAGTCATATTTTGTTTTATACACAACCTTCTTTTATACGGTGTATAAACCCCTTTGACTTTTACGTTTATTCAAAAGGAATATTTTTTTATACGAAGCGTTTACTAAATGACAAAAGGGAATGTTTTTGTCGTACGTATGTGGCGACAACGACTTCTCCGCCGCCGTGACCATTATTTGAGTTTTGGATTCCTCTACAAGCCATACCTGTTTTAAAAGAAAAATAAATACCATGTTTTACTTTTCTTTTCTTTTGGTATTGAAAATGGTTTTCACAGTGTTTTTATATCAATGTGTTGTATTGATATCTTGTGATTGAAAGGTGGAAATGTTATGTTTCCTTTATGCATGTTTTATGTGATACGATTATGTTGAGGTTCTTGGGAATTATTATGAATACGAGTGGTTCCATGATAAACTAAGGGTGGGTGAGCCCGATATAGCTCTCCAATGCATTGGGTAACGTGAAGGAGTGAAATGTTAAGGTTTCTCCGAAGAGATTTAGGGAATATACTGTGGTGGGTATTCCAAACGTAACCAAGAGGGTTACTCCCTACATAAGAATGTTATGAATACCTCAAGTTACCTTTTATGTATTATGATTTATATGATTTATTCATGATTTTATGAGGTATGTTAAAGTGCCTATGTTTTATGGGTAAAGAATGATTTCATTCTTATGTATATACGAACTCATGTTTCCTTTCAATATTTTTATATCCCTTACTGAGATTTTTATGCTCATCCCAAGTTTTTTTGAAATGTTTTTCATAGGTCAAGGGAAAGTTAGATGATATGATGATAGTGTCAAGGAAGTTTCAAGAAAGAATCCATGTTTTATTTTAAATATGTTTCCGTTGATGGGAAAAAATGAATACTATCTTTATGTAACCACTTTGTTTAAATGTGGAATGTAATGCAAGTTTTATGATCTAATTCTCTAAAACTCTAAACCTGAAAAGATCCTCAATGTGTAATCTTGTAATAACTCAAGATTAAGTAAGATTTAAGGCTGGGGCCTTATAGTTGGTATCAAAGGTCGGTTTAGATAACTTTAGGGTTAGGGTATTCTCTAAGCATAATTGACAGTACCATAATGCATAGGATTTCAGAAAGAGTCCTAGTTTTAGATAAAGTGAACGAGTAAGTATATCTTAGTGTTTACCTTTCTCATTATCACATGATGGTTTTTTTGATATACTCACACTGACTTATTTGTTTTAGTGAATGGACGGATCTAGCAGGCACCAAAGAGACAACAGGTTTGAAGGAAACTGTGGTGGTTCTCTGATTAGGATACTAGATAAAATGGGGGATTCAATGAGGAAACTCGTGGTTGTTCTAAACCAACTATCAAGGAGTCATGATCAACCACTTTAACCTGGGTATGTTCTGTAATGCATCATGTACGAGATGACCAATTGATGTGGAAGTTCAGTTAATAATTATATAGGTAACCATTAGGGTTTATATGATCCTTACTTTTGAGGTAATTATGGGTTATTATATGTTATGATGGAAAATGAAAGGCATGAGATAAACTTGAGGTTAAAATATGTTATGATTATTTTTGATGATTTTAGATCATTTTGGGGAATGTTTTAAGAATTATATAGTTTTGGAAAAAGGAAAACACACAGACCATGTGACAACCTGTCGCGTTGGACAAAGCTATGAGAATCAAACCAACAACCAAAGTGAGACTGGTATTTATCGCTTACCACTGGACTGCGTGAATTCCCTGGTTAGTTTGACTGATTCTTTTTAGTGAGATGATTTTATGAATTAAGAGTATGTTTATTTTGGGATATCTATGGAAATGATTAACCTATCATGGAGGATATGTGATTAGGTTAATTACTTTTCAATATAAGAATTTAAGAGCAACTGATGTTGTGTGGAGATAAATGTTACGATTTAACATGGAAGACTATGTGACTAAATACTTCAAATATTTGGGTTTCAATCTTAGTTTGGTTTACTTTGAAGAATTTTATGGGCAAATTGTTTATCGAATGGTCCTCGTTGTACTTTGGGTTTTGTTGGACAAATTTTGGAGATTAAGAATAGATTTTCTTTTTATAAAGGGTTATCCTTTTCTGGCTTATCTGATCTTGTACTAACCTTTTTGGTTTTGGTTTTGGTTAAAGTCTAAAGACATAGAAAGAATATAGTTCCCTTTTGTGTATTAGGTGATTCTCTAGAAGTTGATTGTAGTACTCTTAATGTGAACAAGTCTTCTTAAATACTCGCCTTTTGGAGAAAATATGAGTTTGTGTAAGGAATCTAATAAAAGTTAAAATTCAACATGATAAGTGATTATTTTTCCTTATGAATAAATTCCTCAATAAAAAGTAACTTAAAATAAAAATGTTGTCTATTAACTTTTCCTACTGGGGAATCGAATACCGTTTAACCCATCAGAAGTTTGTGATTTTCTTATGGTTAACTTTCTCCTCAACATGTTTTCTATCACTCTCCATCAGAACATGACCCTATGTTTTCTCCTCCATTTCCATGTTTTCCTACATGGAATCCTAGTATGGGTTAACTCGAGTGACCTCTGTATTTATCTTCCTTTATTTTAAAGTGATTGTTTTACCGACTCTTGTTCCGATGTGGGACTTTCAAGGATGTTTCCAAGCTCAATTTTAAAATTATGAGGATGCAATTCCCAAAAGGGGGGAAGGATGTATCACCCCAGGTAAATAAAGAGTATGACATTTTCACATTTATCCATATTTGTGAATAAAATATTAATATGACTTTAAAGGGTGCTATGCTCGATGGCGTACCCAACACGCAACAACGAGTTTCTTGGAAATCTTACGTTGCACTCTAATAATAAAATAATATTATTTTAAATGGTAGTTAATGCCTAGCCGTTGTAATGGTAGGAATGAACAGAACTAACTACAAAATGATTATATATGTTTGTCAAATATTTTTACATTTTACAATAAATGTTAGAGGAATAAAAATGCGAATGAATCCAATTTTAAGCGTAGACTTTCTAATATTCGTTAAAAGGTCGATTAACCGCCTTTTGAAGGAAAACCTATTTTAAATCCACTTTTTAACAAATTTATGTGTTATATTTTACAAAATAAAATTATTATTTAGAATAAGGACATCAAAATTTACTTTGAGTAAATTTTTGGTATCTTTCCGATAAAGTTAATTTTTTAATGAATAGTGAAAAATGTTGTATTTTAATTCAAAACCTCTTTTTAATCTAATTTATTTATATGATTAGATTATCTTTTGAATTGTTTTTAAAGTTAAATTAGAATATATTTTTACCATTTAATCCAATAGTGGTCGTTGGAATTAATTTCACTTTGAAATTGGACTTAAACTAGTGTCAATCTTTTGATAATCATTGCTTCATAAAAACACGCTATTTGCTCTGAAAGCGGGAATTAATTATTAAATTAATTAATTCAACTTATGTGTTTTTAATTTTTTAAAATAGAAATCATTTTTGCATTCAGAATATCAAATATAGATTAGGGTGAATTTTTGGTAATTTTCTGAAAAACTTCAATTTTTGATGAATAGTGAAACCACTAATTGGTACTTATGAAACTGATTTTTCTGTTTAAATGAAATTTTTCCACCTTTGTGTTTTGAATTTCAAATATCCAACATACATGGTTGTCATTAAGAAATAAAATTGGGTTCAATGGGATTAAAATAATTTTTTGGTGAATAGTAACTTATTAAGTTTTTAATTGCGATTAGAGGTAATTAGTGTAGTTTAAGGTAAAAATAATGTTTTAATAAAATGAAATTACATGGACACATGTACTACCCTCATTGTATGTTTCATGGCCGAGAAAGACAATCCATGGGTCAACTTGGGGACCCCATGGAGCCACTTTGGTGGGAAAATGACATAAATACCTTTTTATTTAATGTTAAAATTAAAATGTCACAAACATGAGTTGTTTAACTAAAACAATTTTTACATGGGGTTATACAAGTAATATTTTTGACTATAAATAGTCATTGGAAAGATAAAAAGATTTCGTACATCATAGTAGTTTTTTTATAATATTTAGACATTAAATAAATTAAATTATTTATGACATCATGATGATGCAACGATGACCTCATTATTTAAAGATTTAAAGAAAATGGAAAGATAATGTAAAATCTAAGACCTACACATGTCCAAAACCTATTGGATGGGTGGATTTAGAACCCTTATCCAATTATCCTCGAAATACATCAATGTGGGACCATTAAAATCCGAAACTCATTCTAAAATAAAGTAACATTTCTTTACTTTCCAAGAGTGCCCCTCCCCTCCTCTTATAAAAGGCCCCCACCTCTACGTCCTTACCCACACTTCCAAAGCCTTTGGCTCGGCCAAACCCTGCCCATTTTGTCTCTACACATCCCTCTATAACTCCTTGAAGCATCACTTTGGGAAGAAGTCTTCCCAAGGAAGCCTTTGAGCTCAAACCAAAGGGAGTTACCTGATTTTAATGAATATAAAGAAACGAACAAGACAAGTTGGACTTGAGGTAAGGGATCCAACCTCTCTCTTTCTTTTAAAGAACACTCTTTTATGTCATTCATTTTAAATAACATCTTTCTTGTTATTGGGATATTATTTTATATTACTCTTACTATAATTTTTATGTTCATATGATTAGAGACCCTATTCTCTCTCATCAATCCATTTTGGAAGTTTTGTGTGGCGCCGTTAGGCTGCCGAATTTTCGTAAGAGATCCAAGCTCTCTCTTTCTTTTTATGTACTCTCCATTATGTAACTTCTATTAATCACCTATTTTTTATGTTGGGGGATGTTATTTTATATTCCTCTTCCTGTAAAACTTATGTTAATATGATGAGAGTCCCTATTTCCTCTCATCAATCCATTTTAGAAGTCTTAAGTGGCGCCGTTAGGCTGCCGAGTTTTCGTAAGGGATTTTTCATCTCACTTTTATTCCCATGAGATTTATGATACATTTGACACAATTTCCATTTAGTGGTGTATTTAATTCCCATTATTTTACTCATTGTCTAATATACTTTCAATTATGAGTATTTACATCAATGTTATATTGTCCTTCTTTCACAGGGTGCATGTCTCGAAAGATACCCATGTCGGTAAGGGAACCTTTCACCCTCCTCTTTTTAAAAGACTTCTTTTGTTATTTCTTTTAATTCACATACTATTATTTTGTGATATGTTCTTCTATATCCTTATTGATTTAAATTTTATGTCCATGTGATGAGATACCCTTTTTATCCCTCATCAACTCATTTTCTGAATTTTGTTGTGACGCTGTTAGGCTGTCAAATTTTTGCAAGGGAACTTCTTAACCCAAATTTGATTCTTTGGGATAAACTTGTACTCCTTGAATATATCGTTCTATGAATATGTGTGAATAACCTCTGATTGTTTTACACTTAATATCCACTTATATTTTGTGTATTCATTTGTCACACATAATTATGTAATTGATTTATCCTTAATCCAAGGATACCGTATTTGTATGGGACTTCATCTAAATCTCCTTTCATTGGGGCATATTTTTTTTTATACACAACCTTATTTTATATGGTGTATAAACCCCTTTGAATTTTACATTTATTCAGAAGGAATCTTTTTTTATACGAAGTGTTTACTAAACGAAAAAAGGGAATGTTTTTGTCGTACGTATGCGGTGACAACGACTTCTCCACTGCCGTGACCATTATTTGAGTTTCGTCTTCCTCTAAAAGCCATACGTTTTTAAAGAAAAATAAATACCATGTTTTACTTTTCTTTTGTTTTGGTATGTAAAATGGTTTTCATAATGTTTTTATATCAATGTGTTGTATTGATATCTTGTGATTGAAAGGTGGAAATGTTATGTTTCCTTTATACATGTTTTATGTGATACGATTATGTTGAGGTTCTTGGAAATTATTATGAAGATGGGTGGTTCCGTGATAAAATAATGGCGGGTGATCCCGATATAGCTCTCGAATGAATTGGGTAACATGAAGGAGTGAAACGATAAGGTTTCTCCGAAGAGATTTCGGGAATATACTGTGGTGGGTATTCCAAACATAACCAAGATGGTTACTCCCTACATAAGAATGTTATGAATGCCTCATGTTACCTTTAATGTCTTATGATTTCTATGATTTATTCATGATTTGATGAGGTATGTTAAAGTGCCTATGTTTTATGGGTAAAGTATGATTTAATTCTTATGTATATACGAACTCATGTTTCCATTCAATATTTTTATATCCCTTACTAAGCTTTTTATGCTCATCCCAAGTTTTTTTGAAATGTTTTTCACAGGTCAAGGGAAAGGTACACGATATGATGATAGTGTTAAAGAAGTGTCAAGAAAAAATCCATGTTTTATTTTAAATATGTTTCTGTTGATGGGAAAAAATGAATACTATCTTTATGTAACCACTTTGTTTAAATGTGTAATGTAATGAAAGTTTTATGATCTAATTCTCTAAAACTCTAAACCTGAAAAGATCCTCAATGTGTAATCTTGTAATAACTCAAGATTAAGAAAGATTTAATGCTGGGGCCTTATACTCTACATTTATATGGCTCATAATCAAGGAGAAGGGGTATTAATTTTATCCTAGAATTTGGGCCTATATTGGGGGATACAATCATCACTACCAATCTATTCAAAATGAGAATCAAGCCACACATAGTTCTGGGAGTAAAATAGTTCACATAGATCTAGTTCATGATGTGGGGAGATGAATTTTTTTCATATCAAAACTAATCTATAATATATAATCTAGGTGTAAACATATATCCTATATATATTGGAACTGGGATACATATAGTTCCTAAATATAATTTTGGTTTTGTGGTAAGAAACAAGAACTAATAATAGGGGTCTTCTCATGCGATGGATGATGTATGGCTTAGTTTTACATCTCACAATATGTAAATGAACCTAGAATTTTAAAATCTTATATAAAGGACATTAGACATAAAATTTTACATCATATTATGTGGAAGATGTTACAAACATTTTATTTTCTTATGTTGTTTATTTTTTATTATTGTTTAACAATATGTGTATAGGATGAATGGATTTTGAAATTCAACGTCTTGTATCTTTGTGCAACATTGTGCCTTACATGGTCTTATATATAAGACAAATATTTAATTTTAATTTCATTCACTAAGGACCATTTATCTTAATAACTATAATATTTCTAGAGAAACATTACATTTTTTAGAAAGCGATATGATCACCATCCATGGAAATTATAAAATTCACACCATATAAGTAGATGCTATGGATGAAAATGGTCCCTCCAATTTTGGTTTCAACGTGGGAGGTTTATTCCAAAGCTTCATTGAGGTTTTGATAGGAATACTATTTATCATTTGTGGAATGAGAATATATAATATTTCTTGTTAAAATATTAGTCTAAATAGTTTTGGTGAAACATTAAATGATGTAAGGTAGAAAATATCATCTTAAAAATTAATTCTAATTCATATAATAAATTTTTTGACCGCTCATCTATGGATAAATTATTTTAAATTATGATGTAGAGTGAGGGTAATTAGACCTCAATAGGTATATGTAACACCCCATGCTTCCATAGTACGCTTCTCTCTGAATAATACAATAGCTTATGCTGTATGCAACATCGAGTTCTAAAACACCACAACCAATGAAAATAGCCGCTATGAATAGGGATACACACTTTTTTTAATTTTAATAATTTTATTTCTCAAAATGTACTTAATTTTTTGATTTGTAATATTAAAATTATTTTAGGGTGAATTTCTAGTATTTTTATGAAAATTTTCTGTTTTTGATGAATAGTGAAAAACACTACGTTATTGTTTAAAACCGAATTTTTATTTAAATAATTATTTATTTTATTTAAATTTATATTAGGTAAAAATAGATACATAATACCTATATATGTTCAATATAATTCATTGGAGTCATTTTATAATAATATTAGATATATAAAAATTTATTGAACTTTTTACCATCTTTTACACACCGTCTAGGTGTATTTTAAAATTTTTATAAAATGTAATTTTAACACTTCTGTGAAATGAATTTAAAAAATACATCCGACAAAATTTAAATCAATAAGTAAATTGTGGTTCATAATGATAAAAATATTTTTTTTGAATAATAACGTTTGACTTCTATTTACCACGGTTAAAAATAAATAGGGCAATTAAAGGTAAAAAATGATATTATAATTAACCAAACACATGTAATAATTATATTGGATAATTTTATTTCGACCAAAATCAACCTTAGGAATAAAATATTGTCCTTTTGGTCCACATGGATTATATTAGGACCTTTATTATTATTTTATTTAAAGAAGATTTAAATGTGTTAATTTCAACTTTTTATTACTAAAAGATTTTTAATATAGGGTTACACATAAGATAAATTCTACTATAAATATTCATTAGAAATATAAAAACATTTCATACATAATTTTATTTTTTTATAATTTTTTGACATTAAATAATTAAATTTATTTATGACACAAGGATGATTCAATAATTACCATATTAATGAAACACAAAAATAATTGATATTATAAATATCTAGATAAATTTAAATTTAGAATTTTGATGAATTAAATGAATTATTTTTTAAAAGGTTTGGGCAAAATCCTTAATTTATTATTTAAATCAAAGACCTCTTTATAATGGTTATAGGGATACCCATTACATATCCCTAAGTACCAAGGCCAAGTGGCATGAATACAAGGCTTGAAAGCCCAATAAATAGCCCAAAGGGCCCCTCAGTGAACAGTACTTCTACAGTACCCGCGCTGCTGTCGTACCGGCTACAGTAGAACCACTGCTACAGTACCTACTACAATCCAATGACATTGATAAAGTTAGATATATCAATAATGAACAACTTGAAAATCTCATGGTAGTTTATAGTAAGTTTATTTACCATATAATAAAAAAATACAAGGAGACCTGGTAAATGTTAAACTATTTAACTTAGAGTTAAATCTAAAAGATAAGGTTAATATGGTGACCTAAACTTGTCTAAAACCTATTTTTTGAGATATTTTCGACCCATTCCCACCTTATCCTCTAAATAAATCCTTTTGGAGCCATTATAAACCGAAAGTGATTTTATTATGAAATAATATTTCAAGTGTTTCATAAAGTGACCCTCACCTCTATTATAAAAGAGAACATCCCCTTATCTCAAAATCACACCTCCAAAGCCATTTGGAGTAGCCAAACCATGCCCAAATATCCTACCAACTACCCTCAATTAATCTTATAGGCCTTCCTATGATCATAATTCCATCCCAAGGAGCCCTTTTGGTCAAATCAAAAGGAAGCACCTGAAGAAGAGGTAATTATTTCACCACCTCTTTCAAATTATATTTTTCTTCCACTTCATATTAATTTGTTATTAAAATACAAAAAATAATAAGTTATGTAACTTATTCATACTGTGATTTTATTATAAATATGTTACAACCATATTCATTATTCTATTTATCCTATGAATGACAAAGTCACCATACGTGCGTACGTATGGATTACCGTCTCCACGCCGTGGTGTAGTTTATTTTTCAGACATTTCATTATATGGATGGGTATAGTAATGAATATAAATGATGTAAATAATAAATATAACATGTTATGGATTCATTATATATGATATACCATCTAATTATATACAATTTCACCATCAATAGAATGATATTTTCCCTCGTGCGTATGTACAGATTGCCGCCTCCACGAACGCGATGAGAGTAATTCCCCATCGTAACCATTCAAAAATAAATATCATTTTATGATTAATAATAATTTTTAAGAACTTAATATCATTGTTTATATGAATCCAATACATCCTATCCATAATAAAAATGGCTTACATAACCAAGAATATAAAGTAAAACGAATCAGTTAACACCTGAAACAATGATACTACTGAAATATTATTAACAACAAAATATTAGAAGATAATATATTATATAATATTTTTGTATGTGGTTCTTGTTTAATTTAATAACAATTATTTAACTATTATTCAGGAGGATAATGTACCCTTGACCAAGGAAAATTTCAAGGTAGGATTTAATTCTACAATCTATTCATTATCCAAGGTTGTTTATACATGAGGATCTACTGGGACCTCTTTATCATCCACATCTCTATTTCATAAAAATGTCATTCAAAACATTTTTTTCTATTTCCTAGAATATGGGTTAAAGTCATTTATACCATTTTTTCACTTTTCATAAAATTTTTATAAAGGAATTGTTCTATTGTTTTGTAAACAATTTTCTTTTATGACCATTTCGACAAAAATTGAGGAAAGAATGTTTTTTAACTTATACGCGAGTGCGGACATTTTCTTCCGTTTTAACATCTTCAAATCTTACCTTAAAAACATATAATAATATTTTAAAAATTAAAAATTTCTTTTAAAATTATGTGACTTTAAAATGATTTCAAAATAGAAAGACACATTTCTGAAAAATAGTTTTGATTTCATCTATGTCAACATCGTTTGATAGATTTTACATTTGTTTGAAGATGATTTGTTATGATACAATCTTCCATATTGTATTGAAGGTTTTGAGATATTATTTAACATGTATGTGTCATTTTTTTACCATTCATGGTTTATGGTTAAAATATTAACATTTCTTATGCTATTATTAATACGAATGTTTATGTATGTTTTATCCTTTTCATATGAGGAAAGCATTGGACTTTGTAAGTGACGGGTGGATCCCACTATATCTCCTTGATTAATGGGTAGGTATCATGAGAAAAACAAGTGTCTTGGCTCAATTCCTTGATAAAATGTTATTTTTAGACTTTCAAACGCGCCTAGACTATGAGGTTATGGTGTCCAGCTTTATGCATTCCATCAATTTGAAATTGGGAATTGATGTTACATGTGATTATTAAACTAGTAGAATATCCATGTGAATAAGTAAATGGAATTATTTTATTTATCTTTTCCATACTATTTTGATGTTTATGTTTGAAAGGCTTGTTTTTTATTATTATTCATTTCCTTAAATTTTTATGCTCATTAATGAATGTTTCCGCTATATTGTTAATCTTACTAAGCACCTAAGCTCACCCATTTCTATGTTTTATTTTTCCCAGGATGCGAAGAAGTATATTAGGACTGATATACAGGGATATTATAAGGGATATGAACATGTTAAAAGGAGACACAATGTTGTTGTTTTTCATTTCATAATGTAATGTAAAACTTGTGTTTTTATCTAGTACTTCAAAGGCTACTAAACTGATCAGTCATTCAGGATTTGATCCCTTGTCATCATGCCAATGTTATGTAATAATGCACAGACACTCAGTAAATAGGGTCCGGGTGTTATAGTTAGTATCATAGAAAGTTTAGTACAAACCTTGGATACTAGATTTAGAAAAACTCTGATTAGAGAACATTACCCTAAGATTGAATTTGAGGAATAGTATAGAATAATTTCCTAGAATTTTGGTAATGTAGAGATTTTGTGTGTTTTACAAGAAATACATACCTATATAGATATGAGTAGGTAGAGGTGGCTCTGGAACCGATGTACCTTGGAGTGAAAACTACGAAAAGGAGTTTCGTTCTTAACCCGGGGTTTCCTAGTACACAACAATGGGCCTTCCTGCACTATTGGTTACCACACTCTCGAGGGATATATTTTGGATAATTCACATTTTATTTACCAAACATTAAGAAGTATTTATCAGTATATACCTTCTCAAAGAAACAATTTTATGATTATGGATTATATCCAGAAATTGTTCAATTTATGTTAAGTGTTTTATAAGTTTGGAATTATTTATTGCGATTAATAAGATAAATCTAGTATATGACTTTGTTTAGAAATGGTGCCATTGGAATGAATGGAAATCATATCAATTCATGTAATACATGTAGGGATTTCCTTCCTACTCAAGATAATTTTAGTAGAGCAGGTGATGCATCTGGTTCTGATCAACTTATCACGATACTAGGACAAATCATTCAGATTATGAATAATAACCTTACCCATATGGAGCACAATGATCCACCTCGTGGAGGATCAATGCTAGACTTCTTCATGAGGCAATAAAAACCAACATTAAATGGGACTAAAAATCCATTTTTTAGTTGATAAATGGATAATTTCTTTAGAGAAAATATTTCTTGCTTTGGGGAGTAGTGAAAGGGAAAAAGTTGTTATGGCAGTTTATCGCCTCATGGGAGATGCAAATATCTGGTGGTAATTAATTCAAAAAAAAGGAAGATGAAGAAGTGTGAAATATGTAATATAAGGTGTTTAAATGGATTTTATTAGAAAAATAATTTCCTCATGACCATCGAGCAGATATGGAAAGATAATTTTGGAGTCTGAGGCAAAAGGAGGATGAGAATGTCACAAAGTATGAGGCTAGATTTACAAGGTTATCAAGGCATGTAGTAGATTATATATATAACCTAAGGAGTAAGATTGGTCTATTCTTTGATGGGTTAAAAACATTTCTCCATCGAGCATTAATCTCACAATCCTTCTCATCGTACGAAGATATTGTCTCATGTGCTACCAGGATAGAAAAGTAATTCTCTAAGACTTATGACTTTAAAGAAATTAAGGAGAATAAGAGATCTACTGAAAACTCTATAAATGGAAACACGGGGAAGAAGGGAAAATTTGAATATATATTCTGTGGTAAATGTGGCAAAAACACCCCGATATTTTCCTGAAGAGAATGAGATTCTATTACAAGTGTGATGAAAAAGGCCACCAGGCTTGTGATTCAAAGGGAAAGAAAGGGACTGTCAATGTTGAATGATATAATTGTAGAGAAAAATGGTATTATTAAAATGAATTTCTTATGTACCAAAGAAACATACCTTAGAAAAGTCCAAGGGATCAAGGCCATGCTTAAGCGATCACTACTGCTGAGGTTGAAGCTCTGAAAGAAATGGTGGAAGGTAATTTAATGGTTTCCTCAAATTTAGCCAATGATTTATTAGATTCTTGATCATTACATTATTTCAAATATTCCCAATTTTCAAATAAAATTAGATATTTCCAATTTGATTTAACAAGGTAGTTGTTAGTAATAACTCTTAAGGGAAGTATCATTGTAACAATGTTTTGTGAATCAGTCCCCATTAAGGAATATAAAATTTCTTTATCTACTGATCTCATCATCATAACCATGATTGAATTTGATATAATCCTCAGTATGGATTGGACATCATACCATGATGTAAAAATTTATTTCACGAAGAAGGAGGTTACCATTTTCATTGATAATAAGGAGTACCTTATCATTAGAGTAGAAACGTCACCACATGATTCTTATCTAGATCCACCCCCAGTAGCTCTACTAAATATAATTATTGGGGATGGAGAGAATGAAATAACTATGGGTTAGGAAATGAATGTTCAAATAGTGGAAGAACATATTGTTCGAGAATATATTGATGTGTTTCCAGAGGATTTACATAGATATCATCCAGAACGAGAAATAGAGTTTCCATTGATTTAATTCATGGTTCAAGGCCTATATCAAAGACCCCTTATAGACTGGAAACTATATAATTAGTGGAACTAAATAAAAAAGTAGAGGAATTGATTAATAAGGGATTTATTCACCCTAGTGTTTCTCCATGTGCAGCCCCGTTCTTTTTGATAAGAAGAAAGATGAATCTACGAGGTTGTGCATTGACTATAGGGAGATCAATACAATAGCAATAAAGGACAAGTATCCCCTATTGTGAATTGATGATTTATTGAACCAACTTCAAAGAGATCAATATTTTTCAAATATTGAACTTCTATCTGGATATCATCAATTGTGTGTGAAGAAGGAAGACATTTTAAAAACAACATTTCGATCCAGGTACCGACATTACGTGTTTACAGTAATGCTTTTTGGACTGACTAATGCACCCTTTATTTTCATGGATCTAATGAATAGTGTTTTCAAAGAATATCTTGATGACATTGTTGTAGTATTTATTGATGGTATCATGGAATACTCAATAATATATGAATATCATGAAAATAACCTGTGCACTATTCTAAAAACCCTCAGAAGAAAAGAATTATATGGGAAGTTTAGCAAGTTTGAATTCTTGCTTCAGGAGATTTATTTTCTTTGATATATTTTCTATCCAGTTTCCTTGAAACAAACTATCTTCTCTATCCCAAGCATAAGAATCTATATAAGTGGACCTACTTGATCATGGAACTCTGAGCTTCAGCCCTAACCACCATACATTTGTGATCAACATGAAGAGAATACAAAAGGTCTACATGCACACTGAGGGTCATGTAAAGGGGTGATAAAAATTATAATTAGGCCACCTAAATGATTAAAGGATAAATCTACTATCATAAGTGTATTTTCAGGAAATTTTATCACCCAAAATATTACCCAACTGAAAGAATAAATAAAAAACAATTTGATTCAATAGTCTATCCCTTGGTATATAATCCAAATCAACAGGGTAATGTGCCACCATGTGTGTGTATATATATATATATTTTGATGTGCATATATACATTCCAATATATATAATTATATATACATTGATATGTATATATATGAGTAATTTGAACATAATATTTATAATAGATGTCGGTCCTTGGGTTTATAATCTCAATCGTCTAGACATTCGCTGAATAGGGAATTTAGATATATTTTATACCAGTAAATCAAGGAATAATTTCATCAATATATGGGTCTATGATCCCAATCAACAATACCTTCTTCTTATATCCTTATAAATGTATCTGAGAAAGCTACGTCACTAGATATAGATACTTATCCTAACCATGGGTTGCCTATAATCTCATATAATAACTATAATAATGGATATCATATAATTAATGACACTATTATAAATATTATATAGAGATGGATGTCAATCCATTATTTACATGTAAATCCATTCTGATGTATGACCCCTAGGCCTCATTCCATAGGAGGCCATGACACTATGACTCAGATAATCTCTAAATACAATACCCTTAGATTTGGCTTGCAGAGAGCTCACCAGAGAGACGTCATTTCAAACCCTTGAAATCTCTAATCAGGGAGATCATAATAATCCACACATCCTAAAAGAGTATAATCATCCATGAATATATATCAAAGATGTGAAACTTCATGTCCAATACCATGATTAAGCAATCTATCAGGGAGATCATAATCATACCTATGACTTATGAGAGTGAAATCATCCATGAGTATAATCAATAGGGAAACCATGCCCAAATCAATGAGAGCATAATAATACACATTAATCCAATATTTTAGGATAGTGTAATCATCTTCATTATATAATAAAACATGGAGAGATGAATTATTCTCAATAGATTCAATAAGGGTTTGCTGAACATCCAAACATATATTCATTAAAATTCAGATCCTAGGAAGTACTTATCTACATACCAATAAAATAATATAAAAATCAAAGGCTTAGAATATAGATCGCAGAAAAAAATCCATGAATATTAATAATGAATAATACATATCACAGAAAATATGTTTGGGCATCCCGAAGATAAATAAAGACACATCAATTTATGCTCACAAGCCTTTAACTCAGAATCACCTTTTGTTATGATCTCTAGATCATCATAAAACTGGTGAATGTATAAATAAATAATGAGGGCTAAAACCCATAAAACCACCGATACTATCTCATCCACTCAAAATTAAAATTTCATGAGGAGTTCTAAGGTGAAACCCAGTACCATCTCTACCAAAACTGATGTACTAGCTGAGGTTCGGTCAACCGTCAGGGAAACCACTGGGACCATCATGTAAGAAAACAAGAGAGGAAAATTACATGGTAACCTCAATAGTGAAGGAAAAAAGAGTAATCCTACATTATATCCTTGTAAATAAGTAGACATAAGAATCATATATGGCACCATCAAAATGGTATATATAGAGTGACATCCTACAGGCCCCCCTCAATAATATTGTATGTAGTAAGAGGCATCCTACACGGGATCCTTAGAATTGTATATTGTTCAATGGATCCTACATGGGATTACATAATATAGAATTAAGAAATGGTGTCCCATATTAGACCATTGGAAATAGGATGAATATTGAGTCATCCCACATGGTATCCTCTTGGATAGAATGTAAGAAGATGCATCCTATAAGGGATCCTCATAAATAACTTAACATACAACCTCTTGGGATAGAAGGTAATATCTCAAAAGGGATAAATACTAAATGCGAAATCTAGAAAATCCTTAGTTAGGAGAGTTATCTCATAGATTATCCAAAATGAAAGGTATCACTGTCAGGAGACAACTGAATTTGATTATCATAGGAAGAACCTATTTATTTAATAAAACATGCAAGATGCCACATGGGATAACTCAAATCACCTCAAGGGTTTAACTATCATGTTATATTCAAAAAGATACTCACCGTGTACTATTATTGTGTTCAATTACAACTCATGGGAATAAATCTATAAAAACCCCTAAATGGGTATCAAGGGGTAGTACCAAACATACATACCATAGTACATGGAATGTACTCTCAATTACCCACATGGGTGTGTACTCAAACTACATATGGACTGTAAAAACCCAAGTACATGGCCCATAGATCTTGTACACAACGTGTGAAATACTGATGGTATATACCCATGTACCTTGCATGGATTAGCATTGTACTTCACCTGGCTATTTACCTCTATATGGAATGTAACCTACAGAGGGTCTGGCTGTGTACTCTCTATGGCCATGTGCCCCTACACATGTTGTATGGATGGGTACTCGACTATATAGATGAGTCCCAGTACAAGATTAGTGTACCCCATACATGTCTTATAACTCTAAATTATCATTTACCCCTATTAAGAAGATCACATTGATCGTGTTTATTAATTTACATGACATGTGTTTGGGATTTCTGAAAGGGAAACCCCACAAATTGGCCTGAGACCCCATTTTTATCACTTGAAGATAAATATTGACCAACCAAAAGTATTAAAAAACCATAAATGTGGTATAAAACATGAAAAAGTAAAATAAATGGGTATTTATTTCAAAACATAAAAATGGTGTACCTTTGGCCAGAATCCACTAAAGCTTCACCCCTTTCCAAAGTCCATGACAATTTCATGATGATCCAGTGCATCCCACGGTCGGCAGTAGTACCTATCTTATTATATCTCTACATTTATCTCGCTATTTATCCCTATCCTCTCCCTATCACATCAAATTCGAATGCCCATGCGAAATTATGAGAAGCTAGCGGGGAAAGAAAAGAAAAAGGAAAAAAGAAAAGAAGAAAAAGAAAAGAATAAGAAAAAGGGGGGCCGAAATAGACCTAGAACCAAACATGAGTTTATGAATAAAATAGAAAAATATCCTTATTCAATACTCAAATGATGATATGAAATCATAATCCTATTATCCATTCAAATGTTTTGAAAAAAACATTTCAAAATAAATTATTTTTTTATTAATTAAATATTAAATATTATAAATTTTGATAAAAAATAAATTTTTCTGAATTCTACCAACCATCAATAAAAGTGTTAAAATCCCATTCTAGGAATAAATTATTGGTTATAAAAATTTACAATATTGTTTTCTAGGTGAAAATGACCTTCTAACATCTTAAAATCATTAAAAAAACACATTTGGCTCAAATTTTTCTATAAAAAAACATGGGTTGTTATATCTCTAAACAAATGTGAGTCATGTCGGTGTGAGAAACAAGAGGTAGTATAATATCTCTATGAATCTTGATTTGTCCTAGGAAGTACCTACACATTAGTTAGAAGCCTATGGGTTAAACATTCTTATTCTGATATTGGTGGATGAGGGATGAGATATACATGTACAGAAAAGTATGATATCTAAGAAAAAAGGTTAGGGGATTACTCAAGGAGGTACTAACATTATATATAAATAAATATTATCCTCATCCATTAGTGGTTGAGGTATAGGAAATGGTGGGGTTATTCAGCAATACATAAGTGGCTTTCCAATTCTCATCCAACAAAAAAATTGTAAACAATAAACACAGAATTTAAATTTTTTATTTCAATTTGAAATGAAATGATACTAAAAATTTTATTCAAATTTCAGGTAACATAATCGATATTAATTTCAAAACATAAACCAATGATCCAACTTCTTTCACCTCAAAGTCCGAGATCCTCATTACGAAGGGAATGTGTGATTGTAAACATTTAGAAGACCCTAACTATTTTGGAGTTTAATTAGGGGATGTATTTTACCATGGAAATTCAAAATCAATGGGTGGGGGTATCCGGGAATGCCATATGAAATTATCTTACACATCAAGATGTTTAGGAGGAGGTCTTGATTTGACCTCCCAATAATAGTTGGTTTGGGTAAATGAGTTATTTTTAAAATTTGGTATGATAGAGACTTGCCACTTAAGGATAATTCACCTAAGGGTTACTTGGGTGAATTGGAATGAACCTCACACAAATTAAACTTGTATGGAGTTGGATGTATCTTTCCTAGGTGATACCTGAGGGACTGGAAGGTATGTCACCCATGTGATACTTGGTTAGACTAAAAAGTACCCTACCCAATGTATAGAGGGAAGAATGAATCGTTCCTCTTTCAAGTGAAACTTGGGTGGATTTAATTTGACATATTAAGTAGTGAAATCCGGTATGACAACACATGGGTGAGGAATTGATGTAATGACTAAGGGTCTCTGCTATTACATTTTGAAATGGGTCACAGAAGATTGTAGGTGAACAATATTCCTTCCAGCTGGTTTTTTAACGAGGTTTTAATTTGTGCTTCATAAGGTTTCTTAGTATTTGGATATTTGGGAACTAAAATAACTATTATTTATCTTAATTACCTATTATTTTATTGACTTTTAAGATACCCAAGGGTTTTGGAGATTTGGTAGAGGAATTTGTGTGAGAAAAACTTCAACTGTTTCTATATCTTTGGAAAAAGATTCAAATGGGGATTTCATGGGTCAATTATTGAAAACACGTAACCTTAGGTAATGTTTTATACTCACACATATGGTTCACATAAGTTGATTTCACATGTTGGACATTTTTGAGATGATTAATCATGGATGTACTACCTAGAAGGAATACATTCATACACTCTAATAGTTTTGGGGGAAATATTTTTTCTTTTTTTCCCTCTTTTACATTATTTCATTTAGAAATGTTTTACTTCTGAAATTAATAAATCTCTTCAAAAGGGAGATAAAAAAGATCCCCCCATTATTGGAACATATTGACAGATAGAGGATTTAATATTAAGTTTGAGAGAAACAAAATCATGTATTGATCATTTATCATGCATGTATTTTACACAAGTATCTCACCCAACATAAAATATAAGTAAATTTGCACATCCTCTCTATGAATCAGGGGATCATTTATAAATAGTGATGTCTGCCAAATGGCATCCCTCCATTTACATTATTTCTCTTGCTCAGTGAAGGAATATCTATGCTCAATCAAGTCTTTCAAGAGCACCTTCAATACTTTTGTACTTGTTAGTTTATCCTTCAAAAAAGGGACTATGCGAAAGGATTTTATTGTATGGACTTGAATAAAATGAATTACATGAACTGTCTTACATGTATAGTCATATAAAAAGTGATTGATATAGTGTTACTGTAACGCCCCGACCCCAGTTACCCAGAGTTGGTGTGTTATTGCGTAACATTGGCATGATCACAAAAGATCAAGTCTCGAAAGACCGATTAGTTTAGTATCCTTGAAACACTAGATACATTAATTAGTTTTACATTACATCATAAAGTAATACAAAACAAAAACAACATCTTGTCTTCATATGTCCTCATAGTATCCCTTCAGGTCATTCATAAAATACATCTTCACATCCTGAAATAATTAAAACATTGAAAGGGGTGAGCTCAGATGCTCAGTAAGGATAATAATATAGCAAAAGGTTTCATAAATAAGCATAAACAATTAAGGCAATGTATAACTAGAAAAAATCCTTTTAGACATGAACTTCAGCATAATATGGAAAAAGTAAAATGAAATAATTCCATTTACTTATTCATACGGAAATTCTACTGGTCGAATAATCACATGAAATAACAATAACCACTTTCATAATGATGGAATGCATAATTCCAAACTATCATAACCACGTAGCCAAGGCCTTGTGCCAAGACTACAAATAAGATTTTGTCAAGGCCTCGTGCTAAGACACTAGTTGGTCTCATGAGACCTGCCGATGCATCGAGGAGCTATAACGGGCTCCACCCTCCACTTATTAAGTCCAATGCATTCCTCATATGAACAAGTTTAAACATATCATAAAACATAACATAATCATATCACACAAAAAATGCATAAAGGAAACATAAAATTTCCACATTTCAATCAAAAGATAACAATACAACACATTGATATGATAAAAACACTTTCAAAACCATTTTCAATACCAAAATAAAAGAAAATTAAAACTTGGTATTTATTTTTCATTTAAAAAATTTATGGCTTATAGAGGAAGCAGAAACTCAAATAACGGTCACAGTGGCAGAGAAGTCATTATCACCACATACGTATGACAAAAAAAACATTCCTTTTTTTTCATTTATTAGAACGCTTCGAATAAAAAGATTCCTTTTTAATAAACATAAAAGTAAAAGGGGTTTATACACCGTATAAAATAAATTTGTGTATAAAACAAAATATGCCTCAATGATTGGATATTGAGATGAAGTCCCTTACAAAGATCATTTTATAAATAAAATAGATCTATTATGTGTATTCACTATAATTACACATAATGAAATTAAATATACATGATAGGACATAATAATATCATGGCATAATTTGAAAGTAGGAGATTAACCCAAAGAATAGAAATTAGGTTAAGAAGTTCCCTTACCTCGTGTCCGACATGACTCAATCATTATTTAATCTCCTGAATAATAAACTAGAATTAATTTATATTTTCTTAAGAACATATTTCATGTTCATTATTCTTTTTATATCACTTATTACCATGTTATGAACATTATGTTATTATTTAAGTTAATAAGAGTTATTTTGTCGATCTTTGGTACTTGAGTCAAAAATAAACTTCTTATAATTACAATTTGTTCATGTGGTGAAATATCCATTATATCCAGAATTATATTCATGATGTAGATATCATATATATCATATATATCCAGTATATACATTCATTCATAATATTACATAACATTTAGAGGTAAGAAATGAAATGCACCGTTCATGGAGACGGTAAGCCGTACGTACGCATGAACACTACTTTAATTTCTATTTCATATTTAATGGATTGAAATCATAATGATATAAATGTATATTATAATTCCAGTATAATATAATATATAATATCATTTACTCCATTCTTTATATATCCCACATATGGACTTAATGATTCAAATCACTTTGAGGGGGCGGTAGTCCGCACTTCCTAAAATTAAATTATCGCGTTTACCCATAATGGAAATAATAAAGGTATTCCATAAATGAAAAATACAGAATCATAAGGAAAACAAAAACATAATATATATCATATATAAAAATAGTTTCATCATAATGGACACCATGAGAGGTGTTAAAAAGAAGATTGAACAATCATTGTTTCGTGAGGCAGTAATGCGCCACCCACAGAAATAGTATGTTCTTTAACCATTAGACGAAGGTTTGTGTAAGTTTATATCGAATAATTATCATAAAAACATCCTAATATAATTAATATACTGGTTTTGTTACAAAAGAAAGGAATAATAAGAGTTTAGGGGGTTGAAGAAGCAAAATAAAACAAAAGAACCCAAGTGAAGACGTTACATTTAAATCGGGTAACACTATTTGATTTGAGCCAAAGGCTTCCTTGGGAAGACTTCTTCCCAAAGTGAGGATTCTAGGAGTAAGAGAGGGAAGTTGATATAGTATTTGGGCAGAGTTTGGCTGAGCCAAATGGCTTTATGGTGTCAATAAGGTGGTAGTGGTGGGGGCCTTTTATAAGAGGAGAGGAAGGGCACTCTTGAAAAGTCATGAAATGTTACATTATTATGAAGTGATTTTCGGATTCCAAAGGTCCCACAATTAGGTTTTTCGAGGCTAAGGTGATAAGGGTTCGAAATATACTCATAAAATAGGTTTTGGACAAGTTTAATTCTTAGATTTTACATTATCTTTTCATTTTATTTAAATTGTTAATTAATGAGGTAATCATTGCATCATCATTGTGTAATAAAAAATTTAATTTATATAATGTTTAAAAATTATAGAAACATTACCATGATTTAGGAAATATTTTTAGATATCCAATGAATATATATAGTCAAATATTTAACTAATATAACCCCATGTAATAATTGTTTTAGTAAAACAACACATGTTTTTGATAATTTTATTTTTACTTTAAATAAAAAGTTGTTAATGTAATTTTCTTTCCAAAGTGGCTCCATGGGGTCCCCAAGTTGACCCATGGATATTTTTGGTCAGCCATGACTCATCCAATAATAGTAGGACAAGTGTAAGTGTATTTTCATATTTTTATAATATCATTTTTACCATAACTTTCACTAATTACCGTTAATCGCGATTAATTAAACTTAAAAGTTACTATTCACCAAAAAATTATTTTAATCCCATTGAATGACATTTTACTTCCTAATGAAAACCATGTATGTTGGATTTTATAAAATCAAATCACACAAGTGGTAATGTTTCATTTAAATGAAAAATTAGTTTTTTAACTACCACTTAGTGGTTTCACTATTCATCAAAAATTGAAGTTTTTCAGAACAATGTCAAAATTTCACCCTAAGATATAATTGATATTATGAATTCAAAAATGATATATATTTTACAAAATTCCAAACATATAAGTTGAATTAATTAATTTTATAATTAATTCCCCCTCTCACAACAAATAGCGTGTTTTTAAGAAAGAATATCAATCAAAAGATTGACAATTGTTTAAGTCCAATTTCAAAGTGAAATTAATTATAATGACCAACATTGGATAAAATGGTAAAAATATATTCTAATTATAATTTAAAACTACTCAATAGTATAATTTATTAATATAAAAGTTTTTGATTAAAAAATTTGTTTTTAAGTATTTTTCACTATTCATAAAAAATTGGAAGTTCTCAGAAAAATACCAAAAATTCAACATAGGCTAATTTCATTATTATGTACCAAAAATGAAGTCTATTTTGAAATATAAAATATATATAATTTCAAAAAGTGGGTATTACTATTCATAATGGCTATTTTGATTGGTCGCGGTGTGTTAGAATCACGAACTTGCGTACAATTCAAGCTATTGCATTATTGAAAGAGAAGAATATCGTGGAAGCTCGGGGTGTTAAATTCTACCCTCCTTCAATAAATTGTGTCCTTGCAATTTGAAAATAAAAGGTTTAAAATAGAAAATATCTTTGTGGAAAACCCACATCGGAAATAGGGTTAATAAAAATATAACATTAAAAGAAAGAAAGAGAAGTACAAAGTTCACCCGAGATAGCCCATACTAGGATTCTATGAAAATATAGATATGGAGGAAAAAAACCATCAAGGTCTGATGGAGAGTTTTAGAAAACAGGGTTAGGAGAAAGTTAACTACAATAAAATCACAAACATGTGATTGGTTAAACGATCATTGATTCCCCAGTTAGAAAATTTAGTCGACAACATTTTTGTTTTAAGTTACCTTTCATAAAGTTGAGGAATTTATTTCAGAGATTTACTAAGAACGTAAGGAAATATACTTACTTGCCATGTAGACTTTCATTCTTTAATAATTTTTTACCACAAACCCATCTTTCACTCCAAATGGTAAAAGAACTCAAAAATATTCAATTTATCCTAATTGTATAAGGTTCCAAATATTAACACATACCATTTAGATTAGGAAAACTATTAGTAATAACCGTGGACTTCCTGTAGGCTAGTGGTAGGTAATAAAGGCCTGTCGCACTATGGTTGTGGGTTCAATTCTTGCAGCTTTTTCCGACGTGACGGGTTATCCCCCGACCTCCAGGTTGTCCTTTTCTAAAACTATCGTATTATAATATTCCATAAATAATCTTCAGAAATGTTTTAACCTTAAACAATACTATTAAAAGTTAAACTTAATCCATTCCAAGCTTTATAGTTACCCAAAATACCTTTGTCCTGACTTCCTCTAAAAGGTCTCTAAATTCCAAAAATCAATTGTAACATTAGATTCCCCAAACAAGGTAAAGTTTCTCTTATTGTCACATACTAAAAATATGATTACCTTCATCATATTAAAACCTTAATGAAAACAACAAGTACTGCATTACAATCCTTATATATCACATTATTCTTATAACCAGAATATAATCCTTGATTCCAAAAACACAAATATATTAATTATTCAACTTCATTTGTAGCAACAACATAAGCATGGCCTTGATCCCTTGGTTTTTTCTGAGGTAAGTTTCCTTGGCTCTTAGGACACTCATTTGCATAATTCCCCATTTCTCTACAATTGTAGCATTCAACATTGATAGCCTCTTTCTTTCCCTTGCAATCACGATCCTGGTGACCTTTTTCTCCACATGTATAACAAAATCCCATTCCTTTTAGGCAATTACTAGGGTGATTCTTCCCCGAATTATCGCATAATGGAAAATCCTTCTTTCCCTTTTTCCCTTTATCTATCTCTTGTTCCATCATTGTCTTCTTCTCTTGGTTTACTTTATTGTCATAAGATTTAGAGAATTCCTTTTCTGTCTTGATAGAACCTGAGACTATATCTTCGTATGTTGAGAAATATTGTGATACTAAAGCTCGTTGGAGAAATGTTTTTAACCCATCAAAGAAACGTTCAATCTTACTTCTTGGGTTACATATATAATCTGCAGCATGCCTCGCTAACCTTGTAAAGTTAGCCTCATACATTGAGACATTATCACCTTCCTTTTGTCTCAGACTCAGAAAAGGACTTTCCATATCTGCTATATGGTCATGAGGGAAGTATTTTTCTAAGTAAAGATCTTTTAACTGCCTCCGTTCCATATTATATACTTCTTCATATTCTTTTGTGTTTTGAATCAGTGACCACCATTGATTGACATCTCCAGTGGGACAGTAAACTGCCATGACAACCTTCTCCCCTTCGCTACTCCCCAAGGTGTGGAATATTTTCTCTAAGGAGTTTATCCATTTCTCAACTACTAATGGATTTTTACCACCATTAAATGTTGGCAGTTGTTGCCTCTTGAAGCGGTCTAACATTGATCCTCCACGTTTATGATCCGGGTGCTCCATACGAGTAAGGATATTATTCATAACCTGAGTGAGTTGTCCCAGTATGGTGATAAGTTGATCAGCACATTTGTATCTCCAGCTCCACAATAATTATCTTGAGCAGGAGGGAAATCCCTATATGGAGTGCATGCATTTATACGGTTTCCATTCCTCCCACTAGGCGCAATTTCTAAACAATGGAATAAATTAGATTAGTTTATGAATAAAAATACATAATTCCATACTTGTAAAACACTGAACATAAATTGAACTATTTATGGATATATTCCATAATCATAAAAAGAAATGTTTTCTTTGAGGAAGTATTTACTCATAAATCCTTCATAATGGTTTGTAAATAAAATGAGAATTATCTTAAGCATATCCCCCAGGAGTTTTGTAACCAAGAGTGTATCAAGGCCCATTGTTGTGCACCAGTTCCCATTCGAGTCTACCTCAAAGCGGTGTTTTCGGGTTTTACCACTAGGTACATCTGTGCCAGAGCCGCTTCTACCTTCTTGTATCCAGATAGGGATGTATTTCTCGGAAAACTCATAAAATCTCTATAATACCAAAATTCTAGGAAGTTCATCTATACTAATCTTCAAAGTCTATCTTTGGGCAATGTGGTCTAATCAGAGTTTATCTAAATCTAGATTCCAAGGTTATTACTAAACTGCCTCTAATACCAACTGTAACACCCTGATCCCAGTTACATAGAGTCGGTGCATTATTGCGTAACATTGGCATGATCACAAAAGATCAAGTCTCGAAAGACTGATTAGTTTAGTAGCCTTGAAACACTAGATACATTCATAAGTTTTACATTACATCATAAAGTAATAAAAAACTACAACAAAATCTTGTCTTCATATCCCCTCATATTATCCCTTCAGGTCATTCATAAAATACTTCTTCACATCCTGGAAAAATTAAAACATTGAAAGGGGTGAGCTCAGATGCTCAGTAAGGATAACGATATAGCGTAAGCTTTCATAAATAAACATAAACATTTAAGGAAATGTATAACTAAACAAAATCTTTTTAAACATGAAATTCATCATAATATGGAAAAAGTAAAATAAAATAATTCCATTTACTTATTCACATGGATATTCCACTGGTCGAATAATCACATGCAATAACAATAACCACATTCATAATGATGAAATGCATAATGCCAGACAATCATAACCCCGTAGCCAAGGCATCGTTCCAAGACTACAAATAAGATTTTGTCAAGGCCTCATTCCAAGATACTAGTTTGTCTCATGAGACCTGCCGATGCATCGAGGAGCTATAGCAGGCTCCACCCGTCACTTATTAAGTCCAATGCATTCCTCATAGGAATATGTTTAAACATATCATAAACCATAACATAATCATATCACACAAAACATGCATATAAGAAACATAACATTTCCACATTTAAATCACAAGATATCAATACAACACATTGATATGATAAAAAGACTTTCAAAACCATTCTCAATTCCAAAATAAAAGAAAATTAAAACATGGTATTTATTTTTCATTTAAAAAACGATTTGGCTTGTAGAGGACGCCGAAACTCAAATAATGGTCACGGCGGTAGATAAGTCGTTGTCGCCACATACGTATGAAAAAAAAACATTCCTTTTTGTCATTTATTAAAATGCTTCATATAAAAAGATTCCTTTTGAATAAACGTAAAAGTCAAAGGGGTTTATACACCATATAAAATAAATTTGTGTATAAAAACAATATGCCTCAATGAATGGAGATTGAGACAAAGTCCCATAAAAAGATCATTTTTTAAATAAAATAGATCTATTATATGTATTAATTATAAATACACATAAATAAATTAAAAATACAAGATAGGACATAATAATATCATGGCATAATTTGAAAGTAGGAGATTAACCCAAAGAACAGAAATTGGGTTAAGAAGTTCCCTTACCTCGTGTCCGACTTGAATCGATCGTTATTTAATCTCATGATTAATAAAATAGAGTTAATTTATATTTTATTAAGGACATTTTTCATGTTAATTATTCCTTTTATATCACTTATTACCTTGTTATGAACATTATGTAATTATTTAAGTTAATAAGAGTCATTTTGTCGATCTTTGGTACTTGAGTCAAAAATAAACTTCTTATAATTACAAGTTGTTCATGTGGTGAAATATCCATTATATCTAGAATTATATTCATGATTTAGATATCATATATATCATGTATGTCCAGTATATACATTCATTCATAATATTACAGAACATTTAGAGGTAAGAAATGAAATGCATCGTTCATGGAGACGGTAATCCGTACGTACGCATGAACACTACTTTCATTTCTATTTCTTATTTAATGGAATTAAATAATAATGATATAAAGGTATATTATAATTCCATTATGATATAATATATAATATCATTTACTCCATCCTTTATACATCCCACATATGGCATTAACGATTCAAATCACTTTGAGGGGGCGGTAGTCCGCACTTCCTAAAATGAAATTATCATGTTTACCCATAATTGAAATCATAAAGGAATGTCATAAATGAAAAATACATAATCATAAGGAAAAATAACATAATATATGTCATATATAAAAATAGTGTCATCATAATGTCCACCATGAGAGGTGTTAAATTAAGATTGAACAATCATCATTTCGTGAGGCAGTAATTCGCCACCCACAGAAACAATATGTTCTTTAACCATTAGACGAAGGTGGGTGTAAGTGTAGCTTGAATCCTTATCATAAAAACGTCATAGTATATTTAAGATACTGGTTTTGTTACAAAATAAAGGAATAATATTATTTTAGGGGGTTAGAGAAGCAAAATAAAACAAAAGAACCCAAGTTAAGACGTTACCTTTAAATTGGGTAACTCTTTTTGATTTGAGCCAAAGGCTTCCTTGGGAAGACTACTTCTCAAAGTGAGGCTTCTAGGAGTAAGAGAGGGAAGTGTAGATAGTATTTTGGCAGAGTTCGGCCGATCCAAGTGGCTTTATGGTGTGAATAAGGTGGTAGTGGTGGGGGCCTTTTATAAGAGGAGAGGAGGGGCACTCTTGGAAAGTCATGAAATGTTACATTATTATGAAGTGCTTTTCGGATTCCAAAGGTCCCACAATTATGTATTTCTAGGATAAGGTGATAAGGGTTCGAAATATACTCATCCAATATGTTTTTGACAAGTGTAAGTTTTATATTTTACATTATCGTTTCATTTTATTTAAATCATTAATTTATGAGGTAATCGCTGCATCATCATTGTGTAATAAAACATTTAATTTATTTAATGCATAAAAATTATAAAACAATTACCATGATGTAGGAAATCGTTTTATCTTTCCAATTAATATTTATAGTAAAAATTTCAACTTATATAACCCCATGTAATAATTTTTTTAGTAAACCAACACATGTTTTTGACAATTTTAGTTTTACTGTAAATAAAAAGTTATTAATGTTATTTTCTTACCCATGTGGATGCATGGGGTCCCCAAGTTGACCCATGGATAGTATTGGTCGGCCATGACTCTTCCAATAAGGGTAGGACAAGTGTAAGTGTATTTTCATATTTTTATAATATCATTTTTACCTTAAATTTCACTAATTATCTTTAATCGCGATTAATTAAACTTAAAAGTTACTATTCACCAAAATATTATTTTAATCCTATTGAACCACGTTTTAATTTCTAATGACAACCATGTATGTCAGATTTTTGAAAATCAAATCACAGAATTGGTAATGTTTCATTTAAAATAAAAATTAGTTTTTTAACTACCACTTAGTGGTTTCACTATTCATAAAAAATTGATGTTTTTCAGAACAATGCCAAAATTTCCCCCTAAGCTATAATTCATTTTACGAATTCAAAAATGATTTCTATTTTAAAAAATTACAAACATATAAGTTGCATTAATTAATTTTATAATTAATTCCAGCTGTCACAACAAATAGCATGTTTTTAAGAAAGAATATCAATCAAAAGATTGACAATTGTTTAAGCCCAATTTCAATGTGAAATTAATTGTAATGAACACTATTGGATAATATGGTAAAAATATATTCTAATTATACTTTAAAACCACTCAATAGTATAATTTATCACTATAAATTATTTTGAATAAAAAAGTTGTTTTTAAGTATTTTTCACTATTTATAAAAAATTGGAAGTTCTCAGAAAAATACCAAAAATTCAATATAGGCTAATTTCGATATTCAATAACCAAAAATGAAGTCCATTTTTAAATATAAAATATATATAATTTCAATAATTGGGTATTAATATTCAAAATGGCTATTTTGATTGGTCGCAGTGTGTTAGAATCCCGAACATGCGTACAATGCAAGCTATTGCATTATTGAAAGAGAAGCGTATCGTGGAAGCTCGGGGTGTTACAGTTACCAATGTAGAGTGACCCATTCAGAGTGACCTTCATTTCTGAATTTTGAATCTTTTCTTAGAATATTCATTGGATTAGAACTTTATTGACTTTATGAAATTCCTTCCCAAGGATGGGAAAATCACATGGTAAATAATTAACTATTATTCCATTAAAATTTCCCACTCTTAATGATACATTATGTTGGAAATATTTGTAGTGATGAGATATTATATGTTTATTTTTTCATAATTTCAATATGTTGGTAAAGGATTCCTATTTATAAAAAATAAGATGTTACTCACAATGAGGTGATTCTTGGAATTTTGGGACCATGATATTACTATTTTTGTGACACTAAATTAGTTTCTCTAACCGATTATAAAACAATGTACCAATGATAGTATCATATGGGTGAGAAACATCCATTATAGATCCATGATCAAATGATATACATGACCATGCTAAGGCTGAAAAAATAAACACCACATTCATCATTAATTGAATATAACCATATTATCATAGATTATATTTCTATCATTGTTTTTTATATTAATGAAGTGATGATTTATTTAGTGTTCTTTATGAATCATAGTATGTGATATCTATATTTTAAACCCCATATCTTCAATAAAAATGAATGACTTCTCATACATTTTACAATTATCTTCTACTTAAAATTTGAAGGGTTGGGATGTACACTGATATTTATGTATTGGGTGGGGAGTTAATCCAAAATGGATGTGGGGATATTTGGTATATGAAACATGTGTTGAATTAGAAACTTACCTATAGGTAGTTGGTATTTACGAATCTATATGTATTTTCCCAACATATATATACAAGGATCCCAATATAGTCCCAGAGCTACTCAGCAAATGGAGTCAACATACTAAAAACTTTTTCATAACTCATAGATAATTCACCATTAGTTTATTAGATTTCCATAAGAACCTAGGAAGGGATATCCTTGGATCTATGTTTATTGAGTTCAACCCACCAATGTTGACATGGGATGATGAAAAAACTCCCACCTCAGCTCATGAGCTATTTGAAATAAACCTAGAGGTCATAGAGAAGGATTGTTTCCCAAGGGATGATGTTAATATTGAGGCATGGATGAATATTTTTTGGAATACATAAGGGAACAAACCTGGTTATAAGCATCAAACATACTGTCCTATGATTGAAAAGTTGGATATCCTAAGAAAATATAAAATTGTATTGGATAAATACCCATGAAACACATAAGGGTATATGATCAAGTATGAAAATCCGGACAAGACCAAACTCACTATATTTCTGGTAGCATGGTTGAGAACCTATATGATATGGGTTTATTAGTCAAATGGTGGTGTATTCTTCAATAAATTCATCATAATATCCATGTTAGCTGAAGGGGATCACATAAGGTTTCAATCCCATAATTTAGTGAAGATCCATAGATTCTAATTCATTTTTATATAGGGAAGGACCCACATCCAAATTTTAGTGCCATTCCATGTGCTATGAGGACGAATTGAATTTTTTTATCTCATATATTGTTATAAGATAGGTAAATATCCCTATTTTCTATTTTTAGATGTTCATATAATATGTATTGTGCATTAGACCCCTAACATTGAAGTATGGGTCAACTGTGAGGATTTTGAGTTCATCATGAGAATTCAATTTCTTCTCACATAGTGATTCTTCTACTAGGAAAATTATTTATAATAGTCTAATTTATTAGGATATCAGATTATATATGATATATTTAAAGGTTGATGTGTTGTAATCCCATATAGATAGAGAAACTGTTTATGAATCCTCCACACTTGATATATTTGTGCGTCAATTCTTGTTTTCGAAAAAACCTACTATGTTGCCTCCCATAGACGTTTGAGTTGAGAATAACCTTATAGTGTCTAGGTAACACTATGTTCTTAAGGAATTAGAAGTATCCATGGTGTTAATAAGTTGACATTACTAACTGAATCCATTGGGTTGACTCCTAGGTGAGGCAACTATTGGATTTCTATATATCTTTAGAGGATGTTGGAAAAAAAATTCATGAATTTTTTATACCACAACCCGCAGTCATGGTTGGCATAGTATGGGAGATTCTGTGATGGTTGATAATAATTAATCATCGATATCATCTTAATGATCTCGATCCGAAGTCAAATTGTGATTTAAGAATGACAATGTCACATCGATTGAGAATGAGCTAATGTGATTCATTGATCAACATCTAGAAGGGACTCGTGCTCAATCTTTCTAGTCTCCAACCAAAATATAGAGGCATGGAAGGACCATGAAGTTGATGGATGTTGAGTATTTCTCACAACAACCCAAGTAAACATCACACTATATACAACCTGAATTGGGTCATGTTTTGAAAAATAATCCTTCTTACATCATGGATTTAAAAAAAATTAATTTATGTTGGAATGTTTATACAATATCTTAGACATATTCAAGAACCCTCATGATTTTATTATGATACTAATCACACTAAGGTATGAAAATATGTTTAGGAGTTAGAAATGATCATCTACTCCAATGAATAGTGTATTCGCACAACAAAATGGGTGACCAATATGATTGATCAAGGTTTCAATGATGGGGTGGTTTATTATCCCACTGATTAGTAAAAAAATTTGTTAATACTGAGGATTTAAACCTCCCCCATGGTATATATTTTTTGAATTATGATCTATAACAGAGAAAATAAACAAATTTTATTTGTATAAGGAAGAGGCAAAGTCTCCAGAAATGGCATCACCGTTATATAAATTAGTTGGGAGTCCTATCATGAACAAGGAATCAACTCCTCTAGATATAGTAACAACAAATTAAATTTTTATTATTCAAACACTTTCAATGAAAAAGGTAGAAACCATGATTTGAAATGAAAAATGAAATAACAGATCCATTAAAATACAATTTAATCCTACCATATTTAATATTCCTAAATAATTACCAAGAGATATTGGTTACCTGAGTGTCTGGTTAATCCATTATAATATCTTCAAATAAAAATGAAAACATGTCCCCTGACTGGATGTACTCGTTAAGGATGATCTTTCAATTATTGAATCCCCCAACAAGAGTCATGTTCTACTTGTTGACACATGTATATTTATCCTTAGTGAGATTAACCCATAATGACCTCCCCATTATTCTGAAAGCTTCTTCCTCAGTAAAATTGAGTGACATAACCTGTTAAGCCACTTCTTCTTCTAAGCTCATAAGCAATTCTAATGATTTCTTTAGTACATAACTTGAATTCCCCTATTGAAATTTGTCCTCTATGTCTATCTTCTTGAATATAAACTTATTTGTTGATCATGAATCTATTGTAAGTGAATAAATAAGTAATACTTCCTCTATTTAATGATTCCATTTAGACTCTTGTTTCTCCATGGGTTTGGAGGCCTATCTTCTAGGACCTTCTGCTTTAAATCATATGCACTAGACTGACTCCCAAATACCTTCTTCACATTCATGGGGGGGCTTGATTTGGAAATCCTCACATTCCAGAACCGGACCATCAACCCAAAATCGCTCGAAGTGATTAACCAACTCAATGGAGGACACCTCTCTACAATGACTTGTCTTGATCAAGTTCGTAACCCCTAAATATTTGCTGAATACACTATAACATGTTATGTTACCTACCTTAGTTTCATTAGAAACCACTTCCTGGGATGCATCACAAATAACACTCCATGGGAATACCACCTCAACATATAATGCACCCAAGGGAGTCCTAGGTCCTCCAGCATCCACCATTAGAGGATCCAAAATGTAATTTTCCTCCATTTGCATCATGTGACTCATTTTCTCCAAAGAATATTCACAGATGTATGAGGATCATCCAGGTCCTTATTTATCCAATTGAAGATGATTATCCCAAACGATTTTATTCCCATTATTCACTATGGACTGCCTTGTAAGTTGTCTCCACATCCAGGTGCCCATGACTAGTGGAACCAACAACAACACTAGTCAAAAGATCCTTTCTGTTGCTTTTCATTTCCACACCATGTTTCTTATCTGGATGTCTAGACCCACACCTACAGACCAAATATGAGTGACCCAATAGCTTTCACACTGAACAAAAATCAAACCAAGATTCGTAAAAAAATAGTTATCAGTAACAAAAGTCCTATCCGACTATAATCCAAAAAAATCCAGATGTGTCCTTGAGGCATTGATTTCCACACACAAACAAGTATTAATAAGATGTGAAAGAGAATTGGTTTGGCTATCCAAACACAAGAACCTACCCACATGTTTATGTAGAATCATAATTATTTGAAGGATTTTGATATGATAAAGGTAGGTAATGAAATCTCACCCAAATATGAACTAAGTAAGAGTTGCGCTTCTGGAAGAAGTCTTAGGTCTATGTATAGAGAGATAATTAGAACCTTCTACAACTGAGGGGAGTAATAGACCAAGAATTGACCAGATCATCTTCTAAAGCAAACCATATCATGATTTTATTTCTATCAAGGAACCCCTATATAACCCTATCCTTTAAATCATAGGTTCCAAACACAAACTGGTCAAAATAATCCACCAGAGGCCTTATCCATAAGAATCGAGAGATGAAAGTCCAATTGAGGATATTTGAAGTTTCATTAATCTTCATGATTTAGATTTGGACCTCAGGGATACCGTTGTGAATATCCATAACCTTAGGGTACATAGAGCATTGAGGGAAATAGGTAAAGGATGTTGGGTTTAGAAAAGGGGGATAAATGTGGCTACACTCCATTGAAAAATTAGAACCTTCCTTACCCTTGTATAGGGGGAGGGACCAACACATTTGTAATTATCATTGTGAAATTAGATAAACATATGTCGCGCCCCCCTGAGCTAGCCAAAAAAAACCTCTGAATATAGGTGAATTTTCATTGGGAAAAATTATTATGAAGGAGAATATGGTGCGGTAAATTTTCCACATGCCACCCCCATTACATATATTTAAGAATAAAAGAACAAGTATTCCACCCATTGAATTGAAATGATTGGGGATAGATAATTTTAATGCAGATGTGTTACTATCTACGTTAATTTTTCAAAATGGCAGATACCCTGATATTCCTATCATCGGAATCTAAACACACATGTGGTTTTGATGATCTTCTTCGTTTTATTCACTCAAAGGTTCCAGTTACGATCCTTCCAAAATTGAGGAGGATGTTCCTAGTGAAACACAAACTCTATTTCTCCTCAACTTTAGTCCAAGTGGCATTAAGGGATAATATGGACCCACATGTATTACCAATGGGGAAGAAGAAAATAAAAATATCCAACATTTTTTATTTAAATTTTAAAATGTGATGGATCACTTTATTTTCTATCTTGTTTATAGACTGATCACACACATCTAGGGACCCAATGATGACCACTATTGATCCTGATACTATTTTAAAAGGAGTCGACTGGGAGCTTGATCTTCCTATTATGAATAATTGTGGTGATATAAATTTAATGGTTCCTAGGAAGGTCAAAAAAATTAATCTTTAAGATATGTCTCTATTTCTAATAATTTTTTCAAGGTATGGTTCATATATGATGTACATAGGTGGAATGAGTGGAATTCATTGGGATATGATAATTCTACTGATCCAGTGGAATTTTACCCACAAATTCCTATAACTATCCTTTAACTAAAATAGACCCCCTATGATGTCATGGGGGGATAATATCATGAGGAGGTAGATTTGGGTCCTGATCCAAGATATACATAGTTTCATGCTATTATAGATGCAACAACACTTAAGGTTATATTTGATAAAATAATGGCATCAGACTATATGTTGATAAACGTTGATATCCATAAATCATTGAAGGAGTCAGAGGATTTCAATAAAGTGTTGGAAGGATTGAAGTTTATATTTATTCACAGTTAAAGAATTAATACATGGTGTATTAATTCAAATTATTAACTCATACATTTTTTTTCATGATATAATATTCTAAAGGAAATCTTCCAACATGGTGTCGAAGTTTCCTAAGTTCCTATAATTAATAAAATTCAAAATTAAAATCATGAAGAGAGAGGTACCCACGATTCATCTTAAGGTGACATCATGAACTATTAGGATTAGTTTTCCATTCGATTGGTCTCCATTATACAAGTCAATGTTGTTGGGGATGTCACATGATATTGAGTCCTACCAGATGACCAATTTGTGGGTGAGTAGTGAAAGGTGATTCAATTATTCCAAATTCCATCCAATGTTATCTTTATGTGTTGATGAACATCCATAAAAATATTTATAAAATTATAGTGGAAGTATATTTAGTTGTTGAGACAAAATGAGAATCCTCTACTCTAATTCAATCGATGGTTCCAAGCAGGGATGAAATTATCCCATAAGAAACTATAAAAATAGTTAATTATCAAAGTGAATTTATAAGAGGTAACATGCCTCTCCCGGATAGTGGATCTAAATTGAATCTAGAGTCACAAATTTCCTTTATATTGTCTCTCTAATTTATTTGTAGATACATATAGAAGATGATTGATATCTAATATGTATATATATATTCATGTATTGTTTTATGCCTTTTATTAATTATTTATTGATTTAATATGGGATTCATGATTGATATTAATGTTGTATGCATTTTTATGATATGGTCAAAATGTCAAGGAATTTGAAGGAAATAATAAAAATTAAGGGAAAAAGGGAACTTCACCCCGATCTACAAAGAGGATCGACATTACAATGAAAATTAACGATGAAACCAGGATAGTTGATTTAAGAAAAATAGATAAATATTACCTTTATTAAAGTTCTCCCATGATTTTGGATTATCAAAATATATTTTGTAGGATTAAAATTAATTAATCGAATTATAAAAAGGATTTTAGTGCAAAACGTACATGATTCACATCATGAATTAAGTTCAAAATGTCTAATTTAGACATGTGATGAGGCCATTGCAATCCCTGAGAAATTTGGCCCCTACAAATTACACATCAGGTAAAAATTACAAGACATGATAACATGGGAAAGGTTTACTGATGTGAGAAAATTGGGCTTGCACATTACGTGATATATAAACATTACACAATGTGAAAACCTTAAATAGATCAACAAAATGGTGATTTTTACCGATCATATAATAAGAGTTATATATTTTTACCCGAATTTCCAGAAAACATGATCTCTGAACCAAGAAAATCATAGGAGGACTTCATTGCTTATATATATGAGTACCTTATATCAAATAGAGGATATTAGAGTTGTAGGGATTTGACCACAAATAAGCTTCCACTAGGGTTCCAACACAAATTATTTTCTTCATTGATTGGTTTTTTTCTTTATTATTTTTTAGAATTCTCTGTAATGTTGAATGATATTTTGTTTAATTCCAATGAATAATCATTATTGAATTTTTCATTATTTATTTTCTAATTTCTCTGATATTGGTATTGGTGTATTCATCACTAGAGAATACCCATCAATGACTGGCTAAATCCCATAAGAGAGGTCAGAATCGGGTAAAAGGGTAGTTTATGAATAAATACTTATTTCATTTTCTTGTAATATTGTTTCTTTAGTATTACTGTGTTTTTAATTAATATTTATTTTATTCATCATTAATTATAGGGTAAAATTATTTCAATATTGAATGATAATAAACATTATTGAGTTAACTTATTTATGACCATTGAATTTAATTATTGTTATAATTTTGGGAATATGACCTTAATGTTCCTATGCAATTTTAATTCATCATACCATGATGAATTGGGATTTTAGTGTATATTAATTGGGATTGACTATTTTTTATATCAATAAAATTGAATGGTTCAAAAATATATTTAATATTTTTATTCTTGCAAGAAGGGGAGAATTAATTTATTTAGTAAAACCGCCAAGGAAACTCGTTCCCCTCCCTTTTATATTTCTATTTGAATATATTTAATTAATTTGTTTCAATAAAATTCGTGTAAATTAAAACTAAAATTATAGTGACTTAACCTTTATTCAACAGTATTATGCTGTGTTCCCCGCTTTCAATGGGATCAACCCCTTAATTGCTCTTTACTTTTCTTTTGTAGTTAGTTCAGTTTGGGAACATATAAATTTCTCATTTTTCATGGCCATAGGATTTAATTACATCTTATGGACATATCAAAGGCCTTATATATGATTCTAAAAGATGTAACCACATGAAATTATTAGCTCTATATCATGTCTACAACAATTAGATATTGTGTGAGATCTATTATTACATGAATAAAGTCATATAATTATGGGAATAGAAGAAAAGGTATCAAAAAAAGTTCATCAAGGTGAGGATGGTCACCAAATATGATAATGTTTGAGCTGTAGTATCTCTGGAAGAACATGATCATCCTTGGGATAATGTTAAATGTCAACACCAAATTTATGTGAAATAAATTTAAATGATACATCTTTAATATGATTTTGATGCCTCTAAGGGAGATATTGTATAACTTCACTTATAATTAGAGGAGGTCCAGGGTTAGGTAAATTATATCATTGCATCCATGATGGAGGAACATTTTCTTGTTGAGGTAGATAAACCCACCAAGCTAACCAGGCTTCAACAAAATATTGATGATGCTTATTTTTAAATCGAGTAGATCAAAAACAAGTTCAAAACCATATTGTAACAAAAGTCAGAGTGTCACAATCTTGTGAGTGGTTCACACAATTTTCAATGTTTTCAATGTGAGGAGTCATGTCCTTAATTATAAATTTCACAATTTTTACCTTGTAAGAATGACTATGATTCATGAGAATTTGGGTCCCACATTTCCATTTCAGTATATATTAGGGTTGATATAGGTGTAAATACCACTACCATAATAGGATAATGTTCTGATTTTTTTCCTAATACATAGGGCATAGTGATCGTTGTAGGATAGTTTTGGAGAAATAGGGTGGGCCCATATGTTTTTTTTGTATTTTAAGCTTTTCCCTCCCTTTTGATCAAGTTTGATAGAGAGGATACTTAGTGGGAAATACATTGATTTTTCTTACACCACCCTTTATAAGTATTCAACCTAATTGGCCTCATGAATCCTCTTATTTTAAGCTTATATATTTTTTCCATGATCATACAAATCACAAGTCTGGATAGAAGAGTCAAATTTTTAATGTTTTCTCTAAGGTTACTTTTGTAGGTTTCAAATTCAGAGGGTGATTTTTCTCTTCTCATTGATATATCAATATTTTATATTCTATTAAAAATAAACTAATGCTTTAGGATGAAAGAAATTGTCCATGAGTGAGATGGACTATGTAGAAAGTGTAAGGGGAGAACCTGATGCAACCCTAGAGCCATGATGCTAGTATAGAATATACCAAATAAAATGAGGTGAAATTCAATTTAGGGTCATGGTTATTAGACAACTGTGATTTGAAACACAATCAAAATGGGACCTACCAGGAAAAAAATGCTCAATAAAATTTGTAACATGAAGGATTAAATTGTAAAATGTGATTTTGTGGCTCTTAAATCTAAAATGATGACATGGTTATGGTAGATAAGGAATAACCAACAAAAATATTTGAAAATAAATTTCTATTATGATGATTTTGATTCAAATAAAAATAAATTAACCTTATACTAAGGATGGATATTCCTCTAGTGAGTAGGAAATATTTGAAGAATTTATGCAGATCCATATTTGGGTTATAATATTTTTATTCAAAAAAAAGTTATCTCTGGATTCAGATATCTTTATCACTAATTTCCATAGAAAGTTTTTCATGATTAAAATTTTCCAATAAACAGGGTGTGATTTATGAAAAATAGTCAAAAATAAGTATGGTGGAATAATTTTGATTGGGATTGGAAATGAATGGGCAGAAAATTCCATTCATAGAACTGACTGATATGAATATAATGGGGTATTATTCTTAATTAATACTTTTTTGAAATAGGGAAACTATGTTGGAATCTCTTTCATAGATTGTGTTCGTATGTCGAAGAGGCAGATTTTTTGTTTCACAATTTGTCCAAGGATGAGGGGTATTGTACTCACAGAGGATATCATTAGAATGAGAATCAAGCCACATGTAGTTACCAAAATAATTTAATTTTTCAAATTGAGTTCTTCTGTGGGTAGAAGGAATTTTTATCATGTTGCAGAAAGTCTAGGATATAGGATATAAGTATCACCATATATTTCATCAGAGTGATAATCAATCCCTGTGTAGTGTTGTGAATTTTATGTGGTAATTAAAAAAAAAATTATAAATCTTTCTCATGTGAGGATGCAATAGAAATGGGTACAAGATTGTAATGAACCATAGGTTACATAGGTCAATTTTAGATCATGGGCCACCTAGGGATAAAAAAACTATAAATGTCATATTTTTTAGAAAAATGGTGGATGGGGAAAGTTACATAATAATATGTTCTTCTATAGAGTTTTTAACATTACATGAATATAGTTGTGAGGATACCTTTCATAGTATAAGTGTCTTTGGAATGGTCGACATACAATTTATGGTTGTGTTTCTTGGACCAGAAGGATTCCTTAATGCATCTTGGGCTATGGAGAGGTCTCTACCAGAATTCCTAAGCCCACATGAGCCTTTCTAGGTGTGAGAGATGAGAAATGAGGGAGGTATTACCTCAAAAAATGGAAGTGATATACAACAGAGCTAGAGTTGTATGTGGCTATCCTCGAAATCAAATTTTCTCAAAGGTGAGGTTTCACAACCTAACCCTACCAGTCTTGAGCCACAACTACCCCAACCCCGCCTCCATAGGCTAGGGGATGGTGACAAGCACCGAAGGCATAAGAATATAAGAGAGGCCTTTTCTTAAGTATATGTACCCACACACATAGCCCAATAAATGAAGAAGTGAAGAGTAAAAAGTAAACCAAAGTACATACTATAATATACCAACCAAAAGAATGCATCAACCTCTAAAATAGAACAAGTAAAGTGTAGGGAAGTAGACTAACAAGTAAACTGAATAGTAAATGGAAAAACACAAGCCCAACTAGAACGGTGCCACAACCCGAAAACAGGTAACGAGAGTAAACAACTGGTGAGTCTCACACCTGAATGTCCTACTATGAACACTGAATGTAGACCAAGCTCATGTGTCCTGTACACTTTTCTGTAGTCTCCATCGACCTGTCCGTCATCTGCAAGGGCACACCAAGTGCGGGAAAATTACAAGCAGGGGTGAGTATAAAGATACTCAGTATGATTCCTCGAAAGCTCATGGGAGAAATAAACGAGGTACTGAAGAGGTGAGAAGTAGACAGAACAAAAAATAGTGAAAGAGTACAGTAAATAGAGTGGAGCTCAACTCAACAAGAGAAAGGAAGCAGACTCGTCCAAATTCAAGGAGCTACAAATGGTGAGAAGACTAACTTCTCATCAAGCCTTCAATACCTATAGCAGGAGAGTATAATTGTCCAACCATGAGGAGCTAGACACAGAATGCATGTGTCATCCCCCATGCGTCTTCACCCCTCCTAAAAGGAGAGTAACTGAACCCATGGAGTGAGAAAATAGTGGGGTGTATATATATATGCTTAATAAGAAACCCGAAAGAGTGTGTACGGAGATATCCATATACAAGATCAACCCATGAAATGTCTCCAACAGTTATAAGGATATCTATCACTGATTCCCAAATGTCCCACACATCAAAGCTATCTCATCGCTGAACCGTACAACCAAGGGTCCTGCTCCGGTAATCACATAGAAAAGTCACTGACTAGCCTAGCAGAAATAACTCTGCCTAAGAAGCCAACAGGTGACCCACTGCCCATCCCTACTGGAGGGTAAACCCTAATAAGTCAACGGGTGACCACTGTCAGCCCTGCTAGAGGGTAAACTCTAATAAGTCAATGGGTGACCCACTGCCCAACCCCGCTGGAGGGTAAACCCCAATAAATCAATGGGCAACCCACTGCCCAGCCCCGCTGGAGGGTAAACCCTAATAAGTCAATGGGTGACCCACTGACCAGCCCCGTTGGAGGGTATACCCATCTAAATCAACATGTGACCCACTGCCCAGACCTGCTGGAGGGTAAACCCGGAATTGGACCGATAACTCTGCACTGTAACTGACATCACATTGTGTCACCAACATTACTACCGTGCATTCGTTCAGAGTGCATCAAAAGAACCTCCGACCAATGCCCTTTTATGTTTCCACATTTGATGATATCTATAATGAAACTTCTAACATCCAAATAGATTTCACCGTTGCAATCCTCGCAAAAAAACACACTGAATTGACTATTCATATGCCCCGAACAGACGTATAGTGAAAAGTTGCAAAACGCTACACACAGCTTGAAAGAAAGATCGTGGGCCCATTTATCAACTCCAGATTCAACACCTCAAACCAAAATGGAAAACTTCATCTGGATTCCAGGGTCACAATGCTGCTGGTAGTGCCTAAACCAGACTCTGGATGTGCTTGCGCCATCCGAAACAAGAATCTTGGCGAGGCACTAGGTAACACTTAACGGACGTGTCCTGCCACCGAGCCCCCTTATTGGGAATTAATAATCCCCGAGACCATCTCAAAACCTCTGCCTCGATCCGAGTATCATGTTTCTACAGTTGGAACACAAATCCAATACTCGGTTTGAGAGTTAGAGGCATTTTAATGCCAACGGACAGAGACATGGTGAGTTGGACCGGTTCGGCTAGTACCCCTTTAGACCCGCGGTCCGCGGCTCAGCCGCCCGGACTGCACGGTCCACCGCAGCCTATGGTTCACCATGTGGGCCGCGCTAGTTCACCTGAACTGGAATGTGCTGGTCTGGATTTTCCCCCAAGGAATCGAAATTTCGCGGGTCTCGATCTGCTCCCGGGGTCGCGCCGACTCCGGTATCACACTGCACGCAAACCGGCCAAGCCGGCCTGTGCACCCCCGCTCACCCGGACCACCGTTGCGCCAGGCCGCCATCCCTCTCACCCACGCTGACCGCCGGGGAGCCTGCACTGCCGCCTGGGGTGCCCGCGCCACCGCCTGGGGTGCCCGCGCCACCGCCTGGGGAGACTGCACCACCGCCGTTGCCCGCCGGACTACCCTGGAACAACCGGAAAACATTGGTGTTGGCCGGAAAACTTCCTTGGGCCACCCCAGACACCCCAGAACTCAAAATTTTGATAAGAAAGAATCTTTAGAAATCTATGATCTAGCCCTAAACATATATGGACTTCGCTCAATAATTAAACAACATTTTGATGCTATAAATTGTGTTCAAAGAAGATATGGGAATTTAAAACTAAAACGCAGTGATCCTACCTCATAGGGCATAGCCCGCCGCTTCACAAATGATCGTCCAGAGCCGCAAACACCTTGGAGAGGTGGGGAGAGGAGCATATAGAATGTGGAGGTTCTTTTTTGGAAGTGCTTATGCCTGAGAGATTCTAAGGGGGAAGAGGGGGGGGGGGAGTGGGTGTGTTTATGTAGGGAAAACTTAATAAAAATTTAATTAATGTTAAACACCCACCCGTAGGCATGTACCCTAACTCTGGACAGGGTTGAGGTTATGATGATCCTAGGGTAGAATACACTTTTTGAGCCCAAAAATGGTCTTATAATTTTAATCCGAGCCTCCGTTCAGAAGTTATAAAGTTTACGCCCGAGTCCACTAAATTACGAAAACAACCGTGGTGACATTTTCCACAGAAGGGCCATGAATGTGGAAGTTATAGCCCTCCTAGGGTAAACGGCATGCTACAGACTCAACGGTTCCCTCAGGTCTCCCATCCGGGAAACTGTTTAGGAGTTATTCTAATTATTTGGTGTGTCTACTTTGAACGTACTTACAGTTTAATTCCAACAACACTAGGTCTCGGAATCACACGTCGTCTGAATGAACTCCTCTAGAATAACATGAAGAAAAAAATTTCAAAGTCTTACAGGCTCAAAATCTAGGTTCTTACATCATTCCCTCCTTCAAGGTTTTCTTCCCCGAAAAACAAAACTACAAAAACAACTCGGGATACTGAGCCCACACCAGGCTCTCCTATTCCCAGGTTCTCTCCTACACCCTCTCATGATGCCACAACACTTTAACCAAAGGAATGGTCCATCCACGTAGAGTCTGCTCCTGCCAGTCCTCAATCATCACCAGGTGCTCTGCAAAGGTGGATCCATCCTCAATGTCCAGCTCTCCTTAATCGATGACGTTCATGGGGTCGTGCACGTATTTCCTCAGCTGCAACACATGGATGACATGATGCACTCTCTCTAGCTTTGGGGGTAGAGCGAGATGGTAGACAACCTTTCCAACCCTGCGCACGATCTGAAAAGGCCCGATGAATCTTGAGGATAGCTTGCCTCCCCGACCGAACCTCTGTCTTCCATGCCGTAGGGAGACTCTAAAAAAGACATGGTCCCCCTGCTCGAACTACAAAATCCTACGACGACGGTCTACATAAGAATTTTGTCTGCTCTGATTCATCCTCATCCACTCATGAATAACCTTCACCTTCTCCGTCGTCGCCCATACCGACTCTGGGCCCACGAGGGAGGTCTCCCCAACCTCCGTCCAACACAACGGTGACCTGTAGTGTCTCTAGTAGAGAGCCTAAAAGGTTCTATAATTATATTAGAGTGGTAATCGTTGTTATAGGTGAACTCCACCAAGGGCCGGTTATCCTCCCAGCTTAGGCCAAAGTCTAACATGAATGCCCTTAGCATATCCTCAAACAACTGGATAGTGCACTCAGTCTGGTCATCCATCTGAGGGTGAAAATATGTACTCATCCTCAGCTGAGTCCTGAATGCCTATTGAATGCCTCACCATAATCGCGATGTAAACCATTCATCACGTTTGGAGACGATCATCGAGGGTAATCCATGAAGGCGGACGATCTCCCGAATGTACAGCTGCCCTAGTCTCTCCACTGAGATCTGCTCCCTAATGGAAAGGAAGTGTGCTGACTACGTGAGTCAGTCCACTATCGCCCAAATGGAATCATGGCCCTTCGCTGTGCACAAAATCCCTATGACAAAGTCCATATATATGCCATCCCACTTTCACTCCAGGATATCAAGGGGCTACAATAACTCTGATGGAATCTGTTGCCTTACCTTCACCTGCTAACTGGTATGACACCGATAAACGAACTCAGCTATGATCTGCCTCATGCCAGACCACCAAAACTGCCGTTGAAGGTCTCTATACATATTCCTCACACCGGGATGTGAAACCAATGGAGAAGGGTGGAATTCCCACATCACCTCCTCCCTCATCTCCACTGGTACTACAGCTCACCCATGGAACAGGATCTCATGATTCCCTCCTTCATAATAACCATCGGGCGCCTCACCCATGGATATCTGATCAAGTAGTACCTTGATATCAACATCCCCCATCTGCGAATCTCTCACACGATCAAGGAGAGAAGGATTCAACATCATGGACAGCATAAAAGCCATACCCTTATGCTCCACCAAGGTCATCTTCAGGGAATCCGACTCCTATAAAGCTTCCCAAACTAGATGAGCCTAGGACTTCCTGCTAAGGGAATATTCTACTACGATCCCCTTCCCTGGAGTGTAGACTATCTCAAAATTATAGTCCAGTATAAACTCCATCCAGTGCCTCTGCCTCAGATTTAGATCCCTCTAAGTGAACATATAATTGAGGCTCTGGTGGTCTTAGTAGATAACAAAACGCTCACCCAAAAGGTACTGTCTCCATATCCTCAAAGAAAAGACTACCATTTCCAGCTCCAAGTTGTGAGTCACAAAATTGTTCTCATGGGGCCTTAACTTCCTCGACCCATATGCAATAACTACCCGCTGCGGCATTAGAACGCACCCAAGCCCAGCTCCTATAGTGTCGCAGTATACCACAAACTCAACGCCCTCTTCTGGAAGCCTCAACACTGGGGCACTATTCTACCTCTGCCTCAACTCCTCAAAGGCCTTCTAGCACTGATTAGTCTATGTGAACAGTCATACCTTCCACATAAATGCGGTCAAAGGGATAGTAATTTTGGAGAATTCTTCCATGAACCTCTTGTAGTACCCTACCTAACAAAAGAATCTCCGCACCTCAGATGCATTCTTTGGTGGATCCCACGAAAGCACTGCCTCTATCATTGTGGGATCTACAGATAATCCTTGTTTAGAAATGACATGGCCCAGAAAGTAAACCTCATGAATTTAGAACTGACACTTCAAGAGCTTCCCATACAGCTGGTGCTCCCGAAGTATGTCTAGGACCATCCTCAAAGGCTCTGCGTGCCCCTCCTCTGTCGTCGAGTAGATGAGTATGTTGTCAATAAAGATGACCACAAACAATTCCAAGTATGGTTGGAAAAGTTGGTTCATCAAATCCATAAAGACGGAAGGGGAATTATTTACACCAAAGGGCATCACCAAAAACTCGTAATGCCCATAATAAAAATGGTAATCCATCTTCGGGATATCAACCTCACGAACCTGCAAAAGGTGGTAGCCGGATCAAAGATGATTCTTAGAGAACTACTTCTCACCTCTCAACGGGTGAAATAGTACATAAATACTCGGAAAAAGGGTACTTGTTATTTATCGTGGCTAGATTCAGAAGACGATAATCCACACAAGGCCAAATGCTTCTATCTGACTTCTTCACAAACAAAACCGAAGCTGCCTAGGTTGACACACGGGGCCTGATGAATCCCTTCTCACGAAGGTCATCCAAGTAAAGTTGTAGCTCCCAAATATGTATGGGTTTCGTTCGATATGCCACACATGATATCAAGGAATTCCACGACTGCAAGTCAATGCAGAACTCCATCTCTCGTGTCAGAGGTAGTCACGGGACATCCTTGGGAAAGACGTCCATGTAGTCCTCTACAACGGTAGGGGATCCAGGTGCCTGTAGAGTCTACTGCTCTAAGATCCATGCTCGCCAACTGATGAGAAAAAGGTCATGGTCTCTTCCCAGAGCACCCGTCTGCTCTGCCACAAGGTCTCACTCACTGAGGATGGTGAACCTCATCCCATCAGAATGCATGCATCTGACTCATCTACATTGACAGTTGATCTAGGTGTGAACCATAGAAAGCCAATCCATACCCATGATGACATCGTAAGGTTCCATCATAATGAACAGTAGGTCCCATGTGAAGCCTTATCCTCCGAACGATAGTTCTCAGTATCTGCAAACAAAGGTCACTAAAGAGGCACTTCCCGTATGAACCTCGAGGCTAAGCGCAGGTGTCAGTGCATCTAATGGGAGCTACAACTCCCGTACCAAAGGAAGCAATATAAAAAAGTGGTTGGTGCCTGTGTCTACTATTAATAAAGCAAGTGTATATTAAACACAAAGTGTACCTCATACTATCTCATGCACTGGGGGGGGGGGGGGAACAAACACTCATAGCCCGAAGCTGCTCGCGACCCCTAACGCCAGCCCCCTGAGCTTGGCATGGGCCGCCCGATGGTGGCAGAGGAAGGATATTGAAATGTCGTACCCCACCTCTAGGTCCTGCTGATCTGCCTGTGCTACCTCCCTGAGGACCACCCAGTCCTTGCCTGGGAGATCCCTTGTCACGACACTACCTCTGCCACTGTGGTGCATCCACTGCCTGCCATGGATACTCGATATTCCTAGTGGTGAATTCCCATACTAGGTGACCTCGTCCATCACAAGCCTAGCATTGGATCTCTCATGACTTCCACGGTGCTCTACAGTGCCACTACAGTGTACGAACCTGCCCCTGAGTCTGCTCATGAAAGGGTCTCCTCAATTGAGTCTTTGCTCTCTATCGCTTTCCCACTACCGAAGACTCTGCTCTGAAGTGGCCACTGCTAGGCCCTGCCAGTTGGCGTACCTCATCCAAGAATCTCTCTATCATGAGCGCCCTCTCTTGCACCCCAGAAAAAGTAGGGATGCAAAGGGGCACTACACTAGCATGAATCTCCCAGCGAAGACCCTGCTCAAACATCTGCGCCCGGAAGTAATCATCAGGAATCATATCCTGCGAGTAGCATGTCTGATCGGTAAACCGGGCCAAGTATTTCACCACAGTCATCCCCCCTGCTTCAATTCCAAAAGCTCCTGAATCCAAATATAGCGTAAACAAGATGGAGGGTACTCCTCCCGGAAGAGCTACTTGATGTTATCCCACATGAGAGATGACTCATCGTGGGTCTGCGTAACCAACACCCACCAACGCCCGACCGTCCTGAGGAAAAGGATGGTTTTTAGGGCTACCATTTGATCTACTGGTGTCCATACCAACCAAAAAAGTTAGTCCACAAACTCTAGCCAGTCTTCCGCTACATGGGGATCTGGGTCCCCATGGAACATCTGCAGCTGCTGAGGCTGGAAGTCTCAGAGTGCACTCAGCCTGTGCTCAACCTCGGCCTATGATGGCAGTACTAACTACTAATCTACAGATGGAGGGGCTACTGCTAAACCACTAGGAGGAAGGGGGTCAAGTGAGGGTCCCTAAACTGACGCCTCATTGCTCACTGGGTCTTCATCATGAACGAAAGAGGGTAACCTGGCTGGATGCTATCGTGGGGGCATCCTGAAAATTATCAAGGATTACCGAGATCAGATGAGAATATATATAATATTAAAAAAAAGGGAGCTGACTCAAAAAGGACAGTCAAAGCCTCAATTATACCGGATGCATGTTCCAAAGTTCCCAGCAACAAGTGTCTCAGCGTGCCGAGTTGACAAATGGGTTATTAGTGTCCTGGTGAATGGATACGTCAGCCACCTATTCCATCACTAGACTCCCTGGCCTGAAAGACACTCTCAAGACATGTCGATACTATTTCCCTAAATCCCAACCAATTCATTTTAGGGACATCCAAAAAATTCCCCATGGAATGAACCACCTCTGATTCCACTTTGTCACGACCCGACCCTACCGGTCTCGAGCCGCTACTACCCCAAGCCCACCCCCATAGGCCAGGGGCTGGTGACAAGTGCTGAAGGTGTAATGATGTCAAGGAGGCCTTTTCCTATGTACCTGTACCCACACACACAACCCAATCAATGTAAAATTGTAGAGTAAAAAGGAAACCAAAGCATGGACGACAATATCCTATCCAAAAGCATGCATCAACCTAAAAAACAGAACATGTAATGTAGTGAAAAGTAGACTGACTAGTAAACTGAACAGTAAAGGGAAAAACACACGCCCAACTAGAAAGGTTCCACAATCCGACAATAGGTAATGAGAGTAAATAGCTGTTGAGTCTCACACCTAAATGTCCTACCATGACCAATGAACATAGCCCAAGCTCATGTGTCCTCTACGCTCCTCCGTAGTCTCGATCGACCTATCCGTCATTTGTAAGGGACACAAAGTATGGGAAAATCCCAAGCAGGGGTGAGTATAATGTTACTCAGTAGGATGCCTTGATAGCTCGAGGGAGAAACAAAGGAGTCACTAAAGAGGTGAGAAGTAGACAAAACAAAGAACAGTGAAAGAGTATAGTAAATAGAGTGAAACCTAACTCAACAAGAGAAAGGAATAAGACTCGTCCAAATGCAAGGATCTATAAACGGTGAGAAGATGAACTTCTAGTCAATTCATCACTACCTATAGTAGGAGAGTTGACTCATTCAACCAAGAGGATCTAGACACGAAAAGAACATGGAATACCCCACGCGCCGTCGCCTCTCCTAGATGGAAAGTAACTAAACCTAAGGAGTGGGAACAAAAGTAGGGTATATATATATATGCTCAACAAAAATCCCAAATAAGTGTGTAGGGGGATATCCATATCCAAGCTCATCCAAGGAAAAGTCTCCAACAGTACTAAGGATATCCATCACTGAAGCCCAAATGTCCCGCACGTCAATGTTATGTCATCGTTGAACCGTACAACCAAGGGTCCTGATCCAGTAATCATAGAGAAAAGTCAATGACTAGCCTAGAAGAAGGAACTATGCCTCAGAAGCCAACGGGTGACCCACTGCCCAACCCAGCTAGAGGGTAAACCCTAATAAGTCAATGGGTGACCTACTGCCTAGCCCTGCTGGATGGTAAACCCAAATAAGTAAATGGGTGACCCACTACCTTGTCCCACTAGGGGTAAACCCCAATAAATCAATGAGTGACACATTGCCCAGCCCCACTGGAGGGTAATCCATAATAATTCAATGGGTGACCCAATTCCCAGACCTGCTGAAGGGTAAACCCTAATAAATCAACAGGTGACCCACTGCCTAGCCCTACTGGAGGGTAAACCCAGAATTGGTCTGATAACATTGCACAAAAACTGATATCATAGTGTGTCACCAACATCGCTACCGCGTGTTGGTTTGGAGTGGGTAAAAGGAACTTCTCACCAGCACCCTTTTATATTTCCACATTAAATGAGATCTCTAACGAGGATCCAGATGCCCAAACAGATTATACCACTACAATCCTCACAAAAAAAACACCGAATCGACTATTTATACGCCCCAAACAGATGTCTGGTGAAATGTCGCAAAACGCTACATGCAGCTTGAATGATGACCTGTGGGTCCAAGCCTCAACTCCAGCTTCAATGCCTAAAAAACCCTAGAAAACATCGTCTCCACACCAGGGTCGCAACGCCGCTAATGGCGCCTAAAACGAACTCCGGATGTGCTCGCGCCATCCAAAACAAGAATCTTGGCGAGGCGCTAAGTAACACTTAACTGACGTGTCACGCCACCGAGCCCCCGTCTCAGGAATTAAAAAACCCCAAGAACATCTCAAAGCCCCTGTCTCGATCTGAGGATCACGTTTCTGCAGAAGGAATGAAAATATGATACTTAGTTTGAGATTTAGAGGCATTTTTACACCAACAGACAGAAATGTGGTGGGATGGACCGGTTTGGCCGGTACCCATTTTGACCGCCGGGCCGCAGCTCAGCCGCCCGGACCGCCCGGTCTACCATGGCTTGCGGTTCACTGCGTGGGCCACATTGCTTCATGTGGACCGAGACGAGGCGTTCAAGCTTTTCCCCCATGGGACCTGCATTTCTCGGGTCTCGGTCTTCTCTCGTGGTCATGAAAACCCGGTCTCACACCGTACGCCGACCTGCTAAGCCGACCTGTGCACCCCTGTTCACCAGAACCGCCGTTGTGTCAGGCCGCTGTTCTGCTCACTCGCGCCGACTACCGTGGAGCCCGCCCAACTGCCTGGGGAGCCCATGCCGCCGTCGTCGCCTACTGGACCACCCTGGAACCACCATAAAACAATGGTTTTGTCCAGAAAACTTCCCAGGGCCACCCCAGATACCCCGAGACTCAAACATTTGATTCGAATGAATCGTTGGAAAGCTCAGATCGTGCCCAACACAAATACGGACTTCACTCAATAATTTAACAGCATTTCAACACTATAAATTGAGTTCAATGAAGATGCGGGAATTTAAAATGAAAACAAAACGATCCTACCTTGCAGGGCATAGCCCTTCACTTCACAAATGATCCACTGGAGTCGTAACCACCTTGGAGAGGTGGAGAGAGGAGCCTGAAGAAGGTGGGGGTTCTTTGTTGGGAGAGAATCCACTAGAGAGATTCTAAGGGGGAAGAAGGGGGGTGGATGTGTTTAAGTAAGGAAAACATAATTACAATTTAATTAATTTTAAACACACACTAGTAGGCCCAAACCCAAACTCCCTATGGGGTCGAGGTTAAGCTGCTCATAGGGTAAAATCCATGTTCTGAGTGAAATAGTGGTCTCATAATTTTAATCCAAGCCTCTATTCATAAGTTATAAAGTTCATGCCCGAGGTTGCTAAATTATGAAAATTCCCCTAGTGGCGTTTTCCACAGAAGGGTCACGCCTATGAAAGTTACACCCCTACTAGTGTAAACGGCACACTCCGGACTCAATGGTGCCCTTGGGTTTCTCGTCTGAGCTACCGTTTAGGAGTTATATTGTTTATTTGGCGTGTCTCCTGTGAATGCACTTTAAATTTAATTTCGGCCACACCAGGGCTTGAAATCAGACGCCATCTGAATGCCATGCTCTAGAATAACATTAAGAAAAAAAAATTCAAAGACTTACAAGCTCAAAACCCTGGTTCTTACATGAGGGATACAAAAATATTTAGTTTTTTATTTTTCATCATCTGAAAGAGACATCATCCATTTAGTTTTAATGAATTTTAGAAAGGATGATAAACATGAATTTTAATTTCATATATTAAGAATATATATTTTACTACATTTTAGGTAATATATCTTTGACTAATGATTTAGTAGACAATAAAAAAAAAGTCTCACCAAGGAAAGAATGTTTCTGTATATTCCAAGCACAAGGAAAGAAGATATATAACATGATCTCTTGGGTTCTTAGATTTGTTGAATTGAAATGGGACAATTGTTTATGGGGAGTCTGTGGACCAATTTTGAAATGAATTTTATTTTATATTGCTATCATGGCATACAAAGATATAAGGGTTTCATATTGAGGATGAGTATGCATTCGGTTGATAGAAAAATTTGGAGCCATATGTTTCAGAGCCATATTGGGGAATAATATTCATAGTGAAGATAGATGTTTTCTTCATAGTTGGATTATTTTTTCATCGATATACAATGAAAACTAATTGGTAGCCATGTTTTAAAAAAATAAGGAGGGTGATTTGTGTAAGGAAAATATTTGTGTATGGAGGATGAATTTTGGCTCACATTTGTCATGCCTAAGAGAGTCTCTACATTGTTATGGATCATAGTCAAGGAGTGGGGGTATGCATTATTTTGGGAAGTTGGGCCTATATTGATGGATACAAGCATTAATACATATCTCATCAAAATGATAATCAAGCCACACATAGTTCTGGGAGTAAAAATCGTCCACATAAATCTGGTTCATGATGTGGGGAGATGAATTTTTTTCATATCACAACTAGTCTACAATGTTGAATCTGGGTGTCAATATATATCCTATATATATTGGCACTAGGTTACATATAGTTCCTGAAGATAATTTTGGTAGTGTGGTATGAAACTAGAACTGAGAATAAGGGTCTTCTCATGCGATGGATGAAGTATGACGTAGTTTTAAATCCCAAAATATGTACATGAGTCGGGAATTTTAAAATCATATAGAAAGGACATTAAACATGAAATTTTACATCATACGATACGGAAGATGTTACAAAAAGTTCATTTACTTATGTTGTGTATTTTTTCCTATAGTTTATCAAAATCTATATAGAATTAATGGCTTTTGAAATTCAACATCTTGTATCTTTGTGCATCAGTGTGCCTTATAGGTTCTTATATATAGGAACAATATTTAATTTTAAGGTCGTTCACTAAGGACCATTTTTTATCACTAAAATATTTTTTGAGAAACATTAAATTTTTAGGGAGCGATATGATCACCATCCTTGGTAATTAGAAAATACACACCATATGAGTAGATGTTATGGATGAAAAAAGGTCCCTCCCATTTTGGTTTCAATGTGGGAGGTTTATTCCCATGAATTAGTGAGGTTTTGAGAGGAAAAATATTTATCCTTGGTGGAATGAGAACATATAATATTTCCTGTTAAAATCTCAATCTAGTTAGTTTTGGTGAAATAATAAATAATTTAAGGTAGATAATATCATATCAAAGATTCATTCTAATTCATCTAATAACTTTTTTGACTACTCATCTATGGATAACATATTTTAAATGGTGGTTGAGAGTGATGGAAATTGGACCTCAATTAGTATATGTAAAACCTCAAGCTTCCATTGTACACTTCTATTTGAATAATATAATAGCTTTTGTTGTACCCAACATCATGTTCTTACACACCATGACCAATCAAAATATCCATTATGAATAGGGATATAGAATTATTGAAATTTTATAAATTTTATTTTTCAAAATAGACTTAATTTTTGGATTCAAAATATCAAAATTAGTTTAGGGTGAATTTCTGGTATTTTTCTGGAAACATTCAATTTTTGATGAATAGTGAAAAACAATGTGTTATTGTTTAAAACTGATATTTTATTTAAATAATTAGTAATTTTATTTAAATTTATATTAAGTAAAAATAGTTAAATAATACTTATATATGTTCTATGTAATTCATTGAAGTTGTTTTATAATAATATTAGTTATATAAAATTTTATTGAACTTTTTACCATCTTTTACCCACCCTCTGGGTGCATTTGCAAATTTGCCTAAAACGTAATTTTACCACTTCTACAAATTAAATTTCAAAAATCTGAGAGAAATGATTGAAATCAGTAAGTAAAATTTGGTTCAATAAGATAAAAATATATTTTATGAATAGTAACTTTTGACATTTAGTTACCACGGTTAAAAGTAAATTGGGTAATTAAAGGTAAAAAATGATATTATAATTAACCTAAAACATGTAATAATTATATTGGATAAGTGTATTTGGACCAAAATTAACCTTAGGAATAAAATATTAAACTTTCGGTCCACTTGTATTACATTAGGACATTTATTATTATTTAATTTAATGAAGAGTTAAAAGTGTTAAATTCAACTTTTAATAACTAAAACAATTTTAATATAGGGTTAAACCTAAGATAAATTATACTATAAATATTAATTAGAAATATAAAAAGATTTCATACATAATGGTATTTTATTTATAATTTTTATACATTAAATAATTAAATTTATGTATGACACAACGATGATGCAATAATTACCATATTAATGAAAGATTAAAATAATTGATATTATAAATATCCAAATAAATTTAAATTTAGAATTTTGATGAATTACACGAAATTTATAAGTTAATATGACATGTTAGGGTTGATTAAATTTTTTTTGAAGTAATCAAGTTGTTAAGACATTAACAAAAATAAAATACTAAATAGTATCAAAATTGGCATAAATGAGTTTTCAAAACAAATACTATATTATTAATAGATATAATATTCCTAAAAATAAAATATTCAACTAAAGGATTTTTATAAGGTCATATATATAAATAATGAACTACTTGAGGTTCTCTTGTTAGTTTACAATATGTTTATTACCAATATAATATAAAAATACAAGGATACATGGTAAATGTCAAACTATTTAACTATGAGTTAAACTTAAATATAAGGTTAATATGGTGACATAAACCTATCTAAAACCTATTTTTTGAGATATTTTAGACCCATCCCAACTGTATCCTCCAAATAAATTCTTTTGGATCCATTAGAAACCGAAAATTATTTTATTATAAAATAATATTTCAAGCGTTTCCAAAAGTGACCGTCACCTCCCTTAAAAAGGGGACATCCCCTTCTCTCAAAATCACACCTACAAAGCCATTTGGATCAGCCAAACCCTTCCTAGATATCCTCCCAACTACCATAAATTAATAATATAGTCCTTCCTTTGATTAGAAATAAATACAAAGGAGAACTTTTTAAAAAATCAAAAAGAAGCACCTCAAGAAGAGGTAATTATTTCACCACATCTTCCAAATTATTTTTTTCTTCACATCTTTCTCCCTTTTTATTTAAATTGCAAAATAATAAATGCAGTACCTTATTCTTACTATGATTTTTTTATAAATATGGTACAACCATAATCATTATTCTATTAATCCTACGAATGAAAAATTCACTATACGTGTGTACGTACAGATTACCATCTCCACATCGTGGTTTAGTTTATTTTTCAAACAATTCATTATTTGGATGGGTATAATAATGAGTATAACTGATGTAAATAAAAAATATATAATGTTAAGGATTTTTTATATTTGATATTCCATCCAATTACATATGTTTTCACCATAAATATAATGGTTTCGTCGCTCGTGCGTACGTACAGATTACCATCTACAAGAACACGATGAGATTCATTCCCCATCTTAAACATTGAAGAAAGAATTTCATTTTATGATTAAAAATAATTTTTAAGAAATTAATATGATTTTTTATATGAAAAAAATTCATCATATTCATAAAAAACATGACTTACATAACCAAGAATATAAAGGAAAATGATTTAGTTAACAACTGAAACAATGATAGTACTAAAATATTATTAACAAAGAAATATTAGAAGATCATATATGATATAATATTTAATAATGTGATTCTTATATAATTTAATAACAATGATTTAACTATTATAAAAGAGGATAATGTAACCTCTATCATGGAAAAGTACAAGGAAAAATTTAATTCTATAATCTCTTCATTATCCGAGGTTGTTTATACTAGAGTATCTATTGGGACAACATTATCATCCTCATCTATGTTTCATAAAAATTCATTTCAATTTTTTTACTATTTCCTAGACTATGGGTTAAAGTCATCTATACCCTTGTTTGAATTTTTATAAAATGTTCATAAAGGAATCTTTCCATCATTTTCCAAACAAGTTCCTTTACGACCATTACATCAAAATTAAGGTAAGAATATTTTTAAACTTATACGATGAGTGCTGTAATTTTATGCCATTATAACATCTTTGAATCTTCCCTTATATTATTATAATAATATTTTGAAAATAAATGATTCATTTTACAATTATGTTACTTTTAAATGATTTCAAAATAGAAAGATATATTTCTCTCAAATAGTTTTGATTTAGTATATGTAAACATCCTTTGATGGATTTTACATTTGTTTGATGTTGATTTATTATGATACAATCTTCCATATTGTATTGAAGGTTTTGGGATATGTTTGAATGTTGATGTGTTATTTTTATACCATTAATGGTTTATGGTTACTGTATTAGCATTTTGTATGCTAGTTTTAATATGAATGTTTATGTTATGTTTTAACCTTTTCATATGAGGAATCCATTGGACTTAGTAAGTGATAGATAGAGCCCTCTACAGATCCTCGATGCATCAGTAGATATCACAAGACAAACTAGTTTCTTGGCACATGGCCTTGATAAAATCTTATTTGTAGTTTTGGCAAGAGGCCTAGACTATGTGGTTATGTTGTCTGGCTTTATGCATTCCCTAAATTTGAAATTAGCTATTGATATTATACGTGATTATTTGACTAGTAGAATATCTATGTGAATAAGTATATGGAATTATTTGATTTATATTTTCCATATTATGCTGAATTATATGTTTAAAAGGCTTGGGTTTTATTATTATACATTTCCTTAGATGTTTATGCTTATTAATGAAATTTTCCACTATATTGTTATCTTTACTGAGCACCCGAGCTCACCCCTTTCTATGTTTTATTTTTCTAGGATGCGAAAAATTATATTATGAATGATCTGTAGGGATAGTATAATGGAGGTGAATGTGTTAGAAGGAGACACAATTTTATTGTTTTTCATTTCATAATGTAATGTAAAACTTATGTTTTTTTCTATTACTTCCAAGGCTACTAAACTGATCGGTATTTTGGGATTTAGACCCTTGTGATCATGCCTATGTTATGTAATTATGCACCAACTCTGGTTATCTATTTTTGAGGAGTTATAGTTGGTATAATAGGAATTTTAGTTCAAAATGTGTAAACTAGATTTAGAAAAACTCTAATTAGAGAACATTACCATAAGATTGACTTTGAGGATTAGTATAGAAGAACTTCCTATAATTTTGGTAATGTAGAGATTTTATGAGTTTTCCCTGAAATATATTTCTATCTAGATATGAGCAGGTAGAGAGAGATCTGGAACACATGTACTTAGGAGTGAAAAAAACAACAAGGAGTTTCGGGCTTGACCTGAGGTATCCTGGTACACAACAATGATCCCTTCTGCACTCTTGGTTACGAAACTCCCTAGGGATATACTAAGGATAATTAATTTTTTTTATCAACCATTATGATGGATTTATCAGTATATACCTTCTCATAGAAAACATTTTTATGATTATGGATTATATCCAGAAACTGTTGAATTTAAGTTAAGTGTTTATAAGTTTGGAATTATGTATTGCAATTCATAAGCTAAATCTAGTGCATGAAATTGTTTAGAAATGGAACTTAGTGTAAGGAATGGAAATAATATCAACACACGTAATCAATTTATGGATTTACATCCTACTCAAGATAATTAGAGTGGAGCTGGTGATGCAACTGGTGATGATCAACTTATCACCATACTTAGAAAAATCATTCAGGTTATGAATAATAACCTTACCCGTATGGAGCACACTGATCCAACACTCGGGGGATCAATTCTATACTGCTTCATGAGGAAACAAAAACCAACATTAAATGGGACTAAAAATCCTTTTGTAGCTATGAAATGGATAAGTTCCTTATAGAAAATATTTTATGCTTTTGGGAGTAGTGAAAGGGAAAAAGTTGTTATAGTAGTTTATCACCTCACAGGAGATGCAGATCACTGGTGGTCATTAATTCAAAACAAAAAGAAGGATAAATAAGAATATAATATGGAAATTATAGTGTTTAAAGAGGTTTTCTAAGAAAAATAATTTCCTTGTGACCATCGAGCAGATTTGGAAAGACAATTTCTGAGTCTGAGGCCAAAGGAGGATGAGAATGTCGCAAAGTATGAGGCTAATTTTACAAGGTTAGGAAGGCATATAACAGATTATATACATTACCCAAGGAGTAATATTGAATGATTCTTTTATGTGTTAAAAACATTTCCTTATCGAGCATTATTCTTATAATCCTTCTCATCATACGATGATATTGTCTCATGTGCTATTAGGACAGAAATGGAATTCTATAAGTCTTAAGATTTTAATGAAAAGAAAGAGAAGAATAGATATGTTAAACACTCTAGAAATGGAAATAAGGGCATGAAGGGAAAATTTTCATATCCATTCTATGGTAAATGTGGGAAGAAACACCCCGATACTTTCCTGAAGAGAATGAGAGTCTGTTACCAGTGTGATGAAAAAGGCCACCAAGCTTGTGATTTCAACGAAAAGAAAGAGTATGTCAATGCTGAATGAAATAATTATAAAGAAAAAGGGCATTATGAAAATGAATATCATATTCACCAAAGAAACATACCTTAGAAAAGACCATGGGATCAAGGACAAGCTTATGCGATCACTACTGCTGATGTTGATGCTCCGAAAGGCATCGTGGAAGGTAATTTAATGTCTTCCTCAAGTTTAGCCAATTCTTCATTTGATTCTTTATAATCACATTATTTCATATCTTCCCAGTTTAATAAGAAAATTATATATTTCTAAATTTATTTAACAAGGGATTTTTCAGTGAATACTCTTAAGGGAAGTATCATTTATATACTGTTTTGTGAATCGGTCCCCATTAGGGCATATAAATGGTCTTTATCCACTGATCTCATCATCATACCAATGATTTAATTTGATATAATCCTTGGTATAGATTGTATTTCATACCATGGTGTGAAAAGTTATTGTAAGAAGAGAGAGGTTACAATTTTCGATGATGATAAGGAGTACCTTATCATTAGAGTAGAAAAGTCACTGCCTGATTTTTATCTAGATCCACCCCCAGTAGAACAACTAAATTCAATTATTGGGGATGAAGATAATGAAATAACTATGGGTGAGGAAAGGAATGTTAAAATAGTTTATGTACCTATATTTCAATAATATGTTGATTTGTTTCCAAAGGACTTACCTGGATATCATCCAGAATGAGAAATAAAGTTTTCCATTGATTTAATTAACGGTTCAAGGCCCATATCGAAGACCCCTTATAGAATGACCACTATGTAATTAGTGGAACTAAATAAAAAACTAGAGAAATTTAGTAAAAAGGTATTTATTCACCCTAGTGTTTCTCCATGGGGATCCCCTGTTATTTTTGTTAAGAAGAAAAATGGATCTATGAGGTTATACATTGACTACCGGGAGATCAATGCTATAACAATGAAGAACAAGTATCCCCTACTATGCATTTATGATTTATTCAACCAACTTCATGGAGATAAATATTTTTCAAATATTGAACATCGATTTGGATATCATCAGTTGTGTGTGAAGAAGGAATACATTCTAAAAATAGTATTTCAAACTAGGTACAGTCATTACGAGTTTACCGTAATGCCTTTTGGACTGACTAATGCACCCTATATTTTCATGGATCTAATGAATAGAGTTTTCAAGGAATATCTTGATGAATTTTTATTAGTATTTATTGATGATATATTGGAATACTCAAAAATCTATGAAGATCATGAATGTCACTTGCGCACTATTCTAAAAACCCCCAAAAGAAATGAATTATATGGAATGTTTAGCAAGTTTGAATTTTTGCTTAAAGAGATTTATTTTCATGGCCATATTTTCTATCCAATTTCCCTGAAACAATCTATCTTCTCTATCCCAATCATAATAATCTACATGAGTGGCCCGACTTGATAATGTAACTCCAAGATTCATCCCTAACCGCCATACATATGTGATCAACTTGAAGAGTACACAAAAGGTCTACATGCACACTGAGGGTCATGTATATGAGTGATAAAAAAATATCAGTAGGCCGAAAAAATGATTAATGGATAAACATTCTATCTTAAGTTTATTTTCATGAAATTTTACCACCCTAAATAATGCACAACTGAATGAATAAATAAAAACACAATGTGATACCACAGTCTATCCCAAGGTCTATAATCCAAATCAACAGGGTAATGTGCCACCATGTTTGTGTATATATATATCTCTTTTAAATATATATATATATATATATATATATATATATTTATATACATAATTATATATACATTGATATGTATATATATGATTAATGTGAACATAAGATAAACAATAGATGTTGGTCCTTGGGTTTATAATCTCGATCATCTAGACATTCACTAAAAAGGGAATTGAGATATATTTCATACCAGTAAAGCCAGAAATAATTTCATCAATGGAGGGGTCTATGATCCCAATTGACAATAACTTTTTATTATATCCTTAGAAATGTATTTGAACAAGCTACATCACTAGATATGGATACATATCCTAACCATGAGTTCACCTATACTCTCCTACAATCACTATAATAATGGATTTCTTATACTTATTGACACTCTAATAAATATTATATAGAGATGGATGTAAATCCATTATTTACATGTTAATAAATTCTGATGTATGACCCATAGGCCTCATTCCATAAGAGGCAATGACATTGTGACTCAGATAATCTCTATATTTCAGACCCTTAGATGTTACCTGCAGAGAGCTCACCAGAGAGATGTCATTCCCAACCCTTGAGGACTCTAATCAGAGAGACCATAACAATCCCCATATACTGGAAGAGTATAATCATCCATGAATATACATCAATGATGTGAAATTCCAAGTGTGATACCCTGACTAAGTAATCAATCAGGTAGATCATAATCTTACCTATCACTCAGGAGAGTGAAATCATCCATGAGTATAATCAATAGGGAAACCATTCCCAGATCAAAGATAGAATAATAATAAACTTTAATACATAATCTGAGGAGAGTGGAATCATCGTGATTATATAAAAAAACATAGTGAGATGAATTATTATCAATATATTCACACAGATTTGATGATCATCCAAACATATATGGATCAAAAGTTAGATCCTAGGAAGTACCTATGTATATCCGAATAAAATAATATAAAAATTAAAGGCTCAGAGTCTAGATCCCATAAAAAATCTAGGAATATGAATAATTAATGTGATAGATCTCAGAAAATATGTTTGGGCATACCAAAATAAATAAATACACATCATTTCAGGATCATCAAGCACAAATCGAGAATCACCTTTTGTAATCATCACTACATCATCATAAAAATGGTGAATGTAAAAATAAATAATGAAGGTTAAAAACCACTAAACCCACCAATAATGTCTCATAAAATTAGACTTAAAATTTCATGAGGAGTTATAAGGTGACACCCACTACCATATCTACCAAAAATTATGTACTATCTGTGGTTCGGTCAACCGTCAGGGCACCCACTAGGTCCATCAAGTCATAAAACAAGATAGAAATCTTACTTGGGATACTCAATAGTGAAGGAAAAAAGAGTAATCCTACATTATATCCTTGTAAATAAGTAAACATAAGAATCATATATGGGATCATCAAATGGTATATATGGAGTGACATCCTACAGGGCCCCCCTCAACAATCTAGTATGTAGTAAGATGCATCCTACATGGGATCCTTAGAATGATATATCGTTAAATGGATCCTATGTGGGATTCCATAATATATAATTAAGAAATGTTTTCCCATAGTAAACCATTGGAAATATGAGGAATATTGAGTCATCCCACATGGGATTCTCTTGGCAGGAATATAAAAAGATGCATCCTACAAGGGATCCTCATTAATAACTGACCACACGTCCTCCTGGGATAGAAGGGAATATCTCACAATGGACAAATACTCATTGGGAAATATTAAAAATCATTAGTCAAGAGATTTATCTTATAGATCATCTCAAATCAAAGGTATCACTGTTAGGAGACAACTGAATTTTATTATGAGAGGAAGAACCAATTTATTTAAGAAAACACCCAAAACACCACATGGGATAATTCAAATCACCTCAAGTGTTTTACAATCATGTTATACGAAAAAATATACTCATAGTTGACTATTATCATGTTCAATTATAACTCATGGGAGTAAATCTATGAATACCCATAAATTGGTAAAAAGGGGTAGTACAAAACATTCATACCATAGTACATGGAATGTACTCTCAGTTACCCACATGGTTGTGTACTCAAACTGGACATGGACTATAAAAACCCAAGTACCTGGCCCATAGATCTTGTACACAATTTTTACAATACAGTGGGTATATACCCATGTACCTTGCATGGCATAGCTTTGTACTTCACCTGGTTGTGTACCTCTACATGGCATGCAACCCACACAAGGTCTGGCTGTGTAGTCTATATGGCCATGTGCCCCTACACAAGTTGAATGGACGAGTACTCAGAAATATTTATGATTCCCAATAAAATATTAGTGTACCCCATACATGTCTTATACCTCAAAATTATCATTTAGCAACAATAAGAAGATCAAATTGATCGTGTTTATGAATTTACATGACATGTGTTTGGGATTTCTGAAAGGGAAACCCCTCAAATTGGCCCAAAACCCAATTTTTAACACCTAAAGATAAATATTGACTAACCAAGAGTCATACGATACAATAAATGTGGTATAAAACATGAAAAAGTAAAATAAATGGGTATTTATTTCAAAACATAAAAATGGTCTAACTTTGGCTAGAATCCACTAAAGGTTCACCCCTTTCCATAGTCCATGACTATGGCATGATGAGCCAGTGCATCCCATGGTCCACAGTAGTATATCTCTTATTACATATCTACATTTATCTCTCTATATATCCCTATCCTCTCCTAATCACATAAAAGTAGAGTCTTTAGGGGAAATTACGATAAGCTAGTGGAGAAAGAAAAGAAAAAAGAAAAAAGAAAAGAACAAAAAAGAAAAGAACAAGAAAAAGGGGGGCTGAAATGGACCTAGAACCAAACATGAGTTTATGCATAAACTAGAAAAATATCCTCATTCAATACTCAAATACTGATATGAAATCATAATCATATTCTACATTCAAAAGTTTTGAAAAAAATCATTCCAAATAAATTATTGTTTAATTATTTAAATATTAAATATTATATATTTTGATAAAAATTGAATTGTTCTGAATTCCACCAACATTTAATACAAGGGTTAAACTCCCATTTTATAAATAAAGGATTGGTCTTAAAAATGATAAAATATTGTTTTCTAGGTGAAAATGACCTTCTTAGCTCTTAGAATCATTAAAAAAACACATTTTGTCTCAAATTTTTCTATCAAGAAAAACATGGGTTGTTATATCTCTAAACCCATGTGAGTCATGTACAGTGTGAGAAAAAATAGGTAGTATAATATCATTTTGTATCTTGTTATTTCTAGGAAGGACCTACACATTAGTTAGACACATGGGGGTTAAACATTATTCCTCTGATGTTGGTGGATGAGGGATGAGATATATTTGGCCAGAAAGGTATGATATCTTAGAAGAAGGGTGAGGGGATTACTCAAGGAGGTACTCCCATTATATATATATATATATTATCTTAATCTAATAATGTATGGAAGATAGTAAATTGTGGGGTTAATCAGGAATATAGAAGTGGCTTTCCAATTCCCATCCAATAGACAATTTGTAAACAAAAAACCTACAATTTAATATTTTTTTATTATAATTTTAAATGATAAGATACTACAAATTTTCATCAAATTTTAGGTAACATAATGGATGGGAATTTCACAACCTAAACCAAGGATACAACTTCTTCCACCTCCAAGGCCTAGATCCTCATTACTATGGGAATATGTGATTGTAAATATTTAGTGGACCTTAGATATTTTGGTGGTTAATTAGGGGATGTATTATACTATGGGAATGAAAAATAAATGGGTGGGGGGAATGTGGGCATGCCAAATGCCTTTATCATACACATCTAGATGTCTGGGGGAGGTTTTGATTTGACCTCCCTATAATAGTTGGTTTGGGTAAAGGATTTCTTTTTAAAATTGGGTATGATAGGGAATTTTCACTTGAGGATAATGCAACTAAGGGTTACTTGGGTGAATTGGAATGCCCCTCACCCAAATTAAACTTGGGTGAAGTTGGATGTATCATTCACAGGTGATACTTGAGGGATTGGAAGTTAAGTCACCCAAGTGATACTTGGTTAGACTAAAACGTACCCCACCCAATGTATATAGGGAGGAATAAATCATACCCCATTCAAGTGATACATGGGTGGATTTAATTTGAAATATTAAATAGTGAAATATTGTATGGCATAACATGGGTAACGAATTGTTGTAATGACTAAGGGTCTCCCCTAGTGCATTTTGAAATGGGTCACACAAGTTTATAGGTGAATAGTTGTCCTTTCAGCTAGTTTTGTTTGACTAGGTATAAATTTTTTTCTTCATAAGGGTTATTATTATTTGGATATTTGGGAACTCAAATACCTTTTATTCTGTTAATTAATTCATATTTTAATTACTTTTAAGATACCTAAGGGTTTTTTAGATTTGGTCGAGGAATTAGTATGTGAAAAACTTGAACTGTTTCTATATATTTGGAAAAAGTGTCAAATGGGGCTTTCCTAGGGTCATTCTTTGAAAATAATTGACCTTATGTACCATTTTACACTCACACATGTGGTTCACATAAGCTGATTTCACAAGTTGGTCTTGTGTGATATTATTATTCATGGAAGTACTACCTGCAAGGAATACATGCATACACTCTAATTGTTTTTGGGGAAATGTTTTTTCTTTTTTGCATTTCCTCTTTTAAATTATTGCATTTAGAAATGTTTTACGTCTAAAATTAATATCACTCTTTGAAAGGGAGATAAATAAAATACCGCCATTATTGGAACATATTGAATGATAGAGGATTTAATATTAATTTAGATAGAAATAACATCATGTATTGATCATTTATCATGCATGTATTTTACACAAGTTTCTCATCCAACTTTAAATAAAATGTAATTTGCCCATCCTATATATGAATTAGCGGATCATTTATAAAGAGAGATGTCTGTTAAATGGTATCCCTTCATTCACACTATTTCTCTTTCTCAATAAAAGAATATCTATCCTCAATCAAGTCTTCAAAGTACACCTTCAGTACATTTCTATTTGGGTGTTTATCCTTCACAAAAGGGACTATGTGAAAGGATTTTATTGTATGGACTTTCATAAAATGAATTTCATGAACTGTCTTACATGTATAGTCAAATAAAAAGTGAAATATATGGTGTTACCAATGTAGTGTGACCCATTTTTAGTGACTTTTATTGGTGACTTGGGAATCATTTATTAGAATATTCCTTGGATGAGAATGTTATTGACTTTATCAAATTCCTTACCAGGGATGGGAATATCACATGGTAAATAATTAACCACTCTTCCATAAAAATTTTCCACTATTAATGATACCATATGTTTGTAATATTTGGAATTATTAGATATTATATGTCTATTTTTTCATAGTTTCAATAGGTTAGTAATGGATTCTCATTTATGAAAAACAAGATGCTACTCACAATGAAGAGATTCTTGGAATTTTGGGATCATGATATTACTATTTTTTGTGACACTAATTTAGTGTCTCTCACTGATTATACAAAGATGTACCAATGAATGTTTCCTATGGGTGAGATGCATCCACTATAGATCCATGATCAAATGATAGACATGTACATCTTAAGGCTGAAGAAATATACTACGCATTCCTCATTAATTGAATATAAACATATTATGATAGATGATATTTCTATCATTGATTTGTATATTATTTAAGGGATGATTCATTTAGTGTTACATATGAATCATAGTATGGGATATCTATATTTTGAACCCCATATCTTCAATCAAAAAACGAATTACAATTCATACATTTTTCATTTATCAACTACTTAACATTTGAAGGGTTGGGATGTACACTGATATTTTTGTATTGGATAGGGGAGTTAATCCAGAATGGATATGGGGATATTGGGTATATGAAACATGTTTTGAAATAGAAACTTATCTAAAGTTAGTTGGTATTTATGAATCTATATGGATTTACCCAACATATATATACAAGCATCGTAATATTGTCTCAGAGCTACTCAGCAAATAGAGTCCACAAACTAAAACATTTTTCATAACTCACAGATAATTCACCATTAGTTTATTAGATATCTGTTGTAACATAGGATGGTATATCCTTGGATCCATGTTTATGGAGTTCAACCCACCAATTTTGACATGGGATGATGAAAAAATCTCCCACCTCTTCTCATGATCTATTTGAAATAAACCTGGAGGCCATAGAGAAGGATTTTTCCCAAGGGGTGATGTTCATATTGAGGTATGGATGAATATATTCTGGAATCCCCAAGGGAACAGACCGAGTTGTAAGAATCTAACATGGTGTCCAATGATTGAAAAGTGGGATATCTGAAGAAAAAATAAACCTATATTGGATAAAGACCCATGTAACACATAGGGCTATATGATCAAGTACGAAATTCCCGACATGGCCTAACTCACTATATTTCTAGTAGCATGGTTTAGAACCTATATGTTATGGGTTTATTAGTAAAATGGTGGTGTATGATCTGGTACATTCATCATAATATCCATGTTATCTTAAGGCGGTCACATAAGTTTTCAATCCCACTATTTAGTGAAGATCCATAGATTCTGAATTCATTTTTATGCTAGGAAGGACCCACAACCAAATTTTAGGGCCATTCCATGTGCTATGAGGAGGAATTGAAAAACATTTTATCTTATATAATGTGAAAAGAGAGGTAAATATCCATATTTTCTAGTTTTAGATGTTCATATAATATATATTGAGAATTTTACCCCTGACTTTGAAGTATGGGTCAACTGTGAGGATTCTGAGTTTATCATGGGAATTCAATTTCTTCTCATATATTGATTCTTCTATAAGGAAAATTATTTAAAATAGCCATATTTATTATGATCTCAGATCATATATGATATATTTAAAGTTTTGTGTGTTGTAAACACATATTGATAGAGAAATTATCTATGAATCCTACACACTTTATATATTTGTGCTTCAATTCATTTTCTTGAAAAAACCTAATCTGTTACCCCCCATAGATTTTTGATTATAGAATAAGCTTATAGTGGCTAGGTAACAATGAGTTCTTAAGGAATTGGAAGTCTCTATGGTGTTAATAAGTTTACTTTACTAATTGAATCCATCAGGTTGACTCCCAGATACAACAACTCTTGGATTTCTATATATCATTAGGGGCTGTTGGAAACATAATTCATGAATTTTTTCTGCCACAACCACTAGTAAAGGTTGGCACTGTATGAGAGCTTCTGTGATGGGTGATAATAATTAATCATCAATATCATCCAAATGACCATGATCAAAAGTCACATAGTGATTTAAGAACGAAAATGTCACACTGATTGAGAATGATCTAATGGGATCCTATGATCAACATATAGAAGGGACACAAGATCTATATTTCTAGTCTCCTACCAAAATATAGAGGCATGGAAGGACCATGAATTTTATGGATGTTGGGTATTTCTCACAACATCCCAAGTAAACATTAGACTATATACAACCTTATTGGATCATGTTTAGAAACATAATACTTCTTACATAATTTATTTACATAAAATTAATTTATGTTGGAATTGTTATTCAATAGATTAGATATATTCAAGAACCCTTAGGATTTTATTACAATGCTAATCACACTAAGGTATGAAAATATATTCAAGAGTTGGAAATGATCATATACTCCACTAAATAGTGAATTCGCACCACGAAAAGGGTGACCAATATAATTGATCAGGGTTTTAATGATGGGGTGGTTGATTAACCCACTGATTAGTCAAAATATTTTTGTTAATACAAAGGATTTAAGCCTCCTCCCATGTATATATTTTTTGAATTAAGATAAATAATTGAGAAAATAAAAAAATATTTATAGAAGGAAGAGGTGGAGTCTGCAGAACTAGAATCACCATTATATAATGTGGTTGGGAGTCCTATCATGACTATGGAATACACTCCTCTATATATAGTAACAAATAATTAAGTATTTATTATTCAAACACTTTTAATGAATATGTGAGAAACCATGAGTTAAAAATAAAAATTATATCACATACCGATTGAAGGAAAATTTAATCCTACCACATTTAATCTTCCTAAATAATTACTAAGAGATATTGGTTACCTGAGTGTCTGGTTCATCTATTAGATGATATTCAAATAAAAAGAAAAACATGTCCCTAGACTGGATGAACTTCTTAAGGCTGATATTCCTATTATTGAATCCCACAACAAGAGTCATGTTCTGCTTGTCGATACATGTATATTTATCCTCATTGCGAGTTACCCATAATGACCTCCCCATTATTCTAAAAGCTTCCTCCTCAGTATCATTGAGTGAAATATTCTATTAAACCACTTCTTCTTCTGAGCTCATAAGAAACTCCAATGATTGCTCACGTACACAACTTGAATTCCCCTTTTGAAAATATGCATCGATGTCTGTATTCTTGAATATAAACATCGTAGTTGATCATGTATTTATTAGAAGTGAAAAAAATGAGTAATACTTCCTCTCTTTATGGATTCCCTTCAGACTCTTGTTTCTCCTTAGTCTTGGAGGACTATCTTCTAAAAATGCCTCCTCTATATCACATGCACTGGACTCACTCCCAAAGACATGCTTCCCATTCATGGAGGGCCTGATTGAAACATCTTCTCATTCCAGAATCAGAACATCAACTGAAAATCACATGATCTGATTAACCAACTCAATGGAGGCCCCTCACTACAATTACTTGTCTTGATCAAGTCTGTAGCCCCTAAATATTTGTTGAATACATTGTAACATGTTGAATTACCCGCCTTAGGTTCATTAGAAACCACTTCTTGGGCTCCCACACAAATACCACTCCCTGAGAATACCACCTCCACATATGATGCACCCAAGATAGTCTTGGGACCTCCATAATCAACCATTTGAGGCTCTTAAACATAAGATTCCTCTTTTTTCATCATGAAACTAAATTTCTCCAAAGAATCTTTCATAGATGGATGAGTATAATCCAGGTCCTTCCTTATCCGATTGAATATATCTATACCCAAAGTATTTTCATCCCATTATTCACTATGGACTACCTTGGAAGTGGTTTCCACATCCACATGCCCAAGACCAGAGGATCCAACAACAACACTAGTCAAAAGATCTTTTCTGTTGCTTGTCGTGTCCACAACATGTTTTTTATCTGGATGTCTAGACCCACACCTACAGACCACATATGAGTGACCCAATAGCATTCACACTAAACAAAAATCAAACCATGATTCATAAAAAAAGTAGCTACATATATCAAAATTACTCTCCTACTATAATCCAAAAAACGAGAGGTGTCTTTGAGGTATCGATTTCCACACAAAAACAAAGATTAATAAGATTTGAAAGAGATTTGGTTTGGATATCTGAACACAAGAACCTACCCACATGGTTACCTAGAATCATAAGGATTGAATGATTCTCAAATGATAAAGGTATGATTGGAAATCTCACCAAAATTGGAACTGAGGAAGATTTTCACTTCCAGTAGAAGTCACAGGTCTATCTAAAGAGAGAGAATTAGGACCCGCTACAAGTGAGTGGAGAACTAGACAGAGAATTGACCAGATCATCCTCTAAACCAATCCATATCATGATTTTATTTCTATGGAGAAACCCCTATATAGATATATCATATAAATCCGAGGTTCCAAACACAAACCGGTCGAAATAATCCACCAGAAGCCTTATCCTCAAGAATCGAGAGATGAAAGTCAAATTGAGGAGAGGTGAAGTTTCATTAATCTCCGTGATTTAGATTTGGAGGATAGGGAAACCATTTTGAATTTCAGGAACCTTATGGTACATAGTACATTAAAGGAAATATGTAAAAGATATTGGGATTAGAAAATGTGGATAAATATGGATACACTCACTTGAAGGATTATATCCATCCCTACCCTTTTAGAGGTGGAGGGACCAACACATTGGTAATCACCATTGTGAAATTAGATAAATACATGATGTGCCCCCCCCCGAGCGAGCCAAAAAAACCTCTAAATATAGGGGAATTATTTTTGGGACAAATTAATATGAAGGAGAAAATGGTTGGGTAAATTTTTCACATGCCCCCCATTACATATATTTGAGAAAAAAAGAGTGAATATTCCATCCTTTAAAGTGAAATGATGGAGGATAAATGTTTTTATCCATATGTGTCACTATCCTTGGTATTTTTTCAAAATCACACATACCCTAATATTCCCGTCATCTGAATCTAAGAACACAAGTGGTTTCGATGATATTCTTCCCTCCACTCTTTTAAATGTTCCAGTGACGATCCTTCCAAAATTGAGGAGGATGTTCCATGTGAAACACGAACACTAGTTGTCCTCACCTTTGGTATATGTGGCCTCAAGGGATAATATGTACCCAACCCTGTTACTATTGGGGAAGAAGAGGATCAAAATATCTAAGATTGTGTTTATAAAAATTTTAAAATGTGATGGATCACTTTATTATCTACCTTGTTTCTAGACTGATCACACATATATAAGGACCTTATGATGACCACTATTGATCTTGATCCTATTTTAAAAAAAGTCGATTGGGAGAATGAGCTTCTTGTTATGAATAATGGTGGTGATCCCAATTTAATGGTTCCTAGGAAGGTCAAATCGATTAATCCTCAAGAGATGTCTCTATTTATAATCTATTTTCAAAGGTATGGTTCATATAGGATGTACATAGGTCGAATGAGTGGAATTCATTGGGATATGATTATTCTATGGATCCAATGGAATTTTCCCCACAAATTCCTATAGTTATCCTTCAACTAAAATGGACCCCCTATGAAGTCATGGAGGGATAATCTCATGAGGATGTAGATTTGGGTCCTGATCCAAGATATACATAGTTTGATGTTGTTATAGATAGAAAAAAACTTATGGTTCTATTTGATAAAATAATGGCATCAGATTATATGTTGATGATTGTTGATATCCATAAATCCTTGAAGGAGTTAGAGGATTTTAACCAAATTTTGGAAGGATTCAAGTTTATATTTATTCACAGTTAAGGAATTAATAAATGGAGCATTGATTCAAATTCTTGACACATAAATTTTTTTCAAGATATAATATTCTAAAGAAAATCTTTCAATAGGGTGTCAAAGCTTCCTAAGTTTCTATAACTAATGAAATTCCAAATAAAAATAATGATGAGGGAGGCACCCATGATTCATTTTAAGGTGACATCATGAAACATTAGGAATATTTTTCCATTCAATTTTTCTCTATCAAATAATTCAATGTTGTTGGGGATATCCCATGATATTTAGTCCTATCAGATCACCAATTTGTGGGTGAGTACTAAAAGGTGTTTCAATTATTCCAAATTCCCTCCCATGTCATCTTCAAGTGTTGATTAATATTTATACAAATATTTATAAAACATTTAATAGAAGTATATTTAATGAAAAAGACAACATGATAATCCACTACTCTATTTTAATTGATGGTTCCAAGAGGGGTTGAAATCACCCCATAAGAAACTATAAAAACAATTACTTCTGAAAGTGAATTGATAAGAGGGAACATTCCTCCCCCTGATTGTGGATCTAAATTGAATCTAGAGGCATAAATCTCCTTTCTATTATCTCTCCAATTTATTTTTAGATACATATAGAAGATGGTTGATATCTTATATATATATATATATTCATATGTTGATATATGCCTTTTTATTGAATATTTATTGATTTAATATGAGATTCATGCCTGATATTAATTGTTGATGCATTTTTATGATATGATCGAAATGTAAAAAAATTCAAAGGAAATAATAAAAAATAATGAAAAAAGAGAACATAAACCAGATCTACAATGAGAATTGACATGACACTGAAAATTAACGATGAAACCAGGATAGTTGATTTAAGACAAATAGATGAATATTACCTTTAACGATGGTTTCCCATGATTTTGGATGATCAAAATATATTTTAGACGATTAAAATTAATTATTCAGAGTATAACAAGGATTATAGTGCTAAAATTACATGATTCACATCATGAATCAAGTTCAAAATTTTTAATTTAAACATGTGGTGAGTCCATTGAAATCCATGATAAATTTTTCCCCTATAGATTACACATCATGTAAAAATTAAAAGACATGATAACATGGGAAAGATTGAATGATGTCTGAAAATTGGAATTGCACATTACATGACGTAATAACATTACACAATGTGAAAACCTTAAATAGACCAAAAAACAGTTATTTTTACATATCATATAATTGGAGTTGTATATTTTGACCCTAAAGATCATAAAAAATGAACCCTGACACAAGGAAATAAGAATAAGACTTAATTTTATACATACATGGGTACCTTCTATCATATAGGGGATATTATAAGTGTAAGGATTTGACCACAAAGAGTCTTCCACTAGGGTTCCAAAAAAAATTATTTTCTTCATTGAGATGATTTTTTCTTTATTATTTTTAAGAATTCTATGTAACGTTGAATGATATTTTGTTTAATTCCAATGAATAGTATTTATTAAATCTTTAATTATTTATTTTATAATATCTCCATTATGGTATTGGTGTATTTATCACTAGTGAATACCCGATGATGATTGGAAAAATCCCATAAGCGAGGACAGAATCGGGTAAAAGGGTAGTGTACCAACAAATACTTATTAAATTTTCATGTAATATTGTTTTATTTAATACTACTGTGTTGTTCATTAATATTTATTTTATTCATCAATAATTCTAGGGTAAAATTCTTTTAATATTGAATGATCATAAACATGATTGAGTGAACTTATTTATGACCATTGAATTGAATTATTGTTATGATTTTGGAAATATGACCGTAATGTTCTTAGAAAATTTTAATTCATCATACCATGATGATTTGGGACTTTAGGGTATATTAATTGGGATTGGCTATTTGTAATATCAATAAAATTGAATTGTTCAATATCTATTTATTATTATTATTCTTAAAAAAATAGGAGAATTTATTTATTTAGTAAAACCAGCAAGGAAATTGGTTCCCCTCTCTTCGGAATTTCTATTTGAATTACATTAATTAATTTGTTTCATCAAATTAATTCATGTAAAATGAAACTAAAATTAGACTGAAGTAACCTATATTCAATAGTATTATGTTTTGTACCTCACTTTTAATGGGATCAACCCCTTACTTCAACTTTACGTTACCTTTGTAGTTAGTTCAGTTTGGGAACATATAAATTTCTCATTTTTTCATTGCCATAGGATTTAATTACATCCTATAGACATATCAAAGGTATTATATATTCTTCTAGAAGACATACCCACATGAAATTATCATCTCTATATCATGTCTAATACAATAGGATATTGTGTGAGATCCATTATTCCAGGAATAAAGTCATCCAATAATGGGAATAGAAGCAAAGGTATCCAAAATATTTCATCAAGGTTAGGATGAACACCAAATATGATAATGTTTGAGCTGTAGTATCTCTGGCAGAACATGATCATACATGGGAGAATATTAAATGTCAACACCAAATTAATGTGAAATATATCCAAATGATACATCTTTATAGGATTTTTGTGCCTCTATGGGAGATATTTTTTAACATCACTCATCATTGGAGGAGGTCCATGGTTAGGTAAATTATATCATTGCTTCCATGACGAAGGATCGTTATCTTGTTGTGGTAGATGAACCCACTAAGCTAACCGGGTTTCAATAAAAAATTGATGGTTATTATTTGTAAATATAGTAGATCAAAAACAATTTCAAAAACATATTGTCACAAAATTCAGAGTGTCACAATCTTGTGAATGCTTCACTCACTTTTTGATGTTATCAATGTGCAAATTAATGTCCTTAATTATAAATTTTACAATTTTTTCCTTGCAATAATGATGATGATTCCGGTGAACTTGGGTCCCACTTTTCCATTTCAGTATATCTTAGGGTTGATATAGGTGTAAATACCACTATCATAATAGGAAAATGATCTAATTGTTTTGCTAATACATAGGTCCTAGTGAGCTTTTTAGAATATTTGTTGGAGAAATAGGGTCGACCTATAGGTTTTTTTTTTGTATTTTATGCATTTTTCCTCCGTTTTGACCAAGTTTTATAGATATAATACTTTGTGGGAAATACATGGATTTTTCTTATGACACCCTTTATAGGTACTCAACCTAATAGGCCTTATTAATCATTTAATTTAAAATTATTAGTATTTCCATGATCATAAATATCACATGTATACATAGTAGAGTCCAATTTTTAATGTTTTCTCCAAGGTTCATTTTGTAGGTTTCAAATTTGGAGGGTGATTTTTCTCTTCACATTGATATATCAATGTTTTCTATTCTAGTAAGATTCAACTGATGTTTTAGGTTGAATGACATTGTCTACAAGTCAGATGACCTATATAGAAAGTGTAAGAGGAAAACCTGATGAAACCCTAGAGAACTGATGCTAGTATAGAATATCCCAAAAAAATGAGGTGGAATTCAATTTAGGGTCAGGGTTATTTGACAATTGTGATTGGAAACACAATCAAAATGGGACTTACTAAGAAAAAACTGCTCAATAAAATTTGTAACATGAAGGATAAAATTGTAAGATGCGATTTTTGGATCTCAAATCTAAAATGATTACATGGGAAAGGTACATAAGTCATAAACAACAAAAATATTTGAAATTAAATTTCTATTATAATGAGTTTGAGTCATATAAAAATAAATTAACCTTCTCCTATCGATGGATATTCCTCTAGCTGGTAGGAAATATTCGAGGCATTTATGCAGAGACCTATTTGGGGTATAATATGTTTATTCAAAGAAAAGTTATCTCTATAGTCATATATCTGTATCACTAATAACCAAGGATGGTTTTTCATGATTAAAATATTCCAATAAACATAGTGTGATTTATGAAAAACAGTAGTCAAGAAGTATGGCAGAATAATCTTGATTGGATAGGAACTTAATGGGTGGAAAATTCCATTCATAGAACTGACTGATATGTATATAATGGGATATTACTCTTCAGTAATAACTTTTTGAATGAGGGAAACTATGTTGGAATCTCTTTCATGTATTGTGTTTATATGTTGAAGAGGTGGCTTTTTTGTTTCAAAATTTATCCATGGATGAAGAATATTTTACTCACTATGTACATCATTGGAATGAGAATCAAGACACATGTAGTTAAAAGAATAATTTTAGTACACAAATTGTGTTCTTTTTTGGGTAGATGTAATTTTTATCATATTTTGGAAAGTCTACGATATAGGATATAAGTTTCTCTATATATTTCATCAGAGTGAGAATTAATCCATGTGTTGTTTTGTGAATGTTATGTGGTAAATAGCTAAATATACTATAAGATCCTCTCAAGTGAGGATGTAATATAAAGGGGTTACAAGATTGTAATGAAACATAGGCGACATAGGTCAATTATAGATCACGTTCCACCTAGGGATAAACAAAAAACTATTAATGTCTTATTGTTTTGACCAATGTTGGATGAAAAAAATTATAAAATAATATGTTGTTATATAAAGTTTTTAACATTCCATGAATAGATTTTTCAGGAGAAATTTCATAGTACAATTGTCTTTGGAATGGTCTACATACAATTTATGGTTGTGTTGCTTGGACTTGAAGGTTTCCTTGATGCATCTTGAGCTATAGAGAGGACTCTACCAGGATTCCAAAGCCCGCATAAGCCTTTCTGGGTGTGAGAGATAAGAAATGAGGGAGGTATTACCTCAAAAATGAAAATGATATACAATAGAGATAGTGTAGTAATAGAATATCCATGGAATAAAATTTTCTCAAAGGTGAGGGCTTCAAATTTTTTTAGTTTTTTGTTTTACATCATCTTAAAGGGGAATCAGCCATTTAGATTTAATGAATTTTAGAAAGGATGAAAAACATGAATTTTAATTTTGTATGGTAAGGATATATATAACTACATTTTAGGTAATATATCTTTGAATAATGATTTTTATACAATAACCAAAATAAGGCTCACTAGGAAAATAATGTTTTAGTATATTCCAATAATTGGGAAAGGAGATATATGACATGATCTTTTGGGTTCTTAGATTTGTTTAATTGAAATGTTACAATGGTTTAATGGGATTCTATGGACCATTTTGAAATGATGTTTCGTTTATTTCTCTATCAGAGATTACAAAGATAAAATGGTTTTATATTTAGGATGAAGATGCATTTGGTGGATTGACCAATTTGGAGCCATATTATTCAAAGCCATATTGGGGCATAATATCCATAGGGAAGATAGATGTGTTCTTTACAGTTGGGTTCTTTTGTCATCGATAGAAAATGAAGACTTATTGGTACCCTTGTTTTAAAAAAATACTATTGGTAATTTCTGTAAGGAAAATTTTTCTTTATGGAGGAAGAATTTTGGCTCACACTGGTCATGCCTAAAAGAGTCTCTAAATTGATATAGATCATAATCAAGGAGAGGGGGTATGCATTTTTCCCTGGATGTGCATCATATATTCATGGATACAAGAACCACTACATATCTCTTCAAAATGAGAATCAAGCCACACATAGTTCTGTGAGTAAAAATCATCCACATAGATATAGTTCTTGATGTGCGGAGATGATTTTTTGTCATATAACAACTACTCTAGGATGTAGAATATGGGTGTCAATATATATCATATATATATATTGGAATTAGGTTATATGTAGTTCCTGAAGATAATTTTGGTTGTGTGGTAAGAAACCAGAACTGAGAATAGGGGTCTTCTCATGGGATGGATGAACTATGACATAGTTTTACATCTCACAATAGGTACATGAACATGGAATTTTATAATCTTATAGAAAAGATATTAGACATAAAATTTTACATTATATGATGATGAATATGTTACAAAAAGTTTATTTTCTTATGTTGTGTATTTTTTCCTATAGTTTAACAAAATGTGTAAAGGATGAATGGATTTTGAAATTCAAAGTCTTGTATCATTGTGTAACAATGTGCTTTATAGGTTCTTATATATAGAACAAATCTTTAATTTTAATGTCATTCATTACATATCATTTGTTTTAATCACTAAAATATTTCCTGAGAAACATTAAATTTTTTAGGGAGCAATATGATCACCATCCACGGTAATTAGAAAATACACACAATATGAGTAGATGCTACGGATGAAAAAGGGTCCCTCTAATTTTGGATTCAACGTGGGAGGTTTTTTCCCAAGAATCATTTAGAGGGAAACTATTTATCCTTGGTGGAATGATAATATATAATATTTCATGTTAAAATCTCAATCTAATAAGTTTTGTTTAAACATTAAATGATGTCAGGTAGATAATATCATCTCAAAAATTCATTCTAATTCATCTAATAAAATTTTTGACCACTCATCTATGGATAACTAATTTTAAATGGTGGTGTATGGTGAGGGTAATTAGACCTCAATAGTTATATATAACACCCCATTCTTCCACAATAAACATCTCTTTGAATAATACAATAGCTTATGCTGCACACGACATCAAGTTCTAACACACCAAGACCTATCAAAATAGCCATTATGAATAGGGATACCCACTTTTTGAAATTTTATAATTTTTATTTTTTAAAATGGACATTGTTTTTGGATTTGGAATATCAAAATTAGTTTAGGGTGAATTTCTGCTATTTTTCTAAAAACATTCGATTTTTGATTAATATTGAAAAACACCACGTAATTGTTTAAAACAAACTTTTTATTTAAATAATTATTTATTTCATTTAAATTTATATTAGGTAAAAATAGATACATAATACATATATGTGTTCAATTTAATTAGTTGGAGTCAATTTATAATAATATTACATATATATGTTTTTATTGAACTTTTTACCGTCTTTTACCCACCTTCTAGGTGCATTTGAAAATTTGTATAAAAGATAATTATACCGATTTTGTGAATTGAATTTAAAAAATCCGAGAGAAAAGATTAAAATAAGTAAGTAAATGTGGTTCAATAATGTAAAAATATTTTTTTTGAATAGTAATGTTAGACGTTTATATACCACGGTTAAAAGTAAATAGGGTTATTAAAGGTAGAAATGAAATTATAAATAATCTAACACATGTAATAATTCTATTAGATAAGTGTATTTTGACAAAAATCAACCATAGGAATAAAATATTATCTTTTTTGTCCACTTGTATTCAATTAGGACATTTATTATTATTTTATCTAAAGAAGAGTTAAAAGTGTTAAATTCAACTTTTCATAACTAAAACATTTTTCATATAGGGTTAAACAAAAGATAAATTTCACTATAAATATTCATTATAAATATGAAAATATTTCATACATAATGGTTTTTTATTTATAATTTTTTTACATTAAATATTTATATTTATTTATGACACAATGATGATGTAATAATTACCATATTAATGAAATATTAAAATAAACGATATTATAAATATCCAAATAATTTTAAATTTATAATATTTATGAATTACTTGAATTTTATAGGTTAATATGACATTTTAGTGTTGATTAAATGATTTTTTAATGTAATCATGTCGTTAAGACTTTAATAAAAATAAAATACTAAATAGTATCAAAATTGTCATAAATGAGTATTTAAAACAAATACTATATTATTAATTGATAAAATATTTCTTAAAATAGAAGGTTCAGCCAAAGGACTTTGATAAGGTTATATTTACCAATACTGAACCACTTGAGATTATCTTGTTAGTTTATAGTAAGTTTATTAAACATATAATATAAAAATACAAGGAGACATGGTAAATGTAAAACTATTTAACTAAAAGTTAAATCTAAAAGATAAGGATAATATGGTGACATTAACCTATATAAAACCAATTTTTTGTGATATTTTCGACTCATCCCCTACTTATACTCTATATAAATCCTTTTTCGGACATTAGAAACCGAAAATGATTTTATTATAAAATAATATTTCTAGCATTTTCTAAAGTTACGTCATCTCTCTTATAAAAGGGCACTTCCTGTTATCTCAAAATCACACCTCCAAAACCATTTGGATCGGCCAAAACATACCCAAATATCATCCCAACTACCATAAATTAATCACAGAGGCCTTAATTTGTTTAGAAATCCCACCCAAGGAGCCCTTTGGATCAAATCAAAAGGAAGCACCTCAAGAAGAGGTAATTATTTCACCACCTCTTTCAAATTATTTTTTTCTTCCACTTCTTATTTCTTTGTTATTCAAATAAAAAATAGTAAATCTAGTAATTTATTTATAATATGATGTTACTATAAATATGGTACAATAATATTAATTATTCTATTCATCTTATTAATGAAAAAGTCACCATACGTGTGTATGTACGGATTACCGTCTCCACACCATGGTTTAGTTTATTTTTCAAGCACTTCATTATTTGGATGGGTATAATAATGAGTATAACTGATGTAAATAATAAATATACAATGTTAAGGATTTTTTATTTATTATATACTATCAAATTACATATTATTTCACCATTAATTGAATGGTATTGTCGCTCGTGCGTACGTACAGATTACCATCTCCACGAACGCGGTGAGATTCATTCCCCATCATAACCATTCAAGAATTAATTTCATTTTACGATTAAAAATAATTTTTAAGAACTTAATATCATTTTGAATATGAATCAAATACATCCTATTCATAACAAACATGGATTTCATAACTAATCATATAAAGGAAAACGAATCAGTTAACACCTAAAGCAATGAAACTACTGAAATACTATAAATAATGAAATATTAGAAGATCATATATGATATAATATTTATGTATGTGGTTCGTACATAATTTAATAACATTGATTGAACTATTATATAAGAGGATAATGTGGCCTTGATTATGGAAAAGTACAAGGTAATATTTAATTCTTCAATCTCTTCGTTATCCAAGGTTGTTTATACGTGAGTATCTACTGGGACCTCTTTATCATCCACATCCGTGTTTCATAATAATGTATTTAAAAACATTTTTACTACTTCTTAGACTATAGTTTAAATTCATTTATACCATTTTTTGACTTTCTATAAATTTTTTATAAAGGAATATTTCTGTTGATTTCCAAAGAAGTTCCTTTACGACCTTTTCGACAAAATCGAGGAAAGAATGTTTTTTAACCTATACGGCGAGTGCAGATATTTTCTACTGTAATAACATCTTTGAATATTTACTTAAAATATTATAAAAATATTTTAAAAATAAATGAATTCTTTTACAATTATGTGACTTTTAAATGATTTCAAAATAGAAAGATATAATTTTCTCTCAAATAGTTTTGATTTCATTTATGTCAACATCCTTTGATGGATTTTACATTTGTTTGAAGTTGATTTATTATGATACAATCTTCCATATTGTATTGAAGGTTTTGGGATATGTTTGAATGTGGATGTGTTATTTTTATACCATTCATAGTTTATGGTTAAAGTATTAACATTTCATATTCATGTTTAAATATTAATGTTTATGTTATGTTTTAACCTTTTTATATAAGGAATGCATTGGACTTAGTAAGTGATAGGTAGAGCCCGCTATAGATCCTCAATGCATTGGTAGGTATCATGAGACAAAATAGTGTATTATCACAATCCCTTGATTAAATATTATTTTTAGTCTTGTCAAGAGGCCTAGACTATGTGGTTATGATGTCCGACTTTATTCATTCCATAAAAATGAAATTGGATATTGATATTACATGTGATTATTCGACTAGTATAATATCCATGTGAATATTTAAATGGAATTATTTGACTTATCTTTTCCATATTATGCTGAAATTTATAGTTATAAGGCTTGTGTTTTAGTATTATACATTTCTTTAAATTTTTATGCTTATTAATGAAATTTTACACTATATTGTTATCCTTAATGAGCTCCTAAGATCACCCCTTTTTTATGTTTTATTTTTCCCAATATGTGAAGAAGTATATTATGACTGATCTATAGGGATAGTCTAAGGGAGATGAATGTATTAAATGGAGACACAATGTTACTTATTTATTTCACAATGTAATGTAATAATTATTTTTTATCTAGTACTTCCAAGGCTACTAAACTGGTCAGTATTTAAGTATTTGATCCTTTGTGATCATGCCAATTTTATGTAATAACGCACCAACTATGGGTAACTAGGGTTGGGGAATTATAGTTGGTATCATAGGAATTTTTGTACAAACCTTGAAAACTAGATTTAGAAAAACTCTGATTAGAGAACATTACCCTTAGATTGACTTTGAGGAATAGTATAGAATAACTTCATAGAATTTTGGCAATGTAGAGATTTTGTGAGTTTTCCAAGAAATACATCCATGTCTGGATATGAGCAAGTAGAGGAGGCTCTGGTAAAGATGTACCTAGGAGTGAAAATGACGACAAGGAGTTTCGAGCTTGACATGGGGTATCCTGGTACATAATTACAGGCCTTCCTCCACTCTTTTTTACGACACTTTTAATGGATATACTTAAGATAATTCAAATTTTCTTTACAAACCATTATGAATGATTTTTCCATATATACATTCTTAAAGAAAACATTTTTATGATTATGGATTATATCTAGAAACTGTTCAATTTATGTTATGTGTTTTATAAGTTTGGAATTATGTATTGCGATTCATATGCTGAATCTAGTGTATGCCATTGATTAGAAATGGTTCCTAGTAGAAGTAATGGAAATCTTATCAATGCACATAATCCATGTAGGGATTTCCCTCCTACTCAGGATAATTATAGTGGAGCTGGTGATGCAACTGGTGCTGATCAATTTCTCTCCATACTGGGACAAATCACCCAGGTTAGGAATAATTACTTTACTCATATGGAGCACTCTAATCCACTACGTGGAAGATAAATGTTAGACTGCTTCATGAGGAAACAACCACCAACATTAAATGGGACTAAAATTCAATTTTTAGCTAAGATATATATAAGTTCCTTAGATAAAACATTTCATTCTTTGGGGTGTAGCAAATGGGAAAAAGTTGTTATGGAATTTTATCACCTCATAGGTGATGCAGACCACTCGTGGTCATTAATTCAAAACAAAAAAGATGATAAAGAAGTATAAAATATGGAATTGAGGGTTTTAAAGAGCTTTTTGTAGAAAAATAATTTCCTCATGACCATTGAGCAGATATGGAAAGACAATTTCTGAGTCTGAGGCAAAAGGAAGATGAGAATATCACAAAGTATGAGGCTAGCTTTACAAGGTTATAAAGTAATATAGCAGATTATATACGTAACCCAAGGAGTAATATTGATAGATTCTTTAATGGGTTAAAACATTTCCCCATTGAGCATTAGACTCAAAATCCTTCTCATTGTATGAAGATATTGTCTCATTTTCTATCAGGACAGAAAATGAATTCTTAAGTCTTACGAATTTAAAGAAAATATTGATAATAAGAGATTTGATAAACACTCTAGAAATGAAAATATGGGGAAGAAGGGAAAAGTTGAATATCCATTCTGTGGTAAATGATGGAAGAAACACCTCCATACTTTCCTAAAGAGAATGGGAGTCTGTTACAATTGTGGGGAAAAATTATAGAAAGCTTGTGATTCCAAGGGAGAGAAATGGGCTGTCAATGATTAATGATAGAATTGTAGAGAAAAAGGGTATTATGCAAACAAATGTCCTATGAACCAAAGAAACATACCTCAGAAAAGGACAAGGGAGAAATTCCAAGCTTAAGTGATCACTATTGCTAAGGTTGAAGCTTCGAAAGATGTGGTGGAAGTTAATTTAATGGTTTCTTCCAGTTTAGACAATTCTTTATTTGATTCTGGATCATCACATTATTTCACATCTTCCCAGTTTTCTATGAAAATTAGATATTTCTAATTATATTTAACAAGGAATTTGTCAGTAAATACTCCCAAGGGAAGTATCATTGCAACAATGTTTTGTGAATTAGTCCCCATTATGGCATATAAATGTTCTTTATCTGCTGATCTCATCATCATACCCATGATTATATAATACTTTGTATGGATTGAATTTCGGACCATGATGTGAAAATTTATTATAAGAAGAATGAGGATACAATTTTTTATGATGATAAAGAGTACCTTATCTTTAGAGCAGAAATGTCACCACCTGATTATTATCTATATCTACCCCCAGTAGCTCTACTAAATGAAATTATTGGGGATGAAGAGAATGAAATAAATATGGGTGAGGAATGGAATTTTCAAATAGAGGACGTACATATTGTGAAAGAATGTGATGATGTTTTTCTAGAGGATTTCACTGAATATCATCCAGAATGAGAAATAGAGTTTTCCATTGATTTAATTCAGGGTTCAATGCCCATATCAAAGACCCCTTATAGAATGGACACAATGGAATTAGCGGAACTAAATAAAAAACATGAGGAATTGAGTAATAAGGGATTTAGTCAGCCTATTGTTTCCCCATGGGGATCCCCTGTTCTTTTTGTTAAGAAGAAAAATGGATCTATGAGGTAGTGCATTGATAATAGGGAGATCAATGCTATAACAATAAAGAACAAGTATCTCCTACCGTGCATTGATGATTTATTCAAAAAAATTCATGGAGCTCAAATTTTTTCAAATATTGACCTTTGATATGGATATCATCAGTTGTGTATGAAGAAGGGAGACATTTAGAAAACAACATTTAGAACTAGGTACATGCATTATGAGTTTACCGTAATATCTTTTGGACTGACTAATGCACCCCATGTTTTCACAGATCTAATGAGTAGAGTTTTCGAAGAATATATTGATGACTTTGTAGTAGTATTTATTTATGATATATTGGAATACTAAAAAATCTATGAAAATCATGAAAATCCTTGAAAACTTTTCTGAAAACCTTGGGAAGAAATGAATTATATGGGAAGTTTAGCCTGTTTGAATTCTTTCTTCAAGAGATTTATTTTCTTGGAAATATTTTCTGTAGGGATAAAATCCATGTGGATCCTTCAAAGACAAATGTAATCCACGAATGGTCTGCACTGACAAGTATAACTGAGGTACACTGTTTTATGGGTTTAGAATGTTATTATTGGCAGTTCTTCCAGGATTTTGCCCGACTGGCCAACCCATTAACCAAGTTCACACGTAAAGGGATTAATATTTTTTTAGAAAAAGGAGTGTGAATAATATTTTGAAGAACTGAAGAGATGATTAGTCAATGATCAAATATTTACTCTACCATTGAGGAATGATGGGTTTGTAATTTATAGTGATACTTAAATAAAAGGACTTGGTTTTGAACTTATGAATAATGATAGAGTTATTACATATACATCACAACAACTAACAGTTCATGAAAAAAACTATCCCACTCCTAATCTTGAGTTATGAGCTTTAATATTATCTTTGAATATTTGAAGACACTATCTCTATGGTGAAAAATGTGAGATATATACCGATCACAAGAGCTTGAAGTATATTTCCTCACAAAATGAACTCAACATGAGGCAAAGGAAATGGATCGAGCTACTCAAGGATTATGATTACACTACACACTACCACCTGAGGAAGGAAAATAAGACAACTGAAGATTTGAGCAGAAAGGATCATGGGATTTTTAATAAGACGCGGGTTGAAAGGGTTTTTATGTTCATGGATCTAGTAAAGATGGATATGGGAATAATCATGGAAGGTGAAACATCAATACCTTTTCATATGGTTTCCAAAACCATATTTACGAGAAATTATAAATTGTTTTCACACTAATGATGAGGATATTCCAAAGAAAATTAAAGCTGTGAATGATGGGAGATTGATCGACTTCATATATGAAGATATAAATTTTAAATTATGGAAGAGACTTTGTGTTCCTGACATACCTGATCTAAAAATGGAATTATTGGATGATGCTCATCAATCCAATTTCTCTATACACCCTAATAACACTATGATATATATAGATTTGAAGGAACATTTTTGGTGCGATAACATGAAAAGGGATATTTCTAATTATGTGTCAAGATATATGGTTTGTGAACAGTTAAATGATGGAAGACAATATCTTATAGGTGTCATGCAACCTATTCCAATAACTGGTTGGAAATGGGATGATATAAAGATGGATTTTTCCATGGGGCTACCCAAAACTAATAGATGGAATGATGCAATATGGTTCATTGTTGATCATCTTACTATGTCATCACACTTTCTTTCTATAAGAGAATATTTACCACTTGAATGATTAGCAAGACTATATCATCATCATGCAATTTTTTTTATTCAAATATGAGGAAAACACACAAAGTCCCCAGGAAGGGTGGAGTCACACAAGACTACGTGGGTCTAAAGTGGTGAAGAGTAAGTGCGTCTTACTTACAAATAATCTTACCAGCCAGAGGAAGGATATGAATGTCATGAAAAAATAAGCACTCCAAGTCAGGAAGGTCTCAAGCATCAAGGTAATATGCTGCCCTATTTCCCTCTCTCCAGGTATGGGAGGTCTTAATGCCATTGTCAAGAAGGTGGAGGCATTTTCAAATAACATATTCAATGGAACAAGGCACAACACTTAGACCTTGGAGACCATTCAAAATAATAATGGAGTCTGTCTCAACCTCTATATGGATAATCCTTTTTTGTCTGCACTCATTAAGACCCACCATCATGGACTTTGCCTCCGCTAAAAGAGATGTTCCATGGCCCAACCGAATGGAGATATCCAGGGTGGTCATGCTAGAAGAGTCACGAACGATCCCCTCATCGCGCATATTTCCTGAGACGCAGGACCCGTCAGTATTAAGTTTGAAACCCCTCACCGGCGAATGCCATTTGACCCAGTTTCCAGAGTGGGGGTTAGTGGCTGGAGGAGAATTGTGATGGTAGGGAAGAAGGCGTTGTAGAGTAGGAGCCTCCTTCCAGTTGTTAATCACCCTAACCATATCAATAAAGAGATTTTTTGTGAAGACAATGATTGTTCGCACCGACGATGACACCCCCTCATGAAGATATCTATTTTGTGCCTACCAAATGATCCAACAGCCTGTGTGAAACACCAGAGAGAGGGCACTCTTCTAAGGGCCCTGATCACCAGACCCATGGTACCAGTTAAGGAGAATGGGTTGATCAAACATATATGAGACAGAAAAACCGGTGAAGGCACCAAAGCTCTACCAAACCTCTCTCACCCAGTCGCTCTCAAAGAACAGATGGTTTGAGATTTCCTCCCGATGCCTTTTGCAGCAAACACAGCGGGAAGCCATGCTCACACCGCACCGCTTGATGTTCTCCTTGGTGGGGATTGCTCTGTTGCGAATCCTCCAAGAGAGGAAATTGAATTTGGCGGGGATTGACTTATCCCAAATAGTGGCACTCAATTCATCAGCACCGGTTGGCATGGCCTGGACCCGACAGAAATCCTTGCAAGTGAAAGAGCTTTAGGAGGATGGGTTGAACACACACCGGTCCAGATTCGAATTAATGTTATTGATCTGAAACAAATTCATCTGATCCTTGGAGAGGATAGATTTAGTGAAAGATGGATAGTTACTGGCCTCCCTAAAAGATATATTAGTGGCAGGGCAGCTCGGATACCCAATGGGCTCTCTGCACCAGTTATCATGCCAAAAGGAAGCCTCCCCTATTCCGATGATCTAGTGGGTGTGCAGCCTGAGAGAAGTGACGAGGGGGCCGATCTACCTATAGAAGGGGTGCTCGACCCTGGAGGCCCAATTCCCGACGTAACTAGCATGCATGGTTAGCACCCACATGGTTCGCTTTTCGAGCACCTCCCATGCCATTTTCACATGCATGCAGAAGAGGGGATAGACAAGGCTGTGAATGGTGATACCGCCTTTATTGATGGGAAGTGCCAATCTATGCCACGAGGCCCAGCTCCTCCTTCCCTTCAACATTGGGTCCCATATGAAACCAGTTCCAATCTATTAATGAAGTTGTATGACTTTATAGAGTACCCACATTGATTGTTATTGATCGTGATCCCTGTTTTACATCAAGATTCCAGAAACGTCTTCAGAAGGCCATGGATACTAAACTTCGTTTGAGAACTACCTACCATCCTAAAACTGATGGAAAATCCGAACATACTAATCAAACCATAGAATACATCTTAAGATCTTTCTCAATTGACTTTCAAAGTAAGTGGGATCAATATTTACATATGGTAGAATTTTCCTATAACAATAGCTTCCATTCAAGTATTTAGATGGCCCCATATGAAGCATTATATGGAAAGAGATGTCACACACCAACTTTTTGGGATGATATTGGTGAAAGGAAACTCATAGGACCAGAACTTGTTGATGAAGTAATGGAAAAGGTTGTGGTTATCCAAACCCACATCAAAGTAGTTCAAAGCAGCAAAAGAGCTATGCCGATAACCGAAGTAAGAATTTGGAATTTCAAGTAGGAGATCATGTTTTCTTAGAAATATCTCCATAGAAGGGTGTTCTACATTTTTGTAAGAAGGGTAAATTGATTCCCAGGTAGATTGGACCTTTTGAAATTCTAGAAGGAATTGGAGTTGTAGCTTATCATTTGGAAATGCCTCTAAGACTTTCCAAAGTTCATGATGTGTTCCATGTATCACTGTTGAGAAAATACATGCCTGACCCAACGCATGTATTCACCTATGAAGAAATAGAACTGGAATGCAACCTGTCTTATTAAGAAGAGTCTATCAGAATTTTTGATACTAGAGAACAAGTGTGGAGAAAAAGGATGACTCATATGGTGAATGTTCTATGGAGAAACCACAATATGGAAGATGCAACGTGGGAACCCGAGAAAAATATGATGAAGAACAACCTAAATCATTTTATAATGTAGTATTCTAGAAATTTCAAGCATGAAATTATTTGAAGGAGGTAATAATCTAACACCCCAAGCTACCATGATACACTTCTCATTGAATTATAAAATAGCATGCGCTGTATGCAACATCGAGTTATAACACACCATGACCAATCAAACTAGCCATTATGAATTGTGATACCCACTTTTTGAAATTTTATAAATTTTACTTTTGAAAATGGTCTTCATTTTTTAATTCTTAATATCAAAATTATCTTTGGGTGAATTATTGGTATTTATTTCAAAACATTCAATTTTTTTATGAATAATGAAAAATACTGCGTTATTGTTTAAAAACAACTTTTTATTTAAATAATTAGTTATTTTATTGAACTTTATATTTGGTAAAAATATATATATTATACCTATATATGTTAAATGTAATTAATTGGGGTAATTTTATAATAATATTAGATATATAAAATTTTATTGAACTATTTACTGCCTTTTACCCACCTTCTAGGCACATTTGCAAATTTGCATAAAACGTAATTTTACCACTTTTGTGAATTTAATTTTAAAAATTAGAGAGACACATCAGACATCAGTAATTAAAATGTGGTTCAGTAAGATGAAAATAATTTTTGGTGAATAGTAACTTTTGCATTTTATTTACCACATTTAAAAGTAAATAGGGTAATTAAAGGTAAAATGATAGTATAATTACCCTAACACATGTACTAATTCTATTGGATAACTGTATATCGACCAAAATAATCCTTAGGAATAAAATTTTATCCTTTTTTCTACTTAGATTAGATTAGGACATTTATTATTATTTTATTTAATGAAGAATGAAAAGTGTTAAATTCATCCTTTCAAAACTAATTTTTTTCATATTAGGTTACACAGAAGATAAAATCGACTATAAATATTCATTTTAAAGAAAAAAATATTTCCTAAAAAATCGTATTTTATTTATAATTTTAGGATATTATATATTTAAATTTATTAATAACACAATGATAATGCATTAATTACTATAATATTGAATGATTAAAATAATTGATATTATAAATATCCAAATAAATGTAAATTGAGACTTTTGATGAATTCCACGAATTTTATAGGCTAATATGATATTTTAGGGTTGATTAAATGAATTTTTCCAACGTAATCACGTTTTTAAGACTTTAATAAATATAAAATAATAAATATTGTCAAAATGGGCATAAATGATTTTTTAAAACAAATAATATATTATTAATTGATATAATATTCCAAAAAATATAAGGTTTGGCCAAATAATTTTTATAAGGTTAGATATATCAATAATAAACCCCTTGGGGTTCTTCTGGATGTTTATCGTAAGTTTATTAACCATATAATATAAAAATACAAGGAGACATGGTAAATGTAAAACTATTTAACCAAGAGTTAAATATAAAATATAAGGTTAATATATTGTCCTAAACCTATATAAAACCAATTGGTTGAGAGATTTTAGACTCATCCCCACCTTATACTCTAAATAAATCCTTTTGGATCCATTAAAAACCGAAAATTATTTTATTATAAAATTATATTTCAAGCTTTTCCTAAAGTGACACTCACCTCCCTTATAAAAGGGCATTTCCACTTCTCTCAAAATCACACCTCCAAAGACATTTGACTCAGGAAAACCCTCAAACAATATCCTAGAAAATACACTAAATTAAATCTAGAATCTTTTCTTTGATCAAAGGGCCAACCTAAGGATCCCCTTTGATCAAATCAAAAGGAAGCACCCGAAGAAGAGGTAATTATTTCACAACCTCTTTCAAGATCTTTTTTTCTTACACTTCCTTTTTTATTTTTTATTCCCACACCAAAATATTAACTCCAGTACCTTATTCATATTGTGATGTTATTATAAATATGGTACAACCGTATTCATTGTTTTTTCCATCCTATGAATGAAAAAGTCACCATACGTGCATACGTACGACTTACCATCTCTACGTCGTGGTGTAATTATTATTCAAACACATCATTATTTGGATGTGTATAATAATTAGTGTAAATAATGAAAATAATAAATATAAAATGTTAATTATTATGTATATATGATATAACTTTAAGTTACATATTATTTCACCATCAATATAATGGTATTGTCACCCATACGTACGTACAGATAACGGTTTCCACGAACATGATGAGATTTATTCCCCATCATATCTATTCAAGAATAATTTTCATTTTATGAATAAAAATAATGTTTAATAACATAATATAATTCTGTATATGAATAAAATACATCATATCCCTAACAAACATGGCTTACATAACCAAGAATATAACGGAAAACGAATCATTTAACACCCGAAAGAATGATATTACTGAAATATTATTAACAATGCAATATTAGAAGATCATATTTGATATCATATTTATGTATGTGGTGTTTTTATAATTTAATAACAATTATTTAACTATTATGCAGGAGGCTAACATACCCTCGATAAAAGAAAAGTACAAATTAAGGTTTAATTATACAATCTCTTCATTATTTGAGGTTGTTTACACATGAGTATATATTGGGAACTCCTTATCATCCACAGACATGTATCATAAAAATGAATTTGAAAACATTTTTACAATTTTCTATAATATGGTTTAATATCATTTATACCCTTTTTTTTATAAATTTTTTATAAAGGAATATTTTCGTCATTTTCCAAACAAGGTCCTTTATGACCTTTTCGATAAAATTAAGAATGTTTTTTTATCTTATACAGAAGTGCGGCTATTTTCCTCCATTTTAACTTCTTAGAAGCTTCCAATACAAGAATATAATAACATTTTTAAAATAAATTATTCTTCTATAATTATGTGTCTTTTAAATGATATCAAAATAGAAAGATACATTTCTCTCAAATAGTTTTTATTTCATCAATGTCAACATCCTTTGATGGATTTTACACTTGTTTGAAGTTGCTTTATTATGATTCAATATCCTATAATGTATTGAAGGTTTTAAGAGATTTTTGACTATAGATGTGTTATTTTTATACCATTCATCGTTTATTGTAAAAGTATTAACATTTCATAACCTATTTTTAATACGAATATTTATGTTATGTTTCAACCGTTTCATATGAGGAATGCATTGGACTTAGTATGTGACAGGTGGAGCCCTCTATAGCTCCTCAATGCATCTATATGTCTAATGAGAAAAACTAGTGTCTTGGAATAAGGCCTTGACATAATCTTATTTTTATTCTTGGAATGAGGACATGAATATGTTGTTATGATGTCTGACATTATGAATTCCATCAATATGAAATTGGCTATTGATATAACATGTGATTATTCGACTAGTAGAATATCCATGTGAATATGTAAATGGAATTATTTGATTTATATTTTCCATATTATTCTGAATTTTTAAGTTTAAAATTCTTTTGTTTTTGTCTTAGAATTTTTCTTTAATTTTTATGCTTATTTATGATAGTTTCCCCAATATTGTAATCCTTACTGAGCACCTGAGCTCACCCATTTCTATGTTTTGTTCATAGGATGCGAAGAATTATATTATGACTAAACTGCAAGGATAGTCTAAGGGAGATGAATGTGTTAAAAGGAGACAGAATGTTGTTTTTTTACTACATAATGTAATGTAAAACATATGTTTTTATCTAGTACTTCCAATGCTACTAAATTGATCGGTCATTCGGGATTTGATCCCTTGTGATCATGATAATGTTATGTAATAATGCACTGACTCTAGGTAATTAGGGTCGGGGTGTTAAAGTATAAATTCTTTTGTCCCATATACATGTGAATAAGGGGTAACTTATATTTTAGTATTGGATTTGGTCTGATAGGCAGATATGGCATGAAGTAGCTTATCAGGAAAAGTTTTCTTATATGTTTACTTGATTTTTGGATGTATTTTTTGATATATTTTCAATTAAATAATCTATCTAACCTTTTTCTATCATATGATAGTAGGAGAAATGGTTGGAATCAATTTTATAATTTTGGTAAATCCTTTTAAATTTGATCAAATAGAAATTGGTGTTATTTTTGGTCAATATAGTGTTAGTTATGATACTTCTCAGGATAATATTGGATTTCACAAAATTTTTTATGTTATCTATCCAATACTACATCAGGTGAATTACCTTAGAATATTTGGAAATTTAGTAAGAATAATTAAGATGTATATGAAATTTTTGGATGCAGATGGAATTTAAAACCCCATGACATCCATATCTCATGTGTAAAATAGCCTAGAGTATTTGGTAGTGGGAAATAGCTCTAGGTTGTTTTGGAAAAAATTTGAATTTATTTGATAGGTGTGGAACCTTTGGGTATATTTTTTTTAATCCTATGTCATTGATGACTAAAAATACCCAAGTTCAATGATTTGATGAGAAAGCTTGATCCCTAATTAATGGGTTCCACATGCACCAATATAGAATTCTTATATAACAATGATATTCTCATATCTATCAAAACATATAAGAAGAACTCCATATAATCCTATTTTATAGAAAACCATTTGATGGCTCGAGCTATCACGAAGAGTGAAGTTGACTTACCATCATCATATTTTATATTTTATGGATCTACATGATGGAATAACTCCACATTAGAGGCAGTATTATATATGAACTATCTAACCATTGGATGTATTATCCAGTTAATGGATAAAATTTACCTTATTAATCTCTTCTATGTTGTTACCAAAAAATGGAGACACCATTTTATGGTTCAAATTACTAATTACTATTTCATCTAGGTATGGATATTCCATGGTTGTAGTCACATTTACTAATTTATATTATTAGGCATTCTGTGAGTATATGACATGAATTTACATTGGATCTGATGGAAATTCTGTCCCCAAACCTAACCCATAGTTAATAAGTGGAATGAAATATTCCTTCCTAATAGCATAATTTCTATTGACCGGTGAGGTCACCAAAATTGAATATCCTTTGGACATCATGTGGTCTACAAATATTTGTTGTGAGAATTCAAGAACTAAAATGGGGGATTTGTATTATACCTCATTATTGGTGAAACCTTCTGAAAATAGAAAGGAATATGGTAGATATACATTTGTAGGAGATATAATAATGACTCCCAATACTAATATGTTGAGAATAAGATTTTCCACTTTCTTTCTTATTTGGCACCCAAAAATTCCATTTGTATATAACCCCCTTGTTCGGGGGTAATCAGGAATAAAAAATACCCCTCCATTAAGAAATTCGATATTCAATGAAGTTTCTTATACAGAGGGATGTTATAAGAGAAATATTCTAATACCTTAACTTTTATAGAATTTTTAATTATCAATATTATATCAAAAAAATTCAGGATGACTTCCCAATATTCTAAGCATCCAGTAAATAAACGAAGATTTTGGATATATTTAAGTGGATCATTATGAGATACTAATTTATCTTCCTGATTATTTTGGTAGTTAATCTACTTTTGAACTAAATATATTAACAAAATGAAAATCTTCCTAATATCTAAATAATATGTTTTAGTACCAATATTTGTTTGACTCAGATAGTAGAGTCTCTTATAATTCCCATCATCATTATTTTGTATGATGAATGAACCTAGTGATTTCTATAGGTCCATCACATTAAAATGAGTGGATTTACATCAACAAGAATCATTATAAATGAATGAATAAAAAAATATATCTTTAGACTGTTAAAGGATTAATGGAAATCCTCAGTCCACTAATATTTTACTGTCATTTTCTTAACCTTGATGAAGGGAAAACACTTTCACTCATGATTTTCTATTTATCCAATAATATAGGTGACACATCCCGATATTCCACATAACAGTTTGAGGTTTTTAGGAGGATACATATCATGGATATCCTTTATCTTCTCAGTTTCAACTTTGATTCTATGATGTAATGCAATGATGATAATAAATTTTTTTCAGGTAACACCGAGAAAAATTTCCAGGGATCTATTTTATAGATAAGCTATCTTAGCCTATTGAAAATTATATATAGATCAGAAATATTATAGTAAAATTTTCAGGATTTCACCACTAGATTGTAGATGTAACATTCAACTATATTTCCCAAAAAGTTCTTGGAAATACAGTGCATGGAACATTAATACATGGCATTGTAATTATTCAAACCAAAATGCATCACCTGAAAAAAATATTCATCTTGGGGGTCCATGAATGTAGTGGGATCTTCATCATTCGGATTTATCCATATATTGGTGTATCAAGATTATACATCCAAAGGAGAGGTCTTTATAATTGGAATTTGTGTCGATTGGTATTTCTATAATCATAATCAGGATGTAAATATTGGACAATCTTGTTTGAGATCCATAAAGATGATACAAACTTTAATATTCCCATTTTTCTTCTTTTCTAAAATAATATTTTCAATACACTTATGGTATAATAAATAAAGAATAATGTTGGGTTTTATGACCTTATCCACATAAACTTTGACCATGGCAATGTGATTTTGATGTGTCATTCTTACCGACTACATGTAACCAAAATGACCTTTCAATAATTACATGTGGTTGGTGACTACATTAGTATAAAGGCATGTAATATTAGTATATTTTTTGGAAAACAAAATCTTGATTATGGTTTAAAAAAGAGGTATTCACCTCTTTTTCATCGAGGGATATGGTTGAACTAATCAGTATAGGTCATACATCCTCTTTCTCCCCAAGATATATGTACCAAAGATCGTCAATAGTGGTAGATACATCATACCTAAATGCTTGAGGGGTGTCATTGTGGTCCTATTATTATTTATTCTATTCAAACATACCAACCTTATTAAGACATGATGATGAAGTTTAATAATCAAATTTAGATAAAAATTCAACATTATGACATATATAAGCAGAAGTAGGGATATTCCCACAACCCCTTAGTGAAATTACAGTTACTTATGAATCATAGTATGGAATTTGGGACTGATGAGGCTCTAGGTATGAAGTATGTGAATTTTCTATTGAGTGTTTTCCATTATTGTTGTGATCAATGACATCTTAATCATTTTTAGTTTCAATTTTTATAACTAATATCATGTGTGATGACTAGTATGTGCTAAAAGATTAAATGATGTTTTTGATCTAGTTTATGGGTTGAATATATTAATGGAAAATATCTTTTAATGGACTATATGAGGTCATTTATATACCATTATCCACAGTAAATAAAGTGATATAGTATGTCCTGGGGAGTTTCCCTTCTCTCTGATATAATCTTGCATCGATATATAGGGATTTAAGACACTCATATAGAACATTATCACAATACAATGTACTGATATTTTTATTAATAGAGTATTTAATACATGGATGGAATGATGAAGGCACTGAAACATTATAATGAAATTAAGGATATCCTGGAAGAACATTGAATGTTAAATCCTATAGGAAAACTAATAATTTAGAATCTGATACAAGGTTCCCAGATTGAGTTGTAGTCTTGATTCTACTAAGGGGATTTTTCTCACTTTTATTGTGACCCAAAAGTGTCAGAATGGAAGGGTATAATTTTTATTCTCTATAACCTAATTAATAGAGTGTTCAAACTAGAATGATATTGATATCTGATCTATTATCAATGAAAACATATCGAATGTTAATGTCATCTTTCTTACTAGACACATTTATGGGTTTGATGGTCCCATGTATAATTGTATCCCAATCACGTTTTATAAAAGATATAAATGACTAATATTCAATAGGATTGATCTCACCGTGACAAACCTTGACCTTGGTAACACCAACTTAAAACTAGTGAGGGCTCTATAGGGCCTCTACAAGTGCTTCCCAGAGTTCCTTTGATAATTTTAGAATATCTAGAAATAAATGGATAGACAAAACTAGGGAAAATTATTTCAAGATTTCAAATTTTTGAAACAGTGGAATGTGATTCAAATCATGAGATGAACCCCTAATATTATCTTTAGAGTCTAACTTATTAGAGGTAGGTGAGTTGGGTATATGAATAGAAGATGTGGGAACTCCTATCACAAGTGAGTTAGAGTGACTTAGTATTCCACCCATCTGAGATGATGAGACAATTCTATATTCATCAACCAATCTTCCAAAATATTTGGATTTTGTTTACTACACATAGTTACTAGGGTCTATCTCCTTTCACTAGGTTTAATGAAGTTCATCTACATGGGTTTAAAACATGTATATAGATTAAGTAAAAATGTGGCCAAGGTACTATGTTCAACCATGATTAAAGATTCCCTGACTTCCTTAGCACATATAACCTATACATTTGGATCCATGATTTGGTATGAGAATCATGGGTTCAGAATAAAACTCATTATTAGATAAGGGATCCACTAAATTATTGATGATAATTAAACATATGATTAATTATTTATCTAACGAGGACTCCACTTGGAGAGAAAATGGTTGTGATACTATTTCGTGGAATGGTGCTCATCCCCTTAGGGATGGAGTCATGAAGTTTGATAGAGTTAGAACTATATTTGGAGGCATTATGAGTTCATATTTATGTACTATATTTTGATTTCTCAGGTTATGCCTCTTAATGGAAGGTCATGTCTAGGAGTATTTTTATTTAGTCGAAGCTGGTTTCACCTTGGTAGAAGAAAAAAGGGGTGAAACTGGTTTTCTAAACAATAACCTAAATATAACGCTACTTCAATTTATTTTCATATGATTTATCTAATAATTGATATTTTTAAACCTTTTTTTATAAATTCTTTTCATTCATATTCTTCTTCTTTAGAACAAGTTGAAACACATGCCATAAGTTTTGGTGAATTTACCAACTTCACCTTCCTATAATTAGCCATCATCAGTAAAATAACATTACAAATAAATAAATAATGTATGGTATGTCCCACAACTCAATGAGAGGGTAACTAATATAGTTCTTCATTAAGTCCAACATGATCTGGTATTTTTGGTTCTGGGAGGCTCCATAAAGTTTTCCTATTTATTTTATAAACTAGATACTAAATTTTTCATCTCATAAGGAATAGAATTTATTCTTTTTCTCTTAGAACTGAAGACATGTCAAATTTGTTATATCATCCTAATGGGGGTAATACTACTAATTTTACTATTCTGGAGGAGTTTTTTACGTAATAAAGTGAGAGATTTAGATATGGTGTTTGTGTAGGAGTAAGCATAATTATGATAGTCATAGTTTCCACTATTCCTATCCTCTTTACATGAACAGTTAGTGTTAGTCCTGACTAAGATTTGGCCGACCTAATAAAATCTTCTAACCTCTTTGATAATGTGGCACATTCCAAAAATTTTCCTAGACACTTCAGCAAAATGAGTGGTCTTTAAATGTTGTTATAATAATTATTTATATAGATACCCAACAAGTCAACTTGAAAAAGTTATAGGTTTAGATATCATGTTAAATCCTTCCACGTAGAAATGGAATCCAAGAACCTCTCATTCTCTCAATATTTTTATTTTGATAATTTTAGGATCAATGCCTTACAAAACCTAAATTGGTAATGAAACTTCTACCATTTTTCTTCCAATTGTTTTTTTGACCTGGCTTGTTAACTAGTATACCTGAGGATGGTAGGTCCTTCCTTGGACTATATGAAGAACATGGGTTTAGATTCTTCTTGTTGTTCAAAGGTCCTCATCATAGGTCCATATTAGGACAAAAAAAATTTAGATGATATTCTGGATCCCCTAATCCATTTAATATTGGAAATGAGGTTTCAAATTGTTAGGTGGGGGATGAGTTGCATCTACCTATTTGGGGTATTAATCTGTTGATGTTTTTACTGATGCACACCATCATTTCATAACTTTAAGTCAATATATCAATGAATCAGTAGTTTCAATGATATATTGAGGATAACTAGATGAGTAGATGTTTGAATATTGGGAGTAATAGGATGATCCACATGTGGTGAATTGATTTTCATTTTAGGTTTATAACCTTCATGGGAAATATTGATATAAATTATCTATCATAGTTCCAATTATTTCAATAATGGAAGTAATTATAGATATATGGATACCAAAAAATCTAGATATGTTGGTTTTTTAGATAATTAATTATGCCAATGTCCAGGATTTGTTATTTTGGCCTACTAGGTTCATTCTATTAGGGTATATCTAAAAGGAGGGTAGGATGAGGATCGGTTTGAAGAATATTTCTTAAAGAGATATTGACTCTAAGTTGATCAATGTTTAGATTTTAAAATTTCTTCATTTGTTTCTCACACTAAGGAAATATTTCTTCATGTGTGAGATGTTCAATCTCCTGGGGTAGCATGTGGGACGTATCCACACCTTTTACCATTTATTTGGTTGAGACCCACTAATGAGGTAGGAATGGAACATTTGATTGAGTCCTAAAATTCTTAGATAACCTCTAATTCTTGGTCTACACACCATCTTAAGACACACAATTGTAAAAGATATCTTAAATGGATAAATCATCCTTCAGTTCCCCTATAATAGATTTATGTTTTATAGTATATTTAGTGGCAGTGCTAATTAAATTCACCGATTCATAATACATTCTAGTTTTCACATTATCACTAGAATGATAGGAGGGATGATTTACTATATAATATCCATTTAAGGGGTTGTAATATTGAAGAGATGTTATAACCATGATAGGTACCTTTGGATTAAAAAAAGTATGGGGCCTCATCCTTCCCTCCAATAATTCTCCTAGAGATTTTTAGAGTAGGTTTATCAGGTGATAATCTTCCTAAAACATTATTGTATGCATTCCCAATAAGGAATGTGGGTCATTAAATGAGACAAACATAGATAACTCACTCTATAATGATCCTCCCAAATAGGAAAATATTGAAAACCATTCAAGAGGAGGTTAATGAAAAAATTTCCCAATAATTATGGGATAGGGTTTTCCCACCTCATCACTAAAACACCTCATGTCTGATTTGGATGCCTCAAAAGAATTTTCTTTGTTAAAAATTAACCATCCATATATGATGGGTGTAATCTCGTTTATATAAATGAAACTATTTTTCCATTATCTTGATATTTCAAATCTTTTTTCATGTATGAGATAAGTGAAATGATTTCTCTTCACATGATATACTCTTTTATGAAGAAAATGTTGTTAGTCAATGATGGGTCACCCTTAAGAGGGAATCTTGCTCGACCATTTTGGATACCTTCTTCAAGATTTATAGAATTAATCACTCTTATCCAGCTAGACTGTTTTATGATTCAGTCATGGATGATTATTTCAGAGCATACAATATTTCATGGGTAGGGATTACATATGAGATATAGATCAATGTAATAAAATTACATGATGTCACCTTTGGTGGGATTTGTTGGCCACATAGTGGGGTGAAATGAAGTGACCCATGCTACCCCCATCCCTTGATATAAAAAATATATAGGGTATTGAAAATGAACTGATGAAAGTTACTCAATGCATTAAGGCATGCACAATTATTATTTTTATGGTTATTTAAAAATTTTATGCACAATGTACCTTAATGTGAAGAAAAATCAATATGATGAAATAGATAATTTATTTCTTTGATGTGGTATGAGTAACAATGATACTAAAATAATTATAATTTTTTATGATGAAGATCCATCAATAGATTATGAATAATTTCATGCATGATTTAGTTTTACAATGTCTCTGGGATATCATACTAAGGTGTAGCCTAGGGCCGGATCATGACTAGTATGTTGTATTTAGCTAGTTGTGTTATCATGAACAATGTGTTCACTTATTATTCTATTGTATGTTACTCCACTTCATATAACCAATGTGTGAAATTACAACCTACTTTGATATAAAAAGAAGGATTAGTAAGAATCTAGTCTACTGTGCTAGAAACCCAATAACCCATCGGATGTTCAGAGAATGACCACTGCCTTGATTTTTCTTTGGATGGGAAATACTATATATTTTCAATGATAAGGAATAGATAATGAATATAATTATATTCCTATATGCCTCATGATTTGAGGGAATTATCATAATTGACATGGAAAGGGGATTCCATTATTTTAGTTTGATATTATGACCATGAGGAGGGATTGTGAGACACACATCAAGAGATGAGTTTTCATGATCATTATTACTATGTACATGAAGGAAACTATTTTGGAAAATATTGTCAGAATAACCCATAGAGTTGTTGGTGAAAAAGTCATCAGTAAGGCCTTGATAACTACAATTACATCTAAATTTACCTATATTATGGGTTACCATTGATAGATGTTTGATGGACTCAATAAAACCATTATACAAAAGATAATGATTTTGGTTTGGCTCTTGAATTTCAGATCACCTTTCATGAGACTTATTTTTTGGTGATCTACCCCAGGTGGCATGACTAAAATGGTGTGAAAAATGAATTAAATATATTGAAGCCTTCCTGAGTAACACTCATATTTCTGATGAAATATACCATGAGGTTTTAGTAAAATCATCATGGGTATATTAATTCCCTGGAGTGGCTATTGAAATGACATATGATATTTACTTTGAATGAGCATGTATTCCAAATACTATTGTTCATTTATAATGGGAATATTTCTATGTCCCTATTGGACGAGTGTGGGAATATGTTCCAAATTTGGAGTATCTTTTTCATTATGTTTATGAGATACTCCAATCTGGGGGTGGGCTTGCATGACTAAACCATAACTACTACCTCGTGTATCATTATATCTAGACAGTTTTTTAGAATGTTAGGAGGGATATATTTCTACCCTTATTTTTCCTCTACAATGTGTTGGATAAACTATGACTATAGAAAGAGAATATATGCCCAATTTATTGTTGGAGTAGGGACACATTCCAAATCATATCCACCATTTCCCGTAAAAGATATACCAACAATCATGTTGTGCGGGGGTGGAGATATGGGTATTCACTTTTTTCCCTAATATGTAGTATCGTGTTTCATGGGGTAATACCAAACTATAAAAATATAACTAAGTAACACATGAAGGGATATGTTATTACTCATAGATAACTGGAATACTATATTGTAAATCATCCCATGCAAGAATAGGGTAGTTTTCACACTACAGTTTTATTTTTTTGTACCACTAACATATCATCTTGGGAACCCAATCATCAACGGTCTAGTCTAAGTCTTATAGGGTGGAAACCTAATCATGATGTTGACATGACATCACACAATGATTTCTTGATGGATCCTTTAAGTGGAAATAATTCATTTATATAATAGTTATTTTTTGACCTCTGGATCCTCCAACATCAAATAAGTGAGGAACTTGTTGTGTTCTAGAGAGAGGCTTACAAAATATTTAAAATGGTATTGGGAACTTCTTTTTCAATTAACCCAAAAATAATTGGGTGGATAATAGGTAGGGATTCATATTCTAGAAGTATTCTTATACAACCTCCAATGTCAACATTGTACCATCTAGGTAGAACTACATTATTTGTGCATTCACCACAAGATGCTATGGTGCTAAGTTGGTGATAACTTCCACTTGTTTGATTCGAACCCAGGTTAAGAAAAAATCATTGAATTATCATGTTTTTATTTGCAGTATTCCATTTTGGATGTCATTGTGTTCTAGTTAAGGTGATAATTTTTATATAATAAACGTGAACAGGAAAACTCTTCAAAGTAGAATAAAAAATACTACATGTACAATTGATTATTTTAAAGGATCCACATTGTACCCCCATTAACTTTGTAAAAGTACATAAGAAAACATGGAATGTTATGCGAGTGACATAATTGAAATAATCATGCCAGTTTCACTATTTTGTTTCACATCAATTTTTTGGGATATTTATAATGGGTCTTATTCATGGGGCTAAAAACAACCAATGGTCCCCGTATTTGCGATGAGACACAAACATATATTCCAAAGTTAATTGATAATTAGGTATATTACCAACAATTATTAGGAAATTTAATTAATTGATAAGATGTGAGTTTAGGATCACCACACCTTTTTGGGAATGATTATTTCTTACTTTGGGACTCTCTTATACATTTAAGCCATGTTTGTGAGTCCTTCTCACATCCTCAGAGAGTGACTAGATTCTATTATGTTTTAAATTAATTATTGAGATGTGTTGGCATAAAACCATTTGTATGTATTAGAGATCCTCCAAAAATAGTACCATATGTATGTAATAAAAATTTTCATTTTTTATTTTTATTATTATTTTGTGATGGGGTTTTTAAGACACATAATAGGGAACTCTGGGGTTTTCTATCATACAGGGAGATGAGTTCCATTTTAATGTTGGGATTGGGTGAATAAGAATGTATTTTTATGTATCCCTATAGGAGAAATAAATAAGTACATAGTTCATTTCCCCTTAATGGGACAAGTCATACCTTTTAAGGTAATTATAAACAGACTACACCTTGCAATTTAACTTCACAAGTAAAGGAACTATATGATATGGTTTCATATAAAATGTTAGTGTGTGACTTATGAATGAGTGTACCTATATATATTATCTAATTTGAGGATATTTGAGGATGGTATTGGAAACTTTTTATAATGAATTTTACTCAGTAGAGATAGCTCTTATTAGGGATATGATCTGATAAGGATGAGTATGTAACACCCTAAGTTTTCATGATGCTTTATTTTAAAAAAATTATTTTTTTTTAATATATTTCAATGAATGATACACTAATTAGAACATTATTTATATTCTACACCAAGTTAACAATGTGATACATGAAACACTGACTTGGCTTGCTTTACACACATCAATAAGTTTCTACAAAATGATATTTTATTAATATTAGTATTTAAATGAGATAGTTATAACATAGACATTAATATTAGTAATATGAATAGTAATAACCAATTTTTATATATAATATATAATAGTTTTATTTAAAGAAAACCTATTGATAAAAAAACTTGGAATATTGGTGAAGTCATTATATGTTTGAAAATACTATTTTCTCAAATAAACGGCTTTTTTTCTAATGTGGATAATAATGAAACTTATTCAAGACACTTTTTGAAATTGAATTTGATAAATTAAAAATTGTTTTTGAATTAAAATTTCAATACTATATTTGGATTAATTTATGGGATTTTTCTAAAAAACATAATTCTTGTATGAATAGTGAAAATACTGAATTTGAATTGAATTTTTCATTCTCATCTAATTTAATTATATAGTTAACTTATATTTTAAATTGGGTCTAAAGTGTAATGATATTAATTATAAATTATTTAACCCAGTATTGATCCTTGGAACAAATTTCATATTGAAAATGGATATAAAAACCTTCCAAACATTTAAACATTGTTTAAAAAAACTAGTTGTTGTGACACATGTGCATTATTAATTTTAAATTAATTTCTACCACTTATGTTATTGTAATTTTAAAAAGTGAATTAAATTTTTTAATTAAAATACTTTATAATATATAATATTTTTAACTTACTTTTTATAAAAAAAATTAGTGAAAGTTATTAATCTTAATCACTGATATTTATAGAAAAATTAGCAAAACAAAATAGTAAACCCTAATTTAACCCCAAAATGACCTAAAAATTTGTAAAAAAGAAATTTGATATTCATATTTATACCATATCATCATATGGATCGAATTTTTACCATTATTTGATACACATTTCATAGTAAAAACTTACATGGAATTCCATTTTAAAGTTTTTAAAAGAATGACACTCCTCCTCTACTATAAAATGCACTCAACCCTCCCACTTATTGACACCTCTCAATAACATTGTATGACCAATAATATGAAAAAATAAACTTATAAAATATCTCCTTTTATACATGATTCGTATATTTAGGAAGAAATATGACTAAGGAATCCCTTTTCTTCATAGAAAAAGGAGTTACCCAAAAAAGATGGAACATCCTTCCTCAAGATCCTTTCTTTTATTTCCTTCCTCCACCACCTCAATTCATCTCATTACATGATTATATAATAAAAAAATATCTTAACTACAATGATATTATTTTCATTATAAAGGACATTCCTGAACATAAATAAACTTATATCTAATGGCTAACTAACTTACTGCTGTTGTGTATGGCGAACTGCCACCTCACGAAATGATGATGTCAGTTTTTCCATTACCACCTCTCCTATTTGGGAATTATTATGGAAAACGTATTTTTATATGTTATATATTATATTTATTATGTATTTATGATTATTTAATTTTATATAATATATAAATTCATTTTTTCTATATTGTGTAAGTGTGATAATTTCATTTGGGGAAGTGTGGACTACAACCTTTTTAAAGCATTGTAATTCGTTCACACATTACATATAATGTATTAATGATGATTTTATAATAATTATATGATATATATGAAATAGTACTTATAAATTAATTAATAAATATATATACACATATTTCATTTTCTTTGTTTCATTCTAAATGATAATTAAATGGAAACAACTTTCATGCCTATATACGACTTACCATCTCTCAGAAAGGTGTATTCTATTTCATATTTCTATTTTTAATAGATTATTATAAATAAATATATAATGAATATACAAGATATTTATATCATTTATTTCAACCTTTAAATCATGATATAAGTATTAGAACAAAAAATATACAAATTAAGACACATCTGAAAAACAAATAGGATATTACTCGAAATGTAAAGATAATGTTGAGGTGTTAATAAGTAGGTAATATAAAGAAATATATGGTATTAGAGATAATAATATGATTCTATTTTATATTTATAAAAAAATATATTTATAATATAGGAGGTTTGAATTAGTACAACGAGTGTAAAGATATAAGGTAAGAGTATTTCTAGTCTAACGTTTATTTCTGTGAGATTTATGGCATATTCACCACTCATTTATTTTTTATGGTGTACATAATTCCCATGAATATATTCTATTATTATTATCCTAAAATAAATTATTCTTTACATTTTAGTTTTATTTTCTCAATTTTATGGGGTTTATGTTACCAAATTGGTAAATTAGTTTAGTCTCGATTTTCCTTCAGTGAGATACATGCCAGGAATTTAAAAAACAATGTTCAAAAAATTAAAAAAATTAATTTAATGATTATATTTTACAATAATTTTAAGCTAAATAAGATTTTAATTTTTTATGGATTTAAAATAATCTTTTATAATATTTCAAATATTTTTAAATTAAATGTTTTCTAAAAAAATTTAATATTTCATTACTTGTTTTTAGAGTGTTTTCAAAGAAATAGATTTCACAATTTTTCAATCATTATTTATATGTTTTCAAAGTGGTTTCAATGAAATATTTTTCAAATGTTTTTCAAGATTTATTTATAAATATTCAAATTTATTTTTAAAGAAAAGGATTTTCAAAATATTTTATTTTTTGAAAATAAATTCTCAATGATGAAAAGATATTTTCCACATGAAATATTTTTTAAAGATATTTTAAAATTATTTTCCATCTGAGATTACATCTATTAGTGTTACTCATTCATTTATTGAGAAATGATATACATGTTATATTCATATTTAGCCTCTAAATCTTTTAGATTTTGATATCATGAGGTTTATGAAACTCATTTATCTTTTAGTGGTTACATTTTTATAAAACTTATTTCTTCATCACATGTTATATGTTTATGAAACCTACTACATTTTATGGTTAATTCTTTGGTGAAGTTATTGTTAAACCTATCTATTTTTTCATAGGTTAAGATGTGATTGCATGTTTATGTCACCCATTTCATTTAATGGGTCATGATATGTCTATTTATGATATTATGGAATATACATGAATGATTTTATTATGCGATCGGTGGGACCTACATCTCCCTCCAATGAATTATGTGATAATGGGATTCAAGTAAATATACTTTCTCCACTTTGCAATATAGGGAAACCTGATCCACTATTAGAAGTTAGGGAAACTAGATCCACTATAGGAAGAAGTGGAAACCTAACCCACTATAGGAATATTTGGAATCTCGAACCACTATGAGAATATGGGGAAACACGATCCACTATGCAGAGATGGGGAAACCCGATCCACTATGAGAAGATGGGGTGACCCGATACCCCATTGGAAGATGGAGAACCCAATATCATATAAGGAATTGTCTTCTACTTGGGATAGTGGTGTGTCCCACATAGTAGGTGTATTCCCCATGAAGTTCATTGATGTTGTCTAGTAATGGGTCTAGACAGACGGTAATCATATTATATATTCATGTGTATGCCACAATTCCTTGTATTATTCCTATGTTGAGATTTAGGGATCCTGATATTGATTCCCTTATGATTTATGTCTTAGGAACTACCAATATTTATGCCATGAATTACGTTTATGATATTTGATATGCAGGGTAAGATCTTATAATGTTATTATCACATTCCCATACCCTTATTCACATGTTTATTCCAACATATATTTTTTTTTATGATTTCTGGGCATTTGATCTCACTGATTTTTATGTTTCCTTCCCCAAGTTATGAAGATAATTATTAATTATGATGTGTCTAATAAGGGTTCTAGTATTGGTTAACCTACTGGGAGACAACGTATCTCACTCATATACATGTGTGTATCTTTCCATGTTTCCAAAAGATCTAAACTAATACAAACTTTGGGACTCTATTTTTGTAATTTTTTATGTGTTAAATAAATGTGACTTAATGTTAATGTATGAAAACATAGGGTGTATGTAGTTGGTATCGAATAAATAGTTTATTTGACCTTTTTAAAATAGGATGAGAAAACCATAGTAAGAAATCTAAGGACATGAATGAGGGTAAGTATAAGGATAAAGAAATATACTTCTAGAAATTTGGTAAAGGACGGAGTGATACATTTCCTAGAAATAAATCCCTATATTTATACTACAAGTGGGCGTGGTTCTGATATAGATATACCTAGGAGTAAAAACATTGACAAGGCACATTGAGCCAGACTCAAGCATAACCAGGTACACAACAACATGCCTTACTGTGCACATGGATTGACACTCCCAAGGGATATTACTTTGGAATTAAAAAACTCATCACGAACCATAAATAAGTATTTAAAAATAAGCTGGCTATGAATAACCTAGGATAGGCCAAGGGTGGCATACATTAAAGAAAATTTTATAATTTAGACATCATGAAAATTTATTTTTCTTGATTATGGTGTTCCAAATTCTGAAAAATGTTTCTTACTATATGCAATTTGTTTTTAGTCAATTTTTTGAACCCGAAGGAACTACATAAATGGTGATTATGATTGAAAATGAATTGATTGTTCTCCTAATAATTCTAACGATGTGAGAGAAGGAATGAAAACCCATATTTTTATGCATACATATCTTTATCAGGATATAAATAATGATTAGATTCCAAATGATCAAATGAGGGAACTACATTCTTTATAGTCCTTCATAAGGATATATCCACCATCTTTCAACAAGTATTATGATCCGTTTGTTTTTAAACACTTAATCAGTATGCATTAAAATATATTATCCATTCACTAGTGCATGGATCCTGAGAAATTCATTCTTGTTTTTTATTGGTTATAAGGTGAAGCAAACCTATGACAATCTCTAATCAAGAATATGAGGAAGAAACATAAAATTAAATCCATGGATCTGGATGAGTTCCAAAACTTATTATTCAAGAAGTACATTCCTTGTGTTCTTCCTACGAAGATAGAATAAGAGTTATTTGAGTTGAAGTAAAATGATTATGAATCTCTTGATACTTATGATTCTAATTTCACAAGACTTTCAAGGTATGATAATAGAATTATCATCCATCCTGAAATTAAATTTGATCGGTTCTTCAGTGGCTTAAATAAAAATCTTAGATTGGTGTTGGACATAAGATACTTTAGTATCAATGAAGAGATTGTGTGTTGGGTAATAAACATTGAATTGGAGGTAGGAGTTATATTTCAATCTCATTGTTTTAAAAAGAAAAGGAAGATGGAGTTTAAAGAAAAATCTAAAAACCATGAATGGAAGAAAATGTACCTTACATTATGCTTCAACTATGCAAATAAGCATGTTGTAATTTTTTTGTGGGGTCTAATAAGTTTTTTATATATAGAAGGAAGGTACATCGAACAATTGATAACTGTAGATATGAGATGAAGTTGGCCAATGATGAAAATAGGGGAAAAGATACACAAAATTCACCCCCACACTGTAGTGATTCAAATGTATGGAGGATGGGAATTATGTTTACCATTGACCAAAACCAAGGGTTAGTGATGATGATCGGAAACAATAACCACTTAAATTAGCTGATAAGCTAAAATCTCATGCGATCACTATTTCTAATGAGGTGTGTGATAACGACATGGTAAAATTTACACTCACCATCCACTCTATGATTGATAATGAATTATTTGACTCTACACCTACCCACACATTCATATCTAATAAAATTGATAATAGTATTAAAATTCCACCAAAATTATTAGACACGGAATTAGAAATGAAAACCCATAATGTGATGATTATTTCATCTCAAGTCTACGATTTATCTTTGATTGAAATTTTTAGGAATATACTTTTTTGAAAATCTTGTAATTCTTCCCCCGGTAGAATTTGATGTCATATTAGCCATGGATTGGATTTATTTGAATAAATAACACATTAATTATTGGGGAATATAAGTTATGATTGATGTTTCAAACCAACATAGGACAATATATCAATGTGATGATATGTATGATCTTCTTAGAGAGATTACATCCAATGTATGTGTCCTAATTCCGATTCCAAAGGAGTTTTTATATCAAATGTTTGGGGAGAAACCAATCATCAATTATATGACTACTATTTCAGAATTAGTGGATGTATTCTCAGAAGAGTTTCCTTGTCTTCCAACCAAATGTGATGTTGGGTTCTCTATAGAACTTATACTTGGTTCCACAAAAATTTTCAATAATTCCTATAGAATGGCCCCAATGGAGTAGTAGTAAATAAAGAATAAACTCCATGAAAACCTTTATAAGGGATTCATTCAGCCAAGTGTGTCACCTTAGGTGGACATGTTCTCTTTGTGAAATAAAAATATGGATCAAGGAATATATGCATTGATTATCGAGAGTTGAACAAGACCACAATTAAGAATAAGAATCCTCTTACCTATATTGGTGACCAGTTTGATCAACAACATAGAGAAAAATACTTTTTTATGATTGACCTTGGTTATTTATATCATCAATTGAGGATCAATAAAGAGGATATACACTAGAAATCATTCCATAATGGGTATAGACACATTAATATATAGTGATTCCTTTTGGACTTAGAAATTACATTGCAATATTCACAGATTTTATGAAAAATATATTTAGATATTATAAGTATTAGTTTGTGGTAGTTTTTATAGATAATATTCCTACCTATTAAAATAGGTAGTAAGATCATTAGTTCGACATAATAATTTAACTAAACACCTCGAGGAAGGAAAACTATATGAAAAATTTAAAAAGTGTGAATTTTGGCTAAAAAAGGATTCATTTTGTGTTAACATAATCTCAAGAAATGGTATAATAATAGATCCATCAATGAAGGAGGCTATTGAATATTGGAATAGAACAACCATAGTGGATAAGATCCATAGTATTCTTAGATTAGCTAGATATTATCAACAGTCCGTGAAGATTTTATAACAACTATTGAATCCTCTGACCATGTTAACTTGGAAGGGTGGAATGTTCCTCTAGATAGAGGACTGTGAAGAAAATTTAAAAGAACTAAATAGAAGGTTGGTCATCACACCTATTCATACATTACCCTATAGTGGATATGGGTTTTTAATATACAATGATGCATCCATGAATGGATTGGTATGTGTTATTATGTAGAATAAATTTGTTATTTCTTATGCCTTTGATAGTTTATGTTCCATGAGAACAATTACCCAACTCTTAATTTAGAGTTAAATGGGGAACTTTTTTCATCAATAAAATGGTTGAATTATCTTTATAGTCAAATGTCTGATATATATAATTGATCATAAAATAAAAAAATACATATTCACATAGAAGGATTTGAACATGAAACAGAGAAGGTGGTTAGATCTAATGATAGATTTTGACTGCTCAATACATTACCACCCTGGGAAAGAGAACAAGCTGGCCGATGCTTTGAGTCAAAAAGACTTTGCAATATTACCTATTACGTGGATAAAAAAGATCTAATATTTCTAGATTTCAATGAATGGAACAAGAGATCTATATGGAAGGGGGGAAATATTATCTTTCTTAATTGAATGTTTACTGCTATATCCAAGTGAAGATTAAAGAGGCACATAAGGAAGATGTAGAGCTACAAAAGATGGTTATATTTGTTCATGAGTTTAACCTTGATCGGGGTAAAATTATAATGTTCATGAGCCATGTATATGTTCCTTACATACCAGATTTGTAGAAGGAGATGTTACAAGAAACTTATATCTCTTCATTCTCTATTTATCCTGGAAGTATAAAGAGTATAGTGATTTTAAAAAATAATTCTTAGTGGGATGGAATAAATATATTTATCACAATGTTTTTATCTTGATTCTTATAAAGTGAAAAAAGTTATATTATATAAAAAAAGGTCTAATGGGATGTTGAATCCAATACCAAGTCCATAATGGAAATGGAATAACATCACAATGGATTTTATCATTGGACTCACCAAAAACTCTAAAGTGTTTAATAATATATGGGTGATAGTCGATCACCTTACTAATTAATCACACTTAATTTATCTCATAGAAGAATTATGTATTGTTCATATTTCCATGATATACATAAAGGATTAGGTAGGATAGAATGGAGTACCACATTCCATTATGAATTATTGGGTTTCAAGGTTCACCACAATGTTTTTGGCAGAGTATTCAGAAAGATAATGATACAGAATTGAGGTTCAGTACTAGTAATCATCCTCATAAGTATGGAAAATATAAAAGAACAATTCCAACCATTGAGGATATATTGAGATCTTGTTCATTGAATTTTAAAGGTGGTAGGGATCAACACCATCCTCTAGTTGATTTTTCATACAACAATAACATTCACCCAAAAATTAGGATGGATTATTTACATGAATATGATGGTTTTATATTAAACATTCAAGGATATAAATGTCTTCTAATGTGTATAGTGACACTCGGGTCGAATCCTTGGTGATGGTACATTTTTTATAGTCGACTGTTTTTGTGATTTATTTTTCAACGGGTGGTTTTTTGCCAAGATTAAATGAAATGATTTATGGATATGGTTTGATTTAAAAATTTCATAAATATTTTGGTGAGTTAATTATTATGGATTTTATGTTTATGATATACATGACATTTTCTTTATATTTCATTAAATGAACAACCACCTCACAAGATGATTTTGTTCAGAATTCCCAAGTGTTGAGGCTTTTGTAAAAGACTTAACATGACATGGGGTTCTAATCTAAATTAGAACATGTTAATGGTAGTGTATTTATTGTTACAATATTCCATGAAATCCAAATTTTAAAAAAAACATATCATAAATCCATGGAATTTTAAGTTCACCATACACAACATTAACTTAACGAATACTCAACGAGAATACTCTCTCAATCACGTAATATCCCCAAATTATTAATCACAATAATAGATTATTTACTAATCCATTAAAATGGTTATAAATTTGTTTTTAATGTTTACGGTGATGGGTTAAAACAAAAATAAAAAGAATGGGACAAGAAAAGCTCGGTGCATTGAACAGACACAAGAAATGTTAAGAGAGGAAAAAACACAATTTCGATTGAATGAGGAAGTAAGAAAAGGGAATAGTTATTATAATTTATTTAAAAAATTTTAAGAAAATGAAAATTGGATAACATAATTTGGATGAGGATTAGAAATATTGGAGAAGCAACATGTATTAAATCAAAATTACAATACAACCTCCAATGAGATTTCAAATGAAGATGAACTCAAAAGTAAATGAAAAAAATAGAAGAGGAAGGGTCTCCCAATGAAAATTGAGTTTTGTAGGTCCTTGAAAAAATTTGTAAATACTTTTTCCATTCCAATGTATCCTCACATATTTTGAAATAGAAACTCTTTTAAAGGAGAGTTGGGGGTTCTTTTTATTTCCCAAGGAGTTGGACTATTTGCATTCGAAATGTGGCCCTCCAATTGGATCAAATATTGGACCATCTTGCTTATAATATATTGGGATATATTATTTCTAAAAGTTGTATATATGGATGAGTGTTATATACTGTAACAAATTTGTGGCCATTTTATTTTTTTATCCAATGTTAGGGATGTTTTCCTAAACAATGTGATGCTGTCCATTTTTATTAACAATTTTTCACAGTAAAAATTTAAATGCATTTTTGGATATGAATATGCACCCCAGTATGATCCATTTATTCTAAAACATAGGCCATATATATTTTTTATTTCTCTATGAAAAATATCAGATCAATTGGATTTCTATATCATGTGAAGAGTCAAGTATTGTGTACTAGTTTAAATTCTTGGACAAAAGCTTCTGTTGGATTTCAAAGCATCATTTGAGATCTTTTGGTAGAGCTGGGCATTGAAAATTTTATCCAAGATGAAATTAATTGTCCCTTGAATTTTTATGGAGAATTAATTAATTTGTATTTTTGGATTGATCCCTATAATTCTATCTTCATGGGTGTTCCAGTTTCATAATAGATTACTTTATCCTTCGAATATGGCCCATATAGCCCTTCAAATGGCCAAATTGGCCAAATATTCCTTCTAATGATATGTTGGAAACTAAATAGAGAACACTAAAAAATAATCATGAAATTTATAGAATCCTTGTGCTAGGTATAATTATAATAGTAAAATGACTCGATTGGTTTAATTCAAATAATCCTAAAAAATTATATTTAGTTGTAAAACATGGGTATTTCACAAAAATTATTAACTATTACATGAAAATTACTAAAGCGAGTAGAAAAAAGGTAATGAATAAATAATTAAAATCAACTCACACATAGTAAATATTATGAACATCATCATGTGAAACAAATATAAAAGCATAATAGAATCATTATCACTCGCTAACAAATATTAAAATTTTGTTTTCTAATACCGGGAGGTTTGTTCCATTTCACTCAGAATTTACCACTTTATTATGAGAAAAGATAAAACAAGAGTCACACCTATGATGGGAGAAAATACTAAAAACCAAGAGTGTCATTGCTTAAAATAAGATAGTATTCATTTTGTAAGGATACTATGGTAGAATAGATGACAAGTCCTTCTCTTAGCCATCCCTTACTGGCCAGAGTGATTGCTGAATGATTCACTTACCTCCATATGTGGACAATAGTGATATCCAGGGTGAAAAAGTCCCTATATTTTCTCACAATGTAACTTAGATTCCAAGAAACACCCTCCCTACCTTGAAACATCATCACCAGGACTTGAGTGTCCGATTCCACCATGCTAACATTGATGTTGTACATTTTTCAAATCAATATCCTAGTGGACAAGGCTTTTATCACCACATATAGGGAACTCATGGTGATGAAGAAATCACTAAAGGATAGGACCACCGAGCCTCTAAAATCATAAAAATTCCCCCACCTCTCATGACACTAGATGTGCATGATACATCCACATTCATCTTGATCCCCATGTATGACAGAATCCATTTAACCAATCTCCCAGAACCCATCCATCTCATGATACTATCATGAAAGGACATGGGAAGAAGTTTCTTGAGAGTGGCCAAGGACACCCCGGTAATAAGGGGACCAAGATATGACACCCATAACATAAAGTGGACCTACAAATATGGAGCCTACAAGCCCTTACCTTACCAAGATTTGTTTCCTACCTCCCATAGAATCTAGAGAGCCACGATGAATAGAATACTACAATAATTACAGTCTTCCCCTTGTATTCCTACCCCTAGAACCAGTTATCTAGGAACTCATTTACATTGTCACCAATCCATAACAGAACCAATTACCGCCTTAGATAATTTCATATGCCACATGCCTAGTTGCTATAGAAGAAATTATTCCATGTGGTCTCCATCCATGGTGAGGAACAACACCAAAAATGGGAGAATATGGCAACACCCCTCCTTAAACATTTTCATTAGTGAGAATTTCCATCCTCCTCATAAATGTGACCAAAAAATTCATCTTAACAAGTATCTCCATGTACCAAATTTTGGCGGCCCATGCATCTTTTTCATTTCCTACATATAGTATATCAATGTCTTCCGGATATTTGAATAACACAAATGATGATTTGGAAAAGACATTCCTATATAGTTCCTCATTTAGGCTGATGGTATTAAATAGTGTTTTTTCTTATGAATTAAACGTTGGGATGACAAAACCCAGAAACTTCCTTGCCTCCCTTAAAAAATGTCTTTCACTTGATAGCCATGAAAGGCTTGAGTCTCCCCTCCTAGTTCACGCTATAGTAGTTAATGTCTCATCTACCCACAACCCATCGGACCTGTTCCTCCATCACCTACAGATATTGAAGCATATTTTTGACCATCTTGGACATTTTACTCATATCCAAGCCCCATAGGTCTTTGTTTTTACCATACTTGCTTCTCCTAAACATTATCAACAACGATTTCTATTCAATGATATACCATGAAAACTATTCTTATATAAAATTCATGGTCTTCAAAACATAGATAAATTTGGATCCTCTTTCCTCAATAGGTCACACCATCCTTTTCCATGATGCCCAATGGCATCCTCTTGATAGATTGGCATCCCAGATTAATGTCATCTGACTTTTTTCAATCTTATCAATGGTTCCCTTATGAGATTTTATAGTGTACATCACGTGCATTGGGATTTTGGCTAAGAAACTATTGGCTAAAGTGATCCTCCCCCAAATGAGATAAAGGAATTTTCATTTTATAGATCCTCCTTGAAATCCACCCAATGATGTCCTCCAATAAATCCTTTTTGATCCTCCCATTGGAAATTGGAACACTTATCTAAACCATAGGTATATTTCTCTTATGCATTACAGGTTTCCATTGAATTCTCCAACAACATTTGATAGGACACTTTTTGGAAATAATTAAACTACTCTTCCAGACATTGATTCTTAGGCTACTCCATTTTCAAAAGGCCTCCATTAGATTATTAAAACTAGAAATAGATTTTTTTCTACCATTAATAAAGAGAAGAATATCTTCCACAAAAATTAGATGAGATATATGGTTAATATCTAACATGTTCAATTATGGAATTTCCTTCCCCCCTCTAGACCACAATGAGCATTTATTGAGAGGACATCTAGTATGATAATGAAGAGGTTAGGTGAGAAGGGTCACCTTGATGAACCCCTCTTACACTATTAAAGAAACCAAATACCTTTCCCATCAAAGATGTAGATATCCATAGAGATGAAATGAAATGGAAACAAAGATCACATGCCCATTCACTGAATCCAAACCACCTCATGACTCTGATAATGGAACACGATTCAATGTGATCATAAGCCTTATCTATGTCCACCTTTATCATGATGTTGAAGAGAATAGACCTATTATTGATGTCATCAACCATATCATATGAAATACCACCTGCCCATTGAATTCCCCATCCCTATAAAAAGAAATGTTTCTCTTCTGAGATCAACCTAGATATGAAAATATTGAGTCTCCAGTTGATAAGGAAAGAAATAATTTTGTATGAAAAATTATAGAAGAAAATGTGTGTGTACTGGTCAATGGAATTAGGATCCCGGATTTGGAGAAGGAGAACCACATTAGAGGCCCATAATTCCCTATAGATAATCCCCCATGAAGAAATCCCTTACATCTTGTCCCATATTAGGCCTGATAATCTCCCAAGTATCCATGTAAAAGGAACCTGGAAAGATGTCCAGACCTGGGGCACTCTCTGGATTCAGGCTACACAAAACTTCTTTAATCTCATAGTTTTTAGGAATCAAGATAATCTTGTCATTATCTAAAGATCCCACCAATCATGGAATACATTCCAAGAATTGTTGCATCCCCTCCCCAATCATCCCTCAATTATTAATCCAGGAATTTCCTACTAGTATCTCTTTAATATGATCCAACGCCAAATTTCACACCATGTCCACATCCGATGTATTAGAGAAGTCATATTATATGGTATTTATTTTCTTAGCCACCCTTCTCTCATTCACATAGGATTGGATGAAATTCATTTTCTAGTATCCCACCTCGAGCTAGAGTCTCCTTGATTTATCACTCTAAATCCATTCTAGTTGAAATGTCTTATTAGACAAAGAGTTTTGTTTCTCTGCCAAAGAAGAAAACATATCATCATCCCAACTATCATGAAGCCTCTCTTTCAGCATTTCAATATCATTGGTGATGCACGCCATGTTGATATACCTAACTGTTCTGGATTCAATACACCTAATAATGTCTATCTTCAATCACTACAAAATGAGTTTTAAACATTCCCATGATTCTATTAGTTCTGAAGTATCCTTTTAATATTGAACCATTTGGTGAAAACCCTCCATATTCATCTGGTTACATGAGGAAACAAAAGGATTAATTTTCCTTTCATCCTACTAAAGATGAATAAAAAATAGGGAGTGATCTTTTAGAACCCTAGTGAGATGAGTAATGCCAGCCAACACATGGGTTCAATGATTGAATGTTAGAAAAACGCATATCCATCCTACTCTAGATTCTCCTACTTCCATTTCTGTTGTTCCACCATGTGAATCTATTCCCCGAAAAACCCAAATCCATGAGGCCTTTCATGGAAGTAAAACCCCAAAATTCTTATATGAAACCACTAAAAAATCTAATCCCCCCTTTTTTTAGATGCCTCTGCAATGGTGTTGAAGTCTCCCAGAAAAAGAACAAAAAGCATCCAAATAGAAAATATTCATGCTAATTCCATAGATCTGATATCTCCACGGTAGTGCAACATTCATAAATAAACATAAATGTAACATCTGATTCACTGATGTTGAATTTTTTGGACACATTCTAATAAGAATCATATACCTGTTCCACCAAAACAACTATTTTCTTACGAATCCAAATATGTTTATTGTAGGGAAACTCTTGCATGTAGTAATGAAAACCCATACCCATGAAGAAAGATGATATCCATTCCTCAAATTTCTTGTGTTTTAGCACTATAAATATTGATTCATTAAAATAGGAAGCTTCTATATGAATATAACCACTCTTTTCTTGAGTGTCCAGGACATAGATATTCCATACGATAATAGTAAACATAAATAACGAATAAGTAGACTTGCGGCTAGAGATGGAATCTGTATTGGTAGCCGACATGGATGTAGATAATTCCTTTGCTCTCACATGGGTAATTAAACACTTCCCAAAAGGGGAATAAGTGACCCCCATGATTTTTACTTCTCTAACTTTGGAAGATTCCATTTCTTTCATTGTTTCTGACATACCCCAAGGACTGCAAACCAATTAGGCGGTCATGCCTGGGGAGATCGAGATTGTGTTGACCCATCATCTACAAGAAGGGGGACATGAATTTTAGACTCCATGAAGCACAGATCCATTAGGATATTGACCACACCCATCAAATGAGGATATTTGATTAAAGGTATGGTAGGAATAGCCGATGCACCCTTTAGGATATCCGTGAATGAAGGTCCAGTGAGGGAGAACATAGATGTAACACCCCGAGATTTTATGAAAAATATTCTTTTTAATTTCACTAATGTCTTGTGTTGTACGCTACACCAAAAGGAGCTTTCACAACACGCATCCTTGATTTTCCTTGCATTACATGAAATCATGACCTTCCTCGATAGCTTGCGTCGTACGCAATACCGAGTTTCACTAAACAACGATATGCTATTAAAATATTATTAAAACTAGCCATTATGAATAGTAATAACCACTTTTTGAAATTTTATAAATTTTATTTTTCAAAATGGACTTCATTTTTGGATTCAGAATATCGAAATTAGCCTAGGGTGAAATTTTGGTATTTTTCTGAAAACATTCAATTTTTGATGAATAGTGAAACCACTAAGTGGTAGGTTAAAAACTGAATTTTGCATAAAACATAATTTTACCGTTTCGGTGAATGGAATTTCGAAAATCCGAGATACACGGTTAATATCAAGGACTAAAATGTGGTTCAATGAGATGAAAATAATTTTTTGGTGAATAGTAACTTTTTACTTTTTTTAACCGCGGTTAATAGTAAATAGGGTAACTAAGGGTAAATATGATATTACTATTACCCTAACACATGTCCTAATTCTATTGGAAAAGTGTAATTCGACCAAAAACAACCTTATGAATATAATATGACCATTTAGGTCCACTTGGATTAGATTATGACATTTAATATTATTTTATTTAATGAATAGTTAAAATAGTTAAAATCAAAGTTTAATAACTAAAACATTTTTAATATGGGGTTATACATAAGATAAATTCGATTATAAATATTAATTAGAAAGCTAAACAGATTTCCTACATAATGATAGTTTATTTATAATTTTTAGACTTTAAATAAATTAATTTATTTATGACACAACGATGATGCCGTAATTACCCTTTTAAGGAAATGTTAACATAATTGATGTTATAAATGCCCAAATAAATGTAATTTGAGACTTTTTATGAATTCCACTAATTTTAAAGGTTACTATGATATATTAGTGTTGATTTAATCAACTTGGTTCGAAAATATAATTCTATTATGACTTTCACAAAAATCATATATCAAATAGTGTAAAAATTGACACAAAATAGTTTTTAAATAAAATATTATATTATTAATTGTTATTTTATTCCTAAAAATCTAAGGTTCGGCCAAATGAATTAGATAAGGATATATATATTAATAATAAACAACTTGGGGTTCGTTTGGTATGTTATAGTAAGTGTATTAACCATATAGTGTAAGAAAACAAAAAGACACGGTAAAAGTTAAATTATTTAACTTAGAGTTAAGTCTAATTGATAAGGTTAAAATAATAACCTAAACTTGTCTAAATCCTATTGGTTGATAGGATTTCGAACCATCTCCACTTTAGCTCCGAAATAAGACCCTTTGGAACCATTATAAACTGATTTTGACTTTAATAGATAATAATATTTTGAGATATTCCTAAGATGCCCCCATCCTCCCTTATAAAAGGGCACCTCCTCCCTCTCCTCCTCACACCAATTTGAGCATTCAAGCTCGGCCAACCCCTGCCAAAATCTCCTCTCCACTTCCCTAGTATCATCCTAGAGGTCCTGGTCTTTTTCAAAGACCATCCTTAGTTCTTTAAGTGGAGGTTAAGTGAAGGCGCGTCAAAAAGAAGAGGTTCAGACACTTACGAAGCAAATCGGACCTAAGGTAAGGGAAATATCACAACCTCATTTTTATCCAAGATTGTTTATACTTTAGTATTTAATGGGGTGTATTTTATCACCCACATCCATGTTCCCTAAATATGTAATATTGTTTCCATCCACTTACAATAGTTTAAATCCAATTTTACCCTTCGGTGATTTTTTAGTAAAGAATATGAAAGGAATCTTTTGTCGTTTTTCGTACGAGGAACTTTTTGACTTTTCCGACAAAAGTACGAAGAATGTTTTTTTAACTTATACGACATGAATGTATTTTTAAAACATTATTTCTAAGAAGAATCCTTTACACGTTTTCAAGTTTATTTTTAATCAACTTCTTTTAGTTTAAAGTTGTATGACATGTTAAGAAAGGACAAATGTTTTTGAAGAAGAAAGGATATTTTCCTCAAGAATGGAGTTCAAGTTTTTAATCAAAATTATTTTCCATCTAAGATAATAAAGGGTACTATTTTATCCCTATAATAACATTTATTTGATTATGTTGTGATGGAATTATTTTTATGAATTCCTTTATTGTATATGAATTGTTTTATGATGTCATGATGTTTAAGATTCCCATTTTTATTACATTGGTTATGCAATGATGTATGATTTATGATTTTGTGGAACACATAAGAATGGTTTCATTATGAGATGGTTGGGACCTATATCTCCCTCCAATGAATTGGGTAAAGATTTTATATCTCATGAGATAGACATGGCTGGAATGGTAGGTTATACCGGTTTAGTGAAACAGGACTGAAACGAGGGTGACTCAGTTCAGAAAGGGACTTTGTCCACTAAGATAGTCTTGGTAATGAGTCTTGACTATCAAGAAATGATTCTCTATGATTATGTGTGTATGCCAAAAAGTTTCATGTTTTATGTTATGATTATTGGGATTACATTTCACTTCTATGATTTATCCCATGTTATGATATTATGATCTCTTTTGCAGGTTAAGATTTCCAAAAGCTATGTTCTTATGTATATGATGTGATTGATATTTCTTTTGATTGCCCTTACTGAGCATTTGATCTCACCCTTTTATGTTTTCTTTTCCCCAGGATATAAAGAAAGGTTTTAGGTATAAAAAGGAAGATCATTATGGGAGATGTTGAAGATCTTCCACCATGATTAGAAGATTATATTCTGAGTTTCCAAAGACACTAAACTATTACGATCCTTGTGTGTGTGTGTTTTTTGTTATGTACTAAGTATTTCTCAAAAGTAATGTAATGTCCATGTACGTCAAGATACGGGTCTCTACAGTTGGTATCAGAGGAAAGGTTTAGTCAACCATTGGAAACTAGGATGCGAGAACTCTAGTGAGATCCCTAGAGATATTTCTAAGGTATGTCTAGGGATGCCTCTAAGGTTAAGTATACGTACAGGTTATAGTCCTAGAATTGCGCTAACGATCTTAGAATTTAACCTAAGATGTTAGATATTGAGGGTACTCCCCCTTTATTATGTTGTTTTCCCTATCATGATTTTTGCCTCTCACACTATTCTTTTTGGGTTTTAGACGATGGCTGGAACCCGAAGGAATCGTGTTGATCAATGCAATGGAAAATGCAATGATTGTCCTCCTGAACAAACAAATGTTATGGGAGATGGAGTGAAAAATATTATTGCTATACTTACACAAGCTATGAATCATTCTGGACTTCAAAATGAGCAGAGAAGGGAACAATATTCTATTGAGTCCATGAGGCAACGTCCACCTTCTTTCAGTGGGACTTCCGATCCACTTGTTGCTGAACAATGGATCCGTACCACTGAAAAGATATTTTCAGTTCTTCAATGTTCTGAACATGATAAAGTCATCTTAGCAGTATATCGTTTGGAAGGTGAAGCTGATCAATGGTGGAATCTTATCAAGAATACGAGGCCAAGAGATGAAATTGAGTCCATGGAATGGGACGAGTTCAAGAACTTGTTTTTCAGTAAGTACTTCCCTCGTATTCTTTGCACGAAGATGGAAAAGGAGTTTCTTGAGCTGAAGCAGAAGGATGATGAATCTGTTGGTATATACGAAGAAAATTTTACAAGACTTGCAAGGTATGCATCTGGCATTATCATCCAACCTGAAAGTAAAGTTGATCGATTTTTCAGTGGCTTAAAACCAAGTCTTCGAAGGGAATTAGCTATAAGAGACTTCAGTAGCTATGAAGAAATTGTGCGTTGTTCTATCAAGGTAGAAATGGAAGTTGTTGTTACATATCCATCTCATGGTTTTGACAAGAAACGAAAGATGGAGTTCAAGGAGAAATCTCAGAATAATGGTGAAAAGAGGATGGATGTTTCCATATGCTCAAAGTGTGGAAAAAAGCATGGTGGAGATTGTCTTAAAGGGACTAGAAAATGTTTTAAGTGTGGAAAAGAAGGTCATCGAGTAGCTGAGTGTCGAGGTAATGGAAAAAGGGTTTCTAATGATGTGAATAAAGCAAACACTGCAGAGAACGCACCACCAACAATTCAATTCTTCAAGTGCAAAGAAATGGGCCATTATGCTAATAAATGCCATAATCCATGGGTTAGTGATGATCAACATGAGAAACCATTTAAGGAAAAGGACAAAGGGATGTCACATGCGATCACTATTGGAGATGTTGAATATGACAACGATGTGGTGGAATGATTAAGTGTTTATGTAATGGGATTCAAAAATAATGTTGTATATAGTATCGTGGAATATTGGAATATTTATGTTTTGGATTTCAATAATTTTATGGTACCGGTAACCATGAAAAGTGATTGAGACATTTTTGGTAAACAGATGATATGAGCATAATGAAGGGATAAGAAGATAATGAAATGTTTTCATGAGCTCATGATTGATATAAGGACTAAGTGATATCATGGTTTGAGTATATAGAATTTAAAGGATTTTGGTATGTGAAAAGTGTTAACTTTTAACTACATTCATGTTTTCACTAAGGCCCAATGGGTATTCAAGAGAATACAAGATTAATGACTTTGAATGTTTGGAATGTGACCAACAAAACATATCTTATGATATATGGGGATCAACGATGGTATTAAATCTCTGGTAATCGTTTTCACTATCTTATGAGAGTGGACTACAGTATTATGGATAAGCCTAAAGATTGAAATGGATTATTTTGGACATAATTTAGTATTGTTTAAGGATAAAAGTTTTTTCTATATTATTGATGGAATGTTATAGTTTTAGAAAAAGGACAACCTGCAGGACGGGCGACAGCCCATCACGTCGGACAAGGCTGTGGGAATCGAACCCACAACCGAAGTGCAACTGGCCTTTATCGCCTTCCACTGGCCTACAGGAAGTCCCTATTTAGTAGAAACTAGTTTTATTATATTAAGCAGTATGATATATGAATTATAAGTCCATTTTAGGTACCATATATGATTAATCTCACTATAGAATGACTTATGTATATTTAAAACTTTTGCTAACCTTTTGATAGAATGACCCGTCATTCTATCACATGATCTGCTAACACTTCACGAATAACAAATTCAACTTCATTTATTTAAGAGCTGAAGTGGAAATTGTTCAAGGCACGAACAATAGTGAGATTGTACCAAAATAAAGTAAGTATTTATTCTAATTCAAATTCTTCAACTTTAGGGAAATGATCAAGAAAACCAAAAATGTTGTCCTAGTTCTCTTATATATGATTAATCAGATGGTACCTTAGATCGTCACAAATTTATGGATTTGTGATTGTTGGCTTTTCCATATCCATGTTTTCTACCACTCTCTATCAGAACATGATGGTTAGATTTTTCTTCCATATCCATATTTTCACCTATGTGGAAACCCAGTGATTAGTTTATTTGGGTAACCGTTACGTTTCATACTTTTGTTTTTAAAGATTGGTTTTGGTATTCCTTTTTACGATGTGGGTTTCTATTAAATAAACTTTCGATGAGTAAACCATTTATAACCCCAACGAATTTCGAGGGTGAAATTCATTTTAAGGGGGGTATAATGTAACACCCCGAGATTTTATGAAAAATATTCTTTTTAATTTCACTAATGTCTTATGTTGTACGCTACACCAAAAGGAGCTTGCGCAACACGAATCCTTGATTTGCCTTGCATTACACGAAATCGTGACCTTCCTCGATAGCTTGCGTCGTACGCAATACCGAGTTTCACTAAACAACGATATGCTATTAAAATATTATTAAAACTAACCGTTATGAATAGTAATAACCACTTTTTAAAATTTTATAAATTTTATTTTTTAAAATGGTCTTCATATTTGGATTCGGAATATCGAAATTAGCCTAGGGTGAAATTTTGGTATTTTTCTGAAAACTTTCAATTTTTGATGAATAGTGAAACCACTAAGTGGTAGGTTAAAAACTGAATTATGCATAAAACTTAATTTTACCGCTTCTGTGAATGGAATTTTGAAAATCCAAGATACACAGTTAATATCAAGTACTAAAATGTGGTTCAATGAGATGAAAATAATTTTTTGGTGAATAGTAACTTTTTACTTTTTTTTACCGCGGTTAATAGTAAATAGGGTAACTAAGGGTAAATATGATATTACTATTACCCTAACACATGTCCTAATTCTATTGGATAAGTGTAATTCGACCAAAAACAACCTTATTAATATAATATGACCACATAGGTCCACTTGGATTAGATTATGACATTTAATATTATTTTATTTAATGAATAGTTAAAATAGTTAAAATCAAAGTTTAATAACTAAAACATTTTTAATATGGGGTTATACATAAGATAAATTCGATTATAAATATTCATTAGAAATCTAAAAAGATTTCCTACATAATGATAGATTATTTATAATTTTTAGACTTTAAATAAATTAATTTATTTATGACACAACGATGATGTAGTAATTACCCTTTTAAGGAAATGTTAACATAATTGATGTTATAAATTCCCAAATAAATGTAATTTGAGACTTTTTATGAATTCCACTAATTTTCTAGGTTAATATTATATATTGGTGTTGATTTAATCAACTTGGTTAGAACATATAATTCTATTATGACTTTCAAAAAAATCATATATCAAATAGTGTTAAAATTGACACAAAATTGTTTTTAAATCAAATATTATATTATTAATTGTTATTTTATTCCTAAAAATCTAAGGTTCGGCCAAATGACTTATATAAGGATATATATATTAATAATAAACAACTTGGGGTTCGTTTGGAATGTTATAGTAAGTGTATTAAGCATATAGTGTAAGAAAACAAAAATACACGGTAAAAGTTAAATTATTTAACTTAGAGTTAAATCTAATTGATAAGGTTAAAATAATAACCTAAACTTGTCTAAATCCTATTGGTTGATAGGATTTCGACCCATCCCCACTTTAGCTCCGAAATAAGTCCCTTTGGAACCATTATAGACCGATTTTGACTTTAATATAAAATAATATTTTGAGATATTCCTAAGATGCCCCTCCCCTCCCTTATAAAAGGGCACCTCCTCCCTCTCCTCCTCACACCAATTTGAGCATTCAAGCTTGTCCAACCCCTGCCAAAATCTACTCTCCACTTCCCTAGGATAATCCTATAGGTCCTGGTGTTCTTCAAAGACCATCCTTAGTTCTTTAAGTGGAGGTTAAGTGAAGGCGCGTCAAAAAGAGGAGGTTCGGACACTTATGAAGCAAATCGGACCTAATGTAAGGGAAATATCACAACCTCATTTTTATCCGAGATTGTTTATACTTTAGTATTTACTGGGTTGTATTTTATCATCCACATCCATGTCCCTAAATATGTAATATTGTTTCCATCCACTTACAATAGTTTAAATCCAATTTTACCCTTCGGTGAGTTTTTAGTAAAGAATATGAAAGGAATCTTCTGTCATTTTTCGTACGAGGTACTTTTTGACTTTTCCGACAAAAGTACGAAGAATGTTTTTTTAACTTATACGACGTGAATGGATTTTTAAAACATTATTTCTAAGAAGAATCCTTTACAAGTTTTCAAGTTTATTTTTAATCAACTTCTTTTAGTTTAAAGTTGTATGACATGTTAAGAAATGAAAAATGTTTTTGAAGAAGAAAGGATATTTTCCTCAAGAATGGAGTTCAAGTTTTTAATCAAAATTATTTTCCATCTAAGATAATAAAGGGTACTGTTTTATCCCTATTATTACATTGATTTTATTATGTTGGGATGGAATTATTTTTATGAATTCCTTTATTGTATATGAATTGTTTTATGATGTCATGATGTTTAAGATTCCCATTTTTATTACATGGGTTATGCAATGATGTATGATTTATGATTTTGTGGCACACATAAGAATGGTTTCATTATGAGATGGGTGGGACCTATATCTCCCTCCAATGCATTGGGTAAAGATATTATATCTCATGAGATAGATATGGTTGGAATGGTAGGTTATACCGGTTCAGTGAAACAGGACTGAAACAAGGGTAACTCAGTTCAGAAAGGGACTTTGTCCACTAAGATAGTCTTGGCAATGAGTCTTGACTAACAAGAAATGATTCTATATGATTATGTGTGTATGCCACAAAGTTTCATGTTTTATGTTATGATTATTGGGCTTACATTTCACTTCAATGATTTATCCCATGTTATGATATTATGATCTCTTTTGCAGGTTAAGATTTCCAAAAGCTATGTTCTTATGTATATGATGTGATTGATATTTCTTTTGTTTACCCTTACTGAGAATTTGAGCTCACCCTTTTATGTTTTCTTTTCCCCAGGATATAAAGAAAGGTTTTAGGTATAAAAAGGAAGATCTTTATGGGATATGTTGAAGATCTTCCACCACGATTAGAAGATTATATTCCGAGTTTCCAAAGACACTAAACTATTACGATCCTTGTGTGTGTGTTTTTTTTGTTATGTACTAAGTATTCCTCAAAAGTAATGTAATGTCCATGTACGTCAAGATACGGGTGTCTACAATAGTGGAGTAGTCCTTATCAGAACTAGGAGCCACATCTCCTTCTCACCCAAACCCACCATGGGAGACATTACTAGAGGGGAATGAGGTGAGGTAATGACAAAAACCTAAGGGATCAGGTAGATATTCAGAGAATGAGAAATATAATGGAAATGTGGTGGCGAGGTAGGAAGGAAAACCTCTGAGGAGGCCGTCATCATAGCCAACGAAGAAGGTGACTCATCTGATAGGAGAAAAAAATTGATTTATTGGGAACACTTTTTTCAAAAGAATCAGTGGTGTGTGGATCAAGAGAAAAGGAGGGAAATGATTCAAAATATCTACATAAATGGGGGAATCCCCAACAAAGACAAGAATATAAGTGTCATATGACTAATTTGAAAATTCCACCACTCCCAAAGGTAGTGTGTCAGAGATAAGAAGTGAAGGGGCTAGATCCCATGGAATGAGATCCACCGAGATTTAATGGAGAAGCAACATTGTAGGAGTTGACAACATGTTATCCACTAAACACCACTCCTTCGCAAAAAAAGATTCTATAATAGATTTTCATCATCTATTTAACTCCAACGAATGATCATGAAGAGATAATCCCACATTGAACCTAGGAAGAGCAAGGTAAAAACATGCTGCCACCTAACCAGACCACCATCGTACTTTATAAGAACCATTGACAACAAGGGATTATTCAAATACACTTCCATGCAGATGTGAGTACAAGAAGATGATTTCATAGGCCTGGCATCAACATTTATGAAAATAAAATGGCTGAGGGCATTAACAATTTCTTAGAGAATCAAGGGGTTGTAAATGGGAAATAGAAGGCTCAAAAGTATTAACCAAACCTCCACAAAACTAACTTCTTTAAAAAAATGCACCTCCCTGGACCACATTGTGAGAGAGAACCTCCAGTTACCAAACATGTGTTCTTCCATATATAACGACTTGATAAAACTTTCTCTTGAGAATAGATTTATGCAGAACACTGACCAGGAAAACACAAAGATCACCACTGAATCCTCCATACCCAAGGAATCCACAAAAGATCTGAAGAAATCCATCATGGGTTAATCACAATCAAACCATTCTATCAAAGTCCACTAGTTAAAGTCTAAGGCATCACCAATCTCCTTGGATGATAGATCAAGAATCAGAAAACTATTTACCAGATCCACACATTGAGGGCGTATCTTGACAAGTATAAAGCATAGAGGATCACAATAGCACTCTATGTGTGTAGGACCAACAAGGACCTCCTTGAAGGACCTAACATCTGACAAGAAGACAAACCTAGAAGTCTCAAACCAGAAAGGCCATGGGTGGGAAATGTGGGAATATACAACACCCTGAGTTGAAGGAACATTTTCTAGAATAAGAGGTGCTCGAATTAGATATGACAGAGGGGATCTATGAGGAACACCAGGAAGAAATTGAAGAGGATCCATCTCATTTTACAGACCATTTCACCCATATGTACTAAATTCCACCACAAATTATAATATAAACTATATTCAAAAAACAATTAATTTTTCTTGCTAAATTTTAAAAATTAAAAATGTGGGTACTCCAAACTCACTGCTCACAAGATGATAGAAATTTATTTACAGAGGCTTAGTCAATAACCAACCAAAATTGAAAATCATAGGGTTTTAAAGATATCTCAGCTTCTATTCCCTATCCTATGGTGTACAATAATGAAGAGGTATTCTTAGTGTGTCTTCAATAGTTATGGTATGGTAGGAATATAGTGTCTAAAATTGTGGAAGGGGGGGGGGGGGTGGTAAAACATCCACAATGATAATGAAATGAAAAATTTATTTGAAATAAGAAACGAAATTATTGGTTGGAGTAGACTACTCAAGAGGGGAGGGGTTAATTGATTAACAATAAAAATTTCTATAAAAAGTATTTCTAAAATGTTTTCCCCAAAGATTAAATATAGCCCAATTAATCAAGGTTATACTCTTATAAGAGTTTGAATGTTTAAATAACTTCTTATAAGAATGATTAATTCTCAGTAATCTGAATTTGTGTTATTAATATTACTTTTGAAGTTATTCTACTAAGGCAAGCTAGTTATAACTTATTTCCAAGAATAACTATCAAGGTGAAATTCGAGATTTCTGAATTATATAGTAAAGAAATAAAATAGATAAGACTATTTTAAGCAGCACAACGGATATGAAACAAGTGGTTCAGTCTCATGTCAAGACCTAATACACTCCACTTGGTGATCACCTACCACTATGTAGTTTATATAAATAATCATTGATCCACACCATGGATCAGGGTTAACAACAGTACTCAGACTGTACAGGCCACTGAGGGACCTCTTGCATAGTTTTTGTGGAGAAAAAATAACCAGGTCACACAAAGACCTCTTCCACACTTATCAGTGGGTATACACAAGAGTAAAAGAAAGGTTGAGTAAGCATATCTTGTATCATTCAGTTTAATGCAGGAAATAGAGTGTGTTGTTCTATAGGTACACACTCTTCTCAGAAGGTAATAAACATATATACAATAGAGAAGAAATACAGAGATGGGTTTAGAGATAATCTGAGTGTTTGTATTTGCAGCTTTGGGCTTCTGAGATGAAGCAGATGCAGAGTTCAAGTCCTTTTCTGTAAAACAGAGTGTTGCGATTCAGCTTGTGTTCTTCTTAAGGTTCAACAGAGTGAATATGTTCTTTATGCTTCAAATATTCATCATGTGTTCTTCAGAAGGTTCAAGTTGCATGAAGTGGGACTTTATTAGAAAACATTCTCTAAGTATGTTATTCATTATGGTGCTCACGACCTTGCCGTTTGTTTTTTATATCACGGTTTTGATTCTTGGTCACACTTCACATTTATCTTGTAAAATGCATGTGTTGGAGCTGACAGGTTGCATGTATTCTACACCTCATACCTCGTACTATCCGATGATATGTATACAAAGAAACATTCATTATTTTAGTGCATTAAAATCATCAAATATGACCATTAGAAATTAAATTGAAAGATGAAAAAATAGTTTCAGAAATAGTGTCATAATAAGTCATCGAAACATTGTCTCCTTCACATGGTTTCTAGATTGATCATGGGGTCTGAGTGTCATGGTGTCTCATGGTCACTGTGTCTTGCGGTCACAATGTCTTGTTCATGGTGTGTGCTTCATGGTGTCTTACTTCATGGTGTCTTGAATCACGGTGTCTTGCTTCCCGGTGTCTTGCTTCACGGTGTCATTCTTCACGGTGTCTTGCTTCAAGGTGTATTGCTTCAAGGTGTCTTGCTTCACGGTGTCTTGCTTCACGATGTCTTGCTTCACGGTGCCAAAAATACATTGCCAGTAGACTCACAATGTCTCAGACATTTCAATGTTACTATGTTCAGACTTAAGTAATGATAATAATAGAATGGATTAGACTGAAGCATTTGTCAAAGAAGGTATTATGAAAGTAGATCAAAAATATTATAAAGTAAGTAAACTGAATATAGAGAAATTAAGATCATGGATGGATTTTTTTGAAGCATGAGAAAACATTAAACATAAATACACATGATTTGATAAAATTTACAAGAGTTAACTAGGTTGAATAATATTTGGGATCATTAAAACATGATTAATACACGAGGAGTCCAACAATCACCCACTTTTTTATGATCACAAATCATGTAATGTTAGACTGTATACTTTATTCGACTATAGAAATAAGTGGCTAACATATAGAAATTTCTCCCCATTTTGGGATTATAAAAAATATGGCATAAGAGAGGCCAGAAATGGACTTTCCATTATGAGCAAACAAGGTTCAGTACAACAAAAGAGAAATAAAAAAGCAAAATAATCCCCATAAAAAAGGAGTAATCACTATTCTGATTCAAGGGTTGTCCATCACTTTTCCTTTAGAAATAGTTGTAGAAGAGGAATCCATATGGGCAGAGGTCGAGGTAGAATAATGTAGTGAGGTGGTTGATAAAGAGGGTAAAATAAGGCCTTCAATGATTGAGGGAGTTAATGTAGGAGTAGTAGAAGATCTAGGTAGTTGTTGATCAATAATCACAGGCTTGATTCGACTTAGTGCTTGGTTGAGAGACATGGTGGTTGAGGCTACGACATAGGTGAAGGTAGGCAGCCCAGGTCTGAGAGGTGCAACCATTGGAGCAACAATGGTTGTAGTTTGGACATGAAGATAGGGTCTCAAGAGTTTGATGAAATATTTAACGATCTCTCCACCATACTGTATGGATTTTTCAAAATCATCCTTGTTCTTCATAAACTTTTCCAACAATCGAGTAAACTCTGTGAGCTTCTAAACTTGGTTTTTGAAATCTTGAGTCACAAGAAGAATTCGCAAATTTTATACAAGATACTTGAAATGGTTTGTCATATCAGTCTTGGAGAATATTCTGTTGAAGTAGAAATCCAATTTTTTGGAAATCTCTTGTTGAGCATCATTAGAAATTTTGGAGTGGATTTGTACTAGGTCAAGAACTCTATCACTATTCTTGACCACTTCAGATAAAGAATCCATATTGAAAGAACTGATCACATCATGAATCTCTTTATTGACTATAGTTCTGTGTAGATCACTATCCAAGGAGGGTATAGATGATTGACCAGATGCATTGATAGCGGAGTAAGAGATTTTAGTTGCTTCAACACCTTTTAATGACACCCATTATACTCATCAGGGAGTTTATTAAGATTAAAAACAAGATCTTTCATTTCCTTCCCAATTTGTTTGTTCCTTTCAGCGATCATTTCCTCTAAAGAAGATAGATAAGGTTGAATATTAGACCCACCAAACTATGGGATTTGAGGAGTAACAGATTTTACAGGAGGATCAATAGGCTCAGATCACGAATGCAGCTCTCTCTGCAAGTCTTCAGCTATACTTCTTAGGGTCTTCACTTTATTACTGATCATCTTATTTTCAACTCTTACTTCTTGAATCTCATGAACAAATTTTAGGTTGTATTTTCCAAATAATTTTCACCAATAATAGTGAGGCATCACTTTCACTTAAATTTATCACAGGACGACGATGGGTATTCATGAGTTTCTCAACTCCAGATAAGAGGGTAGCACTAAATTCCTTCAGTTCATCCTTACTCACAAAATATGGCTATTCAGATAAGGGTTTAGGAGGTGGGATAGGTAGAGGCTTAGGATCCTTCTAAGGGGCAATATTGGAGAATGATTTCAATTGAAATATAGAGGAAAGAACAATTCTGGTTCCTATAACCAACTAAGAGTCACGCACAACATAGAAACTGGGAAATTTATACTGAGTGTCTAGAGGACTTGACTGAGTTGGATGTGAGGCTTTAATCGACTCATGATTTGGGGTTTTCTCCCCCTCAAAATGTTCCAAATTCTCTTGAATGAGAGGCTCAAGATCTTGGTCTAATTACACAGACTCAACTCTAAGTTCTTCAACCATTTCTTCTCAAGCCAGCTAAAAATCTAGCCCCATACATTCTTCAGCTGAAGGTACGATTTACGGATCATATTTTTCCACAGGGAGTACCTCAAGATTGACCTCTTGCAAAATAGGTAGCTCTTCAACTATAGGCTCTTCCATGGTATGCTTTTCAGATTCTTTGACAACTGATTCTGTTTCAGCATCAGGTTGAAATTAAAGATTAATATCTTCTATAGGAGCATGTACTTTTTATTCAAGAACAATAGGAGGATTAGTTTTCTTATCTTCCTCAACAATAATATCTTCCCAAGGTGGAACTACAACCTCTTCTTTATCTTCTTCAGGACACTCAAAAATCTCATATGGTTCCAAACCAGGCTCAGAAATGTCTTTTGGTCTTGTGGGATAATCCATAGGATTTAATTTCTCATAAACTCTATCATTGTATTTCACCCATTCCTTTTTCCATGGATTCTAGATTATCTTCATTATTTTGATAGTAGTTTTTGAGAGACAGTACTCACTGTCCTTAATTACGTCCTCATTAGGTCCAACCATACCTTTGGCCAGAATCATGAATGATATTAGCTGACAGTAAAACAGAGAAGTTGACTTGGATGTGACATTGATCAACTCACACATATTGTGTATGATTTACTTGCACAGGTTGATCTTATGCCCATTCTTCATGAGGTGAATCAGAAAAAAATCTTGATATTTTAAAACAGAAAAATCACCTTTTCATAGACTAACCAAATTATGTATAAACATGAACATAATCATTGATTCTCCATTTAATTCAGTAGCAATGGCTCTCCTTTGAGTGCCATTTCTAGCTAAGGATTTCAGGGCATCTTCTAAATCAATGAATTTGGTTGAAGGTGGAGTTCCTATCTAATAATCCTCACAGATGCCTTCATGAGGTATCCTAAGGCATGAAACCCATAAACTCAAAGACAATGAGCATCTCTGGCCATTGAACCAACTTCTCACAACATAACTATCACAAGAATCGAAGGATAATTGAACGTACTGGTAAAACTGAGCAACTAACCTAGGGTAGATGGGTCTATCTCCCTTTGAGAACCATTCTATCCAGCCTTTTTGTTCGAACACTTTCAATACCAAAGATGTAATAGATATAATCGATTTTGGGAAAATCTCTTTCTCAGGTACAACAACGCGGTCTACCAGATTTAGATTTAAAGGTCCTATGAGTGAAAACATAGGTGCAATATTCTTCTTCTTCTTCTTCGAGCTGTGCTTCTCAGGTGTCGACGATGAAGGAAGTTTCATAATTGGAATTCACTAAAGGATCGAGTGAGAGAAGGATTTTAGTGGTGAAGAAGGGTTAAAAAAAAGTAAGCAGAAGAAACCTCGAGTGAATAATCGAGTGATAAAATGTTCATTTTATCATTTAGGAATACCAAATGTCGAAAAAATTAAAATGATGGAAAATTAAAAATGTTAAAAAGATAATTAACATGATACAATTTTAAATAAAAACATAAAAAAATTACGGAGAGATCGTGTCTGGTCATTTTCAGTGATACAATAAACATCAGATAGTAAGTACAAAATACTAACTGTGAGACCGTAAATATAAAACTTTACAGTGAGACAATAAACATGAGAGACAGTGACTGAGAAACCATAATCATGAAACAGTAAAGTATAAAACAATAATATACCGAAAAGTAAGACCTAAAACAATAACAAGTAAGGTATATATTTCAGAGTTTATCATGCCTATTTCATGTATGATGTAGTCTATTCTCTCAAGTTTTAATGGTTTGGTGAATATATCGGCAAGTTGATATTCAGTACCAATGAATTCCAAAATGATATCAGCTTTTTGATAATGATCTCTCAAAAAGTGATGTCTTACATCAATGTGCGCTGTCCTAGAATGTGAAACAGGATTCTTCAAGATGTTAATAGCACTTTTGTTGTCACAATTTATAGGTACATGTCTGAATTGTGATCCATAATCTAGTAAAGTGTGTTTCATCCACAAAATTTGTGCACAACAACTCCCAGCAGCTATGTATTGAGCTTCTGCAGTAGATAATGAAACAAAATTTTGTTTCTTATTACATCATGATACTAGTGACTTTCCTAAAAGGTGACATGTTCCAGAGGTTCTCCTTCTATCTAACTTACAGCCACCGAAGTCATCATCATAATAACTAACTAATTCAAATGATTGTCCTTTAGGATAAAATGGTCATAGACTGGGTGTACGCTTGAGGTATTTGAAAGTTATTTTTACATCATTTAAATGAGATTCCTTCTATTTTTATTGAGAATGAGCACACATACACACACTAAACATAATGTTAGGTTGAATAGAAGTTACACAGAGTAAACTTCTAATCATTATTATATAAGTGGTTTGATCAATAGATTTTCCATATTCATCAAGATCCAACTTACAAGTGGTACTCATGTGAGTGTCAATACTTTTAGTTCTATCCAATACAAAACGTTTTAGAATATATCTAGTATATTTACTTTGGGTTAAAACAATTCCATCATTATTTTTAATGATTTGAAATCCAAGAAAGAATTTTAGTTCCCCCATTAAACTCATTTCAAATTCATTTTACATCATTTTAGAAAAATAAACACAACAATAATTCTTTGAATATCCAGAAATAATGTCATCTAAATAGATTTGAACAACTAAAACATCATTAGAAATTCGTTTTATAAAAAGGGTAGGATCAACTATTCCTTTTGTAAAACCTTTGGAAATAAGAAAAGAACTCAATCTATCATACCAAGCCCTGGGAGCTTGCTTTAAACCATATAAAGCATTTGATATTTTAAAAATATGATTTGGAAAATGGGGGTTTTTAAATCCAGGGGGTTTTTAAACAAAAACATCCTCAACTATATATTCATTTAAGAATTCACTCTTAACATCCAATTGATATAGTTTGAAATTCAGATGTGCAACATAGGCAGGAAGGATTCTAATGGCTTCAAGTCTAGCTACTAGTGAAAAGGTCTCCTGATATTCAATTCCTTCTTCTTGACTGTAGACTTCTTCCACTAGTATAACATTGATTATAACTATGTTACCAACTTCATCTACCTTATTTCTAAACACCCATTTTGTGCCTATGGTGAAGGTGTCCTTGGGTCTTTCCACATTTTTTCAAACATTGTTCCTTTCAAAATAATTAAGTTCTTCTTGCATATCCATCACCCAAAATTCATCATTGATAGCATCATTAATGTTTTTAGGTTCCAGTTATGACAATAATACTTGGTGTTCAACCTGATTTCTATGAGAAGATCTAGTTTGAGTTCCTTGGTCTATGTCTCCAACAACAGAATCCAAGGGTTGGTTCTTAAGGGTTCTAAAAGTTCTAGAAAAAGAGGGACTAGTGATTTCCGGTTCATCAAAAGAGTTAGGTTCATTATGACTTGATTATAGGGAATTTTCAGAGTTGGAAGTATTCACAGATTCTTTCGTAGGAGAATTTGAGGATTTTGAATTGATGTTCAGATTTGATACATCATCCTCCAGATTCTCTAGGATGGTTTTAGGCTCATGTGAATCCGTTACATCAAATTTGACATGAACAGATTCTTCCACACATTTAGTTCTTTTATTTAACACTCTATAGGCTTTACTAGAAATGTAATATCCTAAAAATATACCTTCAACACTTTTGGATGAAAATTTTCTAAGATAGTCTTTGGTATTCAAAATATATACTTTTCAAACAAAAACATTGAAGTATCTAACCTTGGGGTTTCTATTGTTCCATAATTCGTAAGGATTACTCTTAAGAATAGGCCTGATCAACACTCTACTGATTATGTAGCATTCTGTATTGATATCTTCAACCAAAAAATTAATAGGTAAGTCATATTCACATAGAATTTTTCTAGCAATTTCTTGCAGGGTTATATTTCTTCATTCTACAACTCCATTCTGATGAGGTGTTCTAGTGATAGAAAAATGGTGATTATAACCATTTTGTGAGAAAAAGGATTCAAACACTTGATTCTCAAACTATTGTCCATGATCAATTCTTAAGGATTTAATTCTATGTCAACTAATATTTTCTATAGACCTGGCATACTTAGAAAAATAAGATAAAGCTTCACTTTTGTGAGCCATAAAGAAGGTCCAATTATATCTAGAAAATTTATCTATAAGAACATAAACATAGTGCTTCCCATTTAGACTAGAAACTCTAGATTTTCCAAACAAATCCATGTGAACCAATATGAGAGGTTGAGAAGTTGACACTTATTTATTTAGTTTTAAAGAAACATTGTGTTGTTTTCCCTTTTAATAGGGATTACACACTTTGTTATTTGGAAACTCAAGTTTTTGTAAGTCTTTTACAAAGATTTCTCTAGATAGATTTCTAAGGGAGTGAACATTATAGTGTCCTTTTATCCTATGCAAGATCCAAGATCCTTTATGAAATACACTTAAGCATGAATCATCTTGAGAAGCTAAAGAATCTAAATTAACAGAATAAATATTTTCATTTCTTAATATAGAAATTACTAATTCAACTTTAGAATTGAAGACATTACAAGCATCATTTTCAAATCTAACATGAAATCCATCATCACATAATTGTGAGATACTAAGATGATTGTATTTTAAACCATCATCAAACAGTACTTTAGAAATTAAAATTGCGTTAGAGTTACTGATTTGGCCTTGCCCAATAATTTTTCCTTTGGCATTTTCACCAAATGTGACATGTCCTCCATTTAATTTTATCAGGTTCTTGAAGAATGTGTATTCTCCCATCATGTGAGTTGAACATCCATATTCCAAGTACCATAGACATTTTTCGGATCTCTTTATGCATCTTTCCTACAAAAAGATTTGGAAAAAAATTGATTTTGGTACCCATACTTGTTTGGGTCCAGTAATATTAGTAATAAGTGATTTAGAAACCCATATTTTCCTCATAAGTTTCTTATAAGCATTGTGTAATATATTTAAAAAATATATTGTATTAGATCCAGATAATATTGAAACAGTAGAACATGTATCACGAATTGAATTAGTTGATTTAAGTCCATAGCTAGGAGTAAAACTATATGTCCTAGATCATGAAACAATCTTTTTTCTACCAATATTTCTTTTACCAGGTTGATAACCAATGACACTATTGTATTAGGGGAAATCTGTTTTCCAAGCATTTGGGTAAGGGTATTTTTTCCATTAGTAAACTTTTCTAAATCACACTTTAATTTGTCATTAGACATTTTTAACTCATTGTTTTCTTTGAGAAGTTGGGAATTTTCTCCTTTTAAGTTGTGAGTTCAGATTTAATTGTTACATTAAGAGAATTCTGTTTCTTTAAGGATTTCTATTTGTCTTTTAGTTCATTTCATGTCTCTTCAAGCGTGTTATAGTATTCAAACATTTTATAATTAGTCTTCTTTCCAGAGTCACATTCATCTTCATAATAGAATGAGTTATATACAGAAGAGTCTGGTGTTACCTTGGATGTGTTTTTCATAAATACCATATTGGCTTCGTTAGCCTATTCATCATAGGATGTCTCTGAGTCTCTTGAACTATCCTCAGAAGTACTCCAAGTTGCTTTCATTTCCTCTTTCTAGCTCCTGTACTTGTCCTCATATTGGTTTTTGTACTTGAGATTTGGAAATTCATCCTTAATATGTCCTTAGCACTTACATTCATAGAATAAAATTTCATCAGTTTTGTCACTTCTTTTACAGTCCTTATTCCTGTTTCATTTTGGTCATATTTTCCCTTGATGTTAGGCTTTATGAAAAAGTTCTTCTTTTTGTAAAATTGTTTGAATCTTCTGCCTAGTTGAGCCATCTCTTGATCACTGTCAGATGATGATTATTCACTGGTGGAGATTTTTGTAGAAGCCTCTAGTTTCCCTTTGTCTTTGTGCTTAGAGGTGGTGGTATTGAATGCAACAGATTTCCTCTTTTTTTCATCCTCATCTTTCTTGACTTTTATCTCTTCCTCATACAAGATTAGTTTCCCAATGAGTTATTTTACATGTAGTTTGCTGATGTCACATGATTCTCCAATGGAGACAGAGTTTCCCCTCCATCTGTCAGGTAGACATCTATGGATTCTCATGATCTGTTCCCTGGTAGTGACTTCTCTTCCAAGAGAAATCATTGTGTTGACGATCTCGTTGAACCAAAGATACATGTCAAAAATTGGCTTATCGGGTTTCATTTTAAAATTATCATATTTGATGATATAAGTATTAAGTCTCATTTCTTTTACACTAGATGTTCCTTCACGTGAGAAAGATAGGGTATCCCAAATTTCATGGGTAGTCTTACAAGAAAAAATTCTATTAAACTCATCATCTCCTAATGAGTAGTATAAAGGATTCATAGCTTTATAGTTGTTATTATAGGCAGTTTTTGTTGGTTCAACCCATGTGATTCTATCAATAGTTGGAATTTTGTATTCATCTACAATGGTTGACCAAATTTCAAAACTCATACTCTCTAAATTCATTTTCATTTTAATTTTCCCTTGATCATAATTGGTTCCATTAATGAATGGTGGTCTATTGGTTGCAACACTTTCCAATCTATTATCAATAATAAAGTATGAATTTAAAAGAGATAGAAATTTAGAAATAACAAAAATTTACAGATCTCCAAATTACAACTACAATCACAGTTGAATAACATTACATAGAGTCCTAATCAAAAACCTCTTATACCAAATGTTGGTCAAAAAATATTACTCAAGTGGGGAGGAGTGAAATGAGTTCCTATAAAAATTTCTGTTAAAAGTTTTTCTAAATTTTTTTTCCCAGTTATTAAATAAAACCCAGTTAATCAAGTTTATACTGTTATAAGAGTTTTAATTTTTAAATAACTTCTTAAAAGATTGATTAATTCTTAGTAATCTGAATTTGTGTTATTAATATTACTTTTGAAGTTATTCTACTAAGACAATATAGTTATAACTTCTCTCCAAAACTAACTATCAAAGTGAAATAAGAGATTTTTGAATTATATAGTAAATCAATAAAACAAATAAGACTAATTTAAGCAGCACAACAGATATAAAACAAGTGGTTCAGTCTCAAGCCTATACATAATCCACTCCACTTGGTGATCACCTACCACCAAGCAGTTTATATAAATAATCTTTTATCCACACCCTGGATCAGGCTTAAAAATAGTAATCAAACTGTCCAGGCCACACAAGGACCTCTTCCAATGTTTTCGTGAGGAAAAAATAACCAGGCCACAAAAGGACCTCTTCCACACTTATCCATGGGTATACACAAGTGTAAAAGAAAGGTTGCGTAAGGATATCTTGTATCCTATAGTTAAATGAAGAAAATAGAGTGTGTTGTTCTATAGGAACAGACTTTGATCAAAAGGAAATAAATAGATACACAACACAAAAAAAATATGGATATGGATTTAGAGATGCTCTGAGTATTTGTCTTGGAAACTTTGGACTTCTGAGATGAAGAAGATGTAGAGTTTCAGTCCTTGTCTGTAAAACATAGTGTCACAATTTTGCTTCGTTCTTCATAAGTTTCAACAGAATGAAGATGTTCTATAAGCTTCAAATATGATTTGTGTGTTCTTCAATAGTTTCAAGTTGCATGAAGTGTGCCTTTCTTTTGAAAACATGCTCTATGTATGTTCTTTGTTATAGTGCTCATGACCTTGACTATTGTTTTTGTATATCATGCTTTTGATTCTTGGTCACACATTGATTTTATATTGGAAAATGCATTTCTTGGAGTTGACAGGTTGCATGTATTCTACCCCTTGTAACACATACCATCCGATGATATGTCTGAAATGAATCATTAATTATGTCCGTGCATTAAAATCATCAAATAGGGCTGTTAGAAATTAAATTGAAAGATGAAAAAATAATTTAAGAAACGGTGTCACAGTAAGTCATGGAAACAATTTCTCCTTCACATGGTGTCTCGATTGATCATGTTGTCTGAGTTTCACGGTGTCTCATGGTCATGGTGTCTCACGGTCATGGTGTCTCATTCATGGTGTTTACTTCAAGATGTCTTGATTCACAATCTCTTGCTTCACGATGTCTTGATTCACGGTGTCTTGTTTCATGGTGTCTTGCTTCACAGGGTATTGCTTCATGGTGTCTTGCTTGATGGTGTCTTGCTTGATGGTGTCTTGATTCACTTTGTCTTGATTCACAGTCTCTTAGGTCAGGGTGTCTTGCTTCATGGTGCTAGAAAGACATAGCCAGTGGACTCATGATGTCTCATACTTTTCAAAGTAACTGTGTTCAGACTTAAGTAACGATGACAATAGAATGAATTAGACGTAATAATTTTTGAAATAAGGTATTATGAGTGTAGATCAAATATATTATAAAGTAAATAAACTAAATATATATAAATTAAGATCTTGGATGGCTCTTCTTGAATCATAAAAATTTTTAAACATAAATACACAAGATTTGCTAAAATTTACAGGATTTAACTAGGTTGAATAAGATTTGTGATCATTAAAACATGATTAATACATGAGGAGTCCAATATAAATGTAATGTAAACACATATTTACAAGGGAAGGAAAGTGTGAAAGAATATAATAGATAGATAAAATTGTAAGGGGATGAAATGATGAAATATTTACAAAAACAAAAAACTTATACTAATAACAGAAGAATATATAATTCAAGTGTCATTTTGTTATTTATTTTTTTTTAATTTTTTCCCAATGTTGAACTTAAAATATATCTCAAAATCATCTCCCAAACCATTTTTGATCTCCTCATGATATTAATTATAATAGTTATAACAAGATTATTGGTTGAGGAAGAGTGATTTCTGACCCGCCCAAGACACACACATTATCTATTTATTTATTTATTTTTATATAATTTTTTGAACACCTTTCAAAATTCTTTTTAGAAGATGTCATAAAAAAATATTCATTCCAAAAATTCATTGAATGAAAACCACTCCCCCACACTGAAATAGATTCTTGTCCTCAAGAAAATGACAACTCATTAAAAATAAATAAATGGATATCCAAAATTAAATATATTCTCCCCCACAATTAATTTTGAATAAATTATGCAATATAATTCCATGTAAATGGTTGGTGGGACAAGGTATTGGGATTATAATGTGGCTATTAAAGAAATTTTTTTCATAGGATCAAAGGGGCTTTCAAAATAGGGATTAATATAAGGTTAATGGGAGACTTTTTGAAAATTGTGATTCTCATGTGGTTCAGAAAATGCCTTTATCCTATTAAAGAACCTCAAATTAATAAATTCAACTCAAAGGAAAAAAATCTCAAGACTCTTAATTGGGGGTGAGAATACACAAAATTTAAATATTTTCATAAGTGACCTTGGCATGAAATCTAATGTTGTTCCTCATGGTAAAGGAATAATTATTTTTCAAAAAATAAAATTATGATTTCAAAATTTGTCCATTTTGAAACAAGATTCATTATAAAAATTTATGATGAGAATAAAAAATTTAGCTGAAAAAATGTGTTTTGACTCCCCAAAAAGTATGGACAAAATTTCAAAAGTGGATGGTGAGTAATCACCACTACCTTTTTTATATATTTTTATTTTTTTATGTTTTTTAAAAATACACACCCTTACAAAAAGATAAAATGTAAATAAAAATTATGAAAAGGAAATTGGTAAAAAATGAGAGTAATTGTAACACCACAATATTTCGTAGTACGTTATCTCTTTAAAGAAATTCAAAAATTAGCATTACACACAATACTGAGTTTGAGCACACCACGACTAACCAAACTAGTCGTTCAAAAAGAAGTCATGAATAGAATTAACTGAATTTTTAATTTTATATAATACATATAATTTTAGAATCCATATTATGTTTAATTATACATAATATAAGTACGAATTCATTTTTTTGATAAAAGAAGTATTTTTCAAAAATTAAAATTTTACCACCTTTTAATGGAGAACCTTTTTTTCAAAGCCAGTATTTGAAACTTTAATATATTCAATTTAATGAACAGAAATTATTCTTTAATATAGGGAAATAAAAATTTTGTTTGGATAAAATTTTGGTACATTTCTAATAAAATTCATATTTTTATGAATAGTGAAAAATACTAAATTTTAATTAAAAATAACTTTTTTAATCAAAATAATTTTTAGTATTAAATTATAAATTTGAGTTGTTATAAAGTATAATTAGATTATATTTTTATAATTTATTATTATTGAGGTCATTGGAGGTAATTTAAAGTTTAAACTGAACATAAACAAGTGTTAATCTTTTGATAGTTATTATTTCTTAAAAACACGTTTTTTGTTTTGACAATGAGAAGTAATTTTAAATTAATTTCTGCAACATCTGGGCTTTGAATTTGGAATTTTTTTCCATATTTGGAGTCAGGAGGTCCAAACTGTGTAAATAGGTAACTTATATTTCTAGACACTATGGATATTTTCTTCAGTAAATATTTTATTTACCATGGTTAAATGGTAAATATGTTAAATATGGGTAAAATATATTCTTATAATAATATTAAATTACCCTAACACCTGTCCTATTACTATTAGTTGATAAATTTCATACCATGGTAATCTTTTGGTCGATTTTGGTACCACTTGGAGCCACTTGAGAGTGATAAAGAAAGTTTATATTAATTATTTTAAAGTAAAAAAAATCACATTAACATATATTTTTTTGTAAAACAATTTTTAAAAGGTGTTATATAAGTTATCCATTCAACTATAAATATTAATAATAAAGATAACAGTATTTCGTACAAAATATTATTTTATTTAAAATTTTTATGCATTAAATAATTAAATTTATTTATGACACAATGATGTTTCAGTAATTACCTTACTATTGAAGAAATCAAATAAATAGTATTATAAATATTAAAATAAATATAATTTCATTGTTTTTATGACATACAAGAATTTCATAGGTGAAAACAACATGTTATTATTTATTCAATATATCTTGTTTGAACTAATCAAGTTGTGATGACTTTCAAAAAATCCAAATACTAAATAGTGTCAAAATCGACATAAATGAGTCTTTAAAACAAATATTATATTATTAAAGTATATAATATTCCAAAAAAATATAATTCATGGCCAAAGAGATTAAAAAATGTTATATATGTCATTAATGAACCACTTGAGGTTCTATTGGATGTTTAGAGTATGTTTATTAACCATGTAGTGTAAGAATACAAGAAGACACGGTAAACATTAAACTATTTAACGAAGATTTAAATCTAAAATATAAGGTTAATATGGTAACCTAAACCTATATAAAACCTACTTTATGAGTGTTTTTAGACCCATACCCACCATAGCCTAAAAATAAATCAATTTTGACCCATTAGAAACCGAAAATAATTTTATTATAAATTAATATTTCAAGCTTTTCTTAAAGATACCCTCACCTTTCTTATAAAAGGGTACTTCCCCTTATCTCTAGATCACACCTCCAAAGTCATTTGTCTCGGCCAACCCTTTCCCAAATATCTTCCCAACTACCCTAAAATCAATCTATAGTCCTTAATTCGATCATAAATACAACCTATATAACACTTTTGATCAACTCAACAGGAAACACCCGAAGAAGAGGTAATAATTTCACCACCCTCTTTCAAATTCATTTTTTCTTCCACTTCCTCTTTCTTTTTTTGTTTCCATACACAAATAATAACTCCCTTACCTACTACATACATTGATGTTATTATATATATGGTACACCAATATTCTTTATTCTATCCATCCTATAAATTAAAAAGTCTCCATATGTGCGTACGTACTGCTTACCGTCTCCACGTTGTGGTATAGTTTGTTATTCAAACACTTCATTATTTGGATGAGTATAATAATGAGTATAACTGATGTAAATAATAAATATAACATGTTAATTATTATTTATATGTGATATAACATCAAATTACATTCAATTTCATCATCGATAAAATGATATTGTATCTCGTGCGTACGTACGAATTACCGTCTCCACGACACGATGAGATTCATTTCCACATTCACCATTCAACAATGATTATAAAAATATATATTATTAACATGTATGTAATATATTACATAATAATGATACTTAATATATATATATATCTCTGTATGTTTTTACTTACATATATCTTCTTCACTTACTTCCATTCAATACGATATGAAAATGGAGACAACCTTTTATGCGTACGTACGACCTAACATCTCCATAAATGGTGTTTTAAATTTCATATATATATCTAATATACATATTTATATTCTAAATATATATTATATATAAATCATTTTTTTATTCTGGATGTATGTAAATCATGATCTAAATGATACAATCAAGAATAACAAGTTAGAACATGTACGATAAAGAAAGCAATTATTACCTGAAATGTTAATTTAACACAAAAATCATTATTAAATGGGTAGTATAAATTCATAAATTAATCCGGTATGATTTAAAAAATATGTATATGGTTCTGGTATAATTTAATAACATACTATGGTCATTATACAGTAGGTTAAATGTACCCTCTACTAAAGGAAGGTGCAAGGTAAGGGTTAAGGTCACAATCCCTTTATTATCTGAGGTTGTTTTTACGTAAGTATATACTATGATATATTTATTATCCATATCCATGTTTCATAAATGTGTTTTCAAATGGAATATTTTTAACATAATTTTTACCAAAACATCATTTTAAATGTTTTAATGATTTATTCTTCTAAACCATTCTCATTAATGTCCATGTTTTTAAAATGGTTTTAAGGGTGTATTTATATGGAAATAAATGTTTCAAAATGTTAATTCCTTTCAAAGTTTCAATGTGATATGAGACAATTTAACTCAAAACTAAATTTAAAATGAATTCCTTTATAAATTATGTGACTCTTAAATTATTTCATGAAAAATGGATATTTCTCTCAATGATTTTTACTGATCATTTTCAACTATGTAAACATCATTTACGAGATATTATTCTTGACCGAGGTTGATTTATTATGATACAAATCTTCCATATTGTATGAAATTTTTTGTGATATATTTGGCTGTGGATGTGTTATTTTTATACCATTCTTGGTTTAGGGTTAATGTATTGACATTTCATATTCTAGTTTTAATATGAATGTGTATGTTATGTTTCAAACTTTTCATATGTGGAATGTATTGGGCTTAGTAAGTGACGGGTGTAGCCTGCAATAAATCCTCGATGCATTATTAGGTCTCATGATACAATAAGACTTGGAATTTTCCGAGGTCTTTCCCAATTTGATATATGGTTTTGGCTGGGGACTTAATAATTTTTAGATGTCTTGGCTGAGGCCTTGAAAAAATGTTTTAGAATGTCTGGAATTATATATTCCATCATTATTCAAATAATATTGATGGTTCATGTGGTTATTTGACTAGTAGAATACCCATGAATCTATTTTATTATGGAATTATTTACACAGCTTATATTCCATCCATAATGTGTACATGTTTATTACTTTTAAAGGAATGTGTTTTCAATTATTCACCATGCATAATGTTTATGTTATCTTCTTCTGTATTACATACCCTTACAGAGCGTTTGAGCTCATCAGTTTCGTATGTTTTATTTTCCCAAGATTATAAGAATTGTATTATGAGTGATAAGTTGGGTTAAGTTGGGGTATTAATGAAATTCTCAAAGGATCATTTATGTTGTGTTTTATTTTTCTAATGTGTAATATAATGTTCATGTATGTAATCTATTTTCCAAGACTACATAACTGATCGGCCCTTCGAGAAATGATTTCTTGTAATCACGCCAATGTATTAAAATAATGCACTAGCTCCAGGCTTCTGGGGTTGGGGTGTTACAGTTGGTATCATAGGATGTTTATTACATACCTTAGAAAATAGTTTTAGAAAAACTCTGATTAGAGATGATTACCTAAGAGAGACGTTGAGGATTAATATAGAATAACTTCATAAAATTTTGGTAATGTAGATATTTTGTGAACATTCCAAGAAATACATCCCTGTCTAGATACGGGTAGGCAGAGGTGGCTTTGGAAAATATGTACCTAAAAGTTAAAACTAAACAAGGAGTTTCAGGGCTGACCCGGGGTATCCTGGTACACAACAACTGGCCTTGCTGCACTCTTGGATACAAAACTCCCAAGGGATAGGCTTAAAATAATTTACATTTTTTTATAAGCCATTATGAAGGATTGAGGAGTAAATAATTCATCAAAGAAAAAATTTATGATTATATATTATATATATAATTATTTCAATTTACGTTAGGTATATTACAAGTTTGAAATTATGCATTGCAATTCACAAACTAACCTAGTGTATGCAATTATTTAGAAATGGAACCTAGTAGAAGGAATAATAACTTCAACCATACGCATGATCCAAAGAGTAAGAAAGATCATATCTTTCATGGTATTAAGACAAAATTTTGAAAAGAAATATTCTTCCACGCATTATCATCATATGAATAAATGATATCAAGTGTTAATAAGATAAGTAAATATATTTTTGAGTCATATAGATTTTAAGGGAATAAAATGGAGATAAGGATGGTAGGGAGAAATATGGATAAAGGGAAAAAGAGAAAGAAAGATTTTCCCATATGTGATAACAGTGGAAAGAATCACCATGGTAGATGCTTTAAGGGAATGAGAGTTTTTTATAAGTGTGGAGAAAATGGACACCGAGTACGAGATTGCAAGGGTAAGAAAAAGGTTTCAAATGTACAATACTTCATCTGCAAGGAGTTGGGACACTTCGTGAATCAATGTCTGAATCATCAGAGTATACCAAAAATGATGTTTTTTGATAGTAATCAAGTTATGATATTACCATAGATGAAGTAATGAATAGTGTTATTATGTTGGTATTAAATAATTATGTCATTTGAGTGGTATATCAATGAGTTACTGGTTATATGAATTATGGAAATAAATAATGATTGCACTGCTATACTATTTCATTGAGGATTCTAGATTACATGGTACTATGAAATGTGACTCAACAGCAAGTTATACTTTTTATAAAATACTTGGTTAGAGGAATGACAAACTTAAATATGGTCCTGATACTGAGGTAGTGATTTTGGAATAAGAGATGGTTGATTCAGATAAATTATATTGGATATTATTGACTACCTTGGAACTAAATAATGGATCTTTTATTCCATCATTGTTGGAGTATTTAGAATTTTAGGATATAAGGAATATATCAAGTATTCTATAAGGAATAAGGGGGAATGAATCAATAAGGTTTTATGGTATTTCAGGCTGTTATTGTGTCTTAAAAGAATACATGATGAAATTATTCACAAGTTATTACGTGGAAAAAAGGGATCTTCATTGTGTTTCCCTTACTTATAAATTTTGGACTGTGAGTTTGGACAGAAGTATTTTGGATAAGCCTAAAGGTTAGAATGGATTAATTTTTAAACTTGATACTATTTTTAATGTAAAATCATTTCTTAATATTATTTTTGGGTCGTTATAAAAAGGACAACCCAGAGTTCGGGTGACAACCCGTTGCATCCGGCAAGGCCGTGAGACATGAACCCGAAACTGAAGGGCGACAAGGGTGCATCACCTACCACTAGCCTACGTGAAGTCTTGGTTTTTATAATGTAGTTTTTTATAAATATTCTGAAAAATATATTTTAAATTAAATATTTTTGGAACCCTATAAGATTAGGATAAACAAAATATTTTAGAATTATAATATCTTTTGGAGTGAAAGATGAGTTTGTGGTAAGACTTAGTTAAAGGACGATACTCTACCTTTCAAATATATTTTTTTCTTCTAATTCTATGAATAAATTAATTATTTAACTTTACAGAAGGAATAATAAAATAAAAAATGTATTATCCTAATACCTTATGTTTTTTTGAACCAATGATAATTTAAATCATTATAGATTGATGGCTTTGAGGCCCTAAATTTTACACTTGTTTGTGATTAATGACCTTAATCACTCCCTATAAATATTTATGTTTTCCCTCCAATTATGTGTCTCTAATTACCAAAAAGTTTCTTCTAATTGAGATCATAACTTGGTGGTGACTTTTTCATTTCCCTTTCTCTCTTATTAAGACTAAATTTTATTAACCCAATTTCCAATATGGATTTTCCACAAAGGTATTTTTCCATTTTTAACCACTGATTTTAAAAGAACAATTTAAAATTGTGAGGATGTAATTTATTGAACAAGTGGAGAATGTAACATCCCAAGATTTTACAGTCCACTATCTCTTCAAAGAAATTCAATAACTTGTATTACACACAACACTAACTTCGAGCATACCACGACTTACCAAAATATTCATTCAAAAAGAAGTTATGAATAGTATTAACTGAAATTGGAATTTTATATACTCCATATAATTTCAGAATCCATAATATGTGTTTATTAGACTTAATATAAGAAGAGATTCATTTTTTCTAGATAAAATAAGTTTTTAAAAAAATGCAATTTTACTACCTTTTAATGGCGATCCTTTTTTAAAACCAATATTTGACACTTTTATGTATTCAATTTAATGAAATTAAATTTTTATTTAGAATTATGACATAAAAATTTATTATAGATAAATTTTGGTACTTATTTGATAACTTTCATATTTTGATGAATAGTGAAAAATAATAAATTTTAATTAAAAAGAACTTTTTTAATCGAAATAATTTATAGTTTTAAATTATAGATTTGAGTGGTTATATGGTATATTTATATTATATTTTTATTATTTAATCTAATTTAGGTCATTTTATGTAATTTCACATTTAAACTGAACATAAACAAGTGTTAATCTTTTGATAGTTATTATTTCTTAAAAACACGCCTTTTGTTTTGACAACTAGAAATAATTTTAAAATAATTTATGGAACTTATGTGTTTTGAATTTGAAAAAATGGTTTCCCTATTTGGAATTAGGAGGTGCAAATTCGTTAAATACATAACTTTTTTAAGACATTATGAATATTTACTTCAGTAAATATTTTATTTACAATGGTAAAAGGGTAAATCTGGAAAATAAGGGTAAACAAATATTATTATAATAATATTAAATTACCCAAACATTTGTCCTATTATTATTTTTTGATACATTTCCAACCATGTTCATCCTTAGGTAGATTGTGGTACCACATGGAGCCACTTGAGAGTGATAATGACACTTTATATTAATTAATTTAAAGTAAAGACAAAAATGACAAATGCATATATCTTTTAGTAAAATTTTTTAAAAGGTGTTATATAAGTTATCCTTTAGACTATAAATATTAATTTGAAAAAAACTATTTACTACATAATGGTATTTTTTTTATAAATTCTATACATTAAATAATTAAATTTATTTATGACACAATGATGATGTAGTAATTACCTTACTAATGAAAGAATCAAATAAATAGTTTTATAAATATAAAAATAAATATAATTTCAATGTTTTTATGACATACAAGAATTTATTAGATGAAAATGAAATGTTATTATTGATTCAATATATATTGTTTGAATTAATCAGGCTGTGATGACTTTAACAAAAACAAAATACTAAATAGTGTAAAAATTGAAACAATTGAGTTTTTAAAACAAATATTATATTACTAAAGTATATAATATTCCTAAAAATATAATGTTCAGAAAAAGGGATTAAATAATGTTATATATGTCCTTAATTGCCCACTTTAGGTTATCTTGTACGTTTAGAGTAAGTTTATTAACCATATAGTGTAAGAATACTAAAAGACACGATAATAGTTAAACTATTTAACTAAGAGTTAACTCTAAAAGATATGGTTTATATGGTGACATAAACCTACCTAAAACCTATTGTTTGAGTGTTTTTATACCCCTCACAACATTATCCTAGAAATAAATTATTTTTTATCCATTATAAATAGAATATGATTTTATTATAGAATAATATTTCAGGATTTTCCTAAAGGGACTCTCACCTCTCTTATAAAAGGGTACTTCCCCTTCTCTCAAATTCACATCTCCAAAGCCTTTTGTCTCTTCAAACCCTTTCCCAGATTTCCTCAGAATTTCCCTCACGTAAAACATGATTCATTTCTTTGATCATAAATCCAACTTAAGAAGACCTTTTGATCATCTCAAAAGGAAACACCCGAAGAATAGATAATAATTTCACCACCCTTTTTCAAGTTCTTTTCATCTTCCACTTCCTCTTTCATTGTAGTTTCCATACCAAAATAATAACTCCAGTACCTCCTACATACTATGATGTTATTATATATATGTTACAACAATTTTTTTTATCCATCCTATAAATGAAAAATTCACCATGAATGCGTATGTAAGACTTACTGTCTCCATGTCGTGGTGTAGTTTGTTATTTAGACACTTCATTATTTGAATGGGTATAATATTGAGTATAACTAATGAAAATAATAAATATAACATGTTAATTATTATATATATATTATATACCATCCAATTACATATTATTTTATCATTAATAAAATTATATTGTCGCTCATGCGTATGTACAGATTACAGTCTCCACAATGCGATGAGATTCATATCCACATTCACCATTCAACGATGATTATAAAAATATATATTATTGTTAAGTATGTTATATATGAAATAATAATTATACTTAATATATATATTTATATATATATATATATGTACTTATATATATATATATATATCTTATTCACTTACTTCCATTCAATGCGATATGAAAATGGAAACAACGTTTATGCCCACATACGACCTACCCACTCCATAAATGGTGTTTTCTATTTCATATATCTATATATTATAAATATTTATATTATAAACATATATGATATATAAATCATGTCTTATATTCTATAATTATTTAAATCATGATCTAAATGATACGATCAAGAATAACAAGTTAAAACATGTTCAATAAAAAAGCGATTATTACGCAAACGTTAATTTGACATGGAAATCATTATTAAATGTGTAGTGTAAAGTCATAAATTAATCATGTATGATATAATAAATATGAATATGGTTCTGGTATAATTTAATAACAAACTATGGTCATTATATAGGATTTTAAACGTACCATCGACCACCGGAATTTGTAAGGTAAGGATTAAATTCACAATCTCTTAATTATCCGAGGTAGTTTTTATGTAAGTATCTACTAGGAAATATTTATTAACCATATCCAGGTTTCATATAATTGTTTTAAAAGAGATTATTTTTAATGGAATTTTTACAAAATATCATTTTAAATGTTTTAAATATTTATTCTTCTAAACCTTTCTCATTAATGTGCATGTTTTCAAAATGGTTTTAGGGATTTATTTATATGGACATAAATGTTTTAAAATGTTAATTACTTTCATAAGTTTCAATTTAGTATGGGAATATTTGATTAAAAACTATAATTTAAATGACTTCCTTTATAAATTATGTGACTTTTAAATGATTTAATGAAAAGTGGATATTTCATTAAATGATTTTACTGATTGTTTTCAACTATATCAACATCCTTTACGAGATATTATTATTGATCAAGGAAGATTTATTATTATACAAAAATTCCATAATAAATTGAAGGTTTTTTTATATATTTGACTATAGATGTGTTATTTTTATACCATTCATGTTTTAGGGTTAATGTGTTGACATTTCAAATGCTAGTTTTAATACGAATGTTTATGTTATGTTTCAACCTTTTCATATGAGGAATGTATTGGACTTAGTAAGTGATGGGTGGAGCCTACTGTAGATCCTTGATGCATTGGTATTTCTGAGGAGAAAATTGGATGTGGAATTGTCTATGGCCTTTCCAAATATGATATATGGTTTTGGTTGAGGCCTTAAGCATTTTTAGGCATCTTGCCTGAGGCCTTGAAAAAATGTTTCATAATGTCCGACATTATACATTCCCTCATTATGAAAATAATATCAATGTTGCACATGGTTATTTGACTTTTAGAATACCCATGATTTTGTTTCATTATGGCATTATTTACTCAGCTTATATTCCTAACAAACAGTGTACATATTTATAATGTGTAAAGGCATGTGTTTTCAATTATTCACCATGAATAATTCTTTTGTTATCTTCTACTGTATTGCTTACCCTTACAGAGCGTTTAAGCTCATCCCTTTCTTTTTTTTACTTACCCAGGATTCCACAAACTGTATTATAATTTATAAAAAGTTTTAAGCTAGGGGATTAATGGAATTCTCAAAAGATAAATTTATGTGGTTTTTTATTTTTATAACGTGTAATGTCAAATTCATGTATGTAATCTATTTTACAAAACTTCTAAACTAATATTTACTTTTGGAATTCATTCCTTGTAATCATACTAATTTATTAAAATAATGCACTAGCTCCGGGATTTTGGGGTCAGGGCATTACAATAATAGAGTAAGAAGAAGAGATACAATGACAGAGAGGGAGAGAATATGAGTTAAATGGAAAGAGGTTTTTCTTATTTGGGATTTGGTGGGTCACCATCTCCATCCAGTGGTGGTTCAACTATAGATTGTGGGGATCTAATGGAACTCAATGTGGTTCTCAATTTGTGTGTCCTATAATATTGATTCTTTAACCAGTTTCCATTAACCTTGAATTTCTTTTTGGGATAGGGGTCTTGAAATTTCACTCCACTAAATGTGAAAAAATTAGTAATAATAAAAGGAACTTACCATCGAGAATTAAGTTTACCTGGGTGAAGCTGAAATTGAGAATTCAAGAGAATTACCTTTTCAATTACATGAATTACCTTTCACATGATTTGTTGGTCATGTAGTGACTTAGAATTTTCTTTGTTGAGATTAGAGTTCTCATAGTAAACTATTCTAATATTATATAGTCCATTTAATAGTAACAATTTCTCTTCACTAGATTTTTTACAATCAAAACTAAAAGTTTTTACATATAAAAATGACTTATGATGGATTTCAACTAGTAAATGACATGATTTAAGAAAAACTATCCTAAATGGAGACATCCCAATGGGTGTTTTATAAGAAGTTCTATAATCCCAAATCACTTCACCATGTCTTTCAGGACAGTATTTTATGGGGGGTTTTACAATTCTATCAAGCACTCTCTTCACTTCTCTATTAGAAATTTCAGCCATTACATTTATTTGGGTATGATATTCAGTTTAAGTTTTATGTAAAACCCCTTTCTTTTTCAATAGATATTCCATGGACCAATTACCGAAATAAGTTCCTAAGTCTCTAATCATGGCACAAGGTGTTCCAAATCAGTGTAAAATTTTTGTTTTCAGGAACTCACTAACAGTATGTGTACCATACCTTCTAGTGGGTTTGGACTCAACCCATCTAGAAACATAATCCACAACAAGAATAGTACATGATAATCCATTGAAAGAGGTAAATGGTCTCCTAAAATCGATGACCCAAACATTGAATATCTAATCGAAAATTAAAGGCTTTTGGGGAATTTCATTTATTTTGGAAAATGTGCCAATCTTTTGGTTGGTGGGACATGACTTACAGAAATCATGTGATCCATTGAAGAGTGAAGTCCAAATAACCTAGAGTCTAGGACCATTTAGGTGGACCTTTTTGGACCAAAGTGGGCACCACCAGGCATTGAGTGAAAAACTTCCAAGGAGTAATGTTCATCTTCATCGACACAACTCTAAATTACCATGTCATCCCCAGTTTCCCAAAGTCTATATCTTCCCAAAAATAGAATTTTGAATCACTTTTCATCTTCACTTTTTGTTATTTTGAAAATATTTCTGCAAAAACACTTGAAAACATGTAACTTAAAATTGAAACATACCATAATATCTTTAGAGTTATATATGAAAGGTTCTCTATAGGTAATTCAGGATCAATGATTTTGAATGAGAAGGATTTGAAATTATACTCAAGTGATCTTCCATAGGGTTTTATTTTCATTGTTTATCTTTGATTTCAAGGTCAAACACTTGGATAATTAGGATCCATCTTATTAGCCTTGGTTTGGAATAACATTTTTTGAGTAAGAAATTTCTAGTAGAATGGTCTATGATGATGATGGTTTTGGAACCAAAGAGATAGGACTGGAATTTATCTAAAGAAAAAACCAATAATATAAGTTCCTTTCTAGTCACTGGGTAGTGAAATTTAGTTTCATCCAATGTTTTGAGGCATAATATATGAAATGAAGAATTTCTTCTCTTCTTTGTCCATGAAAAACCCCAATGGACCAATCAAAATCACTACACATCAAATTTATGGGTAAAGACCAATCAGGGGGTTGGATTATCAAGCAAGATGAAAGAATATTTTTGAGTTCAATGAAGGATATCTTAAAAGCATCATCAAAATGGATGTGAGTATCATTTTTTCATAGTCGAGTGATTGAGAGAGAAATAACACTAATGTTATGGATGAATCAATGATAGAAATCATTATGAACAATGAATGGGTAGATTTGTCAAATTGTTGTGGTTTTAGGAATTTATTGGATCACCTAAATTTTGGCAGGATTGACATGAATACCATCTTTTAAATATATATTTCCTAGAAAAATCACATTAGTAACCATGAAGTGAAATTTTTAATAATTCAGCACAAGGATGTTTTTGACACACTTTTGTAAGACCAAAGAGTGTGAGTTCAAGTATGATTCAAATGACTCCTCATAAATGGTAATGTAATCCATGAATACCTTAATGAAATGAACATCGAATTTAGAAAAGATACTCATCATGCACCTTTGAAATGTTTCAAGAGAATTAAAGTGGCCAAAATTCATTCTCTTATTTGAATATGTTCCAAAGGGTCGTGTGAATGTAGTATTTTCTTGGTCGTCTGGTGAAAATGGTTTTTTGAAGTAGTCAGTGTATCCATCAAGAAAGAAATAACATGACTTTAAGGGTAATCATTCTTGAATTTGATCAAGGAATAGAAGTGGGTAGTGATATTTTTGTATTTTGACATTTAATTTTTGATAGTATATGCACACACGCCACTTGTTTTTTCACTTGAGTTATGAAAACTACTCCATTTTTATTTTTGACAATAGTTATCCAACCCTACATAGGTTCCACTTGAACTGGACTAGCCAATTCACTATCAAAAATTTGGTAGAGAATACCAACTTAGAGAATCTTGGTAATCCCTTCCCTAACTACTGTATGCATAAGTGGATTGAGTCACCTTTTGGGCTGTCTAATTAGTTTGGTATATTCCTCAAGAAGGACGCGATGCATGAAGAGAGTAGGGTTGATTCAAATTATTTCATCTAGGTTCTAACCTAAGGAATATTTTTTCTTATAACACCCCAAAAAGTTTGGAGCCCTCACTTTCTATAAGTGTGGTGGAGGAAATGAAATGATAAGAGAGATCATGAAAAAGGAATTCATATTTCAGGTGTGAAGGAAGTGGTTTCACATCCATATCATCTTTTATTTGTGGACCACAAAACTTAGGATCACGAGAATGGATTTGAATTTCTTCTAATTCATTTACATTAATACTATCTAAGGTGGAGTATTAGAGATCAGAGTTGAGATAGGATTCAAGAGAATTTTCAGGATCCTCTATATTGTTGGAGTCTTTTAATTAGAGGCCAAAATCAACTTTCCCATTTATAAATTGGTTAATCATAGTGAAAATTTAATGATCTCCACTCTCATTATAACATGATGAACATGATATAATAGGTTTAAGATGACACTCAAAAGTTTCTTTAAAAGAATGGATTGAGAATGCAGAGTGATCCTTAGAATGGTATCAAATGTATTGATATATGTTGAACTTGACTAGTTTTTCACGGAATTCCATGTATATGATTCTCACATGGACATCAATATTAGTTCTAGCTAGCAAGAGGAATGGACTTCATATAATTTGGGGAGATCGAGAAGGGTTTGTATCACCTTCAATGTCAATGACATAGAAAAATATTGGAAGGATATGATCATTAACTCAGACAAGGACATCCTAAATTATTCCCTTAGAACTAGATGTGCTTTGATTCACTAACTGGAAGATAAAATTTTTTGGGTTAAATCGACTTAGACAACATTTAGAGAAGATGGATTTGGGAATTATATTTAACAAGTCTCCTTGGTCTATGAGTGCATCTAAAAAGTTGTAACTCCCTATTTGAAATGAAATAGTAAATGTCCATGGGTCTTTACACTTGATGGGTATGGAATGTTGGGTTGAAACATTATCAATGGTCTAAATTTGTCTCTTTTGGGGTGAAAAAATCCATATGAAACTTTTAATACATAGGATTTGTTTGACGGAATCTAAGAGGGGAATGTTTACTTTAATATGTATAAACATTTCGAGCATTTTAGGATCCTGTTGAAAGGAAATCATTGGATTTCATATGGCTTGTGGAAAAGATATTGAGATTCTTAAAGGAATATAAGGATGTGAGGGAGTGGATTTGTGTTCTTTTTTTAAGGTTTATTTTCTTTTTATTTTCTAGGTTAATATTTAAAGTGGAGTTCAAAGATCCATTATGAGGCTTGAAAATCTTTTTTCCCGATCTAAGTGAAATTACACTTACATTACCCTTTGGGGTTGGGTAGTGGTTGAGCTAAAAGTTGGGGAGAATTTTATGGTTTCAACAAGCTATGGTGGGTTTCATATTAACCAATTTTGGGTGTCAATATTTTTAAATCTAGAACAGGTGAAATAGGAAATATCATCCCTAGTTCATTCCAATGGTTTTTTGGATGAAGAGGCATGTACTGTACTTTGATTAAATTGATTTTGTTTCTTGGGAAAGTTATTATATTTGGTTGGGAATTGGGAAAGATCATTAGGATAATGGAATCTAGTAGGAGAAAGATCAGGATAGATCCTTTGAGGATTAGGAACAAAAGGATAAGGTGTTTGGACCTTACCACCACATTGAACTTATTGGAATTAGTTTGGATTTGGAGGAGGTAACTAAAGGGGATGAGAAATGGGATTACCGTACCTCAATCATAGATTAAAGAATGAAGATAAGGTCTTAGAGTGAGATTTGTTGAAGTTTATAATGAGGTGACCTGATTATTGAGGGTCAGTGTTACAATAATAATATATATTACTGAGATCCATTGTACTATAAGAATCCAATTGATTATCCTGAAGATTTGGGCATCTATCAGTTGGATGAGATACATATTCCATTGTTTTTTATTATTATAGAGAACATAGATTGGGGATAATATGAGGTTAGGGATTTGATAGACACAACTAGTTGTCTCACAAGACCAGTAAGTTCACTCGGTCACTCAATAATATTATTGGTCTACATGTATTGATACTATTTGTCTTGTATGACGTGATCATATTCTTGAGTATGGAATTATTGCAGGTTTGTATTCATGTTTCCTATAATATCTCATGCATCTGCTGCAGTGTTTTCAATTAGAGAACCATAACTGGGGACATCAATTATATTTCTATCCATAACCAATAACCCCTCATAAAAGTATTAGATCAAAATATGGTCAAGGTTTTGGTGATGGGGGCATGTTTCCGTGATCTTTTTGAACCTCTACCAGTACTAATGTAGTGATTCAGTGGGGAATTGATGGATACCACTAATTTCCTTTCAGATAAATATAGTATGAGAAGAAGGAAATAATTTCTCTATGAAGATTCACTTCATGTAAATCCATGAGTTAATGGAATCATGAGGGTGGTAGTAGAGATATGACTTTTTGGAGTCATCTAGGGAGAAATGGAATGCTAAAATATTGATTTATTCTTCAAAAACCCCTTGAGGCTTCATGGTAGAGCATGTAACATAGAACTCTAAAAGAGTCACTTCATATAATTCTAATAGTTAATGGAAACAAGAAGGAGGTAGTAGAGATATGACTTGTTGGAGTCATCTAAGGAGGAAAGGAACACTAAAATATTGATTTATTCTTTAGAAACCCCTTGAGGCTTCATGGAAGTGGACATAACATGGAAATATTTGAGGTGAAGACGTGGATCCTCACCGGCTAGCCCATGGAAATGAGGTAGAATATGAATCAAACCCGACTTGAGTTCGTAATCAGCAAATTTGTTTTGATATTGAATACCTAGGGATTTTAAATTCATATTAGGGGTATAGAGTTCTTTAAGGTTATGTTACATAGTATTGGACATATCTATTTCAATTGGTTTGATAATGACTAGATCTTTAGTGATCTGATAATACATAATGTTCATCATAATATGGAAAATTGATCAATCTATTTGAGATGAAAATAGATTTAAGGTATTGTTTGGGAGTCTAGAGTTCATTTAGATATGTTTTGAAGGATAATGAAGGTGGGGTGTTCTTTGAGAGTTTTTCAAAAAAAAATGGTTTTTTTACAAAAAATCAAAAATACAAAGAAATTAATACACAGTCCCCTAAAATGATGACATTTTAAGTGCATCCAATTGTCAAGTATCAACTTTTCAAGGTTTTAATGCTCTGCAAATGTGAATAAAGACACTATGGATATATCCTCTATGATGGAACTTTTTTTATTGTTGATTGTATATGTGATTTTTTATTTAAATAAACTGTTTTTTCAATTATTAATTTAAATGATTTATGGATTATGGTTGATTTGAAAATTTAATAAATATTTATTTGAGTTCATTATTTTGGATTTTAATCTTATGATAGCCTTGATCTTTTCTTTATACTGCATTAAATTAAAACACACATCACAAGATTATTAAGATCAAAATTATAAATTGTTGAGGCATTAGTCCATGCCTTAACTTAACATGGAGTTTGAATATAAATCATAACTTGTTAATGATAGAGTATTTATGGTTCCAATAATCCATGTAATCCATGTGTTAAACAAAATTTGTCATTAATGCAAGACATTTTAAGTTCAATAAACATAATGTTAACCTTAGTAATACTCAACAAGAAAAAGCTCTAAATCTCTTAATATCCCCAAATTATGAATCCCATTAATAAATTATTTAATAATTCATTGATATGGTTGTCAATATTGTTAAAATTATTATGTTTATGGATTAAAACTAAAAAAATAATGTGATAAGAATAGAGTGTCACACCAGACACACACACGAAATGCGAAGAGAGGTAAAAACCCACTTTCGATTGAATGATAAAGTGAGAAAAGTGAAGAAATTTTCTACTTCATTTAAAATATTTTAAAACTATGATCATGATATAATAGAATTTGTATTAGTATGATATATAATAAATAATAATCATTAATTAAAAAAATCTCAATACAATCACTCACGAGATTAAAAATGAAGAAGAACCCAAAAGTAAATGAAAAAAGTGAGGATGGGGGGTATCTCAAGTTAAAAATTGTGTTTTGAAGGTCCTCCTAGGACATTGGAATGTTTTTGTTCATTAAAACGTATCCTCTTATATTACTAAAAACCATATTCTTGAAAGGAGATGAGGGGGATGTATTTGTATCCCAAGGAGTCAGACTATTTTCATTCCAAACCTACCCCTCCACTTGGTTCTATGATTAGACTATCTAGAAGATAAAATATTGAGATATGTTATTCTTAAAATTTTAATATATGTTTTTTCTTCCTACTACGAATATTTTGAGGAAATTATATTTTTATATCCAATGTTTGGGCTCTCTTACTAAATAATGTGCAGTTGTTCATTTTTATCAACACTTTTTAATAGGATGAGATGTGAATGGATTTTTGAAGAGAAATATTCCATAAAATCATAACCACATATTCTAAAAAGTAGTCCACCATTATCGTTTATTTTCTACTAAAAAATTTCAGATCAATTTTATTTTTATATCCTAATAAATGTCAAGTATTTTGTGAGTATTTTAATTCCCATATAGAATATTGGGCTTGACTTCAATGCTTCACTTGGGCCCCTATTGGTGGATTTGGGCCTTGAACGTTATATCCATGATGAGTTGTATTGTTTCATTACTTTTGTGGGAGATTGAAAGAATTTGGACTTTTTTATTTATCCCATAAATTCAATCTTCATGGTTGGTCTAGTTTCATCACAGATTCTTTGGACTTTATTTAGTGGCCCATATGACCTTTCAAATGGCGGAATTGGAAAAACATTCTTTCAAATTATATGCTGGAAATTGAATATGGAACACTAAAAATAGTAATAATACAATTTAATTATGTTTTGTGATAGGTATAATGAAAATATTAAAAGGACTGTACTGGATTAATTTAAATAATGCTCTAAAATTAATTTTGTAGTAAAACATGGGTATTTCACACTAATTATGCACTTTTACCTAAAATTTAATAAAGGTAATAGAAAAAAGTTATGAATAAATTAATAGCATAAGTTATTACAAATCCCTATATGCTAATATATGTATACGCCTAAAATTTTAGGTTATTGTTGGATAAGGAAACATGTTGTGAAATAAGATAGCTAAAGAAATGGAAAAGAATGTGAGAACCATTCAAAATCATATTAAGGAAGAACAAAGTCGAAAAAAAATTTATACTGATAACATTCAGTGTGATGTAGAATTTTAATTTTATGAGAATGTGTTTTTTCAAATCTATCCCTATAATAAGGTTATGTTGTTCGAGGAGAAAGGGATAATTACCCCTAGTTATATCTATCCTTTTGAGATTATTGATTATATCAGAAGGATTTCCCATCGCTTGGAACATTCTACAAACCCATCTCAAGTCCCTGATGCTTTCCATGTATCTCTCCTAAAGATGTATATATCTGACCCTTAAAATTTACCGAACAAACATGTCATACTAATGGAGATGGATCTTTATTACAAGTAACAACAAGGTGAAATGGTGGATCATATAGAAGATGTTCTTAAAAAACTATTACCTAGTAAAAGTTTTTTAAAGAAATCAATGTTCAAATGAATTTATGTGAGAAATTTAGAATATCATGAGGCATACATTTCCTCAATTTTTTTATATTAGAATGAAAAATTCTGTGGGTGAAATTCATTTTAAGGGCGTAGAATGTAACACACCATTTTTTTATGAACATTTTTAAAAAATAAATATATTTTATTTGATTTATTTCAATGAAATATACAGTATGTAAATAATTATTTATATACTACACCAAGTTAACCTTGTACTATATGCAACACATACTTGGTAAGTGTTACAGGCAATACCAAGTTTCTACCAAGGAACATTTTATTATTATAGTTATTTATCTGATATTATTATAACATAGCCATTAAACATAGATATTTTAATAGTAATAAAAAAATTGAAATATTATTTATAATTATTTTATATAAAAAAACATATTTATATTAAAACATGTAACATTGGTAAGGTCTTTATACGATACAAATGGTATTTTCTAAAATGAACTCCATTTTTTGTCTTGATGTGAATAATAATAAAATTAAATTTTGACACTATTATAAATTTAATTTGATAAAATAAAAATAACTTTTTAATTCATAATGTTAAAATTATCTTAGGGTAAATTTTAGGGATTTTTCTGGAAAAAATTATTTTTTGATGAATAATAAAAAATACTTGATTTTAAATCCAAAATGAATTTTCATCACTTTTATCTATAAAATTAAATTAAATTTTAAATTTTTTAATAAGGAATTTTATTAGAAATATTAATCAAATTATGTTCATTGGGGGAAAATTAACAATGAAAATGGATATCAATATATTCAATACTTTTGAACATTTTTGTTAAAAAAATCTGTTGTCATGACAAGTCAGCATGATTAGTTTTAAATTAGTTTCTCAAAATTATTTTATTGGAATATGGAAAAATATATTAAATATCTATAATCAGAATAATTTATAATATCCAATAGGATATACTTATTTTTTATGAAAAATATTAGAAAAATTGATTAAAAATAATTATAAGGAATATGAGAAAAATTAGCATAACAAATGACTAAACATTAAAATTAATTCTCAAAACGTATAGGAAACTTTTAAAAAAGAAATTGGGTTTTCATATTTCTATCATATAATAATTTTACTCTAATTCAAGTAATTATTGGATCCACTTTTCATATGAAAAATATGGGTGGAATTCTCTTTTCAAAAATTGCCAAGAATGCCACTCTTCCTCGACTATAAAAAGGAACTCAAGTCTCCCACTTGTTAACACCACTAATGACCTTTGAATTGCCCAAAATATGATGAAATAATCTACCAAAATAATTCCCTTAATTTTTAAAGCCTCAAATTGGGGATAAATCCAACCAAGGTATCCCTTTTGTGCAAAGCAAAAGGAGTTTCCAAAAGAAGAGGTAACATCCTTCCTCGAGCACCATTATTTTATCTTCATTATCCACCACATAAATTATTATTATACCATGATTATATAATATAACCCATATCCAAAATATATAGTGATTTTTTATTCAACTATTTAATATTAACTTACACACACTACCATCTAATGTGTAATGAACTTACCACTCATCTTTACATCAAACTACAACCTTATGAAATGATAGTGTTCGCTTTAATTTTACAACCTATCATGGTTGGGAGTTAGGATTAAAAACATATTTTATATTTTATATTTTATATTTGTGATTTATTTATGATTATATAATTATTATATAACACATAACATCATGCTTACTCTTTTTTTGGCACAATAATTTTGTTTCGGGAAGTGTGGATTATCGTCTCCTCAAATCCATGTGATTCATTCACACCTTACATGGAATGTATTAAAGAATATTTTAGTGAAAATATATGATATATATGAAATAATAATTTTACATTTATTATAATATATATGTACACACACATATATATTTCATTTAATTTATATTTTTCATTAGGATAATTAAATAGAAACATCAATCATGCATACGTACGACCTACTATGTCCATAAACAGTGTATTCCATTTCATATATCTATATTTCATAGATTATTATAAATACATATATACTGACTATTAATGATATTTATTTCATTTTTTTAAATTTGGAAGTCATGATATAAATATGAGGTCCCAAAATATAACAAATTAACACACATACGAAAAAATAAAGAAGATTTTACCTGAAATGAAACTTTAACATTGAGGTGTTAATAAGTGGGTGATATAAATCCATATAAGTCATTATATATAATAATATGGTTCTATTTAATATTAATAACAAACTAATATTTATGATATAATAGGTTTGAATGAGTACGAAGAGAGTCAAGACATAAGGTAAGTGGATTTATAGTATCACTTTTATTTTATTGATATTTATTCCTTATTCACCACCAACATATTTTTTGTGGTGTATATCAAAACCCATGAATATATTTTATCATTATTATAATAAAAAATATGTTTATTTATATATCCATTTCCTGATATCCCTTTCATGGGGTTTATATTACCAAATTAGTAAATTAGTTTGGTCTCAATTTTCCTTCTTTGAGACACATGCCATTAATTTCAAAAACCAAGTTTTCCAAATTTATTTTAAAAATGTTTTTAGAGATGATATTTTATGATCAGTTTCAATGAAATAAGATTTTAATTTTTTATGGTTTTCAAGTAATTATTTATATGATTTCAAAGTTTTTTTAAATAAATGGCTTTGAAAACATTTTCATTATTTAATTATATATTCTCATATTTATTTATATAGAAATGTATTTTCAAAAAAGTTTTTATGTTTTAGAATGAATTTTTCAAATAAAAAAAAAATTCCTCAAGAAATGTGTTTAAAAGTAATTTAAAAATTAAATTCCATGTATGATGACATTTTGTTTTTGTTAATTATTCCTTTATGGGAAAATGATCTAAATACTACATTCATGTTCATCGTAGAATGGTTTATGTTTTGATAGAAGGATTTTTATGAAACATGTCTATACTTCACATGTCACATTTTTATGAAACATATTTCTTCTTAATGGGATATATGTTCATGAAACCCAATTATCTTCAGGGGTTTTGATTTTGATGAAATGATTTTGAAACTTATGTATTTTTCCAATTTTTAAGATATGGTGACATGTTTATGACACCCGTTTCATTTAATGGGTTATGATATAACTATTTTTGATATTATTGAAAATGTATGTATTATTTCATTATAAGATGTGCGATACCTTCATCTCCCTCCAATGAATTTGGAAAATAGTTATATCTCATGAGGTAATGATGGTATTCATGTTAACAAGATTAATACACTGTGGAATATGGGGAAACACAATCCACTATGAGTTTATGGGTAAACCTAATCCACTATGGGAACATAGGGAAACCTTGATCTACTATGGGAATATGGGGAAAACCAACCCACTATAAGAATATGGTGAAAAATGATCGACTATGGGATGATGGGGAAAAAATATCCATTTAAAGGAAACAACTTCAAACGAGGATGGTGTTGTGTTCCTCCCTGTGGGTGAATCCCCAATGATGTGCCTAGAAAAATTCTAGAAATACTTCTTGACTTATAAATAATGTTGTTACATGTTAATGTGTATGCCAGAATTACATGTATTATTTCAATGTGGTACATTAATTTATTATGTAACAGATACCTTATGATTTATTTCTTATTATATACCAATATTTATTCCATGATTTAAATTTATGATCTTTTATATATATGGTATGATTTTATAATGTTATGATCACATTCTCATACACTTATTCTCATGTTTGTGCATACATATCTCCATTTTCTACCATTACTAAGAATCTAGGATCACCCAGTTTTATGTTTCCCTTCCATGTATATGAATTATATATTAATTATTATGTGTCTAACAAGTGCTATAGTATTGGAGATCATTTTGTGTGATAATGTATCTCACTCATATACCGCTGTTTACATTTCTAGGTTTCTAAAGGCACCAAACTAATACGGTCTTAGGTATTTTTGTGTGTAATGTTTTAAGTATTCTGAAAAAGTGAATTAATGTTAATGTATGAAATGTGAGGGTCACTAGAGAGATGATAGGTTCCTTGAAGAATATGGACCTCTATGGGGGGTTTTTGGACTTCATGGGAATATTTCCTAATAAAGATGATAGTGGATTAATGGTGTTTGGGTTTGAACCTTAGAGAGGATTCCCATGAATCCCATAGGGATAATAATAAAATCCCTTATAGTTTAGTATTTTATTGGGATTACACCTATAGAATAGTCCTAGTATATATCTAGATCATGTTAGTGACATGATAACCACGAATCTATAATACTACATGATTCATGATCGGTGTGAGAAACTAGAGTCAGTAAATGATCATCATGTCATATGGTTACATATGAGAGGGATGTACAAATGGATTGGAACCCCATCAGTTGAAATTTATTCCCCATCAACTCATCAAGTGTAGTTGGGATATTAAAGGAAATAAAGGTATGATATCCTACAAGAAATGGTAAGGGGTTACACTATTAGGGATTCCCATTGGATAAATTTTCTACTCATCTGCTAGTGGATGAGGGTGATGATATGGTGGGGTGGTAGGGGATTAATATTGGAATCTCTCATTCTATTCCTCCAGAATGACACTAAAATAATAACTAAGACATTCATATAAAATAATGGAAAAATAAATTCATAGATACTCTCGGATTCGGTTTATTTTTCTTGAAGCATTCTCTATTTGAATGAGTCTACTAGGATCAAGGAACCATCCACTACAACACCTAAGGATAAGTAATTTGTTACTATGGTAATTCGTGATTTAATGATTTTCAAGGACCATGTATATTAGAGAGGTTATGTGGGGGATGAATTTTACCACAATAATGAATGATCGAGGGAGGGGGGCATGCTGTTGTTTCCTATTCCTTAATCGTACACATCCAGAGGCCATGTCTGAGGTCTAGATTAGACCTACCTCAGATATGTGGTTGAGATAAAGGAGTTATCTATAATTTTTAGTGTGATTAGGACTTGGGATTAAATGTTACTTCTCCCAAGTGGTATTTGGGTGAATTTGAATGTAAAAACCCCTGTGATACTTCAGAGAAAAAGGATTTATTTCACCCAAGTGATAATTAGATAAAATGGAAAGTTAATCATACAAGTGAAAGTGAGAAATATTGAGAAGTACCTAATCCAAGTGATAATTGGGCCAGCTTAAGACTACCTAACCCAAGTGATAGTTTGGTGGAATGAATTTGGCTACTTGAGTGGAGAAAAAAAAAACGGGAGACAACACATGGGTGATGATTCTCTCAAATGAATAAGGGTCCCCTTATGTGAATTTGGAAAAGGTTTTTGCAAGTTTATAGATGGATGGTTTTCCTTCAAAAGGGGTTTTTATAGCTGGATTGAAGTGGTTCCTCAAAATGGTTATCAGTATTTAGACCTTCCAGAACCCGAATACCCTTTCTGAATCTTAATTACAAACTATTTTTAAGTTCTTTATGCAATATTAGGGGTTTGGAATCCTATATAAGAGATGTTGGCATGTATATCCAGAACTATTTCCTTTTATTACAAAAAATTCATATATGATGAGACCAATTTTACTATTTATAGAAAATAAGGGACCCTGGGTGAAGTGGAAAACATTCACATGTGGATCATAGAGGTGGAACATTCATCTTGGACTTGTGTGTGAATAATGGTCTCAAAAGGACTACTTGTGTATACTCTAATGGTTATAGGGGAAATATATTTCCTTTTATTTTTCCCTATTTGTTCTTCATGTCTTTTGAAATGTTTTATTTTAAAAATAAATGTCTCTCCTAAAACATTATCTTTAAAAATAATAATTGGATCCTAGTTATGGGTGTCTAAGTTAACATAAAAATTAATATTTTTAGTCAAAAATCAATGTATTTTGAAATAAAAATATGTGTTTTATTAAATTATAATAACATTTACAACAAAATTGTTTGTTACTATTAAAAAAATTACATTGAATTTGAAAAATAATCTTTTTTTTTGTTTCCAATACTAGATACATTTCAACATATCAAAATTAGATTTTTTAGATTTCTAAAAATTAAACTCATTAAGGATAGAATATTTTGGAATTGTCATCCACCTGCTGACTTTAACCATACCGAAGAATAATATATATAATTGATTTAAAATTCACATATAAATAAAAAACTAAGGCCCAAATTTATTAACACTACTTAAATAAAATAAAACCAAATAGAATAGAAAATTCAACTAATTTGGAGAATTTTATATTTATAGGATATGATATAAAACTCTAAAAATCTAATTTACATAACCCACTAACTTTATCTACTTAATTATTTATTTAAAATAATATAATACTCTTCAAATAAAATATCCAATATGTAATATTTAGAAATCTCAATGAGTTGCATGATATGAAACTTCTAGAAATGATGAAATGGCCATAAAAATAGAAAACGTTTTTTAATAAATGATTAAGATCTTTATGATGATAACTTTACATCTAACATTGAAGAGAATTTATCTATATATATGAGATTCAATTATATTTTATGAAATGGAGAATCCAAAATTTTTATTCCATAAGAGGAAAAAGTATATATGTGTTGCCATTTTTTATTGGTATACTATGATAAAATATATAATTGAGGGATTTGGAGCACAATGTATCCTTATTGGACTATTCATTATAAAACAAGTAATTATCACAAATGCATGGACATTTATTTTATAATGAAATTTTATCAAGGATCATTATGAAATAGCTAATAATATATCGCATACCATATATCAAAATGATTAATAAGACTACAAGAATGAAATAATAATCATATTAAAAACATATAACATTGAAGGTAAATGACATATCATAAAGTAATATAGAAAATTATGATAAAAAATTTTAATTTTAAAAATTTATTTTGAATCATTATTTGAAAATTCAACACCTAATTAACATTATTTATTGTTTCTATATATTATATATCAATCAATTCTTATTTTCCTAAATTTTCAATTACATATGATAATTTTTTCAGGATTTTGATCATATGGCATGAATTTTGTAGTAGAATGGAGTTATAATTACCCAACTACTCTCTGGATATTTTTGGTAAATGAAAAAATCATATTGATATATTTTTTTTTCTAAAGGGTATAAATGACTTATTGGTTATTTTTGTAAAATCTTGTATACTTTATGGGATGTGAAATTCAGAAGAAATTTGAAATTTGGAACTCATTAAGGGGTATTTTGATAAATGGTATTCAAATTAGAATTATTATGGTTAGAACATATCCAAAATATTTTTTTTTGGATGTGGTTTTTGGTCTTGGAGGTGTAAAAGAACTCATGTCAGAGGAAGGGTAAGGCTTTGTAAACTTGTTGAAATTATTCACTTATGCGAGGTCGTTCTATGAATCCCAAACCATGATATGATAAACTTATTCTAGGGTTGAATAATGACACATATGAGAGATTCATGACACGGTTGGTTTCTTGGATGTTTGAAAATTGCATGACTCTAATTAAATATTTCATTTTGTGAAGGACATGTCAGAGAACAATTATGAATCTTAATAAGTGTTTGAGGAAACATATAATTTTGTTGTATTACTTTCATGGAAAATATTGAGTCATTATAGGATCTAGGATAGCCATTCCATGATGGTGTTCGGTTGAGTATTTATCACATTGCATGGGGTCATCACACTATGACCATTAGAGGAATGGGTGTTGGACCTTCTGATTAGAAAATGTTCATGCCAAGAACCCCCATGGATATGCTATGACTAAGATTCGACCTGATATTATTTTTTAAAAAAAATTATTGAACCATAATTTAATGGAAACCCTCTAATTATTTATCGAACAGATCTATGTAAGGAGGGCCATTAGGTCATATCTTTCAACTTCTTCACCTATCTCAATCCACCTAGTTCTACAAAATTTTTATAGATATTTTATAATTATTTAATTTTTTTATTTTCCCCTTCCTCTAATTATTTCTCCATCAACCTCCTCTAATTCTCATGGGATTTAGAGAGCATTTTAGTGCTAATTCCACTAGAGCATTGTGTAATCTGTTGAGGATTATGGTGATTTTTCTCATTTTGGTTAAAGGGAGTCCTCAAACGATGATCATATTGTATTTTATGTTTCATAGGTAAGTTTACTAATGAAAATATAATAATTTTTATGATTAAATAGGATTTAATTCTATTTTATTCTGGGTAATTAAATTAGGCCTTTTGTGTGGTTTAGGTCTAGGTGCATGTTAGGGAAAAATTAACCCTGTTACTCAAGGTTTTGTTGAGTAGAGGTGGCTCAGTGGGATTTTATAATTTTTTTTATCATAAACTAAATTTGATAATTGAAATATAATTTATTATAATTAATTAAATTGGTTATTATGGCCTGAAATAGGGCCACTTGTGGATGGAATGTGGCAAGTTTCACTTGAATGCACATAGAGAATTGTGGCTAACATATGACTAAAGGAAAGGTTTCATATAAAGTAGTAGTTCCCCAAAATAACCCTTTAATAAATTATTTTTTATTATATTAATGTGGTATAAGGTATCTCCCCTTAGGTGATTTAACATATATTTAAAATTATATATTTATTTAATCCCCGGTGAAATTAATAAATTTTCATTTTCTATAATGGAAACTTAAACCCTTACTTGATGCCTTCATAAACAATGGTCAAGAGATTTATTAGAACTAAATATTATATACTCTACTTGGAAACCATAGCGGAATAAATTAAACTTAATGAATATTGTTAGTTTTTTTAGATAAGTTCCTTTTCTCCCAAATCATTAACCAACTTGAGACATCCATCCATCAAATACCCAATTCATTATACGAAATACGTAAAGCAAATTCCCAATCACCTTGGGCTAGTTCATATAAATTGTTTCAGGGAACACCCTATAACTATTTGGAATGTATTTGAGTAGTATCGAGATCAAGATCATAATCATAAATTTAGAGGTAGGTGTATGGATGGTCCTTTAAAGATCTTTTTCATTTGAAAACTCTTGTTTCAAAGTGTTGTGGGGTTTGAATTTTTTGGATACAAATTTTTGTTTTCTCTACTATTGGTTGGGGTTTATGATACATATTCAGATTATATGAGTTTCCTTGTGCGTGTAATTAGTTTTTATGGATGATAATGAATAGTTTATCAAGGCAGTCAGGTTATCTTCCTTAGCTGGATAAACTGTCCATTGGCCAAATGCACGATCATAAAGAAGTTATGTGAATAATTTCATGACTGGTCCATATCCCATCAAACCATGTGGCCATGTAATGCATGATTGATTCTATATCCCATTTTGTTATATTTTAAAATAATCTTAAAGAATAATTTTTAATAGATAATGAGACTGCGTGGTTATTATAATATATTGATTATGTGTAATAGATTTTGTATGAAAATTTTTATCTGACACCCTTATGTGATTATTATGAAAAATTGTAGTTTTTTGTGCAAAATTATGATTTTTAAGAGACGTGTTTTTTGGTTTTAATGTGATATTTTGGGGATTGTTCATAATACCAAATTAGATATCATGGATAATTGGTTTTGGGATGGAATTGTGTTGATAGCTTTGAAATATTTTAAAAAGTTTCTAATGTGTTTCACTTTGGAAAACAATGATGTATAATTTCATAGGTGAAATTTAAAAAAGATTTCTTTTTAAAAATTGTATGTTTTGAAATTTTTTGATTATAATATATTCCATGGAATACTTTTCAAAATTGGATTTTTATAATGATTTAGAATAAAAAAAGGGTGGTTTATTGTGAAATTTTTCAAAGGGTTTTGTTGTTATAGATCACATTTAAAAAGATGTTTTGGAAAGGGTACTAGATTAATTAAAAGGTGATGATTTTAGATGATTCAGATTTTTGAAATGGTTTCCATCCAAAACTTTTAACTATGATTAAATTTTTTAAAGATTTTTTGTTTCATGGAATGTGTTATTTTATTAAACAAGGATTTTGGAATTGTGTTTGTTTTGATATATATCTATGATGTGTGAATTGATTTTGGGAAATATGATATATCTTTTTTTTATGACCATATTATATTCTTTTCATAAATGAATTATTGGTAGATAAAAAAATTCCCTTTATTCCCAGGTGTATCCACCTTAGTTGTTGGCTCTACCAATACTCTAATTGGAGTTCTCAACTTGATATCTTTTATGTTCTATGGAATAATATATTAATATTATCCTCAAGTATTTAGTAATCTAGTATTTATTTAAGAGATGGTTTTTTAGTCAGGATTGAAAATCACTGTTGGTTTGATATGTTATTTAGATCTTTTTGTAGTTCATCTGGTGAATAGTTTCTGGGGAATTAATTAATTTTACTTGAGTGTTTTTTTGGGGAGATTTATTTTTGTGATGTATCAAGGAATTATTTTTTTATCTCTTATATTCAGTTTTGAATTATGGATCTGTGTTAAATACGTCAAAATTTTGTGAATGGTATTGATTTATTGGATTTTTTTGAAATCCTTTCTATTTCATATTTAATTTTATCAGGACCAGATTTTTTTCTGATGTTATGACCATTTTATGTTAGGTTTTTATCATGTTTATAATTTTTGACCCTTGGGTTGGTGTAGGAAAACTATGACCCATGTAATATTTGATCTTTTGAGAACATAATTATGCATGGTTTGTGGGGTTTACTATATTGTTGTCATATGCCTATGATATATTATTCTTTAATTTTACATCAGAGGAGTTTTCTATGATTTTTGATCATTATGGTTTTATTTATTTATTATTTCCATTGGTATTCATTATACTTTGGTGTTAAATCAAGTTTTTTAGTGAATTTTTGTGATTTATAGAATTAAATATTTTTCGGGAAGTTCTTAGAGATTTAATTTTTTGTTGTTGGTGCATGGGTTTGGTAGTGTGTATCTCTTATTTTACCATTTTAGACAAATTAAAAATTTTAGGGAGACCTTTTATAGACCTCCATTTCATCTTTGTCTCATTTTCTTTATGACCATAGTTGTATTGTGTTTGGATAGGTAAAGTTATATTTGTATATATTGTTAATTTTTTTAAAGGATCTGGTTGTGTTCGGTGGAATTATCCCTTAGTTTCTTTAAAGATTTTTTTCCATAAAACTCAACTTCTTCCCTATGGGTTTATTTAGAATTGTTTTGGGTTAAATAATTTTCTATTATGATCTTTACTAGGGAATAAATTCTCATAATGAGAAATTTTTCGGACCCCATGCAACTTTTACAATTTATATTTCATACAATTTTGTGTTATATAAACTCTTTGAAGTCTAGATCATTTACATTGGGTTTCAAGTGGTTTAAGAGATCCAAAGAAGATTTGTTTCTAGTGTAGATGTTATCATAGTTTGTTAGTAAAGGTTAGTCCATTTTTGGATACGGGGTTTCCACGAGAGAAACGTTCAGCACCACCATGGCATGGTGAAATTTATGATTAGTCCATAGGGGAGACTATCTAAAATAGAAATTAAAAATCTTTATAAAGAGATGATATTGGTATATGTTCTTAGGGGACACTTAGGTAGGCAAAATGACATAGTTAAAGACATTGTGAAGTCAATGGTCCCCTTTATGAGATAAATTTTCTTGAGTTTCAAAAATTTCACCCATTTCAGTTAAGGGACATTGGGCCCCATTTTTCTATTATTTTTTATTTTACAAAGCTTAGTAATTTAAGAGGTAGTCACTAACTTATTAATATCTTATATTAAATCTGTAATCATATATATGTCTTATGATTTCTTTAGTTAAATTCCTTAGTTTCTCTTGTTCATTACATTCCAAGCCTATATCTATCTTTTATCTTTTTCCATTCCCCCATGAACCCTATGGATACCAGGATTCAATTTTAGGGATTATGGGGTTTTATTCATCGATGTTTTTTTATTAAGAATTGGTTAAGGTACCTTTATGATTATTGGAGCACTCACCATCAAAGGAGATGAATTCCAAATTTATTTCCATTGAACCGAGGTAGTTGCCTTTTGTGCATTTTCATAAATTGGTCTAAAAATTTATAAAAAATATTTTAAATGCTTTATTCATTGAATTAAATTTTTAGATGATTTTTATAATGATTTTTATAAACCTTTGGATGTAATTATCAATTTTTAGGATAGTATTACTTGTCATTTTATGTTTTACTTGAAATGCATAGTATTAAATTTTTTTTAATGGTTTGTGTAAAGTAAAATAAGGTGTCCAAAAACTATTATTAATCTAATTGGGTCATAAGGGAAATTTGAAAGTAATATTTTAGAACATTGGGATTTTATTAGAAAAAATTTGTTGAAACATTAAAAAAAACATCATATGGTTTCGATGATTTTCCATTAGAAAATTATTTGAAATTGAAATATGTGGTTGGGATTTAAAGATAAATTTGAAATGAGATTTTATACAACCAATTAATACATTTATTTTTTAGTCTATTTTTACTGAAGGATCAGTAGCCACAAAGATTTTATTTTTTATATTGCTTGTAACGTGTGATCCCCACATGATCCCCTTTTTAATGTGAGACCTTATAGGGGTGTCAATGTTATTTACATTAGAATAATTATTTGTTGGGGATGTGTTGTATATTTCATGTTATATGGGTTCTATGAAATCTATGTGAGGGATGAGTGACCCTTACAATCTTGTCTTATTTAGATTTACTAGATCCTATATAGTATGAAAATATATAGGGGAGTTCCATCGGTGTTACTAGTATATAGAATCTGATTTGTTATAGACTAAGGAACACATCTATAGTTCAATAAATGGTTCCATCCAAAGTTCATCTTGTGTCTCCCCATGATATTTTTGGGAATTTCAAATCTTTACTATACTATTATCTTAGATAAAATCCTCTTTATTTTGTGTTCCTTATCAAACTTTTAATGATGAAATATTGTTTCATATACTCATCTTTATAACATGATGTGCTAGTGTTTTATTTATGCTAATAATTTGGTTTTAGTAATTTAAATTATTTTGATATTTTCTGAGAATGTATTTGTGTGGATATTTTCTAGAAATGTTTTGAAAAGTTAATTTTGAATAAAAGTCATCTTAGGAAAAAAATTGGTCTGAAGTGTTCTTTATAATTTTAAAAAAGAAAAATAATACTTTATTCATGTTTTTCTGAATGTGTTGTTGACCGTGAAAATGAAATTTCAAAACAATTATTTCACACATTAATTAGTATTAGCATTTAATGAAATTGATCATATACAAATACTCACAAATCCTCATGTGATTAATTACTAGGATAAGTTTTTATCACACCCTATATATACCACTTGGTGTATGTAGTTGTTATGATATTATTCTTAGTTTTATGGCTTTAAACTTCATCTTCTAGTTCAGGTTTGGGAGGAGTGTAGGCTCAGAATGTTGAAAGTGTCCAAGGGACACATGGAGACTAACTATACTGGTTTAATTTGGGTTTGTATTGTGTTTTATAATAGAATATTTATGTTTTGGAAAATAAACATATCTTGTTTAGCTTGGTCTATTGATTTATATATTAGCATATATTGATTATTATTACGATTATATATAAGATGTGTCTTGTCTTTTATATTCATTTATTCTGTAAATATAATTTTATTTTTTCAAATTACGAAAATTATATATTTTATTATTGATATATTTTTTGTTTTTAAGGGTGACCCTTCCCCACTCGTTATTTTCTAAAGAACTAGAACTAATTTCTAATCCAAAATTATTAGGAAGAAACCTCATGTACGACACAAGCTGATTTGAGGGTATGTTGTATTTAATTTTTGGGTTGTTTGATGACATCCCATGAGTTGGGAGATGTAATGGAATATGTTTGGTCAACCTTTGGGGACACCTTAGAAGCTAGGGATAAATAAAATGATATTTATGATAACATAGAGATTTGTTCCGGATGATTAGAGTATAGGATGAGTGTTCATACCCCACTATTATGTGAGAATCAAAATGTGTATAACCATTGAAGATTTATGATAGGTTGGGTGGGAAGTCCAACCCATAACGGATTGGGAAGTGATATAGGATTTAGGAAATTATTCTATAGTTATTATAGCATGTTTCACCTTAAGAGGACAGTGAGGATGATGTATGTTTTTAGGTAACTCACTCATAATGATGAGTTTGTTCGAGTGAGGTGAGATTGAAATTGAGGAACCCATGTAGGGTATAGGATTTATGGTGTGAAATTGGGAACCACATGGGGTTCCCATTATTCGTTTCACCCCAGATATAGTTATTGATGGGAGGAAGACTATGTTTATCTTAGTTTCACCACATGACCTGAGATTCGATGGTGTGGGGTCATTGTGTTTGTAATGATGATGATGGTTTGTGTGACTTATAAACAATATTTCGAATTGTGTGATGTGTTGAGGAATTCAACCATTTGATATTATTATTAATGATATGAGATACTTTGAGAAAGATTAATTTCCATGGATTTTTTATAAATAATAATCCCATGATACATCGTAAACTCTAAAAATTACCCATGATGCCTCAGATACTTCATAATGTTTAATGATTAGTCCTATATAGTATTCCTAGTTTATTATGTATTATCAAGTTGTTTTCACTTTATAGTATATAATATGACTAGTTTACATCCTTAGTTTAGGTGTTCACATCTATAACTATTATGTGATACCTACAACAAATCTTAGGATCCATCTTTATTCCTAGTCACTTATGAAAATCATAGGATATTTCATAGGGTTCAAATAATATTCCTGAGGAATTCTAAGATTTATTGGATAATTACAAGGATATGAATCTATTTCAGATGATATATTGTGTTTAGATAAATATGAAACTGTCTAAAGTTAGTTTGGTTGATCTTTGGGTCACCTTAGAACTCTATGATCTACGATAGCCATTTTATCTACACTTGCACAATGTATTTATTTTCTATGATTCTTACATACACAAAAACATCATAACTGGTTATTTTAGGGAACTCATTCTTGGTGGCCTAATAATTTCTACTCACACCAAAATTAGATAGTCATGGTACTTTGTAACCCAAATAGAGATCAGGTTCATAATATTGAGTAAGAAAGAGGACTATGATATGGATGTTCAGTTAGATATCTTAGATGAAGTAAATGGATGGATGAGATGATTCTCTAGGATGGTAGTAGTTTAGAATTTTAAAATTGTTTCTGTTTTTAATATATCTATCTAATTTACCTAGTGGCTAGTATATTTGGGATATAAAAACATTTCTTATAATTTCATCAATTATATAATGTTTATTCTTTATTGATTATGCGTACTCTGTTCATTTATTTTTATGTATTTTTTTGTTACTTCCATGAATATTGTTCACTCTAATGTGAGGGTATATTCTTCCAATAGTAACACCATATACCCTAACTGCTAGTTGGTTTCCTATAAAATATGGGGAGTGTATGACATGAACTTTTATAAATAAAATTCCTTGTTTATTAAGTAAATTCCTTATAGTTAAAAAAACACATGTACTAATTAGGTTATTTTAGAATGTTATAAAATATATCTATTTTGATTTAAAATATAATTGATTATATTAAACATTGATAAAATATCCATTATATAGTTTTTTATGAATGGTATATATTATGGTTTATTATAAGGACTAATTCAAAATTATGGACGAAGCGATGGCATCGATTAGTAGGATCACACCATATAAAGTACATCTACAAATTATTTTTAGGGTGTTGGAATCACTAATATTTTCCATTATCCAATCCTATGAACATATTCAAAAACTAAATATTTATGTAAAATATTTATGGGAAATGTTTTATATTATCGATATCATGACACCAACCATATTTTTTAAACTACCCCAAGAAAGCACCACCATCTCACTTCTTACCCAGAGGGAATACACTGGTGGAATAAGCAGTTATGTATCTAGACCATAATAGTATAAATTTCTATAATTCTCTATTAATGATATAATTATTATATTTATCCCTTTATATTACTATTTATCAATTATTATATGAAGGTCTTGATAAAATTAGTTTTTCACTTGAATAAATCAAAATTATATTTTTGAGAACTATAAGCTTTAAATTAAGAAACTAATTTGATAAAATCAAGGATTTTTTAAATAAATTAGATTTTAATAAAATATTAATATTAGATAATAATTATTTATGTTAAATATTGATCAATTTTATTTTTATAAGTTTCATAAAGTGGTTAATATAGTAAAAAATAGTGTTTTCTGTAACTAGGGATTTTTATTAAAAATAAAAATTTTCTACCCATCATTCCACTCCTCTTCACTCAGAATCATTTGATTATGAAGTTCATATCCCTCACCATTTATAAATATCTCCCAGTGTGTTACCTAGATTTTATTAATATCTTATTAATCATTTATATTATCCTTCTCATGGTAAGGGACTCTATCCTCTTAGTTTTATTTTAGGAACTTTCTTTGTATTAGAGCCATTATGATTTACAAATTTAATTATTGTAATGATTTTATTAAAAATCAATATATTCCAATAATTAGTACAATTAAATGAAATTGTAACCTTCAATCTCATTTAACCCTTCTATAAACCTTTATGTACACACATTATTTTAGCGAAATTATCAACTGATTTTTCATGGAAAACATTTTTTTAGTGAATACTCATCCGTATTTCCACTCAAGGGTATTTACCTAGATAAAACTATCTTTTATTGATAGGGGGAAAGGATTTATATAACACAATATCCTTAATTTTGGGACTAATAATTATTAATGGTGTTCTTATGTACTATAATCCTTATTGAACACTACATCATGTACGTGATATGAATGTGATAGGTTGGCCTCAAATTATATATCCCTCTAAAACATTCAGTAATGTTTTCATCTCATGAGAAACAATTTATGGTGCATTATTGGTTTTCCTATACACAATTTTTTATGATTTCATAATAGTTATCCCTGAATTGTTGTTATGATTACATGTATTCTATTTTTTCAACATTCATATTTTTTCTTTTTGTTATCATCTTATATAATGCATTGATATTCATGTTTCCAATATCATACATTTTCTATCACCTTTAAAATAATATTGAATAACATGTATTAATTTCTTCATTTTATTCATTCATTATTATTTTATTAGGTTTTAGAGTTCTTCCATTTATTATGTATTCCCATAGGATATCATATGTAGTGTTAGAAAATTTGAGCAATAAATAATAAGGTTTTTATTTCTTAAGATAATATCACTTTACCCATGTTTCTTGTTATTATGTTTTGTATCCAATTACCCAAAGACACTAAGCTTCATGATATTCTAGGATAGTTTCATGTGTGTCTTTATGTAAAAAATCATAAAATAGTGTGTATAAAAGACATGGGTTCAAATATTGGATATTAATGGAAGGACTATTTATTTATTTGGATCTGGATTAGAAACCTTTAGTGAAATATTTTGGTATATTTATTAATAAAGTAAACTATCAATAAATTCAAACCATATACATATTTAGTGGTTTCCAAGGAACTATATCCCTCTCATGATGGTAAAATTAGTTGTGTATCTTGAATTATTTTAACTAGGGACAATAACCCCAAAATATATTCACAATGAATTGAAATTATCAGCACATGATGTATGAAAAAGTGGCCATTTTATACACCAAGTTTGAATTTCTCAGGGGATATGATTTGGTAATTTCACAATCAATTTAAGAGATCTTGTGAAGGGGAAAAAATACCCTAAAATTTTATGTTACGAAATATACCATGGATAGATTAAATTTAGAAATTAAATTTCTTAGTTTAAATAATTAATGTCATGTATATGTTATCCCATCAATGTTGATAATATCAATTTTTAAATGAACAATAGTTTAAAAATTATCATCCCAAATTTTCTTTTTATTTTAATCAATGGATTGGAATAGGAGGAACCAAATAAACAACCAAGGTGATGAGAAATATAATGGATTCCCAAATGATACTTGAGAACATAGTGTGAGTATGAATTGATATTTTCATTAAAATATCTTCAAAATTAATTCATGTTAGGAACAAAAATGTGAATCTGTGGAAAAAACCACACCCCTAATAAATATAAGGTTGTAATTGAGACCTTAATGTGACAATGACTTAAAATTTTAGTGGATAGACCAATATATAATCATGGTATAATAACACTACTAGAAAAACAGGTATTTGTGACGGGTCATTTGTGATGGGATCCCGTCGCAAATGGCTTTTTGCGACGGGGGCCCGTCGCAAATGGCCCGTTGCTGAAAACGGTGTCACAACAACAATTATTTGCGACGGGCCCGTCGCTAAAGCCTTTTTTTGCGACGGGGAGAATACCCGTCGCAAATAGTACTCCGTATATTTGTAAAAAACTTTTAAAATAGTTTTTGTGATGGGACCCGTCGCAAATACCTGTTGCGACGGGCCCGCCGCAAATAGTTTTTGTGACGGGTCCTGTCGCAAAAACTAGTTTTTTTAAAAAAATTAAAAACTTTTAATAAATTATTTTAATGCATATAATAATAATACTATTTGCGACGGGCATAGTATCCCTTCGCAAATACTATAAAAAAATAAAAAAAATAAATTATTAATAAATTATTTTAATTAATATAATAATAATCTAATAATAATTCAAAAATAAAAAATAATAAAATATTAATAAATGATTTTAATTAAAATAATAATAGAATTATAATTCAAAAATAAAAATAATAAATTATTAATAAATTATTTTAATTAATATAATATTAATAGAATTATAATTCAAAAATAAAAAATAATAGAATATTAATAAATGATTTAATTAATATAATAATATTAGAATTATAATTCATAAATAAAAAAATATTAATAAGTTATTTTAATTAATATAAAAATAATAGAATTATTTTACATTCAAATATTAAAATAATTCAAGTATTACAAAAAAATATAATTAAATTATAATATTATAAAATTTTAATATATTTATATAATTTGATATTATAAAATATAAATAATATTATTATTCATATTAATATTGTTATTTCAAAATATAATATTATTAATATTTTATAATGAGACAGAAACTACGAATAGAAAAAAAATCATATTTTGATTTCACAAATTTTATAACATGAAAACAAACTCTAATCTGAAGGAGGGGGGGAGGGGGGGATCTGCAGATGGTGGTGGAGGAAACTCCATCCCTAAAGCATGAGTGAGTCGGCGCATGTACTCCATCTGCTCCTGATGCTGCTACTGCCACCGACTCGTCTGCTCGTCGTACAGCTGCTGCTGGCGTCGACGCTCCTCATGCTGCTGACGCATCTGCTCCTGCTCCCGTCAGAGACTCTCTTTCAGTGCAGTCTGAGATCGCAACTGATCCTCAAACTATGTAGCAGAAAAAGATGCACGAGCTCCTCTCGAGCTGGATGCCGACATCGCAGCACTGCCATAATAATCTCCGGGAGTCAGTCGAGAGCTGATACCAACTACCCGGCCCTTCTCGAAGGCATACTGAGTGGCCTGCATCCATGTCGCCTCATCAAACTGACGGCCAGTGGTCTGATCTGATGACTCGGCCTGACTCTCAGGCCGGGCCTATGATGTTGCGGCCTCATATGACTCCTGTAGTTGAAATTTAAAATTAAAATTGTGAATATATTATATGCAGTTAATTTTTAAACATGAAAACAAATAATACTGACCAAGATGTGATGCTGACGGTCACCTCTCAGCTCCCCAGTAGCAGGATCACTATACATCCTCCGATATACGCCGTACTCTGTAATATCGGGGTGCTCGACAGCCTATAAGAATAAAAAATAAACTGTTAGTATTTATAGTTATATAAAATATTTATAAATAATGTACGTACCAGATGCTGTCTATGAGTACTGAAAGAACGACTCCCAGCTCGATGAGTCACCTCCTGTCTCCCCCGATTCTGCCTCCCCACCGATAATCTCCTCTGAAAGGCACCACTCAACCAGTGCGCACATAATCCATCCCATACATGGGATGAAATGTACTCTGGTCGGTGTGCTCTACATGACTTGTCAAAATCTGACACTCCTGCTTTCTTCATGACAGATTTTCTTAAATTGTGCAAAAACTGACGAAGGCGATCACGCATGGCCACATCTCATGCCTCGTGGATGGCGTCACACATGGTATCCTCGATCGGATACCATAAACCCTTCAAATAAATCAAAATATCAAGTTATAAATGAAATAATTTTCAAAATAAAAATTATTTATTTACGTACGTACCAACCAATGGCTAAACATGGCCTGCTGCACATCAATGGGAATCTGCTCCCATGTGGTCCACGACTGAGAGAAATAGTTGTGGAAAATAGCGATGCCCTGTCCGACTGCTATATGCGGAAAACAGTAAAAATAATAAACATTTATTATGTGAATAGATTAATGAAATCTTAGTCAAATCCACAGGTTGTCATACAGGTTATCACACCTCCGTGTGCATGGATCAAACCCAAGACGTGGACGTCGCTCGGGGACGGGGTCAGGAATCATCAATCGTTCAAGACCGTACCCCCTCCGCGTACTCCCTGGAGCGCCTGCAGGCTGAGGGTCATCTGCCAGCAACTCATCCGCATCGAAAGGCAGGTCAGCATCCACCAACTCACGAAATGTGGCGTCGTCCATCTGAAACAGAAAATGTTAATGTTGTTAGAAAATAATTAATAATTACTATTATATGTACATATATACATATTATGATTGTATATAAATACCATAGAATTCTATCAGTGTTCATCTTCATAATCATCTTCATATATGTCAATTTCATCTTCATATTCCTCCTCAACATCATCGATATCCATTCGAGTTACAGTTGCTTCATCTCTTACCATTTCAAATTAATATGTGACATCATTAACATCATCGTCATCACCGACTCTTAAATGTGGGGTGTCATCATCGATACTCATGTCTCTTTGTAAAAAAATTGATTTTGTGTACTATCATGAAAAACTTCAATTATTTTCACATCAGTGAAAGCACATTCACTTTGACAAAACTGATTGTCTCGAATTTTGATTTTTATTACACTCCACCAATCAGTCAAGTCTCTTGATGTAGCACAATACTTTGCATAATAAACTTGATGTGCCTGTTGAGCCAATAAGAATGGTCCATTTACTGTGAGAACAATTTTACATTTAATATCGATGATTCCATGAGTCGGATGAACATGCACGCCTCTCTCTGTATCCAACCACCGACATTTGAACATGGTTATGTAATGTTGTCCAAGATAACAGAGTTCAATGATTTCATCAAGTATGCCATAAAAGTCAACTTCATTTTCTCGATGATGAGATCCTCTCAAGCTAACTCCACTGTTCATTGTTTTTTTCGATTCCCCATATGCATGTGTGTGAAATCGAAATCCATTCACCAAATATGAATTATAAGTTTTAACAAGTTTGGAAGGTGGGTTACTCAATACACACAGCCGTTTGTCAATTTTATCAGCATGTCGAGACACATGAATATTTGTGAAATAATTATCAATATAGTAAAATATACATTGAATGAGTTTCTAAAAGATAAATAATTTATGTTACCAGTTTTTGAAACCACTGAGAGAAATTTTTCAGTCGACGTTCTTTGAGAGCAGCTGCTGTAATTTGGGAATTTGTTTCTTGATATGATTATCATACAACCTATAAAAACCAAAGTTATTTACTGTAACATAAATGATAGATAAGTGATATAAACACTTACAGTACAACTGATGTCATCTCTTCACAGTTGAGTAGAACATACGTATGAGCTCTATGATGTTCATCATCCGAAAGCCAGCGTTCATAAACTCCACCAAAACCAAGCTCTGGCTGGTTGAAAACAGACAATTGATTGTCGATTTCATCAATATTCCTCTCATTCCGTCCCATTCGGTTGTGTTTTGAAGGATTATCTGATTCAAAATAATGGGAGAAAAAAAAGATATTTCCTCTTGAAAATAAGCTTCTGCAATAGATCATTCAACAGATGCTTTGTTACGTACTTTTCTTTTCAATTTTTGCATGCATCTTTCAAATGGGTACATCCATAGAAACTATAATGGACCTCCACATTTGGCTTCATATGGCAAATGTAACATCAAATGTTTCATTGAGTCCAAGAAAGATGGCGGAAATATTTTTTCCAGTTTACATATAATTACAACAACATATTTTTCATGTTTGCTTAGAGCATCATAATCTGCTGTAGCCGCACAAATTTCCCAAAAAAATGAGACATGTCTGTTATGGAATCCCAAATCACAGAATTCAACAGACCTCTTAATCCAATGGGTAGAATTCTTTCCATTATAACATGACAATCATGACTTTTTAATCCAGTAATATGACCATTCTTTACACATCTACCCAAATTGGAAGCACAACTATCTGGAAGTCTCAAATCTGCAATCCACTGACAAAATAATAAACGGTTTTCTTTAGACAGTGTATAAGATGCTTTTGGTTTCAGTAACCTTTCTGTTCTGACATTCTCAAACAGTTCCAATTCTGGACGCCTGCAAATTTGGGCAAGATCTAAATGTGAATTTACATTGTCTTTTCTCTTTCCTGGCATATCCAAAACTGTATGAAACAAATTATCAAAACAGTTCTTCTCAATATGCATGACATCTAACATGTGTCGGACCAACAAATCAGACCAATATGGAAAATCCCAAAATATGCTACGTTTAATCCAATCGCATTCTTTCCCAAAACCAGAAATTTTCTGTTGGTTTATTGTAGGACCAAAAGTGATGGGAGGTAATTAAAATACTCCTAATTTTAACTCCGAACCTGATATAATTTTTAGAGGTCCATCCCTTTAAACTGTTCCTTTTCTGAAATGATATCTGTTTCTGCGAAAAGGATGATCAGCTGAAAGAAATCTGCGATGAAAATCAAAATAACAAGGTTTCTTTCCATGAATGAGCATAAATGCTTTGTTCTCTCCCATACAGTAAGGATATGATTTCTGACCATGTGTACTCCAGCCAGATAACATCCCATAAGCCGGGAAGTCACTAATTTTCCACATCAATGCTGCTCTCAGTATGAAATTCTGTTTCGTTACCACATCATATGTACTGACATCAGTACTCCACATAAATTTAATTCATCAATCAATGGTTTCAAATAAACATCAATATTTTTCTTCGGATGTCCTGGAATTAGTAAAGTCAAAAATATATATGGCTCCTTCATCAACATCCATGGAGGTAAATTGTACGGAGTTAAAAAAACAAGCCAACATGAATATTGACTGCCATAAGATCCAAACAGATAGAAACCATCAATGGAAAGGCCTACTCAAACATTTCTAGCTTCTAAAGCAAAGGATGGATGCACTCTATCAAAATGTTTCCATGAATCACCATCTGCTGGATGATTCAATCTTTTATCAGTTGAAATATTCTCTTTATGCCATGACATCATTGTCGCTTTATTCCTAGACATGAATAAACACTGAAGTCTGGATGTAAGCAGAAAATATATCAACTGTTTTACAGGAATCAAACCAGACTTCCCGTGTTGTCCTTCTTTATATCTCAGTTGCCCACATGTGGGACAACTATCAAATGACTAATTTTCCCTAGAATATAAAATGCAGTCATTTGAACATGCATGAATCTTCTGACAAGTAAGTCCCAAATTTCGAACCAGCCTCTTACTATCATAGTAATTTGCAGTCAAAACATTTCCTTCGGGTAACAGTGTTTTAAGTAAAGAATATATCTGGTCAAAACAGGTGTTTGACATTCCGTTATCTGATTTGATAGCCATAAATTTTGCAACTGCTTCTAATTTGCTCATCTTGCAGCCATAATATAATGCATCCTCAGCAGACCTCAACAACTCATAAAATTCAGACGGTGCCAACTCAGGATTTGAAGGTATATCAGCCGGAGTTTCTGTATGTTGAACAGATGAACCTGCAACATCATGTACTAAATCTTGAAACCGGGATGGATCCGGAATCAAGTTGGTATCACCTTCTCTGGAACTGCGTTCACCGTGTTGATAATAAAAAACATAATCTGGTTGAAAACCAAAACGCAAGAGATGTTCCCCCCACTTTGTCAAACGTGTCAAATGTTCTCAATGCACATTTTCTACAAGGGCATTTTTTTAGAGACCCGTATCCTGACGTACATGGACATTACATTACATTTGCGGAATACTTAGTACATAAAAAAAACACACACACAAGGATCGTAATAGTTTAGTGTCTTTGGAAACTCGGAACGTAATCTTCTAATCCTGGTGAAAGATCTTCAATATCTCCCATAAAGATATTCCCTTTTTTTTCTTACCTAAAACCTTTCTTTATATCCTGGGGAAAAGAAAACATAAAAGGGTGAGCTCAAATGCTCAGTAAGGGTATACAAAAGAAATAAAAATCATATCATATCTTTTTGAAAATCATAACCTGCAAAAGAGATCATAATATCTTAACATGGAAAAAAATCATAGAAGTGAAAATGAGATCACCATAATCATAACATGAAACTTGAAACTTTGTGGCATGCACACATAATCATGGAAAATCATTTCTTGTTAGTCATGACTCATTGCCAAGACTATCTTAGTGGACAAAGTCCCTTTCTGAATCGAGTAACCCTCGTTTCAGTCCTGTTTCACTGAACCGGTATAACCTACCATTCCATCCATGTCTATCTCATGAGATATAAAATTTTTACCCAATGCATTGGAGGGAGATATAGGTCCCACCCATCTTATAATGAATCCTTTCTTATGTGTGCCACATAATCATAAAACATACATCATCGCATAACCCATGTAATAAAAATGGGATTCTTAAACAACATGACATCATAAAACAATTCATATAAGATAAAGGAATTCATAAAAATGTTTCCATCAAAACATAATCAAATCCATGTAATAATAGGGATAAAAACAGAACCCTTTTATTATCTTATATGGAATATAATTTTGATAAAACACTTGAACTTCATTCTTGAGGAAAATATCCTTTCTACTTCAAAAACATTTTTCCTTTCATAACATGTCATAAAACTTTAAAATAAAAGAAGTTGATTAAAAATAAACTTTAAAACTTGTAAAGGAAGCTTCTTGGAAATAATGTTTTAAAAATCCATTCATGCCGTATAATTTAAAAAAAACATTCTTCGTACTTTTGTCGGAAAAGTCAAAAAGTACCTCGCACGACAAAAGATTCCTTTCATAGATATTACTAAAAACTCACCGAAGGGTAAAAATGGATTTAAACAATTGTAGGTGGATGGAAATAATATTACATATTGATAAAACATGGATGTGGATGATAAAATACACCCCAGTAAATACTTACGAATAAACAATCTCGGATAAAAATGAGATTGTGATATTTCCCTTACCTTAGGTCCGACTTGCTTTGTAAGTGTCCGAACCACCTGTATAATGATTTAAATCATGTTATTGACTTATTACAGAATCATATTCATTGTTATGATATCATATATGGTTCACTTATTACATTATATTACCCGTTCTTTTGTAAATTCCATGTTAAAGAAGCGTTTTGGGTAAAATCGTTTCATTTATCGTAGGTGTTTTGACTTGTTGTTCTTGACATCATTATTACTTATATCATGATTTACTTACTTCCAGAATATAAAATATGATTTATATATCATATATATTCAGTATATATATATAAATAATAGGTAGATAAATAAAATGAAAAACACCGTTCATGGAGACGGTAGTCCGTACGTACGCATGAACGCTGTTTTTCTTTCCTTATTGTCTTGAAATGGAAGTAAGTAGATGACATACATATGTATATATACATAAATCCAGTAGCTTTATAATGTCATATATTTCATTATTATTTCTTATATATACATTATAATCATTCTTAAATGGTAAAATGGAGAATGAATCTCATCGCGTCGTGGAGACGGTAGTCCGTACGTACGCACGAGCGATGATATCATTTCTATAAATATTGAATTGAATTGGAGTGGAATATACAATATATCAGAATCAATATGATGTTGTAATAACTATGTATAGTTATTCTTTACACCATTATACCCATCCATGTAAGGTGGTGGTGGAAAATAGATTACACCACGGCGTGGAGACGGTATTCCGTACGTACGCACGCGCGGTGATTTCTTTTTCCGTAGGATGGATAGATGGTGAAATAGGGTTGTTTCATACTTATAATAACATATCATTATATGAGTGATACTGATGTTATTACTTAATAATGAAACAACCTAAGAAGAAGAAGTGGAAGAAGAAATAAAGATGAAAGAATTGGTAACGGTAATTACCTCTTCTTTGAAGTGCCTCTTTGAGACCTCCTCTTAGGGCACTAGAATTGGTCTTTGAGGAAGACCAGAACCTCTAGGATGTTGCTATGGAAGTGGAGAAGAGATTTTGGCAGGGGTTGGCCGAGCTTGAGTGCTCAAATTGGTGTGAGGAGGAGGGGGAGGAGGTGTCCTTTTATAGGGGAGGAGAGGGGCACCTTAGGAATATCTCAAAATATTATTTTATATTAAAGTCAAAATCGGTTTATAATGGTTCCAAAGGGTCTTATTTCGAAGCTAAAGTGAGGATGGGTCGAAATACTATCAACCAATAGAATTTAGACAAGTTTAGGATATTATTTTAACCTTATCAATTATATTTAACTCTAAGTTAAATAATTTAACTTTTACCATGTCTTTTTGTTTTCTTTCACTATATGGTTAATACACTTACTATAACATACCAAACGAACCCCAAATTGTTTATTATTAATATATATATCCTTATCTAAGTCATTTGGCCGAACCTTAGATTTTTAGGAATACAATAACAATTAATAATATAATATTTGATTTAAAAACTATTTTGTGTCAATTTTGCCACTATTTGATATATGATTTTTGTGAAAGTCATAACAGAATTAAATGTTCGAACAATGTTGATTAAATCAACATTAATATATCATAGTAACCTAGAAAATTAGTGGAATTCATAAAAAATCTCAAATTACATTTATTTCGGTGTTTATAACATCAATTATGTCAATATTTCGTTAATAAGATAATTACTTCATCATCGTTGTGTCATAAATAAATTAAATTATTTGATGTCTAAAAATTACAAATAAAATACCATCATGTAGGAAATCTTTTTATCTTTCTAATGAATATTTACAATCGAATTTATCTTATGTATAACCCCATATTAAAAATGATTTACTTATTAAACTTTGATTTTAAGTATTTTAACCCTTCTTTAAATAAATTAATAATAAATGTCCTAATCTAATCCAAGTGGGCCTAAATGGTCATATTTTATTCCTAAGTTTTTTTTGGTATAATTATACTTGTCCAATAGAATTAGGACATGTGTTAGGGTAATATTAATATCATATTTACCCTTAGTTACCCTATTTACTATTAACCGCGGTAAAAAAAGTAAAAAGTTACTATTCACCAAAAAAATTATTTTCATCTCATTGAACCACATTTTAGTCCTTGATATTAACCGTGTCTCTCGGATTTTCGAAATTCCATTCACAGAAGCGGCAAAATTAAGTTTTATGAAAAATTCAGTTTTTTTAACTACCACTTAGTAGTTTCACTATTCATCAAAAATTGATGTTTTTCAGAACAATGCCAAAATTTCATCCTAAGCTATATTTCATATTCTGATTTCAAAAATGAAATCTATTTTACCAAATTCATAACATAGAAATTTCATTAATTAATTTTATAATTAAATCCCGCTGTTAAAATAAATAGCGTGTTTTTAGGAAACAATATATATCAAAAGATTGACACTTGATTATGTCTGGTTTAAATGTGAAATTACAACCAATGACCAACATTGTATTAAATTGTAAAAATATATTCTAAATATACTTTAAAACCACTCAATTAATAATTTATCACTATTAATTATTTCGATTAAAAAAGTTGTTTTTAATTATAATTTAGTAATTTTCACTATTCATCAGAATATGAAAGTTATCCGAAAAGTACCAAAATTTCACCTTAGGCTAAATTCGATACTCCGAATCCAAGAATGAAGTTCATTTTGAAAAATAAGATTTACAGAATTTTAAAAAGTGGTTATTACTATTCATAACGGCTAGTTTTAATAATATTTTAATAGCACATCGTTGTTTAGTGAAACTCGGTATTGCGTATTACACACGCTATCGAGGAAGGTCGTGATTGCGTGTAATGCAAGGCAAGACAAGGATGCGTGTTGTGCAAGCTCCTTTTGGTGTAGCGTACAACACAAGACATTAATAAAATTAAAAAGAATATTTTTTTATAAAATATTGGGCTGTTACATTCTACCCCCCTTAAAATGAATTTCGCCCTCGAAATTCGTCGGGGTTATAAATGGTTTACTATTCGAAAGTTTCTTTAATAGAAACCCACATCGTAAAAAGAAATATCAAAACCAATCTTTAAAAACAAAAGTATGAAACGTAATGGTTACCCAAATAAACTAATCATTGGGTTTCCACATAGGTGAAAATATGGATATGGAAGAGAAATCTAACCATCATGTTCTGATGGAGAGTGGTAGAGAACATGGCTATGGAAAAGCCAGTAATCACAAATCCATAGATTTGTGATGATATAATGTACCATCTGATTCATCAGGTATAAGATCACTAGGACAACATTTTTGGTTTTCAAGATCATTTCCCTTAAAGTTGAAAATTTGAATTAGAATAAATACTTACTTTATTTTGGTACAATCTCACTGTTGTTCGTGCCTTGAACAATTTTCACTTCATCTCTTAAATAAATGAAGTTGAATTTGTTATTCATGAAGTGTTAGAAGATCATGTGATAGAATGATGGGTCATTCCATCTGTCTCAAACAAAAGGTTAGCAAAAATTATATGCACAAATCGATCTATAGTGAGAATAATCATATATGGTTCCTAAAATGGACTTATACTTCATATATCATACTGCCTAATATAATAAAACTAGTTTCTACTAAACAGGGACTTCTTGTAGGCCAGTGGTAGGCGATAAAGGCCAGTCGCACTTCGGTTGTGGGTTCGATTCCTACAGCCTTGTCCGAAGCGATGGGCTGTCGCCCATCCTGCAGGTTGTCCTTTTTCCAAAACTATATTACTATAACATCCCATCAATAATATCGAAAAAAAAATTTCTATCCTTAAACAATACTAACTTACGTCCAACATAATCTAGTCTAATCTTTAGGCTTATACATAATACTGTAGTCCACTCTCATAACATAGTGAAAACGATTACCAGAGATTTAACACCATCGTCGATCCCCATAAGATATGTCTTGTTGGTCACATTCTAAACATTCAAAGTCCTTAATCATGTATTCTCTTGAATACCTTAGTGAAAACATGAATGCAGTTTAAAGTTAACACTTTCCACATACCAAAATCCTCAAAATTCTATATACTCAAACCATGATATCACTTAGTCCTTATATCAATCATGAGCTCATGAATACTGTTAAACATTTCATTTTCTTATTTTCCCTTCATTATGCGCATATCATCTTATTTCCAAAAATATCTCAATCACATTGAATACCACATTAAACCAATACATAAATATTCCAATACTCCATGATACAACATTATTTTGGAATCCCATTACATAAACACTTAATCATTCCACCACATCGTTATCATATTCAACATTGCCAATAGTGATCGCATGTGATTTCCCTTTGTCCTTTGCCTTCAGTGGTTGCTCATGTTGATCATCACTAACCCTTGGATTAGGGCAATTATTAGCATAATGCCCCATTTCCTTGCACTTGAAGCATTGAAGTGTTGGTGGTGCGTTCTCTGCAGTGTTTGCTTTATTCACATCATTAGAAACCCTTTTTCTATTACTTCGACACTCAGCTGCTCGATGACCTTCTTTTCCACACTTAAAACATTTTCTAGTCCCTTTAAGACAATCTCCACCATGCTTCTTTCCACACTTTGTGCATAAGGAAACATTCATCTTCTTTTCACCATTATTCTGAGATTTCTCCTTGAACTCCATCTTTCGTTTCTTTTCAAAACCATGAGATGGATATGTAACACCAACTTCCATTTCTACATTGATAGCACAACGCACAATTTCTTCATAGCTACTGAAGTCTCTTATAGCTAATGCCCTTCGAAGACTTGGTTTTAAGCCACTGAAAAATCGATCAACTTTACATTCAGGTTGGATGATAATGCCAGATGCATACCTTGCAAGTCTTGTAAAATTCGCTTCGTATATACCAACAGATTCATCATCCTTCTGTTTCAGCTCAAGAAACTCCTTTTCCATCTTCGTTCGAAGAATACGAGGGAAGTACTTACTGAAAAACAAGTTCTTGAACTCGTCCCATTCCATGGACTCAATTTCATCTCTTGGCCTCGTATTCTTGATAAGATTCCACCATTGATCAGCTTCACCTTCCAAACGATATACTGCTAAGATGACTTTATCATGTTCAGAACATTGAAGAACTGAAAATATCTTTTCAGTAGTACTAATCCATTGTTCAGCATCTAATGGATCAGTAGACCCACTGAAAGAAGGCGGACGCTGCCTCATGAAGGATTCAACGGAATGTTGCTCCTTCCTTTGCTCGTTTGGAAGTCCTGCATGATTCATAGCTTGAGAAAGTTGTGTTAGCATGGCTACAAGATTTTTCATTCCAGATCCCATATCGTTTGGTTGCTCAGGGGGACAATCATTGCATTGTACATTGCATTGATCAACACGGTTCCTTCGGGTTCCAGCCATCGTCTAAAACCCCAAAAGAATAGTGTGAGAGGCAAAAATAATGCTAGGGAAAACAACATAATAAAGGGGTAGTACCCTCAATATCTAACATCTTAGGTTAAATTCTAAGATCGTTAGCGCAATTCTAGGACTATAACCTATACGTATACTTAACCTTAGAGACATCCCTAGACATACCTTAGAAATATCTCTAGGGATCTCACTAACGTTTTCGCATCCTAGTTTCCAAAGGTTGACTAAACCTTTCCTCTGATACCAACTGTAGAGACCTGTATCCTGACGTACATGGACATTACATTACATTTGCGGAATACTTAGTACATAACAAAAACACACACACAAGGATCGTAATAGTTTAGTGTCTTTGGAAACTCGGAACGTAATCTTCTAATCCTGGTGAAAGATCTTCAATATCTCCCATAAAGATCTTCCCTTTTTTTTTCTTACCTAAAACCTTCCTTTATATCCTGGGGAAAAGAAAACATAAAAGGGTGAGCTCAAATGCTCAGTAAGGGTATACAAAAGAAATAAAAATCATATCATATCTTTTTGAAAATCATAACCTGCAAAAGAGATCATAATATCTTAACATGGAAAAAAAATCATAGAAGTGAAAATGAGATCACCATAATCATAACATGAAACTTGAAACTTTGTGGCATGCACACATAATCATGGAAAATCATTTCTTGTTAGTCATGACTCATTGCCAAGACTATCTTAGTGGACAAAGTCCCTTTCTGAATCGAGTAACCCTCGTTTCAGTCCTGTTTCACTGAACCGGTATAACCTACCATTCCAGCCATGTCTATCTCATGAGATATAAAATCTTTACCCAATGCATTGGAGGGAGATATAGGTCCCACCCATCTTATAATGAATCCTTTCTTATGTGTGCCACATAATCATAAAACATACATCATCGCATAACCCATGTATTAAAAATGGGATTCTTAAACAACATGACATCATAAAACAATTCATATAAGATAAAGGAATTCATAAAAATGTTTCCATCAAAACATAATCAAATCCATGTAATAATAGGGATAAAAACAGAACCCTTTTATTATCTTAGATGGAATATAATTTTGATAAAACACTTGAACTTCATTCTTGAGGAAAATATCCTTTCTACTTCAAAAACATTTTTCCTTTCATAACATGTCATAAAACTTTAAAATAAAAGAAGTTGATTAAAAATAAACTTGAAAACTTGTAAAGGAAGCTTCTTGGAAATAATGTTTTAAAAATCCATTCATGCCGTATAATTTAAAAAAAACATTCTTCGTACTTTTGTCGGAAAAGTCAAAAAGTACCTCGTACGACAAAAGATTCCATTCATAGATATTACTAAAAACTCACCGAAGGGTAAAAATGGATTTAAACAATTGTAGGTGGATGGAAATAATATTACATATTGATAAAACATGGATGTGGATGATAAAATACACCCCAGTAAATACTTACGAATAAACAATCTCGGATAAAAATGAGATTGTGATATTTCCCTTACCTTAGGTCCGACTTGCTTTGTAAGTGTCCGAACCTCCTGTATAATGATTTAAATCATGTTATTGACTTATTACAGAATCCTATTCATTGTTATGATATCATATATGGTTCACTTATTACATTATATTACCCGTTCTTTTGTAAATTCCATGTTAAAGAAGCGTTTTGGGTAAAATCGTTTCATTTATCGTAGGTGTTTTGACTTGTTGTTCTTGACATCATTATTACTTATATCATGATTTACTTACTTCCAGAATATAAAATATGATTTATATATCATATATATTCAGTATATATATATAAATAATAGGTAGATAAATAAAATGAAAAACACCGTTCATGGAGACGGTAGTCCGTACGTACGCATGAACGCTGTTTTTCTTTCCTTATTGTCTTGAAATGGAAGTAAGTAGATGACATACATATGTATATATACATAAATCCAGTAGCTTTATAATGTCATATATTTCATTGTTATTTCTTATATATACATTATAATCATTCTTAAATGGTTAACATGGAGAATGAATCTCATCGCGTCGTGGAGACGGTAGTCCGTACGTACGCACGAGCGATGATATCATTTCTATAAATATTGAATTGAATTGGAGTGGATTATACAATATATCAGAATCAATATGATGTTGTAATAACTATGTATAGTTATTCTTTACACCATTATACCCATCCATGTAAGGTGGTGGTGGAAAATAGATTACACCACGGCGTGGAGACGGTATTCCGTACGTACGCACGCACGGTGATTTCTTTTTCCGTAGGATGGATAGATGGTGAAATAGGGTTGTTTCATACTTATAATAACATATCAGTATATGAGTGATACTGATGTTATTACTTCATAATGAAACAACCTAAGAAGAAGAAGTGGAAGAAGAAATAAAGATGAAAGAATTGGTAACGGTAATTACCTCTTCTTTGAAGTGCCTCTTTGAGACCTCCTCTTAGGGCACTAGAATTGGTCTTTGAGGAAGACCAGAACCTCTAGGATGTTGCTAGGGAAGTGGAGAAGAGATTTTGGCAGGGGTTGGCCGAGATTGAGTGCTCAAATTGGTGTGAGGAGGAGGGGGAGGAGGTGTCCTTTTATAGGGGAGGAGAGGGGCACCTTAGGAATATCTCAAACTATTATTTTATATTAAAGTCAAAATCGGTTTATAATGGTTCCAAAGGGTCTTATTTCGAAGCTAAAGTGAGGATGGGTCTAAATACTATCAACCAATAGAATTTAGACAAGTTTAGGATATTATTTTAACCTTATCAATTAGATTTAACTCTAAGTTAAATAATTTAACTTTTACCATGTCTTTTTGTTTTCTTTCACTATATGGTTAATACACTTACTATAACATACCAAACGAACCCCAAATTGTTTATTATTAATATATATATCCTTATCTAAGTCATTTGGCCGAACCTTAGATTTTTAGGAATACAATAACAATTAATAATATAATATTTTATTTAAAAACTATTTTGTGTCAATTTTGACACTATTTGATATATGATTTTTGTGAAAGTCATAACAGAATTAAATGTTCGAAAACAGTTGATTAAATCAACATTAATATATCATAGTAACCTAGAAAATTAGTGGAATTCATAAAAAATCTCAAATTACATTTATTTTGGTGTTTATAACATCAATTATGTCAATATTTCATTAATAAGATAATTACTGCATCATCGTTGTGTCATAAATAAATTAAATTATTTGATGTCTAAAAATTACAAATAAAATACCATCATGTAGGAAATATTTTTATCTTTCTAATGAATATTTACAATCGAATTTATCTTATGTATAACCCCATATTAAAAATGATTTACTTATTAAACTTTGATTTTAACTATTTTAACCCTTCTTTAAATAAATTAATAATAAATGTCCTAATCTAATCCAAGTGGGCCTAAATGGTCATATTTTATTCCTAAGTTTGTTTTTGGTCGAATTACACTTGTCCAATAGAATTAGGACATGTGTTAGGGTAATATTAATATCATATTTACCCTTAGTTACCCTATTTACTATTAACCGCGGTAAAAAAAGTAAAAAGTTACTATTCACCAAAAAAATTATTTTCATCTCATTGAACCACATTTCAGTCCTTGATATTAACCGTGTCTCTCGGATTTTTGAAATTCCATTCACAGAAGCGGCAAAATTAAGTTTTATGAAAAATTCAGTTTTTTTAACTACCACTTAGTAGTTTCACTATTCATCAAAAATTGATGTTTTTCAGAACAATGCCAAAATTTCATCCTAAGCTATATTTCATATTCCGATTTCAAAAATGAAATCTATTTTACCAAATTCATAACATAGAAATTGCATTAATTAATTTTATAATTAAATCCCGCTGTTAAAATAAATAGCGTGTTTTTAGGAAACAATATATATCAAAAGATTGACACTTGATTATGTCTGGTTTAAATGTGAAATTACAACCAATGACCAACATTGTATTAAATTGTAAAAATATATTCTAAATATACTTTAAAACCACTCAATTAATAATTTATCACTATTAATTATTTCGATTAAAAAAGTTGTTTTTAATTATAATTTAGTAATTTTCACTATTCATCAGAATATGAAAGTTATCCGAAAAGTACCAAAATTTCACCTTAGGCTAAATTCGATACTCCGAATCCAAGAATGAAGTTCATTTTGAAAAATAAGATTTACAGAATTTTAAAAAGTGGTTATTACTATTCATAACGGCTAGTTTTAATAATATTTTAATAGCACATCGTTGTTTAGTGAAACTCGGTATTGCGTATTACACACGCTACCGAGGAAGGTCGTGATTGCGTGTAATGCAAGGCAAGACAAGGATGCGTGTTGTGCAAGCTCCTTTTGGTGTAGCGTACAACACAAGACATTAATAAAATTAAAAAGAATATTTTTTTATAAAATCTTGGGCTGTTACAATTTTATTTTTCCTTCTGAAACAAATTCTGGATTTGATGCTGCAAATGATAAAAAAGTCTCCACACCCTCTACATATAATGGATTTAAACCAGAACTGTTTGGATTTCTACGTTGATTTATCCATATGCGTTCACCTAATAATGATTGTTTATGACCTCGTTGTTCCATATTTTTCTATAAAATATAAATGCATTACTGGTTTTGAATAATTTGTTAGAAAAAACACTCAAGCTAGCATAATTATAGAGTTTACATCATACACGACTGACACAAAATTTTTATTGAGATAGACCTAAAAATTAACCCTTTAAGAATTAAATATGTTGAGAATAAAGCAAAACCTGTTATAAATATTGATAATTTTAATATTATATAATTTTTTTATTATTTTCATAGTACAAACATTATTGGTAATTATTACTAATTATTGGTAATTATTACTAATTATTGGTAATTATTACTAACTATTGGTAATTTTTACTAATTATTGGTAATTATTACTAATTGTTACTAATTATTACTAATTATTGGTAATTATTACTAATTATTACTAATTATTCGTAATTATTCTTAATTATTGGTAATTATTCCTAATTATTACTAATTATTACTAATTATTACTAATTATTACTATTTACCGGTAATTATTGGTAACTATTGGTAATTATTCATAATTATTGGTAATTATTACTAATTATTGTTAATTATTACTAATTAATGGTAATTATTACTAATTATTACTAATTATTAGTAATTATTACTAATTATTACTAATTATCGGTAATTATTACAAATTATTAAAAATTATTACTAATTATTGGTAATTATTACTAATTATTACTAATTATTGGTAATTATTACTAATTATTACTAATTATTGATAATTATTCCTAATTATTGATAATTATTTCTAATTATTGGTAATTATCGGTAATTATGGGAAATTATTGGTAATTATTACTAATTATTGGTAATTATTACTAATTATTGATAATTATTACTAATTATTGTTAAGTATTACTAATTATTGGTAATTATTACTAATTATTGGTAATTATTACTAATTATTGGTAATTATTACGAATTATTACTAATTATTACTAATTATTGGTAATTATTATTAATTATTACTAATTATTACTAATTATTGGTAATTATTACTAATTATTGATAATTATTATTAATTATTACTAATTATTGGTAATTATTACTAATTATTACTAATTATTGGTAATTATTACTAATTATTACTAATTATTACTAATTATTAGTAATTATTACTAATTATTGGTAATTATTACTAATTATTGGTAATTATTACTAATTATTGGTAATTATTACTAATTATTTCTAATTATTTGTAATTATTACTAATTATTAGTAATTATTACTAAGTATTACTAATTATTACTAATTATTGGTAATTATTACTAATTAATACTAAATATTGGTAATTATTACTAATTATTACTAATTATTGATAATTATTACTAATTATTGGTAATTATCGGTAATTATTGCTACTTATTACTAATTATTGTTAATTATTACTAATTATTACTAATTATTACTAATTATTACAAATTATTGGTAATTATTACTAATTATTGGTAACTATTACTAATTAATGGTAATTATTACTAATTAATGGTAATTATTACTAATTATTACTAATTATTACTAATTATTACTAATTATTACTAATTATCGGTAATTATAACTAATTATTACTAATTATTACTAATTATTGGTAATTATTGGTAATTATTATTAATTATTGGTAATTAATACTAATTATTGGTAATTAATACAAATTATTACTAATTATTACGAATTATTGGTAATTATTACTAATTATTGGTAATTATTACTAATTATTACTAATTATTACTAATTATTACTAATTATTGGTAATTATTACTAATTATTATTAATTATTACAAATTATTACGAATTATTACTAATTATTAGTAATTATTACTAATTATTACTAATTATTGGTAATTATTCCTAATTATTACTAATTATTACTATTTACCGGTAATTATTGGTAATTATTTGTAATTATTCCTAATTATTGGTAATTATTACTTATTATTGTTAAGTATTACTAATTATTGGTAATTATTACTAATTATTACTAATTATTACTAATTATTACTAATTATTGGTAATTATTACTAATTATAACTAATTATTGGTAATTATTACTAATTATTCCTAATTATTACTAATTATTGGTAATTATTACTAATTATTGGTAATTATTACTAATTATTCGTAATTATTGGTAATTATTCCAAATTATTGGTAATTATTCATAATTATTGGTAATTATTCCTAATTTTTGGTAATTATTTCTAATTATTGGTAATTTTCGGTAATTATGGGTAATTATTGGTAATTATTACTAATTATTCCTAATTATTACAAAATATTCCTAATTATTACTAATTATTACTAATTATCGGTAATTATCGGTAATTATTGGTAATTATTGGTAATTATCGGTAATTATGGGTAATTATTGGTAATTATTCCCAATTATTGGTAATTATTCCCAATTATTGGTAATTATTCCTAATTATTGTTAATTATCGGTAATTATTTCTAATTATCGGTAATTATTGGTAATTATTACTAATTATTGGTAATTATTACTAATTATTGGTAATTATTACTAATTATTGGTAATTATTACTAATTATTGGTAATTATTACTAATTATTGGTAATTATCGGTAATTATTCCAAATTATTACTAATTATTACTAATTATCGGTAATTATTGGTAATTATTGGTAATTATTCCTAATTATTGGTAATTATTAATAATTATTGTTAATTATTACAAATTATTGGTAATTATTCCTAATTATTGGTAATTATTCCTAATTTTTGGTAATTATTACTAATTATTGGTAATTATTACGAATTATTGGTAATTATTGGTAATTATTCCTAATTATTGGTAATTATTACTAATTATTGGTAATTATTCCTAATTATTGGTAATTATTCCTAATTATTGGTAATTATTCCTAATTATTGGTAATTATTCCTAATTATTGGAAATTATCTGTAATTAGTGATAATTATTAGTAATTATTACGAATTAATGGTAATTATTACTAATTATTGGTAATTATTACTAATTATTACTAATTATTACTAATTATTACTAACTATTACTAATTATTACTAATTATTACTAATTATTGATAATTATTGATAATTATTACTAATTATTACTAATTATTGGTAATTATTACTAATTATTGGTAAGTATTACTAATTATTGGTAATTATTACTAATTATTGGTAATTATTACTAATTATTGGTAATTATTACTAATTATTGGTAATTATTACTAATTATTACTAATTATTCCTAATTATTGCTAATTATTGGTAATTATTTCTAATTATTAGTAATTATATGAATAATTACCAATAATTAGGAATAATTACCAATAATTAGGAATAATAACATTATTAGTATATTTTAATATTAATATTAAAATAATATAATTTTCTACATTATATACAATTCTCCTTTCATCTGTGTGTTTTCTGTCTCCGCATACAAATAATAAATGTGGAGATAGAAAACACACAGATGAAAGGAGAATTGTATATAATATAAAAAATTATATTATTTTAATATTAGTAAAAAAATATACTAATAATGTAATAATGTTATTATTCCGAATTATTGGTATTTATTATTAATTATTAATATTTATTCTTAATTATTGAAAATTATTACTAATTATTCCTAATTACCATTAACTATGAACAATACTAATAATTTAAATTTATTAAGTAACAAAACAATGTAAACATAATTAAATTACAACTAATTAAGAATAATTGAAACTAATAAAAAATTTAAAATAAATATTATATTAAAATGAACATAAATACCATGAAAATTGATCTGAGGTTGATCTCTGGTCGTTCTTGAAAACTTCAATATCAACTACGGAGAAAAAAATTAAACTTGAGAAACACTGAACTTTAGAAATAGAATTTTGAGAGAAGGAGAAGATGAAGATTGAGAATGAATTGAAAAAAACCGATGGGGGTATTTATAGGTTAGATTATTTGCGACGGGTCTATTTGCGACGGGTATCCCATCGCAAATAATATTATTTGGGACGGTACCCGTCGCAAATACCTTAGCCATCATTTATTACGGTCAACGGTTAAATAGTTATTTGCGACGGGACCCGTCGCAAATAACCACCTGCCGACATACTATTTGCGACGGGGAAATATTCCCGTCGCAAATACCTTTTACCGCCGCCGGTTATTTGCGACGGGCAATTACCGCCCGTCGCAAATATGTTTCCCGCGATTTGGCCCGCAACGCGTGCCAGTTCTTTTGCGACGGGGAAAGAAATCCCGTCGCAAAAGGCTACTTATTTGCGACGGGCAAATACCCTCGTCGCAAATAAGTTTTTAACGGGGCTATTTGTGATGAGATTTATCCCCGTTGCAAATAATCCATCGCAAATACCCATTTTTCCCGTAGTGTAAATCAACTCCATTAAAATGATATTATACGTTCTTCAAATCTATAAGAAAGAGAATGTAATGTTTCTTATCATATAGATGTATATACTAATCAATAATGGAAGTTGATCAAAAAATTATTTGTTTTGAAGAGATCAAAGCGATGTAGTGGAATGAATTATGTAAAATATATATCGATAAATACTATATTGAAATTCAATAACATTAACTTAAAATGTATTTCATTTGAGTTAGGAAGAAAGATAGTTAATCCATCAAGGCATATAACGTTACCTTTAAAATACATTCATGATAGGCCTTTTATTTTTTCATTAACCTCGAATGTAAACATGAATACTTATTTGGTTTGATAATGATAAGTCAATATATAGGATCGGAAATTCTAAATTTCTAAATCTTTAAGGAAATTTTTTAATGTTCCATTAAAGGTGAATTGTAAATCGGTGAACCTCATCAATATCAAGGGTCTGGAGATAAGAATCCAAGAATTAATTTCAATTTTGGTAGTGGAATAGAGATACTTAATGGGGTAAAGAATGCCCAAAATCCCTCTTGATAAAAGTATAGTAAAAATAATCCCTTAAATTTAATGAAGGAGAAAAGGAAATTATTATATTTAGGGAGGTAAGGTAACCTATATAGATAAAATTTTAAAGGAGAACCCCACCAATGTAAAGGAAGAAATGAAATCTCCAGTCAACCCTCAACTTTTTATCCAATGTTTGAACCACTGAATCATGGGTTGTTAATGATAACAGACAGTAAAAATATCTTATTCCATGATAGTAATAGAGATAATATTTTATCGTAATTCCTATAGTGGATCCCAAAAATTATTATTTTATAGGTATGTTAGTTATTCATTTGAGTATATTCAAATTACTATTTGATTCTAGTTCTACACATTGTTCCATATCCATTATGTTTATTAAAAGTATAGAAATACAACCTCAAAACATAGAAGTGCTGTTATGAGTAAAAATAGAAAATGGGGATAATACAGCATCCCTAATATAAAACTTCTCCCCTATCAATATTTGTTAGATAAAAATGCTGACTAACCTTTTGATACTCGCTTTAGTAGAAATTTATGTAATCCTGGTTATGGATTTAGATTCTATATATAGATCGAACATAAATTTATAAGATAATGTAATTACCCACCATATCAAAAATCACCCTTTGATCCTATACAAGTGAAAGGAGGAGGACGAATCACCATTGGATTCAACATCTCAAGCATGGATACTATAACCTTATAAGAAATAATATATTGCTAAAAATGATTGCTACTGAGGAAAATATCATCCTTAATGGAATGACCATTTTAAATTAATATGAATTTTGGTATATGAAATAACTTCAAATCCATCCTCCGAGCCATGTGGTTGAATTTTTAATTGATATTAGACCTAGATATTTGACTATATACAAGACACCATAATGAATGTCCACTATAGATCTTGAAAATCTAATAATGAAACTCAGGGATAATCTAGATTAAGGGTTTATACACCCAAGTGATTTACCATGGGGTGTTCTAGTTCTCTTTTTCAAGAATAAGTGTTAGATAATGTTCCTATTGGTTGATTATCTTGAGATAAAAAAGATCACGATGAAGAACAATTGTCATATTCTGTTGATTTTTGACATGTTTGACCAACACATGGATCCCAACACTTCACTAAAGAGGGTCATCAATGGAGATATTATCACGTAATTGTGAATATGTATACCACACAAATATTTTTTTCAAATGTTATGAACACTATGAGTTCATAGTGATTTCATTTAGAATCACTAATGCTTCATTTATCTTCATGGACATAGTGGATAGTCTTTATTTATTTTCCTGTAAATTTTTTTGTTGTAATTATAAATGATATTCTTATCTAATAAAAAATTATGTCGGAACATGTTCGAAATTGGAGTGATGTATTGAGGAACTTTTGAAACAAAATGTTCTAAGTGACGTATAGTGAGGGCATATTTTTTACGGGAAAGGTAACATTACTGAGGCATGTTATCACAAAAAATAGACATTTTTTTATCCTTAAAAAATATTAGAAATTTAATAATGGACCAAAAAAATATATATGATAGATATATGTGTCTTTCATAGAGTAGATGGGTATGATCACTAATTTGTAAGAAATTTCTCATGATGTTAAATCCCACTAAACAAGATAAAATGGAAGAGTGTGTCATTTTTCTAGACATATGAGTAGAATGGGGGGTTTAAATAGTTAAATAAGAGGAAAATACATGCACTTATGTCAACAATACACATTAGTGGAAAATTATAATTGATCTATATCAATTAATACAAATAGGGATTGGGTTGTGCAGTCATAACAAAATACAAAATGATAACCTACAAATCCAATCAATTAAAGATAATTGAATAAAACTACCCAATACATGATCTTAAATTGGATATAGTGATATTCAATTAGAATATTTAGTGTTATTATCTCTATAAGGATAAGTGCGACATATATATAGATCATAAAATCCTTATGTATATATTCACTATAAAGGATCTCAATATACACCGACTAAGGTGGTTTGATCCGATAAAGGATTATGATTGTTCAATCCATTACCATCATGAGATGGAAAACAATGTTAGAGATACAATATGTAGAAATTATCCGAAACCTCTATCAATGATGTATATTGAAAGGTATCTAATCATCTTAGATAATCAAAGATGGAAATGAGAATCATAAATGGATCATTATCTTACCCTACTAAAATTGGTTCTCAACCATTAATTCTTGAGTGTATCAATAAGTTTTAGAAATATGATGAAGTTCTATTAAAAAAGTTATCAAATATTATGGAGTATAATAATCAAAATATGGATTTATAAGGTTTATAAACTAGATATGTGTTCCATTAAAACGAAAACTGAAGAGGGAACCTCTATATTATTTTTATAATTCATCCTTATCTATTCATAAAAGACTCACTATCATGTATAGAGATTTAAATAAAAACTTATATTGGGATATCTTAATGATATATATTCTATAATTTGTATCTCGATTGTTGGTATGAAAGGAAATTCTTTCTAGAAGATAGAATTATAAGGGGATGATGAATCCATTTCCCACACCAATATGGAAATGAGATAAAATAACCATGGATTTCAACATATGACTCCTTCGACATCTAATGGCAATAATAACATCGAGGTGGTGGTCAATCACTTACAACGTTAATATATTTCATTTATATGAAGTAATATTTTTCTCTTGTCTAACTTGATAGGACAAAAATAGGTAATTGGTATGACTAGATGGAGTAACACATCCCATGGTACCATATAAAAATAAGATGTTTACATCGAGTTTATCAAGAAGCCCTTAAAAATAATTTGGTATAGAGATGATCTTTAGTATTGGCAGTCACCCTCAGACGGATGCTCAGTCAAAAATAACGATTCAAACTGTAGAGGATATAATGATGTAATGATCAATGAATTTACAAGGATATTGAAAACAACACCTTACACAATTAGAGTTCTCATATAACTAAATTTTCCATTATGGAATTCAAATGGAACCTTATCATAAATAGTATGGTAATATGTTTCAGACTCAATCATAATAGGATGAAGTTTGAGAGAGAAAACTTGTGGTACCTGATCATATCCAAGATATGATAGAGATTATTCAAATTATTCAAAATCACATGAAATTCCCACAAAGATAAAAAACATATATTCATAGAATCATCAACGATACCTATATTTTGTTGTCAGAGAGAAAGTTATCCTTTAACTATCTACATGAAAGAACAACATGATGTTTGGAAGTAAGGTAATGATTATTCTGTTATACAATTACCTTTTTGAGAAACACGATCATATCTGACCTGTGTCAAATCGAATAAAACATCCACCTAACCACTCCCAAGTACATGATGTGTTCCATGAATCCCTCTTAAGAAATTACATACAGGACTTGACACATATACTGAATCTAGAGGTAGAACCCATATAATGTTATCTATCATATGAGGAGTAGCAAATGGAGATATTATATTTTAGAGACAATTTTATATGAAACAAGACAACTCACCTGGTTAATGTTTTTTGGAATAACAAAGGGGTTGAGGAAGAAAATTGTTGATCTATAAGGGTGATGAAATAAAGGTACACTCATCTATTCTAGTATATTATTTTAAATTTTTATGGAAACATTTTTAAAGAGGGGAATAATTTAATAACTCAAATCATTATAAACCGAATACTCTTTTTTGATTATTTCCCATATAGGTATTGAAAATAAATGAACTACTTTGGTTATTTTACACTATATGAAAATTAACATGTAGCGGTGGTTTTTTTATATGGTGGTAGTTTAAACTGCATTCTCATGAACTTGTGATTATTTCTAGAAAACACTACTAAAATGGGTTTTGATATCTAATACAAGGAAGTTACTTCAATTTTTTGGTGTTTTTTTGGGAAGTGTTTCTGAAAGAGTATTTCGTGGATGTTTTCTGGGTTTTGGTGTTAGTGTTATGGAATAAATAATGATATTTTAGCATCGATTAAAACCTCCACTAAATTAAAAATATTTTTTACAAAAATAACCATTTCAAAAATATATAAAACCACTAATTAATAAATTTTTTTCATATTTCATGGATTTTTGAACTTCCACCCCAAAAATACCATAATATAGAGGTGGTTTAAACTTCCACAGCATATAAGAACTTTGTTGAGAGGTTGTTTAAACCACCGCTATGTGATGAATTACATAAAAATGTGTTGTAGAATCTACACCCCTAGAAAACCCCTATAAAAAAATAAACAATGCACAAAATCCCATAAAAAATGAAACAAAAATGGAAGACATAATAACAAATGAAACACAATATAATCAAAGTACACATAAATCATAGTACACAACATATACACATAAAGTAAGCTTCACTATCTTACAATAAGCCTACAAAATACAATGCACAGACCAGATCACTCAACATGGTCCACTCTATTCCAAAAATTATACATAAAAAACTCTCCATACTAATTACTGGATGATGATGATTTTATCTCTTCACCCTCTTCATCTCTCTCTTTAATTACTACTATTGACACTTTTAAGAAAATTATATTTAAAATTAATTTTTTTTGTATATTTATATTTAAAAATAATATAAATATAATTTATGAAATAAATGATTTTGAAGTTGTGTGATTTACCTACTCACCACCTTTCATCGATGAAATATCATCGGAGATATATCCAGTTTCCTTCTGATATAAATCCACCAATTCTTTTTGCAAAGAGAATATATGATCCCCAGGTTCCTAAATTGTTCTTCACATAGAAACAAACTATTTATGTGAATATTGGGATAGGGAGTGACAAATACTAGGTGTAGATATAGCTACAATCCCCAATGTCTTTCCAAATATTTTAGATGGTACTAGTATCAAACCCATCCCACAAACTAGACCAAGATGCTTCTTCCAAAGGACTTTACCAACTGGGTAATCTTGGGAGACCTATAAGGACTGTGTGAGATTGACAGATGATATTCATTGATTTTTACCTAAAAATCAAATATCAGTCATATTAGAAGAATTATACATTAACATTGTGACAACTGGTAATATGTTATTATAATGAGAAATGAATTCATAGCGCAACTTCCTTAGAAGGATCATTAACAAAACTGCCGTTTTTTTATGAACACCCATCCAAAATTCTGTTCGGGATTCTTGGTGCCCTAAATTTCTATAAAGCATTAAACAAAGATAAATCAATAATTTAATAAATTGATTAGATAATATTGTCCTACAAATATTTAAACTAAGGAAAAAATTACCAGATTCGATTGGGTACTAGAAAAAGTCTTTGACCCCATAGTGTGAGGGATGATTTGATTAGCCCAACTCAATTCATTCTTCCTTGAAACATACTTAAAAAAAAATGTAATTTAATTGTAATTTATGTATTGTCATTTCTTTTTCATATTCATGCATAAATGTAAAATGATACTAATATAATAATATATATTTAAATACCATGTGCTTCTCATCATGATGACTATTAATAATAACATTCCATTTCTCTCAAGGTACCATATTGGGTACCTTATCATAGTTTTTTAGGCCCAATAAAGTATCATTGAATTCGTTCAATAATATTCATTTTAAATCATTTCATTTATTGTCCAAATTTTTCAATTTCCACTTTTGTGTTATCAGACCAGTAATAATAAATTTAAAAAACATCTATACAAATGGGTTCATTTTGAAAATATTATAATTTAATAACATAATTAAATTAAATTACATCATAATGTATTTAAATTAACTTTTTCTGTAAATCAAAAACTTCATTCTTCCAATATGAAGGAATATGAATCTAATCATCATACATAATCAGAAGGGTAACCAACTCTGCCACTAGATGGCCAACAATCAGGCCAAATGATCCTACAATGTCATTTATTGCATTATAGTTAAATGGGATAATTATCATTAGTCCATTCCAATTCTAGACATCTGAAATTTTTATATTTTTCTCTATATCATCACAATTTCCATCTTTTATGAAAACATAGTTTGTAGTATAAAAATTTTCAATAACATTATTCATATGAAAATTGTTTCCTATAACCATCACCCTAAAATATCCCTATGAAGAACCAGGAGTGGAAACCTGCTCCCTCACTATTGAGGCTGTTTAATAGGGAGGCGTTAGATGATTTGTTGATGGTATGCTAACGTAGGGTGTGATAGATGGTGTAGGGGGGAAACAGAAGGTGTCTTAGATGCTCTAGGTTTGGGTACATATGGATCATCATATATTGGTATGGACAAGGGTATTTTGATTTAGAGGTCAATGACATCGGTATAATGCTTCCTCCAAGGCATTGTTGTCATTTAGTCATAGAAAAAGATTGCACATGATTTTTTTAGTTTATGATGAATAATTTGCAGATGAATTTTGTTACACAGGGAGAGATCAATATTATTTAGATGAAATATAATTGGACTTTTTAAATTATGAATAAATTGAAAAAAAATTATTTTAATTAAGAAGAAAAGAGATGAAGTCAAATAGAATAAGATATTTAGGAAACAGATAACCATTATATATACAAATAAAATGATGGCTTAGTAAAAATAATATTTGATATCCCTTGATGAATAAAAAACATTTGATGAAGTAATTGATGATGTGATTTGTGTCAAAGACATGAATTTTAAATTTTATATGATAGAATATAATATAATTAGTAAAGTTATTATAGGGCTCATGAGCTTAAAAATGATCTGAACCAAATTATTTTTATAAACCAAACTCATGGAGGATTCAAATTTCATAAAAAAATAACTATAGTAATGTAATGGGTATTACCATATGTATGTAATTGATATAAATTAGTACTTATCATCCATATCATGGAATGAGGATATAAGAATGTTATTTTAGATATATTATCAAAACAGGTTTTAGTTTTATCAGATGTATGTGATGTATGGACAACACATTTATGTTTTCAAGTAGAAAGTGTACATTGGATAACCACAATGTTTTCTCATTTATGAGAATGAGTAAAAAGTGTCCCAATTATTTAAAGTTTAACATGGACTAAATAATGAACCGTTGTCTAAGAACAAAAGGCTGTATTTATATTTATATCTTCTATGTTCTTATATAGGCAGGGTTAATAAAAACTGCTATATTGTGATTGTGGATGTGCAGTTGATGTTATTGTTTTCTAAGTTTATTAAATACTTTTTATGAATTAATTAGACATATTGATATTAGTTTTCAAAATTCAAAATAAATGAAATAAATATGTCTCTTATTTCTATATTTTTAACTTTCAATGTTCTAAAAGGGTTGAAATGAGAAAATGGAACATTTATTTATAAATAAATATGATAATTATGAGCTAAAAGTATTTCAAATGGATTATTATAAACTTATTTGTTTTCTAGTGGAAACCCAAAGGAAATATTCCAAATCTGTAGAAGGAATATTGGTTGATGTGACTTTTTATTTTACATATCAATGTTTTTTCTATATTTCATCGAAACTCGACTAGTAGTTTTACATATCATGTTCCATATGATGTATTGTCAATGTTGTCCTAAAGAAACTCATATTAAATATCTAAAAATTAATATTCATTATATTTATTGAATATGGAATTATTTTTTGTTTTTTACCGAAAATGTAAAAATTAAATCTTGGGGTTCATTCATCTAGAGTGTGTAGGATTAGTAGAAGATTGAATGGTTACATAAATGGTTTTTTATCTTGATACTTCCTATATATTATGGCTATAAAAAATTAGGTATTGAATCCCCTTGGGAATGATTATTGAAAATAGGGTTTTGAAAGTGATTCTATTGTGAGTTGAGTTTATCTAGAGGATTACATGTGAATGAAATTCAATTTGGTAGTAGAATATATAATAAAAATTGTGATAAAGAAGTCACATCGTGAACTCAATCATTGATCGGTAACATAAATACCCTATGAAGTGTTACAAAAATTGATATAATATTATAATTATCAAGGAAGAAATATAAATTTTTATAATAAAATAATTATCTCACCCCTTTCAGTGTTCAACCATAAAAAATTCCAATTTATTTCCACATAATATATAATGATCATTTAGAAAATACAAAAGAAAACTAGTTCAGTTTTCTCAACAATTGGACTATTAGAAACCATTTACAATGGAATAAACTCAATGTGAAACCCTAAAATATTAACTAGATTTATATATATAATATAATTTCATGACTCAATTTCAATCATAGAATAACTAATAGTGTATGTGATAAGGATGGTACCTCTCACTATCGACAACCAAATATAAACATCGACCTCTTCCACCTCCAAAAAAACTAAAAAGTGTTTCTGAATATTCCAATAATGAGATCACTCCCATTTACAATGAATCCTCAAAAGTAAACTCTATCACACTAACTCATTAATCATTGGTACCCAAGCATTCATTAATATTCCAATCATGTGATTTAAATTTCAACCACCACTCTTCCATGATATTGGATCCGAATAATTCATAAAATGTCCCACTATATTACAATGATGACATCGATAAGGTTGATATTGGAATATAGATGACATATTCCCATATTCTTCACTCTAGACGTTCTTTAATTTTTTTACATTCCATATGAATATGGAGAAGTTTTCCATGTTCATTTCACATTGATGAATTTACACTTAATATTATTCCCACTACATTAAACACTCCCTCAACTAGAATAAAATATGAAAGAAAATAAATTAAAAATATTGGAAACTTATTCCTCCAAATTATTTTATAATAATGATAACCACTTGATTGTTATGAATGTTCAAAATATAACTAATAAGAAAACCACCAATCGAAATATTGTCTCGAAACATAGTTCCATGAACCTTTTAATGGTTAGGATTTTAAAATTAATGAATGTAACCACATAAAACAATTGATGACTCATAGAATACTCTAGAGACCACAAGCCTCCTACTGGTCTACAAGCACAAAAATACCACTGAACACCATTAAATTAATTATATAAACTCCTAAATTCAAAATCCTAGAATTGAATAATCCATTAAAAACTCACTGGCTTGAACATTGGTGATTAAAAAATAAGAAAAAATGTATGATCAAATCCAAACACACATCCTTTTTAATTACCTTTCCTAGGGAGCAGTGGCATTGACAATTTAGGGGAATGTGGGGTTAGCACCTCAGGCTCAGGCTCAGGTAGCCCATCAGAGAAGGGGGATGGAAGTAAGGGGGAGAAGGGGACTGACAGTGAGGGGGATAATGGGATCCTATGAGGGGAGAGAGGTGATGATTGTGATGTGGATAAGGGGATCCAACTGTGAGGGTATGATAGGGGCAAAAAATGATGGGGAGAATGGGAGCCAACGACATGGGTGTGAGTGGGGATGACAACAAGGGGGAGAAGGGGGTCAGTGCAAGGGTTACACGAGGTATTGGAAGATGGGGTTTGGGGGTGTTTGGATTAGGGGGTGGGGGAGGGGTATATGTTTCTGTGTAAAAAAGGATTTGGTGATTATTTTTTAAAAACCACCGCTATATTTTGAATAAATAGTGATGGTTTCATAAACTAATGCTAATAACTTCTATTTTTCTAGTGAAATAAATTATTATAAAATATATCCCCAAGGTATTAAAATATAGTTAAGAATATTAACTTTTAAAAATATTGTCATTTTACAATGATTCATGAATTTGGTATATAATAAGTGTTATGATATTGTCTAATTGACACATAAAGAAGAAGTGATAGACATGACCAGTAGGATCGTACCATAGGAATCCTCTCTATCAGACGTTAGGGGGTAGATGGAATAACTATTTCCCCATAATTTAACCCAATATAATATTTAATAACTAAATCTCAACAGAAAATATTTTCTAGATAAGTTCAATATTATTGAGATCAAAACCCAAACCATGGTCGCTGAACCACCATAGGAAAGCACCACTATCACACACCAAACCCTTATGGTGTATGTTAGTATAATAATGGGGTTATGTATCTAGTATCTAGTATTATTTTTTATATTTTCTTTTTAATTAAAAAATTATTTTATTTATCAGTTTCTATTATTACATTACAAATAATAATAAAATGATTTTGATTGAAATTTAATTTTGAAACGATGAAATAAAAATTTCATTTTTGGGAAATATATAGCCTCAATTATTAAAATATTTTTATAAATTTAATAATTTTCTAAATAAATTTTATTTTTATAAAATATTGTTATTAGATAATAAAAATTTAAATTTTATAATGTTCAATGTAATTTTTATAAGGGTAGAAAGATGTTAATATTATGAAAACATGTATTTCTCAGTAAATAAATATTCTTATTTAAATGTTAAAATAATCATAGTTATAAAACAATTTTGATAAAATAAATATAATTTTTAAAATTATAATGATAAAATTATATAGTAGTAAATTTTCCATTATTTTCAATGATAGTTAATTTTTTGGATAAAAAAATAATTCAATATAACAATATTTTATGTATTATGAAGCCATAATGTCCCAAAAGTGATTTAATAAGTCCAATAAAATTAATTCAAGACCAAATATATACTTATCCTTTAAAATAATTCATTTTTAATGTTAATTTATTAATTTTATAAATCCATTATGAATTCTACAAAACCTATATTATATTTTAAGTCTTTAAAATATATTCTTTATATAAATGAATCAGTTCCAAATCATGAATGGATTTATTTTATTTCTTTTTGTTATTATACTAATAAATAATTTAATATAAATCCTCTTTAACAATAAACATTGGAAAACCCACTGTGTAATTTTTGGTTTCGTTTATTTTATCAAATAGTGTTTAAACCTTTGTTTTGAAATAAATATTTAATTTTTGAATATTTTGAAATAAATACCCACCCATACTTCTACTCTTCATCACTCAAAACCATTTTAACATGAATTTAAGATTATTATATATCTATAAATACCAAACATTTTGTCTCATTTATCTTAATAATTATCACCAAAACTTTCCAAACACCCCCTCAATATAAGAGACTCTCACCTCTTATTTTTTATTTCAATTACATTCCTTATACTAAGCCAATTTTATTTAAAATTATACATTATTTTAATTTTATTTGACAAAACCCTTTACTAAACCTATGATTCTTATGTAATGAAATACGAACCTTCACTCTCATTCTCCCCATCCATAAATATTTATGTACACCCATTATGCTTCCAAAATTATCCTCCAAATTTGCATGCAAAACATTTGTGTATTTGATACCCATACCCATTTCCACTTAATGGTATTAAAAAATATTTAGCTATTGTTAATTTATTGCACTACAACAAATGCCGGTCCTAGCGGCGGTTTTTTTCCGGTTTAGCGGCGGTTTAAACCGCCGCTATATTGTGTGGCGGCGGTTTACAAAAACCACCACTAAGTTTGGCATCGGCAATCTATTAGCGGCGGTTTTTTCGATTCCGCGACGGTTTTAGAAATGTGTCGTTGGTCCGTCATTTAGCGGCGGTTTCTCTTCATTTAGTGGCGGTTATATGGGTATCTTATTCGCGGCGGTTTTAACCGCCGCTATATTCAGGCGTTTGATGCGCCTATTCTGCGGCGGTGAATACCGCCGCTATATATCAACATAATATATTTAGCGGCGGTTAAAACCGCCGCTAAATTCTGCCCAGTTCATCATTTAGCGGCGGTTTTAACCACTGCTAAATGATTCCCGGTTATTTAGCGGTGGTTAAAACCGCCGCTAAATGCTCACAGGTATGGAATTAGCGGCAGTTTTAACCGCCGCTAAATGTTGAACTGGAAGAAAAAATATGTTGGATCTGCTCCACCACTGCCCTAAATTTTCCAAAACCACAGCCACATCTCACCCATCAGCCCCACATAATATCACATCCACACATATTTTTAATGTACAACAGCTTACAACATTATTACATCATTACAATTTCATATTCCATCACTAAAAGAATACTACCACAAACCACTACACACAAAAACCAACATCCTCATAATAGTGACCATAACATCTCTTACCATTATAAAAACCAACATAAAAAATGGACACAGGTCACACATGAGTGGTAGCGGTCACACCGTGCCTCGGATTGAGGCGGCGTTGACTCGTACACGTCACCAAGGACCCGTGGATCCTTCTCCTAAAGGATGAAGGCAATCCGGATGCGTCTGGTCAGATTTACGTAGGTCAGTTGTTGTTTCCAATTAAAGTGGTGTCCATTTTAAACAAGAGAGCGACCCTTTGGGTGGTAGCGGTCACACCGTGCCTCGGATTGAGGCGGAGTTGACTCGTACATGTCACCAACATCCTCATAATAGTGACCATAACATCTCGTATGTCAGTTGTTGATTTCACTTAAAATTAAGTCCATTTTTAACAAAACAGTGACACTGTGAGTGGTGTCGGCCACACCGGGCCTCAGATTGACGCGGTGTTTAATCGTACACGTCACACATGAGTCATTGATTGTTGTGAAAAAGTATCAACGCAATCAGAAGCCGTTAGATCGGTTTGGCGTATGTACGTAAAAATATTGTCCATTTTAAACTAAATACATACACTTGGAGTGATACCGGTCACACCGCGCCTCTGATTGAGGCGGGGTTGAATCTTACACATCACATTTGACCCATGGATAGTTGTCCTTAAGTTTCAATAGAATCCCAATGTTTTTGGTTGGTTTTCCGTATGTCAGTTGTTGATTTCACTTAAAATTAAGTCCATTTTTAACAAAACAGTGACACTGTGAGTGGTGTCGGCCACACCGGGCCTCGGATTGATGCTGTGTTGAATCGTACACGTCACACATGAGTCATTGATCATTGTGAAAAAGTATCAATGCAATCATAAGCCTTTAGATCAGTTTGGCGTATGTACATAAAATATTGTCCATTTTAAACTAAATACATACACTTGGAGTGATACCGGTCACACCGCGTCTCGGATTGAGGCGGGGTTGAGTCGTACAAGTCACATATAACCCATGAATCGTTGTCCTAAAGTGTCAACACAATCCGAAGGCGTTTGGTCGGTTTCCCGTATGTCAGTTGTGGATTTATCACTTAAAAATAAGTCCATTTTGAACAAAACAGAGGCACTTGGAGTTGTGTCAGCCACAACAGGCCTCAGATTGTTGCGGGGTTGACTCGTACATGTCACATTTGAAGGTGAGTATGCATACACGATAGTTGACCTTCTTAGAGAAGGGTTTCTGGAAGAGTATAAAAGACATGAAGCAATGAAGATCATTAGAGTGTTGGAGCAAATGTGGTTTCTACAAACAATGTAGAAATCAGCTTGTGCAAAGCGACCTAAGTTACAACTTGCAGGTATTGTACTGTATTTTTTTCTGGAAGGTTTCAGTTTAAATGAATTTTGGAATGATCATTGCTAGCCATTGTCTTTTAGGTTTTTTTGACAGCCGAGGGGAAAGGGTGGGGTCTGAAGACATTGTAGGATATGTCGAAGGGTGATTTTGTGTGTGAATATGTTGGAGAAATGTTAACACCCGCAGTTCTGAAAAGAGTCACTATTTAAAAGAAAGTCATAAGTTTAGATACATCTCAAGATGGTCAGTTTAAAGACATTTTGAGGGACACTACTAAAGACATGCTCAGATATGCACACATCCCCCACTTTTAGATCGTTGTCTACTACAATGATCTTTCAAACAAGATATGCATTAGAACGCTCATGATACATAGTGAAATTCACTGGCCATCTTCGAGAATGATCTGAAGCACAAACCATGACAGCATTATGTTTTTAACTTCAGCACCTCAATTGAGAATGTGACACCTTTCAGGACTTGGCGCCATTGTATGTCGTTTCTTCCACTGAATGGGTCTATCCTTTTATTTAATTTTTTTAACTTCAGTCAAATATTCTAGAAAGATGTCGCGGCAGATCCTTCACCATTTTGTTTTGCTGAACATCTCATTACATTGTTAAAAAAAAGCAGGGTGTCTTGCATGGGCAATACGTTCCTGTATTGAAGATGATGCACTCCCATTTATTCTAACCCACAAAACCACCCCGCATGAGAAAACAGGGACTCATATTTTTCTGGAAGGCGGGGAGGAACCCATGCACCTTCCGATGACCGCCGCGCCATGGGGTGGTTTTGTGGGTTCGAATAAATGGGAGTGCATCATCTTCAATACAGGAACGTATTGCCCATGCAAGACACCCTGCTTTTTTTAACAATGTAATGAGATGTTCAGCAAAACAAAATGGTGAAGGATCTGCCGTGACATCTTTCTAGAATATTTGACTGAAGTTAAAAAAATTAAATAAAAGGATAGACCCATTCAGTGGATGAAACGACATACAATGGCGCCAAGTCCTCAAAGGTGTCACATTCTCAATTGAGGTGCTGAAGTTAAAAACATAATGCTGTCATGGTTTGTGCTTCAGATCATTCTCGAAGGTGTCCAGTGAATTGCTCTATGTATCATGAGCATTCTAATGCATATCTTGTTTGGAAGATCATTGTAGTAGACAACGATCTAAAAGTGGGGGATGTGTGCATATCTGAGAATGTCTTTAGTAGTGTCCCTCAAAATGTCTTTAAACTGACCATCTCGAGATGTATCTAAATTTGTGACTTTCTTTTAAATAGTGACTCTTTTCAGAACTGCGTGATATGAAGGTATTTTGGAGATTTTACTGGTTCATGCATGATATGAAGGTATTTTGGAGATTTTACTAGTTTTTTTGTCCAAAGGCCAAAGAAATGTAGTCCATCATTCTTTCATGTTACTTGTACACGTCACCAAGGACCCGTGGATCCTTCTCCTAAAAGATGAAGGCAATCCAGATGCGTCTGGTCAGATTTACGTAGGTCAGTTGTTGTTTCCAATTAAAGTGGTGTCCATTTTAAACAAGAGAGCGACCCTTTGGGTGGTAGCGGTCACACCGTGCCTCGGATTGAGGCGGGGTTGACTCGAACACGTCACCAAGGACCCGTGGATCCTTCTCCTAAAGGATGAAGGCAATCTGGATGCGTCTGGTCAGATTTATGTAGGTCAGTTGTTGTTTCCAATTAAAGTGGTGTCCATTATAGAAGAGAGCGACTCTTTGGGTGGTAGCGGTCACACCGTGCCTCGGATTGAGGTAGGGTTGACTCGTACATGTCACCAAGGACCTGTGGATCGTTCTCCTAAAGAATTAAGGCAATCCGGATGCATCCGGTCGGATTTCCGTAGGCCAGTTGTTGTTTCCAATTAAAGTGGTGTCCATTTTAAACAAGAGAGAGACCCTTTGGGTGGTAGCGGTCACACCGTGCCTCGGATTGAGGCGGAGTTGACTCGTACATGTCACCAAGGACCTGTGGATCGTTTTCCTAAAGGATGAAGGCAATCCGGATGCGTCTGGTTGGAATCTATGTATCCCTTCAGCGACAATGAGTTTGTGTCACCATTATAATTTTGGTAACTAGGTGAGGTGGTGCTAAGAATTTTGGGCCATGATTTGTGGAGAGGATTGGAACAAAGGTGTTCCGATTGGCTCTCCACAGGGTAGTGTAGTGCCTTATCGATATCCTTTTGTTCGGTGGTATAATAACATTACCTAAACCTTTAATTTTCATTTGATGTTTGATAATAAATAGTTGAGAGATGATGTTTAGTCATTTTTATTAAAAATACACACTATAAACCTATCAATTATCCTTGAGAGATGAACTAGGGTATTAACTAGACCATAAACCAACTTTAAAGATATAATCAATTTGACGTGTCATGACAATGTGGTCAGTTACTATTGGCGAAACCAAGGGGATAGACACTACAATGTAGATTAGGAAACCCTAAAAGTGGGAGAATCCACAATGGGAGATTTCGGAACCATCCTCACAATAAAATACACAAATCAATCACCATTTTCCATGATTAAAATTTCATTTATTCACTTAAAATAGGGAGTTAAATTACCTATATGTTTTTGTCGGTGCTTCCCATCATTAAATATCTTAATCACTATTCGATGATAGAAAGTTGACTCAATTTCTTTACTTTATTCTATTTTTAGATTAATTATTTGGGAAATACACCTCACCTATTTACAAAATCACCACCTTAAATCATTAGTACGAGTGTATCCATTTCCTAGAATTCGTTCCTTACACCCCATCTGTGAATCACCTTGAAAAGGATTCCTTTTCCCAAAACCCCATTAATATTGAATGTATTTATATTTTTTACTCATATCTTAGTGTATAATTTAGTTATCAAGACTTCCATGCATTCCAACCATGCTTCTAAAAACTTACAATCATCCTAATTTCCTTATGAGTAAAATAATTATAGTAACATGAAATCCCTATCTCAAATGAATGATAAGTATCTTATCAAAGGTCACTTTTTCCTAGATTAACTAACCTTTATAAGGATTATTATTGATAACTATCCAATTATTATTTCACCTGGATGAATCATTTTTCCACATTATCCAAATCATCCCAAGACTAGGCTGAATATGATATTACCTTGCAACCCCAAATCAATATCCCTATTTTTCAAAATCTGAGAATAAATACATATTGAATCAAACCCAAGTCAAGTACCAAATCCCTTAAAAATCCTGTAAAAATAAAAAACACAAATCATCCTAGACATATCATAAGTCCTCACCCCTATCATAGAACTAACCTTCAGTGATAATAACACCCTCACCATAGGTTTCACCAGATGGCCAGGTCTATGGGTACGATTCATGGATCATAAACTTGGTCATTATATCTAGTAAAACCTATAATACAACTTGAAATACATTTAACTTTTATATAAAAATCACAATCAGTCACCCCCATAAATATAAAATAATACCACAAGGATAGTCACACTTATATACATCGCATATCTAGTATATTATGAAGTAAAACTCTTAGATCTTGGCCAACTAAGATATCAATGATCAACCTCTTAATTCATTATCAAGTGATCATTGGTGATGTTTAATCCAACTAACATAACCCTAATCTATAATTTACCCTAGTCTATTAATTAACTTTACACCAATTAATCATTTAATTCCAAATTAATTACTAACCAATAACTTTTAATTAATCCAAGACTGTTCTCATTTTCATTTAAAAACACTATCGTATCATCATAGAAATAATGCATCAACATTGTATCCACACAAATAATTTTCTCATTATGAAATTTTATATGGTTCATGAATAATCACGAGTATGTCAAGCAGTAGACATAGAGAAAACTCACATTGGGGCTGAGGTCGAAGCGAGAAAGGTCGTCGGGAGAAGGGGGTCGCGGGTTTCCGGTCGCAGGCACCGCCGGAGGAGGTCGCGGGGTCGTCGGAGGAGGTCGCGGGGTCGCCGGAGGAGGTCGCGGGATCGCCGGGGGGTCGTGGGGGGATGCGGGCGAGGGTTGCAGGGAAGGGTCGCGGGGGGCTGCGGGCGAGGGTTTCAGGGAAAGGGGTCGGGGTAGGGAAGGGTCAGGGTTTTTAAAAAAAAACAAAGGTTTAGCGGCGGTTTATTAAAAACCGCCGTGAAAAGTATTTCGGAAAACGTTTAGCGGCGTTTTTGTGAACCGCCGCCACAAAACCGCCGCTAAAAACTGTTTATTTTGTAGTGTTGGTACATCTATTTATTTATCCAAATATCATTAATTATGATCATAAAATATGTAAAAGTTGTTTTTTTGTTATTCAATTATTGTGGTATAATAATGTATGGAGTTGATATTAATGTGATGGGTGGGACTAAAATTTATATCCCTACAATTCATTGGTTAATGTTTTTAGCTCATGAGATACCATGTATGGTGTATAAGAGGTTATTCTAATAAAAACATTCTATAATTTCTTAATGAATATCCTTAACTTATTCTTATCATGTCATGATTTATTTTGTTTCCACATTGTTATGTTGACCTGATGTTATCATCTTAGATCATCCTTTAATGTTCATTTTTATGATAATAAATATATTTATGTCACCTTGAAATTCCTCTTGAATAACATTAATTACATGAATGGTGATATAATATTTAGTATTCCCTTATTAAGATTTATAGGAGGCCATTTCAATATATTTCGTCATGTTATCCTGTGTAGTATTAGATGATCGATAAAAAAATAGCATGTTTTGAAGATTCAAAATAATGTTGTTGAGACCATTTTTCATGTTATTATGTTGTGTATCAAACTAATTGAACAATATATACACTATCATCATTTAGAATTTTTTGACAAGATACATTATGTAATAAATCATAAAATAATGTGTATTAAAGATATGGGTAGTCATAGGGAGGAATGCATGGGGTCTTGTAGAACCATCGATCCAAGAAGTAATGAGAGGTCATGGGATGGGGAAATAAAAAACAGTATATTATATAATGTTTATATTTATATTAATATTTCTTATATTGTAGAAAATGATTTTAGATAAGTCATATCTTTTGTTTTAACTTAAATTTGTTCATCAAAACACATTTTAGTTATAAATTCTAGGTAATCATGAATGTGAGATTATTGTTATTTTTTTGATTTTATAATTGATATAATTAATCAAAAATTATTTCTGTATTGAGATGATTTTTTTTCTTTGCTTTGTAGAATTTGAAATATTTATGCATAGATGCATATTTCTTACACTTTGGACTCACATATTTTTATAATACTATTGTTTGATTGATTTCATTAATACAATAGGATTCAAATATTTATTGTGTATTCAAAATCATATTTAGTTTTTACCTATATAACTTTATGATGGTATTCTACTTAGCTAGACCAAGATTTATTTTCATTTATGAAATTTCGTGTTGATATTATAATGTGATTCTTAGTGATGATTAATATACAATCCCTTTATATAAGTGATGTTTAGTAATAACTAGTGAGTCAGTATATCAACTCGTTTATTTGATACTACTTCTAGAAATAAAATGTGTTTGATTAATTATATTGTAAAAACAACCTTCATGATTTTTCCATATATATTATTGGGGAAATTCTAGCAAACAAAACTATACGAGTATGAATTATTAAAAATAGATGACCATGTGACAATGTCATAATATATGTGTGTACGAGATTATGATCCTAATGTTGGTAATATTGTATGAATATTACAAATCAGTAATGGATAATGGAGTAGGTTGATGAATTTTAATGAAATTCATCATATGCGTTTGTGGGAACCCTGTATTGGGTGAGATATGACATGAGTTTTTGTATGGCATTTGAGATATGAGTTGAGAGGTTTACCCTTGAGTGATAACCTATACGAGACATGGTTTATTAAACATGTAGAAGATTCTATTTACCTTGTGATATAATAGGGTATCCCAAGTGAGGGGTTATCCCATTATTTTAAGTTCCTAATTTATGGGAACCATGGGTAGATTATTTTCATTTTGTAATGATTCAGAAGAAGTGTTTCTTAATATGTGTTATAGGCCTAAATATTGATGAGTGTTGCTACATTAAAAATCTAAATAATTGATTATTTATAAGTGATGAATGATAACTAACCTTGTTCATCTATACTAAGATAGAAGTGACTTAAATAGACAATAAAAGGTAAAAAACATTTGTATAAAAGATATGTATTGGTTGATATATTTTCGAACAAAATGAAGCAATTGAAAAAAATTATTAAAAAACACTAATATGAATGATTTATGTTGCTGTAACATAACCCTTCTATTATTCAGAAATAATTATCCATTAATATTATATTCATTCAATTATGGTTCCATAATTTTTTAACCATGGGACTTATAGAAAAAAATATAACCACAACCCATAAGATAACTTTGACAATACAAATCACAGAACCCTACCTAGATTGTGGTCCACAAGATAACTTATTAACAATGGAAAATTAGAATGTCACATTAAATCTATAAATTATAATTTCATGAATTTTGGGATTATATTCACACCCTAAAAATTTATCCTGATTTTAATATATTTGGTAATTAAAGTGAAACTCTAAAGATTCACAAAATCTTAGCCTCGCGATCAATTTGTGAATAATTTACATGATATTGAATTTAAAACATTATTTAATTTAATATATTATAATATTTTTTAGTGATTACATGGATTAAAAATATCTTATAAAGAAGGTGATAATAATATCAAATATAAAAAATAACTACTCTCTTATGGGTTGAATTGTCATCATAGAGATAATTTTCACAAGTAACTGTTGAAATAGGGTAAACCCAATCTCATCCCTAAAAATATTCCATCCTAATAATAAAAAAGGGAAAATATAATAGAAAAAAAATTATTGAAAAAAAGTGATGTTACTAACACAAATGTAAGGAAACACAATGTAGAAGTAGGAGAGGAGAACCTTCTTGGAAGAGATATTTATACAATACTTACTTATTCAAAGTTGTTAGAGATAATTCATTGGAAAAAATTCAAAAAAAACCTTGCCAATATTTTTCAAACCCAAAAAGGTTAGGAAATATCATTTAAATATATTTTTGGAGGGTTTGGGTTTGAAATTCTAAAATGGGAACATGTCGAATTTAGCATCCAAAAGTTAGTATATCTTGATTTTTCTTTTAGATTAAGTTACATAATAAACTTGACTTTAGTAAAATTAAATTGAATGAGAGGAATTTAATCCTCTAATGCCCAGGAAAATTTAATTCCATCATATTTTTGGATAAACACATCACATAAGAAATTGGGAAGCATGTTCCAAAATGTCAAATAAAACATGACTCTACAGTAATGTCCATTTTCGGATATCCAGAAGTCAGATACAATATTCATGTTATAAATAAAAATTTTATAATATTTTTACAAACACTATCATAAAATTTAAAATTTAAAATATTTACATGAATAATGTTACTACAAAATTAATTATTTATATTTTAAAGGGTAAAAACTTAATTTTAAAGGGATTTTAAATTTAATCTCAAAACACAAATTTAAATTAAATAATAACATAAGTGTCATTTTTGGGAAATTTTATATAATATAACCAAAACAATATTCATCAAAAAAATTTCTTATTAACTCCCCTACACTTACCCTTTTCACTCTTGAATGTAACCCCATGTCATTTAATCCATAAAATTGTGCAAGGTGATATTTTCCATCCATGATGGAAATATGAGCATAGAATGAATTAAAAAGTAAATATAAAAAATTTATGGGGAAAATTTCTCAAAAATTGTTTTAAAAAAATCTACTATGAAAATGGCACTAATTTTGTGGAAATATGATATCTATTATTTTTGACACAAATTTTCCATGTGTGTGTGACCATCATATCAAGCGTTTATTTCAACCGTTTATTTAGTATATTTTGGTGAAGTAAAACTTTTCTAATTACCTGATTATCTAATACCCTGGGGGACATAGATTCTTATTGATTTTTTTGATAATCCATCTTTTATGGGTTGAGGGGGAACCCTTACATGAACCATAGTCCCAAGTTACAAGGCCCATACATGACCCAATGACCCATAGGAACAAGGATGTTTATATGACTTTGAATTCCCAAGACCCGAAACACTTGAAACCACCCCTCCCTAAATTCCCATAAAGTCCCACCATATATGGAAGATCAGATAGTATTTCACCATCAAATATTGCATGGAGCCTAGTACCAGTGGATGTTACCATACCCACTCATTCTTCCAATCTGGTTAGCTCTGCTCGGGTGGTTTCTACTATGCTTTGAATTCTCTTCTAGCCTTGCTCATATGTGGTCTACCCTGACTGCTTCACAGTCTCTATTTCCCTAAACACGTAAGGATAAAAGGCCATTGATGTATTGAAATCCATGTGGCCCGAGGACCCATGGTTTCTCGAAGGACTTTAGTGGCTCAAAGGCCCTGAGACAGGTAGACCCAAACAGTTGAACTGAATACCAAATTCAATTGCATAGTTATGGCTTATACAATGCTACATATTAACTACTACATTAACATCTATAGTATTTCTAGAGTTCCTAAAAATTCACCCCAACTCGAATTTGATCATGGGTCTTTTGGATACCCATAAGGAGCCTTTACTACTCAGGTAAATGCTCGTTGACCGATTTACCTAATTCTATTCCACTAAATCTATTCAAAATCCATTGGAATGAAATTCTAAAACCGAATATTTTAAACATTCATAGAATTAAAATATTTTCCCTTGAACTATATATCCGCATATATTATAAATTTCATCACTCTACTCCTTATTTTATTTTAATATGATTGATTTTTTGAGGGTGTAAAATAGTTGTATATTAGGTACATAGAAATAGGAAAGTATGGTAAAATATTGTAACTAATAAGAAGGGAAATGAATTTATGGAAAGGCATTATTATAATATGAAATTTATAAACTTACTTGTCTATACATTAAATAAGTTAATAGCTTTACAAAATCTATTCCAATCAACATCGTACATATTATAGGGGAAATAAAAGAAACCAATCATAATATTGAATAAATCATGAAAACATTCATATGAGCTTCTAAATAAGGAGGAAAAAGCTTCTTGGTCATCTTGGAAGAGGATGGTGAAGCCGATCGAGGAATGAGGAAAAAACATACATAGTTTTTTGGATGCCATGCAGAAAGGAATTGAATGGGAAATTATAGAAGGTAATTCATTCTAGTGAGGTGTATGAAGGATAAATAAGAATATGAATAGATAAGATGGGATTATCATACAAGGATATCATCAAGCCTCAAAAGTTTTATGATCCTGTAGTTGGATATCTTGAATGAAAATTCATGGTGGGTGGTTGGATGTGGTGATATCAATTACTGAAAGGATAAGTGGGCATGAGATATCCTCTTCTTCCTAAGGTTCCCAATTACTAATATTTCTGATAATTTGGAAATAATTCAACCTAATTTCACCATTATGACCCCAAAAAGAGAGAATAAGATCATTCATGGGAATATCATCTAGTTGGAAGACCCCATATGTATGTTTTTTCATAGTATTCTTTAGGATCATTCAATAATAGGGAGTATTACTCAAGGATCCCGTAATAGAATGAGGGAAATGGTTGGTTGACTAAAATTTCATGTAGATAGATCCTGAATAACTAGAAATTTCTAGCCAAAAAAGTGAAGAACCAATCCATTCACAATGTGTTGATGATTGAATATACATGGATTTAAGGTTATAGTACTATGAGAACACAATATAGAAATTAATATAACATATTTTATTCAGATGAAAATTGTTTAAAATTATTTAGGATCTCATCTCACAGTGGATATAGATTTCAATACAAGGGTATTAACATTAGGATTTTCATAGTTCATGGATTCAAGTGGATAATGAGAAAAGTAATGAAACTAAATAAAATTTAATGGTGTTTATTTTTCAGTGTTGAATTATATAGATGAATATGAATAAATACGTAGAATAAGGGTTCATTTCATAGCTATATATCAACTTTGTAGTGAAAACAATGTTGTAAGTCCAAATCTATCTAATCCTTAGATCAAAGATACTAGCATCCATCCAGGGGATCCTCTAGAGGAATTTTGTTTTCATAGAGGGGGTAAATGTAACCCTTCTTAGGCGATGGGTTAAATTTTATCCTTCTGTTTGGGATTAAAAATTAATTTTGATAGTTTTTTTCTTTATGGAGTAATGAGAGGGAATTACTTATTGTATGATAGAAGGGGTATGATGATCATAAATATTAGCTCCATCAACACGGTGGGTAACTCCATTTGGTATGTGATAAGGGAAATGCATAATTTCCATAAATTTTGTAAGTTGTATAACATTTGTGTAACTGTGGTGGAATGTAACAAGAAACTTATTGTGGGATTAATTATATAAAATGTGAAAATCTCATGGGACATGTCGTACTACAAGATGAAATGCAAGGTTATCATTGTATAAGGTATTGTGGGGTTTTAAACTGGGAGAGAAGATAATTTCTTGACTAATATTATAACTAGTAAATGGATCCTGATTTTAAGTCCCATTAATTATAACTGTATTAAATATTTTACACATGATTTCAATCTATTTTTTAGCGTTGATTCACCTATGGTCCACCAAATTATCCTTATATATTCCATATCCTTCTGAATATAATGAAAATCTTGTGGGAATTATGAAAAAATCTCAGATTTCTCTAACACACATAATCGAACATATCATTAATAAACATCCATTTTAACTAAAATCGACCACTAATGATGACCATATTTTCATGAATGATATTTTTCCAATGATGTAGGGGAAATCCAGAAATAATTTTTAATAGGTTTTGTGGAACTAGGGAGAAGTTAACATGATTATATTTTTTTTTATTTTTTATTTTTAAGAACAATAAAAATTAAAAGATAAAGAAAATAAATGAAAAATGATATAGAAGTGATGTAAAATTTCACCCACACACTTAAATTAATCTACCCATATAAAATAAAGAATAAAAAGGTAGCGTAAGGTATGAAAAAAATATAAAGGTAAGACATAACCTAGTTTGTTTATTTGTTGGCATTGGGTAAGGATACAAATTACCACCATATACAACCTAAAAAATAAAATAATAAAATGGAGAAATTTTTTATAAAAAAGTAACTATAAAAATGAAAATATAAACTTGGTTTACAACCTAAGAGGTGTTATTATCATACTACCTAAATTATGATTGTATTGTGTTCATCCCCAATTTTGTGCTGGATTATGTTTTTGTGGATTAATCCATGATATTATACTTTTTTTAAATATATATGAGGGTACAAAGAGTGGATACCACAAACAGATAAGAAAATTGATCCAAACTCTAGAAATAAAAAATGAAATGATAATTCGGGGGATCATAAATAAGGAAGGGGTACTCCTTCTTAGCTTTTATTTTGTCCTCCGCACCACTATCATAATATTTACCTATAACCACAGTTCAAAACTGGGGTTATTAACCAAAAAAACCATTGGTATATGATATAGCCATTGTTATAAGAACTGTGGGTGCTTAAGTCATCTGAATAGACCTATACCCATGATTTGAAAAAAATAGTGTGTATAAGTAACTTATTCCCCTAGTAATAAAACCATTTGTTTAGGAAATTTCATTGGAAATACCTATAAAAATTGTTTTCTGAAATCATGGGTTAAGGCCCTTTATTATAAATAATAGTGAATAAGATTTAATCATAGCACCCTCCACTTACACTCTAAGTATTTTATCACTATCCTTTAACAAATTTTGTATTCTTGTATTAATATATATATATATATATATATTAGATTATTTATTTTTATTTTTATTATTATATAAATATAATGGGCCATCCTATACCAACGATTTGGTCAATCCATTGGTATATGTCTTCTATTTAAAATAACAATCCATTGGGAATTAATCGTATCACCTTTCTCCTATCCTCAAATGACTTTACCTATACGTATGGTTTACCCAAACTATTTTTATAAGCACCCAAAAAATTCCTTTACCCATAGTTTGTTCAAACCTAGGGTATAGGTACTTCTTTCTAAATTGTTTCCCCATGAAACATATTTCCATGTTTTAGAAAAACTATCACTATAGGGGTAACATAAACCTAATGTTTTATAGAACCATAGGTATATATCCTTTATGTGAAATTTGTTTTCCCTAAGAAACCTATATCCCTAATTATCAAAAAACCATTGGTATAGGGGTTTCCAGTACCCATAGTTTTTGGAGAACCATATTTAAAGGTACTTCCTATGAAATTATTTTCCCGTGCCTATGGGGGTAAAATATAGCCACTATTTTCTCCAAAACTATTGGTATATCCTTGTTTTCCATTAGTTTATATAGATGTGAATTTTTTTCCAGAGGTGGAAAACACATCAAAATGGGCTTCTCAATCACTTATTACTCTTCCTCTTCTACCCCTACTTCTTTCATTATTTTTTTGAAGACATCCAGTGTTGGTTTAAAAAGTGTCAATTATATTTAGTCCATGAATAAAGAACTTAAAAATTCAATTTTAGAATGATTAAAGAAACAAGTATCAAAATATATATGATCCTCCTCCAAAGTTATATTTTCTTTTATTTTAAAAAGATCACACTTGTGGTAAATCGTTAGACCGTACAAATGAAACAAGACACTACAACAAAAACAAATAAAATACCAATAAAAAAGCATACCTCATTGGATAGGTTTCCCAGCTAGACAATCCTAGTACTTCCACACCAAGTCTTTGATGTCATTATCTGGGTGTGAGATGAAAAAGCCATCTAACTTGATTGAAATAAAATCTATCAAATCCAGGAATGAGTCTATATAAAACAGCGAGAGAAAATCCTGGAACAAGACATCAATTTGAGATGTGTACCACACCATCTGTTCTCGGCTAAGATCCTCTAGATACCTCCCCTGCTCAAGCCTCTCCCACTACTTCACTGTCAAGGAATCATCCCCATGTCTTGACCTGCTAATTTCTTCTTTTGTATCCTTCTTGAACTTACCGAATGCCTCTATCATTTTTCCATTAAGAACTAGGGGACTCATGATATCTCCCTTATGATCACCCAAGGATACACCCACCTCCGAGGGGATGGAGTCTGAGATAGATTTTTATGTAATGGTTCCCTCACAACATTGGATAATGGATCCCCGGGAAGTGCCCTTCTTTCCCGCTGCTCTAGTCAACATTGGTTTAGGAATGTAGGAATAGTCTTTCCGTTTCTTGGTCTTCTTATTTTTGGGAGCTAAAATGTCTCCAGAATCCCGAGAGTATTTTTTCCCTTTCTGCCTGCCTGAGTAAAAAGAACCTTCAATAAGGACATCCTCTATCCAGTTAGAAGAAAAATTATATATTTCATCAATCACTCTTCTATTAATAAAATACATTTCGAGAAAAGAAATGTGGTCCATCCTCTGAATTGCTTCAACAACTCCAACCTGATTTGTATTTTTTTGGACCTCATTGTAATCCAACCATTGACTTTTTTGGAGTTAGGGAAACCTCTAATAGAGGCCTGAATCGGTTAAATTGGGCCACTGAGGTCCCATATACTCCTGATTTTACATTAGGATAAACATTTTCTATGTACTTATTTTCCTGTTTGTTGGGAGGTATTAACACCTCCCCTTGGGAGTCTCTTAGATCACCCCTAACTATTGGCACCTCATCCATACATTTAGTCCTAACTTAAGAATTCCTTTTCTTAGAATGCCCATATTTTCCAACAAGGTCTGTTACCTGACCAATAAAAATTCCAAACACCATAGGTGCCCATTGCTCATGCAGAGAAGCTATTGGAATTATAGTCTTACTGATCACCACTCCACTATCTTGGAAATCACTACTCACAAGAGGGTTGGGGTCTCCACATGAACAAAAATGGAACTCAGTATGAATTTCAGATATAGGGAGATGAGTTTTCTATTGGGAAGCACCCGATACATCCCAAACCTCACAGGCAGGCCAACGGCATTTCACTTCTTCCATTTGGTATATGGGCTGGGGATTACTAAAAACCGCTTTGTGAAAAAAAGAAGTATTTTGACCTTTCGGGTAGTAGAGTTCATATAAAGGAGGATGCACTTCATAAACTAGTTATTGTTTGAAATGATATTCCCCTGAAATACTGATCTCGATAAAATCAGGGAGAAATTTGGATAGGCCATATTCCACACATAGTTGTTCATTAGCAGGATGATGCGGCGATGTTTAACATATATCCAAGCACAAGAATCTAACACAACCGTTACCTACCAAGCTTAAAAGTGCATGATTGAAAAAGTACAGGGGTAAACCTGGATGTAGAACCCACACCACAGGTATAGGTGGATCATGACCCCTATGATATTGAATCAACCATCTAAAAGAAGGAATAAAAAAAACCAAAAACTCATAATATGCATGACCAAGCCCCTAGAAAATATTCCTCCTTTTGAAACAGTAGCGGACAACATTTCGAATCCATAAGACTGATTGAAATAAATCTCTTCAGACACCAATATGACTTTACATGTAGTCTAAAGTCATGAAAATATTGACATCTTTGCTCGAAGAGAGAAACTAGCACCATGCTAATTCGATCCTAGGTGAGGGAAAACTCGAATGAGGATATTTCCAACAGTAGAAGACCATCTGAGAAACTAGGAACCTTCAGGCATATCTCGGTGGCTGGAATCTCTGAGCACCGATTCTGATCAGCAAGATAGAACTGAGCAGCAGTAGATCCCCCCTCCCCCATCAGCGGGGAGGAGTTGTCGTGGCCAACATCGGCTAGCTAGGTCATTATTATTGGGTTTTATTTAATGTTTTAAAACCCTAAGATCTTCATCACCACCAAATTCTAAAACCATATTCTATATGATGGGGGTCACTACCTCTTAATCATCAACAATTTCTCAGGAATGAATATGACATAATTGGAAAAAAAATGATTTATAGTGAGTTGAATTTAAAAATAATTTAAAAGTAAAAACAATGTAATAAATAGTTATTCCCACACCCTTTATTGAATAAACATCATGTGTCTGTTTTTCTATGAGGGACATTGGTAGTATGTCTAAGAGGTGTGGGATAAAAATGATTTTTTTGATGTAGTTTCCACATAAATAATGTCCTCATCAAATCTAGTTAGATTATTTTTATTATTAGCATCATGTAAATTGAATTTAGAGAAATATTAAGATAACTCATTGAGTTCATTATCCATGGATTCAATAAATTGATATTCATGATCTTCTTTTATATCTATAAGGAAATAATTAAACACATCAACCTTATAAACAAAAATTTTAAACCAAATTAATTTTTTTCTCATAAAATTTAAACGTATTCACTCAAGGAAGGTTCATCAATAATGAAATCCATTTTTAAATATCATTGAAATAAAAATAGTAGCAGAATAAGATATTAAAAAGTGTTTATAGAAATAGTTATCTTATAAAAAATAGCTCAAATTCAATGTGCATTGTCACATGAACGATCAAAATATTAACAATTTTTTACTATGTTAAACATATTATATGACATAAGTTATATTTATTTATGAGGAATTTAATTAAAAACCCCCTAAAAGGTAAAAAAGAGATGAAAAGATTGAAAAAATTTGGTGGGTTTGGTTGTTTTATTTTAAAAAAAATAATTTAAAAATGATAATGTTTTTTTTAAAATGAAGGATTGTGGAAAATCGTAAAATATCCATATTTTTCAAATAATAAAAATAATTTATATTGAAATTTATTCAAAATTTTCCCCCAAATTTGTTAACCCCAAACCTTATTGAAGAAAACACAACTAGAAACTTGAAGCTATAATCAACCCTTCCAATAACAACACCCTTCTTTAATTGTGGTCCACAAGATAAATTATGATTAGTGTAAAATTAAGAGAAAAAATACAATATATAAATGGGAATGTATTGAGTTTTTAGATTAGATATTAAACCTATTGGTTTATCTGATTTTTACTATATTTGAAAATTAATGTGTCTCTCTAATAATTTGTAGAATCTCTTTCTTTCTATCAATGTGTCAATCATTTGAGTGATCATCAATTAGAAAATAATTTCATCTATCCTGATTTATTAAATTATAGAAATTTAATGGATAAAAACTATTTATGTAGGTAATAAGTAAAACAACCATAAAAATAACTACCCCCATGGGTGGAATTATGATCAGAGAAACTTTTTTTATATGATATGGTTAAAAGGGGTCTAAAATAATCTCATCCCCACTCATATTTTTTGGAACCAAGAAGAAAAATAAAAATAAAAAATATAATAGAAATAGTTTTATGGAATAAAAATATACATTACATGACAAAAAGATAAAAAACAAAATTTAGAAGCTATAGAGGAGCACCTTCTTCGAAGAGATAATTTCATAAATACATACTTTTTCTAATTGGATAGATATGTTTAATGTAACCAATATTTTTTCCAAACCATACCAGTGTTTCATATAACCCTAAAAAATTGATAATATTAAATAAATATGTTCTTTGGAGGGTTAAAGTTTCAAATTACAAGAAGGGAACATGAAAAACTATGTCATAAAAAATATATTTCATTTTAAACCACCATTTAGACTGAGTTTTCTAGAAAAATAGTATTTAATTAAGTTTAATTAATTTAGTGGAATTAAATTTTCTATATTCAATAAACCTTTTTTTGAATAAAATCAAGGATAAAAAATTCATTTCTCAAATTAAAAAGCTTGTTCTAATATATAGATTCTATCTCATATTTGAGTTAATGTACATTTTCATCCTTAAAAATGTGTGATTATGCTTTCATGGCTTGAATTAAAAATGTAAAAAAATATAATATGAATATGAAAAAATATATAATATAAAATTTTCATAAATAAAATGTTATTAATATAATTATTAGGTAAAATTCTAGAGGAAAACATAATTTTCATGGAATTTTCAATTTCAATATCAAAATACATATTTATATTAACTCTTAAAATAAGGATTAATGTGGGTAAATTATATCAAATATTATAATGAAATTATATAAAGAAACATGTAATATCAACTATTCATTTGGAATCTGCGATTTAAATCTCTTGAGTTTATTTTGTAACAGGTTTGGTTTTAAAGGGTGGGATCAGTTGGATTCTTTACCTTGGAGTCATTGGATTTTGTTATTGATAATATCATAGGTTGTGATCCTAATATATAGATATAGATTTGATAGGTCTTGGGTAGATTTTTGAAATTTTATAATAATTCTTGAGAAGTTTATGATAATTTGGTTGGACTTGGCATGAGTGGCATGCCTTAGGATGTTCAAAAAATAAATTCTAATACATATATAAAGATGATATTGATATAAAGTTTTAATGATTAATTGTTTAGGTGTTTGAGAATATAATTGATGATGTGTGACTCATGGGATCATATGTCAGGTGGCATGCCTAGGTGGCGTAGGAGCATACATCCATTTGTTTGGCGGAGAAAAAGGGAGTGATGGCAAGAGGGGGGGTGAATTGCCTTTTAAAAAAATGATTAACAAATTAAAATCAAAGTTGAAAGTGAAGCGGAAATAAAGAGGCAAGACACAAGAATTGATAACGGAGTTCGGCCAAAAACCCGGCCTACGTCTCCGCTCCCAACTCAACCGTTGAGAGATTTACTACTGCTTGCTTTTCAATGGTTTTAGCAAGAAACCCACTAGACTTTTCAGGTTAGTCTAGAACCTATTACAGCTTGCTTTTATTGGTTGAGCAGGAACCCACTATCCTTTTTAACGGGTGAAGGATAGCTCACCGATGACTCAAGCCTTTTAAAAGGAAAGGCTTGACTAACCACTTCACACCTTAAAGGTGGTGTGAAAACCCAAATGAAAGGATGAGAGAATTGGGAGTTTGTAGGCACAAACTCAATTTTAAGCTCAAAATAAATAAAACAAGAAAAACCGTAATGGGGAAGACTTGGGCGCCAAATGATTGACGGAGTAGAAGACGTGCACTCCCAAGCTTCTATGGTGGTGCTCCTGGATGTGGAATTGGATTGGAGCAGTTGGGGTTCCTTGGAGCAATCCGCCGGAGGTTCGCCAAATGATGAGAATTGTGTCCGTTGGCTTGGTTATGGTTCCTGTATGGTTCCTTAGGCTTCCGGGGGTTCAAGGTCCTTTATTTATAGAGGGGGAACCCTCATATGGCCTTAGGGAGGCTTCGGAGCCGTTGGAGAGGCTTTCGGAGCCGTTGGAGGCCAAGTGGACAGGCTGGTCAAAAGCCCAACGGCTAGTTTGACTGCCTCCACCGGCTGACCGGTACAGGGCCACCGGTGGGCCGGTGAGTGCAAAATGGGAGAGGGTTCTGGCTCAGGATCCACCGGCTGGCCGGTGAGGAGGCCACCGGTTGGCCGGTGGCAAGACAGTAGCTTGCCATTCTGTGCAGGACTCCACCGGATGGTCGGTGCTGAGGCCACCGGTTGGCCGGTGCTGAGACAGTGGCTGGACTCTTGGTCTAGGCTCTACCGGCTGGCCGGTGCTGAGGCCACCGGTTGGCCGGTGCTCTGGACAGTGGAGAGCCTTTCTGTCAAAGGTCCATCGGCTGGCCGGTATCATGCCATCGGTTGGCCGGTGGACTGAAAACAGTCCAAGTTAACTTCTTTGCCACTTCTTGCTCCTGAAATCATTCCTAACAACAAAAACACTTGAAAACAAGATTAGATAAATAAGAAGGTGATTGTGATCATGAAAATAAAATCACGAGGGGTACGAGAGGTACAACAATCTCCCCCTATTTTGATGATCACAATCACCAAAAAAAAACAATGTAAAAAGACTGAAATGAGAAAGCATGCTTTAATAAAATGAAAAGTAAAGCAAGGCATGAGAGAAGGATTTCTCCCCCAATCAACCAAGAATTTCTCCCCCTTTGTGATTATCAAAATAGCACGGGGCATAAAGCCCAACGGCTAGTTTGACTGCCTCCACCGGCTGACCGGTACAGGGCCACCGGTTGGCCGGTGTGTGCAAAATGGGAGAGGGTTCTGGCTCAGGATCCACCGGCTGGCCGGTGCTGAGGCCACCAGTTGGCCGGTGCTGAGACAGTATCTTTCCATTCTGTGCAGGACTCCACCGGCTGGCCGGTGCTGAGGCCACCGGTTGGCCGGTGCTGAGACAGTGGCTGGACTCTTGGTCTGGGCTCTACCGGCTGGCCGGTGCTGAGGCCACCGGTTGGCCGGTGCTCTGGACAGTGGAGAGCCTTTCTGTCAAAGGTCCATCGGCTGGCCGGTATCATGCCATCGGTTGGTCGGTGGATTAAAAACAGTCCAAGTTAACTTCTTTGCCACTTCTTGCTCCTGAAATCATGCCTAACAACAAAAACACTTGAAAACAAGATTAGATAAATAAGAAGGTGATTGTGATCATGAAAATCAAACCACTAGGGGTACGAGAGGTACAACAATCTCCCCCTATTTTGATGATCACAATCACCAAAACAAACAATGTAAAAAGACTGAAATGAGAAAGCATGCTTTAATAAAATGAAAAGTAAAGCAAGGCATGAGAGAAGGATTTCTCCCCCAATCAACCAAGAATTTCTCCCCCTTTGTGATTATCAAAATAGCATGGGGCATAAAACATGATTGAGGGAAAGAGTTGAAAAACAAGATGAAGATTTTAAACCAATTGAAATTTTTGAAATTTGAATTGAAAGTTTTGAGTGAAAAATTGAATTGAAAATTTTAAATGAAAAATTTGATACCAAGTGTTGAAATTGAAAGTTTGAATCGAAAATATGAATAACAATATAAAAAAAATTTGAAACGTAAATTGAATAGAAAATTTTGAATTGAAAAATTTGATACCAAGTGTTGAAATTGAAAGTTTGAAAAGAAAGTTTTGAATAAAACAAAAATGCTTAAACAAACCTAACTCCCCCTAAATAAAAACAACAAATCACCGGGGGGAGATTTTTGAAACCGAGACAAATTTCGGTCCGGTGAGACTCGCTAAGAGGGATTTTTCAATCCATACTTGTCTTGTGGCGGGTCTTCTACTATAAAATTCATCATTAAAGAAAAATGTTTTGGGCCTACCATACCGGGCATTTTTGCAATTGCACTCAAAGATTAAGTGCCCGGGTTTTTTGCAATAATTACAAAATTTAAATTGAGAGCTCCCCCTTACAAAAATAGTAGGTGCATGGGATGAGGAAGCTTGCTTGGAATAGCCAAGCCCTTGGGTGGTCCTAGATACACGTTGGGAACCTAAGAGTTTGGTCAGATTTTGTTCCCCTTGGGTGAACTTAGCTAGGGATTCCCTTAGGTCATTGATTGTTGATTCCAAGGAATCAACATCGGGAAGATTTTGGATTTTGAGGGACAGCTCTTCCTTCTCTTTGAGAAGTTGTTCTTTTTCGGAAGAGAGTTTTTTGAAATTCTTTTTTAAAGAAAAAAATTTGGAAGAAAGTTCCTGAAAACCTTCCTCCAATTGATCTCTAGCATGTTGGAGATCCTCATAAGACATGTGATTGAAAGAATTTGAATAACTAGAGGAAGAGGAGTTGGAAGATGATACCTCATTATATGCCATTAGGCATTTATTACCATTGTCGCTCGAGGAGGAGGAGGAGGAGGAGCTATCACTCCATGTGGCCTTGAAAGCCTTCTTCTTCTCCTTTTGTTTGGCCTTTTTCTTGTTGAGTGGGCAATCAGGCTTGTAATGGCCTTTCTCACCACACCCGTAACATTTTACCTTGGGCTCGGATTTTTCGTTGGGTTGAGCCTTGCGGGCTTTCTTCTTCTTGTGCTTCTTCATGAACTTGTGCATCTTGCAGGAAAGATTCTCCATTTCGGAATCGCCGCTTGAAGAGGAAGAAGATGAGGAGGAGGATGAGATTTCTTCTTTTTGTACCTTGAAGGCGATGTTGTTTGGAACTTTGATCGGTTTTCCTTCCTTTTCAGCTTGCCTCCTCATGGTGATCTCATAGGTCATGAGGGATCCGATGAGCTCTTCGACCGACATGTTCTTTATGTCCTTTGCTTCTTGGATTGCCGTGACCTTCGGAGCCCATGAGCTTGGTAGGATCCATAGGATCTTCTTGACCATGGTTTCTGTAGAAACATCATCACCAAGGGACTTTCTCCCATTGCAAACATCAGTAAAACGCGTAAACATTTCAGTAATATTTTCAGATAGATGCATGGTAAAAGACTCGAAATCTTGACGATACATGTCCAATCGAGTATCCTTGACTTTGTTGGTCCCCTCATGGGTAACCTCCAAAAGTTTCCAGATTTCATGTGAAGAGGTGCATGTGGAAACTCGATTGAACTCATTTCGGTCAAGGCCGCAATGTAGAGAGTTCATGGCTTTGCCATCAAGCTCGAAATTTTTAATAACGGCTTGGGTCCATTTGGATTCATCGGGGGAAGAGAGAGTGTAACCTTGCATGACAATTTTATAAATAGGATATCCTATGCTTCTAAGAAAAGTGGTCATGCAGGTTTTCCAATAGGTATAGTCGGTTCCATCAAAAAATGGAGCACGACCCAAAGAATAGCCTTTGGGGGCGAAAGAGGTTGATGCCATCTCAAAAATGGATCTTGAATTTGAAACCGGTTAGGGTATTACTCAAACTTTGCCTCTGATACCAATTGTTTGGCGGAGAAAAAGGGAGTGATGGCAAGAGGGGGGGTGAATTGCCTTTTAAAAAAATGATTAACAAATTAAAATCAAAGTTGAAAGTGCAGCAGAAATAAAGAGGCAAGACACAAGAATTGATAACGGAGTTCGGCCAAAAACCCGGCCTACGTCTCCGCTCCCAACTCAACCGTTGAAGATTTAATACTGCTTGCTTTTCAATGGTTTTAGCAAGAAACCCACTAGACTTTTCAGGTTAGTCTAGAACCTATTACAGCTTGCTTTTATTGGTTGAGCAGGAACACACTAGCCTTTTTAATGGGTGAAGGCTAGCTCACCGATGACTCAAGCCTTTTAAAAGGAAAGGCTTGACTAACCTCTTCACACCTTAAGGGTGGTGTGAAAACCCAAATGAAAGCATGAGAGAAGTGGGAGTTTGTAGGAACAAACTCAATTTTAAGCTCAAAATAAATAAAACAAGAAAAACCGTAATGGGGAAGACTTGGGCGCCAAATGATTGATGGAGTTGAAGACGTGCACTCCCAAGCTTCTATGGTGGAGATCCTTGGATGTGGAATTGGATTGGAGCAGTTGGGGTTCCTTGGAGCAATCCGCCGGAGGTTCGCCAAATGATGAGAATTGTGTCCGTTGGCTTGGTTATGGTTCCGGTATGGTTCCTTAGGCTTCCGGGGGTTCAAGGTCCTTTATTTATAGAGGGGGAACCCTCATATGGCCTTAGGGAGGCTTCAGAGCCATTGGAGAGGCTTTCGGAGCCGTTGGAGGCCAAGTGGATAGGCTGGTCAAAAGCCCAACGGCTAGTTTGACTGCCTCCACCGGCTGACCGGTACAGGGCCACCGGTTGGCCGGTGTGTGCAAAATGGGAGAGGGTTCTGGCTCAGGATCCACCGGCTGGCCGGTGCTGAGGCCACCAGTTGGCCGGTGCTGAGACAGTGGCTGGACTCTTAGTCTGGGCTCTACCGGCTGGCCGGTGCTGAGGCCACCGGTTGGCCGGTGCTCTGGACAGTGGAGAGCCTTTCTGTCAAAGGTCCATCGGCTGGCCGGTATCATGCCATCGGTTGGCCGGTGGACTGAAAACAGTCCAAGTTAACTTCTTTGCCACTTCTTGCTCCTGAAATCATGCCTAACAACAAAAACACTTGAAAACAAGATTAGATAAATAAGAAGGTGATTGTGATCATGAAAATCAAACCACGAGGGGTACGAGAGGTACAACACCATTGAGTGTGAATGAGATTGAAATGGGAAATAAATATGCATCACTAAGAAGGTTCTAAAGCGTACCACTCTACCTTGGGAAAGAAGAGATCGAGTAGGCATGGATTTTTATGGAAATAATTGATGCATGCATGGAAGGCTGTTTTTAAATGATGTCTTCCTTCTCAATGATTTGTTAGTTTTCATGTGTGAGATGAATACTGATGGGATATTTTGAAACACATGTGGGAATATTTTATAGGGATTTTTTGAGTGTGATAGAAACTACCCCATTAATAAATGGTAAACTCATAGATAGATTCTCTATAGATATAATCGGATATATTTTCATGGCTCAAGGAGAGTGGAACATGTGTGATATAATATTTATTAGTGAGTTTTTTTTTCAAGTATTAGTAAATGGAAATACATATGATGGGTAAATCACCATTTTATCTGTATAAAGTTTCTGGTATTCTTGGATGGGTAGGAATCAAAATTTTGGTTTATAAAGGTAATGATAAAGATATCCCTATAGTGGGGAGTATCTTATCAATCATGGATGTGTGAACCTCACAATAGAAGGTCCATATATGTGATGAGACTGATCATTATATGGTTTATGTGTAACATAGATTCCACTGTGTATATGGATCCAATTTTATAGGATTACTCAGTGAATACTATATTTGAGATTTAGATATAATGTTGGATAATGTTCGTACCTTAGGATAAAGCTTAAAATATAATTAATTTGATCAGAGGGTGAGATAGATTAAAGGTTCACCAATTCTCAATGTGATATCTTGGAAACTAGTCTGTTTGGTCAAGGACCCAATTATGAAATTACATCATGTTTCTTGTTCTAAATTTAGTGTGGCTATTTAGTTGAACTGTACATTTATTTTGTGATTTTGGCATCATGGTCAAGACATATCATATAGCATTGGTGGTGACCGCATTATCATGACACGTTAAATTATTTATGTTTATAAGGATGATTTATAGTATAGGGTAGACCTTAGGTTGTCTCTCAAAGAGCGTTGGTGGATTAAAGTGTGTATTTTAAATAAATATTACTAAAAGTGGGGGTGATTTTAAAAATAGTTTTATTAAAATAACTTAACTTAAAGAGTATAATAGTTTATAGAATAAGGTGTAGGATTAATACTTATGAGATAAGGAGATCAATTCAAGATCACTACATATCTTGGATAGTTCATTGTTCTGAAAATTTCACATGGTTTTGTTTAATTCTTTGGTTGAGGGTTGTCATGACCTTGATTCCCCTCTTGACTCTCTAAACTTTGCACAAAGTACCAACCCCTGACACAAAAATCGTGTTGTCAGGGATTGGACTTCAAGAAAATATTAAAGGTCACCAAAGGATACAAAAATATTATGTATGTGTGAGAGAAAGTGGATACTTGTGTTTCCCAATCTAAACAACTCATGTTTCCCAATCAGAACAACTCAAGTTTCCCACATGAAATTTCAACCCAATCGGTATTCAAATGAAATGTGTTTCACTTAATTAAACCCAAAAATGAACTCATAGGAGAAACATGTTTAGATAAAACATAAGTGAAATAATCCAAACAATAATTACACAAAACTAGCAGAGTATCATGTGCCGGAACTCCCTCCCAAGTGTGTTTAGCTCCCTCGAAATGATCTTCCACTATTTAGCTCACCATCAAGATGAGGAGGAGGCTCGGGTGGAACTCAATCTTCATACTTGATTCCCCTATGAGGATAGGGGAATCCTGAACATCAAGTATGAAGAGATAACTCCTTTGGGTCTCCAAAATACTAGAGATTTTCCTCCTAGACCAACTTGCAAATGAGGATCCCAAGGATCCATTTTATAGGAAAATGGGAAGGTGGTTTTGAGCACACAGAATTATTAAAACAAATTATCACAGGTGTTTCGACCTACATACAACCTTATCCCAATTTGGAGAAAATAAAAAAGTTGTAACCCCGCCACTTGGATGTCTCCACCGAATGTTTGGCACAATTTGGACACCTGTAGCCCGAGATATCGTAAGATTACATCACACCACTTTTGAATCCATATAGATTTGGTGTACTCGACAGATTAGGTCGGAAAGGCCATCAGATGGCCGAATGAGTCTTGGGCCTCTTCATATGAAATGTATCCCAGCGAGTTTTGGACCATCTCACAAATGTTCATCCCAATTGGATGCATGGTATAGTATCAGTGTGCAGATTAATCAACTGGTGTGCTTGGATACTATGCAGTTTGGCCCATTTTTCTTGGACATCATCATGGGCCCTTCAAATCACGTTCACCTTCAATGAAATTTTCAAGACAAGTAACATTAGACTTTTTAATAGAGATAAACAGAAACTAAATTATTCAAACATGGAATTCTATTTTTTATTATTTTTTGAATTTACAATACAAATTTATTTTAATACAATGGTGTAAGGGTGGAAATGACACAATGAATCGTGGTACAATCACACTCCCACACCTAAAAAATTGCACTCATGGGAAAGGTCACATATTCAAATAAAATGATGCATATATAAATATTCCCAACATCATTGAGATTTAAAATTTGATGAAATTTATATTCAATAAAGTAATGTGATCAATGCACGAACCACACCAAGGAGTTCTTCTTAGTGAAAATTAAAAAGGATGTCTCATTAATCATATCACAATACAATTCAAAGAGATTGATGACACCAATATGAGCTAGGAATTAAAAATTCAACCATTCCACTAATTATCAATGTGTGTGTGTGAAAACCATTCCATGGTATTATTTCCACCTTCTACCAAATAAATATAAGTTATTTTAACATTATTCAACTTTAAATGAATTTTCACCAAACCCATCCTATATCATTTGCAATCATATTACAAGACCCACTCAATTAATCATTCCCAAAAGTCAAACCATAAGCTCCTGACCTAGATATCCCCATATGTTGTACATTTCATCACTCCCCTCATTTATTATATTTTTTTGAAGTTGCATTTGGAACAAATCTCACAATCATCTCTCAACCCTTGTTCGATCTCCTCACAACACTAATTGCAATAGTTATAACAACATCAAAGGTTTAGGAGGAGTAGTTTTTTTATCTTCCTAAGACACAATTTTTATGAGGGCGTACAACAGTTGGAAATTATGTTCACACACATAGGACAATCTGGTACAGTAATGAAACAGATCAGATAAGGAATGAATGTAGGAAAATATCATTTAAAGATGATAAATATTATCCTAACATACATTTACCTTATATTAAGTATGAAATATTCAAATTTTGTGGTTTGGTGCCAAAAATTTATGGAGATATTAGTGACATAGTTTTCGAAAAATTACTCACACAAGGGGTATCCATCATCTCAAATGGTTCACAGTGATACAAATATTTATATCATTGGCAGAAAACCAATTCACTAAAAAAGAAACTCATTCCCTGATGTTAAATTCATAAAAATATTCTTTTTCACCTTTGTTATGGTATTTTTACTTTCCCCCCTTTCAAGTCACCAAATTATGGAACTTCGAAATTGTTGATGGGGAAAAATGAAAATACCATAAAAAGGCTAAAAGGAGAATAAAGGAGAAAATGATGAAAATTCCTAACTAAGCCAGGAATTTATCCACCCCCACACCTAGAATATGTAGTGTCCTCACTGAAATAATTGAGAATGTGGGAAGGAAGGACAAAAAATGGTGTTTTTTATTGGTATGATGCATCAAGAAGGTGGATTTCCTCCACCAGATTCTTCAGAAAATCATCATAAGAAGTATTTAAGTTGCTGCCCATTAATGGTGAATGCTTTCTTAGTTTCTTCATTTTGAACCTGGAAAAAACCAAATGGAGAGACGTTAGTAAAAGTGTATAGCCCAAACCAATGGGAACAAATCTTACGAGGATGAAACTTCAACAATTCATTATAAAGGAGGACCTTCTGCCCAATGTGGAACTGACGATGAAGGATAAGACGGTTGTGGGAATCCTTGGTTCTCTCCTTATAAATCCTGGTGTTTTCATATGCATCTCTTCTCATTTCCTCTAGCTCCTGAATCGGCAACTTACTTTGAGAACCTGCACCAGAATGATTAGAATTTCATTGTTTGATGGCCCAGTAGGCCCGGTGTTCAATCTCAACAGGGAGATGACAACACTTTCCAAAAATGAGATGATAGGGTGAAATTCCAATGGGAGTTTTGAAATCAATATGGTATGCGCATAATGAATCATCAAGTTGAAGGATAAAATCTTTTCTATTGGGTCGAAACATTTTTTCAATAATTTGTTTTACCTATCTATTTGACACCTCATCTTGACCATTGGTCTATGGGTGATATGCAGTAGACACTCGATGACCGACCCCATAACTACACAAAAGTGATTGCATTTTTCAGTTGTAGAAATTAAAACCCTGGTCACTGATGATGAACCTAGGTAAGCCAAACCTATAGAAGATTTGTGTTATAAAAAATTATACAACATCTTTAGAATCATTAGTCCCTGTAGCTCACACCTCTACCCATTTTGACACATAATCAACTATCAAAAGAATGTACAAGTTGCCAAAGGAACTGGTAAATGGACCCATAAAATCAATTCCCCAAACATAAAAAATGTCAGGAAAGAGAAATGGTTGTTGTGGAATTTCATTTCATTTAGATACATTCCCCATTCTTTGACAATGAGGACAATATTTTCAAAAATCATGGGTGTCCCAAAAAAGTGTTGAAAAAAAAAACTAGAATCAAGGACCTTGCGAGCAGTCTGTTGGGGACCAAAGTGGACCCCATAAGCAAGAGTGTGATAGAATCTAAAGATGGACTAAAAATCAATATCGGGAACACAACGCCTAAGGACTTGATCACTACAGGTGCGCCAAAGGTAGGGGTCATCCCAAATATACCAACAAGACTCATGTTTTAGACGACTGGCTTGGTTTCTATTGAAATCAGTAGGAATGCAAGATGATACCAAATAATTTACAATTTCAGCTTACCAAGGAATAACATCTTGCACTCGGTACAATTTCTCATTAGAAAAAATCTCATTTATTAGAATACAGGGGTATGAGTCAATGTCTAAGGATAGTTGAATCCTACTAATATGGTCTGCCACCACATTCTCTACTCCTTTTTTATCTCTAATTTATATATTTAATTCTTGAAGGAGGGGCATCCAATGAATGAGATGTGGTTTGGCTTCCGGTTTCTTAAGGAGGTACTAGAGGGTTTCATGGTCTGAGAACACAATGAATTTGGACCCCAAAAGATATGAAATGAATTTTTCCAAGGAAAACACAATGGCGAGGAATGATTTTTCAGTTGTGGTGTATTTTTCTTGGGCATGGTCCAATGTACTTGAGGCATAGGCTATGACATGTGGAGCTCGGTCGACCCTCTGTGACAAAACTGCCTCAACTACATAGTTAGAGGCGTCACACATGAGCTCAAATGGTAAATCCCATTGAGTTGGTTGGATTACCTGGGGTGAGGTGACACTTCATTTTAACTTATTAAAAGCATCCTCAAATTCTTTATAAAAACAACTTCTTTTTCTTTTTAGAGTAATTGGGAGAGGGGGAGTGCAATTTTACTAATGTCACGAATGAAATGATGGTAAAATCCAGAATGACATAGGAAATATCGCACATCCTATATATTTTTGGGGAATGTAAGGGAATAAATGACATCAAATTTTGATTTATCTACTTGGATACCATCCCCCGAAATGACATGCCCCAAAACTATACCTTGTTGCACCATAAAATGGCATTTCTCATAATTTAATATAAGATTATTTTCAATACACCGACGTAGGACTGAACCAAGACTAATAAAACATTCATCAAAAGAAGATCCATAAATAGTGAAATCATCCATGAATACTTCTATGAAATTCCCTAGGTAATCCTAAAAAATACTAACCATGCTTCGTCGGAAAGTACCTGAAGCATTGCACAGACCAAATGGCGTCCTTCTATAGGCAAATGTGCCAAAGGGGAAAGTGAAGGTTTTTTTCTTCTGATATTCAGGGGCAATATGGATCTGAATGTATCCAGAATAACCATCAAGGAAATAGTAGTGGGACTTACCTGCTATCCTCTCTAGAATTTGTTAAATAAATGGAAAAGGGAAATGCTCCTTCATCGTGTGTTGGTTTAGTCAGCGATAGTCTATACAGACACGCCAACTATTCTTCACACAATTTGGAACCAATTCATTGTTTACTTTTTTAATTACTGTATGGCCAGTATTTTTAGGAACTACTTGAACGGGACTGACCCATTCGCTGTCAGAGATGGGGTAAATGATTCCAGTAGCCAATAATTTTGTTACCTCATTTTTCACATCTTCTAGGAGGTTTAGGTTCAGTTGACGTTGTGGCTGCCTCACTGGATTAGCCTCATCATTTAACAAAATATGATGTGTAAAAATTGATGGGATAATACCAAGAATGTCAGCATGTGTCCAACCCAAAGCTTTTTTATAATCCCTCAAAAGCTCAAGCAGTCGCAATTCATGCTCACGAGGGAGTGAACTAGCAATGATGAATAGAAACGTGTTTCCATTATCAAGATATGAGTATTTTAAATCTTGAGGCAATTGTTTTAGTTCCAATTCAGGTGGATTTTGTATTGATGGGAGTGTGTGTGAAAGTGATAGGTCACTGATATCATCTAACTACTCAATGGTATCAACCTTGGATGAGGAATGAGCTTTTACAAGCTTAGAAGTATCATCAATGGTCAGTGGATCATCAGTGTTCAAGAAATCATCAATCAATGAATATGCATGAAACTTTTCTAGAACTCTACAAAAATAAATTCATGAATAATTTCCCAGAATTTCTATAAATGAAGAATACTCAGAAATGTGATCATGGGAAAGAAAAGTTTTTCTTTTAGAGGTAGGGAGTACATCAATTGAATTAACAGAGAGAGAGGAATATTATTCTGAGGGGTGCTTCATGGAATCAAGGATGTTGAAATGGACTATGTCACCACCAAATTCCATTGATAATGTACCATTGTGGACATTAATTATGGTTTTGGTGGTTTTTAAGAATGGTCTCACCAATATAATCGAGGCATGTCCATTCATCCTATCATCCTCCATTTTAAACACATAGAAGTCAGCTGGAAAAATTAAATTTTTGACCCTCACAAGAACATACTCTAACACACCAGTGGGGTGTGCAGTACTTCGGTTAGCTAGTTAAAAAATAATTCTAGTGGGATTCAGTTCACCGACCCTCAATGTAGAGTAAATGAAGTGAGGCATCACATTTATAGAGGCACCTAAATCAAGAATAGCATTAGAAAAAGAATACTCCCCTATGATGCATAGAATTGAGAATATTCCAGGATCATTTCACATGGTGGGGAGTGATGGATCTATCAATTCTGAAACATTCCTTCCCAATATTACTTTGTCATCACCCCAAAGTCCCCTTCGGTGTGTACACATCTCCATTACAAACATAATGTACTATGGAATTTTCTTTACAACATCAATCAATGGGATGCTAACCTGCACTTTCCTGAAAATTTCCAATATTTCCTTATCAAGTTCAGTTTACTTTTGTTTTCCTAGTTGGGTGGCCCTTTGAGGAAATGGATGTGGAATGGTTGGGATAGGTGACTCATCAATATTCACACTATTTTCTTTGGAAGGGATTATCTCAGGACAAGGTTCTTCAACATTTGGAATATTCTCAATGGTTGGGATGGAGGTTTCCTCAGGAGGGGATGACTCTAATGGAGGATTAATTTTACTTTCTAGTTGTTTTCCACTCCTAAGGGTGATGGTACTAACATTTCCTTTATCTCTAGGGTTAACTACTAGTTGAGAGGGAAGTTTACATGACCAATGACTTTTAATTTCACCCACTGAGTTATTTAGTTGGCCTAATGGGGTTTTGAGGTCTTGTATGGCTACCTGAGTGGTTTGATGGAATTAGATGTTGTTGGAAGACGTTTTTTTCATCATATCTTCTAAGCTAGGCTCAGATTTATGAGGGGTTTTTGGAAAGGCCTTTGGGGTGGTTGAGGGTTTCTAGGTAGTGGTGGTCGATGACTACTCTTCCCAGGTTGGTTCCATTGTTATTGAGGTTGGTTTGACTACCCTCTGAGCCTATAGGCTTGGTTCACTTTCCACCCAGGGTTGGATGGATAGTAAAGTTCTTTTCTAAAGGTTTGGTCATAGGGGTGGCCTAGAAATATTACCTCAAAAAATTCATATGTTTCCATCAATTGAGGACATTGGTCAGAGTAGTGGGTGTCAGAATAACATATAACACAATGGATAGGAGGAGGAGATTGAGATTTCCCTTGGGAAAGAGCATGTTGTAGAAGAAGGGTACTTGCCTCTTTGAACATAGTGTGAACCTTCATCTTAAATTCATTACTTTGCACCTCATGGACACATGAAATGGGTACGATATACCTAGTACTAAATTTTTGGGTGTTTTGTTCAATGTTCTCAATTAAGGTCCTACCAGAAAATGGGGTTTTATCTACTAGCGCACCACCTGTAGTAGCATCGATCATATTTTGATCAATAGGGATTAAACCTTCATAAAAATATTGAATTAAAAGTTGGTTACATATTTGGTGGTGTGGGAAACTTGGACATAACCTTTTAAAAGTTTCCCAATATTCATGTAATGTTTTCCCTTGAGATTGTATTATCCCACAAATTTATTTCCTTATTGTTGCAGTTCGAGAGGCTGGGAAATATTTTTCTAGAAAAAGGCATTTCATGTCCGCCCAACCTCTTTTGGGGGAATTAACATAATATAACAAATATTTCACAGTGTCTTCCAATGAAAATGGGAATGATCTAATATTTACTTGTTCCTCATTCACATTAGTATGTTTTAATGTTGAACATAGAGTATGAAATTATTTTAAGTGCTTATGCTGATCCTCTCCAGGAAGTCAATGGAATCATGGTAATAGATGAATTAAATCATATTTTAGTTCAAAATTGGGTGCCTCGCCTTCTAATTGAATGTATATGGGATGAATATCAACCTCAGTCGAGGATAGTTATTTTAGTTCTTGATTGTTTTCATTGAGTTTATTCTTGTTAATCTCAGTTTTAATGTGGGTTCTCGAATAAGAAGAAGAAGGATCAAGATGAGTGTTGATGTTTTGTGTGTCCTCCTTCAAAGGTTCCTCTTGTGTATCTCGGGTTCCCTGATATAGAATCCTCTCCAGTTTGGGTTCAAAAGGTTGTAAGTCTCCCGGAGTGGAACGTGTCATGCACCAAACCTACACAACAAATGTATCATAATAGAAAAATATACTTAGAGTTATAAAAGAGAGAAATATTCAAAAAATTTAAAAATTTGTTTTTTTTCAAAAACACGCAATAAAAATCAAAGGGGTCCCCAGAAACAGTGCCAAAATTTTACCACGTTATCATGACACATAAAATTGATTATGTTTTTAAGGTTGATTTATAGTTTAGGGCATACCCTAGGTCATCTCTCAATGAGCGTTGGTGGATTAGAGTGTGTATTTTTAATAAAGATTTCTAAAAGAGAGCGGTGATTTTGAAAACAGTTTTAAGGAAATAACATAACATAATGAGTTTAATAGTTGATAGAATAAGGTAGAGGATTAAGAATTATGAGATAAGGGGATCAATTCACGTTCACTGCACATCTTGGATAGTTCAATGTTTTGAAAATTTCACATCGATTTGTTTAATTCTTTGGTTGAGGGTTGTCAAGATCTTGATTCCCCTCTTGCCTCTCTAAACGTTACAGAAAGTACCAACCCATGACACAAAAATTGTGTTGTAAAGGTTTGGACTTCAAAAAAATATTAAATGTCACCCAATAATACTAAAATATTTTCTATGTGTGAGAGAAAGAGGATCCTTGTGTTTCCCAATCGAAACAACTCAAGTTTCCCACTTCAAATTTCAACCGAATCGGTGGTGAAATAAAAAGAGGTTCACTTAATTAAACCGAAAAATGAACTCAGAGGATAAAATTGTTTAGTTATAACATAAGTGAAATAATACAGACAAAAATTACACAAAACCAGTAGAGTATGAAGTGTCGGGACTCCCTCCCATGTATGTGTAGCTCCCTCGAAATTATCTTCCACCGTTTAGCTCGCCATTGAGAGGAGAAGGAGGCTCGGGTGGAACTCCAATTTCATCCTTGATTCTACTATGAGGATATAGGCCTCCAGAATATAATGTATGTGGAGATAAATCTTTTGGGTATACAAAATACCAGAGCTTTTCCTCCTGGACGATCTTGCAAAGGATGATCCCAAGGTTCTATTTTATAGGAAAATGGGAAGGTGGTTTTGAGTACACAAAATTATTATAACCAATTGTCAAAGGTGTTTTGACATCCAGACAGCCTTATATTGATTTGGATGAAATAAATAAGTTCTAACCCCACCTCTTTGATGTATCCAATTAATGTTTGAAAAATGTTGGACACCTATACCTTGAGACATGGACAAATTACAACACACCACTTTTGAATCCATGAAGATTTGGTGTGCTCAATAGATCTGGTTGGAAATGCCATCAGATGGCCCAATGTGTTTTGGGTATCTTCATATGAAATTTATCCCAATGTGTGTTGGACCAATACACAAAATTTCCGCCCAATTGGATGCATAATATAGTAGTAGTGTGTGGATTAATCCACTGGTGTGCTTCAATCCTGCGTAGTTTGGCCCATTTTTCTTGGACATCATCACGGGCCCTCCAAATCACCATCACCTTCAATGAAATTTTAAAGACAACTAACATTAGACTTTTTAATAGAGATAAAAACAAAATAAGTTATTCAAACATGGAATTCAATTTTTTATTATTTTTTGGAAAAATACAATACAATGTTAGTTTAATACACTAGTGTAAGGGTGAAATTGACACAGTGAATCGAGGTACGATGAGGTGGCTATGTTTGAGAGTTTTCAAAAAATGTTATCCTAGGGTTGTTTTATCTTTGATTTTATATGATATTGAATGTGGTGAGATATAAATTTAACTAACTAGGTTGATGGGCATCTAGAAATAAATTTCAGTAGGAGATTCCAATGGTGGGGAGAATTATGTCCCATAATTTTCCCTTATGGGTAGAGAAATAATGTAGGTAAAAAATGATCCTATATATTTATTAGTTTATGAAACCATTATGTGTTGATATTGATAGGCATGAGTATGTTTTATATTGGTTATTCAGTGATTGTGATGGTTCTCGCATTATTTTATTAATAGTCTGACTGGGGTTGGAGTTTCACTATAGATACTCATTCGACATTCTACGATATAAGAGTTTGTATAGAATTGAAGATAAAGGTAGGTTGTGATTTATGGTTTATAGACTATTAATCATTACTAAATATAAAATTTTCTATAGTGTAGAGGTCATAAAACCCTGTTTCCTTTACGGTTCGTGAAACTCAGAATAAATTTAAAATTTGTCTATAGGTTAGAGTTTATTTTGATAATTGGAATTCATATCAAAATTACAAGATTTTTATATCTCTAGAATATTTTATTGATATGGTTTTAGGTACACAATTTTTTACATGTTCTTGGGTGAGTGGGGGATAAATTTCGAGTGGACTTTCTGAAATTCTACACCAGTAGAAGGTCATGGAATAATAAACTTCAATGAGTAGTGCATCACTACATGATAGAGGGAACATGGTGTGGGTAGTTTTTTGGATTTTGGAAATGGTTAGGAATCTTAAAAATTAAGTCATTCCTTGATGATAAATCAAACAATGAGTTTAAGAATTCTTATAGTGTTTCACATTACCTTTTAGGGAAGAAATCTAGTTACACCAAGGGAAAAAGGGTTATTCTATGATGGTGTCAGGTTAGGGGTTGATCCAAATTCCCATAATAGTAAGGATGTGATAGTCCTAGGATAGGGTTTCAATCCCTCTTTATAGGGAAAGGGTTCACCTTGAACTTAGATGTACCACATCAACCAAGAAATAGAGATGCACTTAAAAAGAGGGTAAAACCTAAAATTTTAGAGTTAACTCCTTTTATTTATTCATAAAAAAGTTGTGTAATGTGAGGGCCATTAAATCACCTCCCCAACCTCCCCTCTTAACCCCCTTAATATAATATTTAATTCTATAATTTGAAGGGAATTCAAGTAATACTTCTCCTCCTCATTCCATCCACTTTTTCTCCCTTCAATATCCTCTAATTTCAGTGTGATCTAGATAGGGTTTCAATTTTGATTCCACCATATCAAGGTAGAATTGAGATAGGATTCTATTGATTTTTATTACCGTGGATATAGGACATCCTATGATTATAATTTCATTCTATTTTACATATTGTTATTCTATGCATTTTTTCATAAAAATAATATCTTCATATTTTTTTTAAATTAAATGAAATGAGTGTTTTAGGTAATTAAGATAAGTATTTTATTAGAATTAGTCTGGGTTCATGCAAGGAGTAAACTATACACTGTTCATTAGGGTGTCAATGAGTGTATGTGGATTAATGAGATTTTATGTAATTATTCACAAGAAAATTAAATTGAAAAGTAAATTATAAATTATTTTAATTAATTAAAATAGATGTAATGGATTTAGATAAGTTATCATGTTGATGTAAAATGGATAGTTATACATTAAAGTGAACTGAAATAGTCTTAGAGATGTTATTAATGTAATTGTTTCATATGTGGTAGGTGAACCCTATTTATCTCCCATTTGTTAATTCAATATTGTTATGAAAATTTGGTTTGTAGTCTAACCCCTTGGGTGATTGAACTTAAATTTAAAAATAATTTTTTATTTAAATGCCCATAAAATGAAAAATGTTTCAAGGTCTATGATTAACCCTTGAACATTGGATTCATTCCTCACTAATCAATGGAATAGGGCATGATTATACAAAAATGTGATACAATATATATATAAATCCCAGAGGGGAAGACATTAAACAAAATTAATTAATGTTATAGAACTATAGATTTGTTCATTTTCTCCCCTAACTAGAGAGTAATAATGTATTAGGTGTGTTAAACCTCAATGGTTAATTTAGAACAATAGGATATACAATATAGGAGTTGAGATGCCTGACAGCCTTGGGATATATGATTAGATAGTAGGGAAAGTATTATTCCACCACTAGTATGTGATAACCTTTATGGGTATACCAATGGAGATTTATTATAGGTTGTTTGTGGGAATGACCTAAGATGGACAAGGAAGTGATATTCCATTTTCTATATCACTATATAGTGGTTCCATTGTGTCCCTACTTTTGAGGCCTTTGATGCCAAAGAATATTTATAGTTATGTTGAGGGATCTTATTCCCTTTAAGTGATGAACAAATGTCTATGAGATGAGATTGTTAAATGGATACCCATAAAGGGTGTCTAAAATACGTGAACATAATATTCCATGGATCCTAGAGAGGGGTGGTTTCATGAGGCAGATGTTGTTGATTTTGGGTGTCACCATAAATACAATGAATTGAAGTGTGAGTCCAATATGTTCGTATTCACGATGTTGGGTTTTGATCCTTGAAAAAAAATTGAAATTGTGTGCTAGGTTAATGAGTTATAACTAAAAATATAATTTTTTATTTTTTGAGATATTGTAGGAGGTATTAAATTATATTTAGTTTTTTATGAATGATATTTCTAAGATAAATCCTAGGATTATGTGTTTACCTAAAGTATTGTCATTTTTTAACAATAAAATTTTTATTCATTCTTAACAAAGTAAGGATAACTATTTTCAATTGCTGACATAAGGATCCCTATGATACTTTGAGAAACGTATTGATTATGTTTATATTATATTCGAAGTTTATTTCCTATGATATAGTAATTTTTACAATCTACTATATGGGATGCCTCAGTAATTCTTATGATATAGTGATTACACCTAATACTATAATGGGATGTATATGATACTTTATAGTATCTAGAATTATTATTTATGAATTATTTGCATCCTAGGATAGTTCCTAGGATTTCATGGTTATACTAAATGAATTATAGGATTAATAGGATACTTATTTGTATTTTCTATATTCCTGATGAAATTTTGGTTTCAGATACATACCACACTAGAAATATAAATTTTGGTTATTTCCTTGAGTCATATTAGAACATAAGGATCAAAAATTTCTATTTTTATACATCCCAATTGTATTAATTATATGACCATGTAACATACACATACACTACATTTCTGGTTATTTTAAGGGCCCTATTAGTGCTTCTCTATAGAGTTATACTCACCCCTAACTTGGGTGACCATGGAACATTGGTACCTGAGAAGGCTACATGTTTATAGATATCGGCCTAGTAAAGGTCTAGGATTTATTTTTTCATCTCTATAGCATGTCAAATGTTAGGATATAGAAGAGTTGTGGCTTGGGGATGATAGTAGAACCTACTATCATTATTATTATTATTTTTATTCTATTTATATGATCAGCTCAATGGGTTATCAATTTGAGATGTATAAATGTATTTTTCCATATTACATATATTATAACATAAATATTTCAAATTTATTTATCATACTATGATCATTTAATATTATTTATATGAGTTGTTTATTTATATTACTATTTATCACTTTAATATTAGAGTATACTCTACCCATGGTGACACCATAGACTCTCTCTTCTAGTCGACAACCTATGGTGTATGGGGAGGAATTCCTAAGGTCATGTATCACCATTGGTCAATGCATTTATAAGTGGTATTGTTCCAGGGATTTTAAAATTTTCATAATTTTTTGAAACTGGTTCATCATCTGGGAATTGATTTTCTTTCATGACATGAGTCTATAGAAAATAAAATTCATTTAAATATAATAATGTTTATTGAATTATTCTAGGAAAATAATAAACCTTATTGACATTATGTTTTTGTATATGCCACATATTAATTGATTTTCATTATCAATTATTTTAATAATTTGATCCAATTTTCCATGATTATTGAGGTTAAAAACATTTGGACCATAAATAAATTATAATTCTAAAACAATTTGGATCATTTTGTAAAAATAGTATTCCATATTGTCATGTGTATTGTTAATAAAGATGAAAATTGAATAAATGATCATTTTTAATACTATTAAATAATTGAAGCACATTTTCTTGTTTTATACTGGTTGGAAATATTTATAAAGCATATAATAATAACAATTTAATGTTTTAAATTATTATCATCTGTGTAAAAAACATTTCTATTTTAGAAGATGTTTTTTATAGGTGACATATGAATCAGAAAACATTGTGATAAATATTTAAAATTATTTTACCACCTTTTCTTGGTTTTGATTATATTATTATTTTTATTAAACTTGATGACTTATAATTATAAAAATAAATTTTGGATCATTCGAGTACATCAAAATTTAGATTAATGTATGTCTTATTCATATAATAAAATATTTCATGAAAAAAACATTCTTAAAATTATCCCAATAATTGAATATTATTTTCAAGGTTTTCTCTACCAGATAAATATTGGGAACATAAAAAAGAATTATAAATCTAAAAATTCACGTCATATCATTTCTTGAACATCACATGTTAAATATTCTTGTGGTTTATTAATTTAGGTTAAAAATAAATCAATAATTTTTTTATAAAATGTTATAGAAATTTTTGTTAATTTTCTTGATCAGTATTATTTGATATACATTTATTAAACATATAGAACACATATAATTGTATAAATTATAATTAAATCAAATTGGAAACACCGCAATTTAGATTAGCATGTGATTTTCTCTTAAAGATTATATATAGATAAATGTTTTTTACAATTTGAGATATTGTGCTCAGTTTTAATATTTTAATGCATGATTATTTAACATAAAATACTTTATAGAGTAAAAATAAAACTTAAATAATTCTAGGAATATTTGATGCTGAATTGATTCATGATTTGTTACATGTTCTAAAAAATTATCCAAACCAATTTTATTCTGAGACTATAAAATATTTGATTGCCATTAACATTATTTTATAGTTATCAAAAGATTCTATGATTTTTTTCAATGTTTCATAATTATCAAGTATTGTTTTTAAATTTAGATCAATTAAAATTTATTTTTAATATAAATAATATAATAATTTATAAAAATTCACTTTCATTCAATTCATTTGGAATGATAAATTGGTTTACATGATTATAAAACATAATATATTTAAAGAGAAATTTCTTTTATTATTCACAATAAGGAAATGCATGAATTTTATTTGAATAAAAACAGATGAAAAATTTTATAAAATTATATTTTTAATGGGGGTTGAAGAATTTTTACACTATTTAATGGTAGACATCATACCTAAATGAATATCTTCCATTTTCAAGAAAATATTTACCACACAATCAAGTTAAAAAATTACTTAAAAAATATAAATTAAAAGTGATTTTTTAAAACATTTCAATCATTATTTATACATTAAAAAATAAATAATTATCATTAATACATTAAAAAAAATTATTTATATTATGAATCACCACAACATTATGAAATTAATAAACATAGTTACACAATATTAACCATTTCTTGTTGAACTTATGAATGCATTGATACTTTATTTGAAACAAATGTACCATTTACTTTTCTATTGGATTTATAAAACTATAAACACATATATTATAGATATCCATTTATCAGAGAAAAGTATCACTAAAAATGAAGAATAATACAATTGGATGTCCACGTACAGAATGATTCCTTACTCACTAAGGGAGGAAGATTCCTAAACACCGTTACCCTATCACATGATTCCATGGTAAGAATATTCCACTAAGTGTAGAATGTTTATTTTATCCATTATTAATAAGAGTGTATCAAATACATTAGTACCATTTTTGGGTATTCTAGTCACTTTTGGGCCTTATAAAACTCCTTCAACATTATAACCCTGTGTTTATTTGTGTATCGTCTCACAAGATTCTTTTTTATTTCACATATATCAAAAAAAATTGTGGATCATAATTTATTTTCGTTTTTTGATGGAATCCATTTTATATTGAATGAAAAATAGAAAATTGGATAGATCCATGTAATATACAAATTCTTCATGAAGTTTCTCAATAAATTGTAAAGAATGATCTTTATATTCCCGTAGAATATTTCTAGACCATGGGATCATTTATGGTGGAAAAATTGTCACCTTAATTTCTATATGGAACGTTTTTTTCATTGGCACCTTTTATCAGTGGAGAAACAAGGCACATTCATGTGTGAAAAATTTCTTTGTGGCCCCATGGTTGAATTTTTATATTGACATTAATTTTTGGTGGACCTATTTTTCTTTTTTATGTTCATGGGGCTTTTTTATTTTCATGAATGTGTTTCACAGACAATTTTTTTTTCATGGATATGATCAAGGATTGTTATAACACACTATTCTTCCAATATTAGAATTTATTATAGGAATTATATCCCTGTTAATTCATGATAAAAAATTAGAAGAAGTGGAAATCCTATTTAAGAGAAGTAATTTATATTTGAGAAAATGAGACTCTCTTGGTGATACCCTTAAACAAATTTCACTACCATTATTAAATAACATTGTTAATAATTGATTAAATTACAAATAGGAAACAAATGGGGGACACTCACGAATATTTTTTAGGTGGAAAACATCTGGGGATCCTTCATGAAACACACTCATGGGACTCATTTATTAAGATCATACCCATGAGACTACTTTATAATGCTCACCCATGGGATTCATTTGTGAACTGTACCCCTGAGGCCCTTACACTAAGGTTCCTTAACACGTCCTTGAGAAAGAATAATTTTTGAGAGGCCCAAAACAAAATGCATCTTTGTGAATCACACCCATACTTCTCCTACAAGAAGCATCTTCATGAGGTTCTAGTCAAAAACTAATTTTTGAAGACTGATTTGTGAGGCTCCTTCATAAAGGCACCCCAAAAAAATTTCACATAGTGATTATTTCATAGAACACTTCTTTAATTACCATTAAACCATGAACTATGTGAATAATAACCCCTTCATGTAAGAACCTCTCTATATGTAAACTGAAGGGTTCTTAATGTGATTTCAGGACTCTTCCCAATGGCCTGAAACAATTTTTGATTTGACTGACACTTGTTCCCTTCATAAAGAAACCAAATTACTATTATTCGGGGACCTCTTATGTCAATTATTTTAATCAAATTATCTCCCAAGGTTAAAACAACTGAAATAAATTATAAGTTTCATTTATCCATTTTCAATTCCTTTAAATTTCTATTTTAGAAATGTCTTCATTCCTTCACCTAACTCACTGACTAGGTTAGAATGGAACGAGCTTCACATTTTTCAAACCCATATTTATTTTTATTACCCTCATTAATGATTTTAGATTCTCATGTATAATCCCCACTATAATTCCTATTATCAACTCATTTATTTAATAATAACTATACATGGTCCCCTTTCATGTTGTAATCCCCTATAATATCCTCTTATAACTAGAAAGTAATATAAATAATGATCCATTAGGGATTATCATGGCTAATATTCACTCAATATCATATTTTCTCACCTTTTATGAAAGATAAATCATACATGGTCCTCCTACAAGGTTTATGACCTAACCATATCCTCTCATTCATAGATACCATTATATAGGTTGATCCATTAGGTTAGATCAAGCATAATCCCCACTTCACCTTTTGTGTTTTACCCTTTTATAGCACAAGTCTCAAACATGGGCCTCCTACTAGGTATAAGACATAACTATTTCCTCTCCCACCTAGTTATAAATAGAAATGATAATATATTATATATTCTCATGTGTAACCCATAAGAAGTATCCAATTTTCAACCTTTTATGGCATAAAGGTACTTTATGGGCCTCCAATTATGTATAATCCCTGACCATATCCTCTCATTCTCAAATACCAACAAATAATATGGTCCATTAGGGTAGATCAAGATAATCGCAACTCAGTTTCTTATTTTGGACCATTTTATTGAACTATTATTAAACACATGCCTCTTAAGAGGTATATTCCCCAACCATATCAACACATTGAAGGTTACCATCCATAATGATAGTTAATTAGGTAAACAAATGTGTAGTCCCCACTTAGTCTCTTATTGTTTTAACTTTTAAAAAATAGGTGTTATATGTGGTCCTCCTACTAGGTTTAATTTTCAACCATACCATTTCCAATTTTGTTAATAATAAATAAAATGAACCAAAAAGGGCCACTCATGAATAAGCCTCACTTCAGCCACTTCTAGGTTCATCTCACCAAATATTAAACTTGTCATGAAATTAATTTTTTTAAACTATAATAGATAAATGACCCTAAATGAAACCACTATAGACCATGTCACATATCCCAAAATAGTATTATGGGTAATGGTATATGGAATAAAATTATATGCGTACCGATTCCCTTTATAAGGATACCTGGGAAGCTCCTTTAATGTACTCAATCCTAAGTTCACAACTCCCCTATCTCCTTTATCAAGATTCCAATAATTACTTGAAAAGAGATAAACTCTAGAGTTCCCTTATATATGGATTAAAAATATATATTGAACATATTTTTTGGTCAAATAGAAGAAAATACAATTCCAATGTGAAGTTTTGTTTCAAATAAATGTGTTTTGAAAATCAATTTTTTAAGGGTGTCTAGAATTGTTACTAATGATTCTAGGAAGTATTGAAAAAAATATATTAAATATTTATGAAATACACATAGTAGGAAATAATTCCCTATAAATCGTGTGATGAGCCAAATCTCCCATCCTATTGACCAATTTGAAACCCTATGTTTTATTGGTAAACTCTTAATGAACTCATACCTTTAAAAACTAGTTATACACAAATATAAAGTATTACATTCATGAGGGAACATAAAAAACAAAATAAATTGTAAATGTTTTATTATATATGATCTAATGGTTAATAAATTTCATATAACCTAACAATTATATATCTATTGAAATTAATTATTATCTTATTTTTTAGATGATAACCATATACTGTGTATTTTTGATACCTTAAAACCACAATACCCAAAACATTATGAATGTTAATATATAATAAAATATTTATAATTGAACTTTTTTTTACAATACATTGAAGGAAGTGTATTACTAATTAAAAGAGACCTGTGTCTATGGAACTTTTTCATAAAATTTCAAGCACATAATCTATTAAGTTTTAAATATAATAATAAGATTTACCATAATTCTCATCTATAGATGCATAAAAGTCTATCATTAAAAAGTAACTGATAATTTTTTTTCAAACAATAATCAAAATATAAAGTTTGATAATTGTATGGTAAATATTATGAATAATTATTCACTTATAAATTTAACTCAAAATACAATAACAATTTAATATGTCATTTTATTAATATTTTTTATTATGTTTAAAATACTAATATAGATATATTATAAGGAATTATTAATTATCGAATATTAGACGTCGGTGATGATAACATGTACATTTTATTTAAATGTTTACAAAAAATTGAAAAAATTAAATTATAAAAAAAATTACTTTAATTATTTGACGTAATAATTAATAAAATGCTTATAGTATATACATTAATTTCATAGTATCCTAACAAGTCATGTATAAAATTAAATTTTTATTCTTAAGGAAAAAGTTCCTAAAAACATTTTTTATATGTTTCTTTTTCAAATATAGTTCCACATATACTATTTTCTTATAACAATATATTTATAAGAACGTTCAACATAAATAATTGTGTTTGATTTTATGGTGGGGAAAAGGTAGGGAATGAAGTTGGAGTCTATGGTAAATTAACTAATTCCATAGATTGATTTAATGTATTTTTTATTTCCACTTATATCATTACATAAAATAATTTAGACCTTTCCAGTCTATTTTAATATATATTTAATATGATATAAATTATAAATGACATACCATTTTGTTATTATGTTCCTTTATTAGAAAGAATGGAAATTATATGAATGTACAAATAATATTTATTATTATTTTAATAACCATAAAATAATGGGTATAGGCTTCTCAACTCATGACTCATGAGCTACATGGATCCCAACTCTCTCATAACATGATGGTAATGGTGTATTATAAAGAGTATCGAGTAGAATGTTTTACAAAATATCCCTTATAACTATATGGTTTGTAGGTGTTTATAGATATAAAATACAATCAATTTTAATATAAAATATATTAATACATATATAATAAATACAAGTTTACATCACATATACTAAAAATATTAGGAAATCTTGTTACCATAGAAATTATATTCATTTTAGGCTTTTCTTAAAACTGTTGGTACACAATTCAAATTATTGTAGTTGTTGGTGGATTGGTTTTAAATTTTTTATATTATCAAAGGATGATTTATTGTAATTCATTATAGATATTCCATTAATTCATTTACTCTAACCTCAATGGTTATTTTAAAAGGATTAAAATACTCAAGAAAATATTTCATATGAGTTTTAGGTTCCCACAATAGGTCATTTTATTCTCCATTTCCCATGGGAAGAGTATTGAATGTGTTATGGAATTATTAGAGGAATATTTTTATTTTATTAAATATTTAAAAACTATTTTATGAATTAATAATACCTTGAAATAAAAATATATTTGATATTAATTAATAACATTGTTTTCATTTTAATATAGTAGTTAATGAATTATATACCCATTTATATAACACATAAAATATTGAAAATAGATCATAAGACTCTATAAAAAACTTATTTAAAAACATTGACTAGTGTTCTATTTTAAAATAGAAATTTAAAATATATCATATTATTTGGGAAATTATATTATTGATATAAAAAAATATATTTGGGGGGGAAATAATTTTTAATAAGAAATACTGTTACACTTTTCCAAAAGCTGCAAATTTTTTTGAAAGTGTTTTTAAAAGTACCCATTAAATGGATAAGTCAATGAGATCAATATATAACAGAAAAAATGTACTTGATTTATTTAAAAAGAATGTTATATGACCCTATATGAAGGATAACGATGATTTGGAACATGTAAATATTATTTACCATATTGGGGGTTTTATTAACCAAACATAGATGAGATGAATATGAAGAAAAATGTCAAACAAAAACCATAAATTTCTCCATATTTTTGTTTTGAATGGTTTTTTCCTTGATTGTAGACATATTGTATGATCAAAACAATATTATTTGACCACAGATTTTTTTCAACCCAAGATCTGACATGAAAATCCGAATAGAATCCATGGGTATGATATAAATATGTTCAAAAACTCGAAAAATGGGTTTTAATGTCAAAAATATTCTTTCAACAATAATTATTTTAAAGTGCTTAAACATTTAGTTTAATCATTTAAAGATGTATAATGTGATATGATTTTATGCTATTTATATAAAATTTTTATTTTGGATGTTTTAATTTTAAAGTATATATATTTTAAAAAAAATCAATAATTATTTTTTGTAAAATTAGTTTCACAATTAATAAGTCCTATAATGAGTTTTTAATAAATGTTTTTCAAACAATAAACTACATAGTTATTTATAAGTTCTATTTTGTTAGAATTTATTTGGAAAAAAAATAAAAGACATACATTTTAAATAAATTATTATAGTAAATATATTCCTTGAATAAGTTTCAATAATATTTTTGAATTTAAAATCATTTAATAATTTGTTTTTTTAAATAACTACTAAATCTTACTTAGGAAATGGTTTAATTTTTTTCATATTTTGTCAAAATATTTTATTGTGAATTGTTTCTATAAATACGTTCTAATTATTTCATAGATATGAAATGGATAACAATCCAGAAATTGTCAAAAGAATATGAGGAAAACCTGATATAATTTTTTAATCTTTGAATTCATCATGTTAAAGACTACTATATAATTTTATTCCCGTGTTTATATTTTTTTACACAATGGGAATTGGAGAATTTGATTTAGAGTGAATATTATTTCTAATGATATTAATTAACTTTATATATGTTATCAAAAACTTTAAGATCCAATTAGTGTATCTACTAGTCTTTGGATTTTGGATTTTGGATCTATGGGTATTGAAACATGTATATTTGAGGAGGTTGACTAACTTAATGAAATGAATAATTTAGTTGAGTTAGATCTCAATAATTCCCCTATGATTTCTAAGAAGTTTAAAAGTTATGAAAACACACCATTATTTAACTGTTGTAATAAATTTACAATGTTTCCAACTATGTTGACGATTTATAACATTACATAAGAAAATGGTTGAAGTGAAATGAACTTTAAATAGTAACTTTTTATATTGAAAACTATTATTCCAGAGGATAGAAATATTCCATTTTAAAGAGATAAAGATAAATTAACAGTTTTTCATATTTTAATATCCTATGAAACGATATATACTAATAATAATGATTCTATTTTATTCTAAAATGAATATGAAATGTTTGATAAATGTAAAAAATGTGATGCCAAATTATATAATAAAAATAAATCTAGTGAATTAAATGTTTTATGGTATTTACCCTTGATTCATTAATTTTAAAACATGTAAACTAGTAGAGAAAATTATTATAAATTGTAATATTAAACAAATGAAATAATAAAAGATGAAATTTTTTGACATCCAATATATTCTACTCGGTGAAATAAATTACATTTATTTTATGTGTTTGGGAAAGAATAATGGAACCTTAATCTTGCACTTACTATGGATGTAATAATTACACAAGGTCATTTGAATAGTTCCCCTGATAGTTAGCCAATTTTTTTAGTAATTTATAACATACAAAAATTGATAGTAATGATAATAATGTTTATAATGGTTTCTATGTAAACTTGGAGGACTAAATGACCTTTAAATGAAGAATATGTATACGTTTTGACATTAATTTAATATTTGAATGAAGATTGTAAATACACGTCTGTATGTGTATGATAGTTACAAGGAAGAAAATTTTATTTATAATTATATGTTATTTTACACAATAATTTATTTTAAAATTTATCTAAACATTATAGGATACGAAATCAATGGAAGACATGATATCATATATATGAAGATGATATAAATTTTATTTCATTAGAGAAATTTATTAAAAATCATTTTCATGGCCATCATGGATTTTTAACATTATAATACCATTATAAGTGTTTGATAAATGTAGTTGATGTGTACTTAGAAGAAAGTATATTTCCACTGCCACTAATAGAAGGAATACTGTTTAAATGTTTTAATAATTTATATAATAATTTTCCATGACTTTTGGAAAAGGATACAAAACATATTTATAAAAGAAAATAACAATTTTATTTTAATAACCATATTGGATGTCATTATATGTGAGAAATTTTCTTTATGGGATGAAAATAGGAAAAATGTATGTAATTATGTAATAAGTAAAAAACTCTATATTCCACCAAAGTATAAATATGTAATTAATGTGTTGTCAGATATGATCAATATAAGCATATGAAAATAATTTTCCCCGACAATGGATTAATGAAATAGTTTTCTATCTTGTTTGGATCATTCTCTATCTAAAAGATAAGAAATCCAGTTTTGTGAGTTTTTTATTGGAGTAAATTGTAAGGGTTGGTGTCCTCAGAACCAACTGTTTTGTACTTTTATTACATGAATGTCCACTTTTTATATATTGTTCATTGTTCTGTATGACTATAATATAATAATGTCCTGGAATATTTGTTGCATTAATAAGGTCATAGCAGATCCCAGCTATGATGAGAACCTTGAAATTCTATAACAATATTCTTAAATAAAGTTCTGTGGTTGGATGACATACAATGATAGGACATATAGTATACATACCGTCATGTGCGAGTACTCGTAAGAAGACGAGACTCTCTCTCATGGAGTTTGCACTTGGTTATCTCCAAGATGGGAGATTATGAGAACAAACCCGCCAGTAGTACTTCTGCATGTCTTGGTGTCATCAGATATTGCTATCTGCGAGTGTGTGTAATGGTCCTTAGAGTGGAAGATTATCATTAACTCATGTCATGACTCGCACACTTAGATTTACGGACGAAAACCGTCACGCAGACAGTTGGCGGGAAGTAGGGTACGTTGGGTGCGTCACGAGTGACATGTTGTTAATGGATAAGTCGAGGAAGGATTTGTACCTTCCATTTATGGAAGTTGATATCTCGGCCCATTGATTGAAATAGAACTCTCACATTAAATTCCATGTCCATGGTGTAAACGACGAGTTTATTTTAGGTAGTCAAAGAACGACAGATCAAGCATATAGGTTTATAACACTACCCTGAAACCTGCTTGATGAGATATCGAGAGAAAGGGAATAAATTACACAGTAAGCATTCGTATGAGGTGATACGTCAATGCACTATCAACTTCTTTATCTTGGGTGCCTTGAACCATTGCTAGACATTAATCTTGGACTTTAGGCAAGCCTACCTAATACCAACAAGAAAGAGGCCTAGAAGGTCACACACTAAGTGTATCCAAGTATCTCAAGTTGAATAAAGATTATTCCCATACGTGGTTAAATAATTATTCAAGGAAGCCAAAGTTGTTTTAAATGATGTAGGAAAAATAAAATAAAACAAGTACACGCCGTGTATTATTAAATGTACATGGTGTTTAGTTTTATTTTGGAAAGGAAATGAATAAATGAATACAAGATATACACGCCATGTACATTTAATGTACACACCGTGTAGTTTTCAATGAAAAACAAGTACACGCTGTGTATTTATTATTACACACCGTGTAGTTTTTCCAGTCGGTATTTTGAGGATATAATATCATTTTATTAATTGATATTTATTATAATCAGCGTGAGCGCCTATCAAGGAATTAATTATTCGACATAGGGGTTTTCAATAAGAGTTAATGAAATAAATGAAACGCGTAACGCATTTATTTATTGTCATAACTCAACAACCTCAAACTCGATTATAAATATCCTCACAATCCCAAATCTTTTCCTACTCAAGAGAATCGTTGTGCACAACATCTCTGGATAATTCTTTCAAGGTTGATAGAACCTCTTCCTCCAAGAACGCTCTAAAGACCGAGAGAGATCCTCTTCCATTGGATCAAGACAATCTAAGGTGGACAACACAAGAAAAGGCTTCTCCATGCTAGCACCCAGAGAATCCATTGGCGACATCCAGAGATACAAGGTACATGTGTGGATCACCGCTAGAGGGAGTCTACACTTGGCTTCTGTGACACAACGACGGATCACATTGACAACATGATCGAGAGCATCAACGAAGAAAGAACACCCAAAAGTTATTTATTTATAATTAATTAAATTAATTATAATCAACCTGTAACGATCCTTGTTTGTGGTTCCAGGACAAACCATCTTCTTTTTATTTTTCTATGATTTGATCCGTGGAGACTGGTCTTTATCATCATATTGATCCCGGATTGATCATTTCTAATGACAAAAAGCCAAGTGGGTACATCCACCCACGTGCTTCTGGTGCACCCGGAACCTTCAAATGGTATCAGAGGGAGGATACAACGTCGATTATAGTTATTTAATTTTCATTGATAATTTAGGCATTCACATTTGATTCAAATAGAAATAAATCATTCTATAAATCTGAATTAATGAGATCTATTCTTCCTCCTTCATTTCTCGATTCATATCACAGAAGAGACCTTTTAATTTTAATTTTTGATTAAAATAAAAAATGAGGAACTCATCTGGAGGAGCCACTCTTTCTGTCTATACAACACGAGATTACAGGTCGTTTAATTAAAACTACACGCCGTGTACTTAGGTTCAATGAACCGACACTGGTCCGCCAAACCATGCTGTGTGAATTGATTATGCCTAAGTTTTAATCACGCCGTGTTGACCAGAATTGAACGGCACGTGGAAACCGGAATACACGGTGTGTATGTTGGAGCAACACGCCATGTAGTCCGTTCCGACCCAGGTGAAACCGTGTACAAAGATAAGCCACGTACCGCGTACACGGGATCGCCAGGCCAGTTACCGCGTAACAAGGAAGTACACGCCGTGTATGATTCATCTACACGCCGTGTACACTAAAATTTCCAAAGTACAGAAAATATGCCAAAGCCCCGGCATGTACTTTGGATAAAGGGTGAAAAGAAAAATACACGCCGTGTAATTATAAACTACACACCGTGTACTTTCTAGAAATGGAATTTCACCAGGTTTCCTCCAATGTACAAAGACCCGTCAAGGAATATGGATGAGAAGAATCTCAAGGAAAATCAGAAAGGAATTTAAGAAAAAGAATTGATTAATTATAAGATCATAATTAATTGAATTCGAGCGCGTCTTATCTTAAATAATAGAATGATTAAAATAATTTGAATTCTAAATATGCGTAAATGTCATTGCATACTATGGATGATCATGAGCTAGACCAAAGAACCTTTGTATGTGTATGGTTTCATTTAAATTTATTTAATTTAAATTTTTTGTCCTCTGAGCCTTTTTCTAATAAAATGTAGGGCCTGTGTGCCCATGGTTTCTTTAATGTAAACCCATGTAACAGAGGATATCCCAAGCCAGAGGAGACGGTTCAAATCCCAAAGCCGAGGTGAAACCGATGCAAGAAGATACAAAGGTGGAGAGGTGGGAGGTTCAAAACACGAACCATCAGGTTCAAGGTGTTTTCCCTAGGTCAGGGTTTGCTTATCAAAACCGCTAGATAAGCTAACCAAATAGAATCTCATGATCATGACATCTTATTTTATATCTGTCTGATTGCATGGTTTATTTATTATGTATGTGTTTTCGTGATCAAATAATTAATAAAATGAACCAGAATGAAAATATGGAATAAAACAAAAACCATACTATGCGTAAACATTATCGGAAAATTGTTAATCACTTAAGCAAGCATCACTTAATATTAACAAGCATGTGATAATGAAAAAATACGAATAAAGATTAAAATCCCTCAAATACCATATTAAGTCAGACCAAGCCATCCGTTACTTGATTAAGGGAAAGACTTAATAAAACAATTTTTTTGAAAAACCCTTGTTGGGACACTTACTTTTATAAAGGAAGCCCTTATGAAAGGTTTCGGGTTGACTTAACCATATTACATCAAGAGAAGTAGACCTTGCTAGACTTGATGTAATTTTTGAGGCAATAGTTGAGGAAATACAAGTCAGGATTTCAGGATTGGGGAGTCCACTCAACAGATCAAGGAACATTAAGCTCACAGTTGGAAAAGACCTGCCTACCTAAATACCTTCAAATAGCTTGACCAAACCGTGTTGGGGTTATGCGAAGGGAAATACAGATCCTTTCCACTTTAATGTCAAAGAAACTGGACATTCTGAGTTCAATGGTGAGGGACATTGAGACTTGATAAAATAGTGTAAGACTTAATTAATTTATTATTTTTCATTAAAATGTAATCTAGAAAGTAATAATAAATCTACTCTTTTAAATTGTAGAATCAAGATGACAAACTTTTCAACCACTTTTTCTCTGCGATCAATTCTGGATAAAGACAACATCCTCACCGGAAGTAACTTCTAAGAATGGTTTAGGCACCTTTGGGTTATCCTACACCATGATCAAAAGTTTTACGTGCTGGAGTCCTCACTTCCTAATTCCCCTGCCCGAGGGGCGAGTGATGAAGATTTTATAGTATATGATCAACATTTTAATGATGCACTCAAACTTCAATGATTGATGCTATCATCAATGTCTAGTGAGCTCATGAAGTCTCATGAAGACATGGATGCCTATAGCATGCTCGAGCATCTCCATGGTCTATACCAGGAGAGAGAAAGATAGGAAAGGTTTGAGATCTGCAAGGCTCTATTTCAAAGAAACCTTGGAGAGGGTGCCCCAGCCGGCCCTCATGTAGTCAAGCTCATGGGATTAATTGAGTTCTTGGAGGTTCTAGGGTTTAAACTCCCTGAAGAACTGGGTACTGATCTCATTCTTGCATCACTCCCCCAGAGCTTCTCAAACATTGTTGTGAACTTCAATATGAACAACATTGAGAAGTCTTTGTCTGATATTCTCATCCTCATTCACCAAGTGGACAATAACATGAAACGTGAAAATCCTTCTGTGTTCATGGTGAATAAAAGGAAAGTGAAGGCTAAGAGCTTTAAGCCCACTCAAGGACTTCCAAGAAAAGGAAGATCAAAGGGTAGGCAAAGGAACAGGATGTTGTTTGTTTTGCATGTGGCATGAAGGGCCACTGGATGAAAAACTACACCCAGCCAAGGAAGCAAGGGGAAGCTTCAGGTGCATCTGTTATCGAATGCAATCTATCTATTTCTACTAATTGGGTATTAGATACTGCTTGTGGTGCTCACATCTATATCCAAATACAGGAACTGAGTAGATTCAGGAAGATTGATTGAGGGGAAGTAGATCTACGAGCATCCAATGGAGCCAGACTCGCTGTTGTAGCTATCAGAGACTACCACCTCACATTGCCTACTGGGATGGTCTTGGTTTTGAAAGGTTGTTATTATGTGCCTTCGGTTACTAAATAAATTATTTCAGTATCCATATTAGATACTAATAGATTCATATTCACGTTTGGAAATGAATGTTTCTACTTTTATAAAGATAGCATTTGTTTTGTTAGGACACATTTATATAACGACCTTTATGTGTTAGACTACACAAACCAAGTAATAGAAATCGATAACAAAGTTAATTCACATGACTCATACCACACCAGACTTTGGCATCACCGGCTAGGTCATGTCAATGAGAAATGTTTGACAAAATTACATCAAGATGGGTATTTAGATTCTTTATAACTAAAACCACTTGGTGTATGTCATGCATGTCTACAAGTCAAAATGACCAAAGCCCCATTTAGTGGGAAAGGTGAAAGAGCTAAAGAGATTCTAGAATTAGTTCACATAGATGTGTGTGGACTATTTCCAGTTGATGCAAGGGGTGGGTTCTCATACTTCATATCTTTTACTGATGATTTTAGTAGATACAGATATATCTATTTAATGAGGTATAAGTCAGATTCTTTTGATCGGTTCAAAGAATACAAGAATGAAGTTGAGAACCAGCTTGGTAAGAAGATCAAGAAACTCCGCTCAGAAAGAGGAGGAGAATATCTTAATCAGGACTTCATTGATTTCTTATGGGAGTTTGGGATTCTATCTCAACTCACTCCTCCTTACACACCGCAGTGGAATGGTGTAAGTGAAAGGAGGAACCACACCCTGTTGGACATGGTGAGATCAATGATGAGTCATGCGAGCCTTCCATTATCCTTTTGGGGATATGCATTAAAAACAGTAGCACACATACTATACCATGTACCAACTAAATCGATAAATGGTATTCCATACGAGTTATGGAGTGGATGAAAATCCATGTTATCAAATTTACATGTGTGGGGTAGCGAAGCATTTGTTATCGCCTCTTCAGGTAACAAACTTGCACCCCGAGGAACAAAGTGTATATTTTTCAGATATCCCAAGGAAATACCGGGATATCACCTATACAAACCCTCAGACAAAAAGGTTACCGTGGCAAGACATTCCATATTCCTTGAGAGGGAGAACATCTCCAAAATAGATCGTGGGAGCGAGATAGTCTTCGATGAAGTTGAGGCTCATGATACACATGAGTTGGTACAAGAACAGATTCCACAAAGCCCCGTGGAAGAACAATCTGTTCCAGAGACACAAGAACTGTGTAGGAGCATGAGAGAGGTGAGAGAACCAGAACGATATGGTTTTCTTGTCACCGAGGATGGTGACTCATTATTGGTTGACAATGATGACCCTCTTACCTACAAGGAAGCAGTTTAAGGAACATATGTTTCCAAGTGGCAAGAAGACATGAATTCTGAAATGGATTCCATGTACCAAAACCAAGTCTGGATTTTGGTAGATCCTCCAGTTGATGTAAATCATATTGGTAATAAATGGGTATTCAAGAAGAAACTAGACATGGAGGGGCAAGTAAGAACCTATAAGGCACAACTGGTTGCAAATGGTTTTAGAAAACATCAAGGAATTGACTATGATGAAAACTTTTCACCGGTTGCAATGCTGAAATCCATCAGAATCCTATTGTCCATTGCTGCATACCATGACTATGAAATTTGGAAAATGGATGTCAAAACGGCTTTCCTTAATAGGAACCTCCAGGAAGATGTATACATGACACAACCTGAAGGCTTTGTGACTCCAATGGATTCCAACAAGGTATGCAAGTTGAAAAAAATCCATTTATGGATTAGAGCAAGCATCAAGGTCATGGAACATTTATTTTGATGAAGTTGTTATAGAATTTGGCTTTGTTATGAACGAATGTGATCCTTGTGTCTACAAAAGGTTTAGTGGAAGTGTAGTCGTTTTCCTAATAGTATATGTTGATGACATATTTCTAATTGGAAACGAAGTACCTGTCTTACAGTCAGTTAAGGCATGGTTGGATAAATACTTCTCCATGAAAGACTTGTCTGAGGCAGCATATATTCTTGGGATCAAGATCCATTGTGAGAGATCCAAGAGAATGCTGGACCTGAGTCAAAGTACATACATTGACAAGATACTGAAGAGATTCAGTATGGAACAGTCCAAGAGGGGATTGTCACCAGTGTCACATGGCATTCATCTTTCCAAGAAAATGTGTCCTCAGACACATGAGGAAATAAAGAGGATGGCAAGGATCCCTTACGCATCCGCGATTGGGTCAGTCATGTATGCTATGCTATGTACGAGTCTAGATGTTGCTTACGCATTAAGTGCGTTAGGAAGATATCAAGATGATCTAGGAGACCTCCATTGGATGGCAGTCAAGACTATCCTTAAGTATCTGAGGCGTAATAAGGATATGTTCTTGGTTTATGGAGGAGATGAGGAACTAGTCATCAGAGGACATGTAGATGCTAGTTTCCAGACTGATCAAGATGACATGAAGTCGCACACTGGATACATATTCAGTTTGAATGGAGGTGCAGTGAGCTGGAAGAGCTCAACACAAAGTGTTGTGGCAGATTCTACAGTAGAGTCCGAGTATATCGTAGCTTTTGTGGTAGCTAAAGAAGCAGTATGGATGTGAAGCTTCGTCTAAGAGCTGGATGTTGTACCTAGCAGTAAATATCCTATCACACTCTATTGTGATAATACTTCAGTGGTGGCACTTTCAAAAGAGCCAAGGTCACATCAGCGGACAAATCACATACTTCGGAAGTATCATCTCTTTAGGTATTTTTCTCAGAGAGGTGAAGTTGCAGTGAGCAGTATTTCCACAGAAGACAACGTGGCAGACCCATTGACTAAATCCTAGACTTATCAGAAACATGATCATCATGTGAGGTCTAGTGGACTAAAAGTTATAGGCAGTTGGCTCTAGTCCAAGAGGGAGTTTGTAAGGGTTGGTGTCCTCAGAACCAACTATTTTGTACTTTGATTACATGAATGCTTACTTATTAGATATTGTTCATTGTTCTGCATGACTATAATATAATAATGTCATGGAATATTTGTTGCATTAATAAGGTCATAGTAGATCCCTGCTATGATGAGAACCTTGAAATGCTATAAGAATATTCTTAAATAAAGTTCTGCGGCTGGATGACATACTATGATAGGACACATAGTATACAGACCGTCATGTGTGTGTACTCGTAAGAAGATGATACTCTCTCTCATGGATTTCGCACTTGGTAATCTCTAAGATGAGAGATTATGAGAATAGACCATCTGGTAGTAATTTCGCATGTCTTGGTGTCATAGGATATTGCTATCTGCGAGCATGTGTAATGGTCCTTAGATTGGAAGATTATCATTAACTCATGTCATGACTTGCACACTTAGATTTACTGATGAAAACCGTCACACAGAAAGTTGGTGGGAAGTGGGGTACATTGGGTGCGTCACAAGTGACATGTTGTTAATGGATAAGTTGAGGAAGGATTTGTCCCTTCCATTTATGGAAGTTTATATCTCGACCCTTTTATTGAAATATAATTGTCCCATTACAATCCATGGACATGGTGTAAACGATGAGTTTATTTCAGGTAGTCAAAGAACGACAGATCAAGCATATAGGTTTATGACACTGCCATGAAACCTGCTTGATGAGATATCGAGACAAAGGGATTAAATTACACAGTAAGCATTCGTATGAGGTGATAAATCAATGTGGCGACAACTTCTTTGTCTTGGGTGCCTTGACCCATTGCTAGACAGTAATCTTGGAATTTAGGCAAGCCTGCCTAATGCCAAAGAGAAAGAGTCCTAGAGGGTCACACAATAAGTGTATCCAAGTATCTAAAGTTGAATAAAGATTATTCACGTACGTGTTTTAATAATTATTCAAGGAATCTTATGTTGTTTTAAATGATGAAGGGAAAATAAAATAAAACAAGTACACACCGTGTATTATTAAATGTACATGTCGTGTAGTTTTATTTTGGAAAGGAAATGAATAAATGAAAACAAGATATACAAGCCGTGTACATTTAATGTACACGCCATGTAGTTTTCAATGAAAAACAAGTACATGCCGTGTATTTATTATTACACTCCGTGTAGTATTTCCAGTTGGGATTTTGAGGATATAATATTGTTTTATTAAATGATATTTAGTATAATTAGCATGAGCACATGTCAAGGAATTAATTATTCGATATGGGGGTTTTCAATAAGAGTTAATGAAATAAATGAAACACGTAATGCGTTTATTTATTATCATAACTCTACAACCTCAAACTCTATTATAAATATCCTCACAACCCTAACTCTTTTCCTACACAAGAGAATCGTTGTACACAATATCTCTGGACAATTATTTCAAGGTTGAAAGAACCTATTCCTCCAATAACGCTCTCAAGATCGAGAGAGATCCTCTTCCATCGGATCAAGACAATCTAAGGAAGACAACGCAAGCAAAGGATTCTCCACTCTAGCACCCGGAGAATCCTTTGGCGACTTCTAGAGATACAAGGTACATGTCTGGATCACCGCTAGAGGGAGTCTACACTTGGCTTCAGCGATGCAACGACGGATCACACTGACAACGTGATTGAGAACATCAACTAATAATGAACACCCAAAAGGTATTTATTTATAATTAATTAAATTAATTATAATCAACCTGTAACGATCCTTGTTTGTGGTTCTGAGACAAACCATCTTCTTTGTCTTTTTCTATGATTCGATCCGTGGAGACATGCCTTTATCGTCGTATTGATCCCAGATTGATCATTGCTAATGACAAAAAGCCAAGTGGGCACATCCACCCACACACTTCCGCTGCGCCCGGAACCTTTATAAATGACCACTATGGGTACTCTTTGATAATTAAGAATATTTTTACATTTAAATTCAGGAATAAAAAGGGTTTAAATATTCATCTTTTTCATGTATCGATGGTTAATTTTGTTATAGACGGTATACATTCCATTTTAAACAAAAGGTGTGAAAATAATCACAATATTATGTTTTTTCATTCAAATAAATTTCTAGAGAAGTTACAGACCCCACAACATTGTTAAAATTATATAATGAAATTACTTTAATCTTATGCGATCTTGAAGTGTATTGTTTTCATCCATCCTTTAACAGTGATTTTTATTTAACTGTACCCCTAGTGATGAAGGAACAATCATGTGATATATATTATTATAGGATGTATCCAATTAAGAATTATTAATGGATACTAAAATGATATGTCAAAAATTGAAGTCATCCTCAAGGTCGGATTTTTAAAAAATATATAGTTAAAGATGTAGTTAATTTTTTTTCAAACCATTAATCATATGTTGAAAATATTGTGTACAACAATATTTTGTTTTCATTTTTTTAAAAGAATAATTACTTTATTCAAATCATAAATCCAAATTAGAATGTATGTCAAATATTAAAGGAAAATAATAGAGTTTATATTAGTTTGGTTTGAGATCTCATTTTTTAATAGAACATAGGAAATCATATATATATTTAGGAAATGTTAAAATGGTCAAAATATTACTAACTATACAAGTTTTATCATATAGTGGGTATATGATTAAATAGGGTACTATGAACAATAATATAGTTATACACATCTCAAGAACTAATGATAAAAACCCAATTTATGAAAGAAAGTCTCACTTTCGATTCATTTATGATATACTGTATTTATATTATTTAGGTGTTGATATTCATTAATAGTAGGATAATAATAAGAGTGGTTGAAAAATTGATGATTTGGTATTTATTAAAGTAGATATATATAAGAATGGAAATAAGTATGGACCACACATTTTAGCATCCCAATATTAATAAGTGTTCCCTTTAACTAATCCAAGAAATAGGAGATGGTATATTATCCTTTTAAAAATTAACTAAATTGAAAACTTCCATGATTTTTAAGAAAAAATTAATATCATTTTTATATATGATCGAATTATTTGAATACCACACTCAATTTATATAGGATTAACTAGAATTATATCCATATATTATAGAAATGATCATATGGTTATAAATTGTGACATAAATGATAAAAAATGTTACTTTAATAATAATAATGATATTGAATTGAAAATATATGATTTTAATTGTTTATACTTTAATATTTTATTTAACTCACACATTCATTTAAATCATTAATATTTATTAATAATATTTATTTATAAATAATAATTTTTTTTATTATAGATAAATTGATTGTTGAGAATATTATGTTTATCTTCATGAGAAATGAAAAACCGATAGTGTCTCATATCTAAATTTCTATATAGTTCATTAGAAAGATAGTTATAATCTACATGTAACCATTTGGAAAAATTTCACACAACCAAGTAGTTGGTGAAATTTATATGATGTTACATTAGTAATTTGGATCATGTCAATACGCCTATAGATATCGAATCTTAATAGAATGTCGAAAAAATAAAAAAAAATATCAGTTTGGATGATGTTTTTGTAATACATTTTTAGTATAAAGAATAAATTATTATTAAAATATACATGATTTAATTTATGTTTCTATTTTTTGTAGAAAAAGTTTATAATTTATCAACATTTAACTTCTTTATTGAATCTATTTATAATGGTGAAAATATTATTCAAGAAAATCATTTATAGATGTTAAATTAAAACCATTGATGTTAGTTTCATTTTGCATCTATTGATTTTTTATCTTTTGTAGAATATAAACACATAAAACAATATATATTTCAATTATTTGTAATATATTATCTGTTTTTTTTATTAATTTGTTTAATTTTAAATTGGTTTTTAGAATTGAAAATTAGAAACAACTAGTGAATAATAATATCCCTATCAAAATGATATATTATAAAATGTACACCTCGAACAATTGTGGGCGTACATATTTGTAAAATAATTAAAAATAATAAAATTTATCTATATTAAAAAGAAATTGTTTTTACTTATGAAACAGTTGAAGTAGTCAAGAGATAGAATTTCATTCATCTCACATCATATGATATGAAAAGAGGATTGAGTTAACAAAAACAGTCAAACTATAAATGAATATATAAGTAATTCTTTGGGAGAATGTATAATAGTTATGTATTATTAATTTAAATTATAATTTAAATATAATTAATTTTAATTAATTTTAATTATATTATTATGTATATGTTTTCAGAAATTATATCAATATCTACAATCAATAATGTTACCCCATTGGATATCTTGACTTTAGCATTGTATTGCCCGAGGTACCAGAGTCTGATTATGGAAAATAGTTTTGGGGTATCATCGAATGACTACATTTTGAATAAACATCAAAATTAACATTATAAATTAAATATTTTATTATAAGAGGAAAATTTTTAGAATCTTGATAAAAAATTTAATGAGGATTCCAAAATTATCCCAGATCATCAAAAAATAATTAAAAAACTTATTTCAAATCCAATGGTCATAGAACCAACAAAACTTGGAGGTCATTAGAACGTCTAATAACAATTATAGTCAAATACACATATATTTAATACTGTATAATGTGATTTTAAAATTTATTAATTAAATTAATAGATATTTAGTTTCTTTATATCAATATTTTTTTTCATTATTTTTAGAGGGAAATAGTTTGATGAATTTTTTAAAAACCCTCGAAAATTGTGTGGTTTCTAAGAGTGTTGTGTTTAATATTCATAGAGATACACTTTACAATGCACCATTTCCTTGAAATAATGTGAATGTTGGTGTTAATTTATATCATTAGATGAATTTTTATTTACCAATAACTATTGATATTGATAATTTTTTGGAACTAAAATATATAATATGTACTTTTATAGCATGGTATATGAACCTAATTTATCAACATGAACCTAAAAAATTATTAAGAATTCCCAGTTTCTTATATTGTTCTTACCATATGAATTTGTAAAAGTATTTAATCTTAAAAAAAATTAATTTCTAAATATGAAGCTCATTAAGGATCCATAGACACACATGAAATGTTAATTTCACAGAATGTCATTGGTGGTTCACATGTTGATAGTCAATAAAAAAAGAGTTTGTTTGATAATACGTTAATAAATACTAAATTTTTAGTAGAAATTTACACTAAAAAATGACTGATCTTATTAGAATATGAATGAAATACACATGAATGATTTGTTATGGATCATTATCATTAGTATATATATGATTTATTTCATTATATCTTATGTTATTAATGTTAGAATTTTTTTATTGATTCCATGTCTAATATATTTCATAGTTTTATTTAAGGTATTTATAGCACATATTTTTTATCCCCATACTAAATATTTTGAGTTTTGTATTTGTTAATCCAAATGATAATTCACACACACTTTTAATGGGTAAGAATGATATCACATGATATCCATAGTAAATTTGGATTTATTTAAATGTAATTCTAAGAAGGATAATTTTTTGGCATATTATAGAAAAGGGTGAGTAATTAATTAAAAAAATATAATTTTTTTTAAGATTCATAAAATTAAAATTTTTAAAATTTTTTAAGGTCTCATTTGATATTTATTTTATTCAAACGATTTTCTCTAATGGTTTATTTTTAAGATTTTATTCTTGATGATCCAATACACTTGAAGACAAGAGGAATAGGTTTAATCGGTAAATTTAAATTTAATAATTTATGATTCAATGAATATATATGATTATTATATATATTTTCGTGTATAGAAACAAAAATTTCTCCCCAAAATTGTATAAATCATTACTTTATTTCCATATAACATATTGAATTATGTTTCTGAAAAACATTAATTTTCCTATATTGTATTATAGATAGATGTGTTTTTTTGGGATTTTTGTCTTGTTGAGGTCCCAATTACATATATAGGGAAAATAATATATAGGATGATAAATAATTGTTGATGGGTCAAGAATTTTTGGCAAGATCTTTCTTAGAATAAATGTTGTTCAGATGATAGTATAGTATGATGAGCACACATGAAATGGCCATTTTTACTAGATGATAACGAATAAAATTTATGATTTCTATTGGGATCTACAATGATTGTACATTAGATCATACTATGCATGAATTTATGAAAATGCATGGAATTATTGAAAAAAATAGAATTCTTTGAGTAACATTGAATTTTTCACAATATTGAATAGTCATGTATCGATTTCTATAGGGGATCAAAAGTCATCAGGTTCAATGGTGAGATGTCCATGAAATTCATATGGAATTATAATATTGGATGAATGATTGAGATCCAAAACAAAGTGGTTTGGTAAATCCTATATATATTAATAGTACTAAATTTTTATCATGACTTCGATTGTAATAGTAAAATCATATATTAGTCACAATCACCAATTGAGTTTTTTATAACATTGACAAATTTGATTTTAATGTAATTCATAATAGTGTTCCCTTATAGTTGTAGGAGTCTTGTATAAATTACATAAAACTGAAGAGTAAATTATCTTTATCAGTTTAAGTTTTCACTTATATTGAATGTTGGGTGATATAATAGCTCTCTGGAGTGTGCACAATGTTATCCTGACTTGATGAGTAAAGTATAAGGTCTTTCTATCTTTTGTTAGACCAAGAAAAAGGAGGTATTTCTTATATTAGGAGTTTCAGGTAGCTATATCTTCTATGTGGTTATTTTAGTCTTAACATACAATAATATACTGATATTGTATTCCCAAAAAATTTTACTTTATATTTCAGTACATGGGACACTCATTAACATAGAAAAAATCGCTCAAGTAACACTCACTCTCTTACGATGATTCTATTTCAATTTCCTTCAGATTTCACTATCATAGTATGGTATGGTGTGATATGTAGGCAAGTCATAGGTATAAAATTTTGAAGAAATATATATTAGTTTATAGACTATGTATATGGATGATAATATCTTTCAAAAAAAACATGGATGTTCTCTTATATAGAGTTAGTATTTAGAAGATGAAAAAGGAAAAATGGTAACAAGTTGATAGGAAATAACTGGCTCTAATCAAGATAGAATTAGGGAAAATTCATCATTTATTATCCTATAAGTGAAGAAAATGGTTGATAATATGATTCCCCCATTATAAATGTATAAAAATCGACTCACACCTAACAAATTTTTCAGGATGATATGGTTGCTCAAAATGATTCAATTATATTATTGACTAATAACATATCATGTGAACAAAAAAATATTATATATGGATATATTAAATTAGTGAAGACAAACCTTAGAATGATCAATTTGTTGAGATTTTTTGAGTTATTCCTCAGTTTAATGATGTCAGTCAACTTGAAAGAGTGGTTTCAACATATCATTTTCATTGATGTTGTTGTAGTGATTGAAATTCTATTCAATATTTCTGAAAGTATTTTCTATAAATAATTATGTTCTAAAAATGATTATTTCGATATTCCCATATCATGGTAGTCTTATTATAGAATTTTGTCTTGTACTAGAGAAATATATCTGATGATCAATATTTTTGTTTGAGTTTTTTCTGATTTATCAGAGCTTATGGATTACTATATAAGTATGGTATTGAGAAAAGTGGATCAGATGGACTCTTGGATTTATCAGAGGTCAGTGAAACTATATTAATATCTAAAACTCACTATATACTAGAGGGTTTTAACACTTTTATCTTTGTGGTAATAAATTTACTGCTAAATTTTATATTACATAACATGGTTCAATATTAATATTTCTGAATTCATTTATTTCATATGAAATAGAATGCTACAATCATTATCATGTGGATATGTGAAATTCAGTATGAACTAGGTAATGCCAAATTATTTCTTTCTTATATTTACATTCATTGAAACAATTTCTTGTGAATTTTGGAGTTACCATGCATGAAGGCGTTTCGAAATATTTTAGTGATTTGGGTTAATATATTTTATTCCATGTTTTATAATAATAATGTTTAGATTGTTGATCCTAGAATCTATTTCCACCAGGGTGATTCTTGGTTGACAGCTTCACGTGGTTTATCAAACATATGTTTTTTTTGGAATTGAACAAAAGTATAATTAGTGGGTGGTTTAAAAAAGGTTCCACAGTTTTCTTGATAGTTAAATTAATATTTTATTACTCATACATTTTTCTAATTTTAGTGGGATTAATTTTTTTCAAAATTATTGTCTCAGAAGATGGAAAGGCCTAGAAATATAAAATTTAATAGAATATTCTCTAGGTTCCATAAAATGGAGAGGGGAAACAATATCATTAAAAACTTTCTATATCCACCATTGATGGTTTTCAAAACAAAAACTTAATAAATGTGAATTTGAAAATTTGGATCATAAGGCACCAAGTCTGATACAAATGTAATTAGTCAAGAATGTGGCTTTGAATATTCATGGGATGAAAACCATGGAAGAGTTTATGGTCTACCTTATATATATTTATTAGAACTATATAGTACTACATAAATTTCTCTTGATGAGAAGGTTATTCAACATGATGCTACATAAAAAGAATACCTATATTTTATATTCAATTTTATTTAAAAATAATATGGAGGTTAATGGAATCTATAATGGATATATTTAAAAATGATATTTGGGAGATTCAGTTGTTATAATGTCTATATGAATCATAGGAATATATGGTGATAGATAAGAGTAATTCAAGAGTAATGAACGATATAGTGTTCACCAATATTTAGAACATTATTCTCAGTATGGATTCTAATGAAGGGTCAATTTAGCTTCTTCTATTGATGTATTTAATATAAATAGAAGGTGAAACTCACCTAATCAGAAAAAAAGAAGCAACCAAGGGGAATAATAAGGGGTAATTGTAGACTGATGTATTTTGAAATTGGTTTAGTTTTTTTGGAATTATAGAATTAAGGGTCACCTTATAAAATATTTTCTTAATATAAATACACCTCATGATAGGGTATATTATGATAATTTAGTGTTTAATTAAAAGGTATTATAAATCTAAATTTAATTTTTTCTATTCAAATTGAATCTGTAATCATATATTCATTTTATTATTTCCATTTAATAAGATAAAAAAGAAACATGTTATATTATATACGCATATTTTTTGGTAGAGTAGATATTGCTCATGATAAAGCTCTTTGAATTTTGGTAAGGAGAGAAGTGATAGTTTCTTTGAAGAATAATATTTTACTAAAATTAAAGTTAGTGTGACAAGTTCTTCGTATCCAGATAAAGCATATTTTAGTAATCTATATGGATTAATTACATTTCAAAAACATTTTTCCAGAATAATTACAGAAGATTACTCAGGGATATATAATCATAGTCAGATGTTTACAATATGGGTCACATTATCTTACCCAAAGGGAAGTGGGAGTCACACATGATAAATTTATTCTTATTAAAGTATAAAACATTGAACTAATGTGTTTGGTAACCCTATTAATAAAACTATAAATATTTCCACGGATAGAGACATACTAAATATAAATCATTCAAACATTGAAATATGTGAGAGATATATACTCGGGAATCAATGTAAGGTACCATTAAATCTGTAACAGCCCGAGATTTTATGAAAAATATTCTTTTTTATGTGTTGTACGCTACACCAAAAGGAGCTTTCACAACACGCATCCTTGACTTGCCTTGCATTACACGCAATCGTGACCTTCCTCGATAGCGTGTGTAATACGCAATACCGAGTTTCACTAAACAACGATATGCTATTAAAATATTATTAAAACTACCCGTTATGAATAGTAATAACCACTTTTTAAAATTCTGTAAATCTTATTTTTCAAAATGAACTTCATTTTTGGATTCGGAGTATCGAATTTAGCCTAAGGTGAAATTTTGGTACTTTTCGGATAACTTTCATATTCTGATGAATAGTGAAAATTACTAATTTATAATTAAAAACAACTTTTTTAATCGAGATAATTAATAGTGATAAATTATTAATTTGAGTGGTTTTAAAGTATATTTAGAATATATTTTTACAATTTAATACAATGTTGGTCATTGGATGTAATTTCACATTTAAACCAGACGTAATCAAATGTCAATCTTTTGATAGATATTGTTTCTTAAAAACACGCTATTTGTGTTAACAGCGGGATTTAATTATAAATTTAATTAATGCAATTTCTATGTTATGAATTTGGTAAAATAGACTTCATTTTTGAATTCGGAATATGAAATATAGCTTAGGATGAAATTTTGGCATTATTCTGAAAAACATCAATTTTTGATGAATAGTGAAACTACTAAGTGGTAGGTTAAAAACTGAATTTTGTATAAAACTTAGTTTTACCGCTTCTGTGAATGGAATTTCGAAAATCCGAGAGACACGGTTAATATCAAGGGCTAAAATGTGATTCAATGAGATGAAAATAATTTTTTGGTGAATAGTAACTTTTTACTTTTTTTACCACGGTTAATAGTAAATAGGGTAACTAAGGGTAAATATGATATTAATATTACCCTAACACATGTCCTAATTCTATTGGACAAGTGTAATTCGACCAAAAACAAACTTAGGAATAAAATATGACCATTTAGGCCCACTTGGATTAGATTAGGACATTTATTATTAATTTATTTAAAGAAGGGTTAAAATAGTTAAAATCAAAGTTTAATAAGTAAATCATTTTTAATATGGGGTTATACATAAGATAAATTCGATTGTAAATATTCATTAGAAATCTAAAAAGATTTCCTACATGATGGTATTTTATTTGTAATTTTTAGACATCAAATAATTTAATTTATTTATGACACAAAGATGATGCAGTAATTATCTTATTAATGAAATATTCACATAATTGATAATATAAATACCAAAATAAATGTAATTTAAGACTTTTTATGAATTACACTAATTTTCTAGGTTACTATGATATATTAATGTTGATTTAATCAACTTGGTTCGAACATTTAATTCTGTTATGACTTTCACAAAAATCATGTATCAAATAGTGTCAAAATTGACACAAAATAGTTTTTAAATCAAATATTATATTATTAATTGTTATTTTATTCCTAAAAATCTAAGGTTCGGCCAAATGACTTAGATAAGGATATATGTATTAATAATATACAATTTGGGGTTCGTTTGGCATGTTATAGTAAGTGTATTTACCATATAGTGAAAGAAAACAAAAAGACACGGTAAAAGTTAAATTATTTAACTTAGAGTTAAATCTAATTGATAAGGTTAAAATAATACCCTAAACTTGTCTAAATCTTATTGGTTGATAGGATTTCGACCCATCCCCACTTTAGCTTCGAAATAAGACCCTTTGGAACCATTATAAACCGATTTTGACTTTAATATAAAATAATATTTTGAGATATTCCTAAGGTGCCCCTCTCCTCCCTTATAAAAGGACACCTCCTCCCCCTCCTCCTCACACCAATTTGAGCACTCAATCTCGGCCAACCCCTGCCAAAATCTCTTCTCCACTTCCCTAGTAACATCCTAGAGGTTATGGTCTTCCTCAAAGACCAATTCTAGTGACCTAAGAGGAGGTCTCAAAGAGGCGCTTCAAAGAAGAGGTAATTACCGTTACCAATTCTTTCCTCTTTATTTCTTCTTCCACTTCTTCTTCTTAGGTTGTTTCATTATGAAGTAATAACATCAGTATCACTCATATACTGATATGTTATTATAAGTATGAAACAACCCTATTTCACCATCTATCCATCCTACGGAAAAAGAAATCACCGCGCGTGCGTACGTACGGAATACCGTCTCCACGACGCGATGAGATTCATTCTCCATGTTAACCATTTAAGAATGATTATAAAGTATATATAAGAAATAATAATGAAATATATGACATTATAAAGCTACTGGATTTATGTATATATATACATATGTATGTCATCTACTTACTTCCATTTCAAGACAATAAGGAAAAGAAAACAGCGTTCATGCGTACGTACGGACTACCGTCTCCATGAACGGTGTTTTTCATTTTATTTATCTACCTATTATATATATATATATATACTGAATATATATGATATATAAATCATATTTTATATTCTGTAAGTAAGTAAATCATGATATAAGTAATAATGATGTCAAAAAAACAAGTCAAAACACCTACGATAAATGAAACGATTTTACCCAAAACGCTTCTTTAACATGGAATTTACAAAAGAACGGGTAATATAATGTCATAAGTGAACCATATATGATATCATAACAATGAATATGATTCTGTAATAAGTCAATAACATGATTTAAATCATTATACAGGAGGTTCGGACACTTACAAAGCAAGTCGGACCTAAGGTAAGGGAAATATCACAATCTCATTTTTATCCGAGATTGTTTATTCGTAAGTATTTACTGGGGTGTATTTTACCATCCACATCCATGTTTCTTAAATATGTAATATTATTTCCATCCACCTACAATTGTTTAAATCCAATTTTACCCTTTGGTGAGTTTTTAGAAAAAGATATGAAAGGAATCTTTTGTCGTTTTTCGTACGAGGTACATTTTGAGTTTTTCGACAAAAGTAAAAAAGAATGTTTTTTTTAACTTATACGGCACGAACGGATTTCTACTGTTTTATGAAGCCTTATTTTCATGAAGCTTCCTCTAAAATATTTTATGAATATTTTCAATAAAATATCTTTCTTTTAAAATTGCATGATGTTTTGTGAAAAGAAATTGATTTTGAAGAAGAAAGGATATTTTCCTCAAGAATTCAATGCAAGTGTTTTATCAAAATTATTTTCCATCTAAGATAATAAAGGGTTCTGTTTCTATCCATATTTTTACATTGATTTGACTATGTTGTGATGGAATTATGTTTATGAATTCCTTTATCTTATATGAATGGTTTTATGATGTCATGTTGTTTAAGAATCCCATTTTTATTACATGGGTTATGCAATGATGTATGATTTATGATTTTGTGGCACACATAAGAAAGGATTCATTAAGAGATGGGTGGGACCTATATCTCCCTCCAATGCATTGGGTAAAGATTTTATATCTCATGAGATAGACATGGCTGGAATGGTAGGTTATACCGGTTCAGTGAAACAGGACTGAAACGAGGATTACTCGATTCAGAAAGGGACTTTGTCCACTAAGATAGTCTTGACAATGAGTCTTGACTAACAAGAAATGATTCTCTATGATTATGTGTGTATGCCACAATGAGTAATGTTTTAAGATATGATTTCATTTCACTACTATGATTTATCCCATGTTATGAAATTATGCTCTCTTTTGCAGGTTAAGATTTCCAAAAATGTTATGTTCTTATGAAAATTATGTGATTGATATTTCCTTTGTTTACCCTTACTGGGCATTTGAGCTCACCCTTTTATGTTTTCTTTTCCCCAGGATATAAAGAAAGGTTTTAGGTAAAAAAGGGGAAGATCTTTATGGGATATATTGAAGATCTTTCACCACGTTTAGAAGATTACGATCCGAGTTTCCAAAGACACTAAACTATTACGATCCTTGTGTGTGTGTTTTTGTTATGTACTAAGTATTCCGCAAAAGTAATGTAATGTCCATGTACGATAAGATTCGGGTCTCTACAGTTGGTATCAGAGGAAAGGTTTAGTCAACCTTTGGAAACTAGGATGTGAGAACGTTAGTGAGATCCCTAGAGATATTTCTAAGGTATGTCTAGGGATGTCCCTAAGGATAAGTATACGTATAGGATATATTCCTAGAACTACGGTAACGATCTTAGAATTTAACCTAATATGTTAGATATTGAGGGTGCTCCCCCTTTACTATGTTGTCTTCCCTAGCATGATTTCGCCTCTCACAAAATTCTTTTTGTGTTTTAGTTAATGGAGGGAACCAGAAGGAATTCGGTTAACATTGAATCCAATGGACAAATTGGTGACTATGAGCAACAAAATTGTGTAATGCCTAAAGATAAAGATATTGTGATTATGCCGAATCAGTCATCGCGATATATGATTAACAAGGTGAAATTTAGTGGTATGACTAATTCATCAAAGAAGAGGAAGATAAACTATTATGCATGTTCGCATGTTGAGGATCATAAAGAAAGGAAGATTGAGATTTCTAAAGAAGGGAAGAAGAACCTTGAGGAATACCTCAAATGGAGGGACCGATGTTATCTGTGTGGAGAAAAGGGTCATAGATTGACAGATTGTTATGGAGTTCAATGTCTTATTTGTGGAGAACATGGGCATTACCCAACTCAATGCCCTGACCTAAAAAGATACTTCTAAATCAAGGAAGGACTTATTCCAGGACAGTCATTGAAGTGGATGGACTGAAGTGTTTATGTATTGGTATTCAAGAATAATGTTGTTGAGGTACTTTTATGGTGTATTGGAATATTTATGTATTGCTCTAATGTGGTATTCGAAGTGATTGAGGTATTTTTGGAAAAAAAGATGATATGCGCATAATGAAGGGAAAATAGGAAAATGAAATATTTGACAGTATTCATGAGCTCATGATTGATATAAGGACTAAGTGATATCATGGTTTGAGTATATAGAATTTTGAGGATTTTGGTATGTGGAAAGTGTTAACTTTTAACTGCACTCATGTTTTCACTAAGGTATTCAAGAGAATACACGATTAAGGACATTGAATGTTTGGAATGTGACCAACAAGACATATCTTATGATATGTGGGGATCAACGACAGTATTAAATCTCTGGTAATCGTTGTCACTATATTATGAGAGTGGACTGCAGTATTATGTATAAGCCTAAAGATTGGAATGGATTATGTTGAACATAAGTTAGTATTGTTTAAGGATCGAAGTTTTCTCGATATTATTGATGGGATGTTATAGTAATATAGTTTTAGAAAAAGGACAACCTGCAGGACGGGCGACAGCCCATCGCGTCGGACAAGGCTGTGGGAATCGAACCCACAACCGAAGTGCGACTGGCCTTTATCGCCTACCACTGGCCTATAGGAAGTCCCTGTTTAGTAGAAACTAGTTTTATTATATTAAGCAGTATGATATATGAAGTATAAGTCCATTTTAGAAACCATATGTGATTAATCTCACTATAGATCGACTTATGTATATAATTTTGCTAACCTTTTGTTTGAAACAGATGGAATGACCCGTCATTCTATCACATGATCTTCTAACACTTCACGAATAACAAATTCAACTTCATTTATTTAAGAGATGAAGTGGAAATTGTTAAAGGCACAAACAACAGTGAGATTGTACCAAAATAAAGTAAGTATTTATTCTAATTCAAATTCTTTAACTTTAGGGAAATGATCTTGAAAACCAAAAATGTTGTCCTAGTTCTCTTATACCTGATAAATCAGATGGTACCTTAGATCGTCACAAATTTATGGATTTGTGATTACTGGCTTTTCCATAGCCATGTTCTCTACCACTCTCCATCAGAACATGATGGTTAGATTTCTCTTCCATATCCATATTTTCACCTATGTGGAAACCCAGTGATTAGTTTATTTGGGTAATCGTTACATTTCATACTTTAGTTTTTAAAGCCAAGTTTTGGTATTCCCTTTTACGATGTGGGTTTCTATTAAAGAAACTTTCGAATAGTAAACCATTTATAACCCCGACGAATTTCGAGGGCGAAATTCATTTTAAGGAGGGTAGAATGTAACAGCCCGAGATTTTATGAAAAATATTCTTTTTTATGTGTTGTACGCTACACCAAAAGGAGCTTGCACAACACGCATCCTTGACTTGCCTTGCATTACACGCAATCGTGACCTTCCTCGATAGCGTGTGTAATACGCAATACCGAGTTTCACTAAACAACGATATGCTATTAAAATATTATTAAAACTACCCGTTATGAATAGTAATAACCACTTTTTAAAATTCTGTAAATCTTATTTTTCAAAATGAACTTCATTTTTGGATTCGGAGTATCGAATTTAGCCTAAGGTGAAATTTTGGTACTTTTCGGATAACTTTCATATTCTGATGAATAGTGAAAATTACTAATTTATAATTAAAAACAACTTTTTTAATCGAGATAATTAATAGTGATAAATTATTAATTTGAGTGGTTTTAAAGTATATTTAGAATATATTTTTACAATTTAATACAATGTTGGTCATTGGATGTAATTTCACATTTAAACCAGACGTAATCAAATGTCAATCTTTTGATAGATATTGTTTCTTAAAAACACGCTATTTGTGTTAACAGCGGGATTTAATTATAAATTTAATTAATGCAATTTCTATGTTATGAATTTGGTAAAATAGACTTCATTTTTGAATTCGGAATATGAAATATAGCTTAGGATGAAATTTTGGCATTATTCTGAAAAACATCAATTTTTGATGAATAGTGAAACTACTAAGTGGTAGGTTAAAAACTGAATTTTGTATAAAACTTAATTTTACCGCTTCTGTGAATGGAATTTCGAAAATCCGAGAGACACGGTTAATATCAAGGACTAAAATGTGGTTCAATGAGATGAAAATAATTTTTTGGTGAATAGTAACTTTTTACTTTTTTTACCACGGTTAATAGTAAATAGGGTAACTAAGGGTAAATATGATATTAATATTACCCTAACACATGTCCTAATTCTATTGGACAAGTGTAATTCGACCAAAAACAAACTTAGGAAAAAAATATGACCATTTAGGCCCACTTGGATTAGATTAGGACATTTATTATTAATTTATTTAAAGAAGGGTTAAAATAGTTAAAATCAAAGTTTAATAAGTAAATCATTTTTAATATGGGGTTATACATAAGATAAATTCGATTGTAAATATTCATTAGAAATCTAAAAAGATTTCCTACATGATGGTATTTTATTTGTAATTTTTAGACATCAAATAATTTAATTTATTTATGACACAAAGATGATGCAGTAATTATCTTATTAATGAAATATTCACATAATTGATAATATAAATACCAAAATAAATGTAATTTAAGACTTTTTATGAATTCCACTAATTTTCTAGGTTACTATGATATATTAATGTTGATTTAATCAACTTGGTTCGAACATTTAATTCTGTTATGACTTTCACAAAAATCATGTATCAAATAGTGTCAAAATTGACACAAAATAGTTTTTAAATCAAATATTATATTATTAATTGTTATTTTATTCCTAAAAATCTAAGGTTCGGCCAAATGACTTAGATAAGGATATATGTATTAAAAATATACAATTTGGGGTTCGTTTGGCATGTTATAGTAAGTTTATTTACCATATAGTGAAAGAAAACAAAAAGACACGGTAAAAGTTAAATTATTTAACTTAGAGTTAAATCTAATTGATAAGGTTAAAATAATACCCTAAACTTGTCTAAATCTTATTGGTTGATAGGCTTTCGACCCATCCCCACTTTAGCTTCGAAATAAGACCCTTTGGAACCATTATAAACCGATTTTGACTTTAATATAAAATAATATTTTGAGATATTCCTAAGGTGCCCCTCTCCTCCCTTATAAAAGGACACCTCCTCCCCCTCCTCCTCACACCAATTTGAGCACTCAAGCTCGGCCAACCCCTGCCAAAATCTCTTCTCCACTTCCCTAGTAACATCCTAGAGGTTATGGTCTTCCTCAAAGACCAATTCTAGTGACCTAAGAGGAGGTCTCAAAGAGGCGCTTCAAAGAAGAGGTAATTACCGTTACCAATTCTTTCCTCTTTATTTCTTCTTCCACTTCTTCTTCTTAGGTTGTTTCATTATGAAGTAATAACATCAGTATCACTCATATACTGATATGTTATTATAAGTATGAAACAACCCTATTTCACCATCTATCCATCCTACGGAAAAAGAAATCACCGCGCGTGCGTACGTACGGAATACCGTCTCCACGACGCGATGAGATTCATTCTCCATGTTAACCATTTAATAATGATTATAAAGTATATATAAGAAATAATAATGAAATATATGACATTATAAAGCTACTGGATTTATGTATATATATACATATGTATGTCATCTACTTACTTCCATTTCAAGACAATAAGGAAAAGAAAACAGCGTTCATGCGTACGTACGGACTACCGTCTCCATGAACGGTGTTTTTCATTTTATTTATCTACCTATTATATATATATATATACTGAATATATATGATATATAAATCATATTTTATATTCTGGAAGTAAGTAAATCATGATATAAGTAATAATGATGTCAAGAAAAACAAGTCAAAACACCTACGATAAATGAAACGATTTTACCCAAAACGCTTCTTTAACATGGAATTTACAAAAGAACGGGTAATATAATGTCATAAGTGAACCATATATGATATCATAACAATGAATATGATTCTGTAATAAGTCAACAACATGATTTAAATCATTATACAGGAGGTTCGGACACTTACAAAGCAAGTCGGACCTAAGGTAAGGGAAATATCACAATCTCATTTTTATCCGAGATTGTTTATTCGTAAGTATTTACTGGGGTGTATTTTACCATCCACATCCATGTTTCTTCAATATGTAATATTATTTCCATCCACCTACAATTTTTTAAATCCAATTTTACCCTTTGGTGAGTTTTTAGAAAAAGATATGAAAGGAATCTTTTGTCATTTTTCGTACGAGGTACATTTTGACTTTTTCGACAAAAGTAAAAAAGAATGTTTTTTTTAACTTATACGGCACGAACGGATTTCTACTGTTTTATGAAGCCTTATTTTCATGAAGCTTCCTCTAAAATATTTTATGAATATTTTCAATAAAATATCTTTCTTTTAAAATTGCATGATGTTTTGTGAAAAGAAATTGATTTTGAAGAAGAAAGGATATTTTCCTCAAGAATTCAATGCAAGTGTTTTATCAAAATTATTTTCCATCTAAGATAATAAAGGGTTCTGTTTCTATCCATATTTTTACATTGATTTGACAATGTTGTGATGGAATTATGTTTATGAATTCCTTTATCTTATATGAATGGTTTTATGATGTCATGTTGTTTAAGAATCCCATTTTTATTACATGGGTTATGCAATGATGTATGATTTATGATTTTGTGGCACACATAAGAAAGGATTCATTAAGAGATGGGTGGGACCTATATCTCCCTCCAATGCATTGGGTAAAGATTTTATATCTCATGAGATAGACATGGCTGGAATGGTAGGTTATATCGGTTCAGTGAAACAGGACTGAAACGAGGATTACTCGATTCAGAAAGGGACTTTGTCCACTAAGATAGTCTTGACAATGAGTCTTGACTAACAAGAAATGATTCTCTATGATTATGTGTGTATGCCACAATGAGTAATGTTTTAAGTTATGATTTCATTTCACTACTATGATTTATCCCATGTTATGAAATTATGCTCTCTTTTGCAGGTTAAGATTTCCAAAAATGTTATGTTCTTATGAAAATTATGTGATTGATATTTCCTTTGTTTACCCTTACTGGGCATTTGAGCTCACCCTTTTATGTTTTCTTTTCCCCAGGATATAAAGAAAGGTTTTAAGTAAAAAAAGGGGAAGATCTTTATGGGATATATTGAAGATCTTTCACCACGTTTAGAAGATTACGATCCGAGTTTCCAAAGACACTAAACTATTACGATCCTTGTGTGTGTGTTTTTGTTATGTACTAAGTATTCCGCAAAAGTAATGTAATGTCCATGTACGATAAGATTCGGGTCTCTACAAAATCTATCTAGAAGAACCAAAAAACGTAAGTCATTAGAGTTGGATCATAAATATTATTTGGGATGTAGACCATTTCATTCTCATGGAAAATTTACATACTTTTTAACCTTAATGGTGATTCCTCATGAAATGAAAGGGAATAATTTATGAAACAAAAAAGTTATGTCTTATGAATCATTTTTCAATGAAACAATGTGGTGGAAAGAGAAAACAAAATTAAGATGAAATATATAATGTAAGAAAATAGTTATGTGTTTACTTTAAGTAGTTTTTGTAATTATTTTAGGCATAAAGGGAATCATCCCAAGAAGACTACTAATGGAAAACCAAAAACAAATGGTGTAGATGGTCAAATAAATTATACGTTTATGGAAAGAATAAGATGTATGTTTTGAAATTATATTATTACTAATCAGTTTTTCAAAGAGGTAGTGGGAACAATGAAATAAATTATCAATAGAAGCCCATCAACACAAGTTGAACAAAATTTATAGGAAAAACCATGCTTTGAATAAATTCCATATGTTACTCATCTCACAATTTGAATAATATTTTCCTATACACATGTGGATGAGAAATAGAGAAATAATCAAATAAAATATTAGTCCCACTTCTTTATAATATATGGACTATATTATTTTTTATTTTGTCTCTAGTATGTGGAAAATGAAAAATATTTAAAAAGATAGAATGTTCTCATCAATGAGAAAATCTTGTTGAAAAATTACAACACAATTGGAATTAAGGTTGAGTCTAATGATTCATCTTCTATTAATTTTGATCACGGAACGGGTTTTGGTAGATCATTTTTTCAATAATGTTATGATATCTCAATTTCTATCAAAAGATCACATATTCTAGAGGTAACTCCAAAGGCTAATACAAAAATTTTAGAAGTTAGTCTAGAAAAAGACATAACTTAAAGATTAGAAATGTATGAATCTAGATGTAGATTGTTAACGGTGATGTTATAAATGTTATTGATTTTGAAGAGGCTCAATCATAGGTTAATTTATAGATATCATCGAGGGTTATATGGTTGGTGTAGTGGAATGGGGTTGATCTAAGTTTCTTATTTTTAATCGATGTTGGAGGAACAAAATGTTCGAAACATGTGGCTACTCTATGTGATTATAAAAAGTGTTAGTAAGATATGTAAGATGATATGCATTCACTTTGAGTGAATAAAGATTAGGATTTAATATAATTAAAATCATTAAGAAATAACATGAAAAAATTGGGTATTCCAGTTGAAATAAGATGCTGACGGAATAAGTATTAATATGGTGAGGGTGTTTGTGAATGAAATTTAACAGAAATAGTGTATTTAATTCTTGGATAATTCCTTATAGTATTATAATATACTCCTATATAAACTATTTAGAGTGTAGTTTCTTCTAAAAAAATACCTAGAATGAATTGATGTGATGTAATCTTATTTTCATTGTTATTTAGAGGGAAAAATAAATATAAAGCTACCAGTTGGTTCCATGGAAAATTGGAATTACGTCTTGGCGTTCCTACTAAAATTGATTCAATATATTTTGAAAAAAACCAGGACATTGGAAATAAATGTTTTATTCCATCTTGGGAGAGAAAAGTTATAAATGAAGTAATTATGATCATTGTTGTATCCAGAAGGAGTTTAGAAGAAATGAATTCAGTATCTTAATCTTACACATGTATGATATTCTATTGTTGGTTCTGTATATTTCATTGATTTATACATTTAGGAAGGTCTTATCCAAAATTTTTTAGATGCAATATCTTGGATAGGTGAATAAGTTCATAGTAATGAATATTTAATGGGATAATAGAACCCATATATTGGTTTTATTAAAGAGATATTTCCTTTGGAAGTATGTTGTTAGATTCAAAATTATAGAACACAATAAAGTCTCAAATCATATCACTTATCATTTCAAACATACCAAATAATAAGCTCAAATAATGTAAGAAGAAATGAAATAAATGGAGAAAATTTTATATGATTCAGTAGTGGTAACCATAATTTATTCATCAGTGTTCTCATTTTTGGATATTTATCATGTAATGGGAGTGGTAAAAATACTCAAAGAAAATACAAGGAAAGAACATTAGGAAGCTTTAATATTCATTATAAGGTATCCGAAATTAATAGAAGGAAATAATATTTGTTTTAGATACGATGATCCAATACTTGTGTTTATAAATATAGACATTGGGGGTGATTTTAATTATTAGAAAATAAAAAAGGGAAATGTTTCTACCTTTTGAATTACCATAATTGGTTGTATGTATAGGTTACAACTAGTGCTTTTACTTTCTACAATAAAAGTAGAGTATTTGGCTATAATGAAAGATAACAAAGATATACTGTGGTTTTGTATTTTAGTTAAAGAACATGGAATCATTTATTAGTAATTTTCACTCTACTATGATAGTTGGTTTAAAAATAATTTATCTAAGAATAATATGTATCATATAAGAGTAAAAAAATTGATCTAAAGTACCATTACGTCTGCAAAATATTGTACGATGGATAGTAGGTGTTATTAGAGATAATAGTGTAAAATAACCTAAAAGATATGTTCTCCAAGAGTTTGGCTATATAAATATTGACGTAACATAAAGCATCAGTTAATCTAGGGTGTATATAAGGAGTTGGAGAAGCACATTACATAGTGATAGTGGAGGGTTGTTTTCAAAGATGATGGTGATATTGTGGATTTCTGTAAATAAATTTTTATATGATTGATTTTTTTATTTTTTTTGAAGAACAACGATGTAGAATTAATTCAATTTACTAAAATGGTTTATTCAAGAAGATAATTATCCATTGATGATATGAAAGATGTATTTCTAGAAGGATATTCCTAAAGGATTTTTGTTTAGATATATTTTCATCTAATATCGATAGAAAAAAATTGTCTTTTTCCTAAATTTTGGTTAATACACTCATAAGACGGACGATGCTCATTTTTTTATTTGAGAGGTTTCTAATTTATAAGATGTGGTGGTCAAACTAATGATTAAATTAGTTGATTAGTTGTGATAATGGTGGATCATATATACTATCTCATTTTTTGTGGTATTGAAAAAATGGATTAAAAACTATCACTCTTTATTTATTAGATGGTGGGGCCCCCTAATCTAGAGTGGAAGTGAAATTCTGATTACTTTTTATAGTAATTTACATTGATCAATTATCAGAATGTTTTAGTCTTTTATTTATAGTGAAATGAAATAATATGATTTTTCTCTTATGGATATAGGTTTTTTAGTCTATACAATGTAAATCCAATTTGTTTATTTAATTCCTATATTTTGTTTTATTTCATTAATGTCTTTTGTATGGTGGAGTAGACAAGGATGAAGATATTTTGAGTTAGTATGGTGATTTGGTTGAATATATTTTCTATTAAGTTATAGAAAACAAATGTTTAGGGAATTCATTTTGGAATATTTATTCTCAAGTGTGATTTTAGATTGAAATCTTTTGGTGTTTATTCATAAGGATAGTTTTTTTAATTCCCAATTGTATTGGAACTTATACTAATTTCATCACTACCACAGTTATGGGATGTGATGGTGACACCAATTATGAACTATTTTAGGAAGTTCAATTTAACGTTTCATGATATCATGATCATAATTCTGAACAAATATCATTAATGGAGGTAGATTCTAGAACCTTATAGGAAGGAACTAAATAAATAAGGAATGTAAACTCAACATAATGAATAAACTAAAAGTGACCAAATGTTATGTTTTGAGAGAGAGGTTGAGAAAGATTGACAGGTCTGATTCCTATATTTTGGTAATACCTAAAAATAGAACACATTAAGGACTGACATAGTCTTTAGGAAGACTCTAGAAGTGGGACATTAATAAGTAAATGTTTTGTTAATAAAATGGTAAGAAGTCACATGCAACTAAATGTTGATGTTATTTGGTTGTCATGGGTAATTTAATTGGGGAAATAATTACACTCAATAGTAGAGTAGGGATGTATGATAATCTATATGTTTGGGATGTATGAAAATTTACAATTTTTTGGATGATGATTCCATATAAATTATGGGTAATGGTGATGTTAACATCTATATAACAGTTAAAATCTTCTTACAGTTGAAATGACATAGACACATTCAATGAAATTGGTGATCCTAAAATCCAAAGGATAGATTTTTGAGGAAGTATATGGTATCAAAAATGTTAATTGGGCTTTTAAGGTGACTCAAGTATATATAGTGGTGGTAGAAGTAGTAAATAATAAGGACTTATATGTTTTTATAAATAATATGAAATATTATTTTATAGATAATTTTTTTGATAATTTGGAGTAATGGATCCATAATTTCTGAAATTACAATGAAAAAAATGTGAATTATCTTATGATAAAAAATTGAAGATCAATTGGAGAGTCGTTTCACCAAAAATATATTATCGGTGTCCCAATTTATTTTTACCCAAACAATTCTATCCCCAGTAAGGGGTTGATCCACAGTGAACAAGAAGTTATTTTTATCTTGTCTAACTAAGTTTGTAATTTTTTTACTGATGTTTGCCGAATTTTGAATCAAATTTTGTTGATTGGAGATAAAAAAATTGCTTTTATGTTTCTTTTAACAAATTACTTCACAAGATAAAATTAAATATGGGAAAATTAATTTTGATATAGATAAAGAGAGGTGTGTATTGGGGTTATGTATTAATGAGAAGATATTTAGTAAATCGAATTTCTTATGAGGTTGTGTTGTTCATAATAACCCAACACTCTAGGATTTAATTTGTAATAATGTTTCCTTGGTCAAGTAAAATTTTATTTAGAGATGAAGAAACTAATTCCTTGGTCTGATAGTTCATGTTTATCAGATCTTTATTTGGAGTAGTCCATTTTATTGAGTCAATGAATACTTCCAATGGTCATGGAATTAATTGTCATTATTCTTCTTTTGAATCCCTAAAAATTCTACCATTGGTCCGGTTTAGAATTTTCATTGATAATTAAAAGATATTTAAGAATAATAAAAAGATATTAAAAATAATGGACACATTCATAATATCTAATTTAAATTACAACTCATCATCTTCCACAACCGCAAAACACTGGGTATTTAGTTACAAATATAGAAAAACACAAAGATCTTGATACCTGATGAGATCATGCTAGGAACTTCGAGAAGTGAATGATTATTTAGAATACGGTATAACGACGGTAGTATGGGGGAATAGCTTTTCTCCTTCGGATCTTCAAACTTTTCTCTACACTTTTCTCCACACACCACACCTCATACTAGAGGCCAAGGCATCCTTTTATAGAAAATATAAATACATGACGTGTTGTAAGGGTACATGACATGTAATTTTTTCAACGCGCTTTTTCATTTGTTCTCTCCTCTGGTAGGCGGCCAAACACACCATGATTGAATTGGAACATGGAACCGCCTGCTAGGTAGCTATAGACAGCATGTAGCGCCACCTCACATAGTGTTTAGTTTTATTTCTCAGCCACCAACCACATCTTGAAAGGTATACACAGCGTGTATAAGTAGAATACAGTGTGTCTCCTTCAGTCGGCCACATGGGCACGTAAGCTTCCTCCCATATGGAAACCACTCCTAAAATGGTTTACATGGCATGTACTAGATTCTAATTACTTGGGCATGTACTTATCCTTGTCAATCTGTGTTTGAGTCTGGATGTACATGGCGTGTATATAAGTACACGCCATGTAGTTGTAAATTCTTGATCAGTTCTCCCATGTTTTTTGTATTAGGCCATAAAAATCTTGAAAATGAACAAGATCACCAAATTCAAAGTATATGTTCCCTAAATAGTAGGAAATTAATGAAAAACTGTTCTTATTTTCAAGAAAGTACGTGAAAAATGTATACAAATATCGGTTGCATAAAACTCTCCCATACTTAGTCATTTTCTTTCCCTCAAGGAAATCTCAACATTTAATTAATAGAGTCTATATTTTAAAAGGATAAATTTAGTCAATCATAAATATAAATAATAAATTAAAATAGAAAATTCTAAAAAGGTACAAAATGGTTTCAATTCTGGATATATTCTAATCATGACTCATATATTATTAAATTATCTATTTTCAACAACTTTTAAAACAAATGTTTTCAACATTTCAAAAATTAAAAATCCACTTGATGATTTACCTTACCAAAAACATTCTCAACACTCAAGATGTTTTTATTCAAAGTTATTCTCAATCAAAGCTATAGAAACTCTATCCATATGTTTTCAAGAAATCTAGTTCTCTATTTTAGAAAATTCGATTTAAAAAAATAATGAGGGCTTTGCAATATGGATCAGATGTCTTTGTGGCTAAAGGTTGGTAGGTAATGATGTGAAAAATAAGTCTAAGGCTTGAAGAATGAGGCTAAATTATGTAAATAATAGTGCATGATATTCAAATCAATGCTCAATGTAAAAGCGTCCTCAACATGCTTTATCAAATAATCTCATCACCACAATCTCATTTAGTTGGGTAGGTAGGGTTCACAAACAAAAAAGTGAGTATAAGGTCTCTTTTTATGTATCAATTTTTTAAAGAACAAATGTAACCTCAGAATTTCCACAAATAGAGGTTTGGAACCCTTTATTCCCCACATAATCAAGAGGCTCTCCCCATACTTAATTTCTTAACAATTCATGAAAGTATGCCATGTGTTACCAATTCTTTCCTTGGTGCTCAAATGAATAATCATTCAAAATCATAAAATAATTAGGGTAGGATGGAAAATAAGCTTGTAATATGGCTTCCTATAAAGGCTATTCATGGTTTATAGGGTGTTTATAAAGATAATATATAGGTTAGGTCTCATGATAAAGGGGTTAAAATAAACTAATGCCTCAATAATTTTAATTTAATTCAAAAATTTCTAATGTGTCGAAACTAAAACATGAAAATTCTAGTAGTTATGTATATCCTAGGAACCTCTAAAGAAATAGGGTATTATGAAGAATGCGAAGAAGGGTTTAGAATACCTCTCAGGTGTGGGAAAAAAAATAAAGAGCCAATCAGGTCATGACTTGAATATATTTGATTAGTCCAATCAATATAATTATCCAAGGATTACAAGTTGTAATTTAAACTATATCAGCAATACATTTAAAATATGTAAGAACCAAAATAATCATGAGACTTTTAAACTTTTCAACTTTCAAATTTATTATTTAAAAACATGGTTAACTAAAATGTATTCACAGTTTAAAATATATCTTTTAATAATGATGTCTCCTAGAATTATGATTAGGGAAAATACAAAGGTGGTCAAGAGATGCTCACCCATATTTAATACTTCACTTGGTCCACCAAGTGCCTAAAACTAATGATGGTAATTGGGGGACAAAATAGTGGACCAGAACGAGGGGATGTATTGAAATAAAGAAAGCAAAAAATATGAAAAAAGAAAAATAACCTAAAAAAGTGGAAAAAAATACTTCCCTCATATCTAGGGGAAGAAAAATGTGGGGTGGTGGAAAAATGAAGCAAAAAACGTTCCAAAGTACCTGTGATGGAGCTGGAGAGAAAAAAAAATGCAAGCATACAAAACATACACATGCACAATTTATCACAAAAGATATATACAATGAAAAAAGAGTGTCAAAAAACAAGTCTGGGGGACACCTTAGAAGTGGCATCATCCGGTATATAATCTGTCAGAAGAGACGACTCAGGAGCTATGGAAAATAGAGGCACAGAGTCTGCACTCAGGAGAGATGTCATAGAAGTTGGAGCCGCAGGAGCTGGACTCTAAGGATGAAGCACGACATCACTCCCTGGACTGGCAGTAGTGGTGGCAGTGGTAGTAACAGCTGGGTCCACAGTGGAGAAGAGAACTCAAACTGTGGATAGGGCTGCGAAGGGTGGTGGAGCTATAGAATAAGGGTCTATAGCTGAAGTAGGGGAAGATGATGGGGGTAATGGGATAAAATGATGCTGAAGAAGAAGCCTCAGTATCAGCTCCAGCCAGTCCTGGCGTCGATCAAGGAGGACCAAGCTATGCTGCATCACAGCCAGGTGGAGGGAAAAGGTGAATTCAACCAAGGGTGTGTGAGTAGGGGCGGCAATAGGTGGAATAGAAGAAGAATGGTCAGAAGTAGGGGGATTGGTTGGCGAAGTTGGAGTGGGTGGGGAAGGAGGAGCAGGTGCATCAGTGGGGACAGGAGGGTCATCATGTGGGTGGGGGTGTTCATGGGCGATGACGTAGGCACCACCCTGCTTCCAGATGAATCCCATTAAAATAAGCATGAGATAGTCCATTCGATGGGGGGAACCTAACAGGTCACGAGGAAGTGAAGGCTAAAAAACCCAGAGATGGTGGGCAAGGTTGGTGGAATAAAACCCACCGTTCAGTTTTCCCTGACGGCCGGTAAACATGGCATGAAAATAGGGGGTGATAATGTACGGGATGTTTGGGTAGTCCTGCCGGATGACACAGGTAAGGAGATCCATTTCATGACTGGTCACGACCCCCATATACTCATGGTGGGGAAAAAGAAAGGCATTGAAGAACCCATGGGTGAAGCGAAGGATATGGTCAGATATAAGGGTACTCTTCTAGGAGGTATCGGTATAGAGGTGGTCAGGACCAGAAATCTCCCACCACATGGAAATGAGGTCAGGTCACTCGGGTTGGGTTATGGAGGAGACATGGTGTGGGGTGATAGGATGAGAGTAGAAACCAGACCCTTGGCCAAACTTGGTCATGGTAAGGGAAAAGTAACGTCCTCCCAGCCAAAAGCCGACCACTGGAACTGTATCACTGGGTATCTCCTGATACTCGGCAAAATAAAACTCTAATGATGCAACAAACTCTAGAAATAAATCTCAAAAAATAGGAGTGCTGACCTAGAAGATCGAGAGTAAGGGATTGTTCCCGAGAAGATCCACTAACACTCCCTAGATGCCCAGTTAATGTGGGGCGCTGCTATCCAGATTGCGACTGATCAATGGAATCGGCCGGCGAGAGAAGAGCCGGACCCTGTCGTGTACCCAATCAATGACCGAGAACACCATGCAAGGTTAGGGAATACCTCCATGTCCTCGCCTAGGTGGATGTGCTGAAGAGGGAGCTGGATTTGGGGGTGGATCGACTGCAGTAGGTGGAGGGTCGCTGGATGGGGCAGTCAATAAGGGGCCAACTGCGGAGGATTATATCTCAGGTAGAGTGGAAGTTGGGAGGGAAGGAATGATTGTACTCGGAGGCTCGGTATAAGATGGTGGAGGTTCGGTGCAACTCGGAACAGCCTTGGGTAAGGGATTGAGGGGTGGAAGGGCGGCCAATACATGGAGCTGGTAGACCAAAGAGTCTAGATCTAGTAGTGTCGTAGGCCGGAGTCAGATCCGATGTTAAATGGGACTCTCGCCCTCCGGGGTGGAGGTCGACCGCTTCCCTTAGGAAGGATCCACGTCTGCCATACCCTGAAATAAAATAGAAAAACTAAACAAAAGAAAAAAAAGAAAAAGGAAAAGAATAAAATGTGAGAAAAATGGAAAAACAAAAAGTACATGTCATGTAGTTCAATAGTACACGACGTGTAACAAAAGTAGGTTACCATCCCGTGTTCTCTGGAAAGAAATGTCGAGTGAGCAGGGGAAAGTTCGAGGAATGATACATGACATGTACCAAACATACACACCTTGTTATGTAAATGGGTCCTGGTCGTGTATTGAAAAATACATGGCCACTATTTCATAGTTCGAATGGTTCAAGTCACACTATGTTGGATGAAAAAAAGATGCGTGCAAGAACAATGTTTAAATGGTCATGTGAAGGGCTAGACATGGGCAGGCCGAAACAAATGGTATACACAACATGTACCAAACAAACATACCGTTTACTTGAACATTGTGTGCGAGGCCGTGTGAAAAAGATACCCGGGAAAAACAAGGAATTGTACAGGTTGTGTAATGAACATACACACTGTGTATGTAAAAATTGCAATGCATTCCATGTGTGGCCATGTAAAAAATTACATGGCGTGTCTTCTTCAGTTCGTGCCCATGTATTGTGGAAGACGAATGGTAACCAGATCTTAAAATCACCATAAACACATATTTAACTTTGAAATAATGTGTGGATAACAGCATACCTAGTCTGAGGATCAAAATGCAGCCGAAATCAAAACCAGAAATGACCAAAATTAGTGGATTTGAGAGTGGGGAGGCCAGGTGGCGTACGGGTGAAGAAACAGGGAGAGAGAGGGGGCCATATGACACGGGCTAAAGCCAGGTGGTTCACAATTCTATAGGTTAGCTACACATCATGCACTTTAGACTGCATTCCATGTATCTCGTTTTTTATTTTTTATTTTTTATTTTTATTATTTTTATTATATATATATAATTATAGTAAACTATATAATAATTAATAATTCAAATAATATATAAATCGATATATAGATAATTTAAAAATAACAGTAAACACGTAATGTATTGGCCAATACATATCATGTATTTTAAAATTAGAAAAAAATAAGTACAACCTTTGGTCTAGTGCTTGGGGTGAGGATCAAACCGGTGATTGGCCGTTCCGAATGGAAGCCCTCAACCATTAAAGAAAAGGTTGTACTACTGCTCTAATTTAATATTTTTATATATTTAGGTATATGGACTATAATACATGGTACGAAAGATATGTACAATGCGTGGTTTTTAATTATACAAGAAGGGGATAAAGTATAGAGATTAGTCGAGCACGAACCTAGGTCTTTTTGATCCAGGGCCGAGACTCTGCCAATATTCCAAATTCACCCACATAAATTTCATTATATAGAAATGTGTTAAATTTTGTAAGGAAAAACATAGCACATACAACATATATCAAATGACATGTCGTGTGGTTTTATTAAAAGGAAAAATGATGGAAATGGGGCGGTTGTCAGGATTTGAACCCGAGACTTTTGGAACCGGGTTACAACCCTGGCCGACCAATCCATTCCCACCATGAGTTTTCATATATGAAAGTATATTTATATATATGAAAAACTATCACAGACAACATGTAAAGAAATATATATTGAAACAGGAGGATCCCTGTGCTGAATGTAGGATGGAAGGATTCGAATCGGTGACGCCTCAGATAACCTCCAATGACCGTAACATCTGAATCGGCATCAACCCTTTTTATTTATTAGCTAAACTATATATTTATAATTGTTTGAAAATAATGAAAAGGAAAAGTACACGTCCTGTATATAGGTGGTACATAGTGTGTTTCCGCTAGGTTGCCTCCCAGGATGCGCTTTTGTTTTAGGTCATTGGATCGACCTACATACCTCATCTTAACTAATCTGTATGGTGGAAAAAGTTCCCATTGGGTTGTCAATGTGATGGTAAGCCTTAAACCGCTATCTATTCACCTTCAATGGTTGACCATACTCTCCAGAAATTTCCACTGCTCCAAGATGAAATATTCATATCACTTGGAATAGTCTAGACCAGCGTGACATCAACATCCTTCAGAATAACTAAATAAGAGAGTTAAAGAGAAGTACCTGATCACTAGTTTGGAAAGATTTAAATTTAATCATCTGATTGTGAGTTTCTCTTGTCCTTTCCTTGCATAGATCGGCATTCTTGTATGCTTGTAATATGATTTCATCATTTTCTGACAGTTGGAAATTTCACTTCTCTTCAGCTGCCTTCAAATCAAAATTTAGGGCCTTGATTCCCTAGTAGGAATTGTGTTCCAACTCCATTGGCAGATGGCATGGATTTCCATAGATGAGGCGGAATGGGGACATTCCTAATGGTGTTCTGAAAGTAGTCTGATATGCCCACGGATCATCATCTAACTTCTTGGACCAGTCTTTCCATGAAGTTTTCATTGTTTTCTCAAGGATCTACTTGAGCTCACGGTCGGAGAGCTCCACTATACACTAGACTAGGGATGATATAGTGACCCCATCTGATTCTTTACTCCATACTTCAATAGTATTCCTCTTGTCATTGTGTTGTTGAAGTGTATCCCTCTATTAGTGATCAGTAATCGGGAAAAAAACATGCTAAAAATATGTTTCTTTAAAAATTGCATGACTTCCTTGGTTATGTCGTGTGCTGTAGCAGTGGCTTCCACCAACTTAGAGATGTAGTCGACGCAAACCAGGATGTATGAGTTCTCGAAAGATGGGGGAAATGGACACATGAAATATACACACCAGACATCGAAGATCTCGACATCCACGATGGGGTGTCGGAGAATATCAACTCTACGTCCCATGTTACCAGTCCTCTGGCATTAATCACAAAAGGAAACTAATTCCCTGGCATCCTTAATCATTTTGAGCCAGAAAAACCTAGATTGATGTACCTTTTCTATCATATGGTAAGGGCCATGATGTCCCCCAACTGGTGAGGTGTAACAGAACTCCATGACTCCATGAACTTCATTCTCTGGGATGTAATGGTGGATGACCCCATCACCACATGATCATAATAGCAGAGGATCTTCCCAGAAGTACCTCTTCAATTCAAGTAAAAATCACTTCCTCTAATAGAAGGAGAGGTAGGGGTGAATGACACCTATAACCATAAAATTCACATTATCAACAAACCATGGTATAGGTGTTTGGTTGACCGAAAAGAGGTGATCATCAGGGAAATCCTCCCCGATCTCCCGAACTTCCTTCTTCTCTAAATGAGGCAGCTCTAGGTAAGAGATATGGGCAGCTACAACATTCTCACTCCCTTTCGTATCTGGGATCTCCAGATCAAATTCTTGTAAGAGGATAACCCATTGGATCGATCAGGACTTCAGATCGTTCTTGTTCAGTAGCTACTTTAGTGCTATATCTACAGTATAAACAATATCTTTAGGCAACACTAAGTAAGAACAAAACCTATCAAACGTGAAAACCACTGCATCATCTCCATTTATGTGTTGATGTAGTTGATCTATGCCTCATTAAGCATTCTGCTGGTATAATATATAGGTCAGAAAATCAGGTCAAGCCGCTGGATGAAGACTGCTCCCACTACGTAGTCACTAACATCACACATCACCTCAAATTGTTCCTCTTAGATGGGAGAAATCATCACTGGATCTTCCACCAGACGCAGCATCAGGTGTTCAAAAGATATTGCGCATGTCTCATAGAACTCAAATATGGAATACTTATTTATAATATTGGTTAGGGGATGGGATATTTTTGAGAAGTTGCGGAAAAATCGCATGTAAAAACCTGCATGCCCCAAGAAGCTGCGAATGGCTCTGACGGAAGTCAGAATAGGTAGTTGTGAAATGACTTCTATCTTCACCGGGTCCACCTCTATCCCCTTTTCTGAGATTATATGTCCAAGGATGATGCCAATTTTCACCATGAAATCACACATTTCTCAGTTCAAAATAAGGTTATTATTCTCACATCATTCCAAAACTAGCTCGAGGTGCCGCAAACAAGTGGTGAATGATTTTCCATAAAGGTAAAAATCATCCATGAATACCTCCAGGATCTGTTCTACCATGTTGTGGAAGATAGCTAGAATATAGTGCTAGAATGTGGTGGGGGCATTGAACATGCCAAAAGACTTTCTTTGGTAAGAAAACGTACGGTAGGGGCAAGTGAATGTGCTCTTCTCCTGATCCTCTAGAGGAATAGAAATTTGGTTATAGCCAGAATAGACATCGATTAAGAAATAGAAGGTTTTCTAGATTATTCTCTCTAGTATTTGAACCATGAATGATATGAAAAAATGATCCTTCCTTGCGACATACAATAATTTTATCACCGATTTCTTTACAACTACCTTCATGGGGGGACTCAGGCACCACTGTGGTTGTAGAGATTTCTTGGAACCTTCTTCATGTAGCACTTTGTGGGTGAAAATGGTAGTGCTAATTCCCTTAAAATTAGCGATTGTCCACCCTATAGCATGCTTCCGCTATTTCATAACCAGTTGAAGTGCATCTTCCTACTTCTGTGATAGTTCTGCGTTATGTATGACATGAAATTATTGATGGTCTCCAAAAATACCGGTACTTTAGAGCAGATGGAAGAGGTTTTAGTTCTTGTTCAAGTGCCTTTATAATCGAAGGCACAAGTGGTTGCACCTTGTCCTGTTCCAGACTATCAGGAACAACTACACGTTTCCAGTAGTGGCTACCCTGGCCTTATAGGAATTTCAAGTCTTCTAGCTCTTCTTCAAATGGAATGTATAGAATGATAATGTTATCAGAATTAATATAACATACTAGATCATCCTCTGTTATTTTTAAGTGATCATCCATGGTGGTTATCGCATAACAGTCCTCATGCTCTGATAATGATGCATGCTTGACGGCCTTGGGAACATTTTAAGAGACACTTTCATCTCCTACATTTAAAATTAGCTCCCCTTGGGGAACATTGACCAGTACCATCCCAGTGGCTAGAAAGGTCCTTCCCAGTGGCCAGGAAGGGTCTTCTCTAGGATGAGAGGTTCCTCTTGGTCATCCTCCATGTCGAGGACGAGGAAGTCAGCAAGAAAGATCAGCCGAACCACCTTGACCAACACGTCCTCCAGTAGTCCCTTCATATGTTTAATGGATCGGTCAGTAAGTTGAATGGGTAATCAGGTAGGCTTCAACTGGTTGAGCCCTATATTTTTAAAAACTCTAAGGGACACGAGGTTCAAACTGGCTCCAAAGTCATAGAGGGCCTTCCCAAAATCACATGGTCTAATAGTACATTGAATAGTAAAGCAACCTAGATCCTGGACTTTGGGAGGGATTGAATATAGGATGACTGCAGAACACTCCTTGGTGAGGGAAATAGTTCCTATATCCTCCGTCTTTCTCCTGTTAGAGAGTATTTCCATCATGAATTTGGCCTAAGTGGGCATCTGTGTTAGTGCCTCTGCAAATGGAATATTTATGTGCGGTTCTTAAACCTTTTCATAATTTGCTGAACTAGGGGTCCATCTTTCTCTGATTCAATCTCTCTTGGAAGGGTTAGGCAGGCTCAAAGGGTTTGACAAACTCTATCCCTTTATAATATAAAGCCTCCTTTAGTGGGATTTTGTATGAGGAGGGGTCTTAATCTATACCTTCTTCATCAACAGGGGTAGTGGGTGCACCTGGCTGTGCTGGTTGGTGCTGTTGGAGATCCATTCCATTCCATAGTGTGATGGCATGGACTTCCTTTCATGGGTTATTTTCAGTGTTACCTGGTAGTGTACTGGGTTGCCTTCCTAATATTTGGCTTCTAATTGGAAAATTTTGTTCTCCAGGCCTCAAATAGAAGTCTCCTAATTTTGGAACCTGGTCTCCGAAGTAGATATAATTTTGGTCATGATATTCTCTAACCTTGAGGTGTTCTCCTACTAATGTGGTTGTTGAGATGGAGGTGGTGGTGGCTATTTCAGATGTTGTGGGCGATGTTTCTGATACCCTTGCGGTTGATAATAGCCATTTGGGGCTATTACTACCTCTGGTTCTGGTTCTGATAAGGAGGCTAGTTCTAGCATAGTGGTTGATGGGGCAAGAGATTCTACTGTTGTTGGCCCCAACATGTGTTCTATTTATTAAGCCTTGCCAGGTTCTGGTACTACTGTTACTGGTTTGGCCCTTTATTTTTGGTAACATAACTCATCTCACTTATTGAAGGGCCTCCAGTAGAACTCGGGCATTCTCCGATGATGTGGTTATCACCACATTTGCTACATGAAAGATGGTTTTCCACATGTACTTGAGATGTGCCCCTCAGATTGAGTGCATCGATATTTTTGGACACAATGTCCAACTGGGCAGCAAGCATAGTAGTTGCATCAATGTTTTGCATACCTCGTTTCAGGGAGCCCGCTCGAAATGCCAGTCGAAGCTGTTGGCAGAAATATCTTCTAGTAGTTAAAAAGTTCTTTGGGGGATTTCTTCATTACTATACCTCCGACAACAGTGTCCACCACAGACTTTGTATTCATTTTCAACCCTTCGTAGAAGGTTTGGACCTGCATCCAAAGTGGAAGTTGATGGTGTGGGAATTTGTACCACATCTCCTTGAAGCGCTCCCATGATGCGTACAATGACTGAGCATCATGCTGTTGGAAGTTGTGGATTTCATTCTGCAGTGTCACCGTCTTCGAGGGTGGGAAGTATTTGCACAAGAATGCCCGGGATAGCTCCTCCCAGGTGAGTATGGATCATTGTGGCAATCCTTTAATCCAATATTTCACCTTATCCCTTAGAAATAAGGGGAAGAGGTGAAGAAAAAACATCTATAGACACTCTGTGGTAGTGGAACATGTCACAGAACTCCAGAAAATTGGAGAGATGGGCATTGGTATCCTTTTTGGGCAGGCCGCCGAATTGAACAGTGGTCTGGATCAGCTGCATGATAACAGGATTGATCTCAAAGTGTTGAGCCTACACCGGTGGATAGACGATGCCCGTGTCAGCTCCTTGAATGAATGGAATTCGATACTTCATAATAGTATGATGTGGAGGTGGCTACTACGGAATGTGAACTGACATGAATTTTTGGTCCTAAGGGGTGTAATACGACCCCTGTCCTGAATGCATAAATGGCATTCACTTCGGGTGGAATTGTTAAAGCTGCTGCAGATGGTATTCTAGAGCATGTGGAGTTTTCTGGTTCTGGTTGTCATCCTGACCGAACTGCTATCCAGCTCATTAGACACCCACTTGATTTCCTTCATCATTCTGCGCCATTGGAGATTTTTGGTTGTTCTCGGCCATAAGTGCCCATTGGCACCTCAAGAGTGTCTGTTCGATCTCTAGGTCAATCGGGAAAACTTTTGATGACTCAATATTCTTGGAACATGTGAGGTAGTCGCTCATACACCTAAAGGCCTGCACAATATGAAACACACCTAGTGTAAATGATGAAAATTAATGATAAACAAAAATAATATTTAGAAAAGTGATTTTGAGTAATTTTTTATTTTTATTTTCAATAAAATTTGATAGAAACTTAAATTAAAACCAGAAAAAAAATTAAATTTTCTTAGTTTCCTAGCAACGACGCCAAAATTTTCCAAGTCGTTTCACCAAATCTATATTATCAGTGTCCCAAATTATTTTTACCCTAAATAGTATAACACCAGTAAGGGGTTGATCCACAGAGAACAAGACATTATTTTTATCCTTTTTAACATAGTTTTTATTTTTGTTTTAATTAAGTTTGCTGAATTTAGAGTCTATTTTTGTTAATGGATAAAAAACAATTTGTTTTATTTTTCTTTTAACAAATTATCTAACAGGATAAAAGTAAATACAGGAAAATTGATTTTGATATAGATAAAGAGAGACGTTCTTTGGGGTTGTGGATTAATGAGAAGTTGTTTAGTAAATCAAATTGATTATGAAGTTGTGTTGTTAATAATAACCCAAGACTCTGGGTTTCAATTTGTAATAAAGTTTCTTTGGTCTCGTAAACATATATTTAGAGCTGAAGAGACTAATTCCTAGGTCTAGTAGTTAGTGTTTAATATATCTTTATTTTGGATATTCCATTTTTTTTGAGTCAACAAATACTTATAATGGACATGGAATTATTAATTGTTATTCTTCTTTTGAATCCCTGAAAATTCTTTCCTTGGTCTGGTACTGAATTTTTAGTGACAATTAAAAGTGAATTAAGATGAATAAAAAGTTATTAAAAGGAACAAACACATTCATAACATCTAATTTAAATTACAACTCATCATCTTCCACAACCCCAACACACTGGGTATTTAGTTACACCTATAGAAAAACACAATTCTATTTATACCTAATGAGATCATTCTTAGAACTTCAAGGAGGGAATAATTCTTCGGTAGACGGTAGAATGGCGGTACTACGGTGGTAGAGATTCTCTACTTCGGAACATCATAAATTTCTCTACACTTTCTCTCCACACACCACACCTCAACCCAGAGGCCAAGGCCTCTTTTGATAAAAAATATAAATACACGGCGTTTAGCTAGGGTACACGACATGTACTTTTGTCAACACAGTTTTGCCTTTGTTTTCTCCGTTGGTAGGCGGACTAACACACCATCTTGGACTTTTAACACGACACCACCTAGTTGGTAGCTATACACGGCATGTAACACCACCACACATGGTGTGTAGTCTTATTTATTGGCCACTAACCTAATCTAGAAAGGTATAAACGGTGTGTATAAGTTGAACACGGCATGTCTCCTTCAGCCGGCCACATGGGCATGTAGACTTCCTCTCATCTACCAATTGATTGTCAAATGGTGAACACAACTTGTAAAGTGTTAAAACGATGTGTACCAGATTCTGATTACATCGGCATGTACATTTCCTGCCAATATGTGTCTGAGTCTAGATGTACACGTTGTGTATATAAGTATATATCATGTATTCGTAAAGGTTTTCTCAGTTCTCCCTCGTTTTGTGTATTCAGCCATAAAACTCCTAAAAATGAACAAGATCACCATATTCAAAGTATTTGTTCCCTAAGAAATAGGTAATTAATGAAAACCTATTCTATTTTCAATATAGTACGTGAAAAATGTATACAAAAATTGGGTGCATCATCAATCACACTAAAATTTGACTTTGTGGGAGTTTTTGAAGAACCCATAATATGGTTTCATTCTACATGAATATAATTATCCCTATTATTTGGACTTAATCCAGTTTCAATCAGATGCTTGAGAACCTCCCCAAGTCTATTTTTATGAAGGTTAAATTTAATTTCTTTTACTTTAATTGATTATTAGACTAGAAAAGTATGGGTTCACTTTTTGTATAAAAGATCCAATATATTCAGTTAAATCCTTAAATTCAAGGGCATTATTGAGGAAAATTGATTGGAAGTTAAAATGATAGAGGTTTCAAAATGGTGAGGAGTAAAACAAAAGGGTATTATGAAGCTTCACATTTATTCATGGGTTATTGTAAAAGTTTATTATGCCCCGTACACTCTATGAAAATGGTGCAATATAAATTCTAAACATGATTTTATTTAAAAAACACGATACATGTAAGAAAAATATAAAATTCCCATGGAAATTTGTGTGTAAATAGTACAAAATTTTCGATCTATTAAATAAAGGTTTTAATACACCATTGGATCATGAAAATTCATAATAGATTTGATCTAGTTGGAAGCCAAAATTTATCCACATTGAAATTTTTTGTTATTTATTCATATTTCTATGTGGGAACTAATGATTGAGATAATATTGATGAGGAATACAAGTAATGTGTTCTTATTGGATAAGGAGATCAAAACATTAGATTTACACAATGAGATGATGAAAAATAATAAGTTATTAGGATTTGAGATATTAACATCATTAATAAAGCCATATTAATAGACCAAAGGTTGGTTGAAGTACTATTTGAGAGAATATAATCACTTTATCATGTCAAAGATGAACTGAACAATGATACAAGATGTTAAAAATTATTTGAAATTTTATATGGTTGTAATGAAAGTTCATATGTTATACTAGAAGATTATGTGTCCAAATTATAGAGTGCTATAAAATCACTAGGGAATGTTTTTGATGTTATAGAAATATCAAATGTTTCATTTTAAGAGACTAAACTAGAAGATCTAGTACCCGAGTGAGATTTACATCATGTTGTAGTGTAATGATTTTCATGAGTCAGCTGACAATTCCAAATTTTAGTGACATAGATTAAATTTTTTACTTCTAGTGGATGAGGGAAACGAGAAATCTTAGAAGTGGCTTCCACTCTAATTGAATCTACAAATCAGGTGTCTGCAATGAAAGGGGAAATGTGTTTGTTGGATTCTAACTAAATAATAGAGAATACAAAGGTAATATAGGGGGAAATAAAACATGTAGAAAATTGTGTTTTCTAATTAAAAATGAAACATAATTAATTAATGAGGAACAGGGTGAAACTAGTGTTGAAGGAATTACAAAAGAAAGATGGAATCAATTTCAATAGAATAAAATTGTAGTTGAAGAACTACCATATGTTTGGTGAAAATCTTGGTTGGGTTTGATTATATACACATATAGTGTAAGTATATATAGAAATATTTTCTTCAGAGTGAATTTGAGGATGATATATACGAGAAGTAACAATTAAGTTTCACAGATTAGTAGAATGATTTATTGGTGAAGAATAAAAAAATGTATTGATTAATCTAGGTATCAAGGTTGTGAAATCAAAATTTTATCTCATTAATGTTTAGGGAAGATTTTAATTATTTTAATGATTATCATTGTCACAAAGATAATCTGTGAAATTTTGGGATCTTTATTATACTTCACTTATATATGGACAAAATTTTATTAGTTTGTTAAACAATTACGTGGATGTATATTTTGATGTACAGATTATCCAAAAGAATCAAGATGATTGATCTAAAACATTCCAAAAAATATTATTGGAGTAGATATTGAGATAGATAGGGACACAAAGACTTTGGTTATTTCTATACAATAAAATATCAAGATGGATACTAAAAGTTTTGGGAAGACTGATTGCAAGAGAATCATAAAAAAATAGTTGGAAACAATATATTATAAAAGGGGATGGTGCCTATAATGGGAAATGAGGTCCAATATGCAAAGAATGTTTAATTTTCATCAAACAATGTTACTATGATTTACACATTTATTTGTACTAAACCATAAATTACTTTTTTAGTGGGAGTGATGGGTTTATTAATGTTGAATTCATAAAGGTAATACAATGATTCTATAAAATGGATCATTCATTTCATGAAGGTATCAGAAGGTGCAATATTCTAATTTAGGGAATAATATCTCATTCATAGTTATGTTGTTTCTAACATTTCTCTGGATTCAGAAACCCAGAAGATAACAACTGTGTTTTTGTTCACATATGAAAGAATGATCATTAGTAAAATGTTGCAACTATAATCAATTATTATGTGGAAAATTAATGATGAATATAGAGAATAAATAAAGTGGGTATGGAATTGAGGCAATTTCCATTAATACTAAAATAAATTATAGGACACAAGGTGTGTATATTATTATTCATTGATAAGAAGATAGAAAATAACATGGCTCAAAATCATGTGTTTTATTATATTTTGTGACACAAAAACCTAAAATATCACCTTATTCAAACAAATTTGGATGGAAAGGTTTTAAAATTTCCCAAGATAGTTAGGAAGTAAATTCCAGTTGAAATATCCACTAAAATGTTATTATGATAATTTTTTAGGCAACACTATTCTTCAATGGGACATACCTAAATGGAGGGAAATTAAGAGAACTAAATTTCCTTTTATTCATAGAATCAATGATGTGATTATATGAATAATGGTTTTAAATAGGATCATTTAATTAGTATTAATGTTTTAGATTTTTTGGATGAAAATAATATTCATGTTCTGATTAAATCTATCGAAAGAATAATTTACAGAATTATAATTTAGACATGATGATTTAGGAAATGATAATGAGATTTTTGGAAGATGAATATAGGTCTATATTATCATACATTTTGTTTTTTTTGTGATTAACAACATTGGATATATGAAAAATATCAATGTGAAGAAATTGAGGAAAAAAATAATAATGGCATAACATTTTCTATTGAGGATGATACTTGGGGAGATACCAATAGGTTTTCTTTACAATTGAGATAATTAACAAAGATGTATATCATTATCAGGATGAGGGGGGTGATTAATGGTTCAAATCAGATCATATATTTTTTAGTCAATCATGGAGATATTTTTTGGGGTATTTCCCACTAGTTTTGTTGGGGCATAGATGTCTAGGTGATGATAATTCTATATTATTTAAATTTTAAGAAATATAAATAGAATAATACCCTTTTTATGGATTCCTACACTATAAACATAGGAAAGATAAGTGAGAATGGAATTAATCAATCAAATAGAATTATATACATTCTCAATAAAAATGGGAAAACACATAGAAATGACATGATATATAGTTGATATATTGATAAAAGAAGGGAATAATATATTGAATAATTTTTACATTGGTGATGAATGTTTAGATTAAGATCCCTAAGGAGTAAAATTTTTTCATGAGATAATTTTTATATAAAATACAAAGGAATTTTAGGGAGTGGTTTTCAAAAAAAATTATACATTTTCACTATAATTCAATTTTTATTGGCTTACATGGTTCTCGACACCTCTCTAATTATAGTGAAATTTCCTTATTTTTCCAGCTGTTTACTAACAATCTATTGTGGAGTGTTGTTTCCAATTAATCTTTAATAAATCTATTGATATATTCCAACTACAATTAAAACATTATTTTTTAGGGTATATTATAACATTTTCTGTCACATCTATATTTTTTCTGGGAAAAATTTATCTTCCCCAGCATGATGGATAAATGTGAAGAGGTATTTTTTACTTGAATGTGGTGATGGAAAGTTGTGTTTATAATGGGATTCATAATGATCCATTATTAAAGCTCGACCACCATCATTAATTCTCAAGGAATGAACATTAAATTTCCCTTTTTCAATTACGAATGTCTAATTAAATTTAAATGAATTCAATATATTTATTTGGGATTATTATAGTATAGAATTTTACATTTAAGGGAACAACTCAGTGTGATGACGGACTATGATTTACATGGGAAGTGAGAGGAAACCATGAACCACAAATGATAGTAAAGAGTAACATTTTTGATGTTTTTTAGATTACTTGTATGGATTTAGAGGTTAATATATTAGTTGCGAGTACAATTTTTGATAGTAAATGTATAAGTTCATTGTTTTCATTTTACCATGATTTTTTTCCATGGAGTTGTTATAGGAGAAAATAATTGGGGATATCTGGTTACTGAATGCTGTTTTCATGTGGATATCAGTAGTGGGATTGAATTGAGATTGGGATGTTTAGTGGTTGATTCAGGTGGATATGGCATGAATTACTGATATAAAATATAATAAAATATTACCAATTACATAGAAAATATAATTACTGACATGATATATCAACAAATTATTTTTAACAAATGTTGAAAATATTTCTTACTTCTAGGAGTGGTGGGGGAGGGTACTAGTAATTTACATCATCATATCTAGTGTTATTATGTATTTTCACTATATGAAATCCATGAACTAACTACTCCACATTGAGAATAGAATAGTAAAGACACATAGAGAGAGAGAAAAAATAATAATAATCTTCTCAATATCATGGATTGGTGATACTGACTCATTGGGTGTGTTTACTTATATGTAATGATGAGTGAAATAGAAAATGTTTTCAGAGCATGGGTGGTGGAATGTACATTATTCTGCTGATTTAATACTTATACCACTTAATAAAATTCATTGTGAAGTTTCTTATGAGTCGCGAAGAATTAATATATTTCATACCTATCACCAATATTATGTAATGAAATTTAGATGTACCCCTCCATTTCCAAATTTGAATACCACAACTACCAATATGGATTTTATCATCAATATAATTTACTTTTACTAGTTCTTAGAAAAACTTTGATAAATCAAATTCCCTTAAATCCTCACACATTTCATCAATTTAAATAGAACAACTTCAATAATTCATGATTTTATCATATATTTTTTATCACTTAAAAATTGTTGTTTTATTAGCAATGATAAATGTATTTTGATTTTCTGTATATTTGAAACAAAATTAAGTAAAGTAGATTTTTTTTGCATTTAATGAAACACCACCACGCCATATCAAGTAAACCACACATGGGTGGTACCCACTAGTACCACCATGACCCCAGCCCTAAAATTTTGAATTAATTTGTAGGGGTGAGATTAGAAACCCCACGCACAACCATCTCAACAAACACCCATAAAAATACACCTTCAAATTTACTTTTATATATGTTACAAAAAAATTTACAGACACACACACATATATATTTCAATATATAATTATCCTAATATATGTATAAATGTGTATCTTATATATTTACATATATTATAATATGCTTAATTATATATATATGTTTATTAACACACACACACCCACATATTCACATATAAACATTATATATACATATATAAAGGTATATATATATATTCATACATTATCATAAATTTTCATAAATAATTTTTATTTCCATATAGTTTGTATATTTTAGAATGATTTCATCTAAAAAGTTGTTTATATATTTTTTATACAATTAATTTTTTATTTTTTAGTTCTATAAAAATATGTGTATATATTTATATTTTAATTTATAATTATCACATATATATATAAAAACATTTTATTTTATGCATCATAATATCCATATGAATTTATTCTCAGTGAATAAATTAAATATCCACTAAACAAATAAGAAAACCCTCCTTAAAAGAAGTTAATCTTTAACCAAATGTTAAAAAGACAGGGTATCCTAACATAAAAATTAGTTTTAGAGGCCTTATATACATTTTTTATGAAGAATAAATATAAAATAATGTCACCCCAATTTTAATATGCATATATTTATTTTCAATATTTTATTTGTAATCTCATTGAACATAAATAGACACTAAAATCAAACGTTTAGTATCTGGGATGTTCAAGTCCCAGTTTCAATTGATTTTTAAATAATCATAAATTTATTAATTTTTTTATACCACTGAAATGTTATCAATTGTCTATTACTCGAAATAATTTGGTCAATGCTTGATAAGTAGTAATATTTAATTCTTTTATAAACAATTTTTACTAGATATATTATATACTTATTGTAAATACATATTTAGTATTATATAAATCATATTTAATCAAATATATCATATTTATATCAATATATATTTTAAATAATTTTTCAAATATTATTTAATTTATTTTATAAAGGAACCCATTTTATATGAGATATAAACAAGAACTTTAGTTTTGATAAATGGTTCCCATTTAGAAATGCTAAAAACAACGATAAAGGGATACCATTATCATCACTAAAAAATAGTTGACCAAGGCTACACTTTTATCAATATTTTTTTACCACTAATAATGGTCACCTTTATGAGTACTTTTAGCTAGCACTAATAAAACTAACACCATTACCATAATTTTCTATCATTAATAAAGGGTATCACTAAATAAATGAAAATAAATAGTAGTGAAAAAATTTAACACATGAATTACATGATACCATATATCATTATGATAAAATATTAATTTTTAAATTTTTTCTTGACGTAAAATTAATTGAAATGTTCCCTAAATATTTTTTACATTACTTTTCACTAATAATTAATTTAAAAAATTCTTTACAACGAATATTTTTTCTTCATTCAATATGTTGAATTGAATTTAAATAAATTTGGTTGATAATGTAAGAGATTATTTAATGATTATTCATGTTGTTTTAATTATTTTTCATACTCTAACTAACTTTTAATATTAATAAAATAATTTAAACTTTCCTAAATAAACTTTTATCATTATAAAATAATATAATTCTATTATAAGTAATTTTTTAATGGTCATGTACAAGGATTCAAAGTATATAATGATAGTTTAAGGTTAATGAGATTTTTTAGTTAAAGAAACTTTTATATATTTTAATTTGTAAATAATTTTTTTTTGTGAATTTGATATAAGGTGAGGTTTATTTATGTCATTTATTTATGAATTTTATTTATCATAAAGGATGAAAATATAGTGAACTATGTTTAACTCCATGGTTTACTTCACCAGATGTACAGGAATTGTACCAGTGTAAGATTAACTTCATTTCAAGATATTGAGTTTTACATATTTCAATATAAGATGAAACACAATATTCTAATGTAGTTACCACTAACCTCAAAGAATGTGTAATCTCGCCATTGATGGTTTTTTCATATAAGTTCCAGTGCATTATGTAGAGACCCATATCTTGACGTACATGGACATTACATTACATTTGTGGAATACTTAGTACATAATAAAAAACACACACAAGGATCATAATAGTTTAGTGTCTTTGGAAACTCGGAATATAATCTCCTAATCCTGGTGAAAGATCTTCAACATATCCTATAAAGATATTCTTTTTTTTATACCTAAAACCTTTATTTATATCCTGGGGAAAAGAAAACATAAAAGGGTGAGCTCAAATGCTCAGTAAGGTTAAACAAAAGAAAAATCAATCACATCATATTCATGAGAACATAACTTTTTGAAATCTTAACCTGCAAAAGAGAGCATAATTTCATAACATGGGATAACTCATGGCAGTGAAATGTAATCACAATAATCAAAACATAAAACATTAAACTTTGTGGAATACACACATAATCATAGAGAATCATTTCTTGTTAGTCAATACTCATTTACAAGACTATCTTAGTGGACAAAGTCCCTTTCTGAAACGAGTCACCCTCGTTTCAGTCCTGTTTCACTAAACCGGTATAACCTACCATTCCAGCCATGTCTATCTCATGAGATATAAAATCTTTACCCAATGCATTGGAGGGAGATATAGGTCCCACCCATCTTGTAATGATACCATTCTTATGTGTTCCACATAATCATAAATCATACATCATCGCATAACACATGTAACAAAAATAGGATTCTTGAAACATCATGACATCATAAAACCAATCATATAAGGTAAATGACTTCATAAAAATAATTCCCTCAAAATATAATCAAATCAATGTAATAATAGGGATAAAAATAGAACCCTATATTATCTTATATGGAAAATAATTTTGATAAAACATTTGAACTCCATTCTTGAAGAAAATATCCTTTCTACTTCAAAACACATTTCTTTTCTTAACATGTCATACAATTATAAACTAAAAGAAGTTGATTAAAAATAAACTTGAAAACTTATAAAGTAAGATTCATGGAAATAATGTTTTAAAAATCCAATCTTGCCGTATAAGTTAAAAAAACATTCTTCGTACTTTTGTCGGAAAAGTCAAAAAAGTACCTCGTACGAAAAACGACAAAAGATTCCTTTCATATCGTTTACTAAAAACTCACCGAAGGGTAAAATAGGATTTAAACGATTTTAGGAGAATGGAAATAATATTACATATTTAGGAAGCATGGATGTGGATGATAAAATACACCCCAATAAATACTAAATTATAAACAATCTCGGATAAAAATGAGATTGTGATATTTCCCTTACCTTAGGTCTGATTTGATTCGTAAGTGTCTGAAACTCCTGTATAATGATTTAAATAATGTCATTGACTTATTACAGAATCCTATTCATTGTTATGATATCATATATGGTTCACTTATGACTTTATATTACCCGTTCTTTTGTAAATTCATGTTAAAGTAGCGTTTTGGGTAAAATCGTCTCATTTGTCGTTCGTGTTTTTAACTTGTAATTATTCATATGATTACTTAGATCGTGATTACTTAATTCCAGAATATAAAATGTGATTTATATATATATTCAGAATATACATATATATAATAAATTGATAAATGGAAAGAAATACACCGTTCATGGAGACGGTAGTCTGTACGTACGCATGAACGCTGTTTTTGTTTCCTTATTGAATTGAATGGAATTATGTAGATGACATACATATAAATATACATAAATCCAGTATCATTATTATGTAATATATTTCATTAGTACTTATTATATATACTTTATAATCATTCATGAATGGTTAATCATTGAGAATGAATCTCATCGCGTCGTGGAGACGGTATTCCGTACGTACGCACGCGCGGTGACTTCCTTTTTCCGTAGGATGGATAGAAGGTTAATTAGAGTTGTTTCATATTTATAATAACATATCAGTATATAAGAAATACTGATGTGATTACTTTATCATGAAACAACTAAAGAAGAAGAAGTTGAAGAAGAAAGAAATTGAAAAAGATCGGTAATGGATATTACCTCTTTTTGACGCTTCTTTTCTTAACCTCCACTTAAAGAACTAAGGATGGTCTTTGAAGAAGACCAGGACCTATAGGATGATACTAGGGAAGTGGAGAAGAGATTTTGGCAGGGGTTGGCCGAGCTTTAAGGCTCAAAGTTGTGTGAGTAAGAGAGGGAGGATGTGCCCTTTTATAAGGGAGGAGAGGGGCATATTAGGAAAATCTCAAAATATTATTTTATATTAAGGTCAAATTCGGTTTATAATGGTTCCAAATGGTCTTATTTCGAAACTAAAGTTGGGATGGGTCTACAGCCTCTCATCCAATAGGATTTAGACAAGTTTAGGTTATTATTTTAACCTTATCAATTAGATTTAACTCTAAGTTAAATAATTTAACTTTTACCGTGTCTTTTTGTTTTCTTACACTATATGGTTAATAAACATACCATAACAAGCCAAACGAACCCCAAGTTGTTTATTATTAATATATATATCCTTATCTAAGTCATTTGGCCGAACAATAGATTTTTAGGAATTAAATAACAATTGATAATATAATATTTGTTTTAAAAACTAATTCATGTCAATTTTGACACTATTTGGTACATGATTTTTATGAAATTTTTAACAGAATGGTAAGTTCAAACCAAGTCTCTTAAATCAAAAATAACATGTTAAATTAACCTATAAAATTAGTGTAAGTCATAAAAAGTCTCAAATTACATTTATTTGGGCATTTATAACATCAATTATGATAATATTTTCTTAAAAATGTAATTACTGCATTATCGTTGTGTCATAAATAAATTAAATTATTTAAAGTATAAAAATTAAAAATAAAATACCATTATGTAGGAAATATTTTTAGCTTTCTAATTAATATTTATAGTCGAAATTATATTATGTATAATCCTATATTAAAAATTATTTACTTATTAAACTTTGATTTTAACTATTTTAACCCTTCTTTAAATAAATTAATAATAAATGTCCTAATCTAATCCAAGTGGGCCTGAATGGTCATATTTTATTCCAAAGTTTGTTTTTGGTCTAATTTCACTTATCTAATAGAATTAGGACATGTGTTATGATAATAATAATATCATCTTTACCCTTAATTACCCTATTTACTTTTAACCGTGGTAAAAAAAAGTAAAAAGTTACTATTCACCAAAAATTATTTTCATCTCATTGAACCACATTTTAGTCCCTGATATTAACCGTGTCTCTAGGAGTTTCGAAATTCCATTCACAGAAGCGGTAAAATTAAGTTTTATGCAAAATTCAGATTTTAACCTACCACTTAGTGGTTTCACTATTCATCAAAAAATTGAAAGTTTTTAGAAAAATACCAAAATTTCACCGTAGGCTAATTTCGATATTCCGAATCCAAAAATGAAGTCCATTTTGAAAAATAAAATTTATATAATTTCAAAAAGTGGTTATTACTATTCATAACGGCTAGTTTTAATAATATTTTAATAGCATATCATTGTTTAGTGAAACTCGGTATTGCGTACGACGCAAGCTATCGAGGAAGGTCACGATTGCGTGTAATACAAGGAAAGTCAAGGATGCATGTTGTGCAAGCTCCTTTTGGTGTAGCGTACAACACAAGACATTAATAAAATTAAAAAGAATATTTTTCATAAAATCTCGGGTTGTTACATTCTACCCCCCTTAAAATGAATTTCGCCCTCGAAATTCGTCGGGGTTATAAATGGTTTACTATTCGAAAGTTTCTTTAATAGAAACCCACATCGTAAAAAGGAATATCAACCCCAATATTTAAAAACAAAAGTATGAAACGTAATGGTAACCCAAATAAACTAATCACTGGGTTTCCACATAGGTGAAAATATGGATATGGAAGAGAAATCTAACCATCATGTTCTGTTGGAGAGTGGTAGAGAACATGGCTATGGAAAAGCCAGCAATCACAAATCCATAAATTTGTGACGATCTAAGGTACCATCTCATTAATCAGATATAAGAGCACTAGGACAACATTTTTTGGTTTTCAAGATAGTTTCCCTAAATTTGATGAATTTGAATTAGAATAAATACTTACTTTATTTTGGTACAATCTCACTGTTTTTTGTGCCTTGAACAATTTCCACTTCATCTCTTAAATAAATGAAGTTGAATTTGTTATTCGTGAAGTGTTAGCAGATCATGTGATAGAATGACGGGTCATTCCATCTATCTCAAACAAAAAGTTAGTAAAATTATATACATAAGTCGATCTATAGTGAGATTAATCATATATGGTTCCTAAAATGGACTTATACTTCATATATCATACTTCTTTAATATAATAAAACTAGTTTCTACTAAACAGGGTCATCCTGTAGGCCAGTGGTAGGCGATAAAGGCCAGTCACACTTCAGTTGTGGGTTCGATTCCCACAACCTTGTCCGACGCGATGGGCTGTCGCCCATCCTGAAGGTTGTCCTTTTTCTAAAACTATATTACTATAACATCCCATCAATAATATCGAAAATAATTCTATCATTAAACAATACTAACTTATGCCAACATAATCCATTCCAATCTTTAGGCTTATCCATAATATTGCAGTCCACTCTCATAACATAGTAAAAATGATTACCAGAGATTTAATTCCATCGTTGATCCCCATATATCATAAGATATGTTTTGTTGGTCACATTCCAAACATTCAAAGGCCTTAATCATGTATTCTCTTGAAGAATGAATACCCATTGAACCATAGTGAAAACATGAATACAGTTAAAAGTTAACACTTTCCACATACCAAAATCCTCAAAATTCTATATACTTAAACCATGATATCACTTAGTCATTATATCAATCATGAGCTCATGAATACTGTTAAACATTTCATTTTCTCGTTTTCCCTTCATTATTCGCATAATATCTCAATCACTTTGAATACCACATTAAACCAATACATAAATATTCCAATACTCCATGATACAATATTATTTTGGAATCCCATTACATAAACACTTAATCATTTCACCACATCGTTGTCATATTCAACATTGCCAATAGTGATCGCATGTGACTTCCCTTTGTCCTTTGCCTTCAGTGGTTTCTCATGTTGATCATCACTAACCCTTGGATTAGGGCATTTATTAGCATAATTCCCCATTTCATTGCACTTGAAGCATTGAAGTTTTGGTTGTGCGTTCTCTGCAGTGTTTGCTTTATTCACATCATTAGAATCCCTTTTTCCATTACTTCGACACTCAGCTGCTCGATGACCTTCTTTTCCACACTTAAAACATTTTCTAGTCCCTTTAAGACAATCTCCACCATGCTTCTTTCCACACATTGTGCATAAGGAAACATTCATCTTCTTTTCACCATTATTCTGAGATTTCTCCTTGAACTCCATATTTCGTTTTTGTCAAAACCATGAGATGGATATGTAACACCAACTTCCATTTCTACCTTGATAGCACAATGCACAATTTCTTCATAGCTACTGAAGTCTGTTATAGCTAATTCCCTTCGAAGACTTGGTTTTAAGCCACTGGAAAATCGATCAACTTTACTTTCAGGTTGGATGATAATGCCAGATGCATACCTTGCAAGTCTTATAAAATTTTCTTCGTATATACCAACAGATTCATCATCCTTCTGCTTCAGCTCAAGAAACTCCTTTTCCATCTTTGTTCGAAGAATACGAGGGAAGTACTTATTGAAAAATAAGTTCTTGAACTCGTCCCATTCCATGGACTCAATTTCATCTCTTTGCCTCGTATTCTTGATAAGATTCCACCATTGATCAACTTCACCTTCCAAACGATATACTGCTAAGATGAATTTTTCATGTTCAGAACATTGAAGAACTGAAAATATCTTTTCAGTGGTACTGATCCATTTTTCAGCAGCAAGTGGATCAGAAGACCCACTGAAAGAAGGTGGACGTTGCCTCATGAAGGACTCAATAGAATATTGTTCCCTTCTCTGCTAATTTGGAAGTCCAGAATGATTCATAGCTTCTGTAAATATAACAATAAGATTTTGCACTCCATCTCCCATAACATTTGTTTGTTCAGTAGGACAATCATTGCATTGTCCATTGCATTGATCAACACGGTTCCTTCGGGTTCCAGCCATCGTCTAAAACACAAAAAGAATAGTGTGAGAGGCAAAAATCATGCTAGGGAAAACAACATAATAAAGGGGGAGTACCTTCAATATCTAACATCTTAGGTTTAATTCTATGATCGTTAGCGTAATTCTATTACTATAACCTATACGTATACTTAACCTTAGGGACATCCCTAGACATACCATAGAAATATCTCTAGGGATCTCACTAACGTTCTCACATCCTAGTTTCCAAATGTTGACTAAACCTTTCCTCTGATACCAACTGTAGAGACCCGTATCTTGACGTAAATGGACATTACATTACATTTGTGGAATATTTAGTACATAACAAAACACACACACAAGGATCGTAATAGTTTAGTGTCTTTGGAAACTCGGAATGTAATCTTCTAATCCTGGTGAAAGATCTTCAACATCTCCCATAAAGATCTTCTTTGTTTTTATACCTAAAACCTTTCATTATATCCTGGGGAACAGAAAACATAAAAGGGTGAGCTCAAATTCTCAGTAAGGGTAAACAAAATAAAAATCAATAACATCATATTCATAAGAACATAACTTTTGTAAATCTTAACCTGCAAAAGAGAGCATAATTTCATAACATGGGATAACTCATGGCAGTGAAATGTAATCACAATAATCATAACATAAAACATTAAACTTTGTGGAATACACACATAATCATAGAGAATCATTTCTTGTTAGTCAAGACTCATTTTCAAGTCTATCTTAGTGGATAAAGTCCCTTTCTGAACCAAGTCACCCTCGTTTCAGTCCTGTTTCACTGAACCGGTATAACCTACAATTCCAGCCATGTCTATCTCATGAGATATAAAATCTTTACCCAATGCATTGGAGGGAGATATAGGTCCCACCCATCTTATAATGATACCATTATTATGTGTGCCACATAATCATAAATCATACATCATCACATAACACATGTAACAAAAATGGGATTCTTGAAACATCATGACATCATAAAACAAATCATATAAGGTAAATGACTTCATAAAAATAATTCCCTCAAAACATAATCAAATCAATGTAATAATAGGGATAAAAACAGAACCCTATATTATCTTATATGGAAAATAATTTTGATAAAACATTTGAACTCCATTCTTGAGGAAAATATCCTTTCTACTTCAAAACACTTTTCTTTTCTTAACATGTCATACAATTATAAACTAAAAGAAGTTGATTAAAAATAAACTTGAAAACTTATAAAGGATGGTTCTTAGAAATAATTTTTTAAAAATCCATTCTTGCCATATAAGTTAAAAAAAACATTCTTCGTACTTTTCTCGGAAAAGTCAAAAAAGTACCTCGTACGAAAAACGACAAAAGATTCCTTTCATATCTTTTACTAAAAACTCACCGAAGGGTAAAATAGTATTTAAAATATTTTAGGAGAATGGAAATAATATTACATATTTAGGAAGCATGGATGTGGATGATAAAATACACCCTAGTAAATACTAAATTATAAACAATCTCGGATAAAAATGAGATTGTGATATTTCCCTTACCATAGGTCTGATTTGCTTCGTAAGTGTCCGAAACTGCTGTATAATGATTTAAATAATGTCATTGACTTATTAAAGAATCATATTAATTGTTATGATATCATATATGGTTCGCTTATGACTTTATATTACCCTTTCTTTTGTAAATTCATGTTAAAGTAGCGTTTTGGGTAAAATCGTCTCTTTTGTCGTTCGTGTTTTTAACTTGTAATTATTCATATGATTACTTAGATCAGGATTACTTAATTCCAGAATATAAAACATGATTTATATATATATTCAGAATATACATATATATAATAAATTGATAAATGGAAAGAAATACACCGTTCATGGAGACGGTAGTCCGTACGTACGCATGAACGCTGTTTTCGTTTCCTTATTGAATTGAATGGAATTAAGTAGATGACATACATATAAATATACATAAATCCAGTATCATTATTATGTCATATATTTCATTATTACTTATTATATATACATTATAATCATTCATGAATGGTTAATCATTGAGAATGAATCTCATCGCGTCGTGGAGACGGTATTCCGTACGTACGCACGCGCGGTGATTTCCTTTTTCCGTAGGATGGATAGAAGGTTAATTAGAGTTGTTTCATATTTATAATAAAATATCAGTATATAATAAATACTGATGTTATTACTTTATCATGAAACAACTAAATAAGAAGAAGTTGAAGAAGAAAGAAATTGAAAAAGATCGGTAATGGATATTACCTCTTTTTGATGCGCCTTTTCTTAACCTCCACTTAAAGAACTAAGGATGGTATTTGAAGAATACCAGGACCTATAGGATGATACTAGGGAAGTGGAGAAGAGATTTTGGCAGGGGTTGGCCGAGCTTGAAGGCTCAAAGTTGTGTGAGGAAGAGAGGGAGGAGGTGCCCTTTTATAAGGGAGGAGAGGGGCATCTTAGGAAAATCTCAAAATATTATTTTATATTAAGGTAAAATTCGGTTTATAATGGTTCCAAATGGTCTTATTTAGAAATTAAAGTGGGGATGGGTCAAAATACTGTCATCGAATAGGATTTAGACATGTTTAGGTTATTATTTTAACCTTATCAATTAGATTTAACTTTAAGTTAAATAATTTAACTTTTACTATGTCTTTTTGTTTTCTTACACTATATTGTTAATAAACTTACCATAACAAGCCAAAATAACCCCAAGTTGTTTATTATTAATATATATATCCTTATCTAAGTCATTTGTCCGAACCTTAGTTTTTTAGGAATTAAATAACAATTGATAATATAATATTTTTTTTAAAAACTAATTCATGTCAATTTTGATACTATTTGGTACATGATTTTTATGAAATTTCTAACAGAATGATAAGTTCGAACCAAGTTTCTTAAATCAACAATAACATGTCATATTAACCTATAAAATTATTGTATGTCATAAAAAGTCTCAAATTACATTTATTTGGGCATTTATAACATCAATTATGTTAAGATTTTATTAAAAAGGTAATTACTGCATCATCGTTGTGTCATAAATAAATTAAATTATTTAAAGTATAAAAATTACAAATAAAATACCATTATGTAGGAAATCATTTTATATTTCTAATGAATATTTATAGTCGAAATTATATTATGTATAATCCTATATTAAAAATTATTTACTTATTAAACTTTGATTTTAACTATTTTAACCATTCTTTAAATAAATTAATAATAAATGTCCTAATCTAATCCAAGTGGGCCTAAATGGTCATATTTTATTCCTATGTTTTTTTGGTCGAATTTCACTTATCCAATAGAATTAGGACATGTGTTAGGATAATAATAATATCATCTTTACCCTTAATTACCCTATTTTTTTTAACCGTGGAAAAAAAGTAAAAAGTTACTATTCACCAAAAATTATTTTCATCTCATTGAACCACATTTTAGTCCTTGATATTAACCGTGTCTCTCGGATTTTAGAAATTCCATTTACAGAAGCGGTAAAATTATGTTTTATGCAAAATTCTGTTTTTAACCTATCACTTAGTGGTTTCACTATTCATCAAAAAATTGAAGGTTTTCAGAAAAATACCAAAATTTCATCGTAGGATAATTTCGATATTCCGAATCCAAAAATGAAGTCCATTTTGAAAAATAAAATTTATAAAATTTCAAAAAGTGGTCATTACTATTCATAACAGCTAGTTTTAATAATATTCTAATAGCATATCATTGTTTAGTGAAACTTGGTATTGCGTACGACACAAGCTATCGAGGAAGGTCACAATTGCGTGTAATACAAGGAAAGTCAAGGATGCGTGTTGTGCAAGCTCCTTTTGGTGTAGCGTACAACACAAGACATTAATAAAATTAAAAAGAATATTTTTCATAAAATCTCGGGCTGTTATACATTGAGTATTTGGAGAAGAATAATTATTGGAATCGTTGAATGATAGAGAGTCATATTGAATCTTGAATCATCATATTATCGCATGTTCCTAGGATTATCATAGTCATTAATTATTACTATTTCACTTAAAACATCTATCTTTGAAAGAATTAATCTAAATTCTCTTCTTTTAATTGATTTTTTAGATTGTCTCAATTAAAGGATTATATGGATAAAATACTCTTTCTTCATGATTTGGGGTGTGGATAGGATCCATATGATGGTTTGATTGTGGGGGGTCTATGTGGTGGATAATCATGAACAATATATTACCATTTTTATTCTTACAGGAATTTCACAATGGTTCCTTGATCTATAACTAGGTACACACCTACATTCCAAATTGAGTTGGTCACCTGGGATTTCTGGCCCAATGACTCTTGGGGACTCACATTGGTCGAGAGGATGCATGTTCAGTCTCATTGCACCTTTTTGAGGAGAATTAATTCCTACAATGCCACATTATTATATATTTATTATATGTTTGGGAATCTCTTCCTAATCCCAATACAGGTCTGGTTACCCTAAAAAATGATCACGGGTTAATTCTCTTCTATATAAAAAATACTACGGTCTATTTAGTGAACTTATCTGAAAGTATTTGAGGTTCTCTATCATTTTGTGGTAATCGAAGTTTTCTTATTTGTTTAAACTTCATGACCATGTTCATTGGAATGTGATACAACATGAGGAGGAAATTAATATTATTAGGAGGGGATTGAGACATTATGAGGTGTGCTACATACCCTGGTTATTATTTAAATAAAAAACTGTATAGTGCATTGGACCGATGAGGTTTAATGTCATGCATAGAAGAAAAATAGGGGTGATCTTGGAAAACTATATGTATAAGCTCAATTATGAGAGTTATGCCCTACGTACTCTGATTATAGTGAGAATCAGAGTTGTCATAGTTCATTTGTTTTGGGATTATACACCAAGTTTTCCATTGTATTTGTAGAGGCATATGGTGAAGATGAAATGATTACTGATATTCCCTAAACCCATGTGAATTATGCACAGTGAGAGAAACAAGGGATGGAAGATGATCATTTTTTCATTGGTCATGGTGTAGAAAATATGTGATAGAACTTTCCTAAGAGGATTTATTGTACATATCATTCCTTATAGAGACATCCAACATATCTTGGTTATGGAAGGAATCAGAGTCATCATAGTTCTTTTTTTTCATGCCATGGATGGATGAGGTAGAGAAATCATCCCATGATAATGATTAGGTTTTAATGGTTGAAATGAAATCTATATATGGGTTAAATAAAAATGAATTTTTATTTATGATCGAGACTTAAAAAATCAACATACAATTTTTTTATTGAAGGATTTATAGTTCTCATAGTTAAATCACCCCTTGGGTCTTTTCCCAAGGTATATTCCCTTTTTTAGGGTAATATGTCATTCCACTCATTGGGTTTTTACGTGGATATGTTTCTCGAGTTGATGAATACTCATGATGAGAATGATATGATTATTTAAAATACCTATGATCACATAATCTTTGATATATTTGAAAAATAAGTGATGGAAGAGGATCAATATCATTTCACATAGAGTGATGGACTTACGTATTGGGTTAACCCTATGGATCTCTAACCATGAATTGGTTTCCTACATACCCTAAATATGGTAGGAATCATAGTAATTGCAGTTACATTTGTCAGTTATTATACTCTACGATTGTCCTGCCTATTGGGACATATAATGTTCTTTCACTAGTCGGGGAATACACTATGAAGTTTCCCTTGTGACCTGCTTTCCTGTATGACATGCATCAGTATTTTTCATTCCATGATAAGTAATAGAATTTCCTCCTAACATATCTTAAGACAAATAAATGATCTAGCTTTTCTTTTAATGGATTTTCGCAACCCTGGTGGAATATATAAAGGTTTTCACATGATCAAAGATGACTTATCTAGGGGACCTTGAATTATCCAGGTGGTATGTCTTGGAAGCCATGATATATCTTGACTAGATTGTCTAGAGGGTGTCTTATGATTTTTCTGAAATTAGAGGGTTTCATTAACATGTGTTGGATTGAAACATATAGAAGGTGTCACGATTGTCAATAAGACATGTCTCAAAATTCATCCCATGTCTTGGATAACATCCCTGGATGGCATCATTATACATGATCGACATGTCTGGGGGTCGTCATGAGTCTCATATGAATTTCCCAGAGGGTGTCACTAGGGATTAGTTTGCATGTAAATATTCATCCGTGAGACTTATCATACAAGTTCTAGTTTCATTATATGAGTTAAAAGATGTATCTAAAGGATGTTACAAGTCTTTTGTGAATGTCAATGAGGGACTAATGGGACTAAAGTGGCATGCCTAGGGGGGACTGTGTGGCTTTCTATAACATGTCATGAAGAATACACATGAATAGGGTGTCACATTGAAGGAGAATCATGAGATTTGGGTGATATATCCATGTCCAACCACATGTCTTGGACAGCTCACCTGAAGTGGTTGAGGCTTAGTAAACATGTTTTTGTGATGTATTTTTTCTTTTAGCCTTTTTTCTAGCCCTTGTAATGTGAAAGTCATAGGTTTATTTAGTAACAGAGTATTTTGAGTCTCACATGACCCAATATATGTGTAGTATAATCCTCGAATATCTTTCCATATGTCCTTCACATGAAATATGAATGATCACATGAAGTGATTTATACAAGGTTCGTGGTCACTGCAAATATTCATTAACATATTAAATGATGAATGAAATGTTGGTCACGAGATCAGCCACTATAAGAAACCACTCTAGTGCATGGGATAAATTTGAAGAGTTTGTCCTATTTTTCATGGTAAGTATCTATGAATGATTCATACTGGTTGGGGAATTTATAGGTCTCCCCACAACTGGTTTTCACAATATTTCATGGCGTATTTGGTACAGATCTAATATGGAATCATCAAAGGGGTATGGTTCCTTGAGTCTTCATGAACCTTTGTTGTGGATCGCTCCACAGGTATCTCCTGTTTTTCAGAGACACTAAGTCCCTCCCATCCACACATCAATTATTGGATTGTTTCCAATTAAGGGGGACATGATTTATTTCAATTTCATGGCAAGGGACATTTCAATTATTATATTGACATATCCAAGGGATTTTATGAAATCAAAGTGTCACTTGAAAGGAACTTACAATATTATTGATTCCTTGCCAAAGAAATTTTATGAGGCAAGGGTGGCATTTCTAGGGGTCTCCGTGAAATCTAGGCATCTTGTCCATGAGTCTTGATAGACCATGGTGTGGACTTCATTAGTACATAACAATCATTTTACGATCGTGAGGGGATTCTTCATCCCCCTTAATTTATTCTATTTGTTTAATTTTACAGAGGTTTGGGGTTCATTCATGATTACATGAGGAATGTCAAAGACAATTACACATTTTTTATGATGCATAATGTGACCGACATAGTTTATATGAAGAAACATGAAAATTTCGTGGATAAATCAGTCCATTTTTTAAGGGATCCAAAAGGGAAGTTCATGGATTCTTGGGTGTAACTGATGATTTCTATGTGATGATGATAACAATACAAATGGTTTTTTATAAATTAGGTGGGTATGTATCTTGAGACTAACGGTGTCTTAGGGATCACCAATGCTACATTGTATACCATTTTACGATTGAGAGAGGCTTTTTCCTCCTCCCCCTTTTATTTCCACTGTTTAATTTTACAATTCCTTGGGATTCATGAGATATTTATTTAATTATATCAAGTAAAATTTCCATTCACATTGGTATCTTGTATAATAATGTTAGTTAATTATAGAGACCCCCATTGGATATTTCCCCCCTTATTTTCAATAGATTGTTTGGTTGGATTTTCAGGTCCTTACTGCCAACAAACTGAATGGCCTAGGGGAGATTATCTGGCTACCATCATGCATATACTGGTTGAACGAAGAACCTTTGAAATATTAGGAGGGATTGTTTAAATAGATTCCCAAATATCCACGTTAGGTAATGCGCTATGTGTGGAGTCTTCTTCTGACCATATAATGGTCACATGATGATGGGTCCTTTGATGGCTCACATGATTCGCATGTCTCGACCACCGTATTCTTCCATTTCCTTTTTGGGGAAAATAATAACCATATACAGTTATTCCTTTTTTAATTTTATGATTCTATTTTATGGGTCCTCAATAGATTCCCCCATCAGGAGTGATTCTCATTGGGACAAGGGCTCGATTCTAAAGAAAGTAAATTCCTACATGAGTCTTTAACATTATCACGAATCAGAGTCTTGGGTGATGTTTGGTCTACAAGGAAACACTTGGATTTCTATGGGAAACCATATATATATATATATAGGGATAGAGGGTATCATTTTCCAATGAATATCATTCCTCTAGAGATCTATTTTTATTCATCCATCACGTTCCCCTATCGCAAGACCATTACGCGAGTCTTGATCGTGAGGACTATTCACGATCCCTAATCATGAACCCTATTTCAAAAGAACTCTAATAGAGAGTCTTCTATTACATGGGTTCCTATCAATTCCATAAAAAACATAATTCAATAATTTATTAAAATTCAGATATGGGGATTATTATAGGTTTTACGAGAACTTCTCACTTGATCATTCAATAAATTGATTATAATATGATTCCCATGACCATGTCTAGGTCACTCGATTATGAGTCACTAAAGGTTTAATGTGATTGGTCAATAAAATTCAGCATTTATGAAACACATGATCTATGTGGGGATTAAGTGATTCAAAAACCCTTTATTTGGATTTCAAATCCCTTGTTGATTCATGTGATGCCCACAGTGCTGCTAAAATTTCTTGTCTTTACATTGATAAGATTTTATTTTTTCTTTCTATTAAATGTGATAATTATTTTCAAATTAATTCACTTTCTCATCTTTCTTCCCTAGATATAGTAAATCAACAGGCCATTATTTATTGGAATCACAATGCTAATACTTATGATCCTATACATACTGATAATGGTTGTCTAAAATGGTTCCTCTCATATAACCTTCAGGACTATACTTTACTTAAATGACTGAATCTATACATGTTTGGTCATTGGGATGATTCTCTCATCCCTCTTACAGACTCTAATATTTTGTCTAATTGGGTGTCAGATTTTCTCAACTGTGTCTAAAAAACAATTATTGAGGATTATTGACTAATCAGAACTCAGTGTTAGGGATTATGTTATATATTGGAAAACTCCTCCTTAGGTTCAAGTGTCTATGAATATTCTCATTAACCCATTTTTTTGAGATATTGAAGTATATTTTCTTCCACTCTGAACAATCTTATTTATGGATGTGGTTCGAAGTGGGATCTACATCTTGGTGATAATTTATATGATAAATGAAAATGTCCTTTTTGGGTTTGGGAAAGCTACATAGAGTTTTCTAATCAAGTATACAAATTTCACCATTATGAAGCTGTATGGATTTCCTAGTTAATCATTTATCACTTTCCCAACATTCATGAAGATATTATCAGTTTTTGTTTCCTTGGAACACACACATTCCATTTATCCTACGATGAAGTGTGTATCATTTTATGGGATATCTACAAACTGGGTTATATCCAACCACGTGTAGAGATGTATAATGAATTCTTCCATACTATAGATATTTGTGATGATCCTTTGTATACCGTAGTTTCAGTGAGAGAGATTCTTATAATTCTAAAGGATAAATTGATTAAGGATTTGACCATGCATTCACTCATTTAATTTATGTATTGGATTAATATTTTCTTTTCTCCAATGGAGATAGTACTTAAATTATATATCCTCATCGGTGCCCTTATCAGCAAGTCCATGACCTCACTATCTCATAATAGTCCATAATTGAAGATAGGGATAATACCTCAAGGGGATTCTATGGGAATACAGATATATCCTCAGACCCTAGGATCCTGGTCTTTATAGAAATTTTCTTGAATAGGTGGATTTTCACTAATGGGGTTGCACACTAAGGGATCTGAGATTACACATTGGTGATGGTAGCATGACTCTTGGAAGTATGGAATATTAGTTTGTCAGTTATAGTCCTTTCACGTCTTTATGAGATCATGGTCCAAATTCATCAAGGAAGCACACCATTATAGGACCAGCAGTCCTCTCTATTTTCTATTCAGTTGGATAGGGGAGTACATTCGTTTTTATAAATATTAAAACCCCATCGGGATACAAAATTCTTCATCACATCCAAGATATCTGAATATATATGGGTTTAGGGAAATGCAACTAAGCCCTAACAAGGTTAAAAATTCTCTAATCCAATATACAATATTCGATTTTACTTCTTTTCATGCATCAGATAGACCAATTATTGATAACTAAAGTGGATCCCTTGATGAATGATTGTATGTGCTCTCTCTTTAGGATAGGGTTCTTACATCAAAAGTGGATAGGATAGTTTTCTACCAACCTTATTACACTTATCAATTTACTCATCTATTTGGATGTATTCAAAGTGTATTCCATATTATTTTAGTCAGCATTTGAGGGGAGTGAAATCCTGGCATCATCCCCCAGTTTTGGAAGATGTTGTTCTATGATGATATTGAGTATGAGATCATGATTCCACCTAACAGTTATTATTTCGATTTCCTTACCCAGTATTATTCCTAGGCCAGGGTAGATGCTTATCAGAGTGGTTTGATAGACCAGTTGGTTCGTTATATAGACATGCCATTTGGGTCACCAACCCTGTTGTTAGAGGCAACGATGGAACTTCTCAAAGATCTAGGCGAGACATCAAGAATCGGACATCATTTGAGTGATGACTATTCTGATGGTGAAAAGGTCATTGTTGAAGAATTAAATACTTTATCAGAGGCTACAAATTATATGCCTATTTATTGAAGTGAATATGAGGCTTCTTGTAAAGACACCACCTAGTTGCTCAAAGCCCGTGCCTTATTACATTACATTGGAAGGATTAAAAGAAAGTCACATCCCAAAGTAAGGAATAGTTTAGTATATTTGGAAGAAGGATACATATATATGTTAAATATTATATCTTGAATGGGATATCAAGACTATACTAACCCACTAGAAACATCCATGCCTTCTAGATTATGCCTGCAAGTCACTGATAACATTATTCTTCATATCCTGGGAAATGAAACATAAGAAAGGGGTGAGATAAAATATCCATAATAGTAAAAAATACAATAGAAGATAATATAAGAATAAAATTAGTCATGGTGAATCTTTGAAACACATGCCTTCACAAATAATAAACATGAACACATTACGACAAAAATATGAGTTGAGTAAATAATTCCATAATAAAACATAATCATGGGTATTATAATAGTTGAATATACACCTGAAAATGTAATTACTAGCATCATAACGAGGGAAGTGAATATGCAGGAAATTCTGAAACACACCATCAAAGCCTCGACCAAGATGTCTAGAAATGATTAAGACCTCAACCAAAACTATATCTCAAAATGGGCAAGGCCTCAGCCATGTCCACGTCTATTTTCCTCACAAGACCTACCAGTGCAACGATGGGATATAGATTGCCCCAAACATCACATAATATGTCCAATTCATTCTTCAAATTAATGGGGATAAACATAAAAAATATATATATATTCATATTTAAACTAATATATGAAATGTAAAAAACTTTCCCTGAACATTAAGCATAAACATTAGCCATTCAGAGAAAATTGGTGAATGGTTTTAAGATAGTACGTCAAAATTAAAACTCATAATAAAGAACACAATTAAATATGTTATATGATATCATAAATTAGAATCAATAACAATGTCGAAATAGATCAAGACACTCTTATAAAATCATCAAGAAACTCTTAAGATAAGTGCACCTTTACTCTAAAAATACGAGTTCTTTAGGAAAAGTATTTGTATAAAACTAAAAGTGAAGAAAGATATTATTTTAAAAATATAATTAGTGATTTTATAAATATAATGTTTTCCCAAAATAGATTATAAATTTCCCTTGAAATTAGGTAGGAATTAAGGAAATTCCCTTGAAACGAGATTGTTTATCAGGAAGGATTCTGAAAATTTCCATTTAAAACATGAAACTCCCCATAAAATAAGGAAAGATTATGGTTGGTAAACATATATAGATAAATTAAAAATAATAAATGAGTAGTACATAATGATACATAAAAATTACATTGATGTAATTTGACAATAAATGTAAACCTAATAAAATTGGAGGTTCAGGTGGAAAAAACCATTACCGTAAGTCTAAATGTGTTCCTCTCTTGAACTTATGGTCCTAGAATATGAAATTACAATTATTCGTAACATAATTAAGAACCAATTATCATGATTTTATTATGTCCATTATGTCCTCATTTTTTAGTCATAAGATTTAATTTCGTCATTCTGATGGGTCTGTTTTCTAGATTTTCATAATCAATTCACATGTTTTTATGTATTGGAGTTCTTGTGGATCACATGTAAATATTCAGAATTGAATTTATATATTATTTATGAACATAAATATGTTTAAAAGTAAATTTATATCATTTGGTATCATGTAATGAGGAAGAATCCTTAGGTGAAATATTAATGATAATTAGTTAGATTATTTTAGTGGTATTTTGATTATTATGAACTAGTTTTTTCATATGATTTGATATCATGTACATATACCAGTTCCTAAATATATAATATGTTATAATATATTTATTATAGTCTAGTGAAACCATAATTTTTTTTTCATGATCAGTAATGATGGAGAAATTGAAAAAAAAAACATCATCACACACGAAGGTTTCCAATTAGAACATGAGAGATAATTATTTCGTTTATAAAATATGAGAGAGAGTGTAAGAATACTGATGATTGTTATTCCACTCACATGATATTATTAATGTATATATATGATAATAAATTTATCTTGGTCATTTTTATATATGGATGTGAGGATAAGATAACAACAAAAAGGAAATTAAAATGAAAATGAATGAAATAAAAGGTAAATTTACCTATTGAATCTGCCTCCTTGAGAATCTCTTTACGTGAGGGGGTTTTGATCTTTTGGAATGACTAAGATCTCCTGGAAATGGGGATGGATTTGGGAAGGATATTTTGTTAGAACATTTAGGATCTTCAAGTCTTATTGGAGTGAAGAGAATAGGGAGTGGTGGGGGTTGTTATAGTGAAGGAGAGGAGTGAATTTTGAATATTTTTGTCATTATTTTATTTTTTTCCCTCACGAAAAACAATAGTGTTGTTTTATGTGACCCATAATAGTAATAATTTCATCTACGTTTGAACCACGTGTCCATAGATAACTCATTATTTCATAAATAGTGTATTAAACTGGAAATTTTTATATACAGTATTTCACTGTATTTCACTATTCATAAAAAAAATTCATGAATTTGAGAAAAATAAATAAATGACCCTAACCATTTTGCAATGTGTAGAATTAAAGAATTAACTCCATTTCTTAAAAAAAATTCTAAATATTATTAATTAATTTTTTAGTAAAATCATTGTTTATTCAAAAAATAACAATTTAAAAATTATAATTTATTTTATATCACACTAAAAAATTAAACAAGATATCTTTATCTTGTAACCTTAAGAAAATTAAATAATAATATGATATACCATTCATATGGTTCATATAAATATTCATATTCATATTCATATGGGCTTGTTAATATTCACCAAAAAATCATGTTGGTTCTATCAGACTCTAAATGAATTACTGATAAGAACTCTTAATAACCATTTTTTGAAATTCAAAACATATTAGCGGCAAAGTGGCATTTAATATATTGATTATAAAATGTGTTATTTTGTAAGGACTCAGTGTTTCAAGTATTCAATATTTATTTTCAAATCTATGGGGCGTTACATTCTCCCCATAGAGAAAAACTAGGGTAAATAAATCCTTTATCACTTAATTCATCTTGTTGTTTTCTTCTGTTCCACTAATTCCAAATGGTCAATTATAAATGGGATCTTTGATATGGTCCATGAATTAGGAATTAAGTCAAAAAAAACTCAATTTTCCACTCCGGAGGATGTCCAGGTAAATCCTCTAGAAACACATTATATATTCTTACACAATCAGTAGATCATCTATCCAGACATTCCCTTCTTCACCCATAGTTATTACATTCCCTTCATCCCCAATAATTGAGTTCAGAAGAGTTACTGGGGGTGAATCATGATGGGAATTAGAGGTAGATGTTTCTACACTAATGTTGGGGGATTTCACATCATCCTCAACTATTATAACCACCTTCCTCTTCTAATAAACATTAACATCACGGTTCAAAATAAAATTCACACCAATGATTATATCAAATTCAATCATGGGTATGACATTAAAATCCACTGATAAAGAATGTTTATTCCATAATTGGGATAACCTGGTAGAATTTTGTTCTAATGATACTTCCCTTAGTAGTTTTGACAGACAAATCCCTTATTAAATCAAATTGGAAATATCTAATTTTCTTGGCAAACTAGGAAGATATAAAAGAATGTGATGATCCATAAAAAATAAATCATTGGATAAGTTTTAGGAAACCATTAATGTACGTACCTCCACCTCATTGGAATCATCAATATTAGTAGTTGTGATCACATACTCTTGTCCCTAATCCATTTTACTTTTCATGTATCATGTTTCCTTGATGCTTTGTACAATCATTAGCATAGTGTCCCATATCGCTACAATTATAGAATTGAAACTTAATATATTCTTTCATACCCTTGGAATCAATAGAAAGATGGAATTTCTATCTACTGTTTTATAATACCCCTTTTCCTTTTATGCAGGCACTAGTGTGTTTATTTATACAATTATCACAAGGTGGAAATTCAACTCTTACCTTCTTCTATATTTCCTTATTTCATTTTCCATAGTTTTCAACAACCCTATTCTTCTTCTAGTTTCACTTAAAGTCATATGACATAGAGAAATCCTTTTTTGTATTGATAGTACATGAAAATATATCCTCATATGATGAAAAAAATTGGGGGAATAATGGCCATTGAAATAATGGATTCAGGCCATAAAAAATCAATCAATTTTATTTACTTAGATTATGTATATAGTCCACATCATGCCATATCAACCTTGTTAAGTTCTATTCATACTTTACAACATCCTCATCTTCCTTTTGACTCAAATTCATAAACTTCCTTTCCATATCCGCTCGCTGTTCATGTGGAAAGTACATATCCAGGACAAATTTTCTTAAAGCCCCTCCACTCCATCTATATTATATCTTCCTCCTCCTTTGTATTTTGAATTAATGACTACCACTGATCTGCATCAACCTATTGATGATAAAATTCCATGAGGAACATCTCTCTTTCATTACATCCCAAATCAGGAAATATATTTTGTAGGGAAATTTAACAATACTCATCTACAAATGGGTTCGTAGACTAATTGAATGATGGAGGTTGTTGTCTCATAAAGAAATCTAACAGATATTTTACACATGGTGGAGCCAGATGCTCAATATAGGGAAGTTTATTTTTCATAACTAGAGTAGTTTGTCCCTGTATAGTTATAAGATGATATGCACCAGTAAAAGCACTAGAGCCAAAATCATTATCTTGTGCCGGAGGGAAATCCCAAAATGGGATACGTGTGTTCATGTAGTTTCCATTAGTTCCACATGGTACCATTTATAGATAATGGCATACACTAGATTAGGCTATGAAACATAATTTATAATATTAATTTTTCAAAATACATAGCATAAATTGAAATACTATCCATGGCTAATTCCATATTCACTAACATGATTTCTTTGAGGAAAAAGTTACATTTAAATCCTCCATAATGGCTTGTAAATAAAATTTGAATTATCCTCAAAATATCCCCTTGGAGTGTTAAATGTAGGCATGCTGTAAGTCCCATTTTTTTGTACCAGGATACCCTAGGTCAAGATTGATACTCCTTGTCAGAGTTCTCACTCCTAGGTATATCTGTTCCAGAACCACATTCCCGTATAGTACCCAGATATGGATATATTTTTCCAAAAGATCCACATAATCTATTCCTTACCAAAACACCATGATGTTCTTGTATGTTTATCCTACAATATTTTCTTATGGATTTGTCCCCAAATTACAGGTTTTCTAAATCTAGTTTCTTTGTTATTTAATAAACTTCCTCTAATGCCAACTGTAATGACCCGAACCCAATTGGCTACATTTAGTGCCTTATTACATTACATTGGAATGATTATAAGAATGTTTCATCCCAAATGAACAAATAGTTTAGTATATTTGGAATCAATATACATATATAAGTACAACATAACATCTTGAAAGGAAAAAACAACACTAAATTATTCCATTAGAAACATCCATGCCTCCTAGAGTAGGCTTGCATGTCACTCATAACATACTTATTTACATCATGTGAAATGAAACAAAAGAAAAGAGTGATATGAAATGACCAGTAAGATTAATCAATAAATTGGAAGATAATATAAATATAAACATTTGGTATGGTGAAGAATTTAAAACACATTCCATTAAAAATAATAAACTTGAACACATTAGGGCATGAATATGAGTTCAGTAAATAATTCCATAATAAAACATAATCATGGGTATTGTACTAGTTGAGTAACCACATGAAATTTAAATTACTATCATCACAATGAGGTAAGTTCTTATTCCAAACATTCAGAAACATATTGTCAAAGCCTCGTCCAAGAGTTCTTAAAATGATTAATGCCTTATCCAAAACCATATCTCAAATTGGGTAATGCCTCACCCATGTCCATGTATATTTGACTCATGATACCTAATGATGCATCGAGGGGCTATAGTGGCCCCAACCATCACATAATTAGTTTAATTAATTCATCATATGAGAGGGGATAAACATAAAGAATATATAAATTCATTTTAAATCAAACATATGAAATGTAAATAATATTCCTCAAACTATATGCATTAACACTAACCATTCCGCGAAAATTGGTGAATGGTTTTTAGGATTGTACATAAACATTCAAAGTAATCATAAACCATTCAATTAAATAACATAGATGATATCATACATATTAATAAAAAAGAGTGTTGAAATAGATGATGATACTCATATAAAATCATCGAGAAATTCTTGAGATAAATACACCATTACATTAAAAATAAGAGTTCTTTAGGAAATGTATTTTGTAATACTAGAAGTGAAGTAATATTGTATTTTCACAATAAAAGGAGTGATTTTATAAAGATAATGGTTTCTAAAAATCAATTATAAAGTTCCCTTGAAAATATGTATGAACTTGAGAAATTCCCTTGAAACGAGATTGCTTATCTGGAAGGATTTTTTAATGTTCCTTTTATAACATGTAACTAACCATAAAATATGGGAGGATTATGGTTTGTTAACATATATATAACACTCGTAAAAAATTCATGAGAAGTATATAACAGTACATAATAATTTCATCAAGGAAATTAGACAATAAAACACTTACCTGAAGTCAGAATGTGTTCTGCTATTGATATTAAGGTCCTAAAAAATGAAATTAGATTTATTAATAACTTAATTAAGAACATATTATCATGATTTAATTAATTCCATTATGTATTTATTGATTAGTTATATTATTTTATTCTGTCATTCTGGAGTGTTTGGTTTCTTTATTATCATAATCGATTAACTTGTTTTTATGTAATGGAGTTCATGTGGAATAGAGGTAAATATCTAGAGTACAATTTAAATATTATTTATGAACATCCACAGGTATTAATGGTAATTTATATCTTTTGGTTACATGTAATGAGGATGAATCATTAGATGAAATATTAATGATAATCACTTAGATTATTTAAGCGGTGTTTTGATTATTAGGAAATAGTTTGGTCATATAATTTAATATTATGTACATATATTGGTTACTGAATAGTAAATATGTTATAATACATATATTATAGTATTTTGAAATAATAAAAATGTTTCATGACTAGTAATGAAGGATAAATCAAAGAAAACAACTTTTTCGTCCACGAAGGTTGTAAATTGGAACCTCATGAAGGATGATTTCGTTTGTTAATCAAAGCGAGAGAGAGGGAGAGAGTAAGAATATTTATTATTGTTCCTACCTTAACCTAATATAATTATATTTTATAGATGATACTAGAGTTATCATTTTAAATTTTACATAGGAGGTGAGGATATGGTAATAATATAAAGGAACTCGAAATGAAAATCAACGAAATAAAATGTGAATTTACCTCATGATCAACCTCCTTGAGAATAAATTAAGGGAATTGGTTTTGTTATTTGGGAAAGACCAAGAGCTGTTGGATGTGGGTAGAGACTAGGGTAGGGTATTTGGGCAGAACTCTGAGGAACCTTAAGGAATATTAGAGTAATGATAAGAGGGAGTCATGTGGGGTTTGTATAGTGGGGGAGAAGAGTGGATTTTGAATATCATACTCATTATTTTATTATTTCCTTCAATACAACCAATATTGTTGTTTCATGTGACACCAAATAGTTAGAAGTGCATGTGAGTGTATACCATGTGGATTTATATCACCCATGATGTAAAAAATAGTGTATTTAACAAATAATTTGTATACACAACATTTTACAGTATTTCACTATTCATAAAAAATTTAAAAATTCTAGAAATATCAAAAAAATAATCACCCTGACAATGTTTTAAGTGAAGAATTCAAAAATGCACTCCATTTTGAAAAAAAATTTCTAAAAATAATTAATTTAATTTTTAAATAAAATCATTGTTTATTTTAAAAACAAAAATTTTCAAAATATAAGTCATTTTATTTCACATTCAAAAATTAATCAAGTTCTCATTATCTTGTAACCATAAAAAAATAATATCATTATCTACTATTCATAAGGGTCATTTAACTATTCATATTACTGTTCATAAGGGTATTTTACTATTCACCAAAAATCATGACGGTTCTATCAGAATCCAAGTGACTTACTGATTACAAATCTAGATGACCGTTTTTTGAAATTCATAACATAGTTGAGGAATTAATTTGCTTAACAGATAGTTATTAAAATGTGTTATTTTGTAGGGGCTCAGTTTTTCATTCATTTAATCATAATTTTCAAATACTAGGTGTGTTACATTCTCCCCTCTCTAAAAAAATTCCGTTCCCCAAATTCACAGAATGTTACCTCACACTAAGTTTTGGGTAGGTCATCCTCATAGTATCCACATGCTTTCATGTTTTCTATTTGATTTTATGATTTTACCAATGTATCTTTACCAACAGAGTCATCTGATTCATCAACACTTGTTCTTTAGTGTCCAGAATCCAGATAGGCTATTCATAGTAACACTGATAAGGATCCAATTTTATACCTTTAGAAGTGAGGACATGTGTTGGGTCTAGCATATACTTTCTCTGCAATGAGACAAGGAACACATTGTGTACTTTGGACATGCTTGGTAGAATAGCCAAACGATTTGCAACAACTCCAATTATCTCCCTAATTTCACAAGGTCCAATGTTCATAGGGATCAGTTTCCCTTTATTTCCTAATCTTATAACTCCCTTCCCTAGAGACACTTTCATGAATACATGATCTCCCACTTGAAGATATAGATCCTTCCTTCGATTATCAGTATAAAAATTTTGTGTGATTTTTTCTGTCTCAGTATGGCCTTGAATAGTTTTTACCTTCACTATTATTTCCTCTACATGCTCTTGATCCACAAGCCTCCTTTCTGAAACTTCATCCCAAAAAGTTGGTGTACGACATCTCATTCCAAGCAATGCTTCATATGGCTCCATTTGAATACATTAATGGAAACTATTATTACAGGAAAACTATAATAAAGGTAAGTATTGATCATACATACCTTTTAAGGCAAGTAAACATGAACACAACTTGTCCTATAAGGTTTGGATTGTCCTCTCTAATTACCTGTATGTTTGTGTGTGGTAAGAAGTACTTAATCGAAGTCAGATATTCATAGCATTCTAAATAATTTTCCAGAATTTTGATGTAAATTGTGGGTCATGATCAGAAACAATTGATAAAGGTTCTCCATGAAGCCTCACAACTTCATTGATATAGAGTCTTTCTAGGCACTCTAGTGGAAAATCCTCCCTTATTGCGAGGAAATGTGCAGATTTCATAAGTAGATCTACAATTACCCATATCACATCATTATTTCATGGTGTTTTGAGTAATCCCATGAAAAAATCCATGGTGACATCATCCAATTTACACATAAGAATAGGTATAGGTTGCATGACTCCTTTTTGATGTTTCCTTCTAGCCTTCACTTGTTTATTAACTAAACATATTGATAGAAAAAGTACAAATTCCCTCTCATGTTATCCCACCAGAAACATTATTTCAAATATCTATACATCATAGTGGTACACGAATGTATAAAGAAATTTAAACTATGGGAATCATCCAATAACTCCCTTGTTATCTTAGGTATTAATGGAAGACAAAGCCTCTTCCAAAATTTCATAACTCCATCTTTACATATGAAGTCCGCCAACTTCCCCTCTTTCACATCATTAGTTTTCTTTTAATAATTCTCATCATTAGGATAAGAACATTTAATCCATTATAATAAAAATGGTTGGGAAACGAAATGCAAAATTAGTAATTTTTCACCTTATTTCATAATTCCAATATCCATTTTCCGTAGATCCATGTACAAAGGATCCTTGTAAATCCCATTTTTTTAGAACTCCATGATCCTTCTTGCTTAATGCATCAACTGCCTTGTTTTCCTTTTATGGGTGGTAGTGTATAGTATAATCATAATTCTTGAGTAGTTAGAGCAATCTTCATTGCCTCATGTTGAGTTATTTCTGTAAGAAGATATACTTCAGGCTCTTGGGATCCATATATATCTTACGTTTTTCTCCATAGTGTTAATATCTCCATATCTTAAGAGAAATGATTACTGTAGCTAATCCAAGATCATGAGTGTTATTGTTTTTTTCATTAATTTTAAACTCCTTTGATGTATAGGCACTTAATATATCATTCTTCACAAGGACACAACCAAATCCTTTATTTGATGCATCACTATAGATCAAAAACCCATCATTCCCCGATGGTAGGGTTAGGATCATAGAGTTCAATACTCTCATCTTTAATTATTTGAAACAATCCTCACATTCCATTTTACATACGAACTTTACCCCTTTACATGTAATCTTGTCCATTGGGTTTGATAAACGGGAAACGTTCTGAACGAAAAGATGATAATAACCTGCTAACCCAATAAAACTACGTACCTCAATTATGTTTGTTGGAGTAGGGAATTATTACACAACATTTTTATTTGTAGGATCAACAAATATACCATCTTTAGAGACAATGTTTCCAATAAAATAAACTGATGGAATCCAAAATTCACACTTTCTAAACTTCCAATATAATTCATTTCTTCTAAGAGTGTTTAGAACAGCACGCAAGTGATTTTCTTGATCTTCATAGAATTTAGAGTATACCAAGATATCCTCAAAAAACAACACCAAAAAGTCATCAAGACATTTCATCAAAACTCTTTTCATTGGATCCATGAATATAGAGGGTTTATTCATCAGTCCAAAAGGCATTACTGTAAACTCATAATGCCCATAACTGGTTCAAAATGCTATTTTTGGAATTTCTTCCTTCCTCACAAGCATCTGATGATATCAAGATCAAAGTTAAATCTTTAAAAAATATTGAGCACTATGGAGTTGATCAAATAAACCATCAATGTGAGGTAGGGGATACTTTATATTTATTTTTATAGCATTTATCTTTCTATATTCAATGCATAACCACATAGATCCATCTTTCTTTTTAGTGAAAAGAATAGGGTTTCCCCATGGAGAAAAACTAGGGTGAATAATTCCTTTTTCCCTCAATTATTCTTTTTTCTTATTTAGTTACACTAATTCCACATTACTCATTCTATACGGGGTCTTTGAAATGGGCATTGAATCAAGAATAAAGTCAATAGAAAACTCAATTTCCCACTTTGGAGAATGTCTAGGTAAATACTATGGAAACACATCAACACATTCTTTCCCAATCAGTGCATCCTCTATCCAATATTTCCATTCATCACCCATTTTTATTACTTTCCATTCATCCCCAATAATTGAGTTCAGCAGAACTACTATGGTTGGATCTAGATAAGAATCATAGGGTTATGTTTCTGTCCCAAAGATAAGGGATTCCACATAGTCCTCAAATATTGTTACTTCCTTCCCCTTGTACTAAATTTTTGTATCATGGTTTGAAATAATATCCATACTAGGGATTATATCAAATTCAACCATGCATATAATAATAAAATCCATAGACAAAGAACGTTTATATTCAATAATTGGGACCTCCTGATACAACTTTGTTGCAACGATACTTTCCATAAGAGTGTTGAATGACAACTCCATTATTAAATCAAATTGGAAATATCGAATTTTCTTGGAAAACTGTGAAGATATGAAATAATGTGATGATCAAAAATCAAATAAATAATTGGATATGATTGAGTAAAGTATTAGAGAACCTTACACTGCATTGATAGAACTTCAATATCAGTAGTTATGATCCCATAAGATTGCCTCTTCCCCATTGTCCTTTTATGTGGCATGTTTCCGTGATACTGGGGAAAATCATTAGAATAGTTTACCGTCTTCCTAAAATTATAGAATTGAACATTAATATATTATTTTTCCCTTTTCAATCACCAGCATTACGGCCTTTTGTTCCACATTTGTAGAATCCTCATTTTGTTTTTAAGCAGGCAAAAAGGGGTTTCCTTCAAAAAATATCATAATATAGAAATTAAACTATTCACTTCTTCCCCATTCCCTTATTTCCATTTATAATGTTTTCAACAACCCTCTTCTATTATTAAATTCCCTTAAAGTCATAATACATAGATAATTCCTTTTCTATCATGATAGTATAGGAAAATATATCCTCACATGAGGAAAAACATTAGGGGAACATAACCCATCGAATTAATGGATTTAGGCCATAAAAAAACGATCAATTTTTCTGATTTTATTATATATATATTCCATATGATGCCTTGACAACATTGTGAAGTTAGCTTCATACTTTTCAAAATCATTCTCTTACATTTCCCTCAAATTCAAAAATGGTCTTTCCATATCCACTCGCTGTTCATGAGGAAGGTATTTCTCTTGAAATATTTTTTTAAAGTCCCTCAATTCCATCCCGTCTATCTCTTCCTCCTCATTTGTTTTTTGGATTAACTATAACCACTAATACAAATCTCCCAATAGGCAATAAACCACCATGAATACAGTCTCACATTTGATACATCCCAAAGAACGAAATATCATGTCTCGGGAAATTATACACTTCTCAGCTACAAATGGGTTCGTAGTCTCATTGAATGATGGAGAATTTTTTCAATTAAAGAGATCTAACAAAGCTCTTCCATGTGGTGGATACATATGCTCCATAATGGTAAGGTTATTGTTCATAAAATGAGTATTTTTTCCCAGTATCATTATAAGATGATCTACACCATTTGTACCACTTGATCTAACATCATTATCTTGCGTCGTAGGGAAATACCTACACAGGATACACGTGTTCATGTGATTTCCATTACTTCCACTAGCCTTCATTTCTAGATAACAATATTAATTATTTTAGGATATTAATAATAATCTATAATCTTAACATTGAAAACTACTTTGAATAAATTGAAATCCAATGCATGGATAATCCCATAATGACAAACATGGTTTCTTTGAGGGAAAAATTATATTTAAATCCTTAATAATGTATTGTAAATAAAATGTGAATTATCTTAAGTATATCCCTTGGGAGTTTCAAATCAAGTGCATAGTAGGGACAGTTATTGTGTACCAGGATACCCTGGGTTAAGACCGAAACTTCTTATCATAGTTTTTTCTCCTAGGTACATCTGTTCTAGAACCATGTCCACTTGTAGTATCTAGAAATAGAAATATTTTCTAGAAAGATCCACATAATCCATCTTTTACCAAAATAACATAACATTATTGTCTTTTTATCCTCAAATAATATTTAAAGATTTTCCAAAAATCTTGTTTTTCTTAATCTAGTTTCCAATTTGACTACTAAACTTCCTCCAATACCAACTATAACGACCCGACCCCTGTTTCCTTGAGCCGGTGCCTTGTTAAATTACATTGGAATGATTATAAAAAAGTCACATCTAGAATGAACAACTAGTATAGTAGTCTTAGAAGCAAGATACTTATATAAGTTCAAAAAATCTTTTTGAAAGGAAAAACAACACTAAATTATTTCATTAGAAAAATCCATGCCTCCATGTTTATGCATCTAGTCACTCATAAACTTCTTCTTCATATCAAGAGAAATTAAACATTAGAAAGGAGTGAGCTCAAGTGATCAGTAAGTGTAAAAAATATATTTTATGTTAATCTAAACATAAACATTAGGCATGGTGAATAATTTAAAATACGTGCCATTACAAATAATAAAATTGAACACATAATGGAGGGAATATGAGTTGAGTAAATAATTATATAAAAAATAATAATAATGGGTATTATACTAGTCCAATAACCAAATGAAATTTCAATTAATATCTTCATAATGAGGGAATTACGAATGCCAAACATTTTGAAAAATACTATCAAGGCCTTGGAAAACACATCTAAAAATAATTAAGGCCTCGGCCAAAACCATATCCCAAAATTGGGGAAGGCCCCAACCATGCCCAAATATATTTGTCTTATGAGACCTATAGATGCATCGAGGGGCCATATCAGTCCCCACCCATCACATAATAAGTCAAATTAATTCATTATTTGAGTGGGGATAAACATAAAGAACATATACATTCATATTAAAACTAACATAAAAATATAAATAAATTTCCCCGAACATTAATCATAAACACCTACCATTCAGAGAAAATTGGTGAATTGATCTAGCATAGTAAATACACATTCAAACTAATCATAAACAAGTGAATTAAATATGGTATATGATATCATACATAATAATCAACACGAGTGTTGAAATAAATGAACATAGTCTTATAAAATTAATAGGAAATTCTTGAGATAAATATACCAATTCTATAAAAAGAAGATTTATTTTGGAAAGGTATTTTTATAAAACCATAAGTGAAGTAAGAAAAAATCTTCACATTAAAATTATTGATTTTATAAAGATAATTTTTCCAAAAATATATTATAATTTTTCTGTGAAAATAGGTAAGAATTTGAGAAATTATCTTCAAACGGTATTGTATATTAGGAATGATTTTTTAATGTTCCTTTAAAAACATGTAACTACCCTTAATATAAGGAAGGATTATTGTTGGTAAAAATATATATATAACTCCAAAATAATTCATGAGGATTACATAATAATACATAGGAATTTCATTTAAGTAATTGGACAATAAAGGTAGCCTGAATGAAAATGGAGGTTTGAGTGGCACAATCCCATCACATAAGTCCAGATGTCTTCCTATATTGAACATAAGGAACTAAAATATGAAATTATATTTATTAAAAACTAAATTAATAAGATATTTTCATGATTTTATTATATACATTATGTCATTGTTTATTAGTTATAATATTTAATTCCAACGTTCCGGAGTGTTTGTTTTCTAGATTTTAATAACCGGTTCACTTGTTTTTATGTAAAGAAGTTCACGTGGAATGGATGTAAATCTCCAGAATTGAATTTAAATATTATTTATTAATAATCAAATAAGATCATGGCCATTAATATAATTTGGTTACATGGAATGATGATGAATAATTTTATGAAATAATAATGAAAATCACTTAGATTATTTTAGCAGTATTTTGATTATTATGAACTAGTTCGGTCATATTATTTAATATTTTGAACATATATTTGTTCATTAATATTAAGTAGATTATAATAAATATATTATAGTATTATTCAACCATAAAAATGGATTCATGACCAGAAATAAAGGATTAATTGAAGACTGAAACTTTGTCGTCCACAAAGTTTGTAAATTGGAACCACACTAATGATGAATATGTTTAGAAAATAAAAGAGAGTGAGATAGAGTAAGACTATTGATGATTTATGAGAGTGGTTTTTTCGCGAACCACAATTCAATTAAATTCTTATTAACCTAAAAATGTACCATAGTGGTACACCCTAGGTTCGATCACAAAGAGGCCACTTCCACACACAATCTTCCTATTGTCACTAATATAAACTAACTAATTTAAAAAAGATTATACTAATATAAATGGGGGGGATAATTTAAAATGTATAAAATATAGATATATTATTAATATATAAATATATGAAAACACAAAATAAAATGAAAAGGAATAAGATACACAAAGAAGTTAGAAGAAGAAAACCATTGTTTTGGGTGTTTCATGGTGGAATTATCATTGTTATTGAAATTATATATCAATGGATTATTCAATGTGGAGATCAAGACCTGTCACTCCACACCCTCTCGTTTGAAATGTATTACACTACTCCGAGTCCTCTACATGTAGGAGTAATCTCTTCCACATTAATACCCAATCCAAACTCCACCGTTTGAATGAATTGGATATTGATGGGAAGGAAAAATAATAAACGAGGAGGAAGAAGTAAATAGTAGAGAAAGTGGGGCGACCGCTCACCACGATCATTTAACCACTACTGATTCCTTAGAATAAAACATGATAATTCATTAAAGCACATAAAACTCAAATACCACCACTTCCCCCCTCAAACAATAGTGAGGGTTAGGTCTCCACAAACATGGAGTTAGAAAGAAGCACAGTGGGAGAAACACATAAAATAAAAGAAATGAAAGAAAAGAAGAAATGAACAAAAGAAGAATAAATATACACTAATATATATTATAACTATAATGAACAATTACAGAATCAAAACTCCACCTTAGCCCCCTTGAAATGGCTATCCTTGTAAAAGGGAGAGGAGTTACAAATTTATAGGGAAAATGGGTGAAGAAATATCTCTCAATTCTGTCTTACGGGTTTCATCGACTTTTAGGACCATTAAATGAAAAAATTGGGAAATGGTCCCTTCTTGAACGTTGTTTCACATCGTCTTCCTCAAACCTCCACAAAATTTCAGCCTCATTGGTCCACGTATGATGGAGTTATGGCTGCATTAGTGCGTAACATTTAATCTTCCAAAGTGACACTTCATCTTCCATAACACCAACTTCCCATGCATTTACGTCCTTGTAGTCAGCTGATTCATACGTGGAATCCTTAATGAAAGATGTTAATTAATTATATCTACAGATCCTTGTTGAATATCAACTCCATTGGATCGGTCATATTAGAGATAATAGCTCAGAATTAAAACCTTCCAAATCTGTACACAGTTTTCATGTTCCGGATTATGAGCTAAATTTGGGCCTCCAAATGATTTATTGAGATGGGCCTCCAGAAGGATTAAATTCGCTCCATGATATAAGGAAACCTATAAAAAATGAATTTCACAATTTGGGTCAGTGTAGTAAATTATTTGTCCGAAATAATAAAGACAAATAAAACAGTTAAACACCAAAATTAAGCCATTTTTTGCATTTGAGCTCAAAATACCACTAAAACATAAATATGTGACAGTTGCCCATAAAATAACACATTTGTGGGTATTATAACATTGAAATACAGTATATAATATATGAAAATTATAGCTTCATCATTCCCCCACACTTAATCATTTCACTCCTGGGCAATCATCATATATCCAAATCAAAATTCACACAAAAATCAACAATGAGAAAACATCAATGATCTCTTCCAAAATGAAATTACATCATGTCTCCTCTATGAAAAACAATTACCAATCATTTTCATTCCTCAAATTTAAATTCATTCAACCTCATAAATCCATCCATGGCCCAATCACAACCTACCTCACCTTGAAATTTTCCACTCTTCACTCAAGGGAAATTAAATCTGAAGTTATGCTCATACTTGGAAAGTGCATGTATCACCATAGGCTTGTGACAATTATCATCTCTCCACAGCATGAAACATGAAAATTTATTTAATCTTGTGTAATTTTTTCAGGTGATTTCTATGCCTTAGGGTTGGTGGGAAAATGATTGAAAAATTAAGGCTAGAAAGAGGAGCTTGGTCTCTTAAGAACAATGCATGAATAATCAAGTGAAAACATAGGATGAACCTCACTAAATCCCCTTTAAAAATGTGATACACAACGCCGCCCCCTTTTTATGACATGGGACTTGAGTCAGTAAATTCATCCAATAAATTATTGCATCCAAGTTATCCTCTTTTTTTCATTTTTTTCATTTTTTTGTAATGCTCCAGAAAGGCACATCATTATTTTATTTTATTTTTGATATTTTTTTATTGGATAATGAGATGACAATTGAATACAATGAAACAATGAGAATCATGGCCTTGAATAGGGAAATGATTTATAAAAGGAGGTACAATGATAAATTCAAGCTCATCTCCATTTTTTCTATTTTTTTCTTTTTTTTGAAGGAGAACCAGATGAAACAAATAATGCACAATGAAAGGATTACCCATGCCCAATTTTATCTTTATCATACACTGTCCAAAAATTTCACACACACCTCTCATCACCCACAAATAAAACACATCCCAAACAACACACATGAAAGGCCCTTCCCCCAAACTCAAACTTGAAATATCCACGCAAAAATACCAAGAGTGCAGGTAGGTAAGGAAAAATCAGCTTGTAATGTGGCTTAAACATATAAGGCAATTCATGGAATCTAAGGGCTAACGAAGGATAGATGTAATTGTAGGTCTCATGATAAAATATGGCTATCCAAACAAATTCCTCAATCATATAAAAAACATTCCATGAAATCCAATGCTTCGAAAGAGAAAAATCACAAGTTCTGGTACTCACACAAAATCCAAGCTTCTCTCAAAAAAATGTGGGTATTAGAAAGAATATTTCAAAGTGGTTAAGAATACCTCACAGGACTAGAAAAATATTTGAGTCATTTTTTCAGGGGCATGGATTTCAGAAATTGGTCAAACTCATAAAAAATATTAAAAATCCATTTCAAGGAAAATGTTTCACATCAACAATCATTTAAAATCCATTTCTTCAAAAAACATTTCAATCATCTCAAAATCAATTGGTGTGTGATAAATGATTAAAATATTCATTGAAGCTCAAGGATCCTAAAAAGATGAAAAATAAAAATAAAAATAAAGCACAAAAAACATTTAAGTAGGTTGACACTCCCCCCACACCTAGATTTCACTACCCCCATTATAGCTCAACAAAATAATGATAAGGGCAGAAAAATAAAAGGATAAAAAGATACAACCTGACTTTATTTTACAGTGTAAGCCTTGAGTTAAGCTCCTAGATACTACCACTTTACCTAAAAGGAATGAAATAAAGAAAACATAAGAATAATAAATAAAAATAAAGAGTAATGGAAAAGAAAGAGGATAGGAAAAAATGATAAGTCTTAGTTTGACCCCCAAAGCGGGTGCTAGGTTTTTACTGCCCCTAGGCAGGCGGTTGCCGCGGTTTAACCCCAATCCGATGGTGGGTAGGGTTTCTTTCTTAGAAACCACCAAAATATCTTTCTCCCAATTCTCATTAGACTACAACATCCATATAGGAACTCGTGAATAGAGTACAATATCTTCTTCCCCATTTCAATGTGGTACAACTAGAATGATGGGGGAAGAAGGAAGAATGAGTCCTCTTTGTTCATTGCCACAACTTGTATGGCCTCTTCAACTTTAACATCTAGGGCTTGAACATGTGATGCTGGGTCAAAAAATTCATAAGGGAAGTTAGAAAATAGTTCCACTTGGATAAGATTAAAACATGAATAATTAATATAAAAATCTTCCCTTTCGTGTAGGTCAGCTTGAAATGTGATCTCTTCAGGCAAGGCCACTAGGAACTCTTTTTCAGAAGGGACTTCATCATCTTCTTCCAAAGAAAGAGAGGGGTATAGAGGTACTGATTATTCTATGAATATGATGGGAGGATCGCTTAAATTTTTCTCTTCATCAAAATCTAACTAATGTTTATCCAAAACATGTTGACCTCCCACAGTTGTATCAGCTGGCTTGTCATCTTCTGGAACCTCTTCAAGCAATGTCCAAGGAGAGATGATTGGATCTTCCAATTGAATCTTCAAGTCCTCATTGTGTTCATCAACATAAAATGTAGGTGGAACAACATTTACCTTTTCTTCTTCAGCTTGGTTCTGTTGTCGTTGATGTTCCATCCATAGAGGTTTAACTTCATCAACATCAGCCGCCAGTGATGCTACCCTTTTGCTTTCTTGTTCAAGAATTTTGAAATTGTTTGGAATCATCACAGCATCTTATTCCATCTACATCATAAAATACTCTTCCCAGCTAGACAATTCAGTACTAGGCCAAGTATATGAAAAATCACTAAAATAATCCATCTCGACAAAAAAAATATATTCAATGAAGCACTATATTTAAGTTTTTGAAAATTTTAACTTTTTTTGGGTTTTTATAAAAAATAGAGTGTGAAAGCAATTGACCTCCCCAGCAACGGCACCAAATTGATGAGAGTGGTTTTGTCACGAACCACAATTCAATTAAATTCTTATTAACCTAAAAATGTACCATAGTGGTACACCCTAGGGTCGATCACAAGGAGGCCACTTCCACGCACAATCTTCCTATTGTCACTAATATAAACTAACTAATTTAAAAAAGATTATACTAATATAAATGGGGGGATAATTTAAAATGTATAAAATATAGATATATTATTAAAATATAAATATATGAAAACAAAAAATACAAAGAAAAGGAATAAGATACACAAAGAAGTTAGAAGAAGAAAACCATTGTTCTTGGGGTTTCATGGTGGAATTATCATTGTTATTCAAATTATATATCAATGGATTATTCAATGTGGAGATCAAGACCTATCACTCCACACCCACTTGTTTGAAATTTATTACACTACACCGAGACCTCTGCATGTAGGAGTAATCTCTTCCACATCAATACCCAATCCAAACTCCAATGTTTGAATGAATTGGATATTGATGGGAAGGAAAAATAATAAACGAGGAGGAAGAAGTCAATAGTAGTGAAAGTGGGGAGACCGCTCACCACGATCATTTAACCACTACTGATTCCTTAGAATAAAACATCATAAGTCATTACAGCACATAAAACTCAAATACCACCACTTCCCCCCTCGAAAAATAGTGAGGGTTAGGTCTCCACAAACATGGAGTTAGAAAGAAGCACAGTGGGAGAAACACATAAAATAAAAGAAATGAACGAAAAGAAGAAATGAACTGAAGAAGAAGAAATCTAAACTAATATATATTATAACTATAATGAACAATTACAGAATAAAAAATCTACCTTAGCCCCCTCGAAATGGTTATCCTTGTAAAAGGGAGAGGAGTTACAAATTTATAGGGAAAATGGGTGAAGAAATATATCTCAATTCTGTCTTCCGGATTGCATCGACTTTTAGGCCCATTAAATGACAAAATTGGGAAATGGTCCCTTCTTGAACGTTGTTTCACATCATATTCCTCATCCCTCTACAAAATTTCAGCCTCATTGGTCCACTTATGATGGAGTTATGGCAGCTTTAGTTCGGAACATTTAATCTTCCAAAGTGACTCTTCGTCTTCCATAACTCCAACTTCCCATGAATTTAAGTCCTTGTAGTCAGCCGATTCAGACATGGACTCCTTAATAAAAGATGTTCATTAATTATGCCTCCAGCTCCTTGTTTAATATTAGATCCATTGGATAAGTCAGCTTAGATATAATAGCTCAGAATTAAAACCTTCCAAGTCTGTACACAGTTTTCAAGGTCCGGATTATGAGCTACATTTGGGCCTCCAAATGATTTATTGAGCTGGGCCTCCAGAAGGATTAAATTCGGTCCATGATATAAGGAAACCTATAAAAAAGAAAGTTCGCAATTTGGGTCATTGTAGAAAATGATATGGCCGAAATAATAAAGACAAATAAAACAGTTAAACCCCAAAATTAAGCCAATTTTGCATTTGAGCTCAAAATACCACTAAAACATAAAAATGTGACAATTGCCCATAAAATAACACTTTGGTGGGTACTTGAACATTGAAATACATTATATAATATATGAAAATTATATCTTCATCAATGATGGTTCTACCATTAAAAATATATTAATCCCTTATATTTAAGAAATATGAGTTATCATTGTCATTTAGACATAGGAGGTGAGAAGAAGATTACAATAGAAAGGAAATCAAAATGAAAATGAATGAAATAAAATGTGAATTTGCCTCTTGAATCCACCTACTTGATAATCTCTTTAAGGGTTGGGGTTTTGGTATTTTGGAAAGAAAAAGACCCCCGGGAATTGGGGAGAGTCTAGGTAACGGCATTTGGATATAAAATTTAGGATCTTCAAGTATTATTTGAGTGAAGAGAAGAGGGAGTGATGAAGAGTTTTTAGAGTAGAGGAGAGGAGTGAATTTTGAATATTGTAATCATAGTTTTATTATTTCTCTCAATACAACAAATAGTGTTGTTTCATGTGAACCATAATATTAATAAGTGTATATGAGTTCGAACCAACTGTCCTTACTTAACTCATGATGTCATAAATAGTGTATTAAATATATAATTTTTATATACGACATTTTACCATATTTCACTATTCATGAAAAATTCATGAATTTCTTAAAAATCCCAAAAATTTAACCTAACCCTTTTTCAACTTGAAGAATGAAAAAATGAACTCCATTTTTAAAAAATAATTTTCAATATATGATTAATTTAATTTTTTAATAAAATCATAGTTTATTTGAAAAATAAAAATTTTAAAACTATAAGTCATTTTATATCACATTGAAAAATAAATCAAGATCTCATTATTTTGTAGCCTTAAGAAAATAAAATAATACTATTATATACTACTCATCAGGTTCATATAACTATTCATATTACTATTCATATTGGTATGTTACTATTCACCAAAAATCATGTTGGTTCTATCAGACTCCAAATGACTTACTGATCACAACTCTAGATGACCGTTTTAAAAACTAAAAAAATAGTAGAGGAAAAGTTGTATTTAATGGATTGATTATAAAATGGGTTATTTTGTAGGGACTCATTGTTTCATGCATTCAATATTTATCTTCAAATCCTTGGGATGTTACATTCTCCTCTCCTCACCAAAATATCATCCTCCAAATTCCTAGAATGTTACCTCACAAAAAGATTTGGGAAGGTCTGCCTTATAATCTCCCCAAGATCCCATTTGGACTCTTCGATTTTATGATTTCTCTAAATCATATTTACGGTAATATTTGTTTGATTCCACAACACTTGTTATTTAGTGTCAAGAATTAGGATAGACTCTTCATAGTAATATAGATCTGGTTCCAATTATATACCTTCAAAAGTGAGGACATTCATTGGGTTTGACATATACTTTCTCAGGAATGTGACATGGAACATATTGTGTACTTTGGATAGGCTAGGTGTCATAGCCAAACGATAAGAAATATATCCCATTCTCTACAGAATTAAAAAATGCCCAATGTATCTTGGGCTTCATTTCCCTTTCTTTCCAAATCTTATAACACCCTTCAATAGAGATACATTCAACAAAACATGATCTCCCACTTGAAGTTCCAAATCCTTTCTTCAATTATTGAAATATCTCTTTTGTCTTCTTTGTGATGTTTCGATGCGACATTGAATAATATTTACCTTCGTTGTTGTTTCATGAACAAGATCTATACCCACAAGCCTCCATTCTCCAACTTCATCACAACAAGTTGGTGTATGACATCTCTTTCCATAAAATGATTCATATGGAGAAACGTTTTTACTTGCATGGAAACTATTATTGCAGGAAAACTTCACTAAAGATATGTATTTATCCAACATACCTTGGAATTCAAGTGAACATGATCTCAAAATGTTCTATAAGGTTTGGATCATCCTCTCTGATTTCCCTTCAGTTTTTGGGTGGAATGTAGTACCCAATCATAGTTTGGTATCCCATGATTTCTAAAGGATTTTATAGAATATTGATGTAAATCAGGGGTCATGATCAGATACAATTGAGAGAGGTGCTTCAAGAAGCCTCACAAATTCATTGATATAAAGTCTTGCATGGCGCTGCAATGGAAAATCCACCCTTATTGCAAAGAAATGTGTAGATTTCAAAAGTCGGTCCACAATTATCCTTATCACATCATTCATCCTTGGAGTTTTGGGTAAAAAAGTAACAAAATCCATGGTGATGTCATCCCATTTCCACATAGGAATAGGTAGAGGTTGCATGACTCTTTTTGGATGTTTCCTTTCATCCTTTACATGTTGACAAACTAAACATCTTGATACAAAATCCTCAAATTCTGTCTTCATGTTATCCCACTGGAAATGTTCCTTCAAATATTTATACATCTTAGTGCTACCCAGATGTAAAGAGAATTTATAACTATGGGATTTATCCAATTACCCCCTTTTTAGCTCGTGTATAGCTGGAACAAAAAACCACTTCCCAAATTTCTGAATTCCATCTTCACATAAAAATTTATGAAACTTACTCTCTTTCACATCATTAATTTTCTTTTAAATGTTCACATCATCCGGCTTAAAACATTTAATACTTTTTATAATAGATGGTTGGGAATCCAAATAAAAAATTAGTGGTGTTTCTCCTTCAATGATAATTCATATATCCATCCTCATAAGATCCATGTACAAAAAATCCTTATCAATACTCATTTTGTTGAGAACTCCATGATACTTTCAACTCAATGAATCATCAACCTTTTTTTCCTTTTCAGGGCAGTAGTGTATAGTACTATCATAATACTTCAGTAGTTTGATCCACCATTGTTGCCTCATGTAGAGTTAATTATATGAGAAGTTATACTTCAGGCTCTTGTGATCTGTATATATCTTACATTTTTATCCATAAAGATAATGTATTAATATCTTAAGAGCACTGACTACGGCTGATAACTCATGATAATTAGTGTGATAGTTTTGTTCACAAATTTTCAACTACATTAATGCATGGGAAATTACTCTATCTTTCTGCATAAGGACACAACCAATTCCTTTATTTGTTTCATCTCTATAGATCAAAAACTCATCATTCTCTAATAGTAGGGTTAGGATCAGAGCATTCACTAATTTCCTGTTCAATTTCTCGAAACAATCCTCAAATTATTTTGTCCATATAAACATAAACTTTTTATATGTAAACTTGGTTAATCAGTTGGATAAAAGGGAGACATTCTGAATGACATACTGATAATAACCTGCCAACCCAATAAAACTATATCCCTCAATTACGTTCCTTGGAGTAGGAAATTATTGAAAATCCTTTTCCTTATCTGGATCAACATATATTCCATCTTTAGAGACAATGTGGCATAGAAAGAAAACTAATTGAATTCAACATTAAAACTTTCTTAAGTTCCCATATAATTCATTTCATCTAAGTGTTTTTCGAATATTGTATAAGCGATTTCCATGATCTTAATAGATATTAGAGTATTTCAAGATATCATCAATAAAAAACACCAAAAAGTCATCAATATATTCACTAAAAACTGTATTCATTAGATCAGTGAAAACCTAGGGTGCATTAGTCAATCCAAAAGGCATTACTATAAACTCGTAATGCCCATACCTTGTTCGAAATAATATTTTTGGAATGTTTACCTTCATGACAAGACACTGATGATATATAGATCAAAGGTCAATCTTATAAAAATAACTAGCTCTATGATGTAGATCAAATAAATCATAAATGAGAGGTAAAAGATACTAGTTATTTATTACTATTGCATTGATCTCCCTACAGTAAATACACAACCACATAGATCCATCTTTCTTCTTAAATAAGAGAATAGGGGCTCCCCATGGAAAAACTATAGGAAGAATAAATCCTTTATCACTAAATTATTCTAGTTGATTCTTTAGTTACGCTAATTTCACAATTGCCATTCTATAAGGGATCTTTGATATGATCCTCGAATCAAGAATTAAGTCAATAAAAAATCAATTTTCTTGATCTGGAGGATGTCCAGGTAAATCCGCTGGAAACACATAAACATATTTTGTCACAATTGGTATTTAATCTATCGAAACATTCCATTCCTCACCCATAGTTATTTCATTCCCTTCCCGACCAATAATTGATTTTATCAGAGCTACTGGGGGTGGATATATATGAGAATCCGAGGGTGATGTTTCTGTCTTAAAGATAACGGATTCAACATCATCCTAAAATATTGTAACCTCATTCCTCTTATAATAATTTTTTTCTCATGGCTCGAAAGATAATCAATAACAATAATTATATCAATGTCAATCATGGGTATCAAAATAAAATCACCAGAAAATAATTCCAATTTTATTCCAAAATATTCCATTCTAACCTTATGTGTTTGTTTCATACTTTTCAACATCCTCATATTCATTTCCCTCAAATTCAAAAACTTCCTTTCCATATATGTTTGCTGTTCATGATGAATGTATTTCTCTATAAATATTTTCTTAAAGTAACTCCATTCCATATCTTATATATCTTCCTCCTCCTTTGTTTTTTGGATTCACAACCACCATTGATCCTCATCACCTGATAAATGATAAACATCTATGATGACCTTTTCTCTTTATTTACATCCCAAAGTGTGAAATATATTCTCTAGGGAACTTATACAGAGCTCCGCTACAAATGGGTTTATAGTCCTATTGAATGATAGTGGTTGTTGTCAGATAATGTGATCTAACAATGCTCCTTCATGTACTGGATCCAGATGCTCTATATGGGTATGGTTATTGTTCATAACCTGAGTAAGTTGTCCCAGTATAGTTATATGATACTCTGCCCCAGTTGCAACACCATTAATAACATCATTATCTTGTGTCAGAGGGAATCCCTACATGGGATACACATGTTCATGCGGTTTACATTACTTCCACTGGGCACCGTATCAAGATATTGGCATAGACTATATTAAGTTATGAATCATAATTTGTAATATTATCATAGAAAAATACTTAGTATAAATTGAAAACCGATGCATGTATAATCCCATAATCACAAACATGATTTCTGTGAGGAAAACAATAAAACTAAATCCTTTATAATGTCTTGTAAAAAATGTGAATTATCCTAAGAATATCACATGGCAGTGTCAAACCATGTGTGTAGTAAGGTCTTTTTCCGTGTACATGGATTCCTTGGGTCAAGCCCAAAACTCATTGTTGATGTTTTCACTCTTATGTACATCTGTGTCAAAACTACATCCGCTTGTAGTGTCCAGGTGGGGATGATTTTTTAGAAAGATCCAAGAAATAGTTTCCTTACCAAAACACCATTAATTTCTTTAGGTTTATCCTCAAATATAGTCTTATGGATTTTATCCTTAGTCTATGTTTTCTAAATCTAGTTTCCATGTTGTCTACTAAAATTCCTATGATACCAACTGTAAAGACCCGACCCTAGTTTCCTAGAGGTGGTTCCTTATTACATTACATTGGGATTATTACAAGAACGTAAAATCCTAAATGAGCATATAGTTAATTTATTTATAATCATGATACATATATAAGTTAAACATTACATCTTTAAATGAAAACAACACTAAATTATTACATTATAAACATCCATGCCTCCTAGATTAGGCCTGCAACTCACTTATAACATAATTATTCATATCCATGGAAATGAAACAAAAGAAATGAGTGAACTAAAATGATTAGTATGAGTCTTCAATATAGTGGATGATAATGTAAACATAAACATTATTCATGGTGAATAATTTTAAACACATTCCTTTACAAATAATAAACTAGAACAGATTATGGAAGGGATTCGAGTTAGGTAAAAAATGCCATTATAAAAAATAATCATGGGTATTATACTAGTAGAATAACCACATGAACATTAAATTAATAGATTCATAATTAGGTAATTTCCTATGCATGAAATTCAGAAACATATCATCAAAGCCTCATCCAAGACGTCTAAAAATGACTATGGCCTCGGCCAAAACCATATCTCAAAATGCGCATGGCCTCAGCCAAGTCCATGTCTATTTGTCTCATGAGACCTAAAAATTCATCTAGGGGATATAAGAGGCCCCAAAAATCACATAATTTGTCCAATTAATTCTTCATACGAGTGGAGATAAACATAAAATACATATACATTCATATTAAAACTAACATATAAATTGTAAATAACGTTCCTCGAACATTAAGCATAGACACTAATCATTCATAGAAAATTGGTGAATGGTTTTAGGATTGTAAATATAAATTAAAACTAATAATAAACCATTAAATTAATTATGGTTGATGGTATCAAAGATAATAACCAAAAAGAGAGTTTAAATAGATGAAGATACTCTTATAAAATCATTGAGCAATTCTTGAGATAAATACACAATTACTTTAAGTAGAAATGTCTTGTTGGAAATGTATTTGTATAAAACCATAAGTGAATTAAGATAGTATTTTCACAATAAAATGATTGATTTTATAAAGATAATGGTTTCCAAAAATAAATTATAAAGTGTGCTTGAATATAGTTAGGAATTTGAGAAATTCCGTTGAAACGAGATTGTTTATCAGGAAGGATTTTTGAAAGTTATTTATAAAACATGTAACTCCTAATAAAACAAATAAAGATTCTGGTTGGTAAAAATATATAGAAAACTCACACAGAATTCATGAGGAGTACATAGTTATAAAAAATATTCATTGAGGTAATTAGACAATAAAAGTAACCCGAATGAAAATGGAGGTTTGAGTAGAAAAAACCCCCACCTTAAGTCTGAATGTGTTCCGCTCTTGAACGTAAAGTCTTTGAATATAAAATTAGGCTTATTAATAACTTAATTAATAACATATTATCATGATTTTATTAAGTCCATTATTTCCTTATTGATTATTTATAACATTGAATTACATTGTTCTCGAGTGTTTGTTTTCTTGATATTCATAATCTGTTCACCTGTTTTCATGTAAAGGAGTTCATGTGGAATGGATGTAAATCCCCAGAATCAAATTTAAATATTATTTATGAACATCACTAAGTGTTAGTGGTCCTTTATAAAATTTTATTACATTTCATGATGATGAATCATTAAATGGAATAATAATGACAATCACATAGATAATTTTAGTGGTATTTTTGATTATTAGGAACTAGTTTGGTCATATGATTTAATATTATGTTCATATATTGGTTACAAAATATTAAATAGGTTATTATAAATACATTATAGTCCGTTTAAACAATGAAAATGGTATCATGACTAGTAATGAAGGTGAAATTGAAGAACAAAACTTTTTCGTCTACGATTGTTGTAAATTGGAACCTTATAGATGAATATTTCATTTATAAAATCCAAGAGAGAAACAATAAGAATATTGATGATGGTTCTTCCATTAAAAATATATAATTCTAGAATATTTATTATTCTAGAGTTATAATTTTCACATGTACATAGTAGGTGAAGAGAAGATAACAATAGAAAGGAACTCAAAATGAAAATGAAAGACCTAAAAATGTGAATTTACCTCTTGAATCCACATCCATGAGAATCTCTTTAAGGGAAGGGTTTTTGGTATTTTGGAAAGAAAAAGACCTATTGGACGCATGGAGAGACTAGGTAAAGGTATTTGGGAATAAAATTCATGAGATTCAAGGCTTAGTGGAGTGAATAGAAGAGGGAGTGATGTGGGGGTTTTTGGAGTGGAGGAGAGGAGTGAATTTTGAATATTGTAATCGTTGTTTTATTATTTCCCTCAAGAAAACCAATAGTATTGGTTCATGTGACCCCTAATAGAAATAAGTGCATGTGAGTTTGATCCAAGTTCTCTTACATCACTCATGATGTCATAAATAGTGTATTTATCTCATAATTTGTATATATGGTATTTTACCACATTTCACAATTCATAAAAAATTCAATAATTTCATAAAAACCCCAAAAATACACCCTAACATTTTTTTTATGTGAATAATTAAAAAAGAACTCCAGTTTTTATTTTTCTAAAGATGATTAGTTTTATTTTTAAATAAAATATAAATTATTCAAAAAATAATAATGTTAAAACATTAAATCGTTTTATATCACATTGAAAAATTAATCAAGATATCATTATCTTGTATCATTAAGAAAATAAAATAATATTATTATATACTATTCATAAGGGTCATATAAATATTCATATTACTATTTATAAGGGTATGTAACTAATTACCAAAAATCATGTTGGTTCTATCAGCCTCCAAATGACTTACTGATCACAACTCTATATAATTGTTTTTTTTGAAATTCAAATCATAGTAGAGGAAATTTTGTGTACAACGAATAGATTATAAAACGTATTATTTTTTAGGGACATAGTGTTTCTTGAAATCAATATTTATTTTCAAATCCTTGGTGGTGTTACACTTATTCTCTTGTTTTTTCATTGGTCCAACCAGTTAGCCATCCTCACGTCATGCCTACCTCATCGATTATAGAGGATCTGGTGAAACATAGGCTAATCTAGAATCCAATTCATGTGTTGATGATTGAGACCCCCTTTTAAGTATTTAGAAACCAAGGGAAACTCCCTAACTAGTTATTTTATGACACAAGGGAGGAATTTTTTACCAATACCCTACTATAAAATTATGAAGCAGATCATATTGGCCCTACATGATATTTCCACAAATGAAAGGGACTTTCATGATCTTGTAGATGAGGATAACATGGTAGGAAAATGAAAGAGATTTATGGGGAATTAGAGCAAGGTCATCAATTGATATTTGAACTGCAAGATCAGATGGATTCCTGGACTATTCACATATTGTGATGTGAGGAGATTATTGCCCATCCGAGGTCAGACCGTTTGACATAATCATCCACATTGATAACTACTTAGAAGAGGGTTGAAGAGTTGACTACATTGGTATAAACCATTCTTACTAGTGCTGAAGTATATGAGGTGGGGAGAGTATCACTTCTATATTTAATTGATTCATCTAACCATACTGTTGCTGATATAACCAGCATAGCCGACAAAATTTTATCATTATTCAACTTTTGTAATTCACCCCATTTCTAATGAGACTTTGGAGAGACTCTAAAATGTACATATTCCTACCTCTTTCCAACAATTTTAATGGTTGAATTTTCTGAAATTTCTATACCGCTATAAGGTTTTCGTTCATTCATGACCTGCATGATATCTCCCTACTCTGATATTATAAGAATCGCCAATGGAACCTATCCTCTTAAAAATATAATGTAAAAATGAATGTATGGATATAAATATTTAAATAAAAATAGATTCTTTTTATGAATTAATCATGAATTCCCACTAAAAATATTCTCTTTAATAATGATATGTTCCTGTTATCTTTAGATAACTAGATTCATAGAAGTATTTCCTATGTAGGATACATGTCATAAAGGGAGAGTTCTCTATCTTTTTCCAATGGTGATAGCTTAGGAAATAGAATATCAATAATGCTAAGGACATGTAGTGGGGATTACATGATTCATTAATCTATGTAGCTACCAGGATTTAGATTATGGTCTTTCATCTTGGATCATTGTATGGATTTATTGTGTTTGATCCTAGATCATTTTGCACTGCATTTTAGGGTTTTTGAACATGGACCCTTGGTGTGCTGTAACATAGGGTCTTTGTTCTTGGACCTTTGGTGCATTGTACTTTAGAGTCTATGATATTGGACCTATGGTGTGCTATACTATAGGGACTTTGAGCATGGACATTTGGTGTCTTGTAGTTTTGGGTCTTTGATTATAGATCTTTGGTGTGCTGTAGTTTAGGGTCTTTGATCATGAATATTTGGTGTGTTATATTTTAGGGTCTTTGATCTTTCACCATTGGAGTTCAATAGTTTTTGGTATTTGATCATGGGCCTTATATAAAAAACCTAGTAATTTGTTGCATACATTCCCAGAATGACCTAAAATAAACTAAGGTGATAGGTTTTGTCATGGTGTTCATAGGTCTCACAAGGATTGGAATTAATTTTTTTAGGTGAATATTCATTTAATTGTTGGGTTTAATCCCTTATGAATTGATTAAATGGAAAAGAGAAGATGATATCCACTATATTACATGGTTCATGGAAGATTTATGGAATAAATATGGGCCAAGGGAGAAATACTTGGGATACTAGGCCTTTTAGGATAGTTGGAATGTGGGTGATGTAAATCATAACCCAAAATATTGAGTCTTTGGATATAGGATGGAGAAGATATTCATGGTACATCCCTTAATACTTTAATATGTTTGGATGTAACTCAATGTCATCAAAGATTACAAGGATTGAATATCCTTTCTTTTAAGGAGGGTATTCCTTTAGTTACTGGGTTAATTCCCTTACGATTTAATAGCATGGCCATGTAGAGATGATCTCCACTTCTTTTTGAGGGATAGATTTGTGAAGACTCAAATGTCAAAAATAGGAAGATGGGTATGGAAAGAATGATATCTAAGAATGGTTATGGTCCCCTAGGTGAGTTCAACTTATTATTATAAAGCCCAATCCGTATGCAATGTTGTTTCGAATCCTTAGGAGTGGGACATTAATGGTTCGAGAACGGAGGGTCGAGTTTGAGACTTATGGAAGGCTACAAAACATGGTGATATAACATCATAGATTTTGAATCCTCTTATATAGTTTGTTATGAAGATAGTAAATAATGGTCCAAAGTACTCATATTAGGAAGATGATATAGGATAGTCATAAATGGAGTATTTCAACCTCACTAAGGTGTTGAGTGCATCCATGAAGATTTTTGAGCTCATGAGGATTGGAATGTCCTTTTTATAGAGTGACCCATTTTATTTATGACCATTGGGGCATATTCATGAGCCACTAGAATGCATGCATAATCAATAAAAGGGTCCTTTGATGACATATATATTTTCCAAGTGTCACAGAAGGTTTATGGTGATCAATGGTACTAAAATAAAGAGTTGGGATTTTCTGAGAAAATAATATCCAAGAAGGGTTTGATCACCAATTTTTTTCACCACTTAGTGAACATATTATTGCATCAATTATTTGTGAAAAATCAATGCTATAAACTTTTATTGAATTACGAGGTCCATCGAGTATAGATATTCCTTTACTGGAGTATCATAGAAGACTATATGATTTTTATGCCTTATTTATTTGTGCCTTTTATTAAAAACACTGGAGGTGAAAAGTTTAGTGAGAGAACACTTGAATTTTTCATAGGAAACCTTTGTGGGTTCCTAACCTAAAAAATCTCATGTCACTTTTTCTATAAGTTTACTATCTAATGATTTAGACTATTATAAGAATGATTTTATGGTCTTAAAACATTGAGTAAAGGTATAGTAGTTAAAGTTCATGACTAAAATGGACCAAATATGGGAAATCATTCACACGATTCCAAATAATTTTTGTAGGATCAAGAACACTCTAACATCCATTTGAGAGGGATATAGAAATGTTGTAAATCATAGCTCGAGGATCTAAGGTCATGAGTAATGATATGGGATAGTCATAAATGGAGAGCATTAGATCACCCTAAGGTTGTGAGTACTACCTAAATGACATTAGGCTAAAAAAATTGAAATCCATTTATATTGGACCATGATGTCTCTGGTTGGTGGGTACCAAACACATTTTCTTCAATATCATGGTCGAACTAAGGGATATATTATCTTTTCCGATGGATATGATTGGATTTCAGAAACCCAAGAGACTCAAGACATGAAGTGTGGAAAATGGATTGGTTTACTTTTAAAGGATGGTACAAAGATAACATACTTTTGTTGACCAAGATATGTCTCTTGTGGTACATCTATAAGGAATGAAAAATGTGTGATGGTATGCTTTGTTTATCATAATGTAGTGGGGGAATTTTTCATGTAGTTCAACATCATACCATAAAGACATTCCACATAGTTTATCATCATGCAGTGAGGATATATTGGTCATGAAATTTTAATGTTATGTGACTAAGAAGTTTTCTTTACTATTTAACATCATGTGGAAAGGGTAAACATCCATGTGGTGTATATTCATGTAGTAAAGACAAAATAAATGAAATTAATGGATTGAAATTTTGTTGTTAGACGCATACGTAAAGGTCTGAGCATCAATACATATCTCATGAATTGAGAATCAAACCAACATAGTTTTAAAGAGACTTGTAGTTTAATGTTTTTCAGTGAGGATGTGAATCCCCCGATGTGAAATGATGGTATCATAAATGGATCCCTAAATGGGATTATGGGTTTCACCACACATTCAATGGTGATGATAATCAAACCACACACAGTTCTCAATGAATTATTTTATATAGGTCTAACCCGTACATTACGATCAGATCATATTTTTATTGATTTTATGTGATTAGGTATGAAGTATTAAATTAGGATATCTCTATATATCATAGGAGGGAAGGAATCTTGTCAAACATAGTTCTTGTGTGGGAAAAATTATAGATATATTTGGACGTTATGTATTGGTGGGAATTATATATGTTAATTTTATTTTTCGAGATTAGGATTGAAGAATCAAGAGTCACAACATATCCTTTGATGATAGGAATCAAGAAACATGTAGTACTTATGGACCTGTGAAGTTTACTATCATATGGTGAGGATGTGGATAGAACAATGTTGAGAAATGGTGATGTTTTAGCTAGGACTAAGGATGGAAGTATTGGCATCAGTATATATGTCCTAAAAATGAGAATCAATATACACATAGTTATTATTGAACAGTGAAATTTAACATCATGTGGAAAATATGTGGGATCCCTAACTTAAAGAGGGATAAAGTGGCTATAACTGTGATATAATACCAACACCAACTGTAGTGGTCTTCTCAGGTGAGTTTAATAGGAGTACGCAACTTCATATTGTGAAGGGGACATTAATTATGTACTTTATCATCCTAATGTGAGGAATCATGGTATGTGTTTTACTGCCATTCATTTAGGAATAGAACGGGCATGTCAAAATCTATTATTCCTTGTTTGTGTAGGGATGACCTTACTGATACTCTTAAGCCCACGTGACCTATGTTAGGTGTGAGAAACAGAGAAAAAATGTATCCTCTTACAATATAGAGTAATTTAATAATAGGTAAGTATAATTTTGTATCATGTGGTGGAACGAAAAATATATAGGATCATGGTATCCATACATATCTCATTATAAATGAAAATTTGACCATTCGTTTTTCTATGAATCATGTGTAGTTTAACATCATGTTGTAAGGATTAAGTTGACTTAACATGAATGAAGATAAATATTTCGGATATGTGCAATTTTAAGACCTAAGTTAAGGATGTAGATCACCCAATTTGAACTAAAATGGAAGTTCTATATATATGTTGTTTTACATAATCCATAATGACATTTTCCTTGATATTTAATGTCATGCGATAAGGACATTTTCCTTGCAGTTTTATGTCTTTTGGTAAAGCAATTTGAGCAACCAATGTGATATAATGTAATAATGTGGTTGATCCCATAAATAATGGGTTTTGGGTCACTATGTGTCCTATTATAGTAAGAATAAACCCATACACCGGTTATTGGGAACCATAAAGTTTAATGTCATGGGACTAAGATGTACTCCATAAAATTTATCTTTATTTGGTTAGAATGAATTTATATATTTCAATTTCATGTACAAAGGATGAATAATGGGGATTAATTTGATGTGAATTACCATATAATGACTCTTATGAAACTTATATCTTGAGAAATCCTATACTAGTGAGTGGTGTGACATGCTCCCCATCTAGGGTGGCTAATGAGTAGGCTCCATTATGATAAACCTTATGTATTACATAAGGCTCTTCCAACATGGGTTCCTGTTTTGGGGGATTCCTTCCAAAGATCATTGCATATTTAAGGGCCATCATAGATTACCCTTAGAGGAATGAATTATGAAAAACCTTTTTATGAAATGACCATTAACTCTGATTCAAATTGACCTCTACATATTATAGTGTGCAAAATCTTTTCTCATATACCCATTCCAATTCATCTAGCCACTTTAGTGATTGTTCATCATCTGAGCACAATATGGAAATGGATATTCGATGTGAAGGTTGATGAAACTCTACAGGAAACACTACCTTGGTCCTATTCACTAATGAGTATGGAATTTCATATTGGTTGTACATGTGGTGGTATGGTGGGCCCATAAACATGGAGAAGTTTTTCAAAGTAATACTTCTTATCCTTTCTCCCAATCATTGGGAGTATATTAGTAGAGTCTCATTAAAAGACCATGTCTATCCATTTTCTATTACATGAATGTGAGATGAGTGATTGGGTTAGATATTATACTCTTGGTAAAATGTCTTCAATTATATAGAAAAACATTTGGTGTTGCCGTTTGTCAAAATTGTGTGAGGGACCCTGAACCTGGTGATGATATGATACATTAAGAAGTAAATGATATTATTTTTAGTAACATAATTGAGGGGTATTTCCTCATCCATGTTGGAAACAATCTAAGTAGAATTAAGGATGTTCTTGAACTGTTTATCTATAGATGGGGGATATGGTCCCCTAATATTCTTTCCTCTGATGGAAAACAGTTTGGAATATTTAGTTGTATATATAAATTCTAGGGGATCATGGGTAAATTTGGTTTGTATATAGAATGCATGATCTTTATTGGTGAATTCCATGTATTCATGTTTCATGGTTTACCAGTAATATACCAACCACCTGATTTTGTGGGAGAGCCCGGTTCCAGATTAAAGGGTGCCACAAGAGACTTCATGAACTTATTCCACGATGATGGTAATTTCTCCTTCTATTATTCATATGAGGATAATTCGATAAAATAATCATTATTAGAGAGTTATTTTCTCGTTTAGACCATCCAACAATGTGAAATTTTTGTCCCGACATGGAAACTATTCCCTTACAGAATGATCTATTAGGAGAATCCCTTTTTGTGGCTAATTAATTATGGAACCATCCATCTAGGTGTGGTCATTGGCACATCACACTGTATAGTGATGATGAAATGATTTATTTCATCCACAACACATTCAATGATTAATGAGACCACAATTCAATGTGGTATATAAACTCTTTATTCTTCCCGACTAGGGTCAGCCGGGATGGTGGCTACATTAGCCAGCACATCGGTACAAGCATTCCGTGACTAGGGAACATGATGCAGTGTGGGCTCAAAAGGGAATAATATTATCAATCCCTTGATATAGCCTACTAGAGGGTATAATTTCCTCTTTTTAATTTCATATCTACCATTGATCTGCTTTATCACCAATTCCAACTGTCCTTTTATATTTAGGTAGGCCATGTAAATTTGTAGGGCTAGTTCCAATCCAATGATGAGGGCTTTGTATTGTGCCTAATTATTTGTCTAGCCTTCTAATAGTGATAAATAGTAGGAAACATCTTCTTCATCTGGAGAGGAAAATAAAATACATAAACTAACTCGATTGAGCATCGTGTTTTCCATTCTTGTTCCAATCAGACTTTGACATGCACCATCATATTACATATACCATATTTAGGGAGTTTCATGGGCATAGAATATCTTATAATCTAGATGAACACTTTCCTCGAGTGTATTTTCTAAAGATATATGTTCAATAAAGAAATAAACTAGGGATGGCCCATTCATGGACTTCTATGATATGAACAGAATGTCATATTATTGCGAATGATCGTAAATCTTTACAAGATCCCAATCAATATAGGATGACCACAGATGTATTAGATCAGATCAATATGATATACCAAGTGATATTTGTGGTTATATAAGTAAGGTCTCTATGTTTTCACCATAATGATGAGTACAAGGTTGTTCGTCTTGACCTCAAAATATATGGCCTCCGTACCTAACATCATCTAACTGATCTAGTAGAGATATTATCACTTTTTGTATGATGTTTCATTGAAATTAGGATGCCCAGTGATCTCTCCATGGAGGCCACATATAATATGAGTGGTCTCCCATCCACTAGAGGCATCAAAAACTATGTGTGCAGCTAGCACCTTCTGAAAAAATTGATGTTCTTTTCATAATCATCATCCCATTAATAGGTGATTCCCTTATTCATCTTCCCAATGAAGAGGTATAAGAACCCTTATCTTTATGACACATTAATACATGTTTTATTAAACATAATAAAACCCAGATGATTGAGATTCATATTTTCTTTTTGAACATAGGTACATTACATACCAACTTAAAACATGTATATAAAAATATAAATTGAGGACTTATCTAACAAGGCCAAAATATTCCATCATACATAACACTACATAGGATAACCTTAGGACATATATAAGAACAAGGTGATCTATAAATACCATTAAGGTAACATACAAGAAATAACTCAAATAAGACAATAAATTTTTACTAATATGAATATTAATCGAGCATAAAAAATCGGAATAATAATGCATGATATAGTATGATAATCATAACATGGGAAATGTAGAAACAACTTAAAACTATGCATCATAAACATAAGTCAAGGCTAAACTCCCCAATAAATAATTGTGGAAAAGTACCATAAAAAATTAGGTAAACCCCCTATAGCAATGTAAGGTATCATGATACTACCAATCACCCGTGGAATTGGAGTTCTATCAGGGGTAACCCATCATAATCATTTCATTATCATGCTTATGTGTTACACATAGATCATATAACATTGATTAATTCAACATCATAACTTATCCCAAAATCATAACATGTGGAATAAATACATTTAAGTATCTAATAAAAAAGTATATGTTCATAAAAGTGAAAACCCTTGATAAAAAAATGTATACGGTGTTCACTACATAATTATTTCCGCATGGAAAATCAGGGTGCAATTTCGACAACATTATGACGTCATAATGAAATTCATAAAATGGGTTGATGTAAGAGAAAAGGGGTAGCTCATAAATTCGATATGAAATTTATAGTAATAGGTAAATGTAAATTCATTCCATAATATATTTAATTGGAAATATAAGGTTTAACAAAATATTGAAAAATTAAGAAAGAGGAGAAAGGAATCAACCCTTATAGAATTTTAGCATGGTAAAAACTATGCAAAAGGATCATAAGAGGGATAAAGGAGAGTAAAAGGGGCTCTCGTAATTTATAAATAGAATGTAAATTATTGTGGATATGTAATAAACTATCTCAACATAAAAAAATAGAAATTAAAAGACCAAACATTAAAAGGAGTGATTGATAAAAGAGTTGAGTGGATGATGACATTCCCTAATTTGAGTGTGTGACTCCAATGGATTGGGGGGGGGGATTATTGAAATCATGTACGATCCTTGGGAGGAATATAGGGAGTAATGGAAAGAGTGTGGTTGTGCTCTAAGGAGTTATAGGGAAGAGAAATGAATTCTTGGGTGGGTTTATATTTGAAAAAGGGGGTTTCTTTATTATTTAGGTTTTTGAAAATACAAAATAAAATAATCATAACTAAAAAATATAATAGTTTTTTCCCTTGGTTTCTTCCAAAGGGGAGTGGGTTAAATTATTTTTTAAAGGAATGGTCCAATGATAATAAAATAATTCCCTTGATTGTGTGGAGAGGATTGACATTCTCAAAGATATGGTTTTAAAATCATAATATATATTCTAAGCCTTGAAGGATTCATTATGGATTTATAAAATAAATAAAATATAAATAAAATTAGATTTTTTAAATTGAAAACAGATATTGGGATGAGTACTCCTTTCATTGTATTGATTACATCATTATTTGTCCATTATGATGTCACTAATAACTATGTATTTTTATATGGTATTTAATTTTTAACAGAAAATTTGACTATCTTAGAAAATTATGAAAAAATAACCGATAGATAATTTTCATATCCTAACTCCCAAAATAATATTAATTTTATCTAATTTATTTTCCAAATATTTCAATGTTATCATTAAAAATAAAAACTAACTTTTATTAAAAATTATGGGGTGTTTACAATAAGAATTTTTAAACCCTTATAAAAATTAAATTTGTCTTTGTAAAAATAATATGATCATTTATATTTAATAAAAACTAGTTTAAAAAAATATTTTAAAAAATTATTTATTTCAAAAATACATTAACTCATAAATTCATTAATTGAATTTGAATTTAACACACAATACAATTTGTGATTTATTGAATCAGAAATAAAAATCATATATAAATTAACAGTAATAGGATAAGAATATATTCAATATTATATATAAAATAATTTAAATATTCCTACTGATAGGGTCTTTAAACATATCCCTTCAATACACCAGCATACTCCTTATGAGTAATGTGTGTGATGATGGGTCTTTCATGGCCCCGTTTAGTGAACATCATATGAGTTGTGATCTCAATGAGCTTGATTTGTTGGATCAAATTCCCAAATGAGATTGGATTCAAATAGTTTTTCTCATGCTTAATTTTTTTGGATCTATGATTGGGATTGGTCTTTGGAAGATTCCATAAATACTATCTCCTAATATGCTTTGATAAACGAGATTCATATGGTACAATCAAACTGGTTGATTCCACCACTTGATATTTCTGGGAAAAATTGATTTCTTGAAACCCTATACTAGTTCTGTGATCACTATTCAATAGCTGTATTATTAAGGATAAATATACTTAAGGTTAATTTTAATCCAATTTTATATAAAAATATATAAACAACTCAATTCGATTTCTATTACTCTAATACATTTAATTAAATCAAAAAATCAAATTTTATTCATAGTATTTCAGTTTATTAAAATATTCCCCCTTTAGAGATTTCTCCTGAGAAATTTTATTTTTCCACATTAAAACATATGAGGGTAACTATACTTCATCACCTCCTATGGTTCCCACACTACTTCTTCAATCTTTTGATTTCACCACAAGAATTTTATGAGGGGAATTGTCTTATTTTGAATAACATATTATCTATAATCTAAGATCTTTACAGTTTCATCACCATAGGAATGGAAATTCTACAATGGAACCACATCAGGAATTAGTACATGTGATGGGTTTTGTATTTACTTTCTCATGATGGGTAAATGGAATACATCATGTACTTGAGATATGTTTGGTTGGAGTATTGGTCAATAAGCCACAACTCCAATGCGATGAAGGATCTCCAAATGGCTGATGTGACTTTGAATAAGATTTCCCTTCTTCCCAAATCACATCACTCTCTTCCATATATATATATATAGAGTAATACCATGTATCCAACATTAAAATCTTTGCCAGATTGATGATTTTCAGCATTTCTCTTTTTTTTCGGCTCTGCACCGCCTTGATGTGTTACTGAATGGTCTTAACATTATCACCCATTTCGTTAACCATTTCAAGACCTAGAAGATTTCATTCCATAACTTCATCCCAAAATTTCATTGATCTACACATCTTCACATAAAGGTCTTCATTTGGATACATTACGATGCTCGAGTGGAAACTATTTTTGTAAGAGAACTCGGCTAGAGAGAGATGTTGGTCCCATCCTTAAATGAAGTCAATTGAAAATTCTATCAACATGTAATCAGGTGTTTAGATAGTATACACACAATGGACATCATATTGAGGGTGATAAGCCTTACTGAAGTTCAACGTAGTTTTCACAGCATGCTGGTGATTTTTTCAAAACATATTGCTGATTCTTGGATCTTGAATGGACACAGTTGAAAATGGTACATTGGGCATACATAAAAATTATATAATGTATATCCATGTGAGTTGATCCATTGTGAAATACTCTCAAATCACAATTAAGTGTGTAGTATTTTTAAGATGATCCACCATTACCCAAATATCATTATTCGGTCTTGATTTCTTAAAAATATTAGTGATAATGTCTATAGTGATGTTTTCCAATTTACATGTTAGTATGGGTAATGGTTGTATCACACCCTTTTATTTTTTCCTTTATAATATCAATTAATGACATTAATGACTTTTTTTATATATTTTATGATATTATTCTTCATATTGTCTCATCAATATTTCTCGTGGAGATATCGATACATATTTTTTCTTCCTATGTGGATGGAGAAAGTCAAACTATGTACATATTCCAATAGATCCTTCTTTAACTCATGATTTGATGGAACACATTTCCTTAATCCAAATATCAAAATTCCTTATTCATTAACATTAATCATAGAGGATTTCCACTTTCTTATAGTTTCAAGTTTCTTCTGAATTCCAACATCAACATTTTGACCATCCTTTAACCATTAAATAAGAGACTATTGAGAAATAAATTGCAAAGATATTGATGATGTTCCTTAAATTATGATTCCTATGCCCATATTCTTTAAATATAAGAAGATCATATCCTTATCAATTTTCATTGATGATATAATTGTGAGATTATTTCTACCAAGACAATTTTAAACTTTGTTGTATTTCATAGGATGATAGTTGACTTACCAGTTGTAATTATTTATGATCTCTAACCACAGATTTTTTTTGCATATTAAGGTCTTTCTGTGTTAATATATATTTAATACTTTTTGTGATCAGTATATATTTCAATCTACTCCCCATAGAGTAAATGGAACCAAATAATCATATTGAAGACCACCGTTACCAACTTCATATCATGTGTGGGATGGTTTTTCTCATTAATTATCATATTCCTTGATGCATAGGATATGAATTGGCCATTTTTCATCAACACAAACCCTGATACTTTCTTTAAATCAATGCTGACAATTTCAAAAAGATCCCCACTTATGGGTAGTTTGAGTACAAAGTCAGTCATAAGACTCCTTTTCAACACCATGAATATTTCTTCACATTCATGATTCAATGTAAATTTCACTCCCTTACTAATTGTCATGATAAGGGGGCTTGAAAACAATGTTAAATTTCTCACAAATCAGTGATAATATATATTTAATCCAAGGAAACTATGGATATAATCCACATATGTTGGCACCCACCTTCCATTAATTTCTATTTCCATTGAAAGATCCATATATTTCCCTTTATTTATGTTGGAATTCCTAAAAAATGAGACTTCCTTCATCCAAAAATGAAACATTATGTATTTTTTAGAGATATTCCCTTCTTAAATGGTCTTTAGCCCAGTGTTTAGATGCACCTAAAGTCCCACCTAACTATTGGAATATATTAGAATATAATCTATAATGACAACCATGAATTTTTCAAGATAATATCTAGAGACTCTATTAATCTATTCCATGAATATTAGGGGATCATTATTGAGTCTGAATAGCATCACTATGAACTCATATTTCCCATACCTCATATGAAAATAATACGTGGAGATATCCACCTTCTTCACACTAACATTTTAATATCCCAACCGCATATGCACATTGGATAAGTATTGTTCTCCATGGATCATATTGAACAAGTTCTAAATTTATGGAAAAGGATAATTTTTCTTTATCATGATCTTGTTGAGCTAACAATAATCACTGAAAAGAAAAATTAATCCATACTTCTTCCTGATGAAGAGGATTAGTGAACCCCATGGGGAAGCACTTGGACATATGAATCCTTTATCAAGACTATCCTATAATTGTTTCTTTAGTTCCTCAAGTTCCACAAAAATCATCTTATATAGATTTTTGGATTTTTGAAATGTCCTAGGTATATGATCGATTGAAAATCCAACCTCTCAGTGAAGAGGAAGAAAATAAAATTCATCAAGAAACACATCAGTGTATTCCCTCACCATTTCCATGTATTTGGGGATGGTTCTTTACATAAACTCCATAATTTGTGTTATATATACATTCTCATAGGGAAATGATATCCATTATTGAGATGATGGTGATAAATAAGATTTATCCCACTCATTTCACTTGTCTAGAATTGAGGGTAGATTCTTTATATAGAGACTTATTCGTTTTGTTATGGAAATTTAGTTTGGCTCAATTAAAATAAATTCAATCCATACCTAGAATTGCATAAAATTCTACCATGGGATGTTTTAAAACCTTCGTTGGGAAGATCAACACAAAAACATTAATCGGGAGGAGATATATACTGGTAATACTATAATTTTCCCATTTTATATTTTCACTGACATATATACATCCTTGCTTTGTGGTGGTGTTTGAATAGTTCTATGAAACATTTGTGATATAAAGGAATGCGTATAACAATGGACGGTAACCATACCATTGAATTTTTAATTCTGGTAAAACATTATCCAATATAGACTTAAGGATGAGAACTTTTAAAATATTAAAAACATATAGGGGAATCTAATTCCCTTAAAGAGTTAAATTATAAAATACATTTATCTTCTTAACATATGAGTTTCTAAGCTTCAATCTATGCTATCCATGATCTTTTTCATAAAAAATATTCTTATGGTCATTTTTTATCAATTAATAATCATTCGTATTGAGAATATTAATTTTTCAAAGCATATACCCTAGGAGTGTCTAAATAGGTATGTAGTAAGGCCCATTTTCAGGTACGAGATTTGCCCAAGTCTGGCCCAGAACGTCATGTCAGATCTATTTCCACTAGGTACATCTGTGCCAGAACCACATGAACTTATAGTATCCTTACAAGGGTGTATTTTCATGATAAACCACTTTCTCTAAAAATACCAATTTTTTTTTGGTGTTTTAATATACAAAGTTTTTTCCCTAAGTAATCCTATAGAGTCCTCTAATCCTAATGCTTTCACTAGAGTTTTCTAATCCAAATCTAAAAAATAACTAAACATTTCATCTGATTCCAACTATAACAACCATTCTATTTATTAAATATCAATATATTTATATTACACTTAAAAAAACCCAGTGGATCAATATGTCTAGTGTCTTTGTGAAATTTGGGAGATTACATAACAATATAAAACATGAAAAGCAACATCTTTATTGAAATATTCTTCAACATGACCAAACTTTTCCTTCGTACATAACACTTCATGGGATGAAATAAAGACCTCCATAACAAAAGTGAGATATAATGCCTAGTATCAGAATAAAAAATGAATATCATGAAGAATAAAATTTATGTTAGGAAATACGAATATAAATGCAACATAAAAAAATCATTAATAATAAGGAATGATATAGCATAATAATTATAACATGTTAAATGTGGAAACAACATAAAACACTACATCAAAAACATATGTCAAGGATAAACCCACCAATACATCATAGTGGAAAAGGTCCAATAATTTAATTATGTAAAACCCCTATCCCAACATGACATATCAATACACAATGAACTAGAGTTCTAATAGGACACACCCTTTATAATCATTTAATTCCCATGCTTAAATGTGACAGATAGATCATATAACATAGATTCATTCAATATAAAAATAAATTCCACAATAAAATAATGTGGAATAAATAAATATAAGTCTACAATAAATAATTATATGATTATAAAGGTGAATACTATTTTTATAAAAATGGGTATGGTATTCACTACACAATTAGTATGGCATTGAATATCTTGGTGCAATTTTGACAGCATAACAACGTCATAGAGAAATTCATAAAATGGTTTAATGAGAGAGAAAGGAGTATCTCATCATTTATTAATGAAATGGATATTAATATGGACATTTAAATACATTCCAAAACAAAAGCAATTAGAAATAGAAGGCATAAGATAATAAAGAAACGTGATAAAAGTATAGAATGGGATCAACCCTTACAAAATATTGGTATGGTAACTTGTGTGATTAAAGGTTCATAAGAGGGATAAATGAGTGTGAAATGTGATATAATAATTTATAAATATAATTTAAAACAATCGGAAAATGTAATAACATATCCCTAAATAAGGAAATGGAAATTAAAAGACACATCATTAAAATGATTTATTGGTAAAAGAGGAGAGTTGTTGATGAGGTTACATTACATGAGAGTGCGAACCCAAAGGCTTGGGAGGGGATTATTGAAAGCTTGGGGGAACCCATGGATAAATATAATGAGTAAAGGGAAGATTTTGGTCATGCTTAAAGGATTATTAGTGAGGATAAATGGGAGATTTTTTGGTTTTATATAAGAAAAGATAGTGATTTATTAATTATTCAGTTTTTGGACTTTAGAAAATAAAATAATTATAACACCCGAGACATTTATGTTATATAAATCATCAAAGGAATCTTTTTCTACACACAACACTTTATTGTCTTGCTTTACACGAAATCGTGAGCTTCCTCGATAGCTTGCGTCGTATGCAATACCGAGTTTCACTAAACAACGATATACTATTAAAATATTATTAAAACTAGTCGTTATTAATAGTAATAATCACTTTTTGAAATTTTAGAAATTTTATTTTTCAAAATTGACTTCATTTTTGGATTTTTAATATCGAAATTAGCCTAGGGTGAAATTTTGGTATTTTTCTGAAAACATTCAATTTTTGATGAATAGTGGAACTACTAAGTGGTAGTTAAAAAAACTGAATTTTTCATAAAACATAATTTTACCACTTCTGGGAGTGGAATTTCGAAAATCCGAGAGGTATGGTTAATATCAAGTACTAAAATGTGGTTCAATGTGATGAAAATAATTTTTGGTGAATAGTAACTTTTTACTTTTTTTACCATGGTTCAAAGTAAATAGGGTAATTAAGGGTAAAAATGATATTATTATTACCCTAACACACGTCCTAAGTCTATTGGACAAGTTTAATTCGACCAAAAACAAACTTAGGAATAAAATATGACCATTTAGGCCCACTTGGATTAGATTAGGACATTTATTAATAATTTATTTAAAGAAGGGTTAAAATAGTTAAAATCAATGTTTAATAACTAAATCATTTTTAATATGGGGTTATGCATAAGATAAATTCGACTATAAATATTAATTAGAAAGATAAATAGATTTCCTACATAATTGAATTTTATTTATAATTTTTAGACATTATATAATTTAATTTATTTATGACACAACGATGATGCAGTAATTATCTTATTAATGAAATATTGACATAATTGATGTTATAAATACCCAAATAAATATAATATGAGACTTTTTATGAATTACACTAATTTTATAGTTTAATATTACATTTTAGTATTGATTTAAATAACTATTTTTGAACGTATAATTCTGTTATGATTTTCACAAAAATCAATTACTAAATAGTGTCAAAATTGACATAAAATAGTTTTTAAAACAAATATTATATTATTAATTGTTATTTTATTCCTAAAAATATAAGGATTGGAAAAAGGACTTATATAAGGTTATATATATTAATAATAAACAAATTGGGGTTCGTTTGGCTTGATATAGTAAGTTTATAAACCTTATAGTATAAGAACACAAGAAGACACGGTAAAAGTAAAATTATTTAACTTAATGTTAAATCTACATGATAAGGTTAAAATAGGAACCTAAACTTGTCTAAATTCTATTGGATGAGAGGATTTAGATCCATCCCCACCTTATCCTCGAAATAAATCAATTTGGAGCTATTTAAAACCGAACTTGACTTTATAATAAAATAATACCTTTAGTTATTACAAAGGTGCCCCTCTCCTCCCTTATAAAAGGGCACCTCCTCCCTCTCTTACTCACACCACTTTGAGCCTTCATGCTCGGTCATCCCCTTCCACTTTCTACTCTCCACTTCCCTAGAGACATCCTGGAGGTCCTGGTCTTCTTCAAAGACCAATTTTAGTGCCCTAAAATAAGGTCTCAAAGAAGCACTTCAAAGAAGAGGTAATGTCCGTTACCGATTCTTTCATCTTTATTTCTTCTTCCACTTCTTCTTCTTTAGTTGTTTCATTATGAATTAATAAAATAAGTATAAATAATATACTGATATGTTATTATAAGTATTAAACAACCCTATTTCACCATCTATCCATCCTACAGAAAAAGAAATCACCGTGCGTGTGTACGTACGGAATACCGTCTCCACGCCGTGGTGTAATCTATTTTCCACCACCACCTTACTTGGATGGGTATAATGGTGTAAATAATGACTATATATGACTATTATAAATTGATACGGATTCTGAAATAGTATACATACACTCCAATACAATTCCACGATCATAGGAACGATATCATCACTCGTGCGTACGTACGGAATACCGTCTACATGATGTGATGCGACTCGTTCTACATGATCTTCATTTCATAATGATTATATAAATGAATTGAATGAATTAATATGATATATATTACACTGATAACATTCTGTAAATGAGGTATCTATAACCTAAAGAAAAGAATAAGAATTTATTCGACAAAACACGCATAAGAACAAAAAGTTATAAACACCCGAATAACAAGTAGCAATGAAATATTACTACTAAGAAGCTAAGAATATGACCAAATATGATATCATAAAAATAATTATGATTCTGGAATAAGTCAATAACATTATTTAAATCATTATACAGGAGTTTCGGACACGTACAAAGAATACTGGACCTAAGGTAAGGTAAAATATCACAATCTCATTTTTATCTGAGATTGTTTATACTTTGGTATTTACTGGGGTGTATTTTATCATCCACATACATTTTTCCTCAATATGTAATATTTATATCCTTATACAATAGTTTATATCCAATTTTACCCTTCGATGAGTTTTAGTAAGAGATATGAAAGGAATCTTTTGTCGTTTTTCGTACGAGGTACTTTTTGACTTTTCTGACAAAAGTACGAGAAGAATGTTTTTTTTAACTTATACGGCATGAATGGATTTTTAAAACAATATTTCCAAGAATATTCTTTTAAACGTTTTCAAGTTTATTTTTAATCAACTTCTTTTAGTTTCAAATTGTATGACATGTTAAGAAAGGAAAAATGTTTTTGAAGTAGAAAGGTTATTTTCCTCAAGAATGGAGTTCAAGTGTTTTATCAAAATTATTTTCCATCTAAGATAATACAGGGTTCTATTTCTATCCCTATTATTACATGGATTTTATTATGTTGTGATGGAAATATTTTTTATGAATTACTTTATCTTATATGAATTGTTTTATGATGTCATGTTGTTTAAGAATCCCATTTTTACTACATGGATTATGCAATGATGTATGATTTATGATTTTGTGGCACACATAAGAATGGTATCATTATGATATGGGTGGGACCTATATCTCCCTCCAATGCATTGGGTAAAGATTTTATATCTCATGAGATAGACATGGCTGGAACGGTAGGTTATACAGGTTCAATGAAACAGGACTGAAACGAGGGTGACTCAGTTCAGAAATGGACTTTGTCCACTAAGATAGTCTTGGCAATGAGTCTTGACTAATAATAAATGACTCTCTATGATTATGTGTGTATGCCACAAAGTTTCATGTTTTAAGTTATGATTATTGGGATTACATTTCACTACTATGATTTATCCCATGTTATGAAATTATGATCTCTTTTGCAGGTTAAGATTTCCAAATGTTATTTGCTTATGTATATGATGTGATTGATATTTCTTTTGTTTACCTTTACTGAGCATTTGAGCTCAGCCTTTTGTATTTTTTATTTCCCTAGGTCAGTAAGAAGGTTATTAAGAAGAATATGCCAAAAGGGACTCTAGATATGATGAAATAAATGGGAGGCAAAGTAGATGCTTTATGAACTAGTTGTTTATGCTTTCCAGTTTCTAAAGACACTATACCTATACAGTCCTTTCGTGGTTTTTTTATATGTTGTAATAAGTCTACTTCAATTTTGAAGTATTAACAATGTGTGTAAGGTATGGGTCGTTATAGTTGGTATTATAGGAAAGGTATAGTCAACCTTTGGAAACTAGGATGTGAAAGCCTTAGTAAGAACCCTAAGGATAGTTCTAAGCATAGAACACAATCTTAGTGTTTCAGAAATGGCCATGAATAACCTAGGATAAGACCTTAAGTGTGAAATTTTATTCATGATTGTGTGGTTTTCCTATTATAATTAGTGTTACTCACACTATTCTTCTTGGTTTTAGTCAATGGCTGGAACCCGAAGGAACCGTGTTAATGTGGAATGCGACGGTCAAGGAAATGATTGTCCCCCTGAGCAACCAAACGTTATGGGATCTGGAATACAAAATCTTGTAGCCATGCTCACACAACTTTCTCAAGCTATGAATCATGCAGGAATTCCAAACGAGCAAATGAAGGAGAAACATTCTGTTGAATCCTTCATGAGACAGCGTCCACCTTCATTCAGCGGGTCTACTGATCCATTAGTTGCTGAATAATGGATTAGTACTACTGAAAAGATATTTTCAGTTCTTCAATGTACTGAGCATGATAAAGTCATCTTAGCAGTGTATCGTTTGGAAGGTGATGCTGATCAATGGTGGAATATTATTATGAATATGAGGCAAAGGGATGAAATTGAGTCCATGGAATGGGACGAGTTCAAGAACTTATTTTTCAATAAGTACTTCCCTCGTATTCTCTGAAGAAAGATAGAGAAAGAGTTTCTTGAACTGAAGCAAAAGGATGATGAATCTGTTGGTACCTATGAAGAAAATTTTACAAGACTTGCAAGGTACGCTTCTGGTATTATTATCCAACCTGAGAGTAAGATCGATCGATTCTTTAGTGTCTTATAACCAAGTCTTCGAAGGGCCTTGGCCATAAGGGACTTCAATAGCTACGAGGAAATCGTTCGATGTGCTCTCAAAGTTGAGATGGAGATTGGAGTAACCCATCAGTCATATGGGTTTGAAAAGAAGAGGAAAATGGAATTCAAAGGAAAATCTAAAGAGAACACTAAAAAGAAGATGAGTTTTCCCTTATGCTCAATGTGTGGAAAGAAACATGGAGGGAGTTGTCTTAAAGGGACAAGTAAATGTTTCAAATGTGGAAAGGAAGGTCACCGGTCATTTGAATGCCGCGATGATGGGAAGAGGATGTCTAATTATGTAAACAAAGGAAGGGATACACAGAATGAAACTACTACACTTCAATGTTTCAAGTGTAAGGAGATGGGACATTATGCCAATAAATTCCCTAATCCAAGGGTTGATGATGATGGAAGATGTCAACAAACTCTTAAGGCTAAAGACAAAGGAAAGTCACATGCAATTTCTATCAGCGATTTGGAGTACGATAACGATGTGGTGAAAGGTACACTTACCATCCACTCTAAAGTAGAAAATGTTTTATTTGATTCTGGATCCACCCACTCTTTTATCTCTGAAGAATTTTACAAGGGTATCACTGTATTACCTCAACAATTAGATGTTGAGTTAGCTGTGACAACACCTAATGGCACAACAGTCGCATCAAAAGTTTATAATTCTTCTCCGATTGAAGGTTGTGGGAAAGTGCTTCCTGAAAATATTGTGATCCTTCCTATAGTGGAATTTGATGTGATTCTTGGCATGGATTGGATTTCTCTACATAGAGCTCATATAAATTTCCAAAGAGGGGAAGTCACATTTCATATTCCAGATCAATCTATGATTTTCTATCGATGCAAGGATGAACATAAACTTCCAGTGGAAATTTCTTCCATTTAATGGGTATTGATTCCACTAAATAAAGGTTATTTATCTCAAATGGTTGGTGAGAAAATCACAATTAAGAATATGCCCATTGTACGGGAGTTTGATGATGTCTTTCCGGAAGAATTACTAGGTCTTCCACTGAATCGTGAAGTTGAGTTTTCAATAGAACTCGTACCAGGTGATTTGCCTATTTCAAATACACCTTATAGAATGGCCCCAATTGAGTTGCAGGAATTGAAGAAGCAACTCCAAGAGAATCTTGATAAGGGGTTCATATGCCCTAGTGTGTCACCTTGGGGAGCACCTGTTCTGTTTGTTAAGAAGAAATATGGATCAATGAGACTCTGCATTGATTATCGAGAACTTAAGAAGATCACTATGAAGAACAAATATCCTCTCCCGCGCATTTATGACCTATTTGACCAACTACACGGAGCTCAATACTTTTCCAAGATTGATCTTCGTTCAGGGTATCATCAATTAAGGGTCAAAATGGAGGATATACCAAAGATGGCTTTCCGTACAAGGTATGGACACTATGAATTTAGAGTGATGCCATTTTTTCTTACTAATGCCCCTGCTATCTTCATGGATCTGATGAATAGAGTCTTTAGAGACTATCATGATCAGTTTGTGGTAGTCTTTATAGACGATATTCTTGTATATTCAAAGAGCAAGGAAGAACATGAAGATCACTTGATAATTATATTGAAGACCCTTAGAAAGGAGAAGCTTTATCCCAAATTTACCAAGTTTGAATTTTGGCTTCAAAAAGTTGCATTTTTTGGTCACATAATCTCAAAAGAGGGGATATCTGTGGATCCAGCAAAAATAGAGGTTATCGAAAGATGGTCGAGACCAACAACAGTGACTGAGATCCGAAGTTTTCTTGGTTTGTCTGGATATTATCGACATTTTGTGAAAGATTTTTCACGATTATCTAATCCACCCACCAAGTTGACTCGGAAAGGAGTTATGTTTGTTTGGACGGAATAATGTGAAGAGAATTTCAAGTAGTTGAAAAGAAGGTTATCCAGTGCACCTGTGCTCACACTGCCTTGTAGGGGAGAAAGGTTTGAGATCTACAGTGATGCATACAATAAGGGATTGGGGTGTTTTATTATGCAAAATGATATGGTGATAGCTTATGCCTCACGACAGTTGAAAATACATGAGAAAAATTACCCAAATCATGATTTGGAGTTAGCTACGGTAATCTTTGCATGAAAGATTTGGAGGCATTATCTTTATGGAGAAAGGTGTGACATTTATACTGATCATAAAAGTTTAAAGTATATTTTCACATAAAAGGAGCTGAATATGTGCCAAAGAAGATGGTTGGAGCTGATTAAGGATTACGACTTCTCAATCCATTACCAACCTGGGAATCCAAAAAAGGTGGCAGATGCATTAAGTCGACAAGACCATGCCAGTTTATCCATGATGGGGATCACAAAAGATCCAATATTTATGGATTTACAAAGGATGGATCTTGAAATTATAATGGAAGGGGAAAAATCTTATCTTTCTCAAATGAAAGTTCAAACATCTATACATGTGAAGATTAAAGAGGCACAAAAAGAAGATGTCGAGTTACAAAAGAAGTTGATAAATGTTCTTGAATTCAACCTTGATTGTGATGGGGTAATAAAGTTCAGGAATCGGGTTTGTGTTCCTCCCATCCCCGAATTAAAGAAGGAGCTGCTGGATGAGGCTCATAGTTCTTCATTCTCTATTAATCTTGGAAGCACAAAGATGTATAGGGACCTGAAAGAGTACTTCTGGTGGGATCGTATGAAAAGAGATGTTGCTGAATATGTCTCTCGATGCTTGGTTTGTCAGCAAGTTAAAGCTGAGAGACAGAAGTCTAAGGGGATGTTACAACCATTACCCATACCCGAATGGAAATGAGAAAACATCACTATGGACTTTGTCACAGGACTTCCTAAAACATCCAAAGGCAATAATGCTATCTGGGTCATAGTTGATCGTCTTACCATGTCTGCACACTTCATTGCTATTAGAGAGGATTTATCTCTGGATCAGCTTGCAAGGATATATGTAAAGGAAGTGGTAAGATTTCATGGAGTACCACTTTCTATTATATCTGATCAGGATCCGAGATTTACCTCGAAGTTTTGCCGAAGTCTTCAGCATACACTAGATACAGAGTTGAGTTTCAGCACTACGTATCATCCTCAGACATACAGTCAGTCTGAGAGAACAATTAAAACTCTAGAAGATATGTTGAGAGCTTGCTCTATGGATTTCAAAGGTGGTTGGGATCAACACCTACATTTGGTGGAATTTTATTATAATAATATCTTTCACTCCAGTATTCAGATGGCTCCTTATGAAGCTCTCTATGGAAAGAAATGCAGGACTCCAACTTGTTGGGATGAAGTTGGGGAAAGAAAACTATTAGGACCTGATCTCGTTGATGAAATGGCAGAAAAGGTCAGATCTATTCAAAAACACATAAGAGCAGCTCAGAGTCGACAGAAAAGTTATTCCAACAACCGCAGAAAAGACCTAGAGTTTGAAGTGGGTGATAATGTGTTCTTACAAATATCTCCCTGGAAGAGGGTCATGAGATTTGGAAAGAAGGGGAAGTTGAGCCCTAGATATATCGGTCCTCTCAAAATACTGGATCGAGTTGGGAGGGTAGCTTACCGATTGGTGCTTCCACTGAATCTCTCTCAAGTTCACGATGTGTTCCATGTATCTCTCCTTAGAAAGTACATACCTGATCCTTCACATGTACTCAGCTCAGAAGTTGTACCGCTGGAGTAAGATCTTTCTTATGAAGAACAACCGATAGAGATTCTAGATCGTAGTGAAAAAATTCCTATGAAACAAGACCACTCGATTGGTGAATGTTTTATAGAGGAACCACCAATTAGAAGAAGCTACATGGGAGCTTTAGGATGTGATGAGGGAGAGGTATCCTCATCTGTTTGTTACAAAGTGATGAATTTTGGGGGAGAAATTCATTTTAAGGGGGGTAGAATGTAACACCCAAGACTTTTATGTTATACAAATCATCAAAGGAATCTTTTTCTACACACAACACTTGCTTGTCTTGCTTTACACGAAATTGCGAGCTTCCTCGATAGCTTGCGTCGTACGCAATACTGAGTTTCACTAAACAACGATATACTATTAAAATATTATTAAAACTAGCCGTTATGAATAGTAATAACCACTTTTTGAAATTTTATAAATTTTATTTTTCAAAATGGACTTCATTTTTGGATTTGTAATATCGAAATTAGCCTAGGGTAAAATTTTGGTATTTTTCTGAAAACATTCAATTTTTTATGAATAGTGAAAATACTAAGTGGTAGTTAAAAAAACTGAATTTTTCATAAAACTTATTTTTACCGCTTCTGTGAGTGGAATTTCGAAAATCCGAGAGACACAGTTAATATCAAGGACTAAAATGTGGTTCAATGAGATGAAAATAATTTTTGGTGAATAGTAACTGTTTACTTTTTTTTACCATGGTTAAAAGTAAATAGGGTAATTAAGGGTAAAAATGATATTATTATTTCCCTAACACATGTCCTAATTCTATTGGACAAGTTTAATTCAACCAAAAACAATCTTATGAATAAAATATGACCATTTAGGCCCACTTGGATTAGATTAGGACATTTATTATTAATTTATTTAAAGAATGGTTAAAATAGTTAAAATCAAAGTTTAATAACTAAATCATTTTTAATATGGGGTTATACATAAGATAAATTCGACTATAAATATTCATTAGAAATCTAAATATATTTACTACATAATGGTATTTTATTTTTAATTTTTAGACATTAAATATTTTAATTTATTTATGACACAACGATGATGCAATAAGTATCTTATTAATGAAATATTGACATAATTGATGTTATAAATACCCAAATAAATATATTTTGAGACTTTTTATGAATTACACTAATTTTATAGGTTAATATGACATTTTATTATTGATTTAATTAACTTTTTTGGGACTTATAATTCTGTTATTATTTTAAAAAAAAATCAATTACTAAATAGTGTCAAAATTGACATAAAATAGTTTTTAAAACAAATATTATATTATTAATTGTTATTTTATTCCTAAAAATCTAATTATTGGCCAAATTGCTTAGATAAGGTCATATATATTAATAATAAACAACTTGAGGTTCTTTTTGTTTGATATAGTAAGTTTATTAACCTTATAGTATAAGAACACAAGAAGACACGGTAAAAGTAAAATTATTTAACTTAATGTTAAATCTACATGATAAGGTTAAAATAGGAACCTAAACTTGTCTAAATTCTATTGGATGAGAATATTTCGACCCAGACCCACCTTATACTTTAAATAAATTAATTTGGAGCTATTTAAAAACGAACATGACTTTATAATAAAATAATATTTTTAGTTATTCCAAAGGTACCCCTCTCCTCCCTTATAAAAGGGCACCTCCTCCCTCTCTACCTCACACCACATTGAGCCTTCAAGCTCGGACAAACCCTGAAACTTTCTCCTCTCCACTTCCCTAGAGACATCCTAGAGGTCTTTATCTTATTCAAAGACCAATTTTAGTTCCCTACAAGAAGGTCTCAAAGAAGCACTTCAAAGAAGAGGTAATGTTCGTTACCGATTCTTTCATCTTTATTTCTTCTTCCACTTCTTCTTCTTTAGTTGTTTCATTATGAAGTAATAACATCAGTATCAATCATATACCGATATGTTATTATAAGTATTAAACAACCCTATTTCACCATCTATCCATCCTACGGGAAAAGAAATCACAGCGCGTGTGTACGTACGGAATACCGTCTCCACGCCGTGGTGTAATCTATTTTCCACCACCACCTTACTTGGATGGGTATAATGGTGTAAATAATGACTATATATGACTATAATAAAGTGACACTGATTATGTTATGTTATACATACACTCCAATACAATTCCACGATCATAGGAACGATATCATCACTCGTGCGTACGTACAGAATACCGTCTCCACGATGTGATGTGACTAGTTCTACATGATCATCATTTCATAATGATTATATAAATGAATTGAATGAATGAATATGATATATATTACACTAATAACATTCTGGAAATGAGGTATCTATAAACTATAGGAATGAATAAGAATTTATTCGACAAAACACGCATAAGAACAAAAAGTTATAAACACCCGTATAACAAGTAGCAATGAAATATTATTACTAAGAAGCTACGAATATGACCAAATATGATATCATAAATATATGAATGATTCTGTAATAAGTAAATAACATTATTTAAATCATTATACAGGAGGTTCAGACAAGTACAAAGCATATCGGACCTAAGGTAAGGGAAAATATCACAATCTCATTTTTATCGGAGATTGTTTATACTTTGGTATTTACTAGGGTGTATTTTATCATCCACATCCATATTTCCTCAATATGTAATATTTATATACTTATACAATAGTTTATATTCAATTTTACCCTTCGGTGAGTTTTAGTAAAAGATATGAAAGGAATCTTTTGTCGTTTTTCGTACGAGGTACTTTTTGACTTTTCCGAAAAAAGTACGAGAAGAATGTTTTTTTAACTTATACGGCATGAATGGATTTTTAAAACAATATTTCCAAGAATCTTTCTTTAAAATTTTTCAAGTTTATTTTCAATCAACTTCTTTTAGTTTAAAATTGTATGACATGTTAAGAAAGGAAAAATGTTTTTGAAGTAGAAAGGATATTTTCCTCAAGAATGGAGTTCAAGTGTTTTATCAAAATTATTTTCCATCTAAGATAATATATGGTTCTATTTCTATACCTATTATTACATGGATTTGATTATGTTGTGATGGAAATATTTTTTATGAATTCTTTTATCTTATATGAATTGTTTTATGATGTCATGTTGTTTAAGAATCCCATTTTTATTACATGGGTTATGCAATGATGTATGATTTATGATTTTGTGGCACACATAAGAATGGTATTATTATGAGATGGGTGAGACCTATATATCCCTCCAATACATTTGGTAAAGATTTTATATCTCATGAGATAGACATGGCTGGAACGGTAGGTTATACCGGTTCAGTGAAACAGGACTGAAACGAGGGTGACTCAGTTCAGAAATGGACTTTGTCCACTAAGACAGTCTTGGAAATGAGTCTTGACTAATAAGAAATGACTCTCTATGATTATATGTCTATTCCACAACGTTTAATGTTTTAAGTTATGATTATTGGGATTTCATTTCACTACTATGATTTATCCCATGTTATGAAATTATGATCTCTTTTACAGGTTAAGATTTCCAAAAGTTATGTGCTTATGTATATGATGTGATTGATATATCTTTTGTTTACCCTTACTGAGCATTTGAGCTCACCCTTTTGTATGTTTTATTTCCCCAGGTCAGGAAGAAGGTTATTAAGTAGAATATGCCAAAAAGGGACTCTAGATATGATGAAATAAATGGGAGGAAAAGTAGATGCTTTATGAACCAGTTGTTTATGCTTTTCAGTTTCTAAAGACACTATACCTATACAGTCCTTTCGTGGTTTTGTTATATGTCGTAATAAGTCTGCTTCAATTTTGAAGTATTAAAAATGTGTGTAAAGTATGGGTCATTATAATAATCAAAACCACAAACCATACCATGGTTTAGGCCAATGGTTTCTACCAATGGGGAGCATTTTAAATTATTTAATAAGGATATGGGCCAATAATAATAATATAATTCTTTTTCTTATGAGGAGTTGAGTCACACTATCAAAGAAATGATTTTAAGATCATAAAATATTTTGTATTTCATGGATGATAAATTTAGGATTCTTAATATATAAATAAAATAAACATAAGAAAATAATTTGAATGGGAGAAAATTATTTATCCAGGCATTCCTTTTATAGTATTTATTAAATCACTATTGGGACATTATGATTTCATAAAACAAAAAGTATATTTATATAGTAATTAATTTTCACTGAAAATTATAAGTCTCTAAAAAAATTGTGAAAAAACTAATGTTATATAATTTTTATATCCTAATTTCAAATATAATATTATTTTTACCTAAATAATTTGCTAAATATCTTAAATTTTAATTTAAAAATAAAAAACTAAAATTTATTGAAAATGATGGGTTTCCAACAATAATATTTTTTCAAACCCTTATAAAAATTATATTTGACTTCATGAAAATTTTATGATAATTTATATTAAAAAATATTTTTACAATAAAATTTTAAAAAACATATTTATTTAAAAATCCTTTTATTCATAAATTCATCAATTGAATTTGAATAATAACCAAAAATACCATATTTACATTATTTAATAAAAAATTAAAATCATTTATAAAGTAGTAATAATAGGATGAAAATATATTCATTATTATCTAAAAAATTATATACATATTCATATTTATTGGTTATTTATACATATCCACTTAATACACCAGCATAATCCCTAAGGGTAATGTGTGCGATGGTAGGGATTTCATCAGGCCATTCAATGAACAAGGTTTGGGTAGCAATCTCAATGAGCATGAACTTCACCCGTAAATGGTTTATATGATGATTAAGTTGTCAGATCTCAGCATGGGATTGGTCTAGGGAAAATCATAGAAATTGAATCACCCTTGGAAGCTCTAATAAATGGTGTTATTATGGTATGATCCTGTTGGTTGAGGCCATCACATTCTTTTTCATTGCCAAATAGATTTTTTTAATAAAATATTCTTGTCATGTGATCACTATTCAATGACTATATTATAAAAAATAAATATACATAGTAGTTATTTATATATAGTTGGATATAGTAAAACAATATAAGTACATGTGTTTTCTATAACCCAAAAACATTTAATTAAATATTAATGAGGAATATTATTCAAAGAAGTTTGAGTCATTATAAGGGGAGAGTTTTTCCATCCACGTTGGTTATGAATCTATGAATGTAGGTGAGGTTACCTCAGAGTCCTATCAGTGTGTTGAGATTTATGGGGGTGTCATTGATAAAATATAACTAGTCTTCTTTATATCAACCTCAATGCTATAGTGTCATTCCACAAAGCCGAGGAAAATTCTTGATGTTTCCCTAAAAGAACATTTCTATTGATTCTTTTTTAAATTGGGTTGTAAATGTTAGTCAAATATTTTCTATATATCCTTGAATGATCACATCAATATAGAGATTTTACAACAAATTTTTCAACATAACACTCAAATATCTTTCCAAGTAAGGGATTAATGATGTGATGTATGGAACATTAATTTGTAGATCCAATGTTATTTAATCCTAAGGTGGTGACCTGATTGAAAAAGAACTATAATGGTTCTATGAAGGTAGTATATTCTTCAAATTTGGGGGCCATTTTGATCTAATTGTACCCTGAGTACCCTTCCGTGAAGGAAATGGTTTGGAAGCTATCGGTGGCAACAGTAAAGTGTTTAGTGATCAGTAAAGGGATATCGTCTTCTACATAATGCTTATTAAGATTTCTAAATTCAATGTATACCCTATTATACCATTTATATTTGTTTATTAGGATGATATTCGTATTCCATATTGGTTATTTCACTTCTCAGATAATGTATGATTTGATCATCTTGTCAATTTTCTCCACTATATTGGTGACATGAGAGGGGTGTATCTTTCTATCTACCTATTTGAATGATCGATGTTTATATGGGATTATTAGATGGCGTGAAGCCACATCTGTATTTAGTCTATAACTTTAGTATACCTCAAAGAGAACACATATTGATGTCTCTTTAGGAAGGAAATGAACATCTCTTTCTTTTCTATGGGAATAGTAGGACTAGTCAGAGTAATCCATGGGTCTTATTTTGTTCCTTGATTTATTTTTCTGAGATCATATTTGGTGGTTGAGACACATACTTCAAATGATGTAGGTTCATTCTTAATATCAACTTCATCTTCCTAAAATTCTGATTCCATGGATGAATTTTTATATTAATCTGGAAATTTGAGGGCTTCTCCATCACTATTATAGAGAGGGAGATTAATAGAAGACACATCATCATACATTTATATTTTAGTTGTCATAGGGAGATGCCAAAACTTCTTTTCATTAAACATATGATGGTGGAAAGTAGGGGCTTTGACCTATGAGATTAGATATGCAACCTTGACCAGATTTATTGTGAACACATTGTCACTGTTGAGCATACTCCAAGGATTCATAGGGACGGTCCCCAGGCCATTGGGAGATATAACTCATATATCATCATACACAATTGGTTTCATTCCTCAATTATTATAGAAATATTGTTCATTATATGGGGATAGGAAAGTCTGAATGTTGGAGTTTTCACCATGTAGTATGCTAACTTTTCCATCTATGGGATATTCAAGAAAATGATGGAATCTTTATGGTACCTCTAACTGTCTATAGAGAAAGATCCTCCTGAGCATGAAATTATCTGCAGTTTCTTATATAATAACCATCATCCCATTATCATATGTGAATTCCAAAAACTGGGCTTTAAGTTTGATCTTCCCAAGAGGTCGTTGTGGATGCCTATCATACCCTTGAATGGTAATATTTGTGGGAGATATGTCCCCTTTTCTATATCCCAAACATCGAGGAGTTAGAACTAGGATAAGACTGATCCTAGAACCATTATCAATTAGAACCCTTTAGTAATTGACATTATTAAGTCATCCTAAAACATATAGGTGATTGATATATCCTTGAAGGACCTCTTCCTGGCCCTAGTAAGTGAACAAGATAGAGACATTAAATTCATAGAAAACATTTTCCACTTGATATACCTCGACCATAGTGACTTCTTTCTTAAACTCTTGTGGTATCTAGAGGTATCCATCAAGTTCCACCCTAAGTTCTTTTGAAATTCATTATGCATCAAGGATTGAGATATTTTCTAGGATAATATACAATTGTTTACAAATGTTGTACATCTGTGGAAAATAGAATTGCTTCTTGATATATGTTTTCACCTAGGCATGTGGTTCTATATTCAAGGTATTCGAGGTGGACAAACCTAGGGCTTGTACAGAAGTTAAGGGTGCATCTTATACCAAGTGTGCATGTCATGCCAGGATTTTCAGTTGGTTGAGATATTTGGATTAATCCCCCAATAGCGTTACATGTAATACTATCGGATTCGGGCAACTTCTGAGGGACTCAGGGGAACCTCCTTTTCTATAATGGGTCTATTGAAGTGGTTTCCCTGTGTATTATGATGTATAAATATCCTCCATGGGGATATGATCAGAATATTGGGTCTGACCATGTCCTAACTATCCCATGTATCCTCAGCTTCAGTACATTTCCTCTAGTTCCCGAGTTATATGTTGTGAACTCGTATTCATTATTTTATTCATCAATAAATAAGGTGTCTACCAATTGTATCATTTTGAATGAACCAAATATAATCTCTACACCTAATGAGGATTCCATTTTGTGGGGCACTTCTTTGTCATAGATGTTTGATGTAATATATTTTTGAGAGTTATGGCTTGTGTTGAAGTAGAATATGATTCATTCTATTATGTTTCATCATAATTACAGTGGTCATTCCCTCCATTGGGATATAATTTCAATGTTTTATTCTTAGGTGGTAGAGCTATTTTAAGTCTATGTGGATATTTTCTCTAGGTGTCGAGAGTTAAATCAACTATTTTTTATTCATCTAGTTGTTGATTTTTTCGTGAACACCTAACCAAAACATTCTTCCACCAATCCTCTTCTTCTGAATGGATAACAGTTATGAACACCACCTACTATGGAGAGTTTTATAACACCACCTGTTTGTTAATGACAAGTCCTTGAAATAAATCATTGTTTATGAAGAAGTGTTGGGTATTATGACCCATCCATCTATGATAACATTAGTAGTTGGGGCACTCAATGAGGTTACCATCATCATGATTCCTTGGAAATAGAAGTTTGAGAATTTTATTATTCATGGCTTCCTAGAATTAACAAGAGACATCTTCATTTGGGAAGGAGTAGACATTGTTCATCCCTTCCTCAAATCTCATAATACATTGATTTCCCAATAATTTAGGATGAGGGACATTCCGTGGTTGTCGCCACTCGACAAGAGGTGCTAGGTGGGTGAGAGCTTGTGTAGGTTCTTAAATGGGCACTGCTGCTATCCTATGGGTGATAGCTATAGATGCTATGTGGACTAGACATTTACCCTATGTTGTGGGCATGAGATGAGTTTTAGATTGGGTTTGTTGAATCGTATCATCAAGATGTTTTTAAATTTTAGTTAACTCTCATAACCCACTCAGATACATCAAGGAGATCATAGGTGACTACAAATCATCCCTGATATTTTAATCATAGTGTTATAGAAGCCTCTCCTACAAGAGAGGGATTGTGAGAAAATTGGTTAAGTCTTTTCATATCGTTATGAAATCAAACACCAGATCGTTCTCACATTTCATGATGTTAATTTTGTCAATAATTTTTTTCTTCTTTAGCATAGAGTAGAAATGATAAAGGAACTGATTAAGAATTTCTTCCCATCCTACTACATATCCTACTAGTAGGTTTCTATATTTTAAAAAGGTAAACCCTATTAGAGTATACAAGAAAACCTCCTCGTTGTTGACTCCTATTTATCTCAAGAACCCCTAAGTGGACTACATCATGATATAAAGCATGTGAGATGGTTTTCAGGGTCACCTATTCCATAAATGATACATCAGGTAGGATTTACAATGTTGAGTAGTGGTGGAGTATCATCCACACATTTCAGATATGGCATCACCTCAGTCTTTATAGGTGCGGGTTTCCCTTCAATGACTTCTATTCGAGTTCCTAGGGACTCAATGATGTTATTTAACTCTAGAGGACTATTGTTTGAGCCATCATTTATCCACATGGGGTGGGTGGGGGATATTGATGTGGTACCACTTTTATCTCCCACCTATTCTCATCTTTTCCTAGGACTGAATGATTACCATATTGAGTGAGAGGATGGTGCTACACCATTTGTAAGTCACAACCATTTTGGACATCCCCATTTATAAAGACCTATTTTTTGGATCTGGATCCAATTTGATGATGAAATACTGCTCTTACTGATAAATTATCTATGAAGGGGAGAATATTCATCTCTTCTTGAAGATGATATCCAACAATATTTTTTTAACATAGTAGATCCTTATTTGAGTTATCGGAGTTCTCATATTTTACTCTCATATTTTGGAAACTATTCCTTAAGGAAAAGAACATAAATTATTCTAGGTGGTGATGAGTAAATATCCATACATTTAAATTTTTCATTGGGAACATTCCTCCAATGATGTGGAAACTTTTTATTTGGTGGAGATAAATTTTGAAGCCTTATCTATCTCCGGTTGTGAAAAACATCATTTAGTGCTTCCAAATCACCCTCCACCAGAGGTATGTTTTTCACGCTATAAACCTCAAAATTTTCTTCTTAATCAATGTGTTTTATGATGATAGTGATGAAATATACCAAGTCATATTGGGAAATGGTTGCTGTTCTATTAATTATGACCTAATAGGGTGATTATGCACTGCCTCAGTAGGGTCGTTATTTGATCCCTTGGAAATATTGGGCTATTTTTTCTTGTGACCTTAGTGGGGTTAGATTTATCTTCCCATACATTCCTTATATATTGTCTTATGAGTAATGGCCTTGAGGGAGTTTGGTCATGATTGTAAATTGACCTTGAATGGTAGTGGTTTGTCCTACGATGCGAGGAATAGGTGGGACAATAACTTTTATCTTACCATCTTAGAGAATAATGATTCAATCTATGGTGATGATGATGATGATGAAACTACCCCTAGCCATATGGGGTGGGGGTATTCTGGGGCTGCAATTGGAACTAATTAATCATGTTATTATGGAACTAATTACTCTATTTAGAGACAAGATGATTCCTAAGACATACAAGAAGATATAAATGCATCTAACCTAGTGGGATGGGGGTGATCTGGAACCACCACTAATTCTTATAGGACCCTATTTGGGGATTATGAACACGAATATAGATGTTGAGGTATAAATTTACCCAACATAGCAGCAAGGGGTTTGCTCATAACTATCGATGATATTTCTATAATCCACTCGGGAATTGACGATCCAAGCGTTTGAGGAAGTGGTAGGAATTTAACTAGACCATGGGGCTGAGTCTGCTCCTAGATGGATTTTATGGAAGCTTCTATTGCATGTCACTTGATACAGCAAAGTTTTACTCTTGTAGTATATGGTTGTGAAAAAAAACAATGATGGGAACCATTATTTAAGGGATGTTATCCATATGATCACAAAATTTGTCTTCGTGTCCAAAATGCATTCATGTTACTTCAAAGAGCCTAGTTTGATGTCTTTTTTGGAAATTATATCCCTCTTTTCATGATATATGATCATTATTTAAGCGGGGTAATTCTGTTACAGTGACCAACTAGCCCAAGAATTACTCAGTCCCTTGATGTTTCTATAGTACATGTCAGGACCCGGCCCTACCCGGGCTCGAGCCGCAACTACCCCAAGCCCACATACCTAGGAAAGGGGCTGTGGACTAGTGCCAAAGGCATAATATCTCGGGGGAGGCCTTTGACTAAGTACATGTACACACACACGCAATACACTCAATGAAAAAGTTCAGTGTAAAAGAAAAGACAAGTACAGAAAAGGGAAACAGCTAATTACGTACCACAAAGTGCATCGACCTCTAAAAGTACTAGTAAAGGCTGAAAAGAAAAGGGAAAAAACACATTCCCAATCAGAAAAGTTCCATTACCCGGCAACATGTAAACAAAAGAAAATAGCTAGTAGGGTCCCGCACCTGGAACCCGACTCCGACCACTGCACGTGGTCCAAGCTCCCAAGCTCCTAAGATCCTTTGACGTCACAACCAACCTGTCTGTCGTCTGCAAGGGCACACCAAGTGCGGGAAAAGCCCATGAAGGGGTGAGTATAAAAATACTCTGTAGGATACCCTAAAGGCTCGAGGGAGCAACAAAAGAGGTACCGAAGGGTGAGCAGTAGATCGAACAGGGGAAATTAAAGGAGTACAAAAAAGAGTGCAGTGGAGAGAATAGTAGAGAGTCCAACTCAGACCAACAAGAGGAAAGAAGGTAGACTCGTCCAGACACAAGGAGATGGAAATGGTGAGAAGATGAAATTCCTGTCGAGTATTCACTACCTATAGCCGGAGAGTAGACTTGTCCAACCACGAGAATCTAGACATGGAAAGCACGTGGCATACCCCGCGCGTCTTCACCTCTCTTGGATGGAGAGTAACCAAGCCCAAGAAGTGGGTACTAGAACAAGGTATATACAGATACATATGCTCAATCAATAAGCCCTAACAAGACCGTAATGGGATCTTCATCCCGTAGCTCAACCTAAGAAAGTGAGTCGCCAATACTCCTAGAATTAACTCCATCGATGCCCAGTATCCCACACGTCTGCCCCGAACTACAAGTCAAGGGATAAATCACAGCACCTCGACACTATCCACTTTGGGTGGCACTGACTCACCCGCACAGTTTTCGGTCGCGTCAGAAGGACGAGTCTCAGTGGGGAAAGTGCCCCTCGTACTTGAGAGTTTCGGGTTAAGTCAAACCACACCTCGTCACTGCCTCGAAGTCGAGAGGTCTTCTCAAAGTCAAAGCTATTCCATCACCTACCAGTACAACCAAGGGTCCTGCTCTGGTGATCACTGAGGAAAGCCACAGACTAGCCTAGTAGAAATTATTGAGTCTGGAATGTCAACGAGTGACCCACTGCCCATGTAACGAACCGTTTTTTTAGCGGATAAAATGTGAAGGTTTTTGAACTTTTTCTTTTATCAGTGTGTCGGTTTTAAAACCGAGCTTCGGAACGAGGTTCCGAGGTCTGGATCCGTTTTAAGTGGTGATATCGGACTGTGCGCGGTAGGTTTAACCGTGCGGGTTGGACGTGCGGGGTACCCCCGGGTATCCCGTAGCAGGCGCGCAGGCTGTACACGGTGTTTCTGATGGTGCGGATAAAACCGTGCGGGTTGGGTGTGTTTTAGTTTTTGTTTAAAATTAAAATAAAGGAAAATAAATAAAAATAATAATAAAAAAATTAAAAAAAAACATAATCTAAACACACCTCCCTCACCCTCACTCAACCCGTGACGCACCCCCTCCCTTCTCCCCCGGCGAGCCGCGCGCGACCCCCCCCCCCCCTCCACGGCGCCACCTCCTTCCCCGTTCTTCCCGGTTTTTCTTCTCGGCTTCTCTCCGAATCATCAAGGTCGGCGCGGAAGGTTCGTTGGGACTCCTTGGTGCGCGTTCCGGCAACCGCCGCCGAAGGCGAAGCGATTCGGGTGGTTTCGAATTGTCGGAATGGTTTCGGGTGCGTTGAGCTCGCGGTGTGGGTTCGCATTCGTTTTGGTTTTTTTCCAACACCCGAGTGCGTTGGAGGTTTCGGTATGTTTTCGGGTTTCCGGAGTTTAGGCGACTCACCTGCGTAGGCATAGGTACGTATTTATATGTACGTGGGTTCCCCCGGCGTGCGTATATTTGTCCATGGCAGAGAATCTACACACGTACGGGGCCAGTTGTCCCCATTACATATATAAAAAGTGCCTCTGTAGGTGAGTGGAGACAGGCTTATGTGTATAATCTTATGTGTAAGGATCCTCTTGCACATTCTCATGGCCATGCAGAGCGTGTGAATAGGGGCTAGGTGTCCTTATACGTATGTGAAATCACATATGCCTCGTGGGGGAGCTGCTGTGACAGCTTTAGTTAGAAAGCGCCAAGAGCCGGAGTGGACGGATGGATCCACCTTGAGGTAGGGTCCCTCTCCTTGCCCTTTTAAATTTAAGTAAAGTAATAGTGAGTTTAATATTGCACTTAGCATTTTAATTATGCAAGTTTAGTTCCGATTAAATGCTTCTGTGCAAATCGTGTGAATTGCAGGAATAAGATAAAAGAGTTTGTTTGGTCCCTAAACTAACGATTTAATAATAAAACCCCTCTTTCGAGGTGCGCTGCCTTCAATATAAAAATGTAGCAATATAATTTCATGATTTCCTTTCCTATTGTTTGGCTTCTTAACTTTGTTAAGTGTTGAATGAGTTTTAAAGTAAATGCTAAATATCACTAAATGAATTGTTTGATAATGTAATGACATGTTTTCTAATAAAACTCCTCCAATGGAGGTGAGCTTCCTTAAAAATAAACATGTAGTAGAAGATTTCTTTTTTTGTGATTGCTTTCTTAAAAGTCTTATGACACATTATGCTTGACATTATACATGATCAATGGCATGCTTGTACTTGTACCATCTAACGTCATTAATCACATAACATAGAGGCATGTTGGTGCCATATGCTTTTGTTTACCTTCTATTGCTCGTGCAAGTTCCAGAATGTTGAACAAGGATCGTTAATTATGAGAATTGATTATAAAAAGTTGAGATCTGATTTGGATAACTAAATGTGAAGGATTAATCATGAAATGAGAATTGCGTCGATTGATTAATTAAGTGATAAATGAATGAGATTTTGGGTCCTAGACATGGCGTTCTAGATCGACTTAAAATCTGGGTTTGGACATGGCGTTCCTCCCCAATGGTTATCCAAGCTTGTGATATAGGGTGTTAGACATGACGATCTACACTGAATGAGATTTTGGGTCCTAGACATGGCGTTCTAGATCGACTTAAAATTTGGGTTTTGGACATGGCGTTCCTTCCCAATGGTTATCCAAGCTTGTGATATACGGGGTGTTAGACATAGCGATCAACAACGAAAGATTTTCGAGCTGTTAGACATGGTGATCTACACCAAATGTGATACGGGGTGTTAGACATGGCGATCTACACCGAACGAATGATAATAATGATTTATGAAAAGATTGAGAGATGTGGGTAAAACCCGAGTGAATTGTGATCAAATAAAGAAAGGTAAGAATGAGTGGTTTTCCAGTCTGAGTTGAAATGATAAGTGAATAAATAGAGTAAGTGAGAAAAATGATAAAAAGTGTTTTATGCTTGAACCAAATTTACTTGTGTTGTTTTAAATAGGTTTTCATCCCGGCTATGGGCTGAAGTAGGTAGTGCCGCCAGGTGTCCTTTCTGGAACCTGGACGGGAGTTTATTGTTTGCATTGTGTCGTTATTGTTCGAAAATACCAAAACTTTGTTTAATTATATTTTCATGGTCTAGAGTGGGATAGACCCCGGTGGTTCCGGCCTACTGAGATATATATCTCACACCCTACTCGGGCCGCCATTGTACTGGGGTACCCGAGTAGATTCCATTTGGTTGCAGAACCTTGTTGTTGCTGTTTCTTGTACTTGGAGTTAGGAGAAAAGGACCGAGTTGGGGCTCGGGATGCTCATGGAGATCGTCCTAGGGGCTTGAGACTTTTGTTCATTTACTTCTGCATTGATGTGTGAGTATGTCACGTGATATAATTCTTTCATTTTATCATTAGCATGTCATGCATTCATCTCTTATATAAACTGTCGTTCACCAAATTTATTCAAACCTTATAAATGAAGAATGTTTTCCGCTGTTTTCTTATTATTATTTACACTACTTATGTTGCTGTATTTTTGGTCCCTTTGTTCCTCTTTGATAAGAGGGTATAGTCTCCCCCCTGACTTACCTTACACCCTCGCCGCTAGTCGGCAACCTCTGGCGTAAGGGGAGACGCGCTTGAGGCCATGTCGCGGGCCGACTCAGGTGACCTGGGTGTCCGGTTTAGGGTCGACATGAGTTGGTTCGTGACAAAATGGTATCAAAGGATGTTTCTTTCTTTTCATTGTCTTACTGTTTTGGGATTGGTAGAAAGGAGATTAGGAATGTGTCGGTGCTTGGGTAATAGCCATGTCTGGGACTGATCACCCCACGTACGGTAAATGACCAAGTGTCCAGGGCTGGGAATTGATGTTCATGTTGTTTGTTGTTATAGTTGATGTGTTTTCACCTTGGGTGAATGTTGTACTTTCCACTGGTTATTTGTTTAGGAAGAGGTTTTGAAAATTTTTCTTGGCCTGATATGGCTAGGAAATTGCATTGCATGCATCATATTAGACACTTATAGATTCACATTTCATGCATATGTGCCATGCCATGTAGTTTCATTAGTAGGATGCCTGCTGATTTGATTGTGTGCCTTGGAAATATGTCATGTTTGGATTTATTTAGCACGTCTCTTTAGAAAACATGTTTCGGTGATAATTAACATGTTTGGGTGATAACATGTCATGTTTTCTATCTTGCTTGTGTGTCATGGTCTGTGTTATAGCATGTTTTAGTGATTTCAGCTTGTTAGCTTGTTGCCTTGTGTTAGTTGTTTGTAGTGGCTTGTTAGATTGCTAGTAAAAGCTTGGTTGCTTTGGCTGAATTTGTTGGATGCGATTAAGACAGAGCCAGTTTTCCATTGTAAGGTGTATGGGCTCTTTATAATTGGGAAAAGGGTAAACTGTGGTTTCAAACCTTTAAAAGAGGGCTGCTAAGTTAAAATGTTAAATGAAAAAAAAATTGATTTGATAAATGGGAGCGAAATGCCAATGGTATGGTGTATGGGCGCCTTATCGATTGGTAGGTGGCCACCCATGTGACTGAACCTTGTTAGACCATAGTGTGTTTGAAAATGATTATTAATGTAAAACTATTGCGTTTTGATTGAGATAGTTTGGTGTGATTTTAAACATGCTCAAATATACCCGAGGAGGCCAGTTGGGGCACGTCCTTATGGAATGAACTGATATGTGGTTGCTTTTGAAGAACCCGAATTGAATAAATGGGACCCTCGAGGTCACCTCTTTGTTAAAAAGGAATTTAGATGATAAATTACATGTTTATGCTTGGATAACATTATGTGTTAAATTTTTAAAGAGTAAGTCGGTTATAGCTTGTCTGTTTTGCCATGGGGCGTTGTCTGAAAACCAAGTAATTAGTTTTGAAATAGTAATTGTGGGTTGATTAAAATTGTTTAAATGTTTTAAAGGTTGAAAGGAAGTAATGAAGTGGATAAAACAGAAAAGGGTTTTTGAGCCTAGTAATCCTTGTTTCGCGTGACCAAGAGTTGGGTCGACGTGTGTGCTTCGTAAGGGACTAGCCCGTGCTAGGTAGTACCCTTAGAGCTTGAGTTGCCTTGTTTTCGATGTGAGCTTATGATGTGGTGATCGTAGTTCGAGGAACGCCACCCGTGCGTTAAAGTGTTTCAAAAATAGCGCGCCGGTGAGTGGCTAGTTCTTACGACGACATGGACACTCCTAAGGTGGGTAGTGTCGCATGAGTTTCTGTTTTCATGTCGGTGCTTGCTTGGCACCACCACTGTGATAAGGTTGGCTGTGTGCGAAACGCGTTAGAAACTCCGTTACTGCGGGAAGAGTTTCAGTGGTTAAGCTTGGACGTATATGAATTCCTCAGGTGGTATAGGCATCAGAGTTGGTCCGAATGATCTTCTCAGCGACCTTGGTTTAATCTTAGTGTACTCTGCTGGATGAGACGAGCACGTCCCCCATCTTGACGTCGTCTTGGATACACTAAGATAGTGTCGGTTATACGCCGCGCTAAAGTTTAAAAGTTGTTGGTTTGTTTCGTAATCCCTCTCTGGTTGTGTGTGGGATGCACGATTTCTTGGAGTTATGCTTCGTGCTGAGGCACGATAGTTTTATAATAGTCTTGTGATGGCTTGACTTGCGAATGTCACCAAAGGTCGTGTAAGGACTTCGGTGTACGCGTAGTTGATAACGGAACAGTTTTAAAAGCATGTCGTCGGTTTAAGGGCGAGTGTGAATCTTGGGTCGACGATGTCTTTCGAGGAAATCTTGCGTGACCAATTTTAGTTGTTCGATCGTGATTCAACTGTTTTCTTGGGTTGATGTCCCTATAATGTCCTCAGATGTAAGCTCTGCTTTGATGTTTCAGTTGTAACATGAGCGTTGGCTCGAGTTGTAAAGGCTTAACTGCAGTTTTCATAGAAAGTGCATAAAGGTGCATTGGGCGTTGGAAACACAATGCGACCGGTTGAATGAAACTTCACGACCCTTGTAGGTCGGGTGATGTTTTCGTTGTTTTCCGAAGGCTTCTCGGGGAAGAGAAGTTTTTTTAGGTGGGTAGTTTGTAACAAACCGTTTTTTTAGCGGATAAAATGCGATGGTTTTTGAACTTTTTCTTTTATCAGCGGGTCGGTTTTAAAACCGAGCTTCGGAACGAGATTCCAAGGTCTGGAGCCGTTTTAAGCAGTGATATCGGACTGTGCGCGGAAGGTTTAACCGTGCGGGTTGGCCGTGCGGGGTACCCCCGGGTATCCCGTAGCAGGCGCGTGGGCTGCACACGGTGTTTCTGACGATGCGGATAAAACCGTGCGGGTTGGGTGTGTTTTAGTTTTTGTTTAAAATTAAAATAAAGGAAAAAAAATAAAAAAAATTAAAAAAAAAATTAAAAAAGAAACCTAAACTAAACACACCTCCCTCTCCCTCACTCAACCCGCGACGCACCACCTCCCTTCTCCCCCGGCGAGCCGCGCGCGACCCCCCCCCCCCCCCCCCTCCACGGTGCCGCCTCCTTCCTCGTTCTTCCCGGTTTCTCTTCTCGGCTTCTCTCCGAATAATCAAGGTCGGTGCGGAAGGTTCGTTGGGACTCTTTGGCGCGCGTTCCGGAAACCGCTGCCGAAGGCGAAGTGATTCGGGAGGTTTCGGATTGTCGGAATGGTTTCGGGTGCGTTGAGCTCGCGGTGTGGGTTTTCCTTCGTTTTGGTTTGTCGCCAACACCCGAGTGCGTTGGAGGTTTCGGTATGTTTTCGGGTTGCCAGAGTTTAGGCAACTCACCTGTGCAGGCATAGGTACGTATTTATATGTACGTGGGTTCCCCCGGCGTGCGTATATTTGTCCATGGCAGCGAATATACACACGTACGGGGCTAGTTATCCCCATTACATATATAAAAAGTGCCCGTCCAGGTGAGTGGAGACAGGCTTATGTGTATAAGCATATGTGTAAGGATCCTCTTGCGCACGCTCACGGCCATGTGGAGCGTGTGCATAGGGGCTAGGTGTCCTTATACGTATGTGAAATCACATATTCCTCGTGGGGGAGCTGCTGCAACAGCTTTAGTTAGAAAGCGCCAAGAGCCGGAGTGGACGGATGGATCCACCTTGAGGTAGGGTCCCTCTCCTTGCCCTTTTAAATTTAAGTAAAGTAATAGTGAGTTTAATATTGCACGTAGCATTATAATTATGCATGTTTAGTTCGGATTAAATGCTTCTGTGCAAATCATGTGAATTGTAGGAATAAGATAAAAGAGTTTGTTTGGTCACTAAACTAATGATTTAATAATAAAACCCCTCTTTCGAGGTGCGCTGCCTTCAATCTAAAAATGTAGCAATAGAATTTCATGATTGCCTTTCCTATTGTTTGGCTTTGTTAACTTTGTTAAGTGTTGAATGAGTTTTAAAGTAAATGCTAAATATCACTAAATGAATTGTTTGATAAAGTAATGACATGTTTTCTAATAAAACACCTCCAATGGAGGTGAGCTGCCTTCAAAATAAACGTGTAGTAGTAGATTTATTTTTTTGTGATTGCTTGCTTAAAAGTATTATGACACTTTATGCTTGACATTATAATTGATCAATGTCATGCTTGTACTTGTACCATCTAACGTCATTAATCACCTAACATAGAGGCATGTTGGTGCCATATGCTTTTGTTCACCTTCTATTGCTCGTGCAAGTTCCAGAATGTTGAACAAGGATAGTTAATTAGGAGAATTGATTATAAAGAGTTGAGATCTGATTTGGATAACTAAATGTGAAAGATTAATCATGAAATGAGAATTGCGTCGATTGATTAATTAAGTGATAAATGAATGAGATTTTGGGTCCTAGACATGGCGTTCTAGATCGACATAAAATCTGGGTTTGGACATGGCGTTCCTCCCCAATGGTTATCCCAGCTTGTGATATAGGGTGTTAGACATGACGATCTACACTGAATGAGATTTTGGGTCCTAGACATGGTGTTCTAGATCGACATAAAATTTGGGTTTTGGACATGGCGTTCCTTCCCAATGGTTATCCAAGCTTGTGATATATGGGGTGTTAGACATGGCGATCTACACCGAACGATTTTCGAGGTGTTAGACATGGAGATCTACACCAAATGTGATATGGGGTGTTAGACATGGCGATCTACACCGAACGAATGATAATAATGATTTATGAAAACAATGAGAGATGTGGGTAAAACCCGAGTGAATTGTGATCAAATAAAGAAAGGTAAGAATGAGTGGATTTCCAGTCTGAGTTGAAATGATAAGTGAATAAATAGAGTAAGTGAGCAAAATGATAAAAAGTGTTTTTATGCTTGAACCAAATTTACTTGTTTTGTTTTAAATAGGTTTTCATCCCGGTTATGGGCCGAAGCAGGTAGTGCTGCCAGGTGTCCTTTCTGGAACCTGAACGGGCGTTTATTGTTTGCATTGTGTCATTATTGTTCAAAAATACCAGCACTTTGTTTAATTATATTTTCATGGTCTAGAGTGGGCTAGACCCCGGTGGTTCCAGCCTACTGAGATATATATCTCACACCCTACTCGGGCTGCCATTGCACTGGGGTACCCGAGTAGATTCCATTTGGTTGCAGGACCTTGTTGTTGCTGTTTCTTGTACTTGGAGTTAGGAGCAAAGGACCGAGTTGGGGCTCAGGCTGCTCATGGAGATCGCCCTCGGGGCTTGAAACTTTTGTTCATTTACTTCTGCAATGATGTGTGAGTATGTCGCGTGATTTAATGCTTTCATTGTATCATTATCATGTCATGCATTCCTCTCTTATATAAACTGCCGTTCTCCAAATTTATTCAAACCTTATAAATGAAGAATTTTTTCCGCTGTTTTCTTATTATTATTTACACTACTTCCGTTGCTGTATTTTTTGTCCCTTTTTTCCTCTTTGATAAGAGGGTATAGTCTCCCCCATGACTTACCTTACACCCTCACCGCTAGTCGGAAACCTCTAGCGTAAGGGGAGATGCGCTTGAGGCCATGTCGCGGGCCGACTCAGGTGACCCCGGTGTCCGATTTAGGGTCATCTTGAGTTGGTTCGTGACATCCCAGCCCTGCTGGAGGGTAAAAAATAATATGATATCGGGTGACCCACTGCCCAGCCCTGCTGGAGGGTAAACAAAAATACATCATCAGGAAACCCATTACCCAGCCCTGATGGAGGGTAAACCTGGAATAAGTTGTTAGGCGACCCACTGCCCAGCCTTGCTGGAGGGTAGACCTGGAAGATGTCGATGGTTGACCCACTTCCCAGCCCTACTGGAGGGTAAACCTGGAACAAGACGATATGCGACCCACTGCCCAGCCCTGCTGGAGGGTAGACCCTCAAGAGTCGTCGGGTGACCCACTGCCTAGTCTCCGATAGAGGGTAAACCCTGAATAAGTTGACAGGTGACCCACTACCCATCCCAGCTGGAGGGTAGACCTGGAACAATATGATAGGTGACCAACTGCCCAGCCCTACTGGAGGGTAGACCCTACAGAGTCGTCGGGTGACCCACTGCCTAGTCTCTGATAGAGGGTAAATCCTGAGAAGTTGATGAGTAACCCAATGCCCAGCCCCGATGGAGGGTAAACCCAGAACTTCTCTATCCATCTCTACTAGATGGTACAACATTGGACAACCGAACATGGAGTGGGTATTGCGCAACCATTTGACTCTTGAATAAGACCAGGGGAATCCAGTCAACCCTACTGATCTAAACCATCGGGCATAGAGCCGGGGGGAAAACTCAACCCCGCTAGTCAACAAACGAGAACAGAGGGACCCTCTACATCGTGAGAGGTCAAAGGTACACAAATCAGGACACGACATGCACATGGGGCCCACACAACATGTGGCCCCAAGTCAATCCCCAACCAAGCACACAAACAGTCTTATCTACAAACCACACGTACCTCCAAGCGCTCCCGTATACTCCCAGATTATACCTCACTTTTCAGACCAAGGGCTATCGTGCACACGACACCCAACGTCATCCCGAAGGCATGAAGTAACATCTCCAACTTTCCACCTCAACGACTGGGGAACGAAAAACCAAATATATTCAAGAATTACATCACTCACACGGGAGTTCACGCGATCACAAGCCTAGGGTCCACTACAAACACAATAGAAGAACCTCCTCTGAGGTACTTCACATTTCCACAATTAATAAGATCGTGTAAGAGGCTCTGCACAACCAAACAGATCATACCGTTGTAATCCTTGCGAAAAAACATGGGATATCGACTACTTACTCGCCTCAAACGGATATCAGATGGAAAACTCAACAACACCGCCTCACGCCTGAACAGCGTCCAGGGATCCCGATCCCCGGCCCCGAAAATAGTCGGGTGCATCGCACCATTGCAATCCCCCCGGGAAAACCCATCAAAATGACTACTCACTTGAGTGGAACAGATATCCAGAGGAAAAGACACATTCCGGCGCACCGCACATGAGCGGCGCTTCGTGAGACCCGCACCCTGGTCCCGAAACACAATGAACGGATCACACTGTTGCGATCCTCTCGAAAAAGTACACGAGATGGACTATTTATTTGTCCAAAACGGTCACCCGGTGATAGAGATGGGAAATCAACTTCGATGCCCAAACGGCCCTCATGGGCCCCACACCATCATGCCGAATTATAGCAGGCATATTGCGCCAATGCAACACCCTCAGAAAAACACCCCAAAACTACTGCTTGCACCCCCTGAACGGATGTCTGATGAAAAAGTCGTGAAATGCTGCACGCAGCTCGAATGATGGGTCATGGGGCCCACGCCTCAACTTCGGCCTCAATGCCTGACACCACCTTGGAAAGCTCCGCCTCAGCGGCAGGGTCCCAACACCGCTGACGGCGCACAAAACAGACATCAGACGCGTCCGCGCAGTCCAAAACATGATCACTGGAAAAACGTTGATTCATTTAAAGGAGCGCCTCACCTCCGAGGCCCCTCTTTTCAGGAATTAAAAATTCCCAAAACCATCTCAAAAAGACCGCCTTGCTGTTAGGTCTGTGCTTCCGCAGTCGGTGCCCAAAACGGACGCCCGCAGCTCGAAATGCGGGCGTCCGTATATTTTAAGGGGGGGGGGGACCCCCTTGGGCCGGACCGGCCCGATCCGGTGGGTCCGCCCCACTGGGACCGTGGCCCAGCCGCCTGACCATGACCCATCCAAACCCGCTGTCCACCGCAAAGCATCCCACCATCTCCAGCGGGACCCGCACTGCCCGCGGGTCGCCCCATGAACATGCCTTTTGGTCGGCCGCATCCACGCGGAGACCCACCAACAGCGGGTCTCGGTCTCCCCGCGGGGTTACAGCGCGACCCCAGTTGTCCCCCTCACCAGCGCCCTCGACTGGAGCCCTGCTGGGAAGCCCGAGCCACCCCGGACCGGCGAGGTTCCGCCCAGCCGTCCGAAGGGTCGGCCTCCTCTGCCGCCACTGAGCCCGCTGCCTGCCAGAGCCACCGCCAAGACCCGCACCGCAGCCGGAGCTCACCGGAAACCGGCCTCGTGGCCGGAAAAAATCAGAGGACCACCAGAAAAGATCCGGTGGTCAAAATTTCAATCTAGATTGCATTCTGGAAAGCTCATAACTGGATCTACGCAACTATCGGCTTGGATCAAAGATCGGGCAGCAAATCGACAATGCAAATCAGGACGAACGTGGTGCGGGAAATAAAACGAAACAAAAACGATTCCTACCTCACTAGGCTTTGCCCGTAGCTTCGCGTCGATCCACTGGAATTACCGAAAATCCCCAAAGATGCCTCGCCGGACCGCCTCACCAGAGTCACCTCAACAGAGATGTAGGATAGGGGAAGCTTGGGGGGGGGGGAGAAGAAGAAGAAGAAGAAAGGAGGGGATACATTTAAGTAGAAAATACTTAAACGCCCGCCCGATAGCCCCGATCCCGAAATTTCGGCGGGGTCGGGATTAAGGCTACCCTAGGAAAAAAACCAAGCTCCGAGTGCAACGGAGGTCTCAGAATTTTAATCTAGGGCCTCATTCAAAAGTTGCAACAACCACACCTGAGGCCCCGAAATTACGAAAACACTCCTAGGACCATTTTTCACAGACGGGGCCGCTCCCACAAAACTTACACCCCTCCTAGGGTAAACAACCCATTCAGGAGCCATCCGTACACTCGGATCTCTGATCTGGATCACCGTTTATGAGTTATCCCATTCATTTGGTGTGACTAGTGTGAACGCATTTAAAATTTAATTCCGGCCACTCCAAGTCTCGGAATCGCATACCGTCTGAAGGCGCTGCTCTGGAATAACATCAAGAATATTCCAAGGTCTTCTTCAGTAAAAACCGAGTTCTTACATCATTCCCTCCTTCATGATTTTCATCCCCGAAAAGAAAAAATTGGGAAACAACTCAGGGTACGAAGTCCACACCTGGCTCTTCTGTACCCAGAAGAACTCTTGCACAGCTCTGCGCCACCACACACAGACCAAAGGAGTTGATATGTTCACGTGAGGTCAGCCCTTGCCAATGGCGTGCATAAAAGGATACACACTTCTTCTCAGGTGAGCCACTTGGGAGTTGTCGTGCACCCACTCCAGACATTGGGGTTAGGGAAAGGCGGTAGGGACCTCTCCATCCCTTTGCACGGTTTCAAACGACCCGAAGGCTCTCGGGGGTAGCTCACCTCCCCGACCGAACCCTTACGCCGCACGCCGCGACGGGAATCACCGCCCGCACCTGGACCAAGGCCCGATTATTACCACCTTCATAATATCCATATGGTAGATGGATATCTGGTAACTCAAGGTTTCAATGTCGATGCATCACAACCAAGACTCTCTTTACATGCTCGTAGAGCAATGGAGTCAACACCATCGACTAAAGAAAAGGTCTTATGCCTTTTTACCTTACCAACACAGGGTTACACCGATGTCCCATGTCACCCTGGTAACACCTCAAGCAAGGAGAGGGGAGAAAATTATTCCACACATAGAGTCTAGCAACTCTACTGCAAAAAGTATTAGATCTGTAGATCATACCTCTTATCACCTCATGCTCTACAGGATCATAGACATCCAAAGCTCGTGGCTGTCTTCGGTCCCAACTGTCACCTCCTGGAGCCTGACATGGACCACCTAGTGGTGATGGGAAGATATGATAATGTCATCCCCCACTACCATCTACTCCCGCTCGTCTACTAGAACCACCTCTCTAGGTACTACTACGATCACGACGCTGCCTTTATCGTGGTGGCGCACCTTCTGCCTGCCTGAAGCTCTTCGCATGCCTAGTCGGGTAGTCCCATGCCAGGTGACCTCGCTCATCGAAAGCATAGCACCGAATCTCTCTGGCCTGCACTAGTGCCCTCCGGTGCCAATGTGGTTTAAGAAAACACCTCTGAGTCAGGTTTTGAGAAATCCACCAGCGTCATGGTTCTTCTTGCCGATGCCCGCTAGCTGTGGCAAACGTCTCGGCTCCGACGTGCCTGCTACCACCACCAACTCTAGAACATGACAGGAAGCCCTCTGTCACCAGCGCCTGCTCTAGCACCCCAGTATATGGGGAAATTACCAAGGGTACTATGACTGCATGAATCATTCTATGAAGACCCTGCTCAAACTTCCACGCTCGGAAGTTATCATCGTGGACCATGTCCGGGTAAAAGTGTGCATGGTCTGCGAAACTAGCCGCGTACACGGCCACCGTCATCCCTCCCTTCTGAAACTGCAGGAGCTCCTAAATCTGAATGGAGCGTAAGCAGGAGGGAAAAAACTCATCATGGAATAACAACTTAAAGTCTCCCCAAAAAGCGATGACTCGTCAAGAAACTGATTTAACAGACTCCACCAATGCCAAACTGCTCTGCGGAAAAGGCCGGAAGCCAAAGCCACCATAAGATTTGTCGGTGTCTGCACAAGCCTGAAAAGGTGTACCACTATCTCTAGCCAAACCATTTCTACCTGAGGATCTGTCTCACCCCTGAACATCAGCAGTCTCTGCCGCTGGAACTCATGGAGCGCGCTAAACCAGCGCTCGAGCTCAGCCTGCTCTGCTGAAGCTGTCTGCTGCTCAACAGGTGGGGGTGCTGCTACCGACCCACCCGTAGAAAGGGGCTCGAATGATGGGTACTATACTGTGGCCTCGTAGATCACATGGTCATCGTCACGCACCAAATCTGGTATATTGGATGGTTGTCTTCGCGGAGACATCCTGAATAATATCAAGCAGTGTCGCGATTAGATGAGCATAATGTATATACCAACAACAACGATGGGTAGCTGAATTAAGAAAGAAAAACCAAGGACTCAATCATATGTGATGCACAAACCAATTTTCCCAGAAACAAGTATCTCAGCAAGATGAGTCGACAAGTGGGTTATCAAGGTCCTCGTGAATGGATACGTCGGCTGCCGCACCATTATTGGACTCCCTAGCCCGAGAGCTGCTCTCGAGACACGTTAACACTGTTTCCCTAAATCCCAACCAATTCCTTTTATTTTTGGGATGTCCGAACTGTGTCCCAAGGAATGAACCACCTCTGATACCACTTTTTCAAGACTTGTCCCTACCCGAGCTCAAGCCGCAACTACCCCAAGCCCACCTCCATAGGCCAGGGGCTGGCGACTAGCACCAAAGGCACAATAACTCGGGGAGGCCTTTGCCTATGTACCTGTACACACACACACATCACACTCAATGAAAAAGTATAGAGTAAAAGAAAATAGAAGTAATAAAGGGAAACTTCTATATATGTACCACAATGTGCATCAAACTCTAAAATTACAAGTAATGGATGAAAAGAAATGGGGAAAAACACACGCCCAATCAGAAAAGTGCCTCAACCCGGCAACAGGTAAACAAAACAAAACAGCTGGTAGGGTCCCCCACCTGGAACCCGACTCCGACCACCACATGTGGTCCAAGCTGCCAAGCTCGTAAGCTCCTCTGACGTCATGACCTACCTGTCTGTCGTCTGCAAGGGAACACCAAGTGCGGGCAAAGCCCAAGCAGGGGTGAGTATAAAAATACTCAGTAGGATACTCCGAAGGCTCGTGGGAGCAACAAATGAGGTACCGAAGGGTGAGTAGTAGATCGAATAGGGGAAAGTAAAGGAGTACAAAAAGGAGTGCAGTGAAGAGTATAGTAGAGAGTCCAGCTCAACCCAAAAAGAGGAAATAAGGTAACATGTCCAGACACAAGGAGATGGAAATGGTGAGAAGATAAACTTCCCTTCGAGTCTTCGCTACCTATAGCCGGAGAGAAGACTTATCCAACCACATGAAGCTAGACATGGAAATCACGTGGAATACCCCTCTCATTTTCGCCTCTCCTAGAGGGAGAGTAACCAAGACCAAGAAGTGGGTACTGGAACAAGGTATATACAGATACATATGCGCAATCAAGAAGCCCGAACAATCCCGTAAGGGGATCTCTATCCCATAGCTCAGCCTAAGAAAGTGAGTCGCCAATAGTCCCAGAAGTAACACCATTGATGCCCAGCATCCAGCATGACTGCCCCAAGCTACATGTCAAGGGCTCAATCACCGCACCTCGACAGTATCCACATTGGGAGGCACTGACTCGACCGCATTGTTTTATGTCACGTCACAAGGACACGTCTTGGTTGGGAAAGCACCCCTCATACTTGAGAGTTCCAGGTTATGTCAAACAACACATCATCACTGCCCCGTAGTCATGAGGTCTCCTCAAAGTCAAAGTCGTTCCATCACCGACCCGTACAACCAAGGGTCTCGCTCCGGCGATCACAGAGGAAAGCCACATACTAGCCTAGTAGAAAGGACTGAGTCTAGAATGACAATGAGTGACCCACTGCCCAGCCTTGCTCGTGGGTAAAACATAATATGATATCGGGTGACCCACTGACCAGCCCTGCTGGAGGGTAAACCATAATACATCATCAGGAGACCCACTGCCCAGCCCTGTTGGAGGGTAAACCTGGAATAAGTCATCAGGTGACCCACTGCCCAGCCTTGTTGGAGGGTAGACCTGGAAAAAGTCAACGAGTGACCCACTGCCCAGCCTTGCTAGAGGGTAAACCCGGAATAAGACGACGGGTGACCCACTACACAGCCCTGCTAAGGGTAAACCTTCAAGAGTCATCGGGTGACCCACTGCCTAGTCTCTGCTAGAGGGTAAACCCTAAAAAAGTCGACATGTGACCCACTGCCCAGCCCTGCTCGAGGGTAGAACTGGAACAATATGATGAGAGACCCACTGCCCATCCCTACTGGAGGGTAGACCCTCAAGAGTCATCGGGTGACCCACTGCCTTGTCTGTGCTAGAGGGTAAATCCTGAGAAGTCGATGAGTAACCCACTGCCCACCCCCGCTGGAGGGTAAACCTAGAACTTCTCTGGCCATCTCTAGTGGATGGTACAACACTGGCCAACTGAACACGGAGTGGGTATCACGCAACCATCAAACTCCGGAACAAGACCAGGGGAAACCACTCAACCCTGCTGATCTAAACCATCGAGCACAGAGTCAGGGGAAAAACTCAACCCAGCTAGTAAACAAACGAGAACCGAGGGACCCTCTACGTCATGAGAGGTCAAAGGTACGCAAAGCAGAACATGGCACGCACATGGGTCCCACACGACATGTGGCCCCAAGTCAATCCCCAGCCAAGCAGACAAACAGTATCAAGTAAAAACCACACGCACATCCAAGCGCTCCCGTATACTCCCAGAGTATACCTCACTTTTCAGTCCAAGGGCTATCGTGCACACGACACCCAATGTCAACGCAAAAGAGTGACGTAACATCTCCAACTTGCTACCTCAACGACTGGGGCATGACCAAACACATCTATTCAGGCATTAATTCACTCACATGGGAGTGCACGCGATCACACGCCAAGGGTCCGCTACAAACAGAGTAGAAGAACTGCCCCGGAGGTACTTCGCATTTCCACATTTAATAAGATCATGTAAGAGGCTCTGCAGAACCAAACAGATCGTACCGTTGTAATCCTCACAGAAAAACATGCAACATCGACTACTTACTCTCCTCAAACAGATATCCGGTGGAAAATTCACCAACACCGCCTCACGCCCGAGCGACATCCAGTGATCCTGAGCCTCAGCCCCAAAAAACAGTCGGTTGCATCGCACCATTGCGATCCCCTTGAGAAAACCCGTCAAAATGACTACTCACTTGAGTGCAATGAATATCCAGAGGAAAAGATGCATTCCGGCGCACCACACATGAGCAACACTTCATGGGACCCTCCCCCCGGTCCTGAAACACAACGAACGGATCACTCTATTGTGATCCTCTCGAAAAATTACACGAGATGAACTATTCACTTGTCCAAAACGATCGCCCTGTGATAGAGATGGAAAATCACCTTCAACACCCAAACGACCCTCGTGGGGCCCGCACCATCATGCCGAATTAAAGCGGGCATACTGCGCCAATGCAATTCCCTTGGAAAAACACCCAAAAACGACTTCTCACATGCCCCGAATGGACATCCGATGAAAAAGTCGTGAAACGCTGCACGCAGATCGAAAGACGGGTTGTGGGGACCATGCCTCAAATTCAGCCTCAACACCTAAAACCACCATGGAAAGCTCCTCCTCATCACCAGGGTCTCAACGCCACTAACGGTGCTCAAAACAGACGTCAGACGCGTCCGTACCATCCAAAACTCGATCCCCGGAAAAACGTCGATTCACTTACAGATGTGTCTCGCCATCGAGGCCCCTCATTTCGGGAATTAAAAATTCTCAAAACCATCTCAAAAAGACCGCCTTGCGGTTAGGTCCTCACAACCATAGATGGCGCCCAAAACGGATGCATGTAGCTTGAAATGCCGGTATCCAAATATTTTAAGGGGGGGACCCCCTTGGGCCGGATCGGCCCGGGTCGGCCCTGTTCGGCAGGCCCGCTGGGACCACAACCCAGCCACATGGGCCCGGCCCAGCCGGACCCGCGGGCCGCCGCATAGCGGTCACCGTCTCCCGCGGGATCAGCGCTGCGTGCTGGACGCTCCACCGATAGGCCAACTGGTCGGTCGCATCCACGCGGAGTCGCAGCGCAACCCCGGTTGTCCCCCTCGTCGGCGCCCTCGGCTGGCGCCCTGCTAGCGAGCCTGAGCCCCCCCGCACTGGTGCAGTGCTGCCCGGCCGACTGAAGGGTCGGCCTCCTCCACCGCCACCGAGCCCGCCGCCTGCGAGAGCCACCGCCTGGAGCCGCTCCACCGCTGGAGCTCACCGGAAACCGGCCTCATTGTCAAAAAACATCATAGGACCACCAGAAACGATCTGGTTTTTGAAAATTCGATCCGGATATCATTCAGGAAATCTCAGAACAGGATATACGTATCAATGGGCTTGGATCAAAGATCGGAAAGAAAATCGACAATGAAAATTAGGACGAACGTGGCACAGGAAATAAAACAAAACAAAAACGATTCCTACCTCACTGGGCTTCGCTCGGAGCTTCGTGTCGATCCGTTGGCATTACTGCACCTTGACAAAGTCTCCTCGCCAAAACACCTCTCCGGAGATGGAGGAGAGGGCAAGCTTGGGGGAGAAGGAGAAGAAGAAGAGGTGAGGGGATGCGTTTAAGTAGAAAATACTTAAACACCCTCCCGATAGCCCCGAACCTGAAATTTCGGCGGGGTCGGGAGGAAGGCTCCCCTAGGCTAAAAACCACACTCCGAGCGTAATGGAAGTCTTAGAATTTTAATCTAAGGCCTCGTTCAAAAGTTTCAACAACCGCACCCGAGGCCACCAAATTATGAAAACACCCCTATGACCAGTTTTCACAAACGGGGCCGCGCCCACAAAACTTAGACCCCTCCTAGGGTAAACACCCTATTCTGGACCCATCCGTACACTCTGACATCTGATCCAGATCACCATTTAGGATTTATCCCATTCATTTGGAGTGTCCAGTGTGAACACACTGAAAATTTAATTCCAGCCACTTTGGGGCTCGAAATCGCACGCCATCTAAAGGCGCTGCTCTGGAATAACATCAAGAATATTCCGAAGTCTTCCGTAGAAAAAACCGAGTTATTACAGTACATAAAATTAAATGTTTATGAATATTATGGGTTCTATTATTCCAAGGGTGTGGAAACTTGGAACACTTCATACTATCCCAAACCTCGAACATGAATACATGATGTAGCTCTATATATCAGTTTCTGAATACTCATGATGTAGTGGCATAAAGCATGTTGCAGATTTTCATTGTGGTTTCCCAGTTTGGGTCCTGGGCCTTGGAGAGGGCAGCTAGATCTTGCTAAAAACATAGTATCCTGATATTATGATGGTTTCTCTTATATCTTGGATGAGGGATATTTTGATCCTTCATTTTTTATGATTATCACATATATTTTATCATAGATAAGGCATGAACCCCTTTTCTATCTCATCTAGGATCTCATATTAAGATTTTAAGAGGAGCCAAAACATGGAAGGGATGTTGTTTCTAGATAACTCTCTCTATATTTTAATTTTATCCTCCTCCTCTCTAGACATATAGTCCTATAACCGGTCAGACCAATGAAGATGGATCTGGCAGTCGACTACTGATAAGAGTGGACTGCTGCTAGAATTCGACAGGGAACCATATATAGTTGACCTCAATGTTTCGAGTACCTCTCTATAAGAAGGTGTAAGAGTTTTTAACACATCTTTATATAGAGGTGTCTCAGAAAAGATACGATTTCCCTATCCATGGGTGATCTCTCCATGGGGGGGGTTGACTATAGCGGATGTCTATAATAGATTCACTACATTATATACCCAAACTACCATGGGGTGGACTATCGTGGTAATGGGAATCTTCTATGTCCACATCGATAGATGATTTCATAGACCCTTGTGGTGTTGAGAATGTTTCCCAAAGAACCTCAAGGACACTGGCATTGAGAAATAGAAATATAGGCTATGTTATGTGTCGTGGTTAGAATATGCTAACCTACCTTTTGGGATTTTGAAAGGATATTATCCTATTTTGTGAAGGTTTTAAAAACATGTATATAACTAGTTGATGTTGTAGGAGTATGATCCCAATATTGAGAGGCTATTAGAATATGATAATAAGTAATCTCATCATTAGTACCAATATGGTTCTATTTTGAGGAATGTGTAATTTTCAATTACTGAGCCTGAATCAAGACATTTGTATGAGCCTGATATTGAGCCATTGAGATATGTTGACTGTCTGTCTTGGTAGTAGTATGATCTCTACTTGAGGCATGTGTTGTTCTCATCTAGTGAGCCCTAATTTTAACAAGGATATTATCCTAGTCCAAATATGCATCCCCCACCGTAATATGCTAGAAAACCTCTAGAATGGGAGAATGAATATGGTCCTCCTCCTATGCTTCCTTAAAATATTTCTCACATAGTCATTCATCAGTGGTGTGAGAATAAGTTACTTTCTTATGTGATATTACAGAATCTTCCAAACAGATTCACTAATAGGAATAGGATCCTATCATAGGGGTTGTTCCATTTTATTTTGGTCACCCCTTCTAGAATAGAGATATATGCCCCATCGTGGGCCTTTTTTGTATTCTATTTAATTCTTTGAAAAGTATATGTGCCTACACAGAGGATTGATCCCCTCTCATGTGGCGATCCCTGAAAAAAAATAGGATACGATCATGATCCATAGAATTTAGAATAAGAAACATTAATTTTTTGATAAGCATGTGTCATTATCCCATGTCATGTATAGTTCAAAAATGGTGATTCCCAATTAGAATGGAAGTATGAGACCAGTTTGATGCCTCATCCTTTATAATAATATTATGATAATCCACCATCATAATAGATATAGTGTATTTTTACTTTGGTATATACACTTGTTCATGATGATCAATGTGTTGACCATCCTTGGCTGTAGGGATATGAGTATGAACCTATCCCTCTATATGAAATATTTATGGAATATTCCAGTGGAGTTCTTCAATCATTGATAAAATATATTGGCATTTTAGAAAGGTGTGTTCAAGGATATAACCTTAAAATTATTCATATCCATTATTAACTAGATGATGTCTTTGATTGAATCCGGGATATAAACCCACATTTTACCTCATTGTTCCATCTGAATATTCCAATGGGATTAATGCACAAGCGTAGAGATATGAGCCTCCCCCATTCCTGCTATGGGAATATAACCACTAGATTGTTCTATGTTAGTAGTGATATGAGCCTTCTTGCTGATTCCTACTAGGATTTGATGGTGTTCATCATTATCCAGAGTGGGGATATGATATATCTCCCAGATATCCAATACCTTCTTCCATTGATGATCCTTCCTTGCTGCCTGGGAATGGGAATCCGAGTTTTCAGCATGTCTAGTGGTACCCTCAGTAGGATATTAGTGGGTACTATTGGGATGGTGTTTGTGATGGAAGTTGACAGGTGGCATCCTTGGCTTCACCTAAACCAAAACAGAGTTTTATTTAGCTTCATTATCAACCTTAATTAGAGATTTAATGTGTAATTTCCCACACAATAGGGATAATATGACAAAATGGTTAGTTGTAACAACAAGGGGTTCATTCTTTGTAGACGTTTTACTATATAAATGCGGACTCACTAGTTTATGTTCTTTGAGAACCTCACAAGAAACTTATATGGTCTTGATTGTATAGTGATAGTGGTACTCATGAACCATCGTTTTTTATAAATATTGTTGGAGATATCGAGTAGGTGAAATTTCTTGGTGTCTTATAGGGGTTGTAGCCACCTATGATTTACCATAGTAAATGATGGATGATGAATACATTGTCTCAAGTTGCGATGCTATTGATGAGAGCATTATCTGCAATCACAAAAATAACAAGGAAAAAGGTTACCAATTAGTGCAATATCTTAGGTATGATGTTCTCTATCAAACATGAATGGTTAACACAATTGTATTGTTTTCCCGATTTTTACATTCTTCTCAGGTGGAATTTTCAACATGATTATGCACATATATAAACGTAGTTTATTGAGAATAATCTATAATATCATGATAGTCTTGCTTCTATGTTTGTATAGGATATCAAAAAATGTTGCATGACACATGATTATTCTATTTTTTGGAGATTCACATCAAATATTTTTGTCCTTGTTGTGTATGGTGTCTGGAAAACAAAATTTATCTGTTTTACAACCAAATAATTTTTTATTACATAGATTCACATCGGTTTCGACATTTTTTTCATCAAAATTTTAGCAATGGATGGGATACATATTATGATTTGATTGTAGGGGGTTAATGTTGTCAAGAATCATGAACATTATATTACCATTGTCACTTTTACCGGAAACTTTTAGTGGTTTTTTCATTGATAACTAGGAACAAAACTAATTTCGAAAGCCCGGAGATCACCTAGTTTTTAGGCCCAGTAACTCTTGGGGACTCACAATAGTTGAGAGGATGGGAGGTTGGGCTCATTGTACCATTATTTGGAAAATTATTTTCTACTCTTGGACTTTATTATATATTTAATATATGTTTTTAAATATATTATGTATCCCAATATTGGACCGGTTATCCTAATAAAATAGTAATTGGTTAATTTAAATTCATATGAAAAATACTGGGGACTCTTGAGTGAATCCATATATATATATTGGAGGATCTCCATCATTTTCAAGTAATGGGAAGTCACTTATGTGTTAAAGATGTATAACCAAGTGTTGTAGAATTAAATTCCACAAGAGGAGGTGGTTAATATTATGGGGAGGGGATTGATTAATTAGGAGGAATTCTACGTATCATATTAAATCTAGGAATTGAAACCCACATAGTTCATTGGACCTGTCCAGTTTAACATCACTAGGAAAGGATATAGAGGGATGATCATGGGACACCATATTTTCAATATTGAGTCCTAGAGGGACTTAATCTATATCATGATTATAGAGAGAATTAGAGTAATCATAGTTTGTTTCTTTAGGTCTTATAGACTGAGTTTTTCACTATCATTTTAGAGACATATGGTGCAGATGACATGATTATTGAAATTTCTTATGCCCATGGGAGCTATGCTCAATGTTATAACTAAAGGATGTTATATTATAATTTTTCCAATGCTCATTGTGTGGGACATATTTTTTGGGAATTCTCTAAGATGAATTTTTATAGTTACTAGGCATCATAGAGACGTCCTATATATCATTAATATGGAAAGAACTAGAGTCATTATAGTTCCTATTATTTTTCTGTCCACTATGGGATGAGGAATAGTAATCATTCCATAGGAATGATTCGTTCCTCATGGTTGAAATGGAATCGACATAAGGTTCGCATTTAAATGGATGTTTATTTGAGCATGAGCCTTAAGAATGTGGCATGCGTATCTTGGTTGTTGAAGGAATTAGAGTTCTTGTAGTTCAATCACACCCTTGGGACTATACCCAAGGCAGATGCCCTTGTGTTGAGGATAGTATATCATGCCACTCATTGGGGATTTACATATATATTTACCTTGGGTGGTGGATAGTCTTTATGTGAATTATATGATTATTTAATCTCTTTAACCTCATGTGAGAAATGATCAATGTGAGATACAAGGGATATTAAATGATCAATATCATTACATGGATAATGAGGGGCTTACATATTATGACATCTATGGGGAACATAAACTATGAAGAGGTGGCCTATATATCATGAATATTTATGTTATTAGATTCATCATAGTTTATATGGTTGGAGATTACACTCCGAGGTCTCTTTGTCTATTGGGGAATATCATGTTTTGTTGCTAGTCGAGGCTTACATTATGAGGTTTGCATTGTAACATGCTTTCCTACCATACATGCATCAATTTTACATTTTACATAACATGTAGTAGATCATCCTCTTCGATTATAATTAAAAAACTAAATGATATGGTTGGTATTTCTAAATGAATTCATATAACATGGGTGAAATATGTAATGGTTTTCACATGATCAAAGATGACTTATCTGTAGGAAGTAGCAGGATCCATGTAGAATTTCTTGGAAGACATCGTATGAACTGGCTAGCTTGTCTATAGGGTGTTGTATGATCTGGATAACATTCCATGGTGTCATTTATATGAGTATGATTTACAAATATAGAGGGGGTTGTGATATTCAATATGATATGTCTCAGATGGTGTCACATGTTTTGGCTAAATTCTCTGGAGTGCATCACAAGACATGGAACACATGTCTGAAGGGTGCCTCATGTCTCAGCTGACAGGACTAGAGGGTTTTGTGAGGGCTTAGTTTACATGAACAAATGCACCTGTGAGACTTATATAACTTGAGATGGTGCAGCTATATGTTATTGGAAATGTATGTGAAGGATGTCGTGAAGCATTGGTGATAGGACTAGAGGGGTTTACAGGACTAAATTGTCATGCCACGAGGGAACTGTGTGACTTGTTACAATATTTATGTATTACATCACATGACATGGGTGTCATACTCAAAGAGAATCATGAGATCCAGGTGACATATCCCCGTGTTGTCACATGTCTTAGATGGATCACATGAAGTGCATGTGGGTTAGTGAACTTGTTTTTGTTTATGTATTTCCTCATTTTCTTTTCTCTATATCTCATATTATGAATGCCTAATATTTATTTACTATTAGTTTATTTTGATTCTTTAATGACTTGGAAGATGTGTGTTATGTTATTCACATATCTTCCTAGAAGTCCATCATGTGATCTATAAATGATTACATGAAGGGATTTATGCATGGAATGTGGTCACTCCAATAATTCAATGACATATTACCTGATGGAATATTTTTCAATCATGAAATAAGCCACTTTTAGAAATATGCTTGTTATCTTGAGAAAAAATACCAGAGTTCATCCTCCTGGTCAAAATAGGTACTCATGCATTTTTCATGAGTGGGTGTGGAATTTATAGGCCCCTCCACCTAGGCTGTTCATTAGTTTTCACGGTATATCTGGAGTGGATACAGGCTATTGTAAAGAAAGTGGGATAGTTCCATACCTCTTCATGAGTGTTTATAATGAATCAATTTGAGGACGTCACCTAATTTTCAGCAATCATGAGGTAATCTCATCAACGCTTCCATTATTGGATTGTTTCCAAAAAATGGGACATATTTTCTTTCACAATAATTCCAAGGGACTTCCATATTGTCTTGTTGTCATGTCTAAGGTCCTTAATGAAATCGATTTTCCTGTTGAAAGGCCTTCATGTGATTCCCAATTCCTTTACTAAGACATTTCATGAGGTAAGGTTGTCTTTTCTAGGGGTCTTCCTGAGATTAGGAAAGATTGTCCATAAGTATCTTGAGACCATTCTGTAAAATTACATAGTGTTTCAAAAGTGTTTTATGATTGTGAAAATCTTTTGCCTCCTATATATTTTCCCATTAGTTTATTTTACAATGGTTTGGAAGTCATGTGAGATTACATGAGTAATTTTAAAGATAGTCACTCTATTTTTTTTATAATTAATCGCATGGAAAATAGATGTATTATGAGGATACATGAGTATTTCATGGTAAAATAAATTAATTTTTCATTATAAATCCAAAAGGGACGTGCATGGTTTCCTAGACATACATCAGGCTTTTTGTGAGATGAGAATGACAAGAAAACCGGCATTTGTGAGATGAGGTGGGTATATAACTAGGGACTCATGGTGTCTTGTGGTTCACCAGTGGGGAATCCTATAACTTTTTATGACCATGAGATGTTTTTTCCTAATCCCACATTAATTTCATTTTTTTAAAGTGTTTGGAGTTTTGAAATAGTGCTCAAATGTTTTCTAGGATAAATTACCTTCTCAGTGGTAAATTGTCACATGATGTTAACAACTACTAGAGGCCCCACCTTTAGATGTTTTCCTTCATATTTACAAAGGATTTTTAGGACAGATTATCAGGTTCTTGCCACTAACAAACAACAAGGACAAGAGGAGATTATCCATCCACTATCGTGAAGCCACTAGGTATTCAAAGAACCTTAACAAGAGTTGGAGGGATTGTTGAATGGGGTTCCATGGGGCTCGATGTGGGTTATGTTCTATATATGGAGTCTTTTTCTAACATTTTAATGGTCATTCAATCATGATTCCTTTAAAAGATCAAAAATATCTATTTTTCTTTACACCTTATTCTTCCTTTCCTTTTATGGGGGAAAATTATACCAATATTCAGGTCTTTCATCCTTTTTGAATTTACAGATTCTCATTTTGTGACCATAAAAAAAGACATGGCCAGTTTCTCAAACCCTATGTGATCAATGGATTCTAGGGATATGAATACAATTCAACTTCTGTGGTGTTTATGTGAATTTGGGGAATGAAAGATAGATCCACCTTCCAATGGGTTTATGTCAATAGATTATAGGTATTGGAATAAAGGTACCTCAAACCATTTTTAATGGTTCTCATTACAATTTTTGATAAAATTTTAGCTTTATAAAATATATTAATTGTGCATTTGAATTTTATTCCAATACTTTTCATTCTTTTAATTTTCGACTCATCATATAATTTATAATATTACTTTTGTTTCATTTTTTTATTACTCGGAAAGACATAATTTCACATGTGATTAATAAAAATATATATATTTCCATTGGATTTTCTGCATATTAATAATAAATGAACTTAAATAATGTTCATTATTACTATAATCTATGATTTTATTTGATGTTCATAGCTATTAAAAAATGGAATACATGAGTGTGTTTGAAAATTTAAAATTGATTTTATGACCTGAAATTCAACCCTATTGTATATTACATAGCGTATATATTTGGGAAAAATTGGAACCAGTACCTATCTCTTCACCTAAGACAAATAATGTTCTTTTGTTTCAATTTTTTTCCATTATTTTATTATATTAGTTTCCTTGCAGCAAACCATGTGGTAAAGAAAATAGTTTTTAATGAGTTTACGAAGTCCTATTGGTTCTATTGACAACATCTATCATAATCTTGCTGTGGTCATTGATGAAAATTATTATAAGTGTTTGAATGATCATATGAAAATTCTGGTGATAACTAATGGATTAGAGATTCATCATACAATGAGATGAAATTATAAGATTCCATAGAAGGATATATATATATATATGTACATATATATATATATATATATGTTTTTTTATAAATGAGAATCTTGATTATCATGATAAAGACAATTTTTAGAACACATTCGGGTGACATATAATTAGAAATATCTATGTAAAAATATCATCATCTAAAACTTCTATTAGAATTTGTAATACGTTAATAGTCAATCATTTTGAAACATCCATGTCTCTTGAGATAAGAAGATTTATTTTTCATATGAACTACCAAAAAATTTATTTTCTATGTAGAGAGTCTATTTCTAAGATGCATCAACTCTTCAAAAATACAATTAATAGTTTTCAATCTCTAGGCAATAATATATTTTTGATTATCAGATTATGGGGAATTTGATATATATACATCTAAATGAGTGGTAGTCTATATGTACTGATATTAACGATACAAAACAATTTAGGAATCTATTCCTTGATGATTTGATTAAAACTGTTATGAAATATAAGATTATATTAAAAATATATTAAAATAATAATAAGAGGAACAATGTAGTTGTGTTTACATCTTCCTTTGGTATGTTTATTTCTAGATTTATTAAACATCGAAAAGTTATTAAGAATTAAAAATCTAAACATTTATCGTATGATAGATAAACTTAGTTTAGTGAAGTTTATTTCTCTCAATTACTAAGAATAATGAATAACATTATTAGAAATATGATCATGAAGTATAATGATCAGAAATATATATGGTTGAATCATGTGTGGAAAAAATATTTTGATATGATCTTATATGAATGTATAGAGAATATAAATAAAACACGATATTACCCAATATTAAAGAAGATAAAAGAAAGTATAAAAATACATATAAAAATAAAATGAAGAATATTTTTGAATGCTTTGCATAAACAGAGACCAATTGGAGGTGACGAAACTTTTTATTGTTCATTATAAGAAAGTGATAGTGATAGTATAAAGATTTTCAGATTCTATGGAAATATACCTAATGTAACGACCCAAACTATTATGATTAAAATTCCCCTTTCTGATTTAACTAAATGTCTTCTGGTTATAGTAAACACATGAAATAAATTTTTTATTATTATAATAAATTGGATTTAAATGACTGTTATGTATCTTTACCAATGATAATATTACATTGAACAGTTGCCACATGACTAGTATAAATATATGATTTTAGCAATTCCTTGTGGAATAGACCAAGGAATTGATAACATCAACCAATAGGATCATACAACTACAAATAAAAGTTTTCAAAGCTTTTGAAGGAGATATCATTTCTTGTATTTTATCTAGACCAATTCTAAGTTGATATCCAACAAATTAAGCATGACCGAAACTATTTACGATAGAAGCTGAAGATCATTGAGATCATGACCCCAACCTTGTCAACTGAATAGACCCATGAGAGCCCCATCATTATGGACCTTACTCCTATGAAATACACTAGAGTATTAAAAGGATTTTTATTATCAACCTATAAATAGAAATATGTACATTATTTTGTATAAAATAATGAATATATTTTCATCCTATTATTGTTACTTTATTTTTTATATTTATTTTTTATTTAATAATTCACACATTTTATTAGCTAAAAATATTCAAATTCAATTCATTAGATAATTTATTTTTTTAAAAAAATATTTTAATTAAATATTACCATTAAATAAAATTTATCTTATATAAATTATTATATTATTTTTATTAATTGAAATATAATTTTTATAACAGTTCATAAAAATGTTATTGCCAAAAACACATCGTTTGAAAAAAATGTCAGTTTTATTAAAAAGTGAAAATAAACATATTTAGAAAATTATTTTTGATAAAAAGAATATTATATTTTGAATAAAGATGTCAAATTTTTCTAACAGTGAATCTTTCATTTTTTTGAGAGTCAAATTTTTGGGTAAAATGTAAATACAGTTAAAATATACGATGTAACTTATGATATTATAATGTCTCAGTAGTGTTATAATAAATATTAAAAATGTATACATCAAAAAAATATATCTTTTAACATCAAAATAATTTAATTTTATGTCTATTTTATTTATTTTATAATTCATTAAAGAATCATCCAAAAATTATAATATATTATATGATTTTAATATCAATTTTTTTGAGAGTGTGACACACCTCCACATAAGAAAGGCCATTATTTTATTATCATAGGCCCGATGACTTATAAATTAATTTCATCAAATTTCTATTTGTATAATCCTTGGGAAAAACTTGGGATGGTTTCTGGTTTCAAATATTTTATTATAGTGTCCAAAACCAAAATAATATTGGAATCTGTCTCTTTTCCATTATAAACCCACGCAGGATCCCATTTTTCTTCAAAAAAAACTTTAGATCATGAAAACGTTCTTCCTCATAGTCCTTAGATTTTTCCCAAGGCACCACCAAGATTTCAATAATCCACCCCCATGCCTTTGGTGTCACATAATCAAGTAAAGGATCCTCACTTTCATCACCTTCATTAAATTGAAGAACCTTATTTTGAATTTGGATTCTAAATTGAAAATTGTTTGATGAAATTTACATATAAACATCCCCTAAATTCTTATTTTTGTTATTTAATTATGGTATCATTTATCCTCCCTCATTTTTACCTTCATCTAACTGATTAGTATTACGAAATTTCATACGGGATTTGTCTCTTCCCATTTCAATTCAAGAACTCCTTCTACATTATGTATTTTAATTTCCATTTTATTATTTTTGAATATATTATCACATATATTCATTACATTACAATTTATTTATAAATTATTATATCACATTTAACTCTCATTTTTACCTCATATGAACCCTTACATACCCTTGTTACCATGCCGAGATTTTGTAAGGTATCTTCCACCCTCCACATTTATGAAAACTCAATTTATGTTATGTATTTGATTCCATTTTTCTTATGTTATTATATGTTACTAAATATACCCATTAATATTTATTTCATTTTTTAATTATGAGAGACCCCATTCTCTCCTATAAACCAATTTTATGAAATTTTATGTGATGCTATTATGCTGTCAAAATTGAACCATGGGTTATCATTTCAACAGAATTGTGTAGTGAATATCATGTCTATTTTATATCATGGCTATTCAACTTTATAAACATATACTAATTTGATTGTATACTTACATGTATGTATTCCACACTCTTTTATCATAGAATAAATTATGATGATGAATTCATATGTTTTCATTGACTTTGTGGTTCAAAAAAGCATGAGAATGCAGTTATGCTCACAGGTGCACCCAGAATTATATAGCACTCCAATGCATTGGTAAATGGGTTGTACCATGATACATCACGTTGGAATAGAGGGTTTACCTAATTCTTTAATGAGAAAATTTACACCATTAGTTCTTATCATGTTTATCCTTTACATATGTTTATTATGTAGTATTTTAAGTTGTTCCCACATTTCCCATGTTGTGTTTATCATGCTATATCAAGACATATTATTAATGTGTCTATTATGTTCTATTGATATTCTTATTGTCTAACATGTATTTTCATTATCATGTGATGCCTTGTTTATTCCCTTAATAGGCTTTATAGCTCAGCCCATTCTTTTTTATGTCTTCAAGTTTTCCACTATAATGTTAAGTACAAAAGAAAGTTTTGGTTAAGTCAAAGATGTTTTCAATAATGATGTTTCTTTTCATGTTTTAAGTGGTCATGTGTAGACGCTGAAAAAAAGTGCTTAAGTGTGGAAGAATCTTTCAAAATGACAAAGCGAAGTCATATTCAGACCTGGAGACCCGGTCCGGGGGGCCCTAAGGCGTTGCGCGAAAAAATGGTCAAGTGCGTGAAAAATTGTGTCCCGCGCAGAAACTTCTGGGATTCGCGAAGAGTCCTCGGCGCTGGTGCAAAATAATTTCGCGCCCGCACCATGTGTGGTTGACATTTCGCACTACCGCCTCTGTCACAAAATTATTTCGCGCTGACCTCTATTTTGCGCCCCTGGGTGACTATAAATAGAAGGCAACCCCCTTTCATTTCAGGGCTAAAGAATCTGAACCAGACCTTGTTTGTGAAATCAGATTTTCGTGCATGCGAAGATGGCCTTCAGGTACAGTTCTTTTTGCACCAAGTCACCCCGTGGTCCGACTTTGCGTGATATCAACATGAAATAGACTAAATTCCAATCCCTTCAGGGTTACTCCCTTTCACGCAATTCCTTACATTGCGCGTAGGCCGATCAATTGCGTGCCATTCCTTCTATTAAACACACCCATATCCTTGCGCCCAGCCCCTGCCACTTGCGAGCAATTCATACTCATTAAACGCAATACTCATAGTCGCGTACAAAGATTCTGCCTCCAATTCCGTGCAAGCTTCCACGATTTTATGGAAGACCCGTGTTTTAACACAATCCTATTATCTTGTGCGCAAGACTCAATGGTTTCACGCAATTCCACGGGACCCCTCATCTCGGTGCTCTCCAGGCACCCCCTTGCATGAGCGCTCGATGCCCCTCATATGGGTTCCATTTGCGGGTGTCTCACACCCCGTGCATCTGCATCATGCAACATTTTCCCATGCGACCTTCTAGGATTATAGGAAGTAACTTCAATGTCCCCTGCACAATGCCACCCATTTCCTTTCTTTGCCTCAGGCTTCTTCACATAGGCATGCTAACGACTACTTCTTCTTCGCATAGACATGCTAATATGGACCCCTCGATGGTTCGCTCTACAACACACCCTTGTTACGGCCTTGCTGATGCCTTCCCTCCCACAAGGGGCAGAGGGTACCGGTTATGGAAGTCCTAAGGGTGCGGAGCAAACCCACCTCGTCTGAGCTGCAGGACATTAAAATTTCAAGAACCATCGTTCTTAACACATGACGTTAAACTATGATCTGACCCCATGCCTCACACACTGGGTCCACCACCCTGGACATTCTCAAATGCCCCTCATCTCCATGGGGATGTGATAACCCCTCACAGGGGATGATATCCTCTATATTGGAGTGGCGTATGTCCATGGGGAAGGGCATCCACCTTAGTGTAATCCCCTAACCTTTCTTGCAGGAGGCGACACCCTTGTTCCTCATCATTCACATGATGACAAGGCCTACGAAGGGCGTGATGGGGAGGGGTGATTCTCCTTTCTTCTATCCCAAATCACTCTCCTGCAGTGCTTTTTCACCCATGGGCCTCCATCCTGGAGTTTGTTCTGACACCTTGGGACACTCAATGCATAATCCCCTCTTCATTTCCCATAGATGCACCCTTTGAAATGTGATCATCAGGTCTCTACTGTCTCTTGTTTCTCACACCGAGAATGACTCCCGTGAGCTTAGAGTGAGCACCGACCATGAAAAACACCTTGGGTCGCCTCAGAGTGTAAGCCCCAATCCATCATCACGCATGACGTTAAAATGTACACCCAAACTATGGGGACTTTGATCTGTGTCAAGGCTTGGTACATAGGAAGCCACCATGAGGATGCAGCCCCACCACCTTGGGCCACTTCTGAGTGTAAGCCCCAATCCATCATCCCAAATGACATTAAATTGTACACCTGAACTATGTGGACTTTGATACGTGTCAATTCATGTTTTGTATGAAGCCTCCACGAGGTTCAAGCCCCTCCACCTTGGTCCGCCTCAGAGTGTAATCCCTAATCCATCCCGAACTATGAGGACTTTGATCCATGTCAAGGAAATGTACTTTGGAAGCCTCCATGAGGATCAAGCCCCCCACCTAGTCATTCCAACCACCATCGGTTCGCCCCCGTCATGCATGACGTTAAACTGTATTCGCCATTTGAACTACATGGTATTTGATTCTCTACCACGTAGATACGTAGGAAGCCTCCACAAGGTTCAAGCCCGACACCCATGTCTCATCCTGATCTCTCCCTTGAGCCCATGTGTCTCAGGAAGCTCATGCCCTATCCTAGAGGTTCCACTTTCCCTGTGTCCCATCCAAGCGTCCATTCTCACGGGTCACCCCCATAAGTGTCCCATCTTCCCAAAAAACTAAGTGTATTTTGATTCCCCTCCATGGGTATATGTATGAAGTCTCTTCGAGGATCAAGCCCAAAACCATCGTCCATCCTGATTCTTACCCGTGCCGCCATATGCAGGTGAGATAATTCCACCCCACTCCTCATTTCCCTCCAAAACATTCAGAAATCCACCCACGTGTTGGACCCATCATTGGTGTTCCCTCTAGGGGGTTCCTCAATCTAATCTACTACAACCAGTGTTCGAATCAATCTGATCTATCTCTGCTGGACATTAAACTTGCGGCATACCCTGTGTTAAACATGGGAAGTTGAGGAAAACCTCAGACACATGCCAATAACATATAATTCCCCGCATTCTATGTGGGATTCCTCGGGCATCCGCGCCCTCGAGAAGCCCTATAATAAGGTACAAAAGATAGATATGTCAATCCCACAGCGTCAAGACACGACAGTGGTTCCCAATGAGACTACTCTCCTAACTGAAGGTTTCTGCCCTGACCGGACCCCTTAGAGCATCCTGAAAAAAGAAGCATAATTAACTGGTGTCCATGAATACATGGCATTTGGAAGAGTTTCAAGAACAATGTCTTAAATCTTTGAGGGAGACCCGGACTAGGTGAAGAACTCTGAAGAGGAATCCATATAAGGAAGAAATGGAAAATTATCATCCCATTTTGATCAAGGATTAGATATCCCTGAATAAGTAGAGGATATCGACTGCCGTTGGAATGTGGGAATGCAGGGCAACATCAGCGCGTCCTTCGCGTAACAGATGCGCGCGCGCGCGCCCTGGCAAAAGCGTCAGAAACAGAAATGGTGAACCCGACATGATGGTCTTCTACTCAATATGGAGACTAGTTACATTTTAGGCACCAATGGATTAGCTTGTCATCATATCTCATCATCTGGCACCAGGCCCCACCAAGAAAAAAGTGGGTCTGTCGTGAAAACCGCCAAAAGTTGTGATGGTTGGGACGTTAAGCATTCCATCCTGCGACGTTGTCAGCATGGATCACTCTTACCGGCCATGGAAGATGTAATGACATTGGGGAACTGGTTGTTAATTTATTTTCCTAGAAGTGTTAATGATTTCATATCCCTACATTCAGAAACCAAGTTGTTGCATCCGAAGCTCTATCACCTTCCCACTAGTGCAGGGGCAGAGGTTGTATCGACACGACTACCCCGTGCGGTTCTGCCTCTTCCATGAATGCTTCAACCGCCACGACTAATGGGCACCCACGCCCCCTATAACAATTAGAAATTATCCAGTGAAGGGTAATTAATGACCTTGTATGCAGGTATGAAGAGGAAGGGGTCATCCCCACCAAGGATATAACCCACTTGGATCTCGAGGCAGTTGCGCCTCTCCATCAATGTCGCCCTCGAGGGCCACACAGGGAGCTGATGCTTCCCACCCCAACATTCAATCGTTTCGGGAGCTTGTCCCCTGAACTCCTTGAATTCTCCATCCCCTATTCCAAAGAGGTAGGGGATGTCCAGGTTGGTCCAATCGGGGTCCCTCTCTAAGAGTTCTCGGTGAGGGATCCCACCAGGCTACGTCAGCACCACCGCCCGGTTCCACGAACGAAGGAGAAGGTAAGTCGTGTGCCTACACCACGGGCTCCAGTTCATCTGACTCGACACTAGTGTCGGGCGCAAATGGAAGAGGGCGCCCACCATGGGGAGTCAATGTCAGCGACTACTATGGCCCGAGCCACCACTGGAACATATCTCCAACTCCCCTCATAAGTTGAGTAGGGGAAGTTATATGCCCAACCTAGATCGAGGCCCCAACCACCCCATGGGAAGGTTTGGTCGACTCTCCTAGTCGCCAGCATAGGTGATGGCCACTGTGGACCAATCCGTAGCAGTGCCACCCAACGCGAAGGCCTACTCCATACCACCACTACGAATGGGGCGGGCCCTCCCCGTTTCCAATCTCATCTTGGAGGTATGCACTGCGCCACCTTCAACCTAACCGAGGGTCTTTCTAGTGACAGAAACACTCTATAAGGGGGTCTCTCCCCTGCTCACTATACTGGGTATGAGGTCAATTCCCCTACTGCAGACTGTCGGTATGGATACATTGCTTGTCCGGTCAACCGCCAGCATGGAGGTCCTCCCTGGTTCCCTTTCGACATTTTTCTCGGTGCTTCTCGCACTTCTGCTGTCTCGAGTGGAAACCCTCTCTGCCCCAGCACCAGTGCGGCTAGAGGACCCCATGTCAGAAATGAGCCCTATCTAGAGGAGCCACCTAGGGGAAGGAAGGTGGGTCGTTGCCACCACAAGATGAATTATGGGGAGGGCCATACAGGTATTAGACCAGTCCACTTCTTAGACTCTAAGGTGGAGTACGATTCAGCGCTGGAGCCCTCTCCTCGGTCCTCCGAGTCAAGGGATGGGGTAGGAACAAGGCGCATCATCCTCGTACTCCTAGAATACGAGATCCATAGGATCCATGTTTTCCTCCGAAGGTATATCCAGGATGACGATGATTTGGAATGTCCCTAGGGGAAAACCACATAGTCACCACCATCATCTCCAGAAGCACCCTCTATCTCAGCTAAAGACTACAAAGAGCTATTTTGGGGGTCAATGGCCGTAGAGCCGCAGAACAAACCACCCTTGGTAGATGAATACACTATGTCCGAAGCTCTGGTTGCCAGCCCATCTTATCGTGACATGGATTCCATGTCACTACCATCCTCAGAGGACATCCTAAGATTCAGCGGCCAATCAGCTCGCTCGCTGTATTCTCCACTGGCCAGCTTTCCATCCCAGCGGTCTACCTCGGCATTGCTGCCAGTTCCTTTGCCACCCACAGATGAAAAGTGGGGAAATCGAAGGAAAAACCTTGAATCTGTCCCAAGGAGCTTCAGGACTATCCTTGTAGCAGGCCACTTCCCGGAGAAGTTTTGGCCAGTCGTAGGACCGAGCTTTTGTATGCCATAATCTCTCACACCAGAGGAGTTTGAATGTTTCCTTCAGAACCTATGGGTGACTCACATACCTCTTCACCACTGAATAGTTACTTATCCCAAGATCCATGTTTACCTTTAAAACATTGGAGAACAATGCCGTCTGGTTGACCTGGTCACGCTCCCCACGGTCCAGCACCCCTATGAGTCGGGTCACCATAGGTCCCTCCAACGGAAATGCATCCAGAGTTTCCAAGTAATCTGCAATGTTATCAAGGAGGCTACCCCCAAGTGCATGTCTGTGGCTAGATGCAGTACGCTACCCTCATCATTAGTGCAATTCACCGGCAGCCCGACTCACTGGGCGACATTGACAAAATTCCCATGAGAGGAGTCGTGGTCAACTTGACCGATCTGTCAGGAGGGGAAAATGAGCTGGAACTTATCGATAGGAACCTTCTCCCTGAGAACATGCCCCCACTACTGGCCCCTTTGGGGAGAGTTACTTTCGAGTAGAGGAACCTCCTTGGTCTCCCTCTGCCCACCGAGGAACTAGTCCTCAGCCGAAATTCTAGTAAGGGAAAAGAGAACACTAGAGCTATCAAGCACTCCAACCCATCAGCTTTAGTGAAAAAGATAGAGGAGGATCTTGAGAGGGCCACATTGCATCAGCAGCTTGCTGAGCAGAAGAAGTTGGCCGATGAACTTCTTGCTGAATTCTTTGTAGAGAGACGACCCAACTACGGTGACCCTAGGATAGGGCAGCAGGGGTAGGAATAACTAATCCTCGGTGAGCTTCCCCCAGGAAACCCAGATCATGCCGCATTCGCTGACAGGGCCGAAGCTAGAGCTCACGGAAAGAGGGCGTGGTATGTCTTTCCAAACCCTCATGAAAGGCGCGAAAATCCAAGGAACCCAACTCAAGCTCCTCATGTAGCCCCAAGTGGCACTCCACCAGCCTCTCCACGAGCCGCTGAGTTTGCCTACCGCATTGAAGAACCCGACAACGCGCTCATGGTTAGGGATTCCCATCAAGACATGGACCCAAGTTCAGAGGATCCAATGGTGGAACTCATCGCCCACCTGGTGGCTTTGGAAACGTGACATGTGGCTATTCCACTTGATGGCATGCCATAACCATCATGGGTGGAGGACATGCCAGTACCCCCAGGATTCGGAAACCCCACCTTCTTCCCCCATTAATGTGATGGGTGACCCTCTGTAGAACCTGCCCCATTACAACTCATGGTGTGGGGCTATGCTATGGACCCCAGTGCAGTAGGTGGCTGCCAAGCTCCGATGTTTTGTTCAGACACTGGAGGGGCCGACATTTTTTTGGTATAATCAGCTCCCCATCGGATCTGTGACTAGCTAGGAGGACCTTCACAGGCATCTCGTTAACTAGTTTTGCTCTACCACCAGAAAATGAACATCACAGACCTCTTCAATTGAAATCAAAGGCTTGATGATAGAGTCATGGACATTGATGCCCGGTGGAAGGGTCTCACATACTCCCTTGACATGCCATGAACTTAGGACCAATTTCTGACGATGTGTGTGGGGAATGTCAAGACCAAAATGGTTCTCTCCCTGATCACTGAGAACTATCCCAGAGGGTTCTGAGACTTCTCGGATATGGTCAAGTGCCTCGAAGAATCCCTACAAGAGGCTAGAAAGGCACGTCCACTACCCCCTATAATCCCAGTAAGGAGGGCCGCCAGAGCCGAGCCCGCCGCGGTGGCCCAGATAGAGGCCCCTAGGCAGCTATAATTGCTACCAGTGGAGCCAGCTCCACAGCCCCGCCAAGGTCCAACACCACGACCACAACATCTAGCCCAGCAACGACCACCTCAGAATCGACAAGTGCCTCCGTGTAATGTGCCACCACTTCCTAGGTGAGATAACCAAGTTTCTCCTCATCGGCAAGCTTCTCCGGCCCCCCATTGGGGTCAGGATCAAGAGACCCCTTTCTGGATAGAAGAAATCGGACCTACTCACTCAATGAGGCTCAGTACCCCTGTTACTTCTACATTACCTTAGAGCAAAGAATTGTACAACTGCCTGAGTGCAGAAACCCAGAGGAGGTGCATCTCACTGATCACCCCAACTAGTTCCCTTATCATTGGATACTAGGGAACACCCTCAAAAAATGTTATGTGTTCAAGAATTGGCTCCAAGACCAGATTGAAAACAACATAGTCAAATTGGGCCCAACCCTGGCTCTAGTGGTGGTGTCTTTGTGAGATCAGATAGGAGTAGTGATGGCAAAGGTGAGTGGCAGCAGGTTTCTGACCACGGATCTCAGAAGTACAACAATTGGATGGCCCGTAAAGTGGTCGCCCGCACCCATGGAATTATCTGTGCACGACCAAATAAGTTGGATCCTTCAGAAGCTACAACCGCCACTTTTTCATCATCATCTCAGCCAGTCTCTTCCCAAAAGAGCAAATATTAGAGGCGCAAGAAAAAGAAACGCGCTCCGCCAATGTCGTCTCCGTCTCGCACTCTCGGTGACTTCATGCCCCCGGAGATGGGGATCCCTCCAAGAATCCGAATAGTGGTTGATTAATCTTCATGTGATAGTCAAGGGTATGCTTCGGTTAACACCTTCATGTTGGTAAATCCCTATATAACTCCTGATGGGGGGGGGACTGCCAGGTGAACCTCCCCAACGTCCCCAGCCGACGCCATCATCGGCAGAGCTACGGACATATGGTTCATCAAGGAACATCAGTTGGAACCTCCATCTAGGTCGTGCATGCCACTGAGACTAGACAACAGTCCCAACACAGATCTCTACACTCGCAGCCTCCCCATCTGTTGTCGATAGGTTCACCTCCACCACCGTTTGTGCTACTGGATCAGGAATAACCACTTCAGTCGTACCGCGACTAGCTTTTCCCCACTACAGGTCAATCTCAGTCGTCTGATTCTCATCTAGAACATACACTCCGGGATTCAACTAGTGAACAACGGGATATTCCCTGCACAAGCAAGCCGCCGATCCGGCCGGCAGGGCCAGCGAGGCCTTCTATCACAGAGCAGCTTCCTATAAGCAGAAGTTTGTTCCTGGCATGAAAGTATGATGTTATCAAACACATCACAGGAATTCTAGTGAGGCATTCCATCCATAAATCCCTTCACCTATCATCAGATATGCAAGAGGCCCTCGTTGAGGCATTAAGAATCCCCCTCCAATTTGAGACAGAGGTAGCAGCTGCAGAAGCTTTCCATGCTGAAATGTATAAAGATACTGAATTCCAGGCCATCATGTCATTATCTAGAGAGGATGAAGGATCCCCCATATAGGGGCACATCTGCCCACTGTATATCACCGACCAATTCAACGATGTGGAGGTTCGCCGCTGTCTCATTGACACCGGATTCAGGATCAACCTTATCCCGACGAGGACACTACAGAAGCTAGGGTTATCCGAGATGACCTGACTCCCTCTGATCTATGGATCCAGGGGTACGATAGGGCAGAGCAGACCCCGGTCGGCAAGATCCATCTGAAGAGCCGGTTTGGTGGCCTAGTTTCTAGCACCATGTTCATGGTTGTCTCCCAGGACACCATGTACAATACATTGATGGGAAATCCATGACTCCATCAGCATGCGGCAGTCCCCTCATTGTATCACCAATGCCTCAAGTACTACCTTAATGGTCAAGTGGGCATACTCCAAGGTGATTAATGTCATTTTACCTCTTGTGAAGCCTGCTACATGGATGCTGACTATTACAAGTGCAAGGATAAACAAGTCCATGCAAGTGATGTTGATCCTGTCACCGCTACGACTGACCTTTGGGTAATTCTGGATGACATGTACGTCTTCTCGATCCATCGGTTGGAGGCCATGACCCCAATATGGGGAAATATTTTGTAATTTCTAGGAAAAATGGGAACCATTCACCCAGATCCAGGCAATGTTGGAAGATAACTTCGTATTCTTATACGAATCAAGATTCAGTGATCCCAGATCCTCCCACTCCCATCAGGTTTTGGGACGTCCGACTCATGGCAACGGCGGTATGTCATACTTGTCGGTTTCATCGGGCTGGAATAACTTTGCTCCAGTAAAAGTGGCAATATTTCTTTGATATTATCCAGCGTAGCCCCTTGAGCCAGAGAACAGATGGGATCGGGTCGAAAGCCTTCATAGCCACGGTCTTGGCAGCACTAGAGTTCCCCGTGCAATAACCACTTCCGCACAAGCTGGTAGCAACCTCCCATTAGTGTTTGGTAGCACGAAATCACCTTACCCCATGGATAATACCTCCATTAGTGGAGAAAATTATATAGAGGATGCTCCCCTGACCTTTGAGGAAGGTGTCTCAGTCACGGTCGATGAGCTGCTCCAGTTGAACCTCGGAAGTGAGGCAGACCCAAGACCCACATTGATAAGTCCTTCTCTATCCCATGAGGATCAGCAGCGGTATGTAGGCTTCCTTAAATAGCACCATGATGTATTCGTCTGGAGTTACGATGAGATGCCGAGACTAGATCCCCAGATAGCGGTCCACCCCCTCGGCCTTTCGACAAATCATCTCTAATTCATGAAACCTCCCAGAAAGATGCACTTTTCCCATGGTGTTGTGGTTGATTCCGAAGTTGAAATAATCATCAAGTCCAACATCATTAATGAGGTCTAGTACCCCAATTGTCTAGCCAACATCATTCTAGTCAGGAAAAAGAATGGGCAGATCAGATTTTGTATCGACTTCCAAGATCTCAACCGCCACTATCCGAAGGATGATGTCCCCCTTCCAATAACGAAATTGTTGATTGACTCTACGGTGGGGTTCGAAGAACTCTCCTTCATGCATGGGTACTCTGGATATAACCAGATCCAGATGGCCCCTAAAGATGAAGAATCCACCACTTTCAGGGTACCCAAGGGTACTTTCTATTACCAGGTTATTCCCTTTAACCTGAAGAATGCAGGTGCCACCATTCAGCGGGCCATGTACCGCATATTCAAGCCAATCCTCGAGATGTTGGTGGAATGCTTTGTGGATGATCTGGTAGTCACATCTTTCTAGCACCAAGTCCATCTCAAGTACCTTGATAAAGTGTTCAGTTTCCTCCATTCCCACCATTTAAAGATGAACCCGTTAATGTGTGCTTTAGAGGAAACTTCTGGGAATTATCTAGGCTTTGTTGTCAGGTACTGAGGCATTGAGATTGACTCGGAAAAGATCAATGAAATCATCCAGATGCCGCCCACGAGAAATATCTAAGAGCATTGAGGCTTCCAAGTCCACATAGCCTACATACGCTGATTCATTGAAAATATGTCTGGAAAGTGTATGCCTTTTTCTTATCTCATAAAGAAGGGAACCACTTATGAGTGGGATGAGGAGTGCCACACTGCCATTGAAAAAAACAAGCAGTATCTGCTCCAGCCTCTAGTCTTAATGCCACCCATCTCCGGAAAGCTATTGATTCACTATATCACCACCCTAGAGATGTCCCTCGGCACCCTTCTCACCCAGAAGAACAATGATGGGGTGGAGATCAGCCTCTACTATCCCATCCGCATGCCCATCAACACAGAAACCAGATAATCCTCCATAGAGAAGAGATGCCTTGCGCTCATATTTGTTGTGCAGAAATTGCTGCATTACCTACATCAGCACGAGGTACAGCTAGTGTTCGAGTAGACCCGCTAAAGTATATTCGGAATCACCCCATGTTGATTGGACGACTAATGTGGTGGAAGGTGATCTTCCAGAAGTTCGACATCAGGTTCATGCCTTAGAAGGCTATCAAGGGACAGGCATTGGCAGACATTCTAGCTGCCCATCCATCCTCCATATATTAGTCCATGGACCTGGATTTTCCTGATGAGGCAATCCTCTCAGTCGGTCAAGCCGTCCAATGTTGGAAAATTCATTTCGATGGTGCCTCCTGGATTCCCACCGGTAGAAGGCTCAATGATCCTAGGATCAACAGAGTAGGCCTAGGCATCATATTTATCACCCCGACACAAGCTGTTCATCCGTATTCATTCCTATTTTTATAAGGCTGCACAACCAATGTGGTGGAATATTAGGCCCTCATTACTAGTCTAAAGATTCCCGTTGGGATTGACGTGCCCCATTTTCTTGTGAAAGGGGACTCCGAACTAGTCTTCAAGAAAGTAAATGGAGACTATAGTGTCTGGAATCCAGAGATTGTACCATAGTTGAAGCGTACCCTCCAGCTAATGACCTAGTTCCCTTCTTGGCCGGAGGTCACCGATGTTCCTCGGTTACAGAATGGTCGAGCGTATGACTTTTCCAGCTTAGCTGCATCACTTACGGAGCCCGAACAAGATGTCCAAATTGTCTACGTGGCGCACTGGAGGGTCATTGCCCCCATTGACTCAAAGGATGAAAAAGACCTCTGAATAATCAATTTTACCACCGGGCCCTCAACTTTAGGACCCCCAGGTCCCTCAGATATAGTGGTTGAAGCGACTCCATACTAGAGAGCTCCTTTTGTTGAGTATCTCCAAAATGGTTGCCTCCCAGCTGACCAAGTCGAGCACTAGCAATTCTGACACCGCGCGCTGCAGTTTACTCTCCAGAATGGTCCCATCCTTGAGCAGATCCTCTATAGGCATAGACTTGATGGTGTACTCCTCCATTGCATTCAAGGGGTTGAGATTCCACAGGTCATGCAAGAGGATCACACTGGTTCCTGTGATTCCCATCAGGCTGGGCCAAAACTATCTCACCAGATCCGAAGACTAGGGTACTTTTGGCCCTCCATGATCCATGACTGTATTGATTTTGCCAAGTGGTGCCAAGTGTTCCATGTTCATGATAATTTTTTGCATTGGACACCGTAATTCTTCCACACTACCAAGTACTCTTGGCCCTTTACCTTTTGGGGATTAGTTTTCGTGGGACCATACCCACCGGTGACAGCTCAACAGTGGAAATTCATCATGACCACTACAGATTTCTTTTGTAAGTGGTCAGAAGTAGTTCCGCTCAAGGAGTTCAAGGCCTGTTCCATCGTTGACTTCATGAGCTCCAATATCATCCACTAATTTGGAGTCCCTCACACCATCCTCACCAATAACGGCACAAACTTTCGAGCAGTCGAGCTAATGAAATTGTACGCCAAGTACAACATTCGCTCTAACCATACATCCCACTATCACACACAAGTAAATGGGTAGACTGAGGTGTTCAATAAAACCATATATAACATCCTTTAGAAAATGGTTGGTGAGAACAAGAATAGTCAGCCAGATAAGCTCCCCAATGCCCTCTGGGCTTATCGGACAACGACTCGTAATTCCACCTAGGTGACCCATATTCACTACTGTACAGAACTGAGGCCGTCATGCCCATCGATATTCAATTGCCCACATTGTGCACAATGGTCTATGACCAGAATGTACCAGATTGATTAGCTGAAATCTTTCTAGGTGAATTGGAAGCACTGGAAGAGAATAGGCTTTGTGCTCTCCACAACCTAGAAAGGCATCAGAGGAGGATGGCTCGATCTTTCAACAAGAAGTTTCACCTCTGCTCTTTCCTGAAAGGCGATTTGGTATTAGCCCTCTCGGAACCAATGATCCCTCGTAGGAAACCACCCATGTTTGATCCCAAATGGGAAGGAACTTTCATTATTCATAAGGTTTCTCCCATTGGTGCGTACTCCTTGGTAACCATGGATGTTGTGCGCATAACTCCTCCCACCAATTCCATGTTCCTCAAACTATATTTTTTCGGACCCATTTTAGGTTCATCCAAGACCTTAAACTGGATTATTGTCCCACATGATGTTAAACTACATGCTCGTCCTGCATGACGTCAAACTGCACGCTTGTCTCACATGCCGTTATACTGTATGTCATCTCTCATGATGTTAAACTGTATGTCGTCCCACATGATGTTAAACTACACGCTTGTCCCACAATATGTTAAACTTCACGCTCATCCCGCATGACGTTAAACTATACGCTTGTCCCGCATGAAATTAAACTCTATGTCTTCCAGCATGATGTCAAATTGTATGTTGGCCCACATGATGTTACATTGTATGTCTTCCCACATGACATTAAACTGTATGTCGTCCCGCATGACGTTAAACTTTATCTTCAAGAACTACATGTGTCTTGATTCCCATCATTATGGGATACATAGGACCGCATGAATGTTTAAATTTCGGGTCCATCCCCACCCAGGTCAATCCCCTCGAACCTTTATAGTGGTATTCCACTATGTTCAAGAGTACTCTGGTCTAGGACCAGGAGTGTAAGATTCAACTTAGGAAAGTTCCTTCCACTTTTTAAGCTTCGCATTCCCCTTTATTTGGGCCTCTGTTATCCTTCACACCCGAAGGGACCCCAAAAAATGGCATGGATACCATGCCAAAGGGCTCTCTTACCATTACTGGCCAATTCCCCCGACGGTTTCAGACAAAAAATTGATATAACTCTTACATTGTGAACATGGTTAGTGGTCGATGCTCATTTTTTTCACCATTTCAGGAAAACACGACAGGATGCTGTGTTGCGAACCTGGTAAGAAGTAACCCTCTGTCATCACTCTCACCCCTTCAGGCCTTGAATTTTGGTTGCATTATTCACATTATGTTCCACCCCATCATGTTCAAGTGGAATCTCGAAACTCTTGGCACTATTCCTCAGTGAACCTCCACACGTCAGGGGGACAAAGCTGCAATATGGCGTCTTTCGGGGCTCCCACAGTCCATGCTCTAAGACCATAAACTATGATCTTCATTAAGGGCTATGTGTGGCTTCATCCTCATCCCCGAGGGATGGGTGGGGTCACTCAGACATCGTTCTTCCATGTCCATCTTATCTAGAGATAGTTTCTCCTGCCCCTTATCCTCTTACCCTCACTGGCCTCTTAGCCAAAGGATCTTCTCCCGAAATTGTGGACATTGATGATGTGGACCTCATCCCCATTCAAGTCTAATATGATTCATCGCATCATGAAAATTTCATTATGTCCAAGACATATGACTTTAAACTTTTCTGGTGGGTCCAATCACATGACCCTAAACTTTGATAATATCATCCTTGTCATACGACGAAAAATTGCAGTATGTTGTGATGACCTCATCATAGAGGATGTCACATTAGTTATTAGTCATCCACCATACCATTTTTCAATGCCTGTATACGACTTGATTATTGTGGCGACGCCATGAATTTCTATCCTAGGCATGTTGCTTCACAAAAAAAACCATTAACCCTAAAGGATAAACAATATACATCAAATGCCGCTTCTTTTGGTGCGAGGGATAGACCCGCATGACCCTGTAATCCTTTCCACTGGTACCTTACTGTACCATGAAACCAAAAATAACTACGTATGGCTTGATTCTCATTCTCCGGAGATACGTAAGAACCCCCGGGAACTTCCCCACAGGACCATCCTACCCTTTGTGTTTGGTCTCTCGACCTGAACACTTCTCCAAGGAACACATGGTAATCTGGACACATGTCCTCATTCACGTTGGGTTTCATAATCACCTTCCATGTGCCTCATGCATTCCTTGCCAATCCTTGGTGCGAGTTTTAAGTCCATAAACTAAGACCCTTTCATGAACAACGTGTGGCTTCATTCCCATCATTATGAGATTCATAGGAATGCCCAGAAATTTAATCTCAGGTCCAGCCCTAGGAATCATAAAACCCATACTTTTCCCCCACTGTCGGCCTCTTGGCCTGACCCCCCTGGGAAGTTGTGTAACTGCAACATTTTCCCTGGACAAGTTCAGGATGCCCCGTGATGACATTGGGAAGCAACAATTCCCTCACCAGAGGGGTCCTGTCTAAAATTAGTGATGATCCATGATCAGAGTAATGCGCCCGCCTAATGTTCATCAACCATGGTGGGGGTAATTTTGGGATTTTTGGATTCTACGCGAACAAACCACCACTTCACTTTCCAGACTTCACGCACCCCCTTATTAGAATCCTTATCCTCTTTCACGTTTGAAGGGACCCCCTAACAGTATGGATTCTTGACCTGTTGTCCGCCTCCTGTCCTAGGCCAATGTTTCAGAAGACTAATCATGTTTGAAGGGACCCCCTAACAGTATGGATGCTTGAACTATGGTCCACTTGTTGTCCAAGGCCAACATTCCGGAAGGCTGTTGGGTGATATTTGAGTCAGGTCCGATGATGCGAACATGGTCAACGATTTACCCTCATTTTTTTCTCCATTTCATGCAAATTCAATAGGGATGTTTTGTTTTGAACAAGGTCAAAAAAAAATCCTTTATGAACACACCCCACCCATAGAGTTTCAAATTTGGGTAGCATGATTCACATTTTTCATTCCCCTATGTCTGGAATGATTCCAATGCCCCTTGAATTTCCCCACTCGTGCGCTAATACACATTGAGAAGATGATACATCGATTGATCTGAGGTCCCCTTCCTTTGATCGGGACGCCTCTTCTCCTCAGGAATCCAGGTTCGAATTTCGAATGCCCCAAGCTTCGTTAATGCTCCCACGATCAAACAAAGTCAGGCATCCCTTGTTTCTCACATCCGGTACAGCCCCCGTGAGCTTAGGAATGGATGAATTTTTATTTTGGGATTATGGTAGAGCATGTAAAACCATAGGGAAATGTAAGTAAATGTTTCCGCACATACAGTTCAGGGAACAGAATGTTTTAAGGCGAGATATGTTTATGGGTTTGGCCAAAACTGGGCCCTTAAGGGTTGGATTCTTGGATAGATCTCTCTAATTCTGCAACCTTTTGGATGGTGGCCTCCAGGACTTCCTCCTATTCCCTAAGGACCCTTTCTTCATCGGCGGCCGTGGAGCATAGTTTGCTGACCCTTCTCCATGCCCATGCCTGTTCATTTTGGAGCTCTGTTATTTGGAGACTCGCTTCCATGAGTTGTTCTTGGGAATCTCTCAGCTGGGCCCTCAGCTACTCCATGAGCTCAGAGCAGTTGGAAATGAATATATCATGTTCGTTCCCCTATTCTTCGAGGCGTTGGACCTCTTTCTCCGCCCTTAAAAATTCTTGAGTACTCCCCGACTCCTCCCAACACTAGGTAACGTCCGAGCACCTGCTTCTCTCACGCATCTTCTCATCCATGTAATAACAAACTGTCAGATGAAGGTTTTGAGTGTATGCCTCTCCAGTACATAAGAAAAGCATCCAGGTGTGGAGTGACCCCATTTGCTTCATCCATTCTGCCTGAGGCTGACTGAGAAAATGCCGGATGCACTTACACCCCTTGCATTGCATCCATCGGCTCTCCTCAGCCACTTCCAAAACCAAATCATCGATTTCTTCAGGATCAGCGGGCCAATAAACAGGGAAGATAGCCAATAGGCCATCAGTAGGGTCTTCCTCAGAGATTACTCCTGGGGGGTTGGGCTCTTCAGCATTTGAGAAACCATCCACTCTTGACTCAAACCTGGCGATGTCTTCATTATCTACATACCTAGCCCCGATTACAGTGCCACCAGTGTCCGCCACCCTCTACTCACCAATTTCTTAGGCCAACTCAGTTTGGGATTCATGTTTTGGATGGGGCGTTATTCTTTCCATCGGTACACTCATGGATAGTTCACGCTCAGCAGCCCGACGAGACTCCATTGTTGTGATCACTGTACAAACAAGGAGCACCCTGATCAGTTGGGCCCTCCGATAGTGAGTACCTATATCAAAACAAGTAACATACAAGAACTGAAGTCATTAGCTTCTAGTACTCTGGCCACTGCAGGAGCTGTCGTGGTGGGGTATCCCTCAGCACTCGTCAATTCAATAATGGTCGTTAGTGCTCCACCTTTCCCCATTGGTGCTTCCTCTCCTCCATCGGCTAGGGACTCTTGATCAGCACCTATATTCATCTGAGTAGGACAAGAAGGTTGGGTTAAGGATTGAAAATGAAAGCGGATAAAGAAAAAATATAGATGAGGGTCGAAGCATACCACTAGAAGTTTAGTCACATCCATATCGGAGCCGAAAATCTCGCTGCTCTCTCAGAGAATCCCCTGGTCACCTTTTCATTCTACCACCTCATCTTCTGTCTCGCTGCCCTCTGACTCATCACTGTCATCATCCCCTGATGGAATAGTTTCTGGATCATGCTTTTGGCTCAGAATCACCGTCACCAAAGGGGTGGCTCCACACGTCGACCTTGTTCGTGTACGTTTGTGTCCACAGAAATTAGATATGCATGTAGTCGGTGGAAGTTCACTCTGTCGGCGACCTGGAAAAGCCCGACTTCTGGAAGCTGGATCCCATCTTGCACTACCTTCTGCCAGAGGGATTCAATACTCATTGACTGTCGCAGGGTTAACCAGGCCGACTATAGCACAGAGAAGATCGCGTTGTGGGATGGTTGAAGAAGGTATCTTATTTTCATCCCAGAAAGTTCTCTGGCTGCTCCATGGAACACCCCTTTTGAAGGCGACATGGGAGTGGCCACGCCATACGATGCCCCCGCTACTAATGTCTTGACCTGTGTGGGCCTCGTTGCCTGAGGTGCTTCTGATCCTCCCCCTCTAGCCGCACTCTGCCTGCTCTCTCGCCACCGAGGTTCCACACTGGAGACTTTGAGCTTCCAAAATCACTTCCACCGAAGCCCCTCAGGGTATGCTATGGTCCAATGTTCAACATACTCAGTTGAAAGGCTTGCATCGACCCTGGTGGGAGGAAAGGCGATGTTGTCACCAGAACCGTAGGTCGTGAATGTCAGCCACAACTGATGAATAAAACTGGGATCCCTCTCCTCCCAGACATCTGTTTATACATTTTTCAGCATTTTCTAGAGGCACCCAAACTTCCTGGAAAACAGGGATGGCATGTACGGCTCACAGAAGATCTTCCCATCAATCCGGGCCATAAGCACCCCGCCTCTACTGCTCTGTAAGTACGCCTTCGGCTACAGTGAGCCTTGCCCATCATCTATCACCTGACCAGTTGGGGTGGGGAATAGGATGAAGGTGAAGTTGGTGTGGTTAACAATCCCAATCCGTACTCCCTCCTCATTGAGCATCATCAACATGACCCCAAAAATATTTAGCAGAGAGGGTCACATGCCATTTCCCGGAGGACGGATAACATTTGAGAAGGTGTATCCACCACAATGAGATGAAACCCAACCATAGTGAATCTGGAAGGGGCCACATACTCTCCTAGGTGATCCCCCTCTCAGGATGCATCCAAAGATGGTGTACAACCGAGCCAACATGGGGACCCCCCAGGTTGAACATCTTATTGGCAGCCATGATGCCTACCATCACCCGGGTCACTGGACAGATGCCCATCCATGCGCCCCTCACTGGAAAGAGACACCCGCTCACGAATTTGGTGAGGAATCCGGCATCCCAAAAATTTGGGTCTCTAGCCTCATTTACGCTGTAGCACCACGACTGGTAGTGCCCCACCTCCAGGACCCTCTAGTATGATCTGCTCTTGCTCCTCTGAGCCGCGGTTAGACAACGTCTTCCCCGCCCTAGCATCTTGACTTCTGGATCCCTCTCCAGGAACAGGCTGAACCAGTCTCTATAGACGATGTCCTTGAGTAAATGCTTGACACTTAGCTTCTCCGTGTCCATCTCTAGAAGGTTCCACATCAGTAAGGGGGTTCGAGATCTGTCACCCCAGATGTTCATCGGTGGGAGGAATTCGTCATACTGATGGACCTCTAAAGGGATTCCCCTGATGCAGTGGATGTCCTAGAGATTGATGCCAACATCCCCATGATGAAGATGGAATGTGTTGGTATCAGGGGACCACCAGGTGAATAGCTTTGGCCCGAGCCCAAGCTGGCGATAAAAGGGGAATTGAGATGTCCATACCGCCTCGAATAGACCAATATTCCACAGCTCGGCCCAGAATTGGTCGAATGTATAGTGAACCCAGTACACCCAGGCCCACTCGTTGGTGAAGTTGCCTCCAGATCGTAGGTGCCAGTCCTGCAGCCAGCCTTTGGCCTCATTAGTGATGCTCTGATGGAAGGTGCTAAAGTAGAGGGTTAGGGATATCTCTGCAACAGGGTTACCCCTAGCAATGGTCCTAGTCCTAGGATTCAGGACATATACGTCCATGTTCCAGGTTTCTATGGAAGGGTGACCATTTTTGGTGATGTTGTATCGAGGAAGGTTGTCTTCACAGGTCATGAATGACCATGGTGTATCAACCATGAATCCCGATAGATGAACCTCCTCCAGAATGCTGATGTCCCACAGTGGTAGATTGTCAGATAGGGCATACTCCTTTTGGGCGGGGGTTATCTTGTTGAAGAGGGTGTGGTTATTGGAGACAACTCTTTTTGCATCATAAAACTCCGGGTTCGCAACAATTTCATCTCTGCAAGAAGCGACTTCCCCTTCATCAACCCGATTTGTGGCCATCTTCTTCCGACCAAGAGTTTCAGTAGCTGGTGTTAAATATGGAAAGATGTCACGAACTCTGGGAACCTGGCACATAAAATCTGCAGGTGTCGTGAAATTTTATACCGTTGTACGAAAAACCCCAGATTTTCAAGTAAATTTCCACCAAATCTCGATGGAATTATGCGCAACCGAAGAGTTTTTTCATACTGGACCAGAGAGAATTTCACAGAAAAGAACTCAATGCATATCGTGCGAGAATATTCGTACAGAGCATGGGGCCCTTGTCTGCTTTTTTAGACTAAGCCTGGGTTCTATGCCAATGAAAAAAGCAGATTCCGTGCTTGGCTGAGTTTCGCACGCCACTTCATATTTTTCATGTAGGGGACCCACAAAGCCTTGAATTTCGGCATTTCCCTTGGAATCCAACCGTTACGACCCCTCGTCGATCCAATTCTGAGGGGGGCATTTGTAGATGCCAAAAAAAGTTCTTATGTGTTGAAGAATGTTTCGAAACGACAAAGTGAAGTCATATTCAAACACGGAGACCTGGTCCCGGGGGCTTGGAGGTGTTGCCCGAAAAAATGGTGAAGCGCGTGAAAAAATGTGTCCTAGGTGGAAACATACAGGATTCACAATTATTCCTTGGTGCTAGCGCGAAATAATATTGCACCTGCACCACACGCGGTTGACATTTTTCACTTCCACCTCTGTAGGGCAATTATTTCACGCTGACTTCTATTTCGCGCCCCCTGGATCCTAAAAATATAAGGCTACCCCTTCTATTTCAGGGCTGAAGAATCTGAATAGGCTCTCATGCATGGAATCAGATTTCTATGAGCACGAAGATGACCTTCAGGTACAGTTCTTTTGGTGCCAAATCTCTTCATGGTCCACCTTCACGCGAGATCCCCATGGCTTAGACTGAATTCCAATCCCTTCTGGGTTCTCCCCTTACGTGCAATTCATTCCATTTCCCGTAGGCCAGTCAATTTTGCACCATTCCTTCTATTTCATGCACCCCTATCCTAGCACGTGTCTCCTTCCACTTGCGTGCAATTCATACTCCTTGCGCGCAATCCTCCTAGTCACGTGTAAAACCCCTACCTATAATTCCGCTCATGCATCACCGATTTCACACCAACATGGTGTTTTTAACAGAATCCTATTATCTTGCGCATAATCCTCAAAGGTTGCGTGCAATTTTGCGAGACCCCTCATGTTGGTGCTCCCCGGGCACCCCCTTGCGTGTGCACCCGATGCCCCTCCTATGGGTGCCATTCATGGGCGTCTCTTGCACCCCATGCATCCGCATCATGCACTGTTTTCCCATGGGACCTTCTAGGATCATACGAAGTAACTTCAATGTCCCATGGACAATGCCGATCATTGTGTTACTTTGCCTCATGCTTTTTCCCATAGGCACGCTAATGTCTATTTCTTCTTCGCATAGAAATGCTAATGTGGATCCCTCGATGGTTCGATTTGCGACACCCCATTGCTACGGCCTTGCCAATGACTTCCCTCCCACAAGGGGCAGAGGGTACCAGTTATGTATGTCCTAGGGGTGCGGAACAAACCCACCTCATCCGAGATGCAAGACGTTAAACTTCCAAGTACCATAGTTCTTAACACATGACGTTAAACTGGGATCTGACCTCGTGCCTTTCACGTAGGGCTTCCCGCCTTAGACATTCTCCATGCCCACTCGATTCCACGAGGATTGGTCACCCCTCATAGGGGATGATATCCTCCATATTGGGGTGGTGTATGTCCATGGGGAAGGGAAGACACCTTGGTGTAAGCCCCTAATGTTTCTTGAAGGAGGCAGCACCCCTGTTCCTCCTCACTCCCTCCGTGCCAAGGCCAGCCAATGGCGTGATGGGGAACCTTGCATCTCCTTTATTATGTCCCAAATCCCTCTCCCGATGCGCTTTGTCGCCCATGGGCCTCCATCCTAAAGTAAGTCGCGACACCCTGGGCTGCTCAACTCATAAGCCCCTCTTCATTTCACAAAGACGCACCCTTCGTTACATGATTGTCCGGTCTCTACTGTCTCTTATTTCTCACACCAAACATGACTCTTGTGAGAATAGAGCGAGCGCCGACCATGAAAAACACCTTGGGGTGCCTCAGAGTGTAAGCCCTAATACATCGTCCCGCATGATGTTAAACTGTACAACCAAACTACGGGGACTTTGATCCGTGTTAAGGCATGGTACACAGGAAGCCTCCATGAGGTTCAACCCCCACCACCTTGTGTCACCTCAAAGTGTAATCCACATTCCATCACCCCGCATGGCGTTAAAATGTACACCCGAAATATGGGGACTTTAATCCGTGTCAAGGCATGGTATGTAGGAAGCCTCCACGAGGTTCAAGCCCCCCACATTGGGCCGCCTTAGAGTGTATGCCCCAATCCATCCTGAACTACGTGGACATTGGTCCTTGTCAAGGCATGGTACATAGGAAGCCTCCACGAGGTTCAAACCCACCACCAAGTCATTCCAACAATCATCGAATCGCCTTCGTCCCACATGACGTTAAACTATATTCACCATTTGAACTATGTGGTCTTTGAGTCTCCAACATGGGGATACATGGGAAGCCACCATGATGTTTAAGCCCAACACCCATGTCTCATCTTGATCTCTACCTCGAGACCACGTGTCCTGGGAAGATCATGCCTTAACCCGGAGGTTCCACTTCCTCTGGGTCCCCTCTCTGCATCCATTCTCATGGGTCTCCCCCTCAGGTGTCCCATCGTCACATCGAACTACATGGACTTTGATTCCCTGCCTTGGGGATACATTGGAAGTTTCTTCGAGGATCAAGCCCAAAACCATCATCCATCCTGATTCTTACCCGGGCCACCACATCCCGGTGAGATCATGCCACCCCACACCTCATTCCCCTCCACAGCATTCGGAATGGCACCCACGTGTTGGCCACAACATTGATGTTCCCTCTAGGGGGTTCCTCAATCTAATCCACTCTAATTAGTGTTATGATTAGTTTGATCCTTCTATGCTAGACGTTAAACTTGCGGCATGCCCTGTGTTAAACATGGGAAGCTGAGGAAATCCTCAAAAACATGCCAATGGAATATAATTCACCACATTTGATGTGGGATTCCTCTGGTGTCTGTTCACTTGAGATGACCTATAATATGAGACAGAAGACATACATGCTAATCCCCAGCATCAAGACACGCCAGTGGTGCCCAATGTGATTACTCTCCTAACCGAAGGTTGCAGCCATGACCGGACCCCTTGGAGCATCCTGACAGAAGAAGTGCAATTAAATGGTGTCCATGTTGATATGGATCTAGAAAGAGTTTCACGAACTACGTCTTAAATATATGAGGGAGACCCGGACTAGGTGGCATGCTTCAAGGAGGAATCCACGTAAGGAAGAACTGACATCCCAACATCCCATTTCGATCTTGGAGCAGACGTCCCTAAATAAGGAGTAGATGCCACCCGCCTTTGGAAAGTAGGAATACGAGGAATCATCAGCGGATCCTCTAGTGAGGGATGTGTGTGCATGCCCCTGCGAAAGCATTTGAAACATCATGTAATGTACCTAATTTCCTAAAAACACTAGACCTCTTGAACTTATGGGTTTTATTAACTATAATAAAACATGTATTAATTTGTAATAAAGATAAGGGTTTTTTATTAATGGTATCAGATGATAGGTTTATTTATTTGTGGTATTATTATTAGAAAACACAAGACACTTCCATTGTATTAGATAACTCTAGAGAATGACTTAGGGATAAGACTTAGTATAAGAAAAAATCCATAGAAATTGGTTAGTATAGAGTAAGTGTTTTATCAAGAAAATATATCCCTATCTGGATTCTACAGGTGGACATGGTTCTAGCACAAATGTGGCTAGGGGTAACAACTCTGAGAAGAGGTTCTATGCCTAAGTCATGGAAATCTTGTACACAACAACGAGCCTTACTACAAACCAATTTTGACACTCCTAGGGGATATTCCTTAGTAAATACATAATCTCATTAAGGATCATTATTATGGGAATAAAAAAATTACCATAAGAATATATATCAAGAAATAGATCATGGATATCATAGATTTAATAATAGAAACTCTTAAAATAAGGATATAAATGTAATTTATATGTTATCTCTTTAATATCATTGTATTCTCCTTTTTGTGTTAACTAGTTTAAAAATAATAATCCCTAAATATATGTTGGATAAAGTTGAATCGTAAAAGAAAAGTGAATGGAAGGGTTATCATATATAGTTCTACATATTCCTTCATATATATAATGTTTAGTATAAATAATCAAACAACACCATAAATCAGGGATTTAAAGATGTTGTTGAAAAGAAAAAATAGAGAAATTACTAAATCCCATATATATTTCTCCTCCCCTAACAATTTTTGAGGAGTGAACTTCCTTAAAACACTTCTCATAGTCCCTTTGGTGGAATTTGATGTAATTCTCACTGTGTATTAGTTTTCTGAATATTGATCCAATATAAATTTTCATGAGAATCAAATCACTATCTATATGGTGAATCATTCTATGATTCTATTCATGTTCAAGGATGAGGATGAATCTTCTTTAGAAACATCATCTCACGTATGGATATTATTTCCCTACAAGAAAGAGTATCTAGAATGAATGAGTCTATGGAAATAACTATCATCGAAGACATTCCTATTGTAATAGAAGTTTCTGATGTGTTTCATAAAGAATTTATTGGTATTTCCCCTATGTGAGGGGTTGAATTTTCAATCATGCTTATACATGGGGCATTGAAATTTTCCATGACTTCATATATGATGGATATTTTGGAACATGATGAAATAAAGAAACAACAATAGGAGAATCTAAATAAAGTGTCAATACATGCATGTTATTCACAATGGGGTGCACAATCCTCTTAATCAAAATGAAGGATGTGTCATTGCACCTTTGCATTGATTATTGTGAGCTCAATAAGATCACAATAATGAAAAAGTATCATTTTCAATGTATTGATGACTTTTTCGATCGGATACATGGAGCATAATACTTATCCAAGGTGGATTGGCGGTTGGTATATTACAATGTTAGGGTGAATATGGGGGATATAACCAAGACTCCTTTTCATTGGAGGTACTGGAACTATGAGTTCATAGGTTTTTCATTCGAACTTACTAATGCTCCCCTAATATTCATGGACATGATGAATAAAGTTTAGTGAGATTATCATGAAAAATTCATGGTAGTATTTATATATTATATTATAATATATTCCAAACCAATGAGGAAAAATAGTAGTATTTGAACATTATGCTATTGACCATGTGAAAGGAGATGCTCTATGAATAGTATAACAAGTGTTAGTTCTAGTTTAATAAAGTCTCATTCATAGGGAATATCATCACAAGAAATGAGATATCTATGGATCTATCAATGAAAAAATCAGTTGAAGGATGGTTGAGGAAAACATATATGATAAGTATCTACATATTATATGACATAACTAGATATTATCACTATTTTTTAAGAAATCACTCATTATGTTAATACCCTCTAAAGAATATAACTCCGAATGGTTTCAGATTTTCTATGATTGATGAATATGAAGAAAGATTCTTCATGTTAAAAATATTTCTTATCATTATCTCTATGCTTGCACTACCAATAATTGGGGAAAATTTCATCATATTCAGCACTATATCAAGGAAGGGATTGGGTTGTGTGTTGATGGAAAATTACAAATTCATAGCCTTCTCTTCAAGGAAGTTGAAAAATCATTATTAAAATTATTACATTCATGATTTATAGTTGGTAGCAGTGGTATTTAATTTACATATTTGGAAAAATTATCTAGTTGGGATGAATTTTGAAATATATACAGATCAAAAAAATTCTTAAATGCATATTCATATAGAAATAGAAGAATATGTTCTAATAAATGTGGTTAGAGCTCAGCATGAATTATGACTCCTCAATCCACTACCATCTGGGGAAAGTGAACAATGTGGAGGATGCTTTATGTAGAATGTATCCAACAATTTTAACATCAATGATAATTGAGATGGATATGATCTCCATATATTTGAATAGAATTGACGTAGGAATTGTAATGTAAGGAACATCATTAATAATTTCACAAATTATTTATCAACCATCAAAACATGAAAAGTTATGAATTTCCAAAAAGACAATATGGGAATTCAGAAGAAAGATAAATCTATAAAAAAGGTAAATCCTAGGATTTCAATGTCAATGATGAAGGAATTCTGAAATATGGGACATGACTATGTGTTCTATCGAATATCTTGTTTAAGAGGGATCTATTGGATGATTCCCATAGTTTGAATTTATCTAGTCACCCATGAAACACATGATGTATCAAGATATTTGAGAGAACTATTGGTGGGATAATATGAAGAAGTATATCACTGATTAAACATAAAATTTCTTGGTATACCAGCATGTGAAAGTTAAAAGGCATAAGTCTAAGGGGATGATGCAACCATTACTAATACCATGATGGAAATGGGAAAATATCACAAGGTAATTTGTCATCGGACATCTAGAGACATCGAAGGGAAAAAAATTCTATCTTGGTTTTTATGGATTAAATTACAGATACCACAAACTTAATTGCGATTAAAGAGGATTTCTTACTAGATAAACATGCACAAATATACATAAGAGAAGTCGTAAGGCTACACAGAGTTTCACTATCGAGTGTGTCTAATTGAGATACAATATTCACCACTATGTTTTGGAAATGTCTCTAACATGCTCTAAACGTTGAGCTGAAATTTAGTACAACTAATCACTATCAAACTGATGGCAAATATGAGAAGAATTCCTTATCTCATGAGGAAATGTTAAGAGCATTCTCAGTTGACATCAAAGAAGGATTATACCAACATCTCCTTTTGGTTTAGCTCTATTACACTAATAATTTCCACATGATCATCAGAATGGATCCCTATGAAGCCCTTCAATAGAATAGGTTCAGAACACTGGATTATTAAGATGATGTGGGGGGACAAACTTTTATGTCCTAAAATTATTGAGTAAATGATGTAGAAGGATAAGACCATTCATTAATACATCGATGTTGCATAGATTCGACAAAAGAGCTATGTTGAAAATCATCACTAGGACCAAATTTTGGATTTTGAAGATATGTTATTCCTCCACATACCTCCATATAAGAGAGTTATGGGATTTATAAATAAGGGATATTTTAGTCAAAGGTACATCATCCCTTTTAAGATCCCTAATCACATCAAATTTGTGGCCTATCGACTAGAACTCCCACCCAACCTATCTCAATAACATAATGTACTCCACGTTTTCCAATTTATAAAGTATATGGTATACCCATTACATTTGTTCAAACCATAGGTGGTTCCATTTGATAATTACTTTCATATGAGGAGTAGCTAGTGAAGATATTTTATCATAGAGAAAATGTTCTACAAAATAAGGAAATGCCTCTTATTAAAGTGTTAGGGAGGAACCATAAGTTTGAAGAAGCAATTCGGGAAGCTGAGAGGGTGAAGAAGTAGAGCTTCCCTAATCCGTTTTAGTGTGGGTAAACTAAATTCCAAAATAAAAATTTCTAAATGGGGGGGGATTGTAATGACCTGAACTATTATGAATAAAATTTCTTTTTTTGATTTAATTAAATGTCTTGTGGTTATAGAATACACATGACCTTAATTTTTTATCATATAAAATTAGATTTAAATTATTGTTAAGTATCCTTATTATAGATAATATAGCCATCAAACATTTATTACATGAAAAGTCTAAATATTGGAGTTTTACAAATCATTGAGTTTTAGACAAAGAATTGATGGCCTCAACTAGTGGGATCATACCACACGAAACAAATCTATTTCTGCTTCCAAGGGAGATATATATTTGTAATTTTCCCTAGACCATTCCAAATATAAGAACCAAAAATTTATGCGTGAGAAAAAACCATTTACAGGAGAATTTCAAGCTCATCGAGATCACATATCAATCCATGTTCACTGAACTACCCCATGAAATATCCACCATCGCGCACCTCCATCTTAGGGAGTATGATGGTGTATTAAAGGGATGTGTATAAATACATTAACATATAGTAATATGTACATTGTTTTTTATAAAAAATGAAAATATTTTCATCCTAATATTTTTACTTTATAAATGATTTTCATTTTTGACTCAATAAAAAAGAAATTGTATTTTTTGTTAATATCCAAATTTAATACAAATATTAATTGAATTTTTGAAATAAATAACATTTTAATAAAATATTATTAGTAAATAACATTGATTGAATTAAAAATATCATATATTTTTTGTGAATTAAAAGGTAATTTATATAATGGTTCAGAAAATGTTGTTGGGTTTTGGCTTAGTGGTAAGAACCCCGTAATCATACATGAAAAATGGTGGTCGAAAACCCATTGGGAATAGGTGTTTTAGTAGTACTATAGTAATGACAACAATATAGAAATGAAGGGAACTATGCGGTACTGTAGTGGGGGGGTGGGGTGGGGGGGGTGGGGTACTGTAGCAGTACTATTCACAGAATTGGCCTTGGGCCAAAACATTGGTCCTACAGGACATGTAATGGGATAAATTTCTGGTAAAGACCCTTAAATTTCAAGGGAAATTTTTTCTTAATTTTCTTTGGGATTTTACGAGTACGTAGTTTCTGACAGCACCTGATTCCAAGGCCCGGTGTGCCCGGTATAAATTTACAAATTTTAGCTTGGGTACGTTCAGTGAACGAATGAGCGGGTTTTCCTAACTTTTGAACCAGTGCTCGGAATCGAAATCTGAGGGCACCGATGGAACCACAGAGCCGGTAATTACTTAGGAACACCTTTTCTAGAGTTGCGTTTTCTCGGGAGGTGATGTTAAAAATGAAGTGGTTTAATTAAAGAGTGAAATAAAATACGTGCTGCAATTTTATTTCTACTCTGTGTAATAATAACCTATGTATGGAAGTTGAGGTGGGACCCACTAAATCCTAACTCCACTTGATAGGATATTAGTGAAGTGGGCCCCACACGAGCCCCACCTTTTCAATTTCCTCAACCTCCCTTAAAGTTGGAAAACCCCCCATTAATTTGTATCTCCTCTACATTAAAATACAAGCCAATAAAACACCTCATTAATTGGACAATGCATGTTAATTAAATTGGTGAATTCATTTTGAATTTTGAATAGGGTTGGAATGAGTAATAAAATAAGGAAAAGTCTTATTTTATTGTTGTTGAATCTTTGTGTGGATATTTTTGGAGAGGAGAGCTCTGGTGTTGAAGAACGTCATCTTCTTCGCGAAGAACGCCGAGTCTACAACAAAGAACTCCATCACCGCAATGGGAGATCGGCATGCCATCTCCTCTCTTCTCTGCAGCCAGTGAGAGATGCCTTCTTCAGAGAACGACGATGTGCCACATCATTCATCGGGCGAACACCAACGACGCTTACGTAGCCTCGTACCATGACGCCGTCTTCCGCAACGCCTTTTTCCCACGACGATCCTCGTTCGACTACTTCTTCGTGGTAGGGGAGTGTTTTTACGAAGTGATTATTCTTTGCGTTCTCCGTTAAATATTTGGGCCGCCTCTTATCAATTTAACAGAAGGAGGTCAGACCGCCCGAACAAGGCTGATCCTCCTCCCCCTTTGTGGTTGTGTTCGTTGCGGCTCGAACAAAGGCGGCGCAGTGCAATGACACCGCACAGAAACAAGGGGGAACGTGGCGAAGAAGCGCAGCGCCGTCGCGTCGTGCCGTTGAGGACGAAAGAGGCCGCGACCGGAGCGGTGCCACAGCAGAGGGGCGCGGCACCGTCGCGCTGTGCCAGTCGGACCAAGGACATGACTTTCGGTCACGGTGGTCGGAACCACCATCGCCGGTGCATGGAGGGCGGGACCAACAGGTCCCACGTGGTACACGGGCTGACCATAACGGCCGGAAAGATCTGGAAAACTGGGGGTTTGAACCCCTTCTCAATGCAATATGGGGGACCCCCGCGGGTCCGCCATCCGGTTCGAAGGGGGTGGCGGTTCCCCCCCCCCCCTTCCGTGCTCACGCGGCGCGCGGCGGCCGCGCCGGACCCGGCCGCGCCAACTTGGCCAGGCCGCGCCAGCCGAGCCGGGCCGCACCCTAATGGGCCGGAGCCGGACTCGGGGCGGGTCGACCTGTTCGGGCCGACCCAGGGGGTCTCGGGCTAGGTCGGTCCGGGTCCAAATCCCCCTAAAATAGATAGGTTCTTTAAAACACCCGTAACATGGGCTAAAGACCTCCGATCGACGCACTGTCAGTTGAAATGAGATCCATGGATTGAGACGGTCCTTTCAGTATATTACACTCAAGGTTTCAGAGAACATTGGGTATGGCCGGGTTGGTTCGAAAATGAAACCAACCAGGCCCTCGGAGCGGAAACACTTATAACTTGAGCTCTAGACATCTGATTGACGTTCCATTGACTATATTGGATTCCTCTTAGTGAGAAGGTTCTTTTGGATTACTCCGCTCGAGTTTTGGACGCAGTTGGAGTACGGTCGGGTTGGTTTTGACTTAAAACCCAACCAGGCCCCTGAGATGAAAAGGCCAATAACTCTCAGACCGGGCGTCCGATTGATGCACCGTCAGTCGCGTTGAGTTCCTTTTTTTGAGGCAGAACTTTGGGATACATCAACTCGAGACTATGTGCCAGTTGATGTATCAACCCCCATGGCTCGTGGAGCGGACCCACCCGGAATCGATCATGCTCTATGCGGGAACCCTAGAGTTGGCTGCGACTGCGACGACGATGACGACTATACTGGGATCCTCCGTGGGTTCGACAGTGATGACGACTGTACTAAAATCTTCTGTGGGTTTGAAGGTGATGACTACTGTTCTTGTATATAATGTGGGTTTGGCAATACATGACTACTATTCTTGTATCCTACATGGGTCTGGCAGAATTTGACTACTGTTCTTGTATCCTACTTGGGTCCGGAAGTATTTGACTCTGTACATGCATCTAACATAGGTCCGATATGGTGGCTAGTCTAGTATCTTACGTCGGACCGACAGCTTAGCTGGACTAGTATCCTACGTGGGTCCCATCTAGATGACTCAGTAACTACATATGATCATCTCTTTTGCCTTACAAATGATGTATACCTGTGTGAGCTGAGTCTTGACTTTCAATCAATATCTTCGATATGATTGACTTGCTTTCCTGTGTGGATTGTGCTGTCTTATCTTATGTGGATTGGATTGTGATATCCTATGTGGACTAGATCGAGCTTGGGCTCCAATGTTGGAGCCGAACTGGAATTGATGACTTAGGTATATGTATGGGCATATACCTATGTAGATTTGGTTGATACTTCGAGATTGTATCTTTATTTTTTTATCCTTCGTGGATTCTGGGTGACCTTTGGGGGTCTTGGGGTCCCTACTGAGTATCGTTATACTCACCCCTGCATGGGAAATGCACGTACTACGTTGTGTTAGATGCAGACGGCGGACAGTGCTGATCGTGGTTGAGGCTTGTGGAGAAAGTCGGTACCTTGAGGTGGACCACTGGGTGAGACATACACTGAGCGGACGGTTGGACCCAAGGAGATGAGGAGACTATTTGTACCCACCCTTCTGGTGGGATTTCCAATGGATGGCTCGACGTTCCTGCTTTAATTTTTAGTTGTTGTACTTTCTTTCCAGTTGTAATTTCATTTCAGTTTGTGTTTGTATTCTAGCCCACTTACTTTTCCGCACTTACTATTGTACCCAGTTTTACTTAGTGTTTACTTCTTCTTGCTTACTCTGTGGTGTTTGTTTACTTTATAAAGGCAATTCCTTCCCCTTTTTCTCAGGATTTACGCCTTTGGTGCTAGTCTCCATCCCCTGGCCTATGAAAGGCGAGCTTGGGGTAGTCACGACAGGGACCCCAAGGACGGGTCGTGACAAATTTGTATTAGAGGAGTTTGGTTCTACTGCCGAACTCAGGTCTCTGATCTTTCTTCTATGTGATGCAATAGTGTTAAGGGTATTGAGTGTGGTTATCAGTATAGGGATTCTAGTGTTGGTGCGGCGGCCGACGTATCCATACACCAGGACCCTAACTTATGATTTCTGACTCAGTGCACGAAAACATTGATTGAATGTGTGTTTAAAAAGTTTTCTTTGTGATTACTTTATGTTAGATCACCAGGTATACTGTTTTGACTGTGGCACATTTGTTTCTTTTCAGGATGGACCCATGAAGGCAGCCATCTTGGGTTCAAAGCTTTGTACGAGACGACTTCCCACTGAGCGATGAGCCCTTAGTGCAGGGCCCTTTTACAGTAGAGGCACCGGCGGTACCTCTACCCGCTACGCCACTGATGCCACCATCCCCAGCTGCTGAGAGTGAACATCGCCTTAGTGCCCTGCACAAGTTCTAGTGTCAGAGACCGCCTAGGTTCCATTGGGAGAAGGACCCTTAAGTAGCCAAGGATTGGCTGGAGGCTGTAGTTCGAGTTTTCAGGTTAGTGGGGACACCATCTGACCTCATGGTGATCCTTGCAGTGAGCCTCCTGCATGTGGTAGCAGGCAGATGGTGGAGCCTGATGCTCCAGGTGCACGACAAGGCATCTCTCCTTGGATGGACTTTGAGAGCCTCTTATGCTCAAAGTTCATCCCGGCTACCCTATGGCCAGTGCGCATTCAGGAGCTACTATAGCTGCGGTAGGGCAACATGACAATAGCCCAGTACTCGGCGAGATTTACCAATATCTCACGGTATTTGACGGACAAGGTACAAGACCCATTCTTCCAGGCCCGGACCTTCGAGCAAGGAATGAGGCGTGAGATTAGGGCTTCGATGATCTCCCTCAGCATTCTGACGCTGGTAGGAGTACTGGAGCGAGACCTTATTGTGGAGAGATTTCTTGCTGAGGAGACACTAGCAGTGAGACCTACCGTAGGGCATCACGTCGCAGAGTCTTCTGTAGTTGGAAGTCGAAGGACGTCACAAGACTCTAGGCAGACCAGACCAGTGGGTAGACGACCTCAGGAAACTGTCTCAGAGGTGCGGGGCACACGGTGCAGAGCCATACTTCCAAGGAGTAGACAGTGCTACGCATGTGGCAGGCAGGGCCACATGGCTCGTGACTGCCCGACCCGCCGTGCAGAGGAGAAGAAGATGGTTGAGGGGCCACCTAGGCTGAGGCAAGGGGTCGATCGTGGTGGTCCACAGAGAGAAGGTTGTCAAGGAAGATGAGCTAGCCAAGTAGTAGGTGGTGGGAGACGCTTTGAGGCTTTACAACCACCACCACAAGGAGGTCCACCTGACCACAGGGAGCTGGCGGGCAGAGACAGGCTCAGCTTCTGGCAGTGGAGGCCTATGACCACGGTGTGCTAGAGATGATTCAAGGTACTATCTGTGTCTACTCCACCCTTTCTTCAGTTCTTATAGACACATGATCAAGTCATTATTTCATTGTCGCTGCCCTTTTTCGGAGCTTAGAGATTCCGACGGAGCCGTTGGCTCGATCTTTACGGCTAGAGACTCCTACAGGAGCAGAATCGACGATTACACACTGGTGTCGGCAGTGTGAGCTTACTCTAGGAGGAAAGATTTTCGACTGGGATCTTCTTATAGTGGCGTCGAGGCCTTACGACGTCATCTTGGGCATGGATTGGTTATCTACAGTCCATGCTTAGATCGACTGTATTAGGCACAAGGTGTGGTGTGTTCACACTGATGGGAGCAGGTTCACCTTCACCGGTGAGAAGGGAACCTTTATAGGATAGGATGGACTCACCTAGAGTAGAGGACAGTCGATCACTCATCAGTTGTCTAGCCTTATCCTAGGAGCAGTTGACGTGTGGAGTCCGAGTTTTCCTATAGTGGTGGATTAGTATGCAGACATTTTTCCTGATGACATTCCAGGACTACCTTCTTCACAGATAGGTAGAATTCAATATTGACATGTACCCCGAGACAGCCCCGATGTACACTCTATCATATCGAATGGCTACTTCTGAGCTTCGAGAGCTGTGAGTACAGCTGGAGGACTTGCAGGGCAAGGGATTCATCCGACCCAGTGTTTCACCCTAGGATTCCCCGATTTTGTTCACCAAGAAGGCGGACAGATGATTGCGACTGTGTGTCAACTATCATTTCCTAAACTAGGTGACTGTGAGGAACATGTATCTGCTACCGAGGATTGATAACCTCTTCGATTAGCTCAAGGGTGCACGGTGGTTCTCGAAGATAGACCTCAGGTCAGGCTATCATCAGCTTAGAGTTCGAGACGAGGACGTGCAGAAGACGACCTTTAGATGTCAGTTTGGCCACTATGAGTTCTTGGTTATGCCTTTCGGCATAACCAATGTGCCATCATTGTTCATGATCCTCATGAACAATATCTTTTAGCCTTACCTCGATCGATTTTTCGTGGTCTTCATTGACGGAATATTGATATACTTGACCACTGAGGAGGAGCACGCCTACCACTTGCAGGTTGTACTACACACACACCGAGAGCACCAGATTTATGGTAAGCTATCAAAGTGTCAGTTTTGGATACTTGAGGTCCACTTATTGGAACACTTCATCTCTAAGGCAGGAGGTGCGGTGGATCCTGTGATGATCGAGGTAGTGCTAGCTTGGGAGCCTCCCAGAAGCATGATGGAGGTGTGGAGTTTCCTAGGAATGGATGGGTACTATTGGAGATTTGTGCCAGACTTTTCTACAGTTGCAGCACCACTTTCAGCTCTGATGAAGAAGGTGAAACCCTTCGTGTAGTTAGAGAGATTTCAGCAGAGCTTCCAGGAGCTGAGATAGAGATTTACTAGTGCACCTATCTTGAGAAAATCAGAGGATGGATTAGGATACACAGTCTACTGCGATGCATCATGGAACGGACTCAGATGTGTCCTGATGCAGGGGTGGGCAGTGATTGCCTATGGATCACGATAGTTGAGGCAGCATGAGCAGAACTATGCTACCCTTGACCTGGAGTTAGTAGTAGTGGTATTCGCTATGAATATGTGGCGACACTACCTGATGGGCGAGCGCTTCACAGTCTACTCTAATTACCAGAGTCTCAGGTACATCTTCCCACATAAGGACCTGAACCTGAGACAGCGGTGATGGCTCAAGTTCCTCTAGGACTACGACATTGAGATAGTCTATACTCATGGAAAGGGGAAAGTAGTAGCCGATGCTCTAAGCAGGAGGTCGGGCATTCAACTACTTTTGGAGGCGACAGAGCAGCTAGCCGCTTTGTAGATATCCTTCGTTGATAGAGATGGAGCAGCCTTTCTGCAGTCACTCACAGTCACTCTTCCACTACTATAGCAGGTCAGAGAGGCACAACATGGGGATGTTGACTGTGAGATGTGGCCTATATAGATATCCTCAGGACAGGCACCTGATGGATTCTCTATAATAGGAGAGAACGACGTCCTTTTCATAGGACATACCATGGAACCAGTTGCCTTACAAGAGGAGGTGATGGGGGAGTTTCACACATACACTTTAGGAGTACATCCTAGAGTGGCGAAGATGTACCAGGTTCTCTGACGACGGCACTGGTGGCCGGGTATGAAGAAGGTTGTAGTAGAGTTCGTTTCTCGATGCCTCACCTTCCAGCAGGTGAAGGTGGAGCACCAAGTACCAGAGGTCTTGGTACAACCCTTGGATGTCCCGGAGTGGAAGTGGGATGGTATATCTTTGGATTTCGTTACTGGACTTCCACATACTTCAAGAGGTCATGACTCCATTTGGGTGATGGTCGACCGACTCCCCAAGTCGGCCCACTTCTTACCCATCAGAGAGCATGGATCAGTGGAGAGCTTGGTACCCCTCTACGTTCAGGAGATTGTACGACTTCATAGTGTGCCATCATCTATCATCTCTGATCAAGATGCTCGCTTTACTTCCCTGATTTGGAAGGGGTTGCAGGGGGAATTTGGGACGCAGCTACGTCTGAGCACCGTCTTTCACCCTCATACAGATGGTCAGACGGAGAGGACCATTCTGACTCTCGAGGACATGCTCCGTGCTTGTGTCCTCGACTTTGGTCGTAGCTGGGAGAACCACCTACCATTGGTGGAGTTTGCGTACAACAACAAATACCACTCCACCATCGGGATGGACCCATACGAGGCATTGTATGGCCGACCTTACAGATCACCTATGTGCTGGACAGACCCTGGGGAGTCAGCACTTGTGGGACTAGAGATGGTCCAGGCCACGGCAGAGAAGGTCCCGATCATCTAAGAGCAGATGAGGATAGCTCAGAGATGACAGAAGTATTATGCTGACAGGAGGTGGAGACCACTGGAGTTCGAGGATGGAGAGTACGTCTTCTTGCAGGTCTCACCTCGACCTGGATTATGGAGATTTGGCTGTGGAAACAAGTTATCTCTGTGCTTCATCGGACCATTCCAGGTTTTCAGCAGGATAGGTGAGGTGGCTTATCGCCTGGCTCTACCACCTCAGTTGCACCGGGTGCGCGACGTCTTCCACGTATCTCAGCTAAGGAGATACATGCATGACCCGACACATATCATCGACCATGGGGAGATGGACATTGATGATGGGGAAACTTTTGCGGAGGTCCCAGTAGAGATCGAGGATCAACAAGAGTGGGTCCTACGTGGGTGGTCGATTCCACTAGTGCACATCAGATGGAAGCACGATAACCTTCAAGAGAGCACTTGGGAGTGGGAGGCTCAGATGCTTGCTCAGTAACCTTATCTGTTTCCCTAGTTTGTGATGTATCATTACAGGGACATAAATCCCTCAGGTGGAGTAATGTAAAGACCCACACATTTCAAGGGAAATGTTTTCAGAATTTTTTTTGGGATTTTACATGTATGTAGTTTCTAACGGAACCTGATTCTGAGGCCCGGTGTGCCCAGAATCAATTTCTGAAGTTTAGCTCGTGTAGGTTCAGTGAACGAATGAGCGGGTTTTCTAACTTTTGAACCGGTGCTCAGCATCAAAATCTGAGAGCACCGATGGAACCGTAGCGCCGGTAATTGCATAGAAACACCTTTTATGTAGTTGCGTTTTCTCGGGAGGTGATGTTAAAAATAAAGTGGTTTAATTAAAGAGTGAAATAAAATACGCGCTGAAATTTTATCTCTACTCTATGTAATTATAACCTACGTATGGAAGTTGACTTGGGAACCACTAAATCCTAACTCCTCTTGATAGGATATTAGTGAGGTGGACCCCACACAAGCCCTACCTTTTCAATTTCCTCAACCTCCCTTAAAGTTGGTAAACCCACCATTATTTTTTATCTCCTCCACATTAAAATACATGCCAATAAAACCCCTCATTAATTGGACAACACACGTTAATTAATTTGGTGAATTCATTTTGAATTTTGAATAGGGTTGGCATGAGTAATAAAATAAGACAATGCCTTATTTGATTATTGTTGAATCGTTGTGTGGAGATTTTTGGGGAGGAGAGCTCTGGTTTGGAAGAACATCATATTCATCATGAAGAACGCCGAGTATATGATAAAGAACTCCTTCACTGCAAGGGGAGATCGCTGTGCCATCTCCTCTCTTCTCCGCAGCCGGTGAGAGACTCCTTCTTCAGAGAACGACGACATGCCACATCCTTCATCGGGCGAACACCAACGGCGCTTACAGAGCCTCATTCTGCGACACCGTCTTCAGCGATGAATTTTTCTTGCGACAATCCTTGGTCGACAAATTCTACGAGGTTGGGGTGTGTTTTTATGAAGTGATTATTCATTGCGTTCTCTGTTAAATATTTGGGCTGCCTGTTATCAATTTAATGGAAGGAGGTCGGACCGCCCGAACACGGCTGATCCTCCTCCCCCTTTGTGGTTGTGTTCATTGCGGCTTGAATGAAGGTGGCACGGGGAAACGACACCACGTGGAAACAAGGTGGAATACAATGAAGAAGTGTGACACCATTGAGGCCGAAAGAAAAGGTGGTCGTAGAGGGGCCGCGACAGAGGGGCGTGGCACGGTCGCACCGCGCCGGTCGGACCAAGGCCGCGGCCTTTGGCCGCAGCGGAGCAGGGAGTGGCAGCCAGTGAATGGAGGGAGGGACCAAACGGTCCCGCTTGGTACACTGGCTGGCCGTTACAGCTGGCCAGATCCAGAAAACTGGGGGTTGGAACCCCCGGTCAACACAGTAGGGCAGACCCCCACGGGTCCGACGTCCGGTTCGAGGGGGTGGCGGTTCTCCCCCTTCCGCGCTCATGCGGCACGCGGTGCCTGCGTCGGGCCGGGCCACGCCAGCTGGGCTGGGCTGCACCAACCAGGCCGGGCCGCGCCCTGATTGGCCAGACTCGAACCCGGGTCGGGTTGATCTGGTTCGGGCCGCCCCAGGGGGTCTCGGGCCGGATCGGTCAGGTCCCGAAACCCCCTAAAAACGGACAGGTTTGTTAAAACTTCTATAACATGGGCTAAGAACGTCCGATTGAAGCAACATCAGTTGCGATGTGATCCTTGGATCGAGACGGTCATTTCAGTATATTACACTCACGGTTTCGGAGAACTTTGGGCATGGATGGGTTGGTTCGAACACGAAATCAACCGAGCCCTTGGAGAGGAAACGCTTATAACTTGAGCTTCAGATTGATGTCCCGTCGACTATATTGGAGTCCTCTTAGTGAGATGGTTCTTTTGGATTACTCCGATTGAGGTTTGGACATTGTTGGAGTATAGTTGGGATGGTTTTGACTTAAAATCCAACCGGACTCCCAGGACGAAAAAGCCAATAACTCTCAGACCGGGCATCCGATTGATGCACTGTCTGTCGCATTGAGTTCCTTTTTTCAAAAGGAACTTTGGGATACTTCAACTTCGGACTAAATTTTAGTTGATGTATCAAAACCCTTGGGCCGTGGAGCGGACCCTCCTAGAATCGAGCATGTTGTGTGCGGGAACCCTAGAGCTGGTTGTGACTGCGACGACGATGACGACTGTACTGGGATCTTCGGTGGGTTCGACAGCAACGACGACCGTACTTAAATCCTCAATAGGTTCGAAGACGATGACTAATGTTCTTGTATCCTATGTGGGTTCGGAAGTACATGACTACTGTTCTTGTATCCTACGTGGGCCTGACAATATCTAACTGCTGTTCTTATATCCTACATGGGTCCGGCAGTATTTGACTCTATACATGGATCCTATGTGGGTCCGACCGAGTGGCTGGTCTAGTATCCTACGTGGGTCTGACAGCTTAGCTGGTCTAGTATCCTACGTGGGTCCCATATAGATGAATCATTAACTATATTTGATCAACTCTTTTCCTTTACAAATGATGTGTACCTGTGTGAGCTAAGTCTTGACTTTCAATCAATATCTTCGATATGATTGACTTGCTTTCTTGTGTGGATTGGGCTATGTTATCCTACGTGGATTGGATTGTTCTATCTTTTGTGGACTAGATTGAGCTTGGGATCGGATGTTGGAGCCAAAATGGAATTGATGACTTAGGTATATGTATGGGCATATTCCTAAGTGGAGTTGGTTGATACTTGGATATTGTATATTTCATTGTGGTTTATCCTTCATGGATTGTTGGAGACATTTGGGGGTCTTGGGGTCCCAAATGAGTATCGTTATACTCACCCCTACACAGGCAATGCCCGTACTATGTTGTGTTGGATGCAGACGACGTAAAACGCTGATCGTGATTGAGTCTTGTGGAGCATGTTGGTACCTGTAGGTGGACCACTGGGAGAGACGTACATGGAGAGGATGGTTGGACCTGAGGAGATGAGGATAATATCTGTACCCAACCTTCAGGTGGGATTTCCAGTGGATGGCTCGACATTGCTGCTTTACTTTTCAGTTGATGTACTTTCTTTCCAGTTGTACTTTACTTTTAGTTTGAGTTTATATTCTGAGCCACATACTTTTCCACACTTACTATTGTACCCAGTTTTATTTAGTGTTTACTTCTGCTTGCTTACTCTGTGGTGTTTGTTTACTTTATAAAGGAAATTATTTCCCCTTTCTGTCGGGATTTACTCCATTTGTTCTAGTCGCCAACCCCTGGCCTATGGAAGGCGGGCTTGGGGTAGAAATGACACGGGCCACAAGGACGGGTCGTGACATGTCCACTGGGACTTCGGGATATATAATCGGTCTCTCTCTACCAAGTTAAAAGAGCTATTTGCTTTGTTTTAATAATAAATGAGGCTTCGACCACTACCGTTTAAAAAAATATAAGGGTTCAAAAAAATGTTATTGCAAAAAATCAATTATTTTCAAAACAAGTATTTTTTTTATTTTCAATGTCAAAATTAACACATTTTGAAATTTTTTAGATAAAATTACAATTATTTTTAGAATTCGGACTTCAATTTTTCTAGTGATGATTTTTTCATTATTTTATGAGACAGTCAAATATTTGGTTAAATATAAAATACAATATAAATACACTGTGTGTTTTGTGGCATCATAATGTGTAAGAACCCAGGTCATCTTTTCAAGTATGAATCTTGTTTTCTGGTGTTTTTGAGGAAAATGGGAGATTTCTCAATTTATGGAGTACACTCCGTGTACTATGAATGTAAATGCTGTGTAACCGGGTTCTGTGGGTGACAATGTATTGGCCATGTAACAGCTAAGTACATGGCTGTGTGGGGTGACATGGAGACCGCCTAAAGTAGAGGTCAGTTAAGGCAAGTACACGCCATGTATATTTAAATAATGTACTGTTCACTATTCTTTTTAGTAGTTATATAGGAATGGGGCCACATCTCATTCAAAGAAACCCCTCTTTCTCAACCCATCTCATCCAGGACTGACCGAGGCCGAAAAAGCTTCTCCGAGCCCCCGACCTACCATAAGATATCTGTTTCAACCATCTTCAAATACTTTGGAATCATCACGATGAGATCTTCCTTCATCTAGAGCCACACTATTTGATTTCTGTCTCTTTGTGAGATATTCATGGATTAATGTTTTTGACATTTTTGTAGATATACCAAATTTTAGATCAATTCAAGGGAAAATGCCCAAGAATATCGATCTTACATCGTCCAAGTAGGTGGTTTGTGCCTCTATGTAGTTATTCTTTGAATATTATGTGCAAAAGTTCCCAATACCCTAGAATGGGGTTTTACTTTATTTGGGATTTTAGCCATGTTAATTCCTGACAAGCCTTGTTTTCTCGAGTAGAGGTTGTTTGATTATGAATAGGGTTACTTTCCATGTTATGGATGTGATGTCCATCCTTGTTTTGATATTGAACGTTTTGTCTACCTCTTCCAATTATGATGCTTTCTTTCCATGGCTAGTATTGTTAGGATGTAGTGATTTTATCTAATGGTGTGGTATGACTTGTAGCTATTTAACCCAGTTGTACATTTAGTTTTACATTGGCTACTTAACAACATTTCAGCACGATTGACTTACATAGGGCTGTGGGAACACGGTGTAGTTAAACCATAGGGGAATAGATGTTTGGGGATAACTCAGAGTGTGTGTTTACTATTACGTTATGAGACCATTGGTGGGATATACATGAGTTATCCCTGAGAATTCCTATAGTTACTCATTGTGAAACCACATGGGGAATTGGATGTCGAGTGCTTCCCAATTGTGTCTGTAGTTTACCAATAAAAGACCACTGGGGGAATTTCTAGTTGTGCTTCCTCAGAGTGTCATTATTTTCTTGAGACGAAATGGGTTAGAATGTGTGAGCTACCTAGGAGGTCATTATACCCTTATATAAGTTGTACCAGAGGGGATAGGCTGCGAGAACATACCGAGAGGGTTACTTGAGACAATAAGTTAAACCAGAGGGGATAATATGTGGGTACTTCACAAAGGGTTACTGGTTTTGATTTTCTTCTTACGTGTCACATGAAAATGAATGCAATTGAAACTCTCGTATTGTTTACTTTTGAGTACTTCCTTGTTCACTACCTCATTTTTCTTATTTGTTTCTATATATATATTCACTGACTATTAGGAATAGATATTTGGGTGGTTTCCTACTAGATTTTGACTCCCACCCTATTCGGGTCATGATTTTGTGCCAAAACAGATTATATTATTGTAGGTATAGATAAGGGAAAGCACCCTTCTACTTCTGGTACACGAGTGCTATGGAGTTAGAGATCATGGGACCAAGCTTTGTCTTGCGATGCTGCTGGAGTTTATTTGTTTTCTTTATACATTGGATTAGTATTGTATTCCAATATTGTGAAATGTTTGGATTTTTTCCTAGACATGTATATCATGAAACATTTATATATGTTCTCCAGTAGTTTATTTATTTTAGTCCTCCATTGTTTACTTAATGATTCCCCTATTTCATATCTATTTATTTCCACTACATTACTCTTCCAATGAGGGAATAGTTTCCCCACTATCTCACCCAAGGCCCTCTCTACTAGTTGGAGGCCTCTGACGTTTTGGGAAATGAACTTGAGGCCTTGTGACCAACTGGGTACAAGGCACCTCTGGGAGACATCAGGAACTGTGATGTTACAAACCGATATCAGAGGATTTATTTTCTTCTTAACTTATTGTTTAGAGCCTATAGTTAGGGATATGACATAATATGAACATATTAATAAGCTGTGCTTGGGAGTAGCTGACCTGCAAATAGTAAAAAGTTAATATACCTCAATTGTTGTTATTTTTCTAGTTCTGTGATTATTACAGTTGATTTTATTTCACAGTTGGGCGATTTACATGTTTTGTGCTGTTATCATTGCTATTATTGAGGTTCTACTTCTCTTTCAACCTAATGAGATTATGGTTTCCATCTCATGCATCATATAGGTACTTTCTAAAGATCACATGTCATGAATTCTTGCCATGCTATTTAGGGGTCATTACTGATTGTATGTTGTTGTGATAGATATTCCTGCTATTGTGATAGATGAATTGATATAATACCTTCTATTTTATAAGGTATTATATTGTGAAAATTTTCATTTGAATGAATGAAAATATTTGGTTCTTAAGGTGTTATGGCACCTCATGGACCGGAATTTGGTGGATCATTGCACTGCTATGTTTGTACATGACATGTAGAAGATTCCAAGATTTGATTCGCAGGGAGAATGGGCCCTAATAGATCAAAATTTTGCACATTAATGTTCGTTTTAGTGATTTTCTAGGTTTCGAAGTAGTTTCTGAGGCTTAATATCTAGAAAAATCTAGAATACATTACATGTAATGATAAATACACACCATGTATCCTTTTAATCATGAAGGAACTATTTTTCTTAAGTACACATCATGTACTATTTGTATATGTCGTGTAATATCTTGCCATTTCACTAGCTATGTGGGAAGAGACACGGGGTTGGGAAATCTTTGGTGGAACATGTCATGTACTGGATGTACACGTCATGTGGATAGACCATGTGTTCAGCCGTGTGACCAATGACACAGATGGATTATGGGTAGTTAACACACATCGTGTCTGATGTAAACACACCATGTAGAGTCAACCATGTAACTAGCCATGTGACTAACTACATGGGTCGGTGAGGCTCTTTCTAGTACATGCTATTTTTTGATCAAACACGCCATGTATTCTTTCTCTAGGTGAACCATGTAGATTTAGTCATATAGAATAACTTGGGTTGGGGAAGGGTAATCTAGTACACATCGTGTGTTATGAGAAAATTCCATGTTTATGGGGAGTTACATGACCAGGGTTGGCTGGAGTACATGCTGATGTGAAAGCATAAGGGAACACGTTGTGTATGAGTTGTAAATGGCATGTATCCACCGTTAAGAATTATTGAATTCTTTATTTCTCTTATTCCCATATTTCACTTCTATGTTTCAGTCCTTGTTAATCTTGAGCTAAGTTGTGTGCACGGCCTTTCAGAGTCATGCCAACGAGACGTCCTTCAGTCCTATGTGAGTTTCAGGATAGTGACCAAACACTGAACATGGTAGATCAAGAATTTCTAGAAGATCCTCTAGTCATGCATGTATTAGTATGATCCACTATCCTAGATATAGGTGTCGATTCACAGTTTCAAGAGGGCTTCATGAGGTTTACTTAGACCTTCCAGGAGCTAAAATGGAAGCTTAATTCAGCATGAATACTAGTATTGATAGATTGGGGAATGATCTATACTCTATACTATGATGCATTCAGTATCGAGCTGGGATCAGTGCTTATGCATGGATAACGAGTCATTGCATTCAGGTCTCAACATTTGAGGTCACATGAGAGGAATTAACCGATTCATGATCATGAGTTGGCTGAAGTATTTCATGCCTTACGCTGTTGGAACCATTTTCTTCCAAGAGATCCAATCACAAAATACCAAAATATATCTTAACACAGTGCGATCTTAATTTGAGATATCAAAGGTGGGTTGAATAAATTTAGTCCTTTGAAAAATATCTTTCCTATATGCCTGGAAAAGGCAATGCAGTGGCCGATGCGTTGTGTATGATAAAATTGATACTGGTAGTTCAAGAGGCCAGCGGTGAGTGGATGTTTATGGCTATGTTCATTGAGATGCATTTAGAGGTGCACGATAGAAAGGGGTAGACCTTTATTTCTTCTCCAGCTGTTACCTCTACTGTTATTGATAGAGTTCGAATGAGGTAGCTATCAGATTCTGAATCCCAAGACCAATAGGAGAGTGTGATTGGAGAGGAACCTATTTTTGTATGGATTATAGTTAAGGATGAGAACTTTCGTTTTCATACGTGTGTATGGGTGTCAGTAGAATTATACGACGAGCTAATGTGGGATTTTCATTCCTCAATTTGGGTAGTTCATACTTGTGGTACCAAGATTTATCAATATTTTCACGGTTAGTATTGGTGTCCATGTATGAAGATAGATGTTCTTAGGTTCGTGATGAGGTGTTCCACCTTTCAACAGGTGAAGGTGAAGCATTAGTGACCAAAAAGGATTTTATAGTAGCTACATATTTTCAAGCAGAAGTGGAATGATGTCGCACTGGATTTTGTGACAAGTTTTCTGAGGTCGCCTTGAGGGAATGATGAAGTATGGGTTTTCATTGACAGAGTCACGATGGTTGCTCAATTTTTTCCAATCAAGGATTCTTTTAATGTTGATGAGTTGGGAAGGCTGTACGTCCAAGAGATTTTAATTTTACATGGATTTCCGCACTCCATCATTTTGAAAAGAGACATCTGTTTTACTTCATAGGTCTGTAAGGGACTACAGAGGGTGTTGGGTATATAGGTACTTTTGAGTACATTTATCCATCCCTAAACATATGGACAGTGTGAGCGTACGATACATGTGTTTGAGGATGTGCATCAAGCATGCGTCCTAGACTATAGAAGTTCTTGGGAGAAGAACACACCACTTGTGGAGTTTTCCTATAATAATAGTTTTCAATAAACTATTCATATGGTACTTTATAAGGATTTGTATGGAAGGCCATGTCTATCACCCTTATATTGGCTGGAGGTAGAAGAGGAAGATATGCTAGGACCTCATTTTTTTGGAGACCACAAAACATTTAGATTTTATTTGAATGAGGATGACTACTAAATAGTCATGATAGACGTCTTATGCTAATCGACGAAGAATTCCTATGGGGTTTGAGGTCGGAGATCAGTTTTTTCGACGTGTCACACCAAGGTTGGGACATAAGAGGATTAGGAGATAGGGAATGATTTTTCTAAGATATGTTGGACCGTTTGATGTTTTGGAGAGAGTCGGGATGATTTCCTATCAGTTTCAGTTTCCTCAGAGGTATCGGGGTATGCATGACATCTTACATATTTCTCTACTCTGACATTACATCTCAGACCCGTCTCACATCTTTCAATATGAGGAGGTTGAGATTGAGCACTACTACAAATATGGATTTTATCAGCGCTAGAAAATTGCATTAACAATGCTAAAAAAGGCACTATTAATTGAGGTGAAGATAAATGGGGGCCCCTTTTATCAGCGCTCATAAAAGTGATAATAAAGACCCCTTTTATCAGCACTTTTTTAGCACTGATAAAAAAAAAAAAAAAAAAAAATTATATTCAGGTGGGAGATTTTAATAGCGCTTGACCCCCCCATTTATTAGCGCTCGGCGGCCAGTCCCACTACCGTGCACTACCCTTTCCCGCGCATCCAACACTTGCACACGCACTTCCTTGCTTCCACCCGAACTTGAACCCTCGACCTCCCCCTTGTGTGCCTTCACCATTACAACTAAGACATTTTGTTTTTTTCTATTTAATGATACATCTAGTTATTTATATATATATAGTTATATTTATTTGTATAATAATATAGATTCATATTAATATATTTATATTTAGTTATATTAATACATATATGTTTATTCATATATTAGTATATATATATTCATTTGTATATTAATATATATTTAAATATATATGTAGATAAATTTATTATATGTATATTTATTTGTATATTAATATATATTTATAAGATTAGTTTTAAACACATTCATAAAATATGTATTTTATGTGTGCTTATAAATAAATAAATAAATACATATATACATACATACAAAACATACAGAAAGACACACACACACACATATATATATTTATGAAAATATATATATGTGTGTGTGTGTTTTTATTTTAAAATCCATATAATGTTAAAACGACCATAACTTCTAATATAGAATATCGTTTCAACTCCCCAACAAGTCAAATCGATGAAAATTAAACAATATTCGATATAATATGTGGTACAAGCATAAAAAACATCCGGATCAGATGTTATACGTGTTTGAATGTTAACAAATCGGGGTATCCCACTAAAAACTCAGTTTTGGAGGACTTCTGGGCATTTTTTGGCCTCTAAAAATGTGACCAAAGCATTACATGGTCTAAAGACGCGTAGAGCTCATCACATTCTTCAATTTGATATGTTGTAGAGCTCAAACGGACACCCGAATCAAAAGTTATGACCGTTTGAAGTTTGAGTTTCATTTTGAACTTATTTTAGATCATTTATTAATTGTTTTTGATTTTCTGTGTCCTCAAATTGTTATTAAATTATTTTTAATCGATAATAATTAGAAAATTATTAATTAATTAGTATTTTTTAAATATTTTAAAGCAATTTTCACTAAAAAAATTTATATTAAATGTAATAGTATAGTTATACATATATTTAAAAAAGATATATTATATTTGTATCAATATAAATATACTTATATAACAATATATTATTTTTCATTAAAAATTATTTTTTTGAAACATAAAATTTATCAACGCTAAGAAAAAGGGAAGATAAAGTCTTCCTTTATCAGCGCTACAAAAAAAGCGCTGATACAGGGGTCCCCTTTAACAACGCTAAAAAATCGCTGATAAAGGGGGAGCCATTATCAGTGCTAAAAAATCACCAATAAAGGGTCACTTTTAACAGCCATTTTTTAGTGATGTTAAAGGCCCCCCTTTATCAGTACTTTTTTAGCACTGATAAAGGCCCCCTTTATGAGTGATTTTTTAACACTGATAAAAGTGTAGCGCTTCCCTTGCCCGTTTTTGTAGTAGTGTCAAGGTGGACACATCATTCAAGGAGCATCCAATCAGGATGGTTGATTGTAGTTACAAGGTTATTTGTGGCTATTGTATTCCACTGATACAAGTTCTATGGAAGCACAGGTGAGTACAGGATGAGGCTTGGGAGTGGGATGCCGAAGTACAATCATAGTGGACAAACCTATTCGAGGATTCATATTCTACACCTCCTTACTAGGGAAATTTTGGGACAAATTTATTTAAGGCGGGATGTTTGTTAGAATTCAGATCTTGCATTCACGTATGAAACTTGTTTTCTGGGTTTTTTGATGAAAAAGTGAATTTTGGAAATTTATGGAGTACACACTGTGTACTTTGAAAGTACACACCGTGTACTCGGGGGCCACGAGTGCTCGTGTACTGGCCATGCAATGGTCGAGTACATGGTCGTGTGGGTGACCAAGAGATTTCCTAAAGGGGATTCCAGTTAAGGCAAGTACATGCCATGTATCTTTATAGAATATTCCATTTACTTTTATTTTTAATTTTTATATCTGACTGGGGTCATGTCTTGTTCACAGAAACCCATACTTCTCATCTTGTCTTGTCTAGGAACAACTGAGGCTGGGAAATATTCTCTGTTCCCCTGACCTGCCATCTAATCTCCTTTTCAACCACCTTCGATTGCGTTTGAATCTTCACGTTGAGATCTTCCTTCTTCTAAATACTCGTTCATTGATTTCCCTCATTTCATGATATATCTTTGGTTGAACGTTTTTGACATTTTTGTAGGTATAAAACATTATTGATCAATTCAAGGGCTGACACCAGAGAATATTGATCTTATATTGTTGAGGTATGTGGTTTGAATACTATGTGAAAAAGTTCCCAATACCCTAGAATGGGGTATTGCATGTTTAGGGATTTTAGTCCTCTTAATGCCTAATATATTTTTTGTTCTTGCTTAGTGGTTGTTTGACTATGGATAGGGTTATTTTTCATGCTATGGATGTGTTTCACATTTTTTTTTGATATTGACAATTTGGTATAGCTTTTCCTCTTATGATTCTTGGTTTCCATGCCTAGTATTGTTTGGATGAAGTAATTTTATTTAATGCTGTGGTATACCCTGTACCTATTTATCCAAGTAGTATTTTTTGTTTACATTGGTTGATGAACATAGTTTGTGAATGATTGACATGCATAGGGCTATGGGAACCTGGAGTAGTTGGAACATATGGGGAATGGAAGCTGAGGGATTCCCCAAAGTGTCAGTTTACTTTTACGTTATGAGACCACATGGGGGATGGATGTGAGTGCTCCCTCAGAGTGTATGTGGTTCCCCATTGTGAGACCATAGAGGGAATTGGATGTTGAGTGCTTTCACTGAGTGTCTGTAGTTTATCGATTAATGAAAACATGTGGAATTGACAGTTATTTATTCCTCAAATAGTCATTGTTTTCTTGAGGCCAAAGGGGATATACCGTGTGAGCTACCCAGGAGGTCATTATACCCTTGTATAAGTTGATCAAGTGGGGTTAGGCTGTGAGAACATACCCATTGGGTTACATGATATTGTTGGTTGAACCAGAGGGGATAGGATGTGGGTTATTCCTTGATGTTTACTTGTTTTGATTAGCTTCTAACTTGTTATATGAAAATGAATACAATTGATGTTATTGGATTGTTTACTTTTCAGTACTTCCTTGATTACGGCCTCATTTTCCTAGTTTCCTGCCATATATATTCAACGTTTTTTAGGCACATATATTTGGGTGGTTACCTACTGGGATTCATTTCACACCCTATTTTGGTGATGCTTTTGGGCCCAAATAGATTATATTTCTATGGGTTTAGATAAGGGAAAGCGCCCTTCTACGTCTGGTACACGACTGATGTAAATCTAGATAGCATGGGACTAAGATGAAGATTACAATGCGGCTGGAGGTTATATTTTTCTTTGTACTTTGGATTAGTACTATATTCCCACATTGTGACTTTTTTGGATGTTTTCTTAGACATATTTATCATGCATAATTTATATTTGTGCTATTTTTGTTTTTTCTTTCAGCCTTCCACTGTTTACTTACTGCATGTTATTAATGCTTCCTATATTGTATATCTATTTATTTCCACTGCATTACACTTCCAATGAGGGCATAGATTTCCCAATATCACACCCAATTCCCTCGCTGCTTGTCGGGAGCCTCTTTCATTTGGGTAAATGTTCTTGATGCCATGTGACCAATAGGGTACGAGGCACCTCTAGGCGGCACCTGGAACCGGGATGTTACATAATGGCCCAAGAGTAATGTAATAAATAGTATAAAAGGTACCTATGTAAAATTCATATTTTATATTTAACGAAATTTATTTTTATATTTATTTTATTTATTTTATAAGTCCCTAATATTTTTTCCAAGACATATAATATATTTAAAGATTTTATAATCCATTATTTGAGAGTGTGACTCACCACCACATAAGAAAATGAATTATTTTTATTATATTCTATCGTTGGAATTAAACCAAGCTCCGATGTTTTGTTCAGACACTGGAGGGGCCGACATTTTTTTGGTATAATCAGCTCCCCATCGGATCTGTGACTAGCTAGGAGGACCTTCACAGGCATCTCGTTAACTAGTTTTGCTCTACCACCAGAAAATGATAATCACAGACCTCTTCAATTGAAATCAAAGGCTTGATGATAGAGTCATGGACATTGATGCCCGGTGGAAGGGTCTCACATACTCCCTTGACATGCCATGAACTTAGGACCAATTTCTGACGATGTGTGTGGGGAATGTCAAGACCAAAATGGTTCTCTCCCTGATCACTGAGAACTATCCCAGAGGGTTCTGAGACTTCTCGGATATGGTCAAGTGCCTCGAAGAATCCCTACAAGAGGCTAGAAAGGCACGTCCACTACCCCCTATAATCCCAGTAAGGAGGGCCGCCAGAGCCGAGCCCGCCGCGGTGGCCCAGATAGAGGCCCCTAGGCAGCTATAATTGCTACCAGTGGAGCCAGCTCCACAGCCCCGCCAAGGTCCAACACCACGACCACAACATCTAGCCCAGCAACGACCACCTCAGAATCGACAAGTGCCTCCGTGTAATGTGCCACCACTTCCTAGGTGAGATAACCAAGTTTCTCCTCATCGGCAAGCTTCTCCGGCCCCCCATTGGGGTCAGGATCAAGAGACCCCTTTCTGGACAGAAGAAATCGGACCTACTCACTCAATGAGGCTCAGTACCCCTGTTACTTCTACATTACCTTAGAGCAAAGAATTGTACAACTGCCTGAGTGCAGAAACCCAGAGGAGGTGCATCTCACTGATCACCCCAACTAGTTCCCTTATCATTGGATACTAGGGAACACCCTCAAAAATGTTATGTGTTCAAGAATTGGCTCCAAGACCAGATTGAAAACAACATAGTCAAATTGGGCCCAACCCTGGCTCTAGTGGTGGTGTCTTTGTGAGATCAGATAGGAGTAGTGATGGCAAAGGTGAGTGGCAGCAGGTTTCTGACCACGGATCTCAGAAGTACAACAATTGGATGGCCCGTAAAGTGGTCGCCCGCACCCATGGAATTATCTGTGCACGACCAAATAAGTTGGATCCTTCAGAAGCTACAACCGCCACTTTTTCATCATCATCTCAGCCAGTCTCTTCCCAAAAGAGCAAATATTAGAGGCGCAAGAAAAAGAAACGCGCTCCGCCAATGTCGTCTCCGTCTCGCACTCTCGGTGACTTCATGCCCCCGGAGATGGGGATCCCTCCAAGAATCCGAATAGTGGTTGATTAATCTTCATGTGATAGTCAAGGGTATGCTTCGGTTAACACCTTCATGTTGGTAAATCCCTATATAACTCCTGATGGGGGGGGGACTGCCAGGTGAACCTCCCCAACGTCCCCAGCCGACGCCATCATCGGCAGAGCTACGGACATATGGTTCATCAAGGAACATCAGTTGGAACCTCCATCTAGGTCGTGTATGCCACTGAGACTAGACAACAGTCCCAACACAGATCTCTACACTCGCAGCCTCCCCATCTGTTGTCGATAGGTTCACCTCCACCACCGTTTGTGCTACTGGATCAGGAATAACCACTTCAGTCGTACCGCGACTAGCTTTTCCCCACTACAGGTCAATCTCAGTCGTCTGATTCTCATCTAGAACATACACTCCGGGATTCAACTAGTGAACAACGGGATATTCCCTGCACAAGCAAGCCGCCGATCCGGCCGGCAGGGCCAGCGAGGCCTTCTATCACAGAGCAGCTTCCTATAAGCAGAAGTTTGTTCCTGGCATGAAAGTATGATGTTATCAAACACATCACAGGAATTCTAGTGAGGCATTCCATCCATAAATCCCTTCACCTATCATCAGATATGCAAGAGGCCCTCGTTGAGGCATTAAGAATCCCCCTCCAATTTGAGACAGAGGTAGCAGCTGCAGAAGCTTTCCATGCTGAAATGTATAAAGATACTGAATTCCAGGCCATCATGTCATTATCTAGAGAGGATGAAGGATCCCCCATATAGGGGCACATCTGCCCACTGTATATCACCGACCAATTCAACGATGTGGAGGTTCGCCGCTGTCTCATTGACACCGGATTCAGGATCAACCTTATCCCGACGAGGACACTACAGAAGCTAGGGTTATCCGAGATGACCTGACTCCCTCTGATCTATGGATCCAGGGGTACGATAGGGCAGAGCAGACCCCGGTCGGCAAGATCCATCTGAAGAGCCGGTTTGGTGGCCTAGTTTCTAGCACCATGTTCATGGTTGTCTCCCAGGACACCATGTACAATACATTGATGGGAAATCCATGACTCCATCAGCATGCGGCAGTCCCCTCATTGTATCACCAATGCCTCAAGTACTACCTTAATGGTCAAGTGGGCATACTCCAAGGTGATTAATGTCATTTTACCTCTTGTGAAGCCTGCTACATGGATGCTGACTATTACAAGTGCAAGGATAAACAAGTCCATGCAAGTGATGTTGATCCTGTCACCGCTACGACTGACCTTTGGGTAATTCTGGATGACATGTACGTCTTCTCGATCCATCGGTTGGAGGCCATGACCCCAATATGGGGAAATATTTTGTAATTTCTAGGAAAAATGGGAACCATTCACCCAGATCCAGGCAATGTTGGAAGATAACTTCGTATTCTTATACGAATCAAGATTCAGTGATCCCAGATCCTCCCACTCCCATCAGGTTTTGGGACGTCCGACTCATGGCAACGGCGGTATGTCATACTTGTCGGTTTCATCGGGCTGGAATAACTTTGCTCCAGTAAAAGTGGCAATATTTCTTTGATATTATCCAGCGTAGCCCCTTGAGCCAGAGAACAGATGGGATCGGGTCGAAAGCCTTCATAGCCACGGTCTTGGCAGCACTAGAGTTCCCCGTGCAATAACCACTTCCGCACAAGCTGGTAGCAACCTCCCATTAGTGTTTGGTAGCACGAAATCACCTTACCCCATGGATAATACCTCCATTAGTGGAGAAAATTATATAGAGGATGCTCCCCTGACCTTTGAGGAAGGTGTCTCAGTCACGGTCGATGAGCTGCTCCAGTTGAACCTCGGAAGTGAGGCAGACCCAAGACCCACATTGATAAGTCCTTCTCTATCCCATGAGGATCAGCAGCGGTATGTAGGCTTCCTTAAATAGCACCATGATGTATTCGTCTGGAGTTACGATGAGATGCCGAGACTAGATCCCCAGATAGCGGTCCACCCCCTCGGCCTTTCGACAAATCATCTCTAATTCATGAAACCTCCCAGAAAGATGCACTTTTCCCATGGTGTTGTGGTTGATTCCGAAGTTGAAATAATCATCAAGTCCAACATCATTAATGAGGTCTAGTACCCCAATTGTCTAGCCAACATCATTCTAGTCAGGAAAAAGAATGGGCAGATCAGATTTTGTATCGACTTCCAAGATCTCAACCGCCACTATCCGAAGGATGATGTCCCCCTTCCAATAACGAAATTGTTGATTGACTCTACGGTGGGGTTCGAAGAACTCTCCTTCATGCATGGGTACTCTGGATATAACCAGATCCAGATGGCCCCTAAAGATGAAGAATCCACCACTTTCAGGGTACCCAAGGGTACTTTCTATTACCAGGTTATTCCCTTTAACCTGAAGAATGCAGGTGCCACCATTCAGCGGGCCATGTACCGCATATTCAAGCCAATCCTCGAGATGTTGGTGGAATGCTTTGTGGATGATCTGGTAGTCACATCTTTCTAGCACCAAGTCCATCTCAAGTACCTTGATAAAGTGTTCAGTTTCCTCCATTCCCACCATTTAAAGATGAACCCGTTAATGTGTGCTTTAGAGGAAACTTCTGGGAATTATCTAGGCTTTGTTGTCAGGTACTGAGGCATTGAGATTGACTCGGAAAAGATCAATGAAATCATCCAGATGCCGCCCACGAGAAATATCTAAGAGCATTGAGGCTTCCAAGTCCACATAGCCTACATACGCTGATTCATTGAAAATATGTCTGGAAAGTGTATGCCTTTTTCTTATCTCATAAAGAAGGGAACCACTTATGAGTGGGATGAGGAGTGCCACACTGCCATTGAAAAAAACAAGCAGTATCTGCTCCAGCCTCTAGTCTTAATGCCACCCATCTCCGGAAAGCTATTGATTCACTATATCACCACCCTAGAGATGTCCCTCGGCACCCTTCTCACCCAGAAGAACAATGATGGGGTGGAGATCAGCCTCTACTATCCCATCCGCATGCCCATCAACACAGAAACCAGATAATCCTCCATAGAGAAGAGATGCCTTGCGCTCATATTTGTTGTGCAAAAATTGCTGCATTACCTACATCAGCACGAGGTACAGCTAGTGTTCGAGTAGACCCGCTAAAGTATATTCGGAATCACCCCATGTTGATTGGACGACTAATGTGGTGGATGGTGATCTTCCAGAAGTTCGACATCAGGTTCATGCCTTAGAAGGCTATCAAGGGACAGGCATTGGCAGACATTCTAGCTGCCCATCCATCCTCCATATATTAGTCCATGGACCTGGATTTTCCTGATGAGGCAATCCTCTCAGTCGGTCAAGCCGTCCAATGTTGGAAAATTCATTTCGATGGTGCCTCCTGGATTCCCACCGGTAGAAGGCTCAATGATCCTAGGATCAACAGAGTAGGCCTAGGCATCATATTTATCACCCCGACACAAGCTGTTCATCCGTATTCATTCCTATTTTTATAAGGCTGCACAACCAATGTGGTGGAATATTAGGCCCTCATTACTAGTCTAAAGATTCCCGTTGGGATTGACGTGCCCCATTTTCTTGTGAAAGGGGACTCCGAACTAGTCTTCAAGAAAGTAAATGGAGACTATAGTGTCTGGAATCCAGAGATTGTACCATAGTTGAAGCGTACCCTCCAGCTAATGACCTAGTTCCCTTCTTGGCCGGAGGTCACCGATGTTCCTCGGTTACAGAATGGTCGAGCGTATGACTTTTCCAGCTTAGCTGCATCACTTACGGAGCCCGAACAAGATGTCCAAATTGTCTACGTGGCGCACTGGAGGGTCATTGCCCCCATTGACTCAAAGGATGAAAAAGACCTCTGAATAATCAATTTTACCACCGGGCCCTCAACTTTAGGACCCCCAGGTCCCTCAGATATAGTGGTTGAAGCGACTCCATACTAGAGAGCTCCTTTTGTTGAGTATCTCCAAAATGGTTGCCTCCCAGCTGACCAAGTCGAGCACTAGCAATTCTGACACCGCGCGCTGCAGTTTACTCTCCAGAATGGTCCCATCCTTGAGCAGATCCTCTATAGGCATAGACTTGATGGTGTACTCCTCCATTGCATTCAAGGGGTTGAGATTCCACAGGTCATGCAAGAGGATCACACTGGTTCCTGTGATTCCCATCAGGCTGGGCCAAAACTATCTCACCAGATCCGAAGACTAGGGTACTTTTGGCCCTCCATGATCCATGACTGTATTGATTTTGCCAAGTGGTGCCAAGTGTTCCATGTTCATGATAATTTTTTGCATTGGACACCGTAATTCTTCCACACTACCAAGTACTCTTGGCCCTTTACCTTTTGGGGATTAGTTTTCGTGGGACCATACCCACCGGTGACAGCTCAACAGTGGAAATTCATCATGACCACTACAGATTTCTTTTTTAAGTGGTCAGAAGTAGTTCCGCTCAAGGAGTTCAAGGCCTGTTCCATCGTTGACTTCATGAGCTCCAATATCATCCACTAATTTGGAGTCCCTCACACCATCCTCACCAATAACGGCACAAACTTTCGAGTAGTCGAGCTAATGAAATTGTACGCCAAGTACAACATTCGCTCTAACCATACATCCCACTATCACACACAAGTAAATGGGTAGACTGAGGTGTTCAATAAAACCATATATAACATCCTTTAGAAAATGGTTGGTGAGAACAAGAATAGTCAGCCAGATAAGCTCCCCAATGCCCTCTGGGCTTATCGGACAACGACTCGTAATTCCACCTAGGTGACCCATATTCACTACTGTACAGAACTGAGGCCGTCATGCCCATCGATATTCAATTGCCCACATTGTGCACAATGGTCTATGACCAGAATGTACCAGATTGATTAGCTGAAATCTTTCTAGGTGAATTGGAAGCACTGGAAGAGAATAGGCTTTGTGCTCTCCACAACCTAGAAAGGCATCAGAGGAGGATGGATCGATCTTTCAACAAGAAGTTTCACCTCTGCTCTTTCCTGAAAGGCGATTTGGTATTAGCCCTCTCGGAACCAATGATCCCTCGTAGGAAACCACCCATGTTTGATCCCAAATGGGAAGGAACTTTCATTATTCATAAGGTTTCTCCCATTGGTGCGTACTCCTTGGTAACCATGGATGTTGTGCGCATAACTCCTCCCACCAATTCCATGTTCCTCAAACTATATTTTTTCGGACCCATTTTAGGTTCATCCAAGACCTTAAACTGGATTATTGTCCCACATGATGTTAAACTACATGCTCGTCCTGCATGACGTCAAACTGCACGCTTGTCTCACATGCCGTTATACTGTATGTCATCTCTCATGATGTTAAACTGTATGTCGTCCCACATGATGTTAAACTACACGCTTGTCCCACAATATGTTAAACTTCACGCTCATCCCGCATGACGTTAAACTATACGCTTGTCCCGCATGACATTAAACTCTATGTCTTCCAGCATGATGTCAAATTGTATGTTGGCCCACATGATGTTACATTGTATGTCTTCCCACATGACATTAAACTGTATGTCGTCCCGCATGACGTTAAACTTTATCTTCAAGAACTACATGTGTCTTGATTCCCATCATTATGGGATACATAGGACCGCATGAATGTTTAAATTTCGGGTCCATCCCCACCCAGGTCAATCCCCTCGAACCTTTATAGTGGTATTCCACTATGTTCAAGAGTACTCTGGTCTAGGACCAGGAGTGTAAGATTCAACTTAGGAAAGTTCCTTCCACTTTTTAAGCTTCGCATTCCCCTTTATTTGGGCCTCTGTTATCCTTCACACCCGAAGGGACCCCAAAAAATGGCATGGATACCATGCCAAAGGGCTCTCTTACCATTACTAGCCAATTCCCCCGACGGTTTCAGACAAAAAATTGATATAACTCTTACATTGTGAACATGGTTAGTGGTCGATGCTCATTTTTTTCACCATTTCAGGAAAACACGACAGGATGCTGTGTTGCGAACCTGGTAAGAAGTAACCCTCTGTCATCACTCTCACCCCTTCAGGCCTTGAATTTTGGTTGCATTATTCACATTATGTTCCACCCCATCATGTTCAAGTGGAATCTCGAAACTCTTGGCACTATTCCTCAGTGAACCTCCACACGTCAGGGGGACAAAGCTGCAATATGGCGTCTTTCGGGGCTCCCACAGTCCATGCTCTAAGACCATAAACTATGATCTTCATTAAGGGCTATGTGTGGCTTCATCCTCATCCCCGAGGGATGGGTGGGGTCACTCAGACATCGTTCTTCCATGTCCATCTTATCTAGAGATAGTTTCTCCTGCCCCTTATCCTCTTACCCTCACTGGCCTCTTAGCCAAAGGATCTTCTCCCGAAATTGTGGACATTGATGATGTGGACCTCATCCCCATTCAAGTCTAATATGATTCATCGCATCATGAAAATTTCATTATGTCCAAGACATATGACTTTAAACTTTTCTGGTGGGTCCAATCACATGACCCTAAACTTTGATAATATCATCCTTGTCATACGACGAAAAATTGCAGTATGTTGTGATGACCTCATCATAGAGGATGTCACATTAGTTATTAGTCATCCACCATACCATTTTTCAATGCCTGTATACGACTTGATTATTGTGGCGACGCCATGAATTTCTATCCTAGGCATGTTGCTTCACAAAAAAAACCATTAACCCTAAAGGATAAACAATATACATCAAATGCCGCTTCTTTTGGTGCGAGGGATAGACCCGCATGACCCTGTAATCCTTTCCACTGGTACCTTACTGTACCATGAAACCAAAAATAACTACGTATGGCTTGATTCTCATTCTCCGGAGATACGTAGGAACCCCCGGGAACTTCCCCACAGGACCATCCTACCCTTTGTGTTTGGTCTCTCGACCTGAACACTTCTCCAAGGAACACATGGTAATCTGGACACATGTCCTCATTCACGTTGGGTTTCATAATCACCTTCCATGTGCCTCATGCATTCCTTGCCAATCCTTGGTGCGAGTTTTAAGTCCATAAACTAAGACCCTTTCATGAACAACGTGTGGCTTCATTCCCATCATTATGAGATTCATAGGAATGCCCAGAAATTTAATCTCAGGTCCAGCCCTAGGAATCATAAAACCCATACTTTTCCCCCACTGTCGGCCTCTTGGCCTGACCCCCCTGGGAAGTTGTGTAACTGCAACATTTTCCCTGGACAAGTTCAGGATGCCCCGTGATGACATTGGGAAGCAACAATTCCCTCACCAGAGGGGTCCTGTCTAAAATTAGTGATGATCCATGATCAGAGTAATGCGCCCGCCTAATGTTCATCAACCATGGTGGGGTAATTTTGGGATTTTTGGATTCTACGCGAACAAACCACCACTTCACTTTCCAGACTTCACGCACCCCCTTATTAGAATCCTTATCCTCTTTCACGTTTGAAGGGACCCCCTAACAGTATGGATTCTTGACCTGTTGTCCGCCTCCTGTCCTAGGCCAATGTTTCAGAAGACTAATCATGTTTGAAGGGACCCCCTAACAGTATGGATGCTTGAACTATGGTCCACTTGTTGTCCAAGGCCAACATTCCGGAAGGCTGTTGGGTGATATTTGAGTCAGGTCCGATGATGCGAACATGGTCAACGATTTACCCTCATTTTTTTCTCCATTTCATGCAAATTCAATAGGGATGTTTTGTTTTGAACAAGGTCAAAAAAAATCCTTTATGAACACACCCCACCCATAGAGTTTCAAATTTGGGTAGCATGATTCACATTTTTCATTCCCCTATGTCTGGAATGATTCCAATGCCCCTTGAATTTCCCCACTCGTGCGCTAATACACATTGAGAAGATGATACATCGATTGATCTGAGGTCCCCTTCCTTTGATCGGGACGCCTCTTCTCCTCAGGAATCCAGGTTCGAATTTCGAATGCCCCAAGCTTCGTTAATGCTCCCACGATCAAACAAAGTCAGGCATCCCTTGTTTCTCACATCCGGTACAGCCCCCGTGAGCTTAGGAATGGATGAATTTTTATTTTGGGATTATGGTAGAGCATGTAAAACCATAGGGAAATGTAAGTAAATGTTTCCGCACATACAGTTCAGGGAACAGAATGTTTTAAGGCGAGATATGTTTATGGGTTTGGCCAAAACTGGGCCCTTAAGGGTTGGATTCTTGGATAGATCTCTCTAATTCTGCAACCTTTTGGATGGTGGCCTCCAGGACTTCCTCCTATTCCCTAAGGACCCTTTCTTCATCGGCGGCCGTGGAGCATAGTTTGCTGACCCTTCTCCATGCCCATGCCTGTTCATTTTGGAGCTCTGTTATTTGGAGACTCGCTTCCATGAGTTGTTCTTGGGAATCTCTCAGCTGGGCCCTCATCTACTCCATGAGCTCAGAGCAGTTGGAAATGAATATATCATGTTCGTTCCCCTATTCTTCGAGGCGTTGGACCTCTTTCTCCGCCCTTAAAAATTCTTGAGTACTCCCCGACTCCTCCCAACACTAGGTAACGTCCGAGCACCTGCTTCTCTCACGCATCTTCTCATCCATGTAATAACAAACTGTCAGATGAAGGTTTTGAGTGTATGCCTCTCCAGTACATAAGAAAAGCATCCAGGTGTGGAGTGACCCCATTTGCTTCATCCATTCTGCCTGAGGCTGACTGAGAAAATGCCGGATGCACTTACACCCCTTGCATTGCATCCATCGGCTCTCCTCAGCCACTTCCAAAACCAAATCATCGATTTCTTCAGGATCAGCGGGCCAATAAACAGGGAAGATAGCCAATAGGCCATCAGTAGGGTCTTCCTCAGAGATTACTCCTGGGGGGTTGGGCTCTTCAGCATTTGAGAAACCATCCACTCTTGACTCAAACCTGGCGATGTCTTCATTATCTACATACCTAGCCCCGATTACAGTGCCACCAGTGTCCGCCACCCTCTACTCACCAATTTCTTAGGCCAACTCAGTTTGGGATTCATGTTTTGGATGGGGCGTTATTCTTTCCATCGGTACACTCATGGATAGTTCACGCTCAGCAGCCCGACGAGACTCCATTGTTGTGATCACTGTACAAACAAGGAGCACCCTGATCAGTTGGGCCCTCCGATAGTGAGTACCTATATCAAAACAAGTAACATACAAGAACTGAAGTCATTAGCTTCTAGTACTCTGGCCACTGCAGGAGCTGTCGTGGTGGGGTATCCCTCAGCACTCGTCAATTCAATAATGGTCGTTAGTGCTCCACCTTTCCCCATTGGTGCTTCCTCTCCTCCATCGGCTAGGGACTCTTGATCAGCACCTATATTCATCTGAGTAGGACAAGAAGGTTGGGTTAAGGATTGAAAATGAAAGCGGATAAAGAAAAAATATAGATGAGGGTCGAAGCATACCACTAGAAGTTTAGTCACATCCATATCGGAGCCGAAAATCTCGCTGCTCTCTCAGAGAATCCCCTGGTCACCTTTTCATTCTACCACCTCATCTTCTGTCTCGCTGCCCTCTGACTCATCACTGTCATCATCCCCTGATGGAATAGTTTCTGGATCATGCTTTTGGCTCAGAATCACCGTCACCAAAGGGGTGGCTCCACACGTCGACCTTGTTCGTGTACGTTTGTGTCCACAGAAATTAGATATGCATGTAGTCGGTGGAAGTTCACTCTGTCGGCGACCTGGAAAAGCCCGACTTCTGGAAGCTGGATCCCATCTTGCACTACCTTCTGCCAGAGGGATTCAATACTCATTGACTGTCGCAGGGTTAACCAGGCCGACTATAGCACAGAGAAGATCGCGTTGTGGGATGGTTGAAGAAGGTATCTTATTTTCATCCCAGAAAGTTCTCTGGCTGCTCCATGGAACACCCCTTTTGAAGGCGACATGGGAGTGGCCACGCCATACGATGCCCCCGCTACTAATGTCTTGACCTGTGTGGGCCTCGTTGCCTGAGGTGCTTCTGATCCTCCCCCTCTAGCCGCACTCTGCCTGCTCTCTCGCCACCGTGGTTCCACACTGGAGACTTTGAGCTTCCAAAATCACTTCCACCGAAGCCCCTCAGGGTATGCTATGGTCCAATGTTCAACATACTCAGTTGAAAGGCTTGCATCGACCCTGGTGGGAGGAAAGGCGATGTTGTCACCAGAACCGTAGGTCGTGAATGTCAGCCACAACTGATGAATAAAACTGGGATCCCTCTCCTCCCAGACATCTGTTTATACATTTTTCAGCATTTTCTAGAGGCACCCAAACTTCCTGGAAAACAGGGATGGCATGTACGGCTCACAGAAGATCTTCCCATCAATCCGGGCCATAAGCACCCCGCCTCTACTGCTCTGTAAGTACGCCTTCGGCTACAGTGAGCCTTGCCCATCATCTATCACCTGACCAGTTGGGGTGGGGAATAGGATGAAGGTGAAGTTGGTGTGGTTAACAATCCCAATCCGTACTCCCTCCTCATTGAGCATCATCAACATGACCCCAAAAATATTTAGCAGAGAGGGTCACATGCCATTTCCCGGAGGACGGATAACATTTGAGAAGGTGTATCCACCACAATGAGATGAAACCCAACCATAGTGAATCTGGAAGGGGCCACATACTCTCCTAGGTGATCCCCCTCTCAGGATGCATCCAAAGATGGTGTACAACCGAGCCAACATGGGGACCCCCCAGGTTGAACATCTTATTGGCAGCCATGATGCCTACCATCACCCGGGTCACTGGACAGATGCCCATCCATGCGCCCCTCACTGGAAAGAGACACCCGCTCACGAATTTGGTGAGGAATCCGGCATCCCAAAAATTTGGGTCTCTAGCCTCATTTACGCTGTAGCACCACGACTGGTAGTGCCCCACCTCCAGGACCCTCTAGTATGATCTGCTCTTGCTCCTCTGAGCCGCGGTTAGACAACGTCTTCCCCGCCCTAGCATCTTGACTTCTGGATCCCTCTCCAGGAACAGGCTGAACCAGTCTCTATAGACGATGTCCTTGAGTAAATGCTTGACACTTAGCTTCTCCGTGTCCATCTCTAGAAGGTTCCACATCAGTAAGGGGGTTCGAGATCTGTCACCCCAGATGTTCATCGGTGGGAGGAATTCGTCATACTGATGGACCTCTAAAGGGATTCCCCTGATGCAGTGGATGTCCTAGAGATTGATGCCAACATCCCCATGATGAAGATGGAATGTGTTGGTATCAGGGGACCACCAGGTGAATAGCTTTGGCCCGAGCCCAAGCTGGCGATAAAAGGGGAATTGAGATGTCCATACCGCCTCGAATAGACCAATATTCCACAGCTCGGCCCAGAATTGGTCGAATGTATAGTGAACCCAGTACACCCAGGCCCACTCGTTGGTGAAGTTGCCTCCAGATCGTAGGTGCCAGTCCTGCAGCCAGCCTTTGGCCTCATTAGTGATGCTCTGATGGAAGGTGCTAATGTAGAGGGTTAGGGATATCTCTGCAACAGGGTTACCCCTAGCAATGGTCCTAGTCCTAGGATTCAGGACATATACGTCCATGTTCCAGGTTTCTATGGAAGGGTGACCATTTTTGGTGATGTTGTATCGAGGAAGGTTGTCTTCACAGGTCATGAATGACCATGGTGTATCAACCATGAATCCCGATAGATGAACCTCCTCCAGAATGCTGATGTCCCACAGTGGTAGATTGTCAGATAGGGCATACTCCTTTTGGGCGGGGGTTATCTTGTTGAAGAGGGTGTGGTTATTGGAGACAACTCTTTTTGCATCATAAAACTCCGGGTTCGCAACAATTTCATCTCTGCAAGAAGCGACTTCCCCTTCATCAACCCGATTTGTGGCCATCTTCTTCCGACCAAGAGTTTCAGTAGCTGGTGTTAAATATGGAAAGATGTCACGAACTCTGGGAACCTGGCACATAAAATCTGCAGGTGTCGTGAAATTTTATACCGTTGTACGAAAAACCCCAGATTTTCAAGTAAATTTCCACCAAATCTCGATGGAATTATGCGCAACCGAAGAGTTTTTTCATACTGGACCAGAGAGAATTTCACAGAAAAGAACTCAATGCATATCGTGCGAGAATATTCGTACAGAGCATGGGGCCCTTGTCTGCTTTTTTAGACTAAGCCTGGGTTCTATGCCAATGAAAAAAGCAGATTCCGTGCTTGGCTGAGTTCCGCACGCCACTTCATATTTTTCATGTAGGGGACCCACAAAGCCTTGAATTTCGGCATTTCCCTTGGAATCCAACCGTTACGACCCCTCGTCGATCCAATTCTGAGGGGGGCATTTGTAGATGCCAAAAAAAGTTCTTATGTGTTGAAGAATGTTTCGAAACGACAAAGTGAAGTCATATTCAAACACGGAGACCTGGTCCCGGGGGCTTGGAGGTGTTGCCCGAAAAAATGGTGAAGCGCGTGAAAAAATGTGTCCTAGGTGGAAACATACAGGATTCACAATTATTCCTTGGTGCTAGCGCGAAATAATATTGCACCTGCACCACACGCGGTTGACATTTTTCACTTCCACCTCTGTAGGGCAATTATTTCACGCTGACTTCTATTTCGCGCCCCCTGGATCCTAAAAATATAAGGCTACCCCTTCTATTTCAGGGCTGAAGAATCTGAATAGGCTCTCATGCATGGAATCAGATTTCTATGAGCACGAAGATGACCTTCAGGTACAGTTCTTTTGGTGCCAAATCTCTTCATGGTCCACCTTCACGCGAGATCCCCATGGCTTAGACTGAATTCCAATCCCTTCTGGGTTCTCCCCTTACGTGCAATTCATTCCATTTCCCGTAGGCCAGTCAATTTTGCGCCATTCCTTCTATTTCATGCACCCCTATCCTAGCACGTGTCTCCTTCCACTTGCGTGCAATTCATACTCCTTGCGCGCAATCCTCCTAGTCACGTGTAAAACCCCTACCTATAATTCCGCTCATGCATCACCGATTTCACACCAGCATGGTGTTTTTAACAGAATCCTATTATCTTGCGCATAATCCTCAAAGGTTGCGTGCAATTTTGCGAGACCCCTCATGTTGGTGCTCCCCGGGCACCCCCTTGCGTGTGCACCCGATGCCCCTCCTATGGGTGCCATTCATGGGCGTCTCTTGCACCCCATGCATCCGCATCATGCACTGTTTTCCCATGGGACCTTCTAGGATCATACGAAGTAACTTCAATGTCCCATGGACAATGCCGATCATTGTGTTACTTTGCCTCATGCTTTTTCCCATAGGCACGCTAATGTCTATTTCTTCTTCGCATAGAAATGCTAATGTGGATCCCTCGATGGTTCGATTTGCGACACCCCATTGCTACGGCCTTGCCAATGACTTCCCTCCCACAAGGGGCAGAGGGTACCAGTTATGTATGTCCTAGGGGTGCGGAACAAACCCACCTCATACGAGATGCAAGACGTTAAACTTCCAAGTACCATAGTTCTTAACACATGACGTTAAACTGGGATCTGACCTCGTGCCTTTCACGTAGGGCTTCCCGCCTTAGACATTCTCCATGCCCACTCGATTCCACGAGGATTGGTCACCCCTCATAGGGGATGATATCCTCCATATTGGGGTGGTGTATGTCCATGGGGAAGGGAAGACACCTTGGTGTAAGCCCCTAATGTTTCTTGAAGGAGGCAGCACCCCTGTTCCTCCTCACTCCCTCCGTGCCAAGGCCAGCCAATGGCGTGATGGGGAACCTTGCATCTCCTTTATTATGTCCCAAATCCCTCTCCCGATGCGCTTTGTCGCCCATGGGCCTCCATCCTAAAGTAAGTCGCGACACCCTGGGCTGCTCAACTCATAAGCCCCTCTTCATTTCACAAAGACGCACCCTTCGTTACATGATTGTCCGGTCTCTACTGTCTCTTATTTCTCACACCAAACATGACTCTTGTGAGAATAGAGCGAGCGCCGACCATGAAAAACACCTTGGGGTGCCTCAGAGTGTAAGCCCTAATACATCGTCCCGCATGATGTTAAACTGTACAACCAAACTACGGGGACTTTGATCCGTGTTAAGGCATGGTACACAGGAAGCCTCCATGAGGTTCAACCCCCACCACCTTGTGTCACCTCAAAGTGTAATCCACATTCCATCACCCCGCATGGCGTTAAAATGTACACCCGAAATATGGGGACTTTAATCCGTGTCAAGGCATGGTATGTAGGAAGCCTCCACGAGGTTCAAGCCCCCCACATTGGGCCGCCTTAGAGTGTATGCCCCAATCCATCCTGAACTACGTGGACATTGGTCCTTGTCAAGGCATGGTACATAGGAAGCCTCCACGAGGTTCAAACCCACCACCAAGTCATTCCAACAATCATCGAATCGCCTTCGTCCCACATGACGTTAAACTATATTCACCATTTGAACTATGTGGTCTTTGAGTCTCCAACATGGGGATACATGGGAAGCCACCATGATGTTTAAGCCCAACACCCATGTCTCATCTTGATCTCTACCTCGAGACCACGTGTCCTGGGAAGATCATGCCTTAACCCGGAGGTTCCACTTCCTCTGGGTCCCCTCTCTGCATCCATTCTCATGGGTCGCCCCCTCAGGTGTCCCATCGTCACATCGAACTACATGGACTTTGATTCCCTGCCTTGGGGATACATTGGAAGTTTCTTCGAGGATCAAGCCCAAAACCATCATCCATCCTGATTCTTACCCGGGCCACCACATCCCGGTGAGATCATGCCACCCCACACCTCATTCCCCTCCACAGCATTCGGAATGGCACCCACGTGTTGGCCACAACATTGATGTTCCCTCTAGGGGGTTCCTCAATCTAATCCACTCTAATTAGTGTTATGATTAGTTTGATCCTTCTATGCTAGACGTTAAACTTGCGGCATGCCCTGTGTTAAACATGGGAAGCTGAGGAAATCCTCAAAAACATGCCAATGGAATATAATTCACCACATTTGATGTGGGATTCCTCTGGTGTCTGTTCACTTGAGATGACCTATAATATGAGACAGAAGACATACATGCTAATCCCCAGCATCAAGACACGCCAGTGGTGCCCAATGTGATTACTCTCCTAACCGAAGGTTGCAGCCATGACCGGACCCCTTGGAGCATCCTGACAGAAGAAGTGCAATTAAATGGTGTCCATGTTGATATGGATCTAGAAAGAGTTTCACGAACTACGTCTTAAATATATGAGGGAGACCCGGACTAGGTGGCATGCTTCAAGGAGGAATCCACGTAAGGAAGAACTGACATCCCAACATCCCATTTCGATCTTGGAGCAGACGTCCCTAAATAAGGAGTAGATGCCACCCGCCTTTGGAAAGTAGGAATACGAGGAATCATCAGCGGATCCTCTAGTGAGGGATGTGTGTGCATGCCCCTGCGAAAGCATTTGAAACATCATGTAATGTACCTAATTTCCTAAAAACACTAGACCTCTTGAACTTATGGGTTTTATTAACTATAATAAAACATGTATTAATTTGTAATAAAGATAAGGGTTTTTTATTAATGGTATCAGATGATAGGTTTATTTATTTGTGGTATTATTATTAGAAAACACAAGACACTTCCATTGTATTAGATAACTCTAGAGAATGACTTAGGGATAAGACTTAGTATAAGAAAAAATCCATAGAAATTGGTTAGTATAGAGTAAGTGTTTTATCAAGAAAATATATCCCTATCTGGATTCTACAGGTGGACATGGTTCTAGCACAAATGTGGCTAGGGGTAACAACTCTGAGAAGAGGTTCTATGCCTAAGTCATGGAAATCTTGTACACAACAACGAGCCTTACTACAAACCAATTTTGACACTCCTAGGGGATATTCCTTAGTAAATACATAATCTCATTAAGGATCATTATTATGGGAATAAAAAAATTACCATAAGAATATATATCAAGAAATAGATCATGGATATCATAGATTTAATAATAGAAACTCTTAAAATAAGGATATAAATGTAATTTATATGTTATCTCTTTAATATCATTGTATTCTCCTTTTTGTGTTAACTAGTTTAAAAATAATAATCCCTAAATATATGTTGGATAAAGTTGAATCGTAAAAGAAAAGTGAATGGAAGGGTTATCATATATAGTTCTACATATTCCTTCATATATATAATGTTTAGTATAAATAATCAAACAACACCATAAATCAGGGATTTAAAGATGTTGTTGAAAAGAAAAAATAGAGAAATTACTAAATCCCATATATATTTCTCCTCCCCTAACAATTTTTGAGGAGTGAACTTCCTTAAAACACTTCTCATAGTCCCTTTGGTGGAATTTGATGTAATTCTCACTGTGTATTAGTTTTCTGAATATTGATCCAATATAAATTTTCATGAGAATCAAATCACTATCTATATGGTGAATCATTCTATGATTCTATTCATGTTCAAGGATGAGGATGAATCTTCTTTAGAAACATCATCTCACGTATGGATATTATTTCCCTACAAGAAAGAGTATCTAGAATGAATGAGTCTATGGAAATAACTATCATCGAAGACATTCCTATTGTAATAGAAGTTTCTGATGTGTTTCATAAAGAATTTATTGGTATTTCCCCTATGTGAGGGGTTGAATTTTCAATCATGCTTATACATGGGGCATTGAAATTTTCCATGACTTCATATATGATGGATATTTTGGAACATGATGAAATAAAGAAACAACAATAGGAGAATCTAAATAAAGTGTCAATACATGCATGTTATTCACAATGGGGTGCACAATCCTCTTAATCAAAATGAAGGATGTGTCATTGCACCTTTGCATTGATTATTGTGAGCTCAATAAGATCACAATAATGAAAAAGTATCATTTTCAATGTATTGATGACTTTTTCGATCGGATACATGGAGCATAATACTTATCCAAGGTGGATTGGCGGTTGGTATATTACAATGTTAGGGTGAATATGGGGGATATAACCAAGACTCCTTTTCATTGGAGGTACTGGAACTATGAGTTCATAGGTTTTTCATTCGAACTTACTAATGCTCCCCTAATATTCATGGACATGATGAATAAAGTTTAGTGAGATTATCATGAAAAATTCATGGTAGTATTTATATATTATATTATAATATATTCCAAACCAATGAGGAAAAATAGTAGTATTTGAACATTATGCTATTGACCATGTGAAAGGAGATGCTCTATGAATAGTATAACAAGTGTTAGTTCTAGTTTAATAAAGTCTCATTCATAGGGAATATCATCACAAGAAATGAGATATCTATGGATCTATCAATGAAAAAATCAGTTGAAGGATGGTTGAGGAAAACATATATGATAAGTATCTACATATTATATGACATAACTAGATATTATCACTATTTTTTAAGAAATCACTCATTATGTTAATACCCTCTAAAGAATATAACTCCGAATGGTTTCAGATTTTCTATGATTGATGAATATGAAGAAAGATTCTTCATGTTAAAAATATTTCTTATCATTATCTCTATGCTTGCACTACCAATAATTGGGGAAAATTTCATCATATTCAGCACTATATCAAGGAAGGGATTGGGTTGTGTGTTGATGGAAAATTACAAATTCATAGCCTTCTCTTCAAGGAAGTTGAAAAATCATTATTAAAATTATTACATTCATGATTTATAGTTGGTAGCAGTGGTATTTAATTTACATATTTGGAAAAATTATCTAGTTGGGATGAATTTTGAAATATATACAGATCAAAAAAATTCTTAAATGCATATTCATATAGAAATAGAAGAATATGTTCTAATAAATGTGGTTAGAGCTCAGCATGAATTATGACTCCTCAATCCACTACCATCTGGGGAAAGTGAACAATGTGGAGGATGCTTTATGTAGAATGTATCCAACAATTTTAACATCAATGATAATTGAGATGGATATGATCTCCATATATTTGAATAGAATTGACGTAGGAATTGTAATGTAAGGAACATCATTAATAATTTCACAAATTATTTATCAACCATCAAAACATGAAAAGTTATGAATTTCCAAAAAGACAATATGGGAATTCAGAAGAAAGATAAATCTATAAAAAAGGTAAATCCTAGGATTTCAATGTCAATGATGAAGGAATTCTGAAATATGGGACATGACTATGTGTTCTATCGAATATCTTGTTTAAGAGGGATCTATTGGATGATTCCCATAGTTTGAATTTATCTAGTCACCCATGAAACACATGATGTATCAAGATATTTGAGAGAACTATTGGTGGGATAATATGAAGAAGTATATCACTGATTAAACATAAAATTTCTTGGTATACCAGCATGTGAAAGTTAAAAGGCATAAGTCTAAGGGGATGATGCAACCATTACTAATACCATGATGGAAATGGGAAAATATCACAAGGTAATTTGTCATCGGACTTCTAGAGACATCGAAGGGAAAAAAATTCTATCTTGGTTTTTATGGATTAAATTACAGATACCACAAACTTAATTGCGATTAAAGAGGATTTCTTACTAGATAAACATGCACAAATATACATAAGAGAAGTCGTAAGGCTACACAGAGTTTCACTATCGAGTGTGTCTAATTGAGATACAATATTCACCACTATGTTTTGGAAATGTCTCTAACATGCTCTAAACGTTGAGCTGAAATTTAGTACAACTAATCACTATCAAACTGATGGCAAATATGAGAAGAATTCCTTATCTCATGAGGAAATGTTAAGAGCATTCTCAGTTGACATCAAAGAAGGATTATACCAACATCTCCTTTTGGTTTAGCTCTATTACACTAATAATTTCCACATGATCATCAGAATGGATCCCTATGAAGCCCTTCAATAGAATAGGTTCAGAACACTGGATTATTAAGATGATGTGGGGGGAAAAACTTTTATGTCCTAAAATTATTGAGTAAATGATGTAGAAGGATAAGACCATTCATTAATACATCGATGTTGCATAGATTCGACAAAAGAGCTATGTTGAAAATCATCACTAGGACCAAATTTTGGATTTTGAAGATATGTTATTCCTCCACATACCTCCATATAAGAGAGTTATGGGATTTATAAATAAGGGATATTTTAGTCAAAGGTACATCATCCCTTTTAAGATCCCTAATCACATCAAATTTGTGGCCTATCGACTAGAACTCCCACCCAACCTATCTCAATAACATAATGTACTCCACGTTTTCCAATTTATAAAGTATATGGTATACCCATTACATTTGTTCAAACCATAGGTGGTTCCATTTGATAATTACTTTCATATGAGGAGTAGCTAGTGAAGATATTTTATCATAGAGAAAATGTTCTACAAAATAAGGAAATGCCTCTTATTAAAGTGTTAGGGAGGAACCATAAGTTTGAAGAAGCAATTCGGGAAGCTGAGAGGGTGAAGAAGTAGAGCTTCCCTAATCCGTTTTAGTGTGGGTAAACTAAATTCCAAAATAAAAATTTCTAAATGGGGGGGGATTGTAATGACCTGAACTATTATGAATAAAATTTCTTTTTTTGATTTAATTAAATGTCTTGTGGTTATAGAATACACATGACCTTAATTTTTTATCATATAAAATTAGATTTAAATTATTGTTAAGTATCCTTATTATAGATAATATAGCCATCAAACATTTATTACATGAAAAGTCTAAATATTGGAGTTTTACAAATCATTGAGTTTTAGACAAAGAATTGATGGCCTCAACTAGTGGGATCATACCACACGAAACAAATCTATTTCTGCTTCCAAGGGAGATATATATTTGTAATTTTCCCTAGACCATTCCAAATATAAGAACCAAAAATTTATGCGTGAGAAAAAACCATTTACAGGAGAATTTCAAGCTCATCGAGATCACATATCAATCCATGTTCACTGAACTACCCCATGAAATATCCACCATCGCGCACCTCCATCTTAGGGAGTATGATGGTGTATTAAAGGGATGTGTATAAATACATTAACATATAGTAATATGTACATTGTTTTTTATAAAAAATGAAAATATTTTCATCCTAATATTTTTACTTTATAAATGATTTTCATTTTTGACTCAATAAAAAAGAAATTGTATTTTTTGTTAATATCCAAATTTAATACAAATATTAATTGAATTTTTGAAATAAATAACATTTTAATAAAATATTATTAGTAAATAACATTGATTGAATTAAAAATATCATATATTTTTTGTGAATTAAAAGGTAATTTATATAATGGTTCAGAAAATGTTGTTGGGTTTTGGCTTAGTGGTAAGAACCCCGTAATCATACATGAAAAATGGTGGTCGAAAACCCATTGGGAATAGGTGTTTTAGTAGTACTATAGTAATGACAACAATATAGAAATGAAGGGAACTATGCGGTACTGTAGTGGGGGGGTGGGGTGGGGGGGGTGGGGTACTGTAGCAGTACTATTCACAGAATTGGCCTTGGGCCAAAACATTGGTCCTACAGGACATGTAATGGGATAAATTTCTGGTAAAGACCCTTAAATTTCAAGGGAAATTTTTTCTTAATTTTCTTTGGGATTTTACGAGTACGTAGTTTCTGACAGCACCTGATTCCAAGGCCCGGTGTGCTCGGTATAAATTTACAAATTTTAGCTTGGGTACGTTCAGTGAACGAATGAGCGGGTTTTCCTAACTTTTGAACCAGTGCTCGGAATCGAAATCTGAGGGCACCGATGGAACCACAGAGCCGGTAATTACTTAGGAACACCTTTTCTAGAGTTGCGTTTTCTCGGGAGGTGATGTTAAAAATGAAGTGGTTTAATTAAAGAGTGAAATAAAATACGTGCTGCAATTTTATTTCTACTCTGTGTAATAATAACCTATGTATGGAAGTTGAGGTGGGACCCACTAAATCCTAACTCCACTTGATAGGATATTAGTGAAGTGGGCCCCACACGAGCCCCACCTTTTCAATTTCCTCAACCTCCCTTAAAGTTGGAAAACCCCCCATTAATTTGTATCTCCTCTACATTAAAATACAAGCCAATAAAACACCTCATTAATTGGACAATGCATGTTAATTAAATTGGTGAATTCATTTTGAATTTTGAATAGGGTTGGAATGAGTAATAAAATAAGGAAAAGTCTTATTTTATTGTTGTTGAATCTTTGTGTGGATATTTTTGGAGAGGAGAGCTCTGGTGTTGAAGAACGTCATCTTCTTCGCGAAGAACGCCGAGTCTACAACAAAGAACTCCATCACCGCAATGGGAGATCGGCATGCCATCTCCTCTCTTCTCTGCAGCCAGTGAGAGATGCCTTCTTCAGAGAACGACGATGTGCCACATCATTCATCGGGCGAACACCAACGACGCTTACGTAGCCTCGTACCATGACGCCGTCTTCCGCAACGCCTTTTTCCCACGACGATCCTCGTTCGACTACTTCTTCGTGGTAGGGGAGTGTTTTTACGAAGTGATTATTCTTTGCGTTCTCCGTTAAATATTTGGGCCGCCTCTTATCAATTTAACAGAAGGAGGTCAGACCGCCCGAACAAGGCTGATCCTCCTCCCCCTTTGTGGTTGTGTTCGTTGCGGCTCGAACAAAGGCGGCGCAGTGCAATGACACCGCACAGAAACAAGGGGGAACGTGGCGAAGAAGCGCAGCGCCGTCGCGTCGTGCCGTTGAGGACGAAAGAGGCCGCGACCGGAGCGGTGCCACAGCAGAGGGGCGCGGCACCGTCGCGCTGTGCCAGTCGGACCAAGGACATGACTTTCGGTCACGGTGGTCGGAACCACCATCGCCGGTGCATGGAGGGCGGGACCAACAGGTCCCACGTGGTACACGGGCTGACCATAACGGCCGGAAAGATCTGGAAAACTGGGGGTTTGAACCCCTTCTCAATGCAATATGGGGGACCCCCGCGGGTCCGCCATCCGGTTCGAAGGGGGTGGCGGTTCCCCCCCCCCCCCCTTCCGTGCTCACGCGGCGCGCGGCGGCCGCGCCGGACCCGGCCGCGCCAACTTGGCCAGGCCGCGCCAGCCGAGCCGGGCCGCACCCTAATGGGCCGGAGCCGGACTCGGGGCGGGTCGACCTGTTCGGGCCGACCCAGGGGGTCTCGGGCTAGGTCGGTCCGGGTCCAAATCCCCCTAAAATAGATAGGTTCTTTAAAACACCCGTAACATGGGCTAAAGACCTCCGATCGACGCACTGTCAGTTGAAATGAGATCCATGGATTGAGACGGTCCTTTCAGTATATTACACTCAAGGTTTCAGAGAACATTGGGTATGGCCGGGTTGGTTCGAAAATGAAACCAACCAGGCCCTCGGAGCGGAAACACTTATAACTTGAGCTCTAGACATCTGATTGACGTTCCATTGACTATATTGGATTCCTCTTAGTGAGAAGGTTCTTTTGGATTACTCCGCTCGAGTTTTGGACGCAGTTGGAGTACGGTCGGGTTGGTTTTGACTTAAAACCCAACCAGGCCCCTGAGATGAAAAGGCTAATAACTCTCAGACCGGGCGTCCGATTGATGCACCGTCAGTCGCGTTGAGTTCCTTTTTTTGAGGCAGAACTTTGGGATACATCAACTCGAGACTATGTGCCAGTTGATGTATCAACCCCCATGGCTCGTGGAGCGGACCCACCCGGAATCGATCATGCTCTATGCGGGAACCCTAGAGTTGGCTGCGACTGCGACGACGATGACGACTATACTGGGATCCTCCGTGGGTTCAACAGTGATGACGACTGTACTAAAATCTTCTGTGGGTTTGAAGGTGATGACTACTGTTCTTGTATATAATGTGGGTTTGGCAATACATGACTACTATTCTTGTATCCTACATGGGTCTGGCAGAATTTGACTACTGTTCTTGTATCCTACTTGGGTCCGGAAGTATTTGACTCTGTACATGCATCTGACATAGGTCCGATATGGTGGCTAGTCTAGTATCTTACGTCGGACCGACAGCTTAGCTGGACTAGTATCCTACGTGGGTCCCATCTAGATGACTCAGTAACTACATATGGTCATCTCTTTTGCCTTACAAATGATGTATACCTGTGTGAGCTGAGTCTTGACTTTCAATCAATATCTTCGATATGATTGACTTGCTTTCCTGTGTGGATTGTGCTGTCTTATCTTATGTGGATTGGATTGTGATATCCTATGTGGACTAGATCGAGCTTGGGCTCCAATGTTGGAGCCGAACTGGAATTGATGACTTAGGTATATGTATGGGCATATACCTATGTAGATTTGGTTGATACTTCGAGATTGTATCTTTATTTTTTTATCCTTCGTGGATTCTGGGTGACCTTTGGGGGTCTTGGGGTCCCTACTGAGTATCGTTATACTCACCCCTGCATGGGAAATGCACGTACTACGTTGTGTTGGATGCAGACGGCGGACAGTGCTGATCGTGGTTGAGGCTTGTGGAGAAAGTCGGTACCTTGAGGTGGACCACTGGGTGAGACATACACTGAGCGGACGGTTGGACCCAAGGAGATGAGGAGACTATTTGTACCCACCCTTCTGGTGGGATTTCCAATGGATGGCTCGACGTTCCTGCTTTAATTTTTAGTTGTTGTACTTTCTTTCCAGTTGTAATTTCATTTCAGTTTGTGTTTGTATTCTAGCCCACTTACTTTTCCGCACTTACTATTGTACACAGTTTTACTTAGTGTTTACTTCTTCTTGCTTACTCTGTGGTGTTTGTTTACTTTATAAAGGCAATTCCTTCCCCTTTTTCTCAGGATTTACGCCTTTGGTGCTAGTCTCCATCCCCTGGCCTATGAAAGGCGAGCTTGGGGTAGTCACGACAGGGACCCCAAGGACGGGTCGTGACAAATTTGTATTAGAGGAGTTTGGTTCTACTTCCGAACTCAGGTCTCTGATCTTTCTTCTATGTGATGCAATAGTGTTAAGGGTATTGAGTGTGGTTATCAGTATAGGGATTCTAGTGTTGGTGCGGCGGCCGACGTATCCATACACCAGGACCCTAACTTATGATTTCTGACTCAGTGCACGAAAACATTGATTGAATGTGTGTTTAAAAAGTTTTCTTTGTGATTACTTTATGTTAGATCACCAGGTATACTGTTTTGACTGTGGCACATTTGTTTCTTTTCAGGATGGACCCATGAAGGCAGCCATCTTGGGTTCAAAGCTTTGTACGAGACGACTTCCCACTGAGCGATGAGCCCTTAGTGCAGGGCCCTTTTACAGTAGAGGCACCGGCGGTACCTCTACCCGCTACGCCACTGATGCCACCATCCCCAGCTGCTGAGAGTGAACATCGCCTTAGTGCCCTGCACAAGTTCTAGTGTCAGAGACCGCCTAGGTTCCATTGGGAGAAGGACCCTTAAGTAGCCAAGGATTGGCTGGAGGCTGTAGTTCGAGTTTTCAGGTTAGTGGGGACACCATCTGACCTCATGGTGATCCTTGCAGTGAGCCTCCTGCATGTGGTAGCAGGCAGATGGTGGAGCCTGATGCTCCAGGTGCACGACAAGGCATCTCTCCTTGGATGGACTTTGAGAGCCTCTTATGCTCAAAGTTCATCCCGGCTACCCTATGGCCAGTGCGCATTCAGGAGCTACTATAGCTGCGGTAGGGCAACATGACAGTAGCCCAGTACTCGGCGAGATTTACCAATATCTCACGGTATTTGACGGACAAGGTACAAGACCCATTCTTCCAGGCCCGGACCTTCGAGCAAGGAATGAGGCGTGAGATTAGGGCTTCGATGATCTCCCTCAGCATTCTGACGCTGGTAGGAGTACTGGAGCGAGACCTTATTGTGGAGAGATTTCTTGCTGAGGAGACACTAGCAGTGAGACCTACCGTAGGGCATCACGTCGCAGAGTCTTCTGTAGTTGGAAGTCGAAGGACGTCACAAGACTCTAGGCAGACCAGACCAGTGGGTAGACGACCTCAGGAAACTGTCTCAGAGGTGCGGGGCACACGGTGCAGAGCCATACTTCCAAGGAGTAGACAGTGCTACGCATGTGGCAGGCAGGGCCACATGGCTCGTGACTGCCCGACCCGCCGTGCAGAGGAGAAGAAGATGGTTGAGGGGCCACCTAGGCTGAGGCAAGGGGTCGATCGTGGTGGTCCACAGAGAGAAGGTTGTCAAGGAAGATGAGCTAGCCAAGTAGTAGGTGGTGGGAGACGCTTTGAGGCTTTACAACCACCACCACAAGGAGGTCCACCTGACCACAGGGAGCTGGCGGGCAGAGACAGGCTCAGCTTCTGGCAGTGGAGGCCTATGACCACGGTGTGCTAGAGATGATTCAAGGTACTATCTGTGTCTACTCCACCCTTTCTTCAGTTCTTATAGACACATGATCAAGTCATTATTTCATTGTCGCTGCCCTTTTTCGGAGCTTAGAGATTCCGACGGAGCCGTTGGCTCGATCTTTACGGCTAGAGACTCCTACAGGAGCAGAATCGACGATTACACACTGGTGTCGGCAGTGTGAGCTTACTCTAGGAGGAAAGATTTTCGACTGGGATCTTCTTATAGTGGCGTCGAGGCCTTACGACGTCATCTTGGGCATGGATTGGTTATCTACAGTCCATGCTTAGATCGACTGTATTAGGCACAAGGTGTGGTGTGTTCACACTGATGGGAGCAGGTTCACCTTCACCGGTGAGAAGGGAACCTTTATAGGATAGGATGGACTCACCTAGAGTAGAGGACAGTCGATCACTCATCAGTTGTCTAGCCTTATCCTAGGAGCAGTTGACGTGTGGAGTCCGAGTTTTCCTATAGTGGTGGATTAGTATGCAGACATTTTTCCTGATGACATTCCAGGACTACCTTCTTCACAGATAGGTAGAATTCAATATTGACATGTACCCCGAGACAGCCCCGATGTACACTCTATCATATCGAATGGCTACTTCTGAGCTTCGAGAGCTGTGAGTACAGCTGGAGGACTTGCAGGGCAAGGGATTCATCCGACCCAGTGTTTCACCCTAGGATTCCCCGATTTTGTTCACCAAGAAGGCGGACAGATGATTGCGACTGTGTGTCAACTATCATTTCCTAAACTAGGTGACTGTGAGGAACATGTATCTGCTACCGAGGATTGATAACCTCTTCGATTAGCTCAAGGGTGCACGGTGGTTCTCGAAGATAGACCTCAGGTCAGGCTATCATCAGCTTAGAGTTCGAGACGAGGACGTGCAGAAGACGACCTTTAGATGTCAGTTTGGCCACTATGAGTTCTTGGTTATGCCTTTCGGCATAACCAATGTGCCATCATTGTTCATGATCCTCATGAACAATATCTTTTAGCCTTACCTCGATCGATTTTTCGTGGTCTTCATTGACGGAATATTGATATACTTGACCACTGAGGAGGAGCACGCCTACCACTTGCAGGTTGTACTACACACACACCGAGAGCACCAGATTTATGGTAAGCTATCAAAGTGTCAGTTTTGGATACTTGAGGTCCACTTATTGGAACACTTCATCTCTAAGGCAGGAGGTGCGGTGGATCCTGTGATGATCGAGGTAGTGCTAGCTTGGGAGCCTCCCAGAAGCATGATGGAGGTGTGGAGTTTCCTAGGAATGGATGGGTACTATTGGAGATTTGTGCCAGACTTTTCTACAGTTGCAGCACCACTTTCAGCTCTGATGAAGAAGGTGAAACCCTTCGTGTAGTTAGAGAGATTTCAGCAGAGCTTCCAGGAGCTGAGATAGAGATTTACTAGTGCACCTATCTTGAGAAAATCAGAGGATGGATTAGGATACACAGTCTACTGCGATGCATCATGGAACGGACTCAGATGTGTCCTGATGCAGGGGTGGGCAGTGATTGCCTATGGATCACGATAGTTGAGGCAGCATGAGCAGAACTATGCTACCCTTGACCTGGAGTTAGTAGTAGTGGTATTCGCTATGAATATGTGGCGACACTACCTGATGGGCGAGCGCTTCACAGTCTACTCTAATTACCAGAGTCTCAGGTACATCTTCCCACATAAGGACCTGAACCTGAGACAGCGGTGATGGCTCAAGTTCCTCTAGGACTACGACATTGAGATAGTCTATACTCATGGAAAGGGGAAAGTAGTAGCCGATGCTCTAAGCAGGAGGTCGGGCATTCAACTACTTTTGGAGGCGACAGAGCAGCTAGCCGCTTTGTAGATATCCTTCGTTGATAGAGATGGAGCAGCCTTTCTGCAGTCACTCACAGTCACTCTTCCACTACTATAGCAGGTCAGAGAGGCACAACATGGGGATGTTGACTGTGAGATGTGGCCTATATAGATATCCTCAGGACAGGCACCTGATGGATTCTCTATAATAGGAGAGAACGACGTCCTTTTCATAGGACATACCATGGAACCAGTTGCCTTACAAGAGGAGGTGATGGGGGAGTTTCACACATACACTTTAGGAGTACATCCTAGAGTGGCGAAGATGTACCAGGTTCTCTGACGACGGCACTGGTGGCCGGGTATGAAGAAGGTTGTAGTAGAGTTCGTTTCTCGATGCCTCACCTTCCAGCAGGTGAAGGTGGAGCACCAAGTACCAGAGGTCTTGGTACAACCCTTGGATGTCCCAGAGTGGAAGTGGGATGGTATATCTTTGGATTTCGTTACTGGACTTCCACATACTTCAAGAGGTCATGACTCCATTTGGGTGATGGTCGACCGACTCCCCAAGTCGGCCCACTTCTTACCCATCAGAGAGCATGGATCAGTGGAGAGCTTGGTACCCCTCTACGTTCAGGAGATTGTACGACTTCATAGTGTGCCATCATCTATCATCTCTGATCAAGATGCTCGCTTTACTTCCCTGATTTGGAAGGGGTTGCAGGGGGAATTTGGGACGCAGCTACGTCTGAGCACCGTCTTTCACCCTCATACAGATGGTCAGACGGAGAGGACCATTCTGACTCTCGAGGACATGCTCCGTGCTTGTGTCCTCGACTTTGGTCGTAGCTGGGAGAACCACCTACCATTGGTGGAGTTTGCGTACAACAACAAATACCACTCCACCATCGGGATGGACCCATACGAGGCATTGTATGGCCGACCTTACAGATCACCTATGTGCTGGACAGACCCTGGGGAGTCAGCACTTGTGGGACTAGAGATGGTCCAGGCCACGGCAGAGAAGGTCCCGATCATCTAAGAGCAGATGAGGATAGCTCAGAGATGACAGAAGTATTATGCTGACAGGAGGTGGAGACCACTGGAGTTCGAGGATGGAGAGTACGTCTTCTTGCAGGTCTCACCTCGACCTGGATTATGGAGATTTGGCTGTGGAAACAAGTTATCTCTGTGCTTCATCGGACCATTCCAGGTTTTCAGCAGGATAGGTGAGGTGGCTTATCGCCTGGCTCTACCACCTCAGTTGCACCGGGTGCGCGACGTCTTCCACGTATCTCAGCTAAGGAGATACATGCATGACCCGACACATATCATCGACCATGGGGAGATGGACATTGATGATGGGGAAACTTTTGCGGAGGTCCCAGTAGAGATCGAGGATCAACAAGAGTGGGTCCTACGTGGGTGGTCGATTCCACTAGTGCACATCAGATGGAAGCACGATAACCTTCAAGAGAGCACTTGGGAGTGGGAGGCTCAGATGCTTGCTCAGTAACCTTATCTGTTTCCCTAGTTTGTGATGTATCATTACAGGGACATAAATCCCTCAGGTGGAGTAATGTAAAGACCCACACATTTCAAGGGAAATGTTTTCAGAATTTTTTTTGGGATTTTACATGTATGTAGTTTCTAACGGAACCTGATTCTGAGGCCCGGTGTGCCCAGAATCAATTTCTGAAGTTTAGCTCGTGTAGGTTCAGTGAACGAATGAGCGGGTTTTCTAACTTTTGAACCGGTGCTCAGCATCAAAATCTGAGAGCACCGATGGAACCGTAGCGCCGGTAATTGCATAGAAACACCTTTTATGTAGTTGCGTTTTCTCGGGAGGTGATGTTAAAAATAAAGTGGTTTAATTAAAGAGTGAAATAAAATACGCGCTGAAATTTTATCTCTACTCTATGTAATTATAACCTACGTATGGAAGTTGACTTGGGAACCACTAAATCCTAACTCCTCTTGATAGGATATTAGTGAGGTGGACCCCACACAAGCCCTACCTTTTCAATTTCCTCAACCTCCCTTAAAGTTGGTAAACCCACCATTATTTTTTATCTCCTCCACATTAAAATACATGCCAATAAAACCCCTCATTAATTGGACAACACACGTTAATTAATTTGGTGAATTCATTTTGAATTTTGAATAGGGTTGGCATGAGTAATAAAATAAGACAATGCCTTATTTGATTATTGTTGAATCGTTGTGTGGAGATTTTTGGGGAGGAGAGCTCTGGTTTGGAAGAACATCATATTCATCATGAAGAACGCCGAGTATATGATAAAGAACTCCTTCACTGCAAGGGGAGATCGCTGTGCCATCTCCTCTCTTCTCCGCAGCCGGTGAGAGACTCCTTCTTCAGAGAACGACGACATGCCACATCCTTCATCGGGCGAACACCAACGGCGCTTACAGAGCCTCATTCTGCGACACCGTCTTCAGCGATGAATTTTTCTTGCGACAATCCTTGGTCGACAAATTCTACGAGGTTGGGGTGTGTTTTTATGAAGTGATTATTCATTGCGTTCTCTGTTAAATATTTGGGCTGCCTGTTATCAATTTAATGGAAGGAGGTCGGACCGCCCGAACACGGCTGATCCTCCTCCCCCTTTGTGGTTGTGTTCATTGCGGCTTGAATGAAGGTGGCACGGGGAAACGACACCACGTGGAAACAAGGTGGAATACAATGAAGAAGTGTGACACCATTGAGGCCGAAAGAAAAGGTGGTCGTAGAGGGGCCGCGACAGAGGGGCGTGGCACGGTCGCACCGCGCCGGTCGGACCAAGGCCGCGGCCTTTGGCCGCAGCGGAGCAGGGAGTGGCAGCCAGTGAATGGAGGGAGGGACCAAACGGTCCCGCTTGGTACACTGGCTGGCCGTTACAGCTGGCCAGATCCAGAAAACTGGGGGTTGGAACCCCCGGTCAACACAGTAGGGCAGACCCCCACGGGTCCGACGTCCGGTTCGAGGGGGTGGCGGTTCTCCCCCTTCCGCGCTCATGCGGCACGCGGTGCCTGCGTCGGGCCGGGCCACGCCAGCTGGGCTGGGCTGCACCAACCAGGCCGGGCCGCGCCCTGATTGGCCAGACTCGAACCCGGGTCGGGTTGATCTGGTTCGGGCCGCCCCAGGGGGTCTCGGGCCGGATCGGTCAGGTCCCGAAACCCCCTAAAAACGGACAGGTTTGTTAAAACTTCTATAACATGGGCTAAGAACGTCCGATTGAAGCAACATCAGTTGCGATGTGATCCTTGGATCGAGACGGTCATTTCAGTATATTACACTCACGGTTTCGGAGAACTTTGGCCATGGATGGGTTGGTTCGAACACGAAATCAACCGAGCCCTTGGAGAGGAAACGCTTATAACTTGAGCTTCAGATTGATGTCCCGTCGACTATATTGGAGTCCTCTTAGTGAGATGGTTCTTTTGGATTACTCCGATTGAGGTTTGGACATTGTTGGAGTATAGTTGGGATGGTTTTGACTTAAAATCCAACCGGACTCCCAGGACGAAAAAGCCAATAACTCTCAGACCGGGCATCCGATTGATGCACTGTCTGTCGCATTGAGTTCCTTTTTTCAAAAGGAACTTTGGGATACTTCAACTTCGGACTAAATTTTAGTTGATGTATCAAAACCCTTGGGCCGTGGAGCGGACCCTCCTAGAATCGAGCATGTTGTGTGCGGGAACCCTAGAGCTGGTTGTGACTGCGACGACGATGACGACTGTACTGGGATCTTCGGTGGGTTCGACAGCAACGACGACCGTACTTAAATCCTCAATAGGTTCGAAGACGATGACTAATGTTCTTGTATCCTATGTGGGTTCGGAAGTACATGACTACTGTTCTTGTATCCTACGTGGGCCTGACAATATCTAACTGCTGTTCTTATATCCTACATGGGTCCGGCAGTATTTGACTCTATACATGGATCCTATGTGGGTCCGACCGAGTGGCTGGTCTAGTATCCTACGTGGGTCTGACAGCTTAGCTGGTCTAGTATCCTACGTGGGTCCCATATAGATGAATCATTAACTATATTTGATCAACTCTTTTCCTTTACAAATGATGTGTACCTGTGTGAGCTAAGTCTTGACTTTCAATCAATATCTTCGATATGATTGACTTGCTTTCTTGTGTGGATTGGGCTATGTTATCCTACGTGGATTGGATTGTTCTATCTTTTGTGGACTAGATTGAGCTTGGGATCGGATGTTGGAGCCAAAATGGAATTGATGACTTAGGTATATGTATGGGCATATTCCTAAGTGGAGTTGGTTGATACTTGGATATTGTATATTTCATTGTGGTTTATCCTTCATGGATTGTTGGAGACATTTGGGGGTCTTGGGGTCCCAAATGAGTATCGTTATACTCACCCCTACACAGGCAATGCCCGTACTATGTTGTGTTGGATGCAGACGACGTAAAACGCTGATCGTGATTGAGTCATGTGGAGCATGTTGGTACCTGTAGGTGGACCACTGGGAGAGACGTACATGGAGAGGATGGTTGGACCTGAGGAGATGAGGATAATATCTGTACCCAACCTTCAGGTGGGATTTCCAGTGGATGGCTCGACATTGCTGCTTTACTTTTCAGTTGATGTACTTTCTTTCCAGTTGTACTTTACTTTTAGTTTGAGTTTATATTCTGAGCCACATACTTTTCCACACTTACTATTGTACCCAGTTTTATTTAGTGTTTACTTCTGCTTGCTTACTCTGTGGTGTTTGTTTACTTTATAAAGGAAATTATTTCCCCTTTCTGTCGGGATTTACTCCATTTGTTCTAGTCGCCAACCCCTGGCCTATGGAAGGCGGGCTTGGGGTAGAAATGACACGGGCCACAAGGACGGGTCGTGACATGTCCACTGGGACTTCGGGATATATAATCGGTCTCTCTCTACCAAGTTAAAAGAGCTATTTGCTTTGTTTTAATAATAAATGAGGCTTCGACCACTACCGTTTAAAAAAATATAAGGGTTCAAAAAAATGTTATTGCAAAAAATCAATTATTTTCAAAACAAGTATTTTTTTTATTTTCAATGTCAAAATTAACACATTTTGAAATTTTTTAGATAAAATTACAATTATTTTTAGAATTCGGACTTCAATTTTTCTAGTGATGATTTTTTCATTATTTTATGAGACAGTCAAATATTTGGTTAAATATAAAATACAATATAAATACACTGTGTGTTTTGTGGCATCATAATGTGTAAGAACCCAGGTCATCTTTTCAAGTATGAATCTTGTTTTCTGGTGTTTTTGAGGAAAATGGGAGATTTCTCAATTTATGGAGTACACTCCGTGTACTATGAATGTAAATGCTGTGTAACCGGGTTCTGTGGGTGACAATGTATTGGCCATGTAACAGCTAAGTACATGGCTGTGTGGGGTGACATGGAGACCGCCTAAAGTAGAGGTCAGTTAAGGCAAGTACACGCCATGTATATTTAAATAATGTACTGTTCACTATTCTTTTTAGTAGTTATATAGGAATGGGGCCACATCTCATTCAAAGAAACCCCTCTTTCTCAACCCATCTCATCCAGGACTGACCGAGGCCGAAAAAGCTTCTCCGAGCCCCCGACCTACCATAAGATATCTGTTTCAACCATCTTCAAATACTTTGGAATCATCACGATGAGATCTTCCTTCATCTAGAGCCACACTATTTGATTTCTGTCTCTTTGTGAGATATTCATGGATTAATGTTTTTGACATTTTTGTAGATATACCAAATTTTAGATCAATTCAAGGGAAAATGCCCAAGAATATCGATCTTACATCGTCCAAGTAGGTGGTTTGTGCCTCTATGTAGTTATTCTTTGAATATTATGTGCAAAAGTTCCCAATACCCTAGAATGGGGTTTTACTTTATTTGGGATTTTAGCCATGTTAATTCCTGACAAGCCTTGTTTTCTCGAGTAGAGGTTGTTTGATTATGAATAGGGTTACTTTCCATGTTATGGATGTGATGTCCATCCTTGTTTTGATATTGAACGTTTTGTCTACCTCTTCCAATTATGATGCTTTCTTTCCATGGCTAGTATTGTTAGGATGTAGTGATTTTATCTAATGGTGTGGTATGACTTGTAGCTATTTAACCCAGTTGTACATTTAGTTTTACATTGGCTACTTAACAACATTTCAGCACGATTGACTTACATAGGGCTGTGGGAACACGGTGTAGTTAAACCATAGGGGAATAGATGCTTGGGGATAACTCAGAGTGTGTGTTTACTATTACGTTATGAGACCATTGGTGGGATATACATGAGTTATCCCTGAGAATTCCTATAGTTACTCATTGTGAAACCACATGGGGAATTGGATGTCGAGTGCTTCCCAAATGTGTCTGTAGTTTACCAATAAAAGACCACTGGGGGAATTTCTAGTTGTGCTTCCTCAGAGTGTCATTATTTTCTTGAGACGAAATGGGTTAGAATGTGTGAGCTACCTAGGAGGTCATTATACCCTTATATAAGTTGTACCAGAGGGGATAGGCTGCGAGAACATACCGAGAGGGTTACTTGAGACAATAAGTTAAACCAGAGGGGATAATATGTGGGTACTTCACAAAGGGTTACTGGTTTTGATTTTCTTCTTACGTGTCACATGAAAATGAATGCAATTGAAACTCTCGTATTGTTTACTTTTGAGTACTTCCTTGTTCACTACCTCATTTTTCTTATTTGTTTCTATATATATATTCACTGACTATTAGGAATAGATATTTGGGTGGTTTCCTACTAGATTTTGACTCCCACCCTATTCGGGTCATGATTTTGTGCCAAAACAGATTATATTATTGTAGGTATAGATAAGGGAAAGCACCCTTCTACTTCTGGTACACGAGTGCTATGGAGTTAGAGATCATGGGACCAAGCTTTGTCTTGCGATGCTGCTGGAGTTTATTTGTTTTCTTTATACATTGGATTAGTATTGTATTCCAATATTGTGAAATGTTTGGATTTTTTCCTAGACATGTATATCATGAAACATTTATATATGTTCTCCAGTAGTTTATTTATTTTAGTCCTCCATTGTTTACTTAATGATTCCCCTATTTCATATCTATTTATTTCCACTACATTACTCTTCCAATGAGGGAATAGTTTCCCCACTATCTCACCCAAGGCCCTCTCTACTAGTTGGAGGCCTCTGACGTTTTGGGAAATGAACTTGAGGCCTTGTGACCAACTGGGTACAAGGCACCTCTGGGAGACATCAGGAACTGTGATGTTACAAACCGATATCAGAGGATTTATTTTCTTCTTAACTTATTGTTTAGAGCCTATAGTTAGGGATATGACATAATATGAACATATTAATAAGCTGTGCTTGGGAGTAGCTGACCTGCAAATAGTAAAAAGTTAATATACCTCAATTGTTGTTATTTTTCTAGTTCTGTGATTATTACAGTTGATTTTATTTCACAGTTGGGCGATTTACATGTTTTGTGCTGTTATCATTGCTATTATTGAGGTTCTACTTCTCTTTCAACCTAATGAGATTATGGTTTCCATCTCATGCATCATATAGGTACTTTCTAAAGATCACATGTCATGAATTCTTGCCATGCTATTTAGGGGTCATTACTGATTGTATGTTGTTGTGATAGATATTCCTGCTATTGTGATAGATGAATTGATATAATACCTTCTATTTTATAAGGTATTATATTGTGAAAATTTTCATTTGAATGAATGAAAATATTTGGTTCTTAAGGTGTTATGGCACCTCATGGACCGGAATTTGGTGGATCATTGCACTGCTATGTTTGTACATGACATGTAGAAGATTCCAAGATTTGATTCGCAGGGAGAATGGGCCCTAATAGATCAAAATTTTGCACATTAATGTTCGTTTTAGTGATTTTCTAGGTTTCGAAGTAGTTTCTGAGGCTTAATATCTAGAAAAATCTAGAATACATTACATGTAATGATAAATACACACCATGTATCCTTTTAATCATGAAGGAACTATTTTTCTTAAGTACACATCATGTACTATTTGTATATGTCGTGTAATATCTTTCCATTTCACTAGCTATGTGGGAAGAGACACGGGGTTGGGAAATCTTTGGTGGAACATGTCATGTACTGGATGTACACGTCATGTGGATAGACCATGTGTTCAGCCGTGTGACCAATGACACAGATGGATTATGGGTAGTTAACACACATCGTGTCTGATGTAAACACACCATGTAGAGTCAACCATGTAACTAGCCATGTGACTAACTACATGGGTCGGTGAGGCTCTTTCTAGTACATGCTATTTTTTGATCAAACACGCCATGTATTCTTTCTCTAGGTGAACCATGTAGATTTAGTCATATAGAATAACTTGGGTTGGGGAAGGGTAATCTAGTACACATCGTGTGTTATGAGAAAATTCCATGTTTATGGGGAGTTACATGACCAGGGTTGGCTGGAGTACATGCTGATGTGAAAGCATAAGGGAACACGTTGTGTATGAGTTGTAAATGGCATGTATCCACCGTTAAGAATTATTGAATTCTTTATTTCTCTTATTCCCATATTTCACTTCTATGTTTCAGTCCTTGTTAATCTTGAGCTAAGTTGTGTGCACGGCCTTTCAGAGTCATGCCAACGAGACGTCCTTCAGTCCTATGTGAGTTTCAGGATAGTGACCAAACACTGAACATGGTAGATCAAGAATTTCTAGAAGATCCTCTAGTCATGCATGTATTAGTATGATCCACTATCCTAGATATAGGTGTCGATTCACAGTTTCAAGAGGGCTTCATGAGGTTTACTTAGACCTTCCAGGAGCTAAAATGGAAGCTTAATTCAGCATGAATACTAGTATTGATAGATTGGGGAATGATCTATACTCTATACTATGATGCATTCAGTATCGAGCTGGGATCAGTGCTTATGCATGGATAACGAGTCATTGCATTCAGGTCTCAACATTTGAGGTCACATGAGAGGAATTAACCGATTCATGATCATGAGTTGGCTGAAGTATTTCATGCCTTACGCTGTTGGAACCATTTTCTTCCAAGAGATCCAATCACAAAATACCAAAATATATCTTAACACAGTGCGATCTTAATTTGAGATATCAAAGGTGGGTTGAATAAATTTAGTCCTTTGAAAAATATCTTTCCTATATGCCTGGAAAAGGCAATGCAGTGGCCGATGCGTTGTGTATGATAAAATTGATACTGGTAGTTCAAGAGGCCAGCGGTGAGTGGATGTTTATGGCTATGTTCATTGAGATGCATTTAGAGGTGCACGATAGAAAGGGGTAGACCTTTATTTCTTCTCCAGCTGTTACCTCTACTGTTATTGATAGAGTTCGAATGAGGTAGCTATCAGATTCTGAATCCCAAGACCAATAGGAGAGTGTGATTGGAGAGGAACCTATTTTTGTATGGATTATAGTTAAGGATGAGAACTTTCGTTTTCATACGTGTGTATGGGTGTCAGTAGAATTATACGACGAGCTAATGTGGGATTTTCATTCCTCAATTTGGGTAGTTCATACTTGTGGTACCAAGATTTATCAATATTTTCACGGTTAGTATTGGTGTCCATGTATGAAGATAGATGTTCTTAGGTTCGTGATGAGGTGTTCCACCTTTCAACAGGTGAAGGTGAAGCATTAGTGACCAAAAAGGATTTTATAGTAGCTACATATTTTCAAGCAGAAGTGGAATGATGTCGCACTGGATTTTGTGACAAGTTTTCTGAGGTCGCCTTGAGGGAATGATGAAGTATGGGTTTTCATTGACAGAGTCACGATGGTTGCTCAATTTTTTCCAATCAAGGATTCTTTTAATGTTGATGAGTTGGGAAGGCTGTACATCCAAGAGATTTTAATTTTACATGGATTTCCGCACTCCATCATTTTGAAAAGAGACATCTGTTTTACTTCATAGGTCTGTAAGGGACTACAGAGGGTGTTGGGTATATAGGTACTTTTGAGTACATTTATCCATCCCTAAACATATGGACAGTGTGAGCGTACGATACATGTGTTTGAGGATGTGCATCAAGCATGCGTCCTAGACTATAGAAGTTCTTGGGAGAAGAACACACCACTTGTGGAGTTTTCCTATAATAATAGTTTTCAATAAACTATTCATATGGTACTTTATAAGGATTTGTATGGAAGGCCATGTCTATCACCCTTATATTGGCTGGAGGTAGAAGAGGAAGATATGCTAGGACCTCATTTTTTTGGAGACCACAAAACATTTAGATTTTATTTGAATGAGGATGACTACTAAATAGTCATGATAGACGTCTTATGCTAATCGACGAAGAATTCCTATGGGGTTTGAGGTCGGAGATCAGTTTTTTCGACGTGTCACACCAAGGTTGGGACATAAGAGGATTAGGAGATAGGGAATGATTTTTCTAAGATATGTTGGACCGTTTGATGTTTTGGAGAGAGTCGGGATGATTTCCTATCAGTTTCAGTTTCCTCAGAGGTATCGGGGTATGCATGACATCTTACATATTTCTCTACTCTGACATTACATCTCAGACCCGTCTCACATCTTTCAATATGAGGAGGTTGAGATTGAGCACTACTACAAATATGGATTTTATCAGCGCTAGAAAATTGCATTAACAATGCTAAAAAAGGCACTATTAATTGAGGTGAAGATAAATGGGGGCCCCTTTTATCAGCGCTCATAAAAGTGATAATAAAGACCCCTTTTATCAGCACTTTTTTAGCACTGATAAAAAAAAAATAAAATAAAAATTATATTCAGGTGGGAGATTTTAATAGCGCTTGACCCCCCCATTTATTAGCGCTCGGCGGCCAGTCCCACTACCGTGCACTACCCTTTCCCGCGCATCCAACACTTGCACACGCACTTCCTTGCTTCCACCCGAACTTGAACCCTCGACCTCCCCCTTGTGTGCCTTCACCATTACAACTAAGACATTTTGTTTTTTTCTATTTAATGATACATCTAGTTATTTATATATATATATTTATATTTATTTGTATAATAATATAGATTCATATTAATATATTTATATTTAGTTATATTAATACATATATGTTTATTCATATATTAGTATATATATATTCATTTGTATATTAATATATATTTAAATATATATGTAGATAAATTTATTATATGTATATTTATTTGTATATTAATATATATTTATAAGATTAGTTTTAAACACATTCATAAAATATGTATTTTATGTGTGCTTATAAATAAATAAATAAATACATATATACATACATACAAAACATACAGAAAGACACACACACACACATATATATATTTATGAAAATATATATATGTGTGTGTGTGTTTTTATTTTAAAATCCATATAATGTTAAAACGACCATAACTTCTAATATAGAATATCGTTTCAACTCCCCAACAAGTCAAATCGATGAAAATTAAACAATATTCGATATAATATGTGGTACAAGCATAAAAAACATCCGGATCAGATGTTATACGTGTTTGAATGTTAACAAATCGGGGTATCCCACTAAAAACTCAGTTTTGGAGGACTTCTGGGCATTTTTTGGCCTCTAAAAATGTGACCAAAGCATTACATGGTCTAAAGACGCGTAGAGCTCATCACATTCTTCAATTTGATATGTTGTAGAGCTCAAACGGACACCCGAATCAAAAGTTATGACCGTTTGAAGTTTGAGTTTCATTTTGAACTTATTTTAGATCATTTATTAATTGTTTTTGATTTTCTGTGTCCTCAAATTGTTATTAAATTATTTTTAATCGATAATAATTAGAAAATTATTAATTAATTAGTATTTTTTAAATATTTTAAAGCAATTTTCACTAAAAAAATTTATATTAAATGTAATAGTATAGTTATACATATATTTAAAAAAGATATATTATATTTGTATCAATATAAATATACTTATATAACAATATATTATTTTTCATTAAAAATTATTTTTTTGAAACATAAAATTTATCAACGCTAAGAAAAAGGGAAGATAAAGTCTTCCTTTATCAGCGCTACAAAAAAAGCGCTGATAAAGGGGTCCCCTTTAACAACGCTAAAAAATCGCTGATAAAGGGGGAGCCATTATCAGTGCTAAAAAATCACCAATAAAGGGTCACTTTTAACAGCCATTTTTTAGTGATGTTAAAGGCCCCCCTTTATCAGTACTTTTTTAGCACTGATAAAGGCCCCCTTTATGAGTGATTTTTTAACACTGATAAAAGTGTAGCGCTTCCCTTGCCCGTTTTTGTAGTAGTGTCAAGGTGGACACATCATTCAAGGAGCATCCAATCAGGATGGTTGATTGTAGTTACAAGGTTATTTGTGGCTATTGTATTCCACTGATACAAGTTCTATGGAAGCACAGGTGAGTACAGGATGAGGCTTGGGAGTGGGATGCCGAAGTACAATCATAGTGGACAAACCTATTCGAGGATTCATATTCTACACCTCCTTACTAGGGAAATTTTGGGACAAATTTATTTAAGGCGGGATGTTTGTTAGAATTCAGATCTTGCATTCACGTATGAAACTTGTTTTCTGGGTTTTTTGATGAAAAAGTGAATTTTGGAAATTTATGGAGTACACACTGTGTACTTTGAAAGTACACACCGTGTACTCGGGGGCCACGGGTGCTCGTGTACTGGCCATGCAATGGTCGAGTACATGGTCGTGTGGGTGACCAAGAGATTTCCTAAAGGGGATTCCAGTTAAGGCAAGTACATGCCATGTATCTTTATAGAATATTCCATTTACTTTTATTTTTAATTTTTATATCTGACTGGGGTCATGTCTTGTTCACAGAAACCCATACTTCTCATCTTGTCTTGTCTAGGAACAACTGAGGCTGGGAAATATTCTCTGTTCCCCTGACCTGCCATCTAATCTCCTTTTCAACCACCTTCGATTGCGTTTGAATCTTCACGTTGAGATCTTCCTTCTTCTAAATACTCGTTCATTGATTTCCCTCATTTCATGATATATCTTTGGTTGAACGTTTTTGACATTTTTGTAGGTATAAAACATTATTGATCAATTCAAGGGCTGACACCAGAGAATATTGATCTTATATTGTTGAGGTATGTGGTTTGAATACTATGTGAAAAAGTTCCCAATACCCTAGAATGGGGTATTGCATGTTTAGGGATTTTAGTCCTCTTAATGCCTAATATATTTTTTGTTCTTGCTTAGTGGTTGTTTGACTATGGATAGGGTTATTTTTCATGCTATGGATGTGTTTCACATTTTTTTTTGATATTGACAATTTGGTATAGCTTTTCCTCTTATGATTCTTGGTTTCCATGCCTAGTATTGTTTGGATGAAGTAATTTTATTTAATGCTGTGGTATACCCTGTACCTATTTATCCAAGTAGTATTTTTTGTTTACATTGGTTGATGAACATAGTTTGTGAATGATTGACATGCATAGGGCTATGGGAACCTGGAGTAGTTGGAACATATGGGGAATGGAAGCTGAGGGATTCCCCAAAGTGTCAGTTTACTTTTACGTTATGAGACCACATGGGGGATGGATGTGAGTGCTCCCTCAGAGTGTATGTGGTTCCCCATTGTGAGACCATAGAGGGAATTGGATGTTGAGTGCTTTCACTGAGTGTCTGTAGTTTATCGATTAATGAAAACATGTGGAATTGACAGTTATTTATTCCTCAAATAGTCATTGTTTTCTTGAGGCCAAAGGGGATATACCGTGTGAGCTACCCAGGAGGTCATTATACCCTTGTATAAGTTGATCAAGTGGGGTTAGGCTGTGAGAACATACCCATTGGGTTACATGATATTGTTGGTTGAACCAGAGGGGATAGGATGTGGGTTATTCCTTGATGTTTACTTGTTTTGATTAGCTTCTAACTTGTTATATGAAAATGAATACAATTGATGTTATTGGATTGTTTACTTTTCAGTACTTCCTTGATTACGGCCTCATTTTCCTAGTTTCCTGCCATATATATTCAACGTTTTTTAGGCACATATATTTGGGTGGTTACCTACTGGGATTCATTTCACACCCTATTTTGGTGATGCTTTTGGGCCCAAATAGATTATATTTCTATGGGTTTAGATAAGGGAAAGCGCCCTTCTACGTCTGGTACACGACTGATGTAAATCTAGATAGCATGGGACTAAGATGAAGATTACAATGCGGCTGGAGGTTATATTTTTCTTTGTACTTTGGATTAGTACTATATTCCCACATTGTGACTTTTTTGGATGTTTTCTTAGACATATTTATCATGCATAATTTATATTTGTGCTATTTTTGTTTTTTCTTTCAGGCTTCCACTGTTTACTTAATGCATGTTATTAATGCTTCCTATATTGTATATCTATTTATTTCCACTGCATTACACTTCCAATGAGGGCATAGATTTCCCAATATCACACCCAATTCCCTCGCTGCTTGTCGGGAGCCTCTTTCATTTGGGTAAATGTTCTTGATGCCATGTGACCAATAGGGTACGAGGCACCTCTAGGCGGCACCTGGAACCGGGATGTTACATAATGGCCCAAGAGTAATGTAATAAATAGTATAAAAGGTACCTATGTAAAATTCATATTTTATATTTAACGAAATTTATTTTTATATTTATTTTATTTATTTTATAAGTCCCTAATATTTTTTCCAAGACATATAATATATTTAAAGATTTTAAAATCCATTATTTGAGAGTGTGACTCACCACCACATAAGAAAATGAATTATTTTTATTATATTCTATCGTTGGAATTATAATTTTTTTAAACCAATCTCCCTTTTTAGAATCCATGGTATGGATTGTGGTTTCAAATATTTTATTATGTAGAGTCCAAAACCAAAATAATATAGAAATCGACCTCTTTTCCTAGATAAACCCTCCAATAATCCCATTTTTCTTCACAAAAACTCATTTTAGAATTCCAAAACTCTTCTCTATACTCCATAGATTCCTTCCAAGACACCCCCAATCTTTCTAAATGCTCCTCCCAAGCCATTAAAGCCACACACTCAAGTAAGGGATCCTCATCTTAGTCTCTTTTGTTCAATTATAAGAACTTCCATGAAATTTGTCTTCTAAATTGAAATTTTTTGTGATTTAATTTATTTATAAACATCACCTAATATATAATGGATTTTATTTAATTTAATAATCACTTATCCTTCCTCATTCACACCTTTACCTATGACGTTACTATGATGAGCTTCTGTATGGTATTTATCTCTTTAAATTTGAAATCAAGCATTCATTTTATGTTATATATTTTAATTTCAATTTTATTATGTATGGATATCTTATTTTATATCCCCATTACTCTCAATTTAATTATTAAATGATTATATCCCCATCGAATCTCAATTTACCTCATAATAACCATTATGTACTCCTGTTACCATAAAAAAGTTTTGTAAGGGATCTTTCACCCATCACTTTTATCAAACACTCTATTTATGTTATGTATTTGATTTAATATATCGTATGATGGAATATGTTAATAAATATACATATAACTATCCATTTGAAAAATAAATGATTAGATACCCATTTCTCTCTCATCAAACCATTTTATGAATTCTTATCTGACGATGTTCTACTGCCGAAATTGCACCATGATTTTTCATTCTAAAACAACTATGTAGTGAATACCATGAACATTTCATATCATGGGCATTAAAATTTACACACATATAGTTCATCTATTATAGGATTACATGTATATATTATAAAATCATTAATTATGTAATAAATGATAATGATGAATTAATCCATGTTGATAGATTCATGTGGCACACATAAGAATGAAAATGAAATTTATGTGATGGGTGCGCCAAAACTTATATAGAACTTCAATGCATTGGGTAATGATTAGTATCATGATATGTTACTTTGGAATATGGGTATATATTATTCATTTTTTAGACTTTTTCCACAATGATGACCTAGTGAGTTTAGCCTTGGCCTGTGTTTATGATATAGTGTTTTATGTTTTACCCAAATTTACCATTTTATGATTATCATGAAATATCATGAAAAATTATTCATGTTTTTTATAATCAATTGATATTAAAATTTTCCAAAATTTATTGTATTCCACATTTTATGCCTTTTTATTCCATTACTAGGATTTATAGCTCACCCATTTTTTATTTATATCCTTAGGTTTTCCCATGCATTGTTTAGTACGAAGGAACATTTTGATAATGTCAAATATTTTTTCTATAAATATGTTTCTTCTAATGTTTTATGATGTTATATATTGTATGTAATTTCCCAAATTCAATATACCTCGCTTTCATCTTCTTTTTATTATGTATAATAAAACATGTATAAATGTGTAACAAAGAGATGAGTTGTTGTACACATAGATGAGAATTCTTCCATAGAAAAGGTAATGGTTTAATCTCTTAAAATTTTTACATTAGATTCTATATTTTCTTATAGTTTTATAGTTCAATATTGAATTTCATCAAACGATGAAATAGTTAATTAATGAGATAATGGCGAATATTTTGATGAATTCCATGAAATGGAATATATGTGAATATTATAGAAAAAGAGACTAGAAAAATTATAAATATCTATTATTGTATAAGGATTTTCTCTATATGTAATTATAGAGTTTGAAATCATGAAACTGAAATTTTTAAACCAGCATTGGAATTAGATTATAAATATTGTTCAATTACAGCTTTTGATGATCATAGATTATTTTTAAAATATAATTATGATGTTACAAGTTTGAAGAAATTATTTTCTCACTCTATAACTAGTAAATAAAATTTTGATTCATATATAAACAAATAATACAATATATAAACTCAGATGGTATTGTCTATACTTCTAATAAATTTCATTTTGAAAAAAATTACTTTGTACCTTTAAGAGAGCCCTTTTGTATTAAATACCAAAGGGGAGGTCATTGGATAATGTTTTCTTCTTTTATTTCTAATTAACTCTAATTTTTTAATTTTAATAGAGTTAGATAGTTGTGGGATCCTAAATATTTTTTTCTAGTATTTATGGAACGAATGAATTTTTTGTTCCAAAAAATAAATATATAAGTTTTAAAAAACATTTTAGAGTATCAATCTTCTAAAAAAGTGTTAAATAAACAATTATTTTTCTATACTCATGAAAAGATATATTTTTCATGAAATAATCAAAATAAAAAATCATCAGGATGATATTCTTACTATAAAAATGAAATTATTATAAAATTGAATGTGATAAACATATATTGGGTATGATTAATTTAAAATGATATTCAATTAACTTTTTTTACATAACCTTTATCCTAACCATAAAAAAATCCTTCAAATAGGGGGAGGTAAATTCTTCAAATTTTTTAAAATATTTTATAAAAATTCTATAATTTTCCAAATTTAAAAAAAACGTTCTTATATTCAACAATTTTTTAGGAATGTATTTTTTTAATTGAACTTAATTCTTCACATTTATTATAGAAATAATTATTTTTGGAGTTTTTATTTTCGTTTTTTTTATTCTCATTCATATATTTTTTCATAATTATTATATTTCTCAAAAGGGGTGATTTTTTTTATATTTTTAGGATAATTGTAGATCAGACCATATAATTGGTAGAGTTCTTAACATTAAATGGATGTTATATCTCAAAAATTTAAAAACAAATCATGCTTACAGTGCTTAGAAATTAACTATATGTTTTCTTATTTATTTTTAATGTTTGTTAAAATTCTATAAGGGGAATAATTTTAGGAAAGTATACTCTTCCCAAATCATATTATATTTTTATTAAGGTGTAGATTGTTTTAATGTCACTTTACTTCTAGGGTATATTTTTAAAAAAACACTGGTGGTGGATTTTTATTCCTCATTTATTTTTACAGGGGGGGATCATTTATGGTGAGAGATGAATTCAGAAAATGGGAAAAACTATTTTTCTCAAAATGGGATGTATTTAGTCATCAAAACCTTGAGTGATTCTTCTTATATGTCTTAAAGTGTTAGCTGCTTTTAAAGTTTTATATTTTTCAAAAAAATAATATTATTATTAATATTATCTTCTTCTAGTATGTGAATTTACAATGGACTATAAGTATGATGTTTTCTCATTTATATTTCAGATAAACTTATATATTTTTTACTGTATTGTTTTCCTTGAAAAAACGAGGATATTGTTTGGTGGTTTGTTTAGAAAATGAATTATTTAATATTATTAGTTTTTTTTAAACATAATTTTTAGTGAATTTTATTTAACTTGAAATATTATTTTTATGTTTTTTTTTCATTTAGAATGAAGGTTCATAAATCTGAATTTAAGGTAAATAATAACAACAGTAAATTAACAAGAACTATAATGGTGCATGGTTAACATTAGTGATATACCTAGAGTTACAAAAAGATTATCATAAGACTATAATGGTGATTATGATTTAGTTACAAGTGATACCAAGGAATAAATATTTTGACCATTGTTGGTTTTTATTTAAAATGAATATCATATTAATGACCAGGTGAAGAAAAATAAAAAGAATCTCTAAAATAGCCACAAATTCATTTTAAATTTTCTAATATATTTTTATCGACATAAGTTCTAATAGTATTTGTATTTTTTTATACATTTATCTCTTTGAGAATACATTTTTGAGGATATCATTATAAAATCTATATGTTATACTACTATGATTTTTTTTATTTTTGATTACATCAATTTAGGGCTTCTAGGTATAAAAAGATTAATATAGGTTTTGGGATCTTTCATGATTGGGGGACTTTAGGGCTAGGAAGATATAAAACATTTTGATGATTTTATGTTAGAGAAAGCATGGGATATAAAGAGAAATCCACATCCTAATGGGTTTAATTCAAGGGAATTCAGGTATAAGAGAGAAATCATTAACTTTATAATATCCTTTACATTATTATTTTTATTGTAATCCAATTCTCTGTGTTCTAAAATTATTCCTTGAATATATATATAGTATTTTTTCTTTTATTAAAATTTTCATTATTTTCAGAAAATTGAATATCCACTATTATTAATCAATGCATCTTTATTTAAATTTCATTTACATTTACATAAAAATTATGAATTTATAACTATGACTATAATTAATTTAATGTTTGAGTTTATCTGTATTTCATATCTACTTGAAAAATTAATTATAATCTTGTTTCAAGAATTGTAATTTAATTTTATTATATATAATTCGCCCATCTTATATCTTACATATCATGTATATCTAAGAAAAATATTATAATTAATCTAAATGACCTTGGGAGAAAAGGAAACAAAATTGGATTACATCTAAATTTTCATCACATATCTTACTTCTCAAAATTCTAAAGAGGAATTTTGGAATTGTCTATCTATTTTTGTTCCTGTAAGATACCTATTTAAATAAATAACTGATATCACTTGAAATATATAATATCATATAATATATATTATATCATCTTTCATCAACTAATGTTAATTTTACTAAGGGTTTTGATTGGTAGTTTTCTATCAACATATCAAACCTCATATTTTCATTCTTATGTATATTTTATTGGATTTTTTTTCTAAATTGTATAGAAGTTGTTCATATCATTGAGTTATTAAGGGATTTTGGAAGGTGGATTAGATATAGTAGAGTAGTGGAATCTATTGATCTGGCCAATTTGATGGGGGGTACCAATTAGAGGTTAGTGGAATTGATGTTGTAATTTAAGTGATTCTACCTTGATTAATTTGAGCTATAGAATATCTATTGTGAGGGTGAAATATAGGAAACCACGAATGAGGGAAACCTTAATGATGTAGAATTATATTTTGATACTGAAATAAATGTCAGTTTGAAGGATGTTTCATAAAACTAATTCATAAAAAAAATACATGCTCTTACTCACTAAATTTATATGCCTTACTAAACATGAGTTTTTATTAAGGACCAAGAAGATAGTTTTTCACACATAAGAAAATCTAGTCTGATACAGATCGATGTATTTTGACATAGTGAATGACTCATTTATTATGACGAGTTCATGTGTTTGGAAGTATATAACGGAGAGTAGAAAAATCTATATAGGGGAATCCTGTATCACTATGTAGAGATAGAATGTATAGTGAGAAAGGGTATGAGATTCATATTCACTAGAAGTAAATATGAGTTTTTATTTAATTATATTCAATGTGAATTGTTTCCATTAGTAGAATAAAATTAAAAGTATATTTTTATTATTTTTCTTATCTTTAATTTTATCTCATATAACATTCTTCTATATGATTTTATTACTTTATTAGTTAATATAGGAGTAGAAATATGTATAGTGAAAAACAATATGAACCAATTATGAGATTTTGGTACTTTGGAATAGAAGAAATTTATTGGCCTCTATCATAAAATTTATGTTTGAGATTTGAGTTTTTTTGGTTTTATTTCAGCATGGGATTATTGATTGGGATACAACTGTGTAGATAAGGAAGATTAATCTTATTTGAGTTTATTCCAAAATAATTCCTTTTTCTATGGCTTCATCATCATATTTATACATATCACATCTTCTTAATTATAAAAATGTTTGTGATATTTTATTAATTAAACAAGTAACCCAATGGTAAAAAAACTTTTGACCTGCGCCCCATGATATAACTCTCAAGGATTTCATTAAACCCCAAATACAACCACAAGACAAGTACACTAAGGTAAAACAATTCAAAAAAACATAACTCTCATCCACATCACCATCACCCAACAAGAACAAAACCAAACCATCTCTTACTAGCCACAATCCACCTCTATTTCATGAAACCATCCCAACTACCATTTCAACCCCTTTATATCCCAAGCTAAAATCCACCACAATTGCAACACTACACTACCCCCAAGCACATGAATCAAGGAAAACAATATTTTATTTGAATATGTTGTCCACTATGTGTGGAAATAACTCATACACATGGTTGTAAAAGTTTTACTAAATAAAACAAGTCTTTATTTGGAAGGGGATTTACCTTTATCATATATTAAAAGCCATAACACACTTCATTGGTAAGGAAAAAAGGGATACCTCATAAATTATTAACAATGAAACATCACATCATTAATGAAAAATAAAATAAGTGAATATATAAAACATCTCTTACTAATGATCTTGGATCAGTGTCTCACAATTCTAGCTAATGTTATACGATCCACCTTTCCCACATAACACACAATACAAGGCAACAATTATACCATGTATCATTTTTTCTCAATGATCCTCGATCTTTACCAGCTTCACCATGAACAGTATGCCATACATGATATGAGGAAACTCCCCACTAAAAGAAATTAGATTCATCATTAAGATAAAAATGAATTTAGGAAACATTGAAAACCATATAGATATTTTGCAGCTACATTGGAAACTCAAATTAATGAACCACCACACCACCACACCCTAAGCCCTCAAAAGGACCTAGGAACTTTGGAGCTAACATTATCCCTCTACCAAAACTATACTTATTTAATCAAGAGAAGACTATCAAGAATACATGATCTCCATACTATAACTATAGAATAAATTTCCAATGATAACCGTATTCCCTTTAAAAACATTTGAAAACCCACATCTTCCCTTATACCATCTTGATCATATTGTTTGTGATCTTCACTACATTTGAAAAAAACTACTAACTCCCCAGCCACTACCCAACATAATATATAATGACCTATCCTACCCAAAAAAACAAAAATGGGGCCATGAAAATGGTTGGTCGATAGATTTTTATAGGAACAATCAACCAAGGGTAGGTCAATCAACCATAATCCTAAGAAAACTACGACATAGGCTTCAAACATAATCAATAATGTTTAGATTATACACTATTTATTCCCATATGTATAAGGGTAAAAAGAGGTGCGAAAGATAAACTAGGATACAGAGGAAAGGTAAAATAATCTTTATAACCATGAAGTAAAATGAATATATCTTGATGTAATTGACCTATTTGCAAAAGTGATGAATTCTCCCAATGCACCTCTATAGTTTCATATCTTATTTCTATTATAGAAGAATAAACACTTCCAAACCCCTTGGAAACACTATATTACCATATTTTGTTATCTCTAGTGGCATAGGTGGTAGCTCAATATTCCTCTCTAGTGGATTGACCTCGTCTATAGGGGTAAAATCCTGTTGCCAGACCATGTTTTAAAGATGATTTCCTCTACGGCTCTCTCGCTCAGTCGGCTCATCAGCCCCAATTTCTTGAGTTTTCTCTAGGTTATTCTAATGATGGCTTGAAGGAAGGTAGTCATATGGTGAATTTAAATATTTTATATTTTTAGGAGGCTTTTTCTTCGATCATGTGGACCTTATTAGCACAAATTTATGTAGATAAACCTTCAATGGGGATTTTCTAGAATTTTGTTCATTCTTGGGGTATGGATTAGTGGGCCTGTGTCTCAGATATGAATAGAAAATACTTATGTATTATTTTTTCATCTTCACATGAGTATATTATCCATATGTTGGATAAGTGTCCATGTTAAGTTATCTAATTTCATTTTTAGCTCTCCCATTGGTCAATAGAGGTCTGTAGTGGCCAAGAATCTCATTTGGCGGCAGTGTGGATCAAGCTTAAAAGGTTACCTCCACCTTTCATGAACCCAAAATTCCTAGAAAGTATAGGTAACCTCATGGTTGTTTTTTGTGTGGAATATCACACAATTATATTTCATGATTATTCCATGGCTAGATCATTGTCTCTATGGGCCTCTCTATTGGATAATTAATAGGTTTTCATTGGTATGTTCCTACCTCACTATTGGAATGGAGGAAGGATGAAGACTTCTTGATGTGTGTTGATATTTTTTCTTGAAAAAAACATACTACTCTCACTTTTACATATTTTTGATTTTATTGGATTTAGTGTGTGGTATTTAGATCTATAAATACGTATGTCGTGTGGGTTATATTTCATTAAAAGATAGAAAAAATAAAAAAACGTTGTAATTCCTTCTCTTTTATTACCATGATTTTTTGATGATATCCTATAGTGATCTACAAGTTATTCCACATCCCTTGATCCACAATCTATTATATTAAAGAAGGATGGAGTTGAGGGAAGTGTATAGAGAGTATTTGTGAGATCTGCGTCTAGTTTTGATACTAAAAAGTCATCTCTAGTTGCATCAGAGTGAAGTTTGAATATGTAATTGCTCGATTTGATTCCTCATCTCCTACATAAAACCATTTTTAGTGATGTTATGTGTCTAAGGATAAGTGAGATCCACATCTTATCATTTGAAGAATCACGTACGATTTGTATAGAATATGATTAATATTAGAAAACTATTCTAATCCATGATATTTTTTTATCCCACTTTGATTTTGTTTTTTTCTTTGTGAAAGTTGAATTTGTTTTTGCCGTTTCGTTTTTCAAAAAGGAGAATCAATTTTTCCTACCACGTTTCCTAAATATAAAGGATTTTTCCCTCTATCATCCATATTCCTCCCAAATTATTTGGCCTCCACACATCCAATTTTCATATATTTTTGTGAGCATCCACAACAATCACACATACTCAAATAAAATTCCATTCCAAAAAACAAGATTCTTTATGATCATAAAATTTTTTCAATACCAACCCAAACTTTTTTGTGGTTTTGAATTAAAAAAATTGGCATGTTTCACTACTAGAACAAAAAATTTATATTAATTTGAAACTTCAAAAAAAATATATCCTTGTAGATATGTGCATCTATTTTTTCCCATGTATAAAATTGTATGTTTCTATGACAAATGTATTTTTAGAGATGTAATACCAAATATGATGATGAAAAATTAAGATAATTAGTGCATTTCAATATGTGCACTCCTTGGAATTCATAACCTAATTGATATCATGGAGGATGGATAAACCAAACCAGAATCCAAAGAAGCTAAGGATGCTCTACCAAATGTTTAGAAGGGTAAAATTTGGGTAGAACAAAATAAGGGATTCATGAAAAAAAATACAAAATTTATAATGGTCTTGATGAAGTGACATTCGAAATAATTCCTTCCTAAAAATCATCAACAGAGTTCTAGGACACTTTTTACAAAGAATTTCAAGGAGACGAAAAAGTAAAATGGATTTGAATTCAATCTCTGTGAGTTGAGTTTGAATCCCTATTAATGAAAATGTTTGAAGTTGTTGCTGAGTATCAAACTTGTGTAATGGTGTTAGTGAAACAACTACAAATAAATGGAGAAGATATTGCTGACATGTGGGAATGTCAGAAAATTTTATGATCCCTTGATCAAAATTTTTATTAAATAATAATTTCTCAAGACGAAATAAAGGAAATTAATATGATTTCTATAAAAAAAATATTAGGATCTATAGAAGAACACAAATTGAAGGTGACCCACCAGAGTGATACTAATGGAGTGGAGCATGCCTTTTAGTCAATGTTGTTTCTAAAAAATTCTTAAAAAGATAATGGCGGCGTCTAGAAGAACATGAGGTAAAGGATTCCATGAAAATATAATTTATACAAGAATATGATGACGTGGAAGAAGTCCAACATGAGGAGGTCATGAATATCAAACCTATATAACACTAGAATGTGGATGAGGAAGAATAGGTGGCTTCAACATTCACCAACTAAGAAAAAGAAACATTCAATTCAATAATTGTCAAAAATATAGAAATTAGAGTAATGAATACCGGTAAAAGTAACCCATTAATAATGACACTAAGGGGGCACAAATTGTTGAACCAGAAGATCCTTTTGGAGAGTCCCATGAGTTTATGGAAAGAACATCCACACAAAATCAAGGTATGTGGTATCTTAAATATCAAGCTAGAAATAACATGATAGGGCACAACCACCATTTTAAGAACCTAGAAGAGATATTTCATTTGGAGGTCTCTTGATAATATTTTTTTAGAAGAGGAGATATTCTGATCAAGAAAATAGATGACAATCATGATTTCATGTACAACATATACTATGTACCCGACATGAAGACCAACATCTTGAGTGTGTAATAGTGTGTTCAAAAAATCATTCATATATGCCTAAAAAAGAAACAAATTTGATTTTTGATGATAATGTAATGATTATTAAGAAAGTATCGATAGAGAAAAACTCCATGTTTCCACTTATGATCCACCCCAATGTACCATGATGTTTGATGAATGTACAAGAGGATAAATACTGGATATGGAATCCTAGTATCATACATTTAAACATTGAAAGTATAATATTATTAGGAAGTAAGAAGATGATGCATGGGCTTCCAATCCATAGACACTTGAATCAAATTTTTGAATGTTTTTTTCTAATTAAAAATCATAGAAACAACTTTGCAATGAAATCCAACTGGAGAGCCACTGCACCACTGGAGCTAGATCACACTAATTAGTGTTGTCCACTGAATCAAAAATCCGATAGACAATGGGGGTATTTTTGTACATTTCTACATGATTAAAAGATAAAAACATGGATATATTTCCTCAAAATGAAGTCAAAAAGTATTTTCATTAATCAAAGAAACCAAGGAACATGTAGAAAATCAAAGAAAGCATAACATAAAAAATTTTTAATATGATAGAGGTTGGGAGTAAACCTTTGATATTTTACAAACATCAAGCATCATGGAATTCACCACTAGGTGAAACTAGATTACACACCCCAACTCAATGGAGTTTTCAAGAGGAAAAAGTGCACCATTCTCAATGTGGAGAGAAGAATTTGGAAATAAAAAAGAGTTACAATGAAATTATTGGAGGAATAATCATTGTGTTCAGTGTATCTACACAATAGATTGAGATATAAATTTTTTAAAGGAAAGACGCTTCATAAAGCATGAAGTACTCACAAGCCATGTGTGAACCATCTAAGAGTTTTTTGTTCTAATTTCCATGTCATGAACCCAGATGCAAAACGAACAAATATCGATGACAAATGAATAATGTGTGTCATTATGGGATAAAAATACTGAGTAATGGGATATCAGTGGTATAATCCCGTAACTATGAAGATTATATTTAGAAGATATGTCACCTTTGATGAAAAGAAGACATGGAAGGGGAATCAGGGTGATGATTCCAAAGAGGTATAGATCACTCTAGAATATGAGGAAATAGTTGAAGAAGTACCATTAGAGGAATGAAAAATTTAACAAACTATAACCCCATCACCACACACTCCTAAATCTAAAGATATTGAATGAGAACATTCTCATATTCATCGTCAAAACATTCGATGCCATACAGATATATATTAGTGGATAAAACCAATGGAGGAGTATATAAATTTTTATTGTCACTTAGAAACTTCCAATCACGTTTGCTTTGAGGAAGAAAAAACCAATAACATAAAGATGAAATTGATAGATGATGAAATTCATTACATCAATGACACAAAATTCTGCAAGAAAAAGGAAGGATATTAAATTGGTTAATTCATTGAACTGGTTGGTTAGGCACCTGAATATAATGAAAATCAAGGGTTGCAATGAAATCCTATTTAAGGTGGAATTTTAGATAATAAATATGTTTTCATTATTTTGTTCCAACCTCACTGTTGAAATGGAGGTAAAATTATGTCTTATATATGTGTGTTGATATGGTGGATTTGAAGACATCTACTCTGTATAATTTTACATATCATTGTTTTTCTATTTGATTTGGTGTTTGGTTTATAGTGACATAAATATGCATGTCACGTGAATTTCATTTCATTTTAATAGAGTAGAAAATAAAAAAACCATGTTATTATGGCTATTTTATTCATATAAACATAACAAGATCACCTCTAGTGATCTGTATATGATTTTTCTACCGTTAATCCTTCATCACTCTCAACTGCCTGCCAGTGCATCTTCTCCTTCAGGTTGAAGATGATTTTGAATGGTAACTATCACTTCCATACTTTTCGGAGCTCCAATATCATTTATCATGATTCATTCATTGTCACTCTGTGATAGTGTGTTGGAAGTTATTTTTTCATCCCCCGGCATTGTTATAGACAATCCCATTAGATAGTGGTGTATCTTCTCAGCATGTCCTCATGGATGTAGTGGTATCCAATCCTGCATTCATTCCAAAAATTGATGACCATAGTGATTTTTCAGTCCCTCATTCACCATTCTCTCCTCTCTCTTATGGTTTATCCAGGAAGATGAGAGTGGATATTCTATCTTCATACATGGACACTATCCTATTCCACCTGATTTTTCAAGCAAAATCTCAGGTTTATAGTTTCCACCCAAAGCTCCTCTGCTCTGCTAGACATAATCTTAAAGTAAAAGTGGTTTTTAGGGAGTCTCCTCATTCTTCCCCTCCACATCATAGCTTTCGATCTTCTGCATGCCTTTATATATCAAATTTGAATAGGTTCAGTGCATTATTTAATGTTTGAGATTTTTTGGCTTCATTATCTTCGACTCATGATAGCGATGTTTATACTCCTCTTCTGTCTATAAGGGTGGAATTGTCTTCCCCCATATCAGTTTGCACTTGATTGGTTATGAGGAGTTTATTAATTCTTCAATGAAATCTTGAGCCCCTAGGGGTTCCTTTCAGAAATCTAGTTACCATAACTCTACTAGTGGTGAAGTGTGTACGAGATCCCATTTTATGTGGGAAGAAATTTCTTCACTCTAAGTCGCATCATCGAGCCTTGATGTTTTTGAGGCCAAATCTGAGTTCCCTCACTTAAAATGATTCTGATTCATTTATGGAAAACCCATGGTATTTGGTCCTCATACAAAAATGATCTAAATATTCATTAAAGTAGGTGGTCTAAGGTTTCAATTATAAATATTCTTGAGACCAAATAGAATCTATATAATATTCATAGCTTTTCTATAAGAATATGATTATTAGGTTATATGCATGGTGACCCTATAAACCTGCATATTTGGATTTTCTAGGATTAATATTTTATGTTGAGAAAATCATGGTCTCAAAATAGGACATTTCAATGAAGATTTGTATAATTAACATGTTTTTGTTTTCTCCTTCATGTGTCAAATTTATGCTGGAGTCACTAGAGAAAATATGTCTTCAGATCTAAGATCATTTATTTTAGGGAATGAGTCCAATTTTTTTGGGGGTATTCCAACAGAATTATAGACCCCAATAAGAAAAAGGGTGGTATTTATCATTCCTGGATTAAAGGGAATGAATTTATTTTTTCTATATTAACAATAGACTTTTGGACTTGGGGTTTTTCGGAGAAAAATTTACATGGTGAAATAACCAGGTAAGGAAACATCACACTTGGTGTAAGCATGATCAGTACAAAACTAATCTTCATATGGTTTCCTCTTATCTGGGTATAAATGTTAGAAACCTATTTATATCTCTGTTTGACCATTCACTGATTCTCATCCGTCTTTAGATTATACAGATTATGGAGAAGCACTTATTTTTCTCTCACATGTGGATGTTGGATATCTCTTTAAAAGATTTTATCATAAGGTGTTAGATCAAACCCTTTTAGGAAACTTTATAGGGGGGTTTTAGTAATAAATTTAGATGGATCAAAGTGGAACATATATCATGGCTTACGAGAAGGAAATATTTATCAAGGGAATTCAAGTTTATGAAATAGAAGATCAAGCATGCAGAGACTAAACCTGGGAAGGAATGGGATGAGAGAACCTATAACCATCTCTTAAACTAGAAGATAATATTATCAGACATGGTTTTTTAGAAGGAAAGAGTGTCCCATGAATGCAATAAGGCATTTTGACAAGAATTGGGTGATCAGAATATAGGCTTCCTCTATGCATATATCATAGATAAGAATATACCCTTTACCACTAAACTCTGAATGGTGAATGTGAATTTCATTAATGACTTGAATTCAGTGAGTGTAATGGTTGAATTACATTTTAATGATCTTCTTGGATACGTTAACCCCTCTTTACAAGATGGTTATCTAAGGGGGGACTCCGTACTTTTTGACAATATATCCAGAATGGTAATGAAGTTGATAAACTACTCTGTTGGCTATATGACATACATAGAGGATGTGCGGGTGGTGATCATGTATCTCAATCCTAAGAGTACCCCAGGGCCCAATGATTTCCCTAGTTAGTTCTACGTGGTGTCTTGGAGTCTTATTCAAAACTATTTTGATTAAATTATTCCATTTTTCTTTAGAATGTGTAGTATTCCAAGGGCCTCCTGTGCTAAAACTATGATGCTCATCCAAGAGGTCAAGGATCCCTCCTCCATTATCCAGTTTAGGCCTAGAGGTATATAAAACATCTCATACAAGGTGTTGGCCAACATCATTAACATAAGGCTATCTTCTAACCTACACAATCTAGTATTGGAGGAGCAACATGGGGTTGTTAGATGAATTCCTTTTAGGGAACACGAGGTTTGGCGTAAAAGAAGATTGGAGACTTTAACGAAAAAATTATGGGATCTAATATTACACTTAAATTAGATATGGATAAAGCATATGATATAATGGAATAGAACTTTATTATAAAAGGGATGTCCAAGATGGGTTTTTCTAATATGGTGATTGACCTTTTCATTATATGTTATATCTCAACATTGTTTTTTATTTCTATTAAAGAGAAACAAAGTGTCTTTTTAAATCTATCAGTGGTTTAAGATGGAGAGATACATTATATCCTAGTATATTCATTCTAGCTTAGGATGATCTTAATAGATACATTATTAGGTGCATTAGTGATAGATCCATTTTAACCTATCTTTATAGGAATAGAATCTATGGTATCCTCCATTCTCTTTTTTTTCTATTTATATACTTATTTTTTCAATGGGAACAATATGTCTTTCCATAGCCTCATTATAGTTTTTGTGCAATATAGAATATGGAGTGGCCTAGTTATCAAAAATCATAAAAGAAATGTTTTCCTCTCACATCATTATTTTGAATGTATAAGTGGAAGGATATAGAATTATCTTGGTTTATTAGGGAATGAGATCTTGCTGGACTATATTGGTGCGCCTATATCTCATGGCCTTCACCATTTTGAAGGAATTCTGGGTAAATTTTTAGTTGTATCATCCATTGGAAAAACCACTTTATCTATTTAGGGCGTGTATTACATTGATTAATTTTTGTTTCCTTTATCCCAATACATATTTTGTAACCTCTATGCATTCCCAAGATGGTTTTAAGAATAATATAGAATTTGATTGTGATGACTTTGTGGGATGAAAATGATGTTGGGTGATAACATTTGGACTCATGATAAAGGCAAGACAAAGTGATAGAGACAAGGGGTATTAATGTGAGGAATGTGCAGGAGTTAATGAACAAATTTAAAGATAGACTAACATGGGAATTCCTTGAAGGATATTCCATGTGGGTAAAATTTATATCTTTAAAGAACAAACCAATTCTATGAACATAAAATGACAAGGTGGGTGGATTAGAGAAAAGGCTCCAAGGGAATTCTAAGAGATTCATCTGGATTATTGGTCAATTAATAACCAGATTCTACAATAATATTATGGAATGTTCAATTCTAGGATTTCCTAGGTTCACTACTCCAAATATTTCCTTTAGAATTTCTAATATATACCCATAATATTTTCAAGTGGTTCTGGTTCCACATTAGTTGGTCCATTTAGATAAAATCATTTTAAATGATGATGAGGACACACTGATTTTTATGCCTTTACCTTTAGGTACTTTTAGTTGCAATGAATACCATTTTCTAAGTCATAAATTAGTTCCAAGGGTTGAATAAGGTGTTTCTTTAGGGCCGAGACATACCTACTAAATTCTTCTTCATGAATGGAATATCATGAATCGTTCCATCCCCAATGGCAATGGAATACATCACAAGGGAATACAACTTTCATCAAGGTTCCCAAAATGATCTCAGAAAAGATAGGAATCTACTTTTCATATTTTCTTTCATGGTTACTCGGAGATCACTACATAGATGTGTCTTGGATAATTCATTAGTTTCCAGGACCAAATTTCATCCATCAATTATTTCTTCCACATCTGGTTTCCTAATGCTGGTAATAACAATAATGGACAATGGGGGAGAGTAGTTGTCTTTCTAAAAGGCTGTTAGAATATTTAGAGGTCCATGAATATATATCAACTTGGGGGATTATAGAGCTCATAACTAGAAATTTTAAAATGATTGTGTTTCATGGAGGATGAACTTGGATTCCATATGAAGAGATAGAAAATTCCACTTCTCTTAGGGAATTATGCTCTATCAAATATTACTCATCTCCCTCCAACAGGCTATCATCTTATGGAAAATAGTTGAAATGGAACCCACCTCATTATGGTCTAAAATTAAACACTGATGGATCATGGATAAATGGTATTGTACAAGGTGGTGGAATGGTGAATGATAGAAAGGTATCAGTGGTGTTCACATTCTCTTTAGACTATAGTCAGGGGGATTCTCTTTTGGAGGAAGCTAGAGACATTCTAAATGACTTGTAGATTTTTTTGAATAGAAATATGAATGTGGATGTCATAGAGATGGACTCCTTAGTTTTCACCAAATCTTTCCACAAACAGGAAAATTCCCACTAATGTATGAGTTATATAATCTGAAGAATCAAAATTCTTTTAAGAGAGTATATACTGGTGAGTCACATGTGGTGCAGAGGTAATAAGGAAAAAGATTTCTTTACATTTAATTCTATTCTGAGTGGATTTCTCAACTTATTTACCAATATGGGATCCCTTCTTTCTGAATGTGTAATAATTTTGAGAGGTGATGCTCTCAATCTTCATTTCTTTGGTCTACCTTGATGTTTTTGGGTTGTATGTTCCCTTATATTTAAGTAAATAAAATCCTACTTTTTCCATTAGAGGATCCTAAAATATGTTGATATTACTTGGTTCCCAAAGAACTGTAATCACCTAATGCACATACTTTTATACCAAAACATCCAAGAATCACATTTTTTTGGTAAAAAAATTGAATTGACTTCATCATTCAATATAGAATCACTCAAACTGCATAATATCCTCTTGATGGAAAGGGTATCCCAATGATAAAATCCATCATGAATTTATTCCACTTATAATTGGAGATATCCAAGTGTTTAAATAACCATCAACAAATTGTTTTTCATCCATAACCTGTTTAAATACAATACACCACACCACAATCTCTGACACGGAACACATTATTCCAGTCAAAAAAAGATTCCCTATCAATCCATGATACACCATTTAAAAATATTGATATAATACTATTGGTGAGCTACTAAAATATTATAGAACTCCCTCTTGCATATCCATTATAAGAAATAAAAAAACATACCCTAAAACAGAATTGTATTTTTTTAATGGTCTGGCCATCTCTCCATAGAATCTTTCTAGCTAGTATGGTCTTATATAAGTTATACCTCAGAGTCTCCCCATTTCGACTCCTCCACCTATATAATCAGAGACTATTACACTCAAATGTGAATAAGAAAACCTATTTCACTTCATTCTCCCACATCAACATCCATTACTGCGAGCTCCATCACCCCTTTATAAGCATCCATGGAATCACAAACTTCATCTTCGGGGGACATCAAGATCCACACATCCAAAATTAAATTCTAGTTTTTCAAGAACTAGATATCTCTAAATTATAATACTAGAGAAAATCCATCCACATTTACTGAAGTAGATTCCAATAACACTAAGAGAATAAATATTTTAGCATCTTTTTGTAAGTGAAAACCACATAGTGCTCACTAATGCGGTAATCCTACCCTAGATTCAAAGGAAACACAACAGAGAACACCTGAATATCATGGTTTGTGTAGTTATTATAATAAGAATACAACTAATTAGTCTGATATTATATCACCACCTGATATCACATCAATATTGTTACCAATCCTAGATATGATGTCTCATGTAATACCTCCAAAATCATATTGTCCTTAAGAAACTGAGGTGTTGGGAATTGATCAATTATTACATTAGGTAACTGAATGTTTCTCCATAATCAATACCCTATAAAAAATAATATTTATTACTTTTCCATGTTATAATTGGGCTCAAAATCATAGATAAATTTGAAGAAAAAACCACTGATAGTATCCTACAAGGTACATGATACTATGGAGCTCTTCCACATTCTAGGGTTCTTTTCATGAAGCAACTGAATTGATCTTGGATATGTCTACAACTACAACTTACTTGAACACCAAATTCAAAAATAAATGAACATGTAATGTATAAAACATACACATGTATATCATTATAATGATTTTATGGTGTCAGATGACCAGTAATAATGCACCAATATAATCAGCATAACCAACCTCTATCTTCAAGTAGGTCAAGATGTCATCAATGAACACAACTATGAAATATCCTACTAATGTTGGAATCATATAGTTCAGTATTTGATAGAAGATATATCATGATTTCATTATATATAATGCCATGACTATAATGACCCACTATTTTTATACATTAACATTACATAACATTTGTGGAATACTTAAAACATTACAAATACAGAATCAGAAACAACATACTAGTCCAGTTCCTTTTGAAACATGGACACATAAACACAGATACATATGTTAAGAAAATTATCTCATAATATGTTCTTCTTTACTATTACCCATCTAAGGAAAATCAAAAATAATAAATATCATCATTAATAGGGTAAGGAAACATAAAAAGAGATGATATCAAATGATCAGTAAGGGTAATCAATGGAGATATGTAAACATAATAATTAGCATAAGGGTATGAGTACATGATCAGGAAAATAGAAGTTCATGCCCAGCATATCAATGATTGTATACATGAATCATAAAATAAATCTTAGAAGTTCAAAATACATGAATCATAAGTAAATAATGAACATAATACATAAAGAATAACGTATAAATAAAACATGGAATTATGGTATACACATAAGAATATAATATAATTTTTATAGTAGACAAGGAATCACTTCCAAGTACAACTATGTAGTATGGTTTCACTCCCCATACCATCATGGTAGTCATTGGTCACTCCCACGAAAATATTATTAGCATGAGTTCACTCCTCATACCATCTTGGAAGTCATGGTTCACTACCATGGCCATCATAGAAGTCATGGATCACTCCCAAGACAATATCAATCTATCTCATGAGATATAAATCTTTACCCAATGCATTGGTGAGAGAGATAAGTCCAACCCATCTCATAATTAAATCATACATACATGTTCAAAAAGATCATAAATAATTATATAATAACCCATTAAATGAAATGTGTGTTACAAAACATGTAATAATTTCCTAACTTGTGGAAAAAGGCATGTTCTATAATCATTTCATCATAAACATAACTCGTGAAAAAATTGTGGTTCAAAAGCATATAACTCTTAAAATATTAATGGGTTTCATAAAAATTATGTCATAAAAACATAATCCATTTAATTAAATAACAACATGGAAACACCCAATAATTTCCCCAAAAATTAATGAGTAACACCAAATTGACTTTATCTTAGATTGTATATAAATTTTAAAGTTATTTTGAAAACATTGAGGAAAATATCCTTTACTCATTAAAAATCAATTTTTTAAAAATAAATCTTATTTGTTTGAATTTTTTTTTCAAATATATAAAATAATAATTGAAAATATGAAAAAAAAATTAAAATCCTTTTTCATAGAAAATTGGTTTTTGATTTTTTTAAAACCTTTTTGAAATCATTCATGAAAATATTGTCTTTGAATATAATATATATATAAGAAAAGGGAGAGATGAAAATTTATTATTTAAAAACATTATATTAACTACCAAAGACTAAAAAGTTATAGTAGTACATGATTATATCATGAATAAATAGATGAGAATAAAATTCAGGAGTTTTCTTGAAATATTTATCTTGAGATTAAATTAATTGTCGTATAATCATAAACAATATTGAAATGTGATGAGATTGATTTAGTAAGCTCATATCAATTGGTCACCTGGGATCATAATCTCCATGTAAGGAAAATAAATTACATAAAGCATAAAATATCATGAAAATATGTAGATTCATGATATTACATTTCAAATTAATGTATATACACATAAAAAAATGTAGGTGTATAACAAAACATGAGCCTCAAAGAAAGAGAAATTGAGACAAAACTGCATTTCTGATTTGTTGTCTTTTGAAACATTTACCCCATGAAAGAAAGTTCATAAAATGGATATGTTAATAACAATAAATATATATTTATAATATACATTTAATAAATTCATGTGATGTACATACACCATATAAAATAATTGAGTGGTGATTAAGGCATGTATCTCATGGAAATAAATGTGATATGAAATTCCATTACCTTACGACTTGACACTCATCATACTCATTAAAAACTCATATATAATAAATATAATTATATTATAAATATGTTAAAGAACAATATTATTATATCAAATAACATATATGGTTTGATTACTTCCTTATATAACCCTTTTATTAATAGTTTTATATTAATGTATCATATCTGGTAATATTTAATTTGTTTTTCGCATGTGTCTTAATTTTTTATATCTTTGTTCCTTATAATTATATCATGATTACAGAATGTAAACCATGATATAAATATAATTTATATTAATTATATTTTTATTGGAACAATTTATATAATATATAATTATGAAATGGAATACACCGTTCATAGAGATGGTAAGCTATACATAAACATGAATGATGATTCTGTTTTAGTTGTTTTATTGATTGAAAGAATTTAATTGACATATAAGTATATATATGTATGTATATAACTATTACATTATAATTATTATATCATATATATCATATAATCTCACTAAACCTATCCTTAATACATTTTTTATAGTTTGTGAATGAATCACATCGCTTTGAGGGGTGGTAGTCCACACTTCCTGAAACAAAATTATCGTATTTACCCAAAATAGATAGTAAAAAAGATATATGTTTTCAATATAATAAATAATATTAAATACTAAATAAATATAATATATGAAATATATAAATATAGTTTCTATCATAATTTTTCACCATGTGAGTTAGTAAAGAAAAAAATAAACAAGCATCATCTAATGGGGAGGTAGTTCACCGTAAACAAAAATAGTCTGTTCATTACGAATTAGATGGAATTGTGTGTAAGTGTAGTTATAAAAAATATAATAAAAAATAATAGTATATTTAAGATACTTTTATTTATAAAATCACGGAATAAAGATATTATATGGGGTGGAGAATGAATATAAAAGAAAGAAGCTTGAGAGAAGATGTTGCCTCTTAATCTGGTAACACCTTTTGGTTTGTGCCAAAAAGAATCATTAGATGATTTTATTCCCAACGGTAGGCTTATAGGTGGAAAATTGGGACGTTTGGAATTGTACTTTGAATATATTTTCCAAACATAGGTTGGTAGAGAGGTGTTATAAAGGTGAAGTGGTGGTTCTCTTTTATAGGGAAGGCAAAAGGACACACTTGGAATTTTGGAAAATAAGTTATGTGTACCATTTTTTTACCTAAATAAAGTCCAAAAAAAAAACAAAACAAAAACCCATGAATTGAAGGTTAATTTCCTGAAAATTAGTTTTTTACTATTTTAAATGTTTTTTTTCAACTTAAATTTATGTTTTAGTCCTTAGTTAAGCATGGTTTTCCTTAATTGATTTAACTAATTCTAATTACATTCACTAATATTTTGGGTAAAAAACTATGTTGAACATATTAAACATTATTATTTAATATTATTCAAAATATGGTATTGATTTTTAAAAATTATAATCATACATGTGTTATAAATTAATTTAAAAATAACCCCATTTAAGGGCTAAGGCTATAGGGTTTTGAAGTAAAAATGATCAAAAGTTATCTTTGTATTAATATTCTATTTCAATGTGAAATTGATTAAAATGATAAAAATTAGATTGATTGATAAAAATAAGATATAATTAATCTTATAAAATAAATTAAAATATAATTTATTATTATAAATAAATTATATAAAAAATTAATATTTAATTATAATCCTAAATTTTTCACTATTCTTCAAGAATTGATGTATATAAAAAAATCCCAATAACAACTCCCTAATATAATTTAGAAATTATAAATTAAAAAATGAATTTTATTTTATCAAATTAAATTTCATAATATGTCTAATGTTAATTTCATTTTTTTCACATAAGGACATTAAAAGTATTTGTCTTTAAAAAATAGTAATTTTAAATATATAAGGACTTTACAAAAAATTATATCTTTCATTATCGATTTGTTTTATTAATATTAAATAATTATAAATAATATTCGAGAAGTAGTTTTAACTATTCATATTAATATGTTTATCAACATGGTATAATTATATATTTTAAACAATTATAACAAAAAAATATTGTTTCATAGAAACATTGGTGTTGCGTGTAACGTACGCCATGTCGGTGTTGCATGTAACATATTCCAAGTAGATGTTACATGTAACGTACTCCAAATTTAATTTTCATGTAAGATAATATAATTTGATATGATTTTTAATGTATTCCATGTCAGTTCCATTTTAAAAATTGTTTGACTTAGTTAATTGCAAGACATAAATGAAAATTTAATTTCTTTGAGAAAACAAATTCCATAAACAATCGGGGTGTTACATTCTACCCCCATAAAATAAATTTATCCCTAAAAATTCTTACCTTGGTTAAAAAAATGAGGATAATTTTACTTTATCATGTCCTTATGTTCCCACATAGCTTCAACTAACTGATGATTTATCCACCAAACCATGAGGAGGTTAGTGACCATATTTCATAAAACTCTCCCTATAAAGTCTAAAACATCGAATGGTTGTTCCTCGTAAGAAATATCCTACTCTAGTAGTATGAATTATATGTTAAGAACATGTGAAGGTCCAAGTATATAACTCCCTAACAGATATACATAGAACATATAACAAAATTTAGAGAGATTTGGTTGAAGTGACAAGTGATAGGCTACCATCCCAATACGGTCAAGAATATCAAAGGGACATATATAAAAAGGTATTATTTTCTCTTTCTGAATCTCATAAACATCTTCTAGAGTGATAATAATAAAAACACTTTTTCACAAACATAAAATTCAATATCACACTATCAGTTCATAATATAAAATTTCTTCCAACTTTGAGCTACCTTGATATGTTGCTGAATGGTTCTAACCTTCTCCACCATTTTTCAACAAATTTTATGTCCCAATAGATATATTTCTACTACTTAATCCCCTAATGATAGATCTCTACATATCTTTCAATTGGGGACTTCTTATGGTTCCATTTGAATTCTTGATGGAAATATATTGTTCTTTGAAAACTCAATTGGAGTAATGTGTTGATCCTAAACACCATTGAAATCCATAAACCATGATCTCAAAAAATCCTCTAGGTTTTCAATTATGCATTCAGACTGACCATCAATCTTAGGATGATAAGTAGTTATAAAACTCAATTCTATATAACATTCTGTATGAATACATCATGAGAACATTAAGGTGAACATCAGATCATGATATGATAAAATAGAATGTGGTACTCAAAGTATCCTTAAAACTTATTTAATGTATATCGTATAAATATTATCCATAGAGAAGTAATCTCTAATAGTGATGAAGGAGAATAACATAGTATGGTGATCGAATACCACCCATATAACATTAATACCTTTGAGGTTTTGGGTAGTCCAATGAGAAAATCCATAGTGTTGTTATCCCATTATTATTCAGGTATGGGTAATGGATTAAACATACACTTTGAATATGGTCTTTGGGGATTAAACTTTTGTAATAACGAGCACTGTGATACATACTATGTGATATCTCTCTTTATTCCATCCCACCAGAAGTATTCCTTCAAATACCAATACATCTTCATACTTATTGTATGTATAGATAATTATGAACAATTAGATTCTTATAACATCTCCTTATTTGGTATGGAAGGAACACAAACACGGTTATTTAACTTCATAATTCCATCCGAATCATGGTTAAAATCAGTAGAATTATTAATATTTTTTTGCATCTTTACATCTTCATTCTATACCTCCTTAATCATCAAAATGATAGAGGGTTGGACATTGATTTTATAATGATAATATTTTCCCCCTTCCTTCAAGATATGTAGATCCATCCTTTTAAAATCAGAAAATATTTTATCTTTTTTGATACTCATAATGGATAATATAAGATGATACTTTCAACTGAATGCATTGAACACCTTGTTTGCTTTCCCAGTGATGTAATGTATTGAGAAGTCATAATACTTTATCAACTCTAACCATCATCTATAGTTCATCTTTAACTCCCTTTGTATGAATATATAATTTAGACTTTTATCATCGATATATATATAACACTTTTCTCCAAAAAAGGCAATTCGTCTATATCTAAAATTGAAAAATCATCACTGTAAACTCCAAATCATTCTTTGGGTAAATATTCTCATGAATCCTTAACTACCATGAGGCATAAGAAATAACCATGTTATTCTGGATAAGGACACATCCCAATTCCATCTTGGATGCACCACTACAGATTAGAAACCATTCTCTACTAAAGAGTAATGTATGCATAGGTGCACTAACTAACCATCTCTTATGTTCCTTGAAATTCTCTTCACATTCATATATCCAGAAGAACATGAAACCCTTCCGATTTTACATGATCAAGTCATTATAATATCTACAAAAAAATCAATAATATATATCTAAAAAAGTAAAACTAATTATCTCAGTCACCGTGGTTGTTCTAGGAAGCATTCAATAGCCCCTGTCTTTGATGGATCTACTTCTATACAATCTCTTGAGATTATGTGACCCAAAAATGAAAAAATTTCCTTCCAAAATTCAAAAAAATTAATTACCTATACATGTTATACTTTCTTAGGGTCTTTAGTACAATTCTTCATTGATCTTCATGATCTTCGATTCACTTTGAATAAATAATAATATAATCTATAAATACTACAACAAAATGATTATGGTAATCCCTAAAAACTCTATTAATTATATCGATGAATATAGAAAAGGAATTAGTAAGATCAAAAGGCATCACTATATATTAATAATGTCTATAACATTTACAATAATGTAATCTTGGGAATATCCTCTTTCTTGACCCTCAATTTATGATATCCATAACGATGGTCAATCTTGGAAAAGTATTGATCTCTGTGAAGTTGATCAAACAAGTCCTCAATATCGGGAATATGATAATTTTTCTTCATATTTATCCTTTTCATCCCCGGATAATCAATTTAGTGTAACAATGATCCATATTACATTAAAAAAAGAATAGGTTCACGTCAAAGTTACAAACATCGAATATTGAATCCCATTTCATGGTTTTCTTGGCATTTCTTCTTCAATTCCTATAACTCAATCCAGACCATTCTATTGAGGTTATTTTAATTATGTTTGGAACAATTTATGAGTTCTACTGAGAACTCAAATTCTCATTTTGGTGGAAGTCTAAGAAAATCCTCTGAAAATAAATCCAAAAATCCAAGAATAGTAAGAATATCATTGATGTTGATTTTATCCCCAAACATTTGAGATCGACATCCATTATAAATGGGAATTAAAACCCATACAGTAGATGTAATATCTATAGGATTTTCATGAATATCGTCACATTGATGGATGATCATAGGAGAGTTTTAAATATCAAATGTTACATCCATTCCATACAAATTTAGGTGGGATTTATGTATATAAATCAAATCCATTTCTAAGATGAAAGAAAATTCAACCAAAGGAAGAATTACCTGAATTTTTGAACCATATTCCCAAAAACATCAATTGTGGAGGAATCATAGACATGGGATGGAATCATCATACCATTAGGCATTTTCACTTCCAATTCCAAGTATAATTATTTTGGTGGAAGTATAACACCATTATAAAATTATTTAGATATGAATGAGTGGTTAGATCCATAACCAAATATGACATTAAGTTTATTTTAGTGGATGATAAGTGTACCTTTCATCACATCGTCCTCACACCCCTATTCATAAATAGAAATTTCATTATATTTCCCTTTTTTCATCGATTTAAGAGGTTACTAACATCGTTCATCATCACCATCCATTGGTTTTGTGAACTCGTTATCATAATTCAAATTCTCTTTACAATTTTAGCACTTAATATTATGAGGTGAATTTTGTGATGTTTTTCCCATTAACAACATTAGATAACTTATTCCCATCATTTCATGAATCAAATATCTGATGAACTTCCCTTCAACACTTAAAAAATTTATTAGACTCCTTAAGCCAGTTTCCTCAAAGCTTATTCACACAACTACACCCTAAATTAAAGCTCATATTCTTCTCTTCATGGTTTTTTAGATTTTCTTTTAACCAATATCTTATTTTTTTATAAAAAAAAGGGATTTATACGTGACACCAACCTAAATTTTTTCCATTATTTTACAACACAAAATTTATTCATATATACCAACGTCTCTTATGACCAGCTCCAATTTGGGACTTGGTTTTAATCCACTAAAGAACCTATCAACTTTAATTTTATGTTTGATGTTAATTTATGATGTGTACCTCACAATTCTTTTGAAATTAGCCTCATTGGTTCCAACATACTCAATATCCTTTCAATTCAACTTGATTAACTCTTTCTACATGATGGTATGAAGAAAATGAGGATTTTACTTATTCAAAAATATATTCTTGTCCTCATCTCAATCCATGGATTCAATATCATCTCGATTATTTTTATTCTGGATTAGTGTCCACCACTAGTCTTGTTCAACTTCTAACAGATAAAATGAACGATTGAATTTCTCATCCTTCAAACATAGAGGAATGGAGATTATCATTTCAGTGGTACATATCCACTGATCAGAAACAAGTGGATCAGATGTCCCAATGAAATAAGGTGGATATTTCCACATGAAATACTCAATAGAATGTTTTCCCTCCATTTCTCATTTGTATGTTCACCATGATTCAATGATTGATAAAGATATGTGATCATAATAATGATGTTTTTCATTCCATCTACCATAGATTTTTGTCTCCCAAGAGGAAAATAATTCCATTTTCAAATGAAATCACCATTAACATGATTCCTTTGGGTTCCAATAGTAGAATAAAACCAAAAGCATAGAGTATGAAACAATTATCATAAATAGGAACTATCACCACAATCCATATTTTTTATTTTCTAACACTTCTAAAGTTTATGTATGAACCATAACATTGTTTCGACAAGGAAAAACATAAAAGTGATTCAGAACCTCCACAACCCACTACTTTAAAATCCAAAAGTCCCGCCATTAAGAAAAAATTAGAATTTCAAGAAATCCACCACCTCCATCAATGTTGTGGAACACTCTATAGTACCGTGAAATAAAAAAATCAATATTTGAAATTTGAAAACCAGACAACCATTATCATACTATGGTCACCATCATCATGAGATTCGTAACACCATCGACCATCATCACTCCTCGATCGTTGTCGCCAACAGAAAAAGTTGCCACCATCATCACCGTCAATCCACCGAAAACCATCTTAACCGTTGAAACATAGAAAACCTTCTTCATCATAGAGAGGCTAACACCATCTACATAGAGATGCTAAGACTAGTCATCCTCATCGTGTCAATGTCACCAGGCCACTGAATACGTCATAAACAGATGCACCGAAAGAGTCCCCACATGCAGAAAACTTTACAATTCAAGTCGACTTAGAACCAAACTAACAACACCAACAATGTAGGATATGTCCATCAGAACCAAAAATCATAGTCGAATACCGACCTAAACTAGAGAACCATATGAGGAACTCGCCAATGTAGACTTTATCCTCACACCATTGGAAAAAACTAGGAAAAAACTGAAATAAAAACATTAAAGTGAACATTAGTGCTGACAAAGAACCAGAAGCAACAATGCATATTTACCGCTAACTTGAAGAATAAAAAAAGATGGATGGAGAATGAAATAGGGGATAGAATACAAAACGAGTCTCCTAAAAAAGACACAAATTCTTGATCAACACTTCATAAGCCACCCTGAGAGCCTTCACACTAGACCAAGATGAGGTCCAGAGGCAAAGGAGCTAGTTCTAAGTTCACAAAATAAGCCAACCTAGACCTTGATGATGAGCCATGGATGACAGAAAAAAATTGGAATGGATAAAGTTGAGAATGGGAATAAAACCCTATGAACAATGTAGGTGAAGAAACTAGTGAAAGGTATAGTTTGCAAACCACAACTACCTATGCTATAATCTCAAACCTGTATGAGAAACCAATATACCTAACCAATATGGGGTAAAGCATGTCAGACTAAACCAGAAGTCCAGTGTGGGATAGGGGGAATAGACCAAACCAGAGGCCCTGGAATAATGATCCAGAGGGAAAGGGAATACAGAATCCCAACATATTATAAGGAAACCCTAGAAAGGAGGGTCATTGAGAATAAGGGAAAGAAAAAAATAATGATTCAACCTAGAATGAAGAGGTCGGAGAACCGAGATTAGGAACCATCACCACTAGGGATCTCTCAAAACCCTAACCTCATAAGTTAATCCCCTTCATAAAGAGGAACCACATAATCATGAAAATCCACTTATAAAATGTCTATGTTATGACACATTTCGTAAACAATGATCCATTAGGTTTGTCAGAGGTTATTCATATCCAACTTATTTTTAAATACATCATTATGGATCATGAAGAGTTTGTGAATTCCCAAAGAATGTCCCCCCTAAGTGTCAAAGAAGATGTGAAACAAGGGCATTTTCATGTACCAGATTACCGTGAGTCAGGCCTAGAAAATCTTGTTGGAGTTGTTACCCCTATGTTTATATGTGCCAGATCCAGATTCAATTTTAGTATATATATATATATGAATTTATTCATAGGAAGACACTCATATTGTCATTCACCATTGTTCTGGGAAATATCTTGACACTTTTCCTTATCCTTAAAATTTTATTTATATATGTCCTATGGTTCTCACTATGGATTTATCATCATATATTCCCAAGTTTAACTAAACATTTTCTCTGTACCATCTATAAAAAAACAATCTTGACAAAAATTAACATTAAATAAATTTTTTGGAATACATAATACATCAAAAAATAAACAAACGCCTAATGAGTGTACTATTATAGGTACATGGAAACATGGAAATATAAACACTAGTAAGTAAGTCGGCTACATTATCACCCACCAGGATCTTATTGACTACCACCATTCAGAAAAACATCAAACAACATACATATATTCATAAACATGGTAAGCAAACATAACGAGGGGTGAGATCAAAATCTTAGTAAGTGTAAAGAAGGAAGATATGTAAGGATAATCTGGAGCATATGGATGTCAAAACATGATGGTTAAAATAAAGGATCATACACTGCATATCAATGACCATATACCTAAATCATGGAATACATATTGGTAGTTCATAAGACATGAATACTAAGGAAATAAAGAACATAATCCATAAAAATAGAACATTGGAATAAGACATGGAATTGTGGTCAACACATAATAATATAATATGATTTCTATAATAGAAAAGGAATTACATACAAGAACATATTAGAAGTATAGGTTCACTTCCCATTCCATATTGGTAGTCATGGTTAACTCCCATGGCCATATTAGTATCATGAGTTCACACCCCATACAATCTTGGTAGTCATGGTTCACTCACAAGACCATCTTAGTAGTGAAGGTTCACTCCATAGATTATCCTACCTTATCTCTCAATATATAAATATTTACCCAATGCATTGAATGGATATATAGATCCCATCCATCTAATAATGAAATAATAGAGACATGTGCCATATGAAAATAAATATTCATATCATGAACAATGAAATAAATATTATATAATAAAAAAGTAATCATATCTTAACATGTGAAAAAAGATAGGATTCATAATCATTTCATTAAAAACACATCCCATGATAAGAAGAGGGTTTTAAAAGAATATAACATGTGAAAAAGAAACGGGTTTCATAAAAATCACTCCATTAAAATGTAATCCATTTCGAGAAATAATATGAATGAAAAAATTGACTAATTTCTCCATAAAGACATGAGTAACACTAATTGTATGTTATCTTATATAGGAAATAAATTGGAAATATATTTGAAAATAACTTTTTAATGAAAATATATTTTTTTAATTGAAAAAAAATTAAATCAAAAAACATTTTGAAAGAATTTTTCTCTAAAAAACATTGAAAACATATAAAGGAAGTGTTGAAATATTTAAAAAAAATCAAAATCATTTTTACTTCAAAATGGGAATCAAAAATATTTCGAAAACATTTTTTAAATCATGGTTTTTGAATACAATAAATTTCCAACTAAAGATAGAGACGGTATGATTTTACATAAAAACGTTATCATATATTCAAAAGAGTGGAAAAGTGGACTAATACAGGATCGTATCTTTAATATACATTTTAGAATAAAATAATGAGTTTTATTGAGATATTGATCATTATATTTGATTAATTTAATCATAATAAAAACTATATCGAAAAGAAATGAGACAGTTTCAATAAAATCTTATAATATGGTAACTTGGGATCACACTCTCCATGGAAGAAAAAGGAAATTACATGAAGTATATAATATCATTAATATATGTTCATTAATTATACAACATGTGAAATAAAATTATATGAACCTTGAAAAATGTAGGTGTATAATAAAATTTTTCTCAATGATGGAAAATGTAGACAATTTTTTTTACTGATTTGGAACTATTGAATCCTAAACCCCATAAATGAAATATAATAAAATTTAAATGTGAATACCCATAAATTTAATTATAAGATACATAGATTACATTCATGGTATGTACATATAACCTAGAAAAGATGTCAGCGGTGATAAAGTCTTGTATCTCATAGAAAAAATAGTGAGATGAAATTCCCTTACCTTGTGTCCTGACTCTCATCGTGATCATTCAAACCTACTATATAATAAATATATGTTTATTATAAATCTGTTAGAGAAATATATTATTATATATAATTCCATATATGGATTCATTATGAACTTACATTTCTCATTTTTTAACAATCTAATGTTAATGTTTCATTTCAAGTAATATTTCATTTGTTCTTCACATATATATTAATTTGTTATATATTTATTCCTTATACTTATATCATGATTCCAGAATGTAAATGATGACATTAATATCATATATATTTAGAATATGTGTATAACATCCCGAATATTTATTACACATTAATACATGTTTTATTACACTTAATATGTAACACCCCAAGCTTTCACTATACATTTCCCTTTGAATAATGTAATAGCATGTATTGTATGCAACTTCGAGATTCTAACACACCGTGACCAATCAAAATAGCCGTTATGAATAGTAATACCCATTTTTGGAAAATTTATAAATTTTATTTTTCAAAATGGGCCTCATATTGTATTTTGGAATATCAAAATAAGCCTAGGGTGAATTGTTTGTATTTTTATGATAACAATCAATATTTTAAGAATAGTGAAAAACACTTCGTTATTGGTTTAAACTGACTTTTTTTAAATAATTATTTATTTTATTTAAATTTATTTTAGGTTATAATAGATATATAATACCTATATATGTTCTATTTAATTCATTAGAGTCATTTTATAATAAGTTTAGATATATAATAATTTTATTGAACTTCTTACCGCCTTTTACCTAACTCCTAGAAGCACTGGAAAATTTGCATAAAAATTAATTTTACCACTTCTGTGAGTTGAATTTAAAAACTCCAAGAGACACGTATAATATTAGTATGTAAAATGTGGTTCAATAAGATGAAAAAAATTTTTTCTGAATAGTTACTTTTGACCTTTATTTACCACGATTAAAAGTAAATAGAGTAATTAAGGGTAAAAATGATATCATAATTACCCTAACACATATCATAATTTTATTAGATAAGTATAATTCGACCAAAAACAACCTTATAAATAAAATATGACCCTCTTTGGTCAACTTGGACTAGATTAGGTAATTTATTATTATTTTATTTAAAGAAGAGTTAAAGGAGTTATATTCAATGTTTAATCACTAAACCAATTTTCAAATAGGATTACAGACAATATAAAATAGACTGTAAAAATTCATTAGGAATCAAAAAAATTTCCTACATAAAGGTATTTTAATTATAATTTTTACAAATTAAATAATTTAATTTATTTTTGACACAATGATGATCCAGTAATTTCCTTATTAATGAAATATTAAAATAATTGAAATTATAAATATCCAAATAAATGTAAATTGATACTTTTGATGATTTTTACTAATTTTTTAGGTTAATATTATATGTTATGGTTGGTTAAATAAATTTTATTCTATGTGATAATGTTTTAATGGCTTTCAAAAAATATCAAATAATAAATAGTGTCAAAATTGATATAATTTAGTTTTTATAACAAATACTATATTATTAATTTATATAATATTCATAAAAATATTAGGTTCCGAAAAAAGACATAGATAAGTCTATATATATTAATAATGAACCACTTGGGGTTATCTTTTTAGTTTATAGTATGTTTATTAACCATATAATATAAACATACAAAGAGACATGGTAAATGTCAGACTATTTAACAAAGAGTCAAATCTAAATAATAATGTTAATATGGTGACCTAAAACAATCTAAAACCTATATATTGAGTGGTCCGTTGATTCATCTCCACCTTAGACTCTATATAAATCTTTTTGGATCCATTAGAAACCAATAGTGTTTTTATTATAAAATAATATTATAAGCTTTTCCTAAAGTGACCCTCACCTCTCTTTTAAAAGGGCACTTCCACTTCTCCCAAAATCACACCTTCAATGCCATTTGGATTGCCAAAAATCTATCCAAAAATCCACCCAAATTTACTACCTTAATCTTGGAGGCCTTCCTCTGGCCATATAACCATTCTATGGAACACTTTTGATCAAATCAAAAGGAAGAACCCAAAGAAGAGGTAAATATTTCATCACCACTTTCAAGTTTGTTTCTTGTTCCTCTTCATATTTCTTTACTTCTTCCATACCAAAAAAATAAATCCAGTACCTTGTACATACTTTTATGTTATTATAAATATGGTACAACAATATTTATTACTCTATCCATCCTATAAATGAAAAGGTCACCATATGTGTGTATGTACGACATACTATCTCCACACCTTGTTGTAGTTTGTTATTCAAACACTTCATTATTTGGATGGGTATAATAAATAGTGTAACTAATGTAAATAATAAATATAAAATTTTAATTATTATGTATATATTATATAACATCCAATTACATAATATTTCTTCATTAATATAACGATATTGTCGCTCATGCGTACGTACTGATTATCGTCTCGATGAACGCGAGAAGATTCAATTCCCCGTCGTAACCATTCAAGAATAATTATCATTTGATGACTAAAAATAATGTTTATGAACATAATATCATTATGTATGTGAATCATATACATCCTACCAATAACAAACATGGCTTACATAATCAATGATATATAAGAAAACAAATCAGTTAACACCCGAAACGAAGATACTACTGAAATATTGTTAACAAAGAAATATTAGTTGATCATATATGATATCGTATTTATGTATAAAGTTTTTGTATAAATTAATAAAAACGATTTAAATATAATACATGAGTTTAAAAAACCATTGACTAAGGAAAATTACAAGGTAAGGTTTAATTTCACAATCTCTTTATTATCCGAGGTTGTTTTTACCTAAGTATCTACTGGGACCTCTTTATCATCCACAATCATTTTTTCTTAACAATTTATTTCAAAATATCTTTAACACTTAATAAAAATTGGGTTAAAGTCATTTATATCCTTATTTGACCTTACATGTTTTGATATTAATCTTTTCTTCATTTTCCAAATGAGTTCCTTTATGACCTTTTCGCTAAAATTAAAGTAAGAATGTTTTTTTTAACATATACTGTGGGTGCGGTTATTTTCCACCATTATAAAATCATCAAATCTTACCTTACAAGCTTATAAAAATATTTTCAACATAAATGTTTTCTTTTATAATTATGTGACTCTTAAATGGTTTCAAAATAGAAATAGGTATTTTTTTCAAATAGCATTCATTTCATCTATGTCAACATCTTTTGAAGGATTTTAAACTTGTTTGAAGTTGATTTATTATGATACAAATCATCTATATTGCATTGAAGGTTTTGTGATATGTTTGTATGTGGATGTGTTATTTTTATACCATTCATGTATTATGGTTAAATTATTTACATTTCGTTTTCCTGTTTCAGTACAAATGTTTATGTTACGTTTCAACATTTTCATATGAGGAATGTATTGGACTTAGTATGTGACAGGTGGAGCCTTCTATAGTTCCTCATTACATCGGTAGGTCTCGTGAGACAATTAGATGTTGAATTGTCCGAGGCCTTTCCCAATTTGATATATGGTTTTGGCTAAGGCAGAAATAATTTTTAGATGGACTGGCCGAGGCCATGACAAGATGTTTCAGAATGTCCGAAATTATACATTACCTCATTATGAAAATAATAATGAGTGTTCATGCTGTTATTAAACAAGTAGAAAACCCCTGACTATGTTTTATTATGGAATTATTTACTCAGATCATATTCCTGCCATAATGTGTTCATGTATTTTATTTGTAAATGCATGTGTTTTTAATTATTCACCATACCTAATGTTTATGTTATGTTCTGCTGTATTGCATACTCTTACTGAGCATTTGAGCTCACCCCTTTATTTTGTTTCATTTTCCCACAATATGAAGAAGTTAGTTATGAGTAACTTTTAGGCATAATATAGGAGGCTTTGATGTTTCTAATAGAAAAAATTAGTATTTTATTTCTTTTCAAGATGTAATGTTGAACTTATGTATGTATCTTATTTCCACTAATACAAAACTAATAGGTATTTTGGGACATGATTCCTTGTATCATGCCAATGTTATTTAATAATGCACCGACACAATGTAACTGGGGTCAGGGAGTTACAATTGGTATTAGAGGAAGTTTAGTACAATCCTTTGAAACTCGATTTAGAAAAACTCGGATTAGAGATCATTACCCTAAGATAGACTTTGAGGATTATTGTAGAAGTACTACCTAGAATTTTGGTACTATATAGATTTTGTGAGTTTTCTAAGCAATAAATCCCTCTCTATATATGACTAGGTATAGGACGCTCTGTCACAGATGTACTTAGGGGTAAAACCTGAAAACACCGCTTTGAGATAGACCCGAATGAGAACTCGTGCACAACAACGGGCCTTACTGAACTCTTGGTTATAACACTCTTGGGGGATATGCATAGGATAATTTTCATTTTAATTACAAACCATTATGAAGAATTTATGTGTATATAAATCCTCAATGAAAACATTTTTATGATTATGGATTATATCCGTAAACTATTCAATTTATGTTAAGTGTTTTACAAGTTCAAAATTATTTATTGTGATTCATAAACTAATATAATGTATGAGATTTTATAGAAATGGTTCCTATTGGAATTAATGGATACTGTATTAATTCAGATAATCCATGTAGGGATTTCCCTCCTACTAAATATATTTATAGTGGAGCTGGTGATGTAACTGGTGATAATCATCTTATCACCATACTAGGACAACTCACTCAGGTTATGAGTAATAACCTTACCAATTTCGAGCACCCCAGATCCACAACGTGGATGATCAATGCTAGGCCTCTTCATGAGGAAACAACAACCAATATTAAATGGGAGTACAAATCCATTAGTATATGAGAAATGGATAAGTTCCTTAGAGAAAATATTTAATGATTTGGGGAGTAGTGAAGAGGAAATATGTTTTCATGACAGTTTATAGCTTCATGGGAGATGCAGATCAATGGGGGTCATTGATTCAAAACACAAATTAAGATGAAGAAGAATAAAACCTGGAATGAATGGAGTTAAAAGATATTTTCATAGAAAAATACATTCCTCGTGACCATTAAGCAGATATGGAAAGACAATTTTTGAGTTTGAGGAAAAAGGAGGATGAGAATGTCGCAAAGTATGAGGCTAACATTACAAGGCTATCAAGGCATTCTAAAGATTATATATGTAACCAAAGAAGTAATATTGATAATTTATTTGATGGATTAAAACGGTTTATCCATTTAGAATTAGTCTCACAATCCTTCTTATCGTATGAAGATATTGCCTCATGTACTATCAAGACAGAAAAGTAATTATCTATGTCCTATGACTTTAAAGGAAAGAAAGAGAAGAAGAGATCTGATGAACACTTTGGGAAAGGAAATAATAAATCATGGAAGAAGGGAAGAGTTGAATTTAAACCCTGTGATAATTATGAAAGGAAGCACCCTGGTGCCAATCAAAAAGGAAAATGAGTATGTTGTAAATGTGGACAGAAAGGCCATATTTATAGTTATTGTAAGGGGAAGAAAAATTCTACCAATGTTCAATGATACAATTACAGAGAGATGGGAAATTATGAAAATTAAAGTACTAACCATCAGGGAAACATACCTCAGAAAAGGACAAGGATCAAGGCCAAGCATATGAGATCACTACTACTGAGGTTGAAGCTCCGAAAGATGAGGTGGCAGGTAATTTAATAGTTTCGTCAAGTTTATAAAATGATTTATTTGATTCTAGATCATCAAATAGTTTCAAATCTTTCATGTTTTCTAAAAAAAATTTAAATTTTCCATTTTATTTAACAAGGGATTTCTCAGTCAAAAATCTTAAGGGATTTATCATTGTAACAATGTTTTGTGAATCCATCCACATTAAGTCATATAAAGGATATTTATCTTCAGATCTAATCATTATAACCATGATTGAATTTGATATGATCCTTAGTATGGATTGGATTTCAGACCTTGATGTTAAAATTTTATAAAAGAAGAAGGAGGTTACAATTCTCGATGTTGATAATGAGTACCTTATCTTTAGAGCAGAAAAGTCACCATATGTTTCTTATCTAGATCCACCCTAGTAGCTCTACTAAAATCAATTATTGGGGAGGATGAGAATGATATAATTATGGGTGGGGAAAATAATGTTCTAATAGAGGACATACCTATTTTGCAAGAATATGTTGACGTGTTTCCATATGATTTACCTTGATATCCTCCAGAATGAGAAATTGAGTTTTCCATTGATTTAATTCCTGGTTTAAGGCCCATATCGAAGACCCCTTATAGAATGTCAATATGTAATTAGTGTAACTAAAAAAAGAACTAGAGTAATTGACTAAGAAGGGATGCATTCACCCTAGTGTTTCCCCACGGGGAGACCATATCTTTTTTGTTAAGAAGATTGGTAGATCTATGAGGTTGTGCATTGACTAGAAGGAGATCAATTCTATAACAATAAAGAACAAGTATCCCCTAACTCGCATGAATGATTTATTCAACCAAATTCATGGAGCTCAGTAATTTTCAACGACTGAACATAGATTTAGATATCATCTATTGTGTTTGAATAAGGAAGACATTTTGAAAACAACATTTCAAATGAGGTACGTGCATTACGAGTTTACAGTAATGCCTTTTGGATGGACTAATGCACACTCTATCTTCATGGATCTTATGAATAGAGTTTTCAAGGAATATATTGATTTGTAGTCTTATTTTTTGATGATATCTTGGTATACTCCAAAATATACGATGATCATGAAAATTACTTACACATTATTCTAAATATCCTTAGAAGAAATGAATTTTATGGGAAGTTTAGAGAGTGTGAGTTCTAGAATCAGGATATTTCCTTTCTTGACCATATTTTCTCTAAGGATGGAATATATGTTAATATTATAAAGACCAAGGAAATACATGAATGGCCAGCACATACGAGTATAATAGAGGTACACAGTTTTTTTAGTTTAGTAGGTTATTATCGACGTTTCATCTAGAATTTTTCCTGGTTGGCTAACCCATTAACCAAGATCACACATAAAGGGGTTGAATTTGTTTGGAAAAAAGTGTGTCAAGAATTGTTTGATGAACTGAAGAGAATATTATTTAATGCTCATATCGTGACACTACCTGTAACACCCCAGGTAAATAAAGAGTATGAAATTTTCAAATTTTTCCATATTTATGAATAAAATATTAATATAACTTTAAAGGAGATGCTATGCTTGATAGCGTACCCAACACGCAACAATGAGTTCTTTGGGAATCTTATGTTGCACTCAAATAATAAAATAATATTATTTTAAATGGTAGTTAACGCCTAGCTGTTGTGATGGCGGGAATGAATAGAAATAACTAAAAAATGATTATATATTTTTTTCAAATATTTTTACTTTTTACAATAAATGTTAGAGGATGAAAAATGCGAATGAATCCAATTTTAAGCGTAAACATTCTAATATTCTTTAAAAGGTCGATTAACCGCCTTATGATGGAGAACCTCTTTTAAATCCACTTTGTGATGATTTTATGTGTTATATTTGAAGAAATACAATTCTTCTTTAGAATCGGGACATCAAAATTTACTTTGTGTAAATATTTGGTATTTTTCTGAAAAAGTTCAATTTTTAACGAATAGTGAAAAATGTTGTATTTTAATTCAAAACCTATTTTTAATCTAATTTATTTATATGATTATATTTTCTTTGGAATTGGTTTTAAAGTGAAATTATAATATATTTTTACCATTTAATCTAATAGTGGTCATTGCAATTAATTTCACTTTGAAATCGGATTTAAACTAGTGTCAATCTTTTGATACATTTTGTTTCATAAAAACACGCTATTTGTTTTGACAGTAGGAATTAATTATTAAATTAATTAGTTCAACTTATATGTTTTGAGTTATGTAAAATAGATATCATTTTTTAATTCGGAATATCAAATATTGCTTAGGGTGAATTTTTGGTAATTTTCCGAAAAACTTCACTTTTTGATGAATAGTGAAACCACTAAGTGGTACTTATAAAAACTGATTTTCCGTTTATATGAAATTTTTCCATCTTTGTGTTTTGAATTTCAAAAATCCAACATACATGGTTGTAATTAAGAATAAAAATGTGGTTCAATGAGATTAAAATAATTTTTTGGTGAATAGTAACTTATTATATTTTTAATCGCGATTAGAGGTAATTAGTGTAGTTTAATGTAAGAATAATGTTTTAATAAAATGAAATGACCTAGACACATGTCCTACCCTCAATGGATGTGTCATGGCCGACCAAAAAAATCCATGGGTCAACTTGGGGACCCCATGGAGACACTTTGGTTGGAAAATGACATAAATAACGTTTTATTAAATATTAAAGTAAAAATGACACAAACATGAGATGTTTTACTAAAAAATTTTTTACATAGAGTTATAAAAGTCATATTTTTGACTATGAATATTCATTGGAATGCTAAAACGATTTCATACATCATAGTATTTGTTTTATAATTTTTAGACATTAAATAAATTAAATTATTTATGACATCATGATGATGCAGCGATGACCTCATTATTTAACGATTTAAATAAAATGGAATGATAATGTAAAATATAATACCTACACATGTCCAAAACCTATTGGATGGGTGTATTTCGAACGCTTATCACCTTATCCTCCATAAACATCAATGTGGGACCTTTAAAATCTGAAACACATTCTAAAATAAAGTAACATTTATTTACTTTCCAAGAGTGCCCCTCCTCTCCTCTTATAAAAGGCCCCCACCTCTACCTCCTTACCCACACTTCCAAAGCTTTTGGCTCGGCCAAACCCTGCCCATTTTGTCTCTCCACATCCCTATGTAACTCCTTGAAGCCTCAAATTGGGAATAAGTCTTCCCAAGGAAGCCTTTGAGCTCAAACCAAAGGGTTTTACCCGATTTTAAGGCAATGTCTTCACTTGAGTCCTTTTGTTTTATTTTTCTTCTCCAACCCCCTAAACTCTTTTTATTCATTTAATTTATAACAAATCCTGTATATTAAATATACTAGGATGTTTTTATATGAATTATTCTAGCTACACTTACACACACCTTCGTATAATGGTTAAAGAACATACTGTTTCTGTGATTGGCGATTTCCTGCCTCACGAAATGATGATTGTTCCATATTCTTTTAACACCTTCAAATATTTCCATTAATATGTCACTATATTTATATATTATATATAATATGTTTATATTTTACTTATGCTTATGTAGTTTTCATTTATGGCATATCCTTGATGGTTACCATTATGAGTAAACACGATATCTTCATTTTTGGAAGTGCGGACTACCACCCCCTCAAAGTGATTTGATTCATTAATTCCATATGTGGGATGTATAAAGGATGTAATTAATGGTATTATATATGATATTATACTGGAATTATAATATATCTTTATATCATTATGATTCCATTCTATAAAATACGAAATAGAAATGAAAGTAGCGTTCATGCGTACGTACGGCTTACCGTCTCCATGAACGGTGCATTTCATTTATTACAACTAAATGATTATGTAATATTATAAATACGAGTATATTATGGATATATATGATATATATGATACCCAAATAATTAATATAATTCTTGATATAATGAACCTTTGACCATATAAACAACATGTTATTGTAAGAAGTCCACTTTTGACTTAAGATCCAAATGTAGACAACACAAACATTATTAACTTAAATGATTACATAATGTTTATAACATGGTAATAAGTGATATAAAACTAATAATGAACTTGAAAAAGGTTCTTAAGAAAGAAGAAATTAACTCAAGTTTATTATTCAGGACGTTAAAGAACGATCGAGTCAAGTCGGACCCGAGGTAAGGGATCCAACCTCTCTATTTCTTTTTAAGTACTCTCATTTATGTCATTTCTTTTAAGAACATCTTTCTTATGTTTTGGGATGTTCTTTTATATTACTAATACATTAATTTTTATTTTCATATTATGGGATACCCTATTTTATCTCATAAATCCATTTTTGGATGTTTTAAGTGGCGTCGTTAGGCTGCCGAGTTTTCGTAAGTAATTTTTCGTCTCACTTTTATTTCCGTGACATTTATGCTACGTTTGCCACTATTTCCTTTGAGTGGTGTATGTACTACCCATTATTATACACTTTGTGTAGTATAATTTCATTTTTGGGTATTTACATCTTCATTGTATGACCCTTCTTCCATGGGGTGTACATTTCGAAAGTTACCCAACTCGGTAAGGGGACCTTTCACCCTCCTTTTTTTAAAATACATCTTTTATTATGTATTTTAATTCACATACTATTATGTTGGGATATGTTCTTATATATCCTTATTTATGTAAATTTTATTTCCATGTGATGAGATCCCCTTTATCTCTCTCATCAACCCTTTTTGTAAAATTTTATGTGACGCCATTTGGCTGTCGAATTTTACCAAGGGAACTTCATAACCCAATTTCGATTTCTTTGGGTTCAACATGTAGTTATTGAATATGACATCCTTTGAATATGTGTGAATAACCATTGATTGTTTTTCACTTAATATCCACTTATATTGGGTGTATTTATATTTTTCACACATAATTATGAGATTGATTTATCTTTAATTTAAGGATACATTCTTTATAATGGATTTCATCTCATTTTACATTTCTTTTGAGACTTCATTATTGTTATGCACCAATTCACTATTATATGGTGTGTATACTGTCCTTTTAAATATTATATAATGAATACCTTTATTCTTATGATATAATAAAGTTCGGATTAAATATTATTCCGCTATTATTTGTATTCAAGAGTCTCTCATTTTGTTAAAAACTATTTAACAAAAATATCGTTTTAAATGTTTGAAAGATTTATTATTCTAAATCTTTATCTTTAATGTCCATGTTTTCAAAATGGTTTTTTGTATTTATTTATATGGACATTAATGTTTTAAAATTATAATTCCATTAAAATCTTCAAAGTGGTATGGGACACTTTGATTCAAAAATCATCTTTAAATGGTTTTTGAAAATGGATTGATTAATTCAATATCTGGGAATTTCTTATTGTGATTGAAAATGAAATGTTATTATTTAAATGTTTATATTTTCAATATTTTATTTGTAATGATAGTACTTGGACATTTTACGGGTGGTTACGTGATAAACCATATGACGGGTGGTGCCGTGAATACTAGGACGAGTAGTTACGTTATAACCTCCAATGCATTGGGTATGGAAGTCAGCCGTATGGCTATTCCATTAAGTATGTGTGGAAGTCGACCGTATGGTTATTCCATTTAAGTATGTTTATGTCCCAAGTTACCTTTATATGTTATGTGTTGTTTATATGGGTTTTATGGTAATCTTTTGGTTATAAAAGGGTAAGTAATATTCTTTTATTCAGTGAAGAGTTTTTACTACTTCATAAAGGTGAAAAGTATTAATTTGGTAAAGTACTCATGGTTTACTTTTTGTTTTTGAAAAACTAACAGTTTTCCTTCTTTGTGTATCCTTTACTGGGCTTTTTATGCTCATCCCAAGTTTTTTTGAAATGTTTTTCACAGGTCAATGTAATGGTTCATGATGTGATAATAGTGTTAAAGAAGTGTCAAGAAAAAATCCATGTTTTATATTAAATATGTTTCCGTTGATGGGAAGAATGAATTCTGTCTTTCTTGTAACAACCTTTTTTAAAATGTGGAATATAATGCCAGTTTCATGATCTAATTCTCTAAAACTCTAAACTTGAAAAGATACTCAATGTGTAATCTTGTAATAATTCAAGATTAAGTAAGGTTTAAGGATAGGGCCTTATAGTTGGTATCAAAGGTCGGTTTAGATAACTTTAGAGGTTAGGGTATTCTTTAAGCATAAGTGACATTACCATAATGGTTAGGAATTCAGAAAGAGTATTAGTTTTAGATAAAGTGAATGAGTAAGTATATCTTAGTGTTTATCTTCCTCATTAGTACATGATGGTTTTGTTGATATAGTCACATTGACCTTTTTGGTTTTAGTAAATGGTTGGATCTAGCAGGCACCAATGTAATAGTGGATGTGAAGGAAACTGTGACAGTTTTTTGAGCAAGCAACTGAATGATATGGGAGCTGCAATGAGAACTCTTGTGTTTATCTTCAACCAACTATCTAGAGTCATGATTGACCACCTAAACCTTGGTGATTTCTATAAGTCATCTTATATGCAAGAAACAAATCCCTACGAGACTTTGGGTAATAATCATAATGGTAAGTATGCTCAAAAACCTGTGTGTCAAAGATGTGGAAAGAAACACCTAGTAAAATGTTTCAAAGGGACAGAAATATGATATAGATGTGGAAATGAAGGTCATAAAGCAATAACCTTCCATGGAAAAAGGAAGCATCCAGTTGACTCGAGGAAAGGGAAAGAAGTTCTTTCTGAGGGATCAATTGAATGTTTTAAATGTGGTGTGTATGGTCATTATGAAAACACATGTACTATGATGAAGTTTCATGAATGGGATCACCAAGATCGTACAAATATTAACATACCAATACCTAATGCCATTCCGATTGAGGATGAAGAAACTGACAATGACCAATCAAAGGTATGGATTATTTCTTAACTTTTGTTTTCCTATTTTGGAATCTTAGGATATGATTCATGATTTTGTTTGTAGGAAAGAAGTATTTCAGAATAAGTTGTAAAGGAATGGTTAATGGATCATATAGAATGTTGAATGAGTAAGAAGTCAACATATAAGGGCTTCAAGAGTTATGGTGAAATTCTTAAGAGTATTAAGTCTATTTTGATGATGGTGTTACATTAGAAAACTTTTTATAGTATTTGTAACCCTGATGTTTAATATATGAAAATTTTATTCAAGGAATAGTTATCTGTTCTTTTGTGGACATAGTTATGAAGAACCATTTGGGTTTATATGATCCTTACTTTTGAGGTAATTAAGGGTTACTATATGTTATGATGGAAGTGAAAGTCATGGGAATAAATTGAGGTTAAATTATGTTATGGTTATTTTTGATGATTTTATCTCTTTTTGGGAATGATTTGAGAATTATATAGTTTTGGAAAAAGGACAGCACGCAGACCGTGTGACAACCTGTGGCATCGGACAAAGATACGGGAATCAAGCCCACAACCAAAGTGCGACTGGTATTTATCGCCTACCACTGGACTACGTGAAGTCCCTGGTTAGTTTGACTGATTATTTTTAGTTAGATGATTTTATGAATTATGTGTAAGATGATTTTGGGTTATCTTTGGAAATTTATTAACCTATCATGGAGGATATGTGATTAGGTTAATTATTTTCAATACGAGACATTAAGAGCAACTAATGTTGTTTGGAGAAAAATGTTACGATTTAACTTGGAAGACTATGTGATTAAATCCTTCAAATATTTGGGTTTCAATATTAGTTTGGTTTACTTTGAAGAATTTTTATGGAAAATTTGTTTATCAAATGGTCCTCGTTGAACTTTGGGTTTTGTTGGACAAATTTTAGAGATTAAGAATAGATTTTATTTTTATAAAGGGGTTATCCTTTTCTGGATTATCTGATCTTGTACTAACCTTTTCGGTTTTGGTTTTAGTTAGAGTATAAAGTCATGGGAAGTATATAGTTATCTATTGTGGATTAGGTGATTCTCTAGAAATTGATTATAGTACTCTTAATGCGAACAATTCTTCCTAAATACTCGTCTTTTGGAGAAAATATGAGTTTGATTAAGGAATCTAGTAAAAGTTGAAAGTCAAACGGATAAGTGATTATGTTTCCTTATGAATAAATTCCTCAATAAAAAGTAACTTAAAACAAAAATGTTGTCTATTAACTTTTCCTACTGGGGAATTGAATACCGTTTAACCCATCAAAAGTTTGTGATTTTCTTATGGTTAACTTTCTCCTAGACATGTTTACTATCACTCTCCATCAGAACATGAACCTTTGATTTTTTCTTCCATGTCCATATTTTCATACTTGGAATCCTAGTACGGGTTAACTCGGGTGACCTTTGTACTTATCTTTCTTTATTTTTTTAAAGTGATTGTTTTACTGACTCTTGTTATGATGTGGGATTTCCAATGAAGTTCCCAAGCCCAATTTTAAAATTGCGAGGATGCAATTCCCAAAAGGGGGGAAGGATATAACACCCCAGGTAAATAAAGAGTATGAAATTTTCACATTTATCTATATTTGTGAATAAAATATTAATATAACTTTAAAGAGGACGCTATGCTCGATAGCGTACCCAACACACAACAACGAGTTTCTTGGGAATCTTAGGTTGCACTCTAATAATAAAATAATATTATTTTAAATGGTAGTTAATGCCTAGCTGTTGTGATGGCGGGAATGAATAGAACTAATGTAGAGTCTCTGGTTTTTGGTTCTGTCAGACTTTGGAAGATTTCTAGGAATAATTCCAGAGCATGGCACGAAGATGGCGTGCGATTCCGAGGCCTGGTGTGCCCGGAATTAATTTTATAAACATATTAAGTATTTTTATACTATGAACGTGGCGGGGGTGTGATATCTCCTAAACGGTATCTCAGAATGGAAATCTGATGGAACGGTTGCGTCCGTAACGTGCTGTTTACCCTAGGCGGGGTGTAAGCTTTGCGGGCGCGGGCCTGCGGTGAGAAACGCCACCATGGGTGTTTTCGTAAATAATTGGCGACATTAGTGTGCGAGCGTCAGCTCGAATAACTTCTGAATGGAGCCTCGGATAGAAAATCTGTGTCCGCCATTGCGTTCAGAACGGTGCGTTTACCCTAGGGGTTACCTTACTTTTGTTCGCATCGGGCGTCGGATCCGAGGTGGGTTTGGCACCGGCGGGCGGCTGATATAAATATCAGCGCCCCCCCCCCCCCCCCTTTTATCGTTCTTCATTTTTATTCACCGCTGCTCTGCCGAATCGAGCAAACGAAGCACCCACGAGCTCGGAATTCGATGGCGGACGTTCCAGGAGCGCGCAACGGAAGCTCTGGAGCGCGGATCTGAGGCAGAATGTCGGCGTTTTGCCCTCGAGGTAGGCGGTTTTGAGTTTTAACCCCCGATCCCGTTTTACCTGCGTTTTTCTTTAAATTGTAGTTGTTTTAGTATAGATAGGGTCCCGAGGGTCATGTAGATGCCTTCGGATCGCAAAACGGACCACCGGGGTGCCCTCGGAGGTCCGCGGAAGTTCCGCTGGCGCGGCGTAGCCGCGACAGCCGGCCGCCCAGCGTGGCGGCGCGCGACGGAGCCTTTGCGGCCGGCTGCCCAGTGCGGCGGCGCATGGCGGAGCCGCGGAGGTGCGCCGGCGGCGCGCGGCGGAGGCCATTGGCCAGGGCGGGCGGGCTGCGGCGGCGGCCGGTCCGGGCCGGCCGGACCGGCCGGTCCGGGCGGGTCCGGCCTGTTTTCTTATACGGGGGGTCTTTAAACCCCCGTATCTTGCGAACCGGGAGCCAGATTCGTGCACCGTTTCCGGAGACGTGACTCTGACGACGAGGCGAACCCTCCGGTGTGGGTTCGAGGGTTTAAAGGTTCGGGATCGTGGCCTGGAGCTAAAAATGTCGTATAAAATAATATTATTTAATTATTTTACGACTTCGGGCCATTGTAACTTCTACCCGGAGTGTCCGATTGATGTGCCATCATTGGCATTGAGACCCGGATGGTACGACGTACTTTTCGAGAAGGTTTCCGGGTGTTGGGACTAAGAACGGGGTGCGGGCCCCACGAGGCCGGGTTTTGGCGTTTGTGGAGAAACGCAGCTTTTGCACCAGGAGTCCGATTTTGGCGGATGATTAGTTGATCCTGTGTGTCTTTCCGAGAGGAACGCAATGGTGTGATCCGTTCGATGAGTTCCGGAATCCAGGCGTGGGTCCCACCCGAGCTGGCCTTCAGTGAATAGTACCATTTTCACCGGGTGTCCGTTTTGGACGAGCGAGTAGTCGATTCCTCTTGTTTTTTCGAGGGGATCGTCATGGTGTGGCGTTGTGGCGGGTCGCTCGGGTTAGCGATGTTTGGACCAACAGTGGTTGAGGGTTCTCCCTTAGTTCATTCCTACGAGGGTTTGTGTGGCATCACAACCTTCGTATGGGTTTGTGATCCTCTTGATGGGATGTTTAAACTATTAGAGTTGTGGTATCCCTCTGGTGGAACCGGATTGGATCCTCTAGCATCTTTACCCCAGATCGGGTTCTTGGTATCGCTGTGACCGCTTATTTACGGGCGACGATCCCCTATCTATCAGGTTAACCCCGTAGGGTTTGTGGCATCATCGGAAATATGATCCCATATGCGGTGGGACGTGCTCAGTAGGGTTGTGGCATCATCGGGTATATGATCCCCTACTCAGCATGTGGTTTATAGGAGGGTTACAATATCGTTGGTTATGTGATCCCCTACTCAGCACGTGGTTTCTGTAGGGTTGCGGCATCGTCGGTTCGATCCCCTACATCGCGAGTTATACCAGATAGGGTTCCGGTATCGTCGTGACCATCTTTATATGGACGATGATCCTCTATCTGAGTGTGGAGTGTCTGTCGAGCGCCAGATCGGGTTATGGTATTCCCCAGCGGATCCTGGGTGTGATCCCCTATCTGTGAGAACTACGTATGCCAAATCGGGTCGTGGTATCCCCCATCGGACCCTAGGAGTGATCCCCTATCTATGGGCTACGTACTAGAGTGGGTCTTGGTATCCCCTAGCGGACCCTAGCGGTGATCCCCTATCTGAGGAGTATGGTGGTTATGTTGTTTCAGCGAGGTTTCCTCAGTGATGTTATCTGATGAGCGTGGTCTCTCGAGTGAGTGTCTGAGATGTTTGTTTGGGACCCGATGGAGTGTATCTCTCGGATGAGTGTCATCTGGTATGACAGTGTTCGTGGTGTACTCTCCTAGTTGTGGACAGTTGCGGGTGTTGAGCTCGGTACCTCATGTGGCTTGTTGCATGAGCTGATTATATCTGGATTGTTCAAGGTGTATGTATGGGCATACACCTGAGCTGATATGAGATGACTAGTTGTGTTTAGCCGAGGATGGTCACGAGATGGAGTTTCTCTCTCGTCTGGGTTCCCTCTGGCTGGGTTGAGTGGACTGTTGCCTTTCAGTTGCTCCCTTGGGTTTTGGGTTTTGGGTTTTTGGGGTGCCTACTGAGTATGTTTATACTCACCCCTGCACGGGATTTTCCCACACTTGTTTGTGTCTTGTGTAGACCACAGGCCTTTCGACGGAGTTCCAGGTGGACCCAGAGCAGGCAGAGCTTAGTGAGCATGTTGACCGGGTTATTTACCGGAGCTGTACTGAGGGAGCTTTCCGGCAGGTGTTTGTGGCAGTGTTCCCCGTCTTCAGAGCAGGTTGGAGGCGCTTTTGTAGTTTTCCATTGGTGGGCGCTGTTTTTACCTTTTGTACTTCTGCTGTACTCTGGTTTGGGATAGATGTATGCATGCATTTCCTGGCCCAGAATTAATTTTATAAAAATATTAAGTATTTTTATACTATGCACGTGGAAGGGGTGTGATATCTCCAAAACGGTAGCTTAGAATGAAAATATGATGGCATGGTTGCGTCCGGAACGTGCCATTTACCCTAGGCAGGGTGTAAGCTTTGCGGGCGTGGGCCTGCGGTGGGAAACGCCACCAGGGGCGTTTTCGTAAATAAGTGGCGACGTTAGTGTGCGAGCATCGGCTTGAATAAATTTTGAACGGAGTCTCGGATGGACAATATGAGTCCGCCGTTGCATTCAAAATGGTGCGTTTACCCTAGGGGTGACCTTAATTTTGTTCGCACCGGGCGTCGGATCTGAGGCGGGTTTGGCACCGACGGGCGGCTGATATAAATATCACCCCCCTTTTATCGTTCTTCGTCGTTCATCACCGCAGCTCCGCCGAATCGAGAAAATGAAGCACCCACGAGCTCGGAATTCGATGGCGGACGTTCCAGGAGCACACAACGGAAGCTCTGGAGCATGGATCTGAGGCAGAACGTCAGCGTTTCGCCCGTGAGGTAGGCGGTTTTGAGTTTTAACCCCTGATCCCGTTTTTGCTGCGTTTTTCTATAAATTGAAGCCGTTGCAGTATAGATCAGGTCCCGAGGGACGTGTAGACGCCTTCGGATCACAAAAAGGACCACCGGGGTGCCCCCGGCGGTCCGCGGATGTTCCGCCGGCGCGGCGAAGGCCGCCTGCCCGGGCGGGCCGGCGGCGGCGGCCGGTCCAGCCTCTTTTCTCATACGGGGGTCTTTAAACCCTCGTATCTTGCGAACCAGGAGCCGGATTCGCACGCCGTTTCCAGCGACGTGACTCTGATGACGAGGCGAACCCTCTGGTGTGGGTTCGAGGGTTTAAAGGTTCGGGATCATGGCCCGGGAGCTAAAAATGTCGTATAAAATAATATTAATTTATTATTTTACGACTTCGGGCCGTTGTAACTTCTACCCGGAGCGTCCGATTGACGTGCCGTCAGTGGCGTTGAGACCCTGAAGGCACGAAAAACATTTTGAGATGGTTTCCGGGTGTCGGGACTCAGAATGGGGTGTGGGCCCCATGAGGCCAGGTTTTGGCGTTTGCGGAGAAACACAGCTTTTGCACCAGGAGTCCGATTTTGGCGGATGAATAGTCGATCATGTGTGTCTTTCCAAGAGGAACGCAATGGTGCAATCCGTTCGATGAGTTCCGTAATCCAGGCGTGGGCCCCACCCGAGCTGGCCTTCGGTAAATAGTACATTTTTCACCGGGTGTCCATTTTGAACGAGTGAGTAGTCGATTCTGCATGTTTTTCCGAGGGGATCGTCGTGGTGTGATCTGCTCGATGGGTTTAGGGATCGTTGTGTGGGCCCCGCACAAGCTAGCTACGGTGAATTTTGCCTTTTTCACCGGTGCTCTGTTTCGGGCAAGTAAACAACCTATCCTGCATGTTTTTCCGCATGGAACGCGATGGTGGCCTCGGTTTCGGCCTAGGAGGTGCGCAGTGTGGCGTTGTGGCGGGTCGCTCGGGTTAGCGACATTTGGACCAGCAGTGGTTGAGGGTTCTCCCTTGGTTCGTTCCTACGAGGGTTCGTGTGGCATCACAACCTTCGTATGGGTTTGTAATCCTCTCGATGGGATGTTTAAACTGTTAGAGTTGTGGTATCCCTCTGGTGGGCCCGGAGTGGATCCTCTAGCATCTTTACCCTAGATCGGGTTCTTGGTATCGCTGTGACCGCTTATTTACGGGCGGTGATCCCCTATCTAGCAGGTTAACCCCGTAGGGTTTGGGGTATCATCGGAAATGTGATCCCCTATGCGGTGGGCCGTACTCAGTATGGTTGTGGCGTTTTCATGTATACGATCCCTTACTCATCATGTGGTTTATACTGGGGTTACAGTATCATTGGTTATGCGATCCCCTACTCAGCGCGTGGTTTCGGTAGGGTTGTGGCATCATCGGTTCGATCCCCTACATCGCGAGTTATACCAGATAGGGTTCCTGTATCGTCGTGCCCATCTTTATATGGACGATGATCCTCTATATGAGTGTGGAGTTTCTGTCGAGCGCCAGATCGAGTTATGGTATTCCCCAGTGGATCCTGGGTGTGATCCCCTATCTGTGAGAACTACGTATGCCAGATCGGGTAGTGGTATCCCCCAGCGGACCCTGGGAGTGATCCCCTATCTGTGAGCTACGTACCGGAGTGGGTCTTGGTATCCCCTAGCGGACCCTAGCGGCGATCCCCTATCTGAGGAGTTTGGTGGTTATGTTGTTTCAGCGAGGTTTCCTCAGTGAAGTTATCCGACGAGCGTGGTCTCTCGGGTGAGCGTCTGAGATGTTTGTTTGGGACCCGATGGAGTGTATCTCTCAGATGAGTGTCATCTGGTATGACAGTGTTCGTGGTGTACTCTCCTGGTTGTGGACAGTTGCTGGTGTTGAGGTCGGTACCTCATGTGGCTTGTTGCATGAGCTGATTATATCTGGATTGTTCAAGGTGTATGTATGGGCATACACCTGAGCTGAGCTGAGATGACTAGTTATGTTTAGCCGAGGATGGTCACGAGATGGACTTTCTCTCTCGTCTAGGTTCCCTCTTGCTGGGTTGAGTGGACTGTTGCCTGTCAGTTTCTCCCTTGGGTTTTGGATTTTTGGGGTTCCTAATGAGTATGTTAATACTCACCCATGCCAGGGCTTTGCCCGCATATGTTTGTGTCTTGTGCAGACCACAGGCCTTTCGACGGAGTTCTAGGTGGACCGGAGCAGGCGGATCTTAGTGAGCATGTTGACCAGGGTGTTTACCGGAGCTGTGCCGATGGAGCTTTCCGACCGGTGTTTGTGGCATCGTTCCCCTTCTTCAGAGTAGGTTGGACGCGCTTTTGTAGTTTTCCTTTAGTGGGCCCTGTTTTTCCCTTTTGTACTTCTGCTATTCTCTGGTTTGGGGATAGATGTATGCATGCATTTCCTTTTCAGTTTTATATATCTCTGTACTGTTGCATGGAGGTGTTGTGGGTGTGTGTGTACAGGTACCTTAGGCTAATGCCTCCCATGTGTGTGATAGCCTACTCGGCACTGGTCGCCAACCCCTGGCCTATGGGAGGCGGGATTGGGGAGTCGCGGCTCGAGTCCCGTTGGGTCGGGTCGTGACAGCTAACTAAAAAATGATTATATATTTTTGTCAAATATTTTTACTTTTTACAATAAATGTTAGAGAATGAAAAATGCGAATGAATCCAATTTTAAGCGTAAACATTCTAATATTCTTTAAAAGGTCGATTAACTGCTTTTTGATGGAGAACCTCTTTTAAATCCACTTTGTGATAATTTTATGTGTTATATTTGAAAAAATAAATTTTTTCTTTAGAATCGGAACATCAAAATTTACTTTGTGTAAATTTTTGGTATTTTTCCGAAAAAGTTCAATTTTTAATGAATAATGAAAAATGTTATATTTTAATTCGAAACCTATTTTTAATCTAATTTATTTATATGATTATATTATCTTTTGAATTGGTTTTAAAGTGAAATTAGAATATATTTTTACCATTTAATCCAATAGTGGTCATTGGAATTAATTTCACTTTGAAATCGGACTTAAACTAGTGCCAATCTTTTGATACATTTTGTTTCATAAAAACACGCTATTTGTTTTGACAGCGGGAATTAATTATTAAATTAATTAATGCAACTTATATTTATTGAATTTTTTAAAATAGACATCATTTTTTAATTCAGAATATCAAATATATCTTAGGGTGAATTTTTGGTAATTTTCTGAAAAACTTCAATTTTTGATGAATAGTGAAACCACTAACTGGTACTTATAAAAACTAATTTTCCATTTAAATGAAATTTTGCCATCTTTGTGTTTTGAATTTCAAAAATCCGACATAACTGGTTGTCATTAAGAAGTAAAATGTGGTTCAATGAGATTAAAATAATTTTTTGGTGAATAGTAACTTATTAAGTTTTTAATCGCGATTAGAGGTAATTAATTTAGTTTAAGGTAAGAATAATGTTTTAATAAACTGAAATGACCTAGACACATGTACTAACCTCATTGGATGTGTCATGGCCGACCAAGACAATCTATGGGTCAACTTGGGGACCCCATTAAGTCACTTTGGTTGGAAAATTACATAAATAACTTTTTATTTAATGTTAAAGTAAAAATGACACAAACATGAAATGTTTTACTAAAACAATTTTTACATAGGGCTATAAAAGTTATATGTTTGACTATAAACATTCATTGGAAATCTAAAACTATTTCCTACATCATAGAATTTTTTTATAATTTTTAGACATTAAATAAATTAAATTATTTATGACATCATGATGATGCGGCGATGACCTCATTATTTAACGATTTAAATAAAATGGAAAGATAATGTAAAATCTAAGACCTACACATGTCCAAAACCTATTGGATGGGTGGATTTATAACCCTTATCACCTTATCCTCCAAACACATCAATGTGAGACCATTAAAATCCGAAACTCATTCTAAAATAATGTAACATTTATTTACTTTCCAAGAGTGCCCCTTCTCTCCTCTTATAAAAGGCCCCCACCTCTACCTCCTTACCCACACTTCCAAAGCCTTTGGCTCGGCCAAAACCTGCCAATTTTGTCTCCCCAAATCCCTCTATAACTCCTTGAAGACTCAAATTGGGCATAAGTTTTCCCAAGGAAGCCTTTTAGCTCAAACCAAATGGTGTTACCCGATTTTAAGGTAATGTCTTCACTTGAGTCCTTTTGTTTTATTTTTCTTCTCCAACCCCCTAAACATATTTTATTCATTTCAATTGTAATAAATCCAGTATATTCAATAAACTATTATATTTTTATAAGATTTATTAGAGATACACTTACACACACCTTCGTCTAATGGTTAAAGAACATACTATTTCTGTGATTGGCGATTTCCTGCCTCACGAAACGATGATTGTTCCATATTCTTTTAACAACTTCAAAGGTGGACATTAAGATGTCACTATATTTATATATTATATATAATATGTTTATGTTTTACTTAAGCTTATGTATTTTTCATTTATGGCATATCCTTTATGGTTACCATTATGAGTAAACGCGATATCTTCATTTTAGGAAGTGCGGACTACCGCCCCCTCAAAGTGATTTGATTCGTTAATGCCATATGTGGGACGTATAAAGGATGTAATTAATGGTATTATATATGATATTATACTGGAATTATAATATATCTTTATATCAGTATGATTACATTCTATAAAATATGAAATAGAAATGAAAGTAGCGTTCATGCGTATGTACGGCTTACCGTCTCCAGGAACGGTGCATTTCATTTCTTACCCCTAAATGATTATGTAATATTATAAATACGTGTATATTCTGTATATATATGATATATATGATACCCAAATCATGAATATAATTCTGGATATAATGAACCTTTGACCATATGAACAACATGTTATTGTAAGAAGTCCACTTTCGACTTAAGAGACAAATGTCGACAAAACAAACATTATTAACTTAAATGATTAAATAATGTTTATAACATGGTAATAAGTGATATAAAAGTAATAATGAACTTTAAAAGGTTCTTAATCAAGTTGAAATTAACTCATGTTTATTATTCAGGACGTTAAAAAATGATCGAGTCAAGTCGGACCTGACGTAAGGGATCCAACCTCTCTATTTCTTTTTAGGTACTCTCATTTATGTCATTTCTTTTAAGCCCATATTTCTTATGTTTGGGGATGTTCTATTATATTCACATACTTTGCTTTTTATTTTCATATTATGGGAGACCCTATTTGATCTCATAAATCCATTTTTGGATGTTTTAAGTGGCGCCGTTAGGCTGCAGAGTTTTCGTAAGGGATTTTTCATCTCACTTTTATTCCTGTGACATTTATGCTACGTTTTCCACTATTTCCTTTGAGTGGTGTATGTACTGACCATTATTATACACTTTGTGTAGTATAATTTCATTTATGGGTATTTACATCTTCATTGTATGACCCTTCTTCCATGGGGTGTACTTTTCGAAAGTTACCCAAATCAGTAAGGGGACCTTTCACCCTCCTTTTTTTTAAAAGACTTCTTTTGTTATGTATTTTAATTCACATACTATTATGTTGGGATATGTTCGTGTATGTCCTTATTTATTTTAATTTTATGTCCAAGTGATGAGATCCCCTTTATCTCTCTCATCAACCTTTTTTTTTAAATTTTATGTGACGCCATTAGGCTGTCGAATTTTACCAAGGGAACTTCTTAACCCAATTTCGATTTCTTTGGGTTCAACATGTAGTTATTGAATATGACATCCTTTGAATATGTGTGAATAAACTTTGATTGTTTTACAATTAATATCCACTTATATTGGGTGTATTTATATTATTCACACGTAATTATGAGATTGATTTATCCTTAATTTAAGGATACATTCTTTATAATGGATTTCATCTCATTTTACATTTCTGTTGAGACTTCATTGTTGTTATGCACCAATTCACTCTTATATGGTGTATATAATGTCCTTTGGCATTTTATATCATGAATCCCTTTATTCTCATGATATAATAAAGTTTGGATTAAATTTTATTCTGCTATCATTTGTATTCAAGAGTCTCTCATTTTGTTAAAAACTATTTAACAAAAATATCATTTTAAATGTTTTAAAGATTTATTATTCTAAATTTTTATCTTTAATGTCCATGTTTTCAAAATGGTTTTAAGTATTTATTTATATAGACATTAATGTTTTAAAATTATAATTCCATTAAAATATTCAAAGTGGTATGGGACACTTTGATTCAAAAATCTCTTTTAAATGGTTTTTGAAAATGGATTGATTAATTCAATATCTGGGAATTACTTATTATGATTGAAAATGAAATGTTGTTATTGAAATGTTTTTATTTTCAATATTTTATGTGTAATGATGGTACTTGGACATTTTACGAGTGGTTACGTGATAAACCATATGACGGGTGGTGCCGTGAATACCAGGACGGGTGGTTACGTTATAACCTCCAATGCATTGGGTATGGAAGTAGGCCGTACGACAATTCCATTAAGTATGTGTGGAAGTAGACCGTATGGTTATTCCATTTAAGTGTGTTTATGTCCCAAGTTACCTTTATATGTTATGTGTTCTTTATATGGGTTTTATGGTAATCTTTTGGTTACAAAAGGGTAAGTAATGATCTTTTATTCAGTGAAGTGTTTTTACTACTTCCTAAAGGTGAAAATTATTACTTTGGTAAAGTAATCATGGTTTACTTATTGTTTTTGAAAAACTAACAGTTTTCCTTCTTTGTGTATCCTTTACTAGGCTTTTTATGCTCATCCCATGTTTTTTTGAAATTTTTTTCACAGGTCAAGGGAATGGTTCATGATGTGATGATAGTGTTAAGGAAGTGTCAATAAAGAATCCATGTTTTATTTTAAATATGTTTCTGTTGATGGGAAGAATGAATACTCTCTTTTATGTAACCATGTTTTTTAAAATGTGGAATGTAATTCCAGTTTCATGATCTAATTCTCTAAAACTCTAAACCTGAAAAGATCCTCAATGTGTAATCCTGTAATAAGTCAAGATTAAGTAAGGTTTAAGGCTGGGGCCTTATACTACCAACTGAGAATGGTGGATTTTTTATTTATAGTGATGCTTCAATGAAAGGACTTGGTTGTGTCCTTATGAAGAATGATGATGTTATTTCATATGCATCATGAAAACTAAACATACATGAGAAAAACAATCCTACCCATGATCTTGAGTTTATAGCTATAATCTTTTCTTTGAAAATATAGAGACAATATCACTATGTAAAAAATTTGAGATTTATACTGATCACAAGAGTTTGAAGTATATTTTCTCACATAAGGAACTTGACATAAGGTAAAGATGATGACTTGAACTACTCAAGGATTATTATTTCACTTTACACTTCCACCTAGTGATGGAAAATAAGGTAGAAAATTATTTTAATAGAAGTGACCATGGTTTTTTAAAAAAGATGAGAGTTGAAAGGGATCATATTTTCATGGATCCAGTAAAGATGGATATGGGAATAGCCGTGGAAGGTGAAATATCAATACTTTTTTCAAATGGTTTACGAACCATATTTACTAGAAAGGATAAAGAGTTCTTAGACTGATGATGAGGAGTTTCAAAACAAGATTAAATCTGTAAACTATGCAGGATTGAGTGACTTTGTATATGAAGATGGAATTTTGAAATTTGGGAAGAGAATTTGTGTTCCCTATATACCTGATCTAAAAAGGGAATTATTGGATTATTCTCATAGATCCAATTTTTCTATACACTCAGGACGCACAAAATGGGTTAAAAATTTGAAGAAACATTTTTTTTGTGGGAAAACAAGATGATGGAGATTTCTGATTTTGTGTCAAGATGTATGGGTTGTCAACAAGTGAAAGATTAAAGGAAATAGGCTTGAGGAGTCATGCAACCTCTTCCAATACCTGAGTGGAAATGGGATAATATTACGATTGACATTATCATAAGGCTACCAAAGACTCCTATAAGTAATGATGCAATATGGGTCATTTTTTATCATCGTAGCAAGGAATCGCATTTTCTTTCTATAAGAGATGATTTAACACTTGAAAATTTAGCAAGACTATATATTAATTACGTTGTAAGACTTCATAGAGTCTGTGTATTGATTTTTTCTCATCGTGATCCCCATTTTACATAAATTTTTAGAAAATTTGTCAGAAATCCCAGGATAATGAACTTTTTTTGAGCACTACCCACCACCCTCATACTGATGGAAAATCAAAACTGACTATTCAAACCTTAGAGGACATGTTGAGATCTTACTAACTTGACTTTCAAGGTATGTGGGATCAATATTTCACTATGGTATAATTTTCCTATAACAATAACTTCCATTCAAGTTTTCAGATGACACCATATGAAGCGTTATATAGAAAGAGATATCACACACCAACCTATTGTGATGATGTTGGTGAAAGAAAACGCGTAGGCTCAAAACTTGTTGAGGAAATAATGGAAAAATTAAAGATTATCCAAACCCACATTAAAGAAGCCCAAAGTATGAAAAAGAGCTACGCCGATAACCGAAATAAGGATTTGGAATTTCAAGTAGGAGATCATGTTTTTTTTGATGGTATCTCTATGGAAGGGTGTTATACGTTTCTGTAAGAAGGGTAAATTAAGTCCCAGGTACATCAGACCATACAAAATTCTAGAATGAATTGGAGTTGTATCATATCATTTGGAAATGCCTCCAAGTGTCTCCAAATTTCATGAGGCGTTTAAGGTATCACTTTTGAGAAAATACATGCCTAACCTAATGCATGTACTCACCAATGAGGAAATTGAACTAGAACATGATCTATCCTATTGTGAAGAGCCTATAAAAATTCTTGATACCTGGGAAAAATGGCTGAGGAATCAGACGACTCATCTGGTAAAAGTTCTATAGAGAAACCGTAAGATAGAAGAGGCAACATGGGAACCAGAGGAACTTATGATGAAGAACCAGATGAATATTTTTGTGTGGTAGTATTCTAGAAATTTCGAGGATGAAATTCTTTGAAGGAGGGAATAATTTAACACCCCAAACTTTCATAGTACGTTTCCCATTGAATAATGTAATAGCTTCCATTGTACGTAACTTTGAGATTCTAACACACTATGACCAATAAAACTATCCATTATGAATAGTAATAACTAATTTTTAAAATTTTATAAATATTATTTTTCAAAATGGACTTCATGTTTGAATTCGATATCTCGAAATTAGATTAGGGTGAATTTTTGGTATTTTTCTGAAAAGATTCAATTTTTGATGAATAGTGAAAAACACTACAATATTGGTCAAAACCGACCTATTATTTAAATAATTATATATTTTATTTAAATTTATTTTAGGTCCAAATAGATACATAATACATATATAAGTTCATTTTAATTTATTGGAGTAATTTTATAATATGTTTAGACATATAAAAATTTTATTGGACTTTTTACCGTCTTTTACCCATCTCCTAGAAGAATTTTCAAATTTTCAAAAATTATTTTTACAGCTTCTCTGAGATGAATTTGAAAAATCCAAGAGACACTATTATTATCATTAAGTAAAAATTGGTTCAATATGATGAAAATAATTTTTGTTAAATAGTTTTTACTTTTATTTACCATGGTTAAAATTAAATATTCTAATTAAGGATAAACATGATATTATAATTACCCCAAAACATGTCCTAATTCTTTTGGATAAGTATATTTTGACCAAAAACAGCCTTAGTAAGGGAATATTACCCTCTTTGTTCCACTTGGATTAGATTATGAAATTTATTATTATTTTATTTAAAGAAGAGTTAAAAGAGTCAAATTCAATGTTCAATAACTAAATCATTTTTAATATTAGGATAAACACAATATAATTTTCACTATAAATATTTATTAGAAATATAAAAATATTTCCTACATAATGGTATTTTATTTATAATTTTTTGTGATTAAATAATTTAATTTATTTATGAAATAATGTTTATGAAATAATTACATTAATAATGAAATAATGAAATAATTGATATTATAAATATCCAAATAAATGTAAATTGAGAATTTTGAAGAATTCCAATAATTTTATAGGTTAATATGACATGATACAGTTGGTTAAATAAATTTTATTTTAAGTGATAAATTTTTAATAGCATTCGAAAAAATCAAATACTAAATAGTGTCAAAATTGACATAATTGAGTTTTTAGAACAAATACTATATTATTAATTGATATAATATTCATAAAGATCTACAGTTCAACCAAAAGTCATAGATAAGGTTATATATATTAATAATTAACCACTTGGTGTTCTCTTGGTAGTTTATTGTAGGTTTATTAACCATATAATATAAAAATACAAAGAGACATGTTAAATGTCAAACTATTTAACAAAGAGTTAAATCTAAAAGATGATGTTAATATGGTGACCTAACCAGTGTAAAACCTATTGGTTGAATGTTTTATAAACATTACCCTCCTTAGAATCTAAATAATTCACTTTGTATCCTTATAAACCGGAAATTATTTTATTATAAAATAATATTTCAATCTTTTCCTAAAGTGACCCTCACCTATCTTATAAAAGATCACTTCCACTTCTCTCAAAATCACAACTCCAAAGCCTTTTGTCTCAGACAACTTCAGCCCAAATATCTTCCCACATTTCCAACATTAATCCTAGAGGCCATCCTTTGGTCAGAAAGCCATCCTAAAGATCCATTTTTTTCCAATAGAAAGAAATAACCTTAAGAACAGGTAAATATTTCATCACCTCTTTCATGTTCTTTTCTTCTTCCACTTCCTATTTCTTTGTTATTACCATAACAAAATAATAAATCAAGTACCATAAACATACTATGATGTTATTATAAATATTTTACAACCATATTATTTATTCTATCCATCCTAGAAATTGAAAAGTTACCATACATGTGTACGTACGACTTATCGTCTCCACGTCGTGGTGTAGTTTGTTATTCAAGCACTTCATTATTTAGATAAGTATAATAATGAGTAAAACTAAAGTAAATAATAAATATAACATGATAATGATAATTTATATATGATAAGACATCCATTTAAATATGATTTAACTATCAATATAATTATATTATCGCTCGTGCGTACGTACGGATTAGCGTCTCCACAAACGCGATGAGATTCATTTCTCCATCATAAACATTCATGAATAATTTTTATTTGATAACTAAAAATAATTTTTATGAACATAATATCATTCTGTATGTGAATAAAATACATCCTATCCATAATAACCATGTCTTACGTAACCCATCATATAAAGGAAAACAAATCTATTAACACTCAAAATGATGATACTACTGCAATATTATTAACAAAGCAATATTAGAGGATCGCATATGATATCATATTTTTTATATAGTTATTTTATAATTTAATAACAATGATTAAACTATTATACATGAGGTTAACGTACCCTCTACCATGGAAAAGTACATGTTAAGGTTAAATTTTACTATCTATTTGTTATCTAAGGTTGTTTTTACGTAAGTATGTACTAGGACCTCTTTATCATCCACATCCATGTTTTCTTAAAAATGTTTTTCAAAACATTTTTACTACTTACTAGACTATGGGATAAAGTCATTTATACCCTTAATTGACCATAAATGTTTTGAAAGGAATATTTCCATCATTTTCCAAACAAGTTACTTTATGATCATTTCAACAAAATTAAAGTATGAATATTTTTTTAACTTATACGGTGGGTGTGATTATTTTCTGCCAATATAACATAATTGAAGCTTCCATTACAATATTATAAGAATATTTTCAAAATAAATATTTTCTTTTATAAATATGTTACTCTTAAATTATTTCAAAATACAATTATTTATTCCATTCAAATAGTTTTCATTTCATATATGTCCAAATCCTATGATGGATTTTAAACTAGTTTGAAGTCAATTTATTATGATACAAATCTTACATATTGTATTGATGGTTTTGTTATATTTTTTAATGTGGATGTGTTATTTTTATACCATTAATGGATAATGGTAAAATTATTGACATTTCTTATGCCAGTTTTTATACAAATGTTTATGTAATGTTTCAACCTTCTTATTGGAGGAATGTATTGTACATAGTACATGACAGGTGGAGCCCGCTATAGCTCCTCAGTGCATCAGTAGGTCTCATGAGACAATTAGATGTGGAATTGTCCAAGGCCTTTCCCAATTTGGTATATGGTTTTGGCCAAGGCTTAAATAATTTTTAGACATCTTGGCCGAGGCCTTGACAAGATGTTGAAAAATGTCCGACATTATAGACTCCCTCATTATGAAAATAATAATGATGGTTCATGCAGTTATTCGACTAGTAGAATACCCATGACTATGTTTTATTATGGAATTATTTTCGTAGCTCATATTCCTTCCATAAAGTGTTCATGTTTATGATTTATAATGGCATGTGTTTTTAATTATTCAACATGCCTAATGTTTATATTATCTTCTGATGTATTTCTTACACTTAATGAGCATTTGAGCTCACCACTTTCTTATGGTTCATTTTACCATGATATGAAGATCTCAGTTATGATTGAATTGTAGGAATAATCTAGGATTATTGGATGTTTCTATTGGAATAAATTATTGGAGTATTTCTTTTAAAGTTCTAACGTTAAACTTATATATGTATCTTGTTTCCAATAATACTAAACTGATCAGTCTTTCGAGACATGATTGATTTTATCATGCCAATGTTATGTAATAAAGGACCAAACACTAGGTAACTGGGGTCACATCATTGAATAATAAAACATATAACAACAAGAAGAGTAGCGTGTATTGGAAATTAGTTACATTTAATAACAACATAAAACATGAAAATAAACATATTTATTGAAAACTTATTTGACATAACCAAAACATTCCATCATATGTAACACAACAGGGGATAACTTGAGGACATATATAAGAAATCAGCGAGCTATAATTCCTAGTTAGGGAATAAAAAATTCATAACATGAGGAAGAAAATATATGTTTAGAAAATTGGTATATCAATGTAAAATTAAAGGAACATGGATAATAATAAATCATATAGCATGATAATCATAACATGGGAAATGTGGAAACAACATAAAATAATGCATCATAAATATCAGTATATGATAAATCTGCCAAGACATCATGGTAAAAACGTCCCATAATGGAATTAGGTAATCCTATTTTTCCAACGCGATGTACCATGATACTAGCCATTAACCATTGTGTTAGAGAGTTATCAGGAATCACCCTTTGTAATCATTTATTTCTAATACATAAGTTTGCCACATATATTATACAACATGGATTCATTCAAAATCATAATTTATTACATGAACACGGAATGTGGAATAAAGACATATCTTTCTCAATAAATAAGTATATGTGTATAAAGGTGAATAACCTGGATATAAAAATGGGTACAGTATTTAGTACACAATTATTTTGGCTTGGAAAATCATGGTAAAATTTTGACAGCATAATAACATTACATTAAAATTCATAAAATGGGTTTATGGGATAAAAAGAGGTCTCTAATAATTTATAACTGAAATGGATAGTAAGGTGGAAATGTAAATACATGTCCCAATATAAGGAATTGGATATATAAGGTGGAACATAATAAAGAAACCTAAAGAAAGAAGAAAGAGGGAAATCTATAAAAGAACAACGCATGGAAACAAGTATGTATATAGGATAATAGGAGGGAAAAATGAGAGTTAAAGGGAATATAACCATTTATAAATAAAATTTAATGTAAGGGGGATATTAAATAACATATTCCAACATATGAAAATGGAAATTACAATGCATATCAATAAAATGAGTTCTTGATATAATGGGAGAGTAGAAGATTCATTATAGAATTTCGGTATAGTAATCGCATTAATAAAGGTAGAAATGGGAAATTATAAATAATATATAATTCAAATAAAATTAATTGGGAAATATGAGAATCATTGTAAATTAATTAAAATATAACCAATTGAAATTATAATGAAAAATTTCAAGGAAGATTATTAAATTAAAAGGAGTGGAAGGTGAGGATCCCTTACTTGAGTGTGTGACTCCAAAGACACGGGAAGGGATACTTCAAATCTCGGGGGTTCCCTAGGATTAGTATATGGAGTATATAAAATAGATTGGTCATGTTACATAGAGTTTTAGAGAAATTTAATGGAAGCTTATGTGGTTTTTATTGGAAAAGAGGGTGATTGCATCATTATTTTGTTTCTGGACAACCAAAAATAAAATATTCCAAAACAAAAAACATTCAATAGTTTTTCACCATGGTTTCTATAAAAGAGGAGTTTTTTAGAATATTTTATAATTCCATAGGCCGAATATAAAAAAATAAATCCCCTAATTAGGTTGAGGTGAGTCACACTCTCAATAAAATAATTTTAAAATAATAAAATATATCATAATTCAGGGAATATTCATTAAAGATTATTGAATAAATAAAATAATAATAAAATTACATTAATTTAAATTGAAAACACATATTTTTAAATTTTTACATTTATAGTATTTATTATATCACCATTGGGCCATTATGATGTCATAAAACACATTTAATATCTATTCGGTATTTAATGTTTACCCAAAAATTTGATTATCTCAGAAAATTATGAGAAATTAAAACATCAATAATTTCAACTTCCTTTTAAGAAAAAAATATAAATTTTTTCTAAATAAATTTTTAAAATTTTTTATTCTAAATTTTATATAAAAAACTATCATGTGTTAAAAATGACTGGTTATTGAAATTAACAGTTTTCAAACCCCAATAAAAAAGTATGTTTCAATTACAAAAAATTTATGTGGTCAATTATATTTAATAAAAGTTATTGAAAAATAATATATTAGTATAATATTATTTATTTCATTAATCTATTAATTCATAAATTTACTAATTTAATTATAATATTAACAAAATATAAAAAATTTCAATATTGAATCATGAAATAAAAAGACATTTATAAAGTAACCATAATAGGCTGAAAATATATTCGTTATTCAAAAAAAATAATGTACAATTTCTATTAATATGGTCTTGATAAATATCTTTTTAATAGAAAAGCATACACCCTAAGAGTATGTTGCATGATGGAAGGGCCTTCATGGGTCCATTCATCGAACATGGTTTGGGTCATGATCTCGATGAGCTTGAATTTCCCCATAAACGTTTTCACTCATGCTTATGTTTTTTGATCATACATTGGGGTTGGTCTAGGGAAAATACCATAAATGAAATCTCCCTCAGAATCTTTGATAAATTGGATTTATTGGGTATGATCCTACTGGTTAAGTTCATCAGTTCCTTTTCTTATGACAAAAGGATTTTCCAAAACCATACATTTATACTATTCATTTGATCACTGATCAATGACTATATTATTAATGGTAAATATAATTAATGATTATTTAAATCCAATTGGATACAATATAAATAAATGTTCGCATGTTTTCTATAACCATAAAAAATTTAATTAAATCCAAGAGGTGATTTTTGTTCATAATATTTTAGGTTGATATAATAATACCCCCTTTAGAAATATCTCCCTCAAAAATTTTCCACACTAAAACAGATAAATGTAACTCTAGTTCATCTCCTCCTCTAGTTCCCACATTGCTTTATCACACATGTTGTTTCTCCATATCACAATTATGAAAGGACATTTTCTTATTTATCAAAACTATTTTTCTATGTTATAATATCATCATAGGATGCTCATCATTAGAATGGTCATCATCCAATGGTACCATGTTTGGATTGAGTAAATGTGATGTGTCTGGTATGTACTTTCCTGATAGGGATACATGGAATACATTATGCACTTGAGATAGGTTCAGTGGGAGTTCTAGTCAATAGGTCATTTCTCCTATGTGATCAAGGATCATAAAATGGCCAATGTACCTTGGAATAAGCTTTCCATTTATCCCAAATCACATCACTCTTTTCCATGGAGACATGCAGAGGAATACATTGTCTCCAACATCAAACTCTAGGTATATTTGACGATTAATGACATAGCTATTCTATCGACTTTAAGTAATGTTCATGTGATTCTGAATGGTATTAACCTTCTACACAATTTCTTAAACCGTTTAGAGAACTATAATTTTTCATTCCCCTACATCATCCCAACATGTCGTTGTTCTGAACTTCTCCCCATAAAGGGATTCATAGGATTCCATTTGATTGCTTGAGTGAAAACTATTATTGTAATAGAACTATACTTGATGGAGATGATGGTCCTATTCTCCATTCAATTCAATTTTGATTTCTCTCGAGGTGTCCTAATGTGTTTTGATAGTACGCTTAGATTAGTTATCAGATTTGGATTGACAAGACATACAGAAGATCAGATCAACGTTTAGAGCACGTTGGAGTCAGTTCTAAAACTTATAGGTGAATCATGGATCTTGATCAGCCACAATTGATAGGGGAACTTCGTATAGCCTAACCACTTTTATGATTTATATCAGTGCCATTTTATTCAAGTAGTAATTCTCTCAAATCACAATGAATCATGTAGTAATTTTAATATGATCTATAACAACGCATATAGAATTGTTTCCATTTGATATCTTTGGAAGTCTAGTGAACAATTCCATGGTGAAGTTGTCCCATTTCCTTGTTTTTAAGTGTAATGGTTGCATCATACCCTTAGTCTTATACCTTTAATACTTCACATGCTGATAAACTAGACACATTGATGTATAATCAGTGATACTATTCTTTTTGTTATCCCACCATTAATTCCCTCAGAGATCTCGATACATTTTCATGTTTCCTTGTTGTATGGACAAAGTTGAACTGTGTGTATCATCCAATAGTTCCCTTTATAACTCAATATTTGATGGAACACAATGTCTTGAACCAAATATCAAAATTCATTGTTCATTAAAATTGAACATTGAGGATTTCCTTATTCTGTTAGTTTGCATTTTATTCTAATTTACCACATCATCCTTTGAGCATACTTTAACAATTTATGGAGAAATGGTTTAGAAATAATTATCTAAAGGATTGAAGATGTCCATTACTTTTTGATTCCCATTCCCATCATCTTGAAATATAAAAAAATTAGTTCCTTGGAAATTCTCATTATTGATAGAATTGATGGATCCTTTCTACATAGAGAACCTACCACTTTTTTTTTCTTTTATAGGATGGTAGTGGATAGAGAATTCACAGTCCTTGATGAACTATAAACATTATCCATAGTGAATATTCATCAATTTCTATTTGAATATATTTTAAAAACTTTTTTGATTTGTCATGGACTGTCACTCAGGGCCCGTTCCGTGACTACCCCAACCCCACCTTCCAAAATTTAGGGACTGGCGACAAGCACCGAAGGTGTATTCCCTAAAACTGGGAAGGAATTTCCTTTAAAACCTATAAAATCACACAACCACACACACATCAAGATACCAACATGACTAAACTGATAGTAAAAAAGAGTGTGTATAGTAAGTAAAAGGGGCCAGAATACAAGCCCAACTGAAATGTACAAGAAAACTAGAAAGTACAAGTAATTTGAATAACTCCGGTGAACAGTCGCCAAAGATCCTACCTGAAGGGTAGGTACAACTCTCAAATAGTTTTCTCTCCAGTACGCCTCATCTAAGGTCCACCTATGATCTACCTCTGGACCTGGTACCCTAATCCTTAGTGATTGTTGTCCTTTGTCTGCACCAAACACAACAAGGTGCGGGCGTAGCCCGGGAATGGGTGAGTATAACGATACTCAGTTGGGACCCTGAAACGCTCATGGTCTCACAAAATCTACAAATGATAAACCAAAAAGCATGTAAACCAGTGAAAACCTTACTTAGGTTAATTCCCATACATATACCTAAGTTATCTAGTATACCTATCTAATTCATAAGGAAACACAAATCCCAAAACCTTATCCAAAGTACTACTATTCACAAAGGAATGAATACCATTAAGGTTACACCACAAAGGTAAGTTCCACAAAGGTACGCCACACAGAAGAATACCACAAAGGCATCACAACGAAGGTATGTACCATGAAGGTAACACCACAAAGGTAGTACCACAAAGGTACGCCACACAGAAGATTACCCCAAAGGAAATGACTCAGCTCATACCAGGTATATATTAGGTATGGTAGTAAAGATGATTAGATGTAACTACTTAATCATCTTACTATGTTATAAGGCAGACCCACGTAGGATCCTAGAGTAGTCCCAGATGGATTCCTAGAGCGGATCCATGTGAGACTCTCAAACACAGACCCACATAGTATCTCAAACCACAGAACCACATAGGATCCCAATGTATATACCCACATAGGATCCCAATGCACATACCCACATAAGATCTTTTTCTCATGTTACAGCTAGCTATAAGGTTCCCTCACTAAACTCACTTGATTCCAAGAGGTTTTATTCATCTATCTATAGGTAGAATACTCCAACATCCACTATGTTTCACAAAGAGGTATCCCAAAGGACCACCACATAAAATAGGTCTCAATACAAAAGATGGTGCATCAATCGGACACCCGTTCGGTAAGTTATTAGCTTTTTAGTCCCGAGGGCCTGGTTAGTTTTTGTGTTAATTCCAACCCGGCCATACCCCCACTTTATCAAAAACCGAAGTGAGGTATACCAAAAGGACCATCTCAATTCAAGGTATTTTTGCGCCATAGATTGTTCATAAAATGGAAGCTCGTTGGTCAAGTTCGGGCCGAAAGAAAGAAAAGGGTCGAAGTTGGTCTGCGTCCGGTCTGACCCGGTAGGGCCGACACGGCCTGGGCCGACCCAACCTAGTTCCAATCGACATGTCCTGACCCAGGTCTGGCCCTGGGTCACACCCAACTAGTGGGATCCGATCTGGCCCATTGGGTCTGGCCCGACCCACGGTGTGGCATCGCACAATGCGGCGTCGCACTGTGCTGAGTCCCGTGGTGCGGTGTCCCGTGGTGTGGTGGCCCACGGTGCAGTCCGCTTGGGCGAACTACTTGGCTCCCCGATATCCATATGATGAGTCTTCCCCGCGTTGCATGGTCGTGCCCTGTGCCATCACCGGTGGCCAGCATCGAGCCGGTCATGCCGCGCCTCATTACCACATCACAAGGCCATAAATCATTTCCACTGGGGGGTGTGAATGTGCACCGCCATCCCCTTCGTGCGACCAACCAGAGTGTCAGCTTCCACCCTTGATCTTCTATGGACGATGGGCTATGGTTCTTCTCCAGAGGTGTGGTTGCGCCGCCACCATCTTTTTGACCGGTTGGAGTGTCGTCCGCCACTCCCGAGTCCCACTGGTGCCAAATGCCGGCACCGGTCATCATCCCCCTCGATCGCAAAGATCGCATCAAAACCACATAAGTTGTAGAGGGGTCGGGCCATGTTCTTTTGGCCTGCACCATCCTCATTAGAATGGTATCCAGTAGTTTGTTTATTCTTGATTTATGAATAATTTCAAGAACACGTAATGTGGTATACAAATAACAAACCCTACCTTGAAGGTTTTGTTAGAGATCGTCCATGGTTATAGACGGATTGGCATTTGTCAATCCTGAAGCAAACCTCCATTAGTGACCCTGCTTGTTTGATGATCCTCTGTTACTTAGTTCCTCTTTGGTGATACTTTTTCTTCCTCTAGAGTCTCCTCCAAGAAAACCCTTTTCCAATTATTCCCCCCAAAACCCAATAGGTGTAACACCAACATAAATTAAAATATGTTTCTACAATTAATTAAACTGGAAAAATAGTTTAATGGCTTAATTAATTAATTGGAGAGTATTAAAAATTAATTTTTTTTAAGTTGGGAGGTTTTCCCCACATTAAGAGGGGTTCGGGTGGTCCCCACCACCATGAATTCAAAAATTTGGGGTTTCATAGCTCGGGTGGTCCCAACCACAGAGCATCCAAATGGGATGTTAAAATAAAAAAAATGTTTTTTTATTTCCAAGAAAAACATGAAAAATAACTTTCACCCTCCACCAACTGTGGTTGAGGTGAACGTATCCATAAGAGAATACATGCACTACGAGTTCAATGGTGTCCTCAGGTTTAAATTCTGAGTACCAATTTAAAAGCTACAAAAACCTTCTCACACGTTTACTGAATGTACCTGATTTTTTTTTTCTCAAATTTATTCTGGGCACGCCAGGCCATAGAATCATGCTCTATCAATTTTCATCAGAATCGTATTATTCCCATAAAATTAAAATAAATACTATGAAGAATTTGGGACTTTATATTCTCCCCACCTCAGGGCTTTGCATCCCCGAAAGCCATATCACAAAACTAGGAAAATAAGTGGGGGTACGGAGCAAAAATCTGAACCTCCCGCTCCCATGTGATCTCCTAGAGGTTCCCATGATTCCAACACACGTACAACAAATTTTTCGACCGCCCATGATGGAACTGATCATGTCGATCCCAAATCCCCACCGGAACCTCTGTACATGTCGCCCCATCATTGATGTCCAACTCGCCATGGTGGACAACGTGTGATGGGTCATGCATGTATTTTCTCATCTGGGATACGTGGAAAACGTTGTGCACCTGGTTCAACTGAGGTGGAAGAGCTAAATGGTAAGCCACCTCGCCAAATCTAATGAGGAACTGAAAGGGTCAGATGAACCTCAGAGATAACATTTCTCCTCGGCCAAATCATTGCAAACCTCATAGAGTTGAGACCCATAGAAAGACGTGGTCACCATCCTTGAACTCCTGAGGTCTCTAACTCCTGTAGGCATAAGACTTATGCCTACTCTGTGCAGTCTTCATCCGTTCGTGGATGATCTACACCATCGCTATGGTATCCCATACCATACCAAGTCCCATGAGTGTTGACTCCCGTGGGTCAGCCCAACACAGAGGTGATCTGCAAGGTCAACCGTACAAATCCTCGAATGGTGCCATCCCAATGGTGGATTGATAGCTGCTGTTGTGTGAAAATTCCACCATGGTCAATTGATACTCCCATCTACGACTAAAGTCGAGGACTCAAGAAAGAAACATGACCTCAAGGGTCTAAATGGTCTACTCAATCTAGTCGTCCATCTGAGGATGGATGGCAGTGCTCAAACGAAGCAGCACCCCGAAATCCCCCTCCAACCCCTTCCATAGCCAGGAAGTGAAACGTGCCTCCCGATCAGAGACAATCGACGAATGTACTCCATGTGGCCACACAATATCAGGAAAACAGTGGCATCCCAAGCTCTCTACAAAACCCTGATATAAGATCGGTAGGAAGTGGGATGACTTAGTCAGTCATTCGACAATCACCCAAATAAAATCATGACCCCTGGATTTACATGGAATTCCTGCCATGAAGTCCATGGATATCCCATCCCACTTCCATTATAGAACCTCTAAAGGATGAACTAAGCCTACTGGTACCTGATTCTTCACCTTCACTTGCTGACAAATGAGGTAACGAGAAAAAAAATCTGATACTTCTTTCTTCATTCCAGGCCACCAGTGCACTTATCAGAGATACTGGTATATCTTTTCCACTCCTGGATGTACCGCTAAAATGGTTGTGTAGAACTCTCTCAACACTTCCTCTTGAAGTGAAACTGGTACAATGGTATGTCCTCTAAAGAGGATGACATGCTCCCCACCTTCATTGAATCCTTCAGGTGCCTGTGCTATTCATATCTAAGCACATTGAGCCTCAGAGTCAGTGCCCCCATGCTGGGCCTCCCCGAATCTCTGAAGAAGTGGGGGAGTGACTATAAGAGACTAAAGAAAAGCTACTCCATCTCGTTCCACAAAAGATATCTGTAAAGTGGCCAGTTTGTTCAACACCTCACCTAGCAGCTGTATACCAGATCTCCTGCAGAGTGAATCTTCTACAATGTTCTCCTTTCCATGAGTATAGACTATCTCAAAGTCATAGTACTGGAGGAACTCAAGCCAATGTCACTGTCTCAGGTTCAGGTCCTTCTAAGAGAAGATATACCTGATACTCTTGTGATTCATGAAGATTGTAAAGCATTCTCCAATCATGTAATTTTTCCACCTATTCAAGGCGAAGTCAACTACGGATATCTCTAGGTCATCGTTAGCATAGTTCTGCTCATGCTGTTTCAGCTGTTGAGAACCATATGCAATAATTTCTCACTCTTACATTAGAGACACATCTGAGCCCGATCCCTGATGCGTCGTAGTAGACTACGTACCCAACACCATCCTCTGGTAGCCTCAATATGGGGGCACTAGTCAGCCTCTTCCTCAGCTCCTAAAAACACTGATGAAATCACTCTGACCACACAAAAGGTTTCCCATTTTTCGTCAACACTGATAAAGTTGCTGAAACTCTAGAGAAATCTGGCACAAACCTCTGGTAGTATCCAACCAAACCTAGGGAACTCCATACCTCTATCACACTCTTGGGTGGTTCCCATGCAAGTACCGCCTCAATGTTTGCTATATCCACTGCCACTCCATCCTTTGAGATGACATATCCCCGAAATTGAACCTCTTAGATCCAGAACTGGAACTTCGAGAGCTAACCATAATGTTGGTTCTCTCAGAGTGTGTCAAGAACTATCTGAAAATGATAGGCATATACCTATTACGTATCTGAGTAGATAAAAATTTCATCAATAAAGTCCACTAAAAAGCGATCAATATATGACTATATGATCCTTTTCATGAGTCCCATGAACACTGCTAGAGAATTGGTTACACCGAACTGCATGACCAAAAACTCATAATGGTCGTAATGACATATGAAATTATTCTTCTTCACATCCTCATCTCGTACACTAAGTTGGTGGTAGCCTAATGGGAGGTCTATCGTCGAGAATGATCGTTCCCACTTCAACTGATTAAAGAGGTCGTCAATCTTTGGGAGTGGGTACTTGTTCTTCACAGTCAACGGGTTCAGGTGCTGATAGTCAACAAAAAGTCTCTAGATCTAATTTTACTTCTTGGAAAAAATACCAGGGCTGACCAAGGGGAAACATTGGTCCGGATGAACCCCTTCCCCTGTAAGTCCTCCAGATGTACTCACAGCTCACGAAGCTCAGAAGGAGCCATCATATACGCTAGAGTAGATATCAGTGTGATCCCAGTGTAAAAATAAATGTTAAAGCCCACCTGTCTACGAGGTGGTAGATCTGGAACATCATTAGGTAAGACATCCCCATACCTGTCCACCACTATAGGATAACTCAGGCTACCCACATCCACCTCTTTGAGGGTATGGCTAGCCAACTGATGAGTGATTGGCTGCGCTCTCCTCCGGGTAAGTCTATCCTATGCTATAAAGGATCCCTTCTCACCAGTGAAGGTAAACCTAGTCCCATCTATGTGGACACACCACACTTTCACCTAATACAGTCAACCTGAGCATGGAATGTAGATAAATATTCCATACCCAAGATGACTTTTTAAGTCCCCGATCCCGCTACTAAGAGATCCCAACCGAATCTCTCACCTCTTAGAGTAAGCTCACACTACCGGCACCAATGTGTAATTTTCAAATCCTCTCATGTAGGAATCCATACCCATAAGGTTTAATCCAATGGATCCACTGGAATCTCTGAGCTCCTAACGATGGTAGTGGTAATAAAAGAATGACAGGAACCTGTGTCTATAAGTACTATAGCTAAGGTGATGTAGACACAGATCGTACCTCGTATCCTATCCAGATTACTATGGTCATAGGACATAACTGCCTGGAGCCGAGCTCACCCCTATCCACCTACTCCATGTGGTTAGGGTGGACCACCGAGTGGTGGTGGCGGTAACATCTCAAATCATCTCCCACCGCCAGCTGCACAACCATCTCCTCTTCTACGTCTGCCTACTTCCTATGAACCTCCCTGGTCAAATGTTTGTCTCTACCTAGGCGGTCCTTCAACTGTCTGCTGATCCTCTGTATTATGGGTCAGACAGTCACAATCCATGAGACATTTCCCACCGCATGTGTAAGACTACCTTCTCCTCACATGACTGGCTCTGTTTCTGGTTCCCGCACAACAGACCCTGAATCCTTCAGTCATCAAACTTTTGGTCTAGTTATCTTGGGCCTCTGTGACATCATTTTTCTTCCTTCTGTGGAAGACTCCGCTACGTGACAACCGATGGTGGGTCTCGCTACTGGTGACTGCTCAGCATGAAAACTATCCACTAAGAAGGCTCGTTCTAACACCCCCTCTTATGTTGAGATGCTGAGAGAAAAAATTGAAGCCCTGCTCTTCCACCTGTGTCCCTTCTCAAAGGTCCGGGCCCTGAATAATGGGTCCCACACCATATCCATGGATTTTCATGAGAGGTCGGGGAACCTTGCTATGTTCTGATCCACAGTCATGCTGCCCTGCTACAGATGGAGAAGCTCCTATAGGCGCACTGCGTGAAGGGTCTCTTCGACAAATTGTACCTGAAACAGGAACTCAGAGTCTTCCCAGATAAGTGTCACCTCGTCATGAACATGGACCATCATGCTCCACCATCTGATAGATGATTCTATTAGAAGACTGTCGGTAAGGGTCACTATGAGATCAGATGGTGTCCCTACCAGTCAGAAGAGTCTCACCACGTCCTCCAACCAATCCTCAACCGCCTGTGGGTTTGTCTCACCCCAGAACCATGATGGCCTCTAGTGGTTGAACTTTTTCAACGCACTCAAGCAGCGTGAACACTCTACTATTGGGGCTGGCGGCATCAGTGGCCCAACGGGTAATGGTAATGCTGGTGCCTCTACTTGTGCCTCTACTGAAATAGGGTCCTGCACTGAGGCCTCGTCGCTCGGAAGGCCATCATCACGTACTACACCTAGAACCCTAGCTAGATGTCTATGTTGAGGCATCATGAAAAGAAATAGGTGTTCCACAGTCAATATGTTATACCTAGGGAGCTGACTCAAAGAGTATAAAAAGAAAACTTTTCAAAAGACACACACAATCAATGTTTTCATGCACTAAGTCAAAAATCAGAAGTCAGGGTCATGTTTTATGGATACGTCGGCCACTACACCGACAATGGATTCCCTAAACTGATAAACACACTCACTAAAACTAACAATATATCCATTAAAAATATCATACTCCAAAGTTCTATGGTAGAAATGAATTCTATGATACCAATTTGTCATGACCTGTCCCCCAGGGCCTGTGCCGTGACTACCCCAAGCCCGCCTTCTATAGGCCAGGGGATGGATACTAACACCGAAGGCATATTCCCTAAAACTAGGAAGGTAATGACTTTAAAACCTATAAACTCATGCAACCAATCACACAATAAGATACAAAAATGAGTAAACTAATAGTAAAAAGAGTGTGTACTATAAGTAAAAGGGGCCAGAATACAAGCCCAACATGAATGTACAAGAAAATTGGAATGTACAAGTAAGATGAATAGCTCCAGTGAACACCCACCAAGGATCCTACCTAATGTGTAGGTAAACTATCAAATAGTAATCTCTACAAAACGCCTCATCTATGGTCCTCCTCTGAGCAACCTCCAGTCCGGGTACCCTCCTCCTCAGTCAGCGTTGTCCGTCATCTGCTCCAAACACAATAAGGTTCGGGTGTAGCCCATGTAGGGGTGAGTAGAATGATACATAGTATGGACCCCGAGAACCTCAAGGTATCACAAAATCCACAAAGGATAAACCATAAATCATGTAAACTAGTGAAAACCCTACTTAGGTATATTACCATACATATACCTTAGTTATTAAGTATACCAACCTCATTCATGAGGAAAATCAATGCCCAAACCCTTAGCCAAGGTACAACTTTTCGACGAATGATAGAATACCACAATGTAACACCACAAAGGTAAGTACAACAAAGGTATTCCACACAGAATAATAAATCAAAGGTATCACCACAATGGTAAGTACCATGAAGGTAACACCACAATGGTAGTACCATAAAGGTATGACACAAAGAAGATTACCACAATGGTGAAGACTCAACTCACCCTAGGTATAAATTAGGTATGGTAGTAAAGATGATTAGATGTAACTACTCAATCATCTTACTCAGTTAAGAGGCAAACATACGAAGGATCCTAAATCATCATACATATGAATGATCCTAGAACATCTGACCCATGTTGGATCTTAGAGTAGTCCCACGGGGATTCCTTGAGCGGATCCAAGTGAGACTCTCAAAAACAGACCCACATTGGATCCCAAATCACAGACCCACATAGGATCCCAATGTATAGACTGACATAGGATCCCAATGTATAGACCCACATAACATCTTTTTCTCATGTTACAGCTAGCTACGGGGTTCCCGCACTATGCTCGCTTGATTCTAGGAGGGTCCTCTTCTCAAGACACATGTCGGATACTCCAACCGCCACAAAGTCCTGTGAAAATATATCCCAATGTATTTCCATGTAAAAGGGCTCTCAAAGTAATAGATGGTGCTTTAATCAGATGTCGGGTATGTATGTAATTAGTCTTTTAGTCTTGAGGTCCCAATTGGATTCTTGTTCAATCCAACTCGGCTATACCCCAACATTATCGAAAACCCATGTGAATTATACCAAAAGGACCATCTTGATCCAGGGTTTCTGGAACTGCAGACAGTTTATTAAATAGATGCTAGTAGTTGAAATATGGTCGAAAGAACTAAAAGGGCCGAAGTTGGTCCGGGTCCTGTCCAACTCGGTCAGACCGACAAGGCCTATCCAGGCATGGGCTGACCTGACCCAGTTCAGGTTGACCCAGCCCACTGGGTCCGGCCCAACCTGGCTCGCTGGGTAGCCCACGGTGCGGTCCACTAGGGCGGACTGCTCGGCTCCCCAGCTGGCCGGATGACAACGTTCCCCACATGGCGCAGTCACGCGCCATGCCATCAACAACAGCTGACATCAAGCCAGCCATGCCTCACCTCTCCACTATGGCCCAAGGCCCTGGAACATCTCCCCGGGCGGCACAGATGCGTGTCACCATCCCCTTCGTGCGGTCGACCACTGCCCTTGCTCCGCGGCGGCCGATGGGCTGCGGTTCTTCTCTGGTGGCACGGTTGCGCCGCCTCCGTCTTCGCGGTCGGGTAGAGTGCGGCTACCGCTCCCACGTCTCGCCGGCACCAAACGCCAGCACCAGTCGTCGTCCTCATCCATTGCAATGATTTCATCAGAACCACATAGGTAGTGGAGAGGTCGGGTCATGTCCGTTGGGCCCGCACCCTCCGAATTAGAACGATATCAAGTAGCTTGTTTATTCATGAATTATGAAGAATGTCAAGAACGAGGTAAGGGGTATACAAATAACAAAACCTACCTCAAAGGTTTGGTTCGATATATTTTGTAGTTATAGACAGATTGGGGTTTGTCAATCCCAATGAAAGCATCCTCCAATGATGCCACTTATTTGACGATCCTCCATTCTTTGGTTCCTCCTTGGTGAGAATTGTTCTTCTTTAAGAGGATCCTCCAAGAACACCATTTTCCAACTATTCCCCCCAAAAAACCAATATGTGAAATGAAAAATTAAATTAAAATAGGATTCTAAAATAAATTTACATTGGGAAAATAGTTTAATGGCTCAATTAAATAATTAGAGAGTTGGAACAATCAATTATTTGAAGTTGGTAGGTTTTCCCCACATTAAGAGGGGTTCGGGTGGTCCCCACCACCATGAATTCAAAATGGGGGGTTTTTATCTTAGGTTGTCCCCCCACCAAGCATCCAAATGGAAGGTTAAAATAAAATAAAATTTGTTCTTTTATTTTATTTTTATTTCCACAAAAAACACAAAAACTAACTTTTACCCTCAACCAACATTGGTTGAGGTGAAGGTCTCCTTAAGTGAATATTGTCACTGCAAGTTCAACGATGTCCTTGGATTTGAATTCCGACCACTGATATAAATGTTATGAAAACCCGCTTGCACGTTTACTGAACATACCCAAAAAAAGTTCAGAAATTAATGTCGGGCACACTGGGCCTCAGAATCACACACCGTGAATTTTCTAAGACTCGTATTATTCCTATATAATTAAAAAAATTATATGGGAAAATCTAGGTCTTTACATGATCTATATTTATTTCACACATCTCCACAAAGATATAATTCCACAAAATATTTAATGTGAAGATCACAACTGAAAACTCCAGATCATGCTTGTGATAGTTTTTCTCATGAATATTAACCTTCCTTGAAGCATAGGCTATGAATTTATTATTTTTCATCAACACACAACCCAATCAGGTCTTCAAATCATGGATAAAACAAGTAATTTTATTATTTTTGTGGGTAGTGTGAGCATAGGGATTGTGATAAATCTTCTTCTAAAGTCTATTAATTATTATTCACATTCATCATACCAATAAAATTTGACTCCTTCCAGATTTACCATGGTACAAGGATTTGAAAATCATGAGAAATTTCTCACAAATCAGTGATAATATCTAGCTAATCCAAGTTAAATATTGATATCTGTCATAGATATTGGTCTTGACCACACTTAAATTTCATTTTTCTTTGAAATATCCATATATATACCATTGATGTGGTGATATACCATAAGAATGATACTTTGATTAGAAATCACACTCTCTATACTTTTCATATACCATCTCCTTTCACATGGTCTTTAACATAGTTATTAGAATAACCTCATGATCCTCTTTAGTTGTGGAATATATTAGAATATCATTATAAAGACTAACACAATTTTTTAGGGATAATTTCTAAAGACTCCATTTATAAAGTCTATAAAGACTACTTGATCATCAGTGAGTCTTAAGGGAATCACTATGAAATCATAGGTCTGATACCTCATATGAAAAACTTTCTTGGGGATATCATCCTTCACCATAAATTGGTAATACCCTTAAGACAGATCCCGCATAGAGAATTATTTCTCTCCACATAGCTAATTGACGAAGTGACCAATATGTGGAAAAGTATAACTATTCTTTATCGTGATCATTTTGAGATCAAGATAATCAATGGAAAATCCCATTAACCCATCCTGGTTTTTGATAAGAGGACATGTGCACCACATGGTGAAGCACTTTAGTGAATGAATCCTATATCTAGAGTCTATTGTAGTTGTTTCTTCAGTTCATCTAGCTCCACAATAGACATCCTATATGGACTCTTCGATATTGGAAATTCTTGAGGTACAATCATGGTTGAAAATTCAACAACTCACCTAGGGGGAAGACCAGAAAATTCCTCGGGAAACACATCAGTATGTTCCCTCACAATAGGAATGTATTTGAGGATGGTTCTTTCTAATAAAAAATAATTTGAGATAGATATGATTTCTCATAATGAAATAATATATATTCTTCAGATTATGGTGAGAAATTAGATTTGTCATCATCCTTGCATGTATATACGATTGAGGGTTGATTCTTTATATGGAGAGTGATTTCCCAATCGTGGGACTTTTTATTCGCTCTATATAGGGAAATCCAATCCATGGAGACAATTGCATCAAATTCCACCAAGGTATGTATGAATATTTTCTATGTGAATTTCATCATATAAACATTAATAGGGGAGGAATTATATACTTGGGATACAGTAATTTCCTCATTTTCCATTTTCTCTAACATCGCTACTTCCTTGTTTTTAGATGTATTTTAATAGTTTTACTAGACACTCATGATATGAAATATTTCATATAACCAAAATCAAAAAATAAATTCACTATTTTTGAATGAATGAATGGTGTACTAATCACCAATTCGATTTTGGGATTCAATTTGGTGTTATTAAGGGAAAAATATATCCCTTTTTTCCTTGGAGGGTTTCAGTTTCCTTCAAAAACCCTTATCATAGTTCAAAGGTTCAAAAAATTCCCTAGTTATTTGGAGGTAATGCAGTGAACACTGTATTAAGGTTTTAATGAATCATTCCTTTCATCTGTCACATTTTTGGGTTTCCCATATTTCAAATCATTATCTTGGTCCCCTTACCTTCCACCCATAAAGCATTTCCTTATTCCTTTTAGGAAACTTTTGGGGTGCTTCTTTCCACACCTTTGAAAAGTGGGATGCTAAAATTTATTTTCCCCATTGGATTTATCCATAAGACTAGAAAAATTGAACTCCACATTTCTCTTTTCATCCCCATAATACCCTTTTTATTCTATGATCTACATTTTGGCATTGAGGGAACATCAAAAAATTTACTCATAGATATAATAGTCCTATATCTATAATTATTATTGTAGAATATGATTTAACCAATAAAATAAGTTGTAAACCTTGAATTCAGTGGTAAATAGAAAACATGAGGCATACCATGAAAGTATTGTGATTTTTGTCTCATACTCTACAATAGATTTATCCTATTTTTTCTTGGGGTAAAGGAAAATGTTTTCTATTTTATAAATTAGTTTTCATTGAAATGTTTGTTAAAAAACATTTTCAAATATTCCTTTCACTCCATTGACTGGATCTATCACTCATGATTAATATTCATGATCAATTTCCACCAATTAATAGATTATACATCCATATAATAAATTTTCAGCAGAATCTTATCCTGTTAAAAACATTAAATGATGGATAATATCTTCTCAAAAGAGATGAATCATTGTTCCTCAATTGGGTGACCATATTATCCATTAAAAGTAGGGGTCCATTCTCCAATTAAGTTCTCCATTGTTGGTTATTATCTCTTCGGGGGGGGGGGGGGGGCTAGGTGGGGGTGGGGGTGGGGGTCATGTAACTCATCTAGTTCCTCAATTAGATTCAGAACATGAGTCATCAGAGAGAGTATCCTGAAAATGTGTGCGATTACCTCTCCCATAAGATTGGTAATCTCATTGTGGCAGTCATCACATTTCCCTTGGTATCGGTTGTTAGCTCAATCCCTCATATTATTGAACACTTTATAGAATAAAAAATGAAATTAGTGATGATGATATTAATTAATGAAAAATTTAAATGGAAATCAAATGAAATTAGAGGGATAAAATATAAACTATATTTATCTCATTAACATATGAGTTTCTTGGCATTAATCAATGTTATCCATGATCTATTTTCTAATATATAATATTATGGTATTTTTTTCTTCCTTAATAACAGTTCATAATGAAACTATGAATTTACCAAAGAATATAACTCTATAGTTTCATACTAAGTGTGCATAAAGAACCATTTTTTTTTACCATATTACCCTGTGTCATACCTATAAAATCTTTTCGGAGTTGTTACTTCTAGGTACATTTGTTCCATAACCACATCCACTTGGATTATTCCGATAGGGATTTAATTTCTTGATAAACCAATTCCTCAATAATAACCCCAATTTAGGGATTTTTCTTATACATATTATTATATTCAAGGTATTAGCTAGTTTTATCTAATACTGTATCTTTTTAAAGAGTTTTCGAATCCTAATTTGAAAAAACAACTACACATGTCCTCTGATTCCAAACATAACAACAAAAATATTTATTACACATTAATACATGTTTTATTAATGATAATAAAACATAGAAAAATTTTAGGTCTACTTTATTTTGGATAGGTACACTACATAATAACATAAAACATGAAAAGAAAAATCTTTATTGAAACTTCTTTGACATGAACAAAATATTCCATCGTACGTAACACTGCATTGATAACATGAGGACATAAATAAAAATGGGGTGAGCTATAAAACATAATAAGGGAATAAAAAGTTCATAACCTAATGAAGTAAAGACATTTTATACAACTTGAATATAAATAGAGCATAAAAGGAACATGAAAAAAAGTCATGATATTTCATTATAATCATAACATGGGAAATGTGGAAACAAATTAAAACACTACATCATAAACTTATGTCATGTGTAAATACAACAAGACATCAAGGTGCAAAAATTTCCATAATGGAATTAGGTAAAAACCCTACCACAATTTGATGTATCATGGTACTAACCATTGCCCAATGAAAGGAAGTGGTACTAGGGAACACCCTTCATAATCATTTCATTATCGTGGTTAACTATGCCACATAGATCATACAACATGGAATCATTCAACATCATAAATTATTCCATGATCAAGGAATATGGAATAAATATATATAAGAAATAAATAAATAATTATATTTTCATAAAGGATAATACAATTGATATAAAAAATGATATGGTATTTACAACATAATTAATTTTGGCTGGAAAATCGGGATGAATTTTCTACAGCATAATGATGTTTCATAAAAATTCACAAAGTGGGTAAATAAGAGGGAAAGGGGTCTATAATCATTTAGAAATGAAATTTAATGTAAGAGGGACATGTAAATTCATGTCCCAAAATAAGTAGATGGATATTTATAGAGTAACATAATAAAGATACTTGAATAAAATGGATAAAGGAAATGAGAAATAAAAAATCTCGCAAGGCAAAACATGTGTATAATGGTTTATAGGTGGGATTAATGAAAGAAAAAGGGGATATAAAATTTTATAATTAAAATTGAATTTAAGGGGGATATATAATAACATATCCAAACATAATGAATTGGAAATGAAAATACATAACATTAAAATGAGTGCTTTGTAAAAGGGGAGAGTAGGAGACCCCTTACAGAATCTCAACATAGTAACGACATAGATAAAGGTAAAAATGAGAAATGAGAAATAATATTCAACTTATATAAAATCAATATAAGAGTAAGGTAATCATTTTAAATGAATTAAAATATTACCAATTGAAATTTTAATGGCTAATTTCAATGAAGATTCTTGAATTGAAATAAAGAGGGAATGGTGAGGATCCCCTTCTTGAGTGTGTGACTCCAAATTATTAAGATGGGGTTTTTAAAAGATTTATGTGACTTATGAGGACTGTATGTAATAGAGGGATGATTTTGTTCATGATACAAGGATTTTTAGTGAAGATAAATCATATATTGGGTGGGATTATATTGGAAAAGTAGGATATTTCTTTATTATTATGGTTTTGGAGACCACATAATAAAATTTTCAAAACCAAATACCATACCATGATTTTTTGTGAAACCCCAAGTTTCCACAGTACGATTCTCTCTGAATAATACAGTAGCATGTTTGTATGCAACTTTGAGATTCTAACACAATGCGACCAATCAATGTAGATGTCATGAATAGTAATACCCACTTTTTGAAATTTTATAAATTTTCTCTCTCAAAATGGACTTCATTTTTGAATTCATAATATCAAAAATAGCCCAGGGTAAAATTTTGGAACTTTTCGGATAACTTTTATATTTTGATGAATACTGAAAATTACTAAATTTTAATTAAAAACAACTTTTTTAATCAAAATAATTAATAGTGATAAAATATGAATTTATGTGATTTTAAAGTATATTTAGAATATATTTTTACCATTTAATTTAAATTTGGTCATTGGACATAATTTCACAATTAAACCGGACGTAAACAAGTGTCAATCTTTTGATAGTTATTATCTCTTAAAAACTTGTTTTTTGTTCTAACAACGGGAATTATTTTTAAATTAATTTCTGCCACTTATGTGTTTTGAATTTGGAAAAATGGATTCCATATTTAGAATCAGGATGTCCAAATTTTGTAAATATGTAAATTTTAGTTTTAGACATTTTGAATAATTACTTCGGTAAATATTTTATTTACCATGGTTAAAGGGTAAATCCGATAAATAAGGATAAACAAATAATATTATAATAATATTAAATTACGTTAAAACATATCCTAACCTTATTGGTTGATACATGTCCGACCATGGAAATATTTTGGTCGATTTTGGTACCCAATGGATCCACTTTTAAGTGATAAGGACACTTTATATTAATTAAGTTAAAATAAATACAAAAATGACATAAGCATATATCTTTTAGAAAAAGAATTTTACATAGGGTTATATATGTTGGATTTTCGACTACAAATATTAATTATAAATATAAAAATATTTCCTACATAATTTAATTTAATTTATAATTTTTTTGACATTTAATAATTAATATTATTTATGACACAATAATGATGCAGTATTTTCCTTATTAATGAATGATTCAAATAATTGGTATTATAAATGTTAAAATAAATATAATTTGAATGTTTTGATTAAATCCATTAATTTCATTGGTTATTATGATATTATATGATTTCTTAAATGAATTTTGATATAATTAATAATTTTTTTATGACTTTAACAAAAATCAATTATAGAATAGTGTCAAAATTGACATAAATGAGTTTTCAAAAAAATATTATATTATTAATTGATATTATATATCTTAAAATATAATTTTCAGACAAATGACTTATATCATTATAGGTATATCATTAATGGACCACTTTGGGGGTTTCTTGGATGTATATAGTATGTTTATTAACTATATAATATAAAAATACAAAGTGACATGGTAAATGTCAAACTAATTAACTAAGAGTCAAAACTAAAAGATAAGGTTAATATAATGACCCAAAACTATCTAAATTCTATTGGTTGAAATTAGTTATACCCATACTCACCTTAGACTTTGAATAATCCCCTTTGGAGCCATTAGAAACCAAATATGAATTTATTATAAAATAATATTTCTAGCTTTTCCAAAGGTGCCCCTCACCCCTCTTATAAAAGGGCACTCCCCTTTATCACTAATTCACACATTAAAAGCCTTTTGGCTCGGCAAAACCCTACCCAAGTACTCTTTAAACTTCACTCAATTAAACCTAGAAACCTTAGTTTGATCAGAAAGCCTTCCTTAGGAGCCCTTTTTTATCAAATCAAAAGGAAGAACCCGATTAAGAGGTAATGTTTTCACCACCCTCTTTCATGTTCCTTTCTTCTTCAACTTTTTCTTTCTTTGTTATTCCCATAATAAAATAATAACTCCAGTATATTATGTATATTGTGATGTTATTATAAACAAGGTACAACCATATTCAATATTATATCCATCCTTTGAATGACATGTCACCATACTTGCGTACGTACGACTTACCGTCTCCACGTAATGGTGTAATTGTTATTCAAAATAGTATTATTTGGATGAGTATAATTATGATGTGTAATTCATTTAAATAATAAATATAACATGATAATGATTTTGTATATATGATATAACATCCAATTATATATTATTTTAATATCAAAAGAATGATATTTTCACTCGTGCGTACGTATGGACTACCGTCTCCATGAACACGATGAGATTCATCACCATCGTATCCATTAGAGACTAATTTTCATTTGATGATTAAAAATAATGTTTAAGGACTTGATATCATTCTGGATATGAATAAGATACAACATATCCTTAACAAACTCGGCTAATGTAACAAAACATATAAGTTAACACTTGAAACGACGATAATAAAATTAACAAAGCAATGTTAAAAGATCATATATGATATCATATTAATGTATATGATTATTGTATAACTTAATAACATTTATTTCACCATTATACAGGAGGTTAACCTACCCTCAACCATGTAAAAGTTCAAGGTAAGGGTTTATTTCACAATCTCTTCATTATCCGAGGTTGTTTATACGTAATTATCTACTAGGTCCTCTTTATCATCCACATCCATGTTTCTAAAAAATGAATTTCAAATTATTTATACTGTTTTTCAGACTATGGGTTAAAGTAATTTATAACCTTCTTGACTTTTTAAAAGAAGTTTATAAATGAATCATTCTGTCATTTTCCAAACAAGGTCCTTTTTAACCTTTTCGACATAATTAAGGTATGAATGTCTTTTTTAACTTATACGGAGGGTGCAGCTATTTTCCGCCGTTATAAAATCATTGAAGCTTCCCTTACAAGCATATAATAAAATTTTCAAAGTAAATGTTTTATTTTATAATTATGTGACTTTCAAATGATTTCAAGAAAAAGAGATATTTTTCTCCAATAGTTTTGATTTCCTCTATGTCAACATCATTTGATGGATTTTAAGATTATTTGAAGTTGATTTATTGTGATACAAAACATCAATATTTTATTGAAGGTTTTGAGATATGTTTGACTGTGGATGTGTTTTTTTTACCATTCATGGTTTATGGAGAAAGTATTGAAATTTTGTCTGCTAGTTTTAATACAAATATTTATGTTATGTTTAAATCTATTCATATGAGCAATGCATTGGACTTAATAAGTGACGGGTGGAGCCCACTATAGCACCTCGTTGCATCGGTAGGTCTCATGAGGCAAAATAGTGTCATGGAAAAAGGCCTTGAAAAAATAATATTTTTAGTCTTGGCACGAGGCCTTGGTTATGTGGTTATGATAGTCTGGAATTATGCATTCCATCATTATGAAAGTGGTAATTGATATTGCATGTGATTATTCGACTAGTAGAATATCCATGTGAATAAGTAAATGGAATTATTACATTTTATTTTTGCCATATTATGATGAATTTCAAGTTTAAAATTCTTTTGTTTTAGTTATACATTGCCTTAAATGTTTATGCTTATTTATAAAAGTTTACGCTATATTGTTATCCTTACTGGGCATTTGAGATCACCCCTTTCTAGGTTTTATTTTTCCCTAGATGTGAAGAAGTATTTTATGAATGACCTGCAAGGGTAGTATAAGGGGATATGAGTGTGGAGGAAAGATGTTTTTGTGGTTTTCACTTTATGATATAATGTAAACATTATGAATGTATCTAGTGTTTCCAAGACTATTAAACTAATCGGTCTTTCGAGACTTGATCTTTTGTGATCATGCCAATGTTATGTAATAATGCACCGACTCTGGGTAACTGGGGTAGGGGAATTACATTTTTCACATGGTTTATATAAAATGTGAGTGGTTTAAATTAATTTATAAGGCCATGTTATGAATATAATAAAATAATTATATTTCCTATTCGATGGTGAGTCACACTCTAATTAAAATGATTTGAAAATCATCAAATATATTATATGTCTTGGAAGATTAAATAAATATTTATAAAATAAATAAAATAAACATAAAATTAAATTATTTTTAAGATAAAACATATATTCTTCTTATTATACCTTTTATTTTATTTATTACATCACTATTGGTCTATTATGACTTCATAAAACACTATGTATATTTATACATATATTATTTTTCCCTAAAATCCGACTATGTCATAAAATTTTGAAAAATTTACCATTAGATAATTTAAACATCAATACTCAATTAAATATTAATTTAATATAATAATTTTCCAATTATTTATTTTTTTACATTTAAAATAATAACTGAAATTTATTAAAAATGATGGGTTTTTGACAATAACAGTTTTTGAACCCTAATAAAAAATGATTTTTGACATCATAAAAATCAATTGATCATTTATATTTAATAAATTTTAATGAATAATTTTATTTAATTAAAATATTTTAAATTTGAAAATCCTATAATTTATAAATTTATTAATTGAATTTTAATATTAACCAAAAATTCAATTTGAGGTTTATTGAATCAAAAAATAAAAATCATTTATAAAAGATATAATTATAGGATGAAAATATATTCATTATTCTATAAAAAAATATTATACATATCCTAGTTCATGAGCCTTGATATGTATCCCTTTAATACACCAGTATACACCCTAAGACTAAGGTTCAATATGGTGGTGCTTTCAATGGTCTATTTGGGGAACATTGTTTGGGTCGTGATCTCAATGAGCTTAAAATTCTATAATAATTTGTGTTTCTCATGATTAAATAATTTGATCTCATATTGGGAATGATCTAAGGAAAATCTCAGAAATGAAATCCACCATGGAAGCTATAATAAATGGGAATCATAGGGTACGATCCTACTTGTTGATGACATAACTATTTTTTTTGTTGTTTCCAATATTTTTTTAAAACCATATATTTATACTAGACATGAAATCATTGTTCAATAGTTATATTGTCATTGGTGAAGGTACATAATTTTCATTTAAATCTAGTCAGATATAATAAAATAGAAGATGTGCATGCATTTTCTACAACCATATTTTATTTAGTTAAATCAATAAGGATAATTTTATACATAATAGTTTGGGTCATTACAATATTAAATATAATAATATATAGATTATATATATCTGAATTGGAAAACACATTTAGCGTAGATGGTAAGTCATACGTACGCATGAACATCATTTCTATATTTATTGTAATCTTGAAAGAAAGAAAATATCATAAGTGTATATATATTTATCTATATCACTGTTACAGTATAATTATTATCTCCTATATATCATATAAGTTAACAAAACCCATCCTTAGTACATTTAATGTAATGTGTGAATGAATCACATCACATTATGGGGGCGGTAGACCACACTTTCTCAAACAAAATTATCCTATTTACACCAAATGTAAAGTAAAATGATATGTGCTGTAAAAGGAATATAAGAGATTAATGACATAACAAATATAACTTATGACATATATAAATAAATTTCCCATCATAATTTCTACCATGAGATGTTTTGATGGAAAAAAGGAATAGTTAATGTTTAGTTAAGCGGTAGTTCACCGTACACATATAATGTATGTTTGTTACCCATTATATAGAAGTGTGTGTAAGTGTAGGTTTAACCCTTAGAATAGAAAGATCGTAGTATGTTTAAGATACATGCGTTGTTAAAAAATCATTGAATAAAAAGAGTGGAGGCAGTGGACAATGAAAAAAAGGGAGAGGTGTGAAGAGGACGGAAAGGTGGATGACTTTTATAAGGAAGGGAAAAGACACACTTGGAATTTTTGAAAACAAGATAGGTGTACCAATGTTTTTACCAAAGGAATGTCTTAAAAAACAAAAAAAAAACTCGATTATCGAAAGATTATGGTCGATTAATGACTATAATATGTGTTTTGGAAAAATATAAATATCTTTTTGGTTCTAAAATTTAAGGACTAGTCCATAGTTAATTTTAATTTTTACTTAATCAAAGTAATTAATTTTAATTTAATTCACATATATTTTATGTTAGAAACTAATATGACATAATAAGACATTATAAATTAGGATTATTCCAAATATAGAGTCCATTTTTTCAAATTCTAAACACATAAGTGGATGAAATTAATTTAAAAATAAGTCTACTAATGGGAAGACACTACGAGTTTTTAAAGTAAAAACGATCAAATGTTTTCAAACATTTTATATTCAATTCCAAACTAAAATTTATTAAAAAGATAATAATACTATTTATTTATAATAATATGATATAAATAAAAATTTAATCCAAATTAAAATATAATATAACATTATAAATAAATTATATGAAAAATAAGTATCCAATCAAAATATTGTATTTTTTATTATTTATTAAAAATTGGTGTTTCTCAGAAAACTGACATAAATTGAAAATAAGATAATTAGGAAATTATAAATTCAAAAATGATGATTATTTTATCATATTAAATTTCTAAATGTGTTTAAATTTAATTTTATTATTTTTCAAAAAAAGGACAGGGAATGTTGTTCTTTTGATAAAATAAAATTTTTAAGCATATAATAACTTTACCAAAAATAATATCATTCATTATAAATATGTTTTATTAATATAATATAATTATAAAAAATATTTTAAAAGTTCTTATAACTATTCATATTACTAACTTTTACATCTAGGTTATGATTATCTCATTTAAATAGCTATAACAATAAAATTATGTTTTTTGGAACATTAGTGTTGCGTGTAATGTACACAAAGATGCTGTTGTGTGTAACATACACCATGTTGATGTTTCCAGTAACATATTACAAGTCAATGTATCATGTAATGTACACAAAGTAGATGTTTTATCTAATTTATCCCGAGTCAGTTTCATGTAAAAGGAATGTTTTACATAATACATTCCAAGACATAAATGAAAATTGAATTTATTTGAAAAAAGTACTATAAGAACCCATGTTGTTAAAATGACCCTGAAATCAAAGACCCCATACATTCACCTAACAAAATTTCTCATAATACCATCATATTTTCCAGTCATCTCATAATATAAAGACTACATATGGATCATTTAAAACCAATGGGCTTCCTTCGTCTAGTCGAAAATATCATTGATCCTTGGTATGGGTAGTAGTTCCCAAGGGAAAACTGGTTCATCCTATGTTGGTCTTCATGAAATCTCATTATACTATAATTAATATCAAAAAAATATAACCCCAACGAGATATGTTACCTAAGATTAGACCCTAAAAAATAAGATAATCCACCCACATTTGAAACTCATGATACTATGCATGAAAAATTCAATAAAGGTCTATCAAAATTTAATATGTTCTCAGTTTGAACTATATTACCAAATAAAAATTTAATTGTTGGGGTAATGTCACATCCTCATTTAAATAATATATAAGTAACTCCTCCACAAAATTGGAAACACCATCAAACCGAGCATTCACTGACAGATATACCAACTAAGATAAAAGTGGATCCACCTTTCTACCACACATATGATTACTCTAGTCATCAAGGAACACCACTCGCTGGCCCTACATATAATAAAATAATAACCTCATCAAAAACAATTCTATTAATATACAATTAGAATACAACCACCCATAATAAAGGATTAAATCAAATGGATGTATCTGAAATATAACAAAATCTGCAACTAACTGGTGTTTTCCCATAACTAATATATATCACTAACAAAAATCATAAAATGTAGTTTCACCTCTAATTAATATGGATATTATACTAGAAATGGTATGTCTATCCACATATAGTTCGAAGGAATGCTGAAATGATGGAGAAATAATGAAGTGACAGACTACTGATACAAACAAGGAACAAACAATCATAGATAATTAAACAATTGTACCTTAGACAACCAGTATCCCTAAGACTGATAAAATGGAATTTAATCAGTATTTATTTAATAAATTTCATTTTAATTTCCCAAATTCACCCAAATTAATCTATGGAAACAAACCAAAATTATTTGTGTACCACTCCTAGGTCTCTACCATAGAAAAAAGTCCACAACGCTTTGACATTTAGTAAGGTTAGAGTCATTACATCAAATAACAGGGCCCACACAGTCCAATTTCCTAGGTGGTCTCCCTAACCTAGGTCACAATCAAATATTAACTGGATCCACCACCCAAACAACCCATACAATCCTCATGGTTCCTAACATCAAACACTGTCTTATCCTTCAACTAAAACTTTTTATACCACTCTGTCTAGAGCCCAAACATAAATGGTATCCCATTTAGGGATAACAGTAAATGAAGAAAGATAATAATCCCCAAAGTCACTCCATATGTAGAGTTCTAGTTGGTGAATTTTTCTATGTGTAAAAATATTATCTCACATTTGTAATAAATTATCTGCTATAACCAAATAAGGAACATGAGATATGGTAAATCCAATGAAAATAAACAGTATTTCATAATATAAATATAATCCAAAATTATCTCAAATTCTATGAAAAATTTTTACTAATACAAAACATTTTCAAAAAGAAAAAAAGTCCTTTGAAAGTTACACTACAACAACTCCCATACCGAAAATTGTAATTCCCATCTCAATATATGATGTTATATTGGAACCCTGAAAATAGTTTGTATATATGTAGGGTGAGAACAACATGTATAATCAATAAGATCATATGCATGGTCTTTGATTAACATGTGAATATAGTACACAAATGAACCAATGGACAAATAAAAAATCTATCATGCTCTTAAGCAGTCAACTAAAGATAACATTTCCTCACCATGAAATAATCTCTAAATAAGTTATCCAATACAAAAAATTATAATCCAAATAATTTAGTAAAATGTTTACATAAAAATATCCAAAATAATTTTCCACTCTCATTATATAACATTTACCATCCAATGCTCCCATGACTTATATAAATATATCATCCCATTTCCATCTATATTTTTTTTGTGGTTTGGGATCGATCAATACATATTACAACCTCCCATAGGGTCTGGAATATGGTTCTAGAATCAGTCATGTCAAACATCAACACCTCAATATCACAACCACACCTCCTAACATGGGAAGTTTGTTATTATGAAAACGAAGGAAATCAACCTCATGACGTATACTTACCACACATAACCACCACAACATATATCAAACACATAACAACTAGGTAATATCTAACCCCTACCCGCATACCCACTTGGTAATTTCCAGCACCATACTATTATCACTACTATTGAATGAAGAGAATGAGTGATGGGTAGTCTAAAATCTGATTCAACACCATTCTAGATATTGGGGAAAATACCTAGATCCCAAAAATATTAATTCAGTGGTAGGGTTATCCAATTTTTTTGGTACACATATAGAATTAACATAATATACATGTTAGATATAAAGAACATAATACTGAACCTATGTGATGGATTAAAATGTAGTAGTGTACTCTACATCCTCTGCACTAAATTACAATATATCAATCACAACTGATTCATCCTCTATGTTTATCATACCATTAAATAACTACACATAACCATAAAATTCAACTACAACTAAAGGTTCCACCATTCTCTAAAATTAATGAGTTTCCTTAATCTTATTTTAATAAATCCATTTCCTCTCACGTTACCACAACCCATTAACTTATCATATAATTCATTTAATTCCAAAACAAATTTGTATTCCATCCCATTATTTTATTTAAACTTATCCCATTCATATTCTATGACCAACCCATATCAATTAAGTTTCATCATTTGATGCTCACTCCATGTATATATGAAAAACTATCATCACCATAACATTCAATAACTCTTCAACGCAGACAAACCATCAATACAACATATCCAAATACATCCCACCATCACTTTACTATGACGAAAATTCAAAACCAATGAAATTTACCACTATCCCTACCCTACCCCAATAGGGTTCACATAACCAAAAAAGTCAACACCTAAAACAAACCTATCCTCCCCAACACCCTATTCTAGATTTAAAAGTAGGGATTCAATTAATTCATTTCATTATTTAGTAGAGGTATTATCACACAAATATGATTATTCTTGGACAAATAAATCATTAACCATATATAAATAAATATTTGTTGCATATATGGTTATTTTAAGTAACCAACCCAAAAAAATATCCATAAAAAAATAACTACAACACATAAAAGGCTTCCAAAAACCATGGTTTTCAATAATTTAACTTGACATGCACAAACATAAATCTTGAACCATAATCGTTGTGAAAACATTCCACTTTTTTCTATTCGCATCACATTTGGATTTTTCCAAATCATAATCCTCACTAAGACAACAATTAATAAATTTCTAAATGAAGTCGAAAACATGAAATTTACACATATTCTAAAAAACAAGGAGAGAATGAGGATCTCATACATCAATGACGTTTTTTAATCTAGGTGCACCAAAAAATTGGTGAAATTTGTTGTTAGGAATGAAAAAATGAGACTCATTACTATAGATTAGAGAGTGTGAACCAAAATATTAACACACATAGAATAGAAAAACATAGTGGTTCTAGTGGATGAAAAATACTATAGCATTTTATAATATGAGGAGGGTTCATCCTAAGTTAAATGGAAAAGGAAAGATCGTAGTGGTAAATGTCCCATAATTTTATGACACATGATATGTTATTCTAAAAATCGACCCAGTTTAAATATAATTTAATTCACATGAAGAATGATCCTATTAATTGGATCTATGTTTTAACAAACAAATGATATAATTTCATCTTTAAAATGGCCTTTAGTTTCAACGAATTAGTAATTTAAAAACGTTTTTATATAAAAAATTCATATTTAAAGATTATGTCAAAAACTAGGAATTTTTTTTATATAATAAAAACATTTCTTCTTCAACCTCTAGAACAAATTTATACCACAAGAAAAAGTTGTTATCCCTCTGAAAACATTCTACCACTTGAATTATCTAAGAAAACTAGAACAAAATTCTACCACTTGAGAAACTTTAGTCCACTATAATAAATTATTACCACTATAAAGAATTTATATGACCAGGCAATGAATAAAAATATGTGAATTTATAGAAAAAGAAAACCCAGACACTCTTAGGTGACTCTTGGCCAAGAGAAAGCACATAGTAACGGGTTTTTGTAAATTTATTGTTGTTTGAAATAACACACAAAAAATACTCTTCATTAAGAATAGAAACCAGACCCAAAAGGGAAAGTAAGGGTGTGAATAACCATCCCAGGAGATACCACTCTATGATTTCAGTACACCACAAACACTACAATAGACTAAATAGATATATAGAAGAAAAATTATATAAAAAAAATCCCTCCAAAACACATCACTATACCCCACCTAGAATAATACCACACCATCTCACATAATCCACAATCCACCAGTCTTACACAAAATTATCCACATAACCAATTTAACCTCATTACAACCCAACCCAACATCCACCACAACTATTACATAACACTACCCGAAGTACAAAATTATGGGAAAACAACACTCTTTATTAAGATATTGTATTATTTGTGTGAATAATGGTCACCCACATGTTTGTAAAATGTTTTCTAAACATAATTAACCACGATTGGGAAGGGGTTTACCCTCTTTATATGTTAGAAGTAATATCACACATCATCATCAAGGGAAAAAAAACAAATCCTCAATTATTAACATATAAAAAGCATATCATTATTGAAAAAATAAAAAATAATAACATAAAACAACTATAGATACTAGAATTGAATATATTTATAACAGTCTTTAGAACTCTCCTCCAAGTCACCATACCTCAATAGCACACAAACCTAAGGGATAATTCCTCCATAAACACATTATTTTGACAATCCAGGATCTATACTAGTTTCTCTATGAACATAATATCATCCTTGATATAAAAATGCACCTAGTAAATTATATTCTATTCCCCACAAAGATACCTATGATTTTTTAAAATATGGATGACATTGTGGATCCTATAAAATAGTGGTGGGAATTCTATCCTATACTACACCTCACTATCATCCCATAAGGCCTCCAAATGACTGACGAAATGGGAGGCTAGATTACTCCATCCTTCAATACTATGATACCCTCATAAAGGTGAGACATTAGAGAACATATGATCTCTATCCTCATGCATTAAGGTACTCTACATACAATAAAAATAGGCTTTTGAGGGTCATATATTACCCTCATTTAGTCTCAAAACATCAGAGTATTTTCAGTCATGTTCTATACTACATCATTAACAAGAACTAATAACTCCAAAACCTCTACCATATAAAAACATAGACCCTAACAACCCATAGAATTCCGTAAATGAGGCAATGATAGTTGAATATTTATTGTTTTTGTTATACTTAAACTCAACCAATGATATTTTCTTTACCCTTTATTCAACATAATCGAAGGCATAGGATCAAAAAATATACTCCAGTATATCGATAGTCCACTCCATCTAACAATATTTTATGTGTAAAATTTATTGATATTGTGAAAATGGGATCCAAATGTAGGCGGAAATCCACTCCATACCCTAGAGTTAAAAATAAGATCCCAATAAGAGACGATGGTCATGAGTACCCCGGGAAGCCTAACCACATCATCCATTTATTGGCATGGTAATACTTCCACAACACTTAACTGAAAAATTATAAAAAAGTGAGAAAACATTATCATTTTTTCAATAATCAACCAAACTACATAACATACTACCAAATCATGGGGAAATCGATTGATGAAATCCATTGATTTGTCTTCCCACATCAATCAAGGACATCCATGGTCTGTAATAACCCTTTAATAATTCAATTCTTGACATTCACCTATTGATAGACTAGACACTATGTCCCAAAATTTTACATCAACCTCTTCATACAAGAATACAAAAGATGCATCCTCAATCAAGTACAGGTCTTAGTACCACCAATATGTACAACAATGTGTGAGATAAAAAACTCATGGGGTAATCTCTCATGAATTGCTTTTAGAACAAAAATACATCCCTAAAACCAAATATAATTTAGTTCATCCTCTAAACATCCCTTTAGTGCATATCCATTACCAACACAGTCTTATATCACATCAATCTCAAAGTCCCCCTATAGACTCCTCTAGCTACTTCATCAAATTTGAGCCCATTTTTATCTTATAAATACAACCTCAATCACTACATTTTACCAAATCAAGACACATCACTATTATCTCATCCATCCCATTCTAAATGTCCATGGACCCTCAAATGACATATCTTCAGAACATTTGAATATTCTATTCAATAAATAAATTCCCCTATCTATGTGCATAAGTGATATAAAAATCACAATCATAGAGAAACTCATCACACCTCTATTATTTTAAATTTAAATACCATCGAGTGGAGACATATTTTTGAATATTATGGTCCATGAATACTAATAATCACTCTAAATGTGGTAATGTTTCCCAAACATCATAGAAAACACAATACCTACCTCATATATATCATTGGATTAGTATTTACATTCTTGCGGATGAAACTACCTAGAACTATATGAGATCAATACCCTTTACTACTTCAATTCCCACCCTGATCCAATATGGGGTATTGAATCAAACATGGAAAAAAGAAGGATTTATGATAAAATGATCGTATCTTGGAAAACCTCCAACCCGATGGCATATTTTTAATGTTTATATAATCAATTTCATTTAAATTTCATAAATTCCATCCAATTAGGGAATGAAATAAACAATTATGATTCATGTACCTATCCTAGGTCTTTACACTACAAACAAGACCACCTTAGATGGTCATTCAGTATTCCATGTGACTTTACATAAAATTATGTGGGGAACAAAATACCATGACCTAGATAGTCTCACCAACCTATGTAATACACAAGGATCAATTATAATTTCATCCTCTACCAAACCATGAAAAAATCAATGAGATTTAATTTAACAGAGATCATATTTCTCAACTAAAATTGTTCATACCACTCTTTCATGACCCCCAACCTCTATAGGTTCCCTCTTGATCCATCAATGAAGGTCGAGAGATAATGACAATAGAGTCCCAACATCAGTAGGCCTCAAGACAATGAATCTAATTGGGGGTATAAAAAATTATCATGTATAGAAGGAAGTACCATATATAATAGAAATAATGGTATATTTATAGGATAAATAAACCAAAAATCAATTAAATTACATTATAAAAAAATTAAACCAAACTTATCCCACAATACATGAAAAATATCTATTGATATAAAATATTTGTTTAGAAAAATACCAAAAGAATATAATTATTTCAATAATTCGAAACAAAATCTATAATGAAATATAGTAATACCCAGTTCATTCCCTAAAGTCCTCAGAAAACCTAAAAAATAGTTTGTATATATATATGGGGTTATAAAAACCTGTTGACTCAATAATATTATTCCATGATCTCATATGAACATGTGAATAACGCATAATAATGAAACTATATAAAAACAATATAGGCCACATGATCCCAACTTGTTCAACTATCCAAACCCATACTCTCTTTGATAAGATCAACAAAAAACACATCCAACATAATAATATATTATTAATAGAATAGTAATAAAGGTTCTCTATAACCACTTCTCCACTGGCTTTCCTCTCCATGATACAAAAACCAAACTACATATCTTTCCATACATCCCATGTATATCTCATCACATTTACATCCGTCATTGATGTGGGTTAGGATGTATCCCAACCTATCAAAACCTCCATCATGGTATAGAATCCAGTTTTATAATTAGTTACGTCACTCATCACAAACTCAATATCAAAACTTTGTCTCATATCAATGTTAGTATGCTATCGTGAATGTGAAGGAAATCAACCTCATTACATCCTTCTAGAATACATAACCACTATCACATGTTAAATATTCATCACTATTGGGTAATGCCAAAGAAAAACTTCTGTCTCCACTTGGTTATCTCTAAAAAACCCGTCATGAGTTCTATTGAAGGAATATTTCGTAGTTAGTCATCCAATTTAAAAATATCATGTATATTGAGGGAAAATAATCAAACCCAATGTAATTGGTCTTTGGTATGTTTATCCAACTCAAGTGTGTAATGTTAGGAAGTAACATAATAAACATGATATATAGATGGCACAAGAAACAAAAAAATGGGTTGAAATTTACAAATCTTTTATATTACACATCTCCAATAATAAACCATAGGATATACATCAGAACCACATTCCCCAATTTATTAATAGCACAATATAACCACCACTCATCTCTACAAAATTCATCATTCAAATAAATGTTCCACCGTATTCAAGAATTAACGAGTTACCTCCAAAAATTGTTTACAAATAAATTTAATTTCAAATTAAAAATACCCATTCAATTATCATAAAAATATTTTAATTTAAATGAAAAATATTCATTTAAACCAATAATTAATTTATATTTATACCATTCTTATTATTTTATGAACTTGTATAATTTTAGTTTCAACATTTAAAGGAAATTACATGGCTAAATATGAAAGTAACATGAATACAACCAATAAATAACTCATCAACACACAACTTTAATCACTACATAAAACCCAAGATTATAAACCATACCTCTACTACCCAATATATTCCACAAAAAATAAATTCCCAACTATCACAAAACAAGCCCCATCATGGATCACATATCCATAATAGTCAATACATAACAACATAGTCTAGTTTTCACAACACTTCATTCTAGATTAAATAAAAGGGAATTCATTAATTTTTTTATTTACTGAGGAGTGTTATTATCACAAAAATCTATCGTTACATTGGTAACCAATTCATTAACAACATATATTTAAGTGGTTAACCATTTCTTTTAGGGTGAGTTCAATCAAACAACATGACATGGATTTTTTAAAAAGTGAAACTATAGTATATTAATGGATCTCAATAGCTATGATTTTTCAAAATGGAAATGATAAAACTTAAATATAAAGGTATTATACTAATGTATTAAAAACATGCATTTATCCTCATTCTCATCACATCCAGATTTATCCAAATCATTATATTCTTTAATCCAACATTTTCTATACACCTAAATAAAATTAAAAAGCATCAAATCTTTGCATATAAAAAGATAAAGAGAGAACATAGATCCCCTAACTAGAAGAATTATTTAAAGAATGGTTTAGAAAAAATAAATGGGGAAAATGAGATAGTGGAAATACATCAAAAAATTTTTTTAATATAAAATCGCATGTGAACCCAAAATTAACACACCTAGAAAATAAGATCAATATTGTATTAATGTATAAAAAAGACTCTTTATAGTTCAGTAAAATAATTATATTTTATCTAGAATTTAACAAAAAAATGAAGACATATGTGAAATATGTTTTATACTTTTTAAGATATGGTATATGATTTATTAAAATTAACATAGTTTAATTTTAATTTAATGTTCATGCAAAAAAAATATTAGAATCATCATAATTTTATGAAACCGAAGATATAAATATTTTCTTTGAAATTGCCTTTAATTTATATTAATTATGGATTTAATCAAAAATTTTTGTTATAAATTATATTTATTTAATTCTAGCAAAAATTAGAAATTTGAATAATAGAATTAGAAATTTTATATTTACTATCACTAGAGTAGCATGTTAATGCCAAAAATAAATCTCTACATCGAGAACAACTTTCTAACAAAACAATAAATATCTATCACTAGAATAAAATCCCCCCACCAAGACAACATGCTATCACCAGACTAACTTTATGCAACGAGAACAACTTTCTACATTTTCATTGAAATTCTAGAACTAGAACAACTTTTACTGAAATAACAACTTCTTACTGCCAAAACATATTTCTATTTCTAGAACAACATTCTACCTCTAATAATTTTCTATTGGTATGAAAATGTTATACTCATATAATAACTTATACATCTATAAAAACTTTCTACAACTTTACCAAGTAAAAAATTGTTAATTTTCAGAAAAATAAGACAAAAAACACCCCCTTTGAACCTCTATTAATAGGGAGAACACAATGAAATGTCTTTTATGAAATATGGAATTTCAATTTTAAGGAATTATATGGAATTATTGTTTTAAAAAGTGATTATATTGCTTCATATATCATTATAATTACAATAAATAATGTTATTTAAGAATTCTTAACTTTTTGAAATTTTTTATGTTATATATTATTTGATTTTTTAATATTAAGATGAATTTAGTTTTGGGACATTTTTTTAAAAATATATTATAAAATATATTAGAAATCATTTTAGATTATAGGAAAAGGAAAATTTCTTATTATTTCCATTTTTTATTTTTGCTATAAAAAATAGTGAATGCAGGGTTGGGATGTTCATGTCCACTTTATATTGATAACAAACCCATAAAAAAATTAATCCCTTAACCATTATTCTCCACAACCCTAATTCCTCTTTTTTGATGCATCTCTAAAACATTTCTTCGATTCATACCTTAAACTATCATAAGCTTCCTCCACAAATTTTCTACACCCTACATCAAACCCCTTGATACCTCTTTTCCACACATCCCCTCATCCTCACACTTTCCTACATCACCATCACATATGGGTTTGTATATTTATCACAAAGTTTTATGAAATTATTTGTGAAAACATGATATTTGTATGCAATTTGTTCTTACAATGAGGAATAAATTATTATTTAATTAGTTTTTTGAATTATTGTACTATAAAGTAGAATATATTCATATTATTGAGTTAAATATTTTGTAATATTTTGAAATGTTTTTTTGTGATAGAAAGTAAAAATAAACACCCTTCAAATTATAATTTAGAAACTTAATTGTTTTTTTCAAATTCAAATAGGAATGCATCTATTATATATATATATATATTGTTACACACTTTATGTATTTTCCATTTCATGATTCGATTACTTAAAATTACATTTGTAAATTTTCCCACCAAGTGAAATAATAATTCTCTGCATTTATTTTAGATAACATAGAAGAACCAGTTTACAAAAACATGCTCACACGAAATTATATTTCATTTCTAGAACAATTTAGGCATAAACTACACTACAGGTATAATAAATCATTACACATCATTTAAATATTGAATTAAAATAAACACACATACCAATTGGACAATATAATAAAAATAGTTTTTAGAATTTTACACAGGTTATGATTCATTTATATAGTCACTAAATTTTTTGGAGAGATATCATATTTAAATATTTTTGGGTGTTGGTAAAACATTATTATTTGACTATATTTTATTATTACATTTTATTAACAATGCCCCAAACACTTATGAATGAAATTATTGAATGTATATCCAATATATGTTATCAAAATATATGTATTAAAAATAGGAAGGTATTACTATTTTACACTCCATATTTTTATAAATGTATTTCTCATTTATAAATTGATGATTGATGTTGATCAATATTGTTTGAAAATGAAAAAATATAGTTATTGTGCACCGTGGTGAAAGAATCAACCAAATTATCAGTAAATAGGTTGGTTATGTAATGTGTTTTTTCATTTCATCTCCTAGTTATTATTAAATTATTTTAAATATTTATTAAATTAAATTCAATTATTATTCATTCTGTCTTTGTTTACATGAACAGGACTTGATAAAAAACAAATATATATTATATGATATGAATTGAACTAGCGGGTTTTCATCCATTAATGATGAGTCTGTCATATATCACATTAATATTTTTTTTAATTTGACCTTATTGTTTTTGTATTTTTTACATTATATTAAAAATAAAATCCATATTCAATACCACATTTCATTCTTTGTGATGAACAATTTTTTGGTATTTATTTTTTATGATTGATAACTATTAACCATGAAATCATGGGTGCCCCAACTATCATGGATTGAGTATCCTGAAGATAATTTTAATAAATTTATAAGAAAATAGGAAATTATAACATGTACATATAAAATTTAATTTATACATTAGAAGGTTTGTGATTCTTTATTCACATATCATATATTTAAGATTTTTTTGAATATACAATGTCTTATGTTTTAAGTTCGTTATATATACTTTTATTTCTAATTTTTTTAGAGTATATTCTATATTATAAAATTTTATTTTATTTTATTCTATTATAATATAATTTTATATTTATATTAAACATAAATTAGTGTTCTTATTGTCAAATATGGTGTTATTATTTTGAATCGACATTACATTGTTATGTTTTTTTGGATAAATTTTTTAAAAATGTTAAACACAATTTGTTAGTGTTTAAAAATCATAAAATCATGCATTAAAAAATTTTAAAAATTTATTTTTATTGTATCCTATTTTACAATTGTATATTTATTTTTTTCATGTTTCTACTTGAGTTTGTTTTCAATAGGTGTTATGTATTAGAATAATTTAAGTCTAGTTAAGTTAATTATTCTAGATTTTACAATGTTAGTTTCACTGGTGTTATTTAATTATTTGATTACCTATATGACCATATAATAAACAATGTATAATCAGAGGCTTCCATTGGATTCAAAATGTATATAAATTGATTCATTCAGTACCTTTCTTAATGTCTTATAACTTTCTAACGTTGGTACCAGTTTTGTTGAATGATGAACCATTGTCAATCATTGTTGATTTTATTCTATGTGGATATCATTAATGTTATATCAATCCCACATGTGTCATTTTTTTAAAATAAAAATGTTTTTTACATGTCTAAATCATTTTTTATTTAAACAATAATAAACATGAATTTTATGTTTGATCAAGAATGCTGGTGCAGTTACCTCAATTAAGTCTATTTAAAAGAAGTGTCTTATTAGCACTTAGGTGTGAGTAGATCACTAGATTTAAAATAATAGTTATGTGTTACAGTTTTTCAATAATCCATGTTGTTCGAAATGTCATGTAAATCAAATTTATTTATTTACACGAACAACACATTTTTTGTATAATATAAATAATTAAATTTTGATGTCAAATTATTGTTCTTAATGTTAAATCCCCGACTCTTGTACATCATATTACCCATTACATTTCATTTTTAATACTGTATTATAAAAATTTATGTTTCTATCAGTCTTCTAAGCCTCCTAATTTCATTCACTATATAATGGAGTACTTTGTATTTGTTAAATGATAATACATTTTTTTGTTACACTTTTTATGTATATGTGAATTATATGAAAACCCACCAGTACAATGATAATTTTAATTATTATTCATTCTAGATGTCACCAATCATATATATTTTTATTAAAAAAATTAAACATTGAGTAATTATTATATAGATAAGAAATTACAAACCTTCATTGATGATTATAATTTGGAAAACATTAAGAGTTAGAAAGATGTGTTCCATAGTGTAATTTATTTAAATATTTAGTTGTTTATTTTCATTACAATATACCTTAAAAATCACAGGGGAAGCCTCATTCAAGAAGGTATAATGTTTGTATTTTATAGATTTAGGGGAATAAAATGAAATTTGTTTCCAGGTTATTCAATTTTATGTTTGGATGATACATCACACATATTAAAACATGATTTCTCTTCTGATTTAATTAATTTAATGATATTTATATTGTAAATTTACTATCTATTTTTTTGGTATAAATGTATTTTTATTATTCAATTTAAAGTATTCAATTTATATATATTTATTATACTCATAATGTTGGAAAATTTTTATACGGTTTTATTTTTTGAACCTTTAATATTCTTTTAGATTTTTTAGTATATTTATTTAGAATAAAACTTTCAAAATAGATTTATATCATATATTTAATATGATGTTGTGATATACACACATATATATATATATATATATATTATAGAAGTTACTTCTCTTTGATGAAAATTAGATGAAGTTGATGTGTTTCTTCATTGGTAAACTATATTTGGGATAGAGCTACTAGTATGGGTTCAATGATGTGAATATTGATGGTTTTGTGAGGCATAATTATTGATTAAATATTATTTTATGCAAATGATTTACTGAACTTAGAGTAATTCTTATAAAATTTACTAATTATAGAATTTTGATTTATTGATTTGTTTATTGGTATCTATAATACATTTTATTATCCTTATTTAGTCTCATCTTATTTACTTATTCCTAATAAAATTTCTATAAAATCATGAATTTTGTAATCAAAATTCAGGGTTTGTAATATTTTATCATCATCATCACTATTATATATGTTTAATTTTCATTAACATAATTAAGAGTATTGGTTTCTTCAATTGGCGGTTATGAATGGGGTATTTTTGGTCCTATCTACCATGAGTTCCTAAGTGGATACAAAGTTTTTATTTATCTTTATATTGGCATATATTTATAGTCATAAAATGTGTATTTCCAACTATATCTATCGTGACTACCAAAAGCCATTGTAGAGTGGTTTCTCATGTAACAGAAGCCAATTTTATGAATTATTTTGGTGGGAAAAAAATCATATTTCTCCACAATTTGATTCAACTTAGACATAATAAATTAATGGAAGAAAAATGGTGATAATTTCTTTTGGAAATGGTCACAAATGGGGAGAGGTTATATTTTAGTTCCATTATCCCCCTTATAATTTCTATAATTCATATTGATCTTCTCTAAATCCCATAACCTCAATAATCTATAGGGATAATAGGGTTTTCCCTTCTAAAATCCGACTAGAACTTCTTCATCATCTACATCATAGAATCAGTCTAATGGAACATTATGTACGGCTACCCAAACATGAGGAATATAAGGACATATAGTGTGGGGGAATTCATGGATTCTTAATTATTACCTATATTCATTACCACCCCTTCCCTAACCACCTAATTGTAGAGACCACACATCCATCTACCATCTAATCATTCCATAAAATAGGGAAAGTACTCCATGGTGCACCCCCCCTTCCATGATACAGTATTATTGGCCTCAGATAAAGTTGAGAGAAATTGATATAATCAATACAAATTTTGAATGTATCACCATAATAAAAACCCAGTGGAGGATGGACATTATAAAAAAATAATGTTCTATAAAAATTGAATATTATTTATTGGAAACTTATAAAAGAGATTTGATATCCCATGGTTCTATTCAAATAGATCCTTTAGTTAATCACTTCTAATTCAATGTTGCATAACCCAAAGTAGAAAACAAGATAGAAATATCTATAGATGCATAAGCTACCCACAAACATCCTTGCATGTGAATTCATGCTCAGGAAATATAAATTGTTATTATAGGGGTTTTAAATAATCAAATTCTTCAATGAACTACTAAATCCAAAAAAACTACATCAAACAAATCAATGATGTCATGTACAAAAGATATAGAGTCCATTTTGTCTCATCCTTATCTCATGAAATTTACCTCTCAAGGCGGTTACTCATTATTATCATTATGAATCTCAATGAAAACCATGATGAAAAAAACTTATTATACAATTCCATACATTCTACCTCATGAAATATAAGATTATATGTATTAAAGAGTAAAATTTTAACATTATTCAACTGAGAGGTAAAGTCTGAACATTATTTGTTAGCCGGAGTTGCACAAATATATCTGTTAGAATAGATTTTTTGACAACGTATGAAACCTAATATTTTTTATGAGTGAAATTTATCTTGATATCTCCTCATTAAACATTTTAATTGTAATGGTATATCATTTATAAACATATATATATTATTAATATTGAATAGGTTTTTATAAAAATCTATAGAACATTGATTATCAAATGAAATTTTAATGGTGCCCTAGTATCAATCCTCTTGTACTCTAATTACAAATTAATTCAAATCAACTATGTAAGAGAATGTGTAATTGAAACATATTATTCCTCTATTTCACTGAATTTGATTTATTTCAATACCAAATAACACAACCCTGTACTAGAATAACAATTTTAATTGAAGTTGAAATTATTCTTGTATAATCATTTACCAATATGCCCCAATAAAATCCCTTAATTTCAAATATTCAAAGTGATTTTATTGAAAAAATTGTTCAATTTTTTTCATGTATCTTTTAAATCGTGTGGTTGATAAAAATATATAATCTTTATGATAAATCCAAAATTTGGAACTTAGTTTCAGTGTATATGCTATATTTGGACTTGAATCCACTAGATAAGAGAGACTATAAATTTTCCATTTGAATTATATATATTTAACTCTAATTCTAACATATTATTTGAATAAATTGGTTCTAATTTAAATGAAAATTGAAAATTCATTTTAATTTTCCACTGAAAACATTTTCATCAATTCTATGGCATACATTTCATAATGTAGAAACATGTAATTTTGTTTCTTCTCAATCTGAATTATCGTAATTTATACCATCATACCAAGAATATGCATCTCAAAATTATTTTTTATTTTCTTTGTAAATTCATTCCATAGATATTCATCGTCACCCGAAAATTTTATTTCATCTATATAAATAATTACTCTGACTATTCCTTTAAAGAAATTTATCTTATAATGGTTACTATCAAAATTACCTTTTATAAATTTTATATCATTTAAATAACTGTCTAATTTAGAATATGAGGCTATAATGGCATGTTTCAAACCATACAAGCCATTATTCAATAATCACACAATGTTTCCATTATCATCTAAGACTAAATAATCGGATTGTTTAATATATAAATCCACCATAAAGACACCATTTATAAAGGTAGATTTTACATCCATTTGATAAAACTTATTATGATTTTGGGATGAAAATACTAAGAAAATTTTTATAGTTTCCATTCTTGGTACTGGTGAAAAGGTTTTATCGAATTAAAATATGAAAATACGAGATTATCCTTTGTATACTATCCTTTATTTTTCCCTTGGTACCTAACCTTTCTCATTCAAATTATCTCTAAAAACCCTGTTTTTTCTAATAAAGTTTTTGTTTTTGGATCTTAGAGAAATATCCCAAGTGGATTTCAACTCATTATAATAATCTTCATCATTCCTAGTGTGTATCCATTCCATAAGCTTGACTGATTATACCACCAAGTTTGGGTCAAGTTTAGAAATAATTTTAGTGTTATTTTTAATTATTAAACATCTTATAGTTTGAATATTATATTGTTCATTACCAATGATATTTTAAGTTTCAACACGTGTCTTCAATTATTTTTACTTTGTTTGTTATTTTCATCAAATTCATCTTCATTTCTTGTCTGTTTAGAATAACGATCTACTGTGTTTATCTTTTTCTCTTTAGAATAATCATTTTATGTTATATTTCCATAACATTTTCGACTGAATCAAATGAATCTATATCAAATGATATATACAATTTGTTCTTATTCTAAATAATTTTGACATAACAGCTATCAACTAGATTTCGTTGTGGTTAGTTCCAACATCTATATCTACTGCCATTAGATAAATATCCCATGATAATTATATCCTATGGTTTTTATTTAATTTTTTCCTAATTTATATTCCCAATATTTATAATATATGGGATTCTCTAAACTATGACTTATTTAAGATTTTAGTTTTTCTTCTTCCACAATTCATATATTTTTTATAGACTTAGTCGAAATATTTTATGTATATGCATGATAGTATATATATATATATATATGTAATATTAATACATCACTATGTTGTGTTGAAAAAACATAGTCCTTCCCATCTATATTATTCGTGGATTCTTTCTTTTAGTTACCCCATTTTATTTTGGTGTATATGGTGTGCTATATTAAATCATGATTCTATTTTTTTAAATTGAACATTAAATTGAATCAAAAGAGAAATCCTTTATATTATCAGATTTTATTTTCTTGATATAGAGACCCATCTATTTATAAGTTTTTCTTCTATAAATTATGAAAATTTTAATTTATGACAATTTTTGATTGATAATAATGACATTTGTCAACCAAGTATAGTGATTAATAAATATAATGAATTAAAAATAAAATATGATATTGGTTTTCAAAATTTTACCGAATAAATAAGTATAAATAAATTCAAGGGGTCTAGAAGATATTACATCCATACCGTCATGTGAACATTGAGCCAATTTCCCTTTTGGACATGTTTCACATATTTCATCCCTTTATCTCTTCATCTTGGGAAAATCTCTCAACATATCATTCATAAATATTTTACTTATACACCATTGAACAAGATGGAAACTCTTTTATGACATAATCTATTTTCAACTTTGGAACTCAATTAACAAGAATCAGTAGAATCGCCAATATGAAGTAGATGAATGTTGGTTCCTTTCCCATGCATGGTAATTATACCTTTAGTTATGATATTTATGATACATGAATACTTTTTGAAAATCATATCATTTCCATAATCACAGTGTGGTTTACATAAATAAATTTTTGTATCCCTAAAAAAACAAATTATCAACCTTCATATATTGGGCTTCGATCTCATATTTTCCAACATAATTAATTCTCAAGGAATAATCATTTTCAGTGTTTACCAATACGATTACATAATTCTAAATGTTTCTATGATTTTTTTTATCGAAATTAATGTGTGGTGAACATATATTATCAATAACCCACAAAATAGTTTTTCTATTGGATTCTATATAAAATTTAGTGACACATTATTTTTGGTCATTCATTTTCTGAAAACAAATTACATTAATGACATTGAATGTTTGTTAAGGGTGAATATTCATTCAATTCTAATAAATATTGAATTTTTTGTAACATATTCAATATATTTTTTATGTATATTCATTTTTATGATTTGGTAGATAAAATTAATTTCTGATAAAATCATGAATAATTCGAAAATTTTCTCTCATTTACATAGAATAGTTCCCCCTATAGTTAATGTCGAATTTATACTATGGATATGTTATACCTACACAAATAGCCTTTTTATGAATTTTTAAAAAAGACTAGTAGTGTCTTATGAACCTTCATCATCCAAAATGATAATATCCCTTTCATAATGTTTTTTATTGGTTTCTTTCAATATATTAATATTAAAATATAGTCTATGAAAAATAATATTATTAGATAATCTCTTTCTTACATTAAAATAGAAGATGATTTCACATTAATATTTATGCTCCATACATTTGAAAATTTTATTTCATGATATATATCGTTTGAGATAATGTATTTATTTGGGAAATATTATCCTACTAAAATGACCTACTTTATTAAACCCCTCTTTTCACTAGTATTTAATTATTCATTAGTTTCCAAAATAGCCTTGCTGATGTATGAAATAATGTTTTATGATATTCTAGATATCATGAAATTTAAACTAACTCTTTGAATATTTTTATTATTGGAGGGAAATGATTTATTTAATATCCTTTACCATATTTTAAATTTTAGTATCTTTCAGTTTGGGTCATCGGTTTATTCAATGTACACTATAGTTCTCTAATAGTTTCTCCTTTTCCCCAGTTAATTTTTTTCAATAATACTATTTTTTACTTATCAATATTTTTTTTTCTCATTATAATTTTATAATTTAAATAAGAAAAATATTTTTTCATTTAATTTCATCATCTTCACTCCGAGTGGTGTCATAAACTTTTTCAAAATGATTCGTGAAGTAATTTTCATCTTCTGATTGGCTTGTTGAGATAAAATTATGCCTTTATTATTTTCATACTAAACATATTCATTTACATTTAAATAAATTACATCATTATTATATTAAATGTGAGTGTTCTATATGAGATCTTCCCCCTTTTCTTTTTCTATTAGTTATCATCATCTATCTCAGTTTCCAAAAACTATATTTTAGGAATATTTATTGAAAAATATCCAATTTCATTGTAGTTGAGGAAAATTTGTGGTAATTTACCATTAACCTTAATCATTACATTATCTAGTCTTTTTTATACATGTGAAATGTTCCTATTATAATATTTATCTTAATCTTCATCATCATATTTACTTAATTTTGATATTTCATAATCCATAATTTTAAGCAATCTCATACCTCAAAATTCATGTCATTTTTTACCTTCATATTTAAGGCATGGATATTTTTAATTTAATATTAAATTTGTATGTTATTCAATTCATGTATATTATTATCATCAATTTCTTCCAAAGATGATTTTTTAGAATCATACATATTAAGATAATTTCACATTTGTTTTTTGACAATAGATAAATCATCAGTATTTTCTCTAAAACTAGAAATATTATTGAAAATTTCATTTACACTTGGGAAATAATAGTCAAATTTTTCATATTCACCAATCATGATATTTTAAAATTTAATCATCCAAATATTAAATTTTCTGTCCATGACATGTACATTTCATTATTAAATTCATTCCAATTTATCTCAACATTCATTGGCATTTTTAAGTCTTGTAATCATTGTTTGAACTTATTTTGAAATAGACATCAAAATTGAATATTTATATTTTCCATAAACTTTGATATTTATGTTATTAGTAAAATTAACTTGAGAATATTCAGTGATAGTTGGGAATCATAGTGTAAATATATATTTTACTTTACAGAAAATTGATCTAAGATAATTCAACATCATATTCATCCCACTTTGATAGTTATTTCCATCAAAGTAAGAACACATAAACTATTGATAGAATTGAAACTATCTAGCTTTAGTACTTATTGGTTCCTAATAGAGGGAACCTACCCTCGAATACTAATTGAAGTGCCTAGGGAGATGTTGAACCACTGAGGGGGGGGGAGGGTATGTCAGTGGTGGTTTTTATAATTTCCCATTATATAGAAATTTACCTTTATTTACCTATTATAATCTGATCCACACTTTTTATTTCATTACCTTTCATAAATTATGTATAATAAAATAGTGTTGGAACTCAATATTTTTACATGATTCGGTTATAAATTGAGCCTACTCCATAATGTGATTGGTTAGACATCCCAATAATAGAATCAACAATATAATCACCAGTGTTTATAATAGAAATCTATTCAACAACATATAACCACACAATTAATTCAATAGACCCACTAGAAAAATAACTTACCAATTCATAAAACAAATACAAACATAAAAAACACAAGAAACAACTCTTTTGAATATTAATTTCCACAGCATATTTTGATGAAGATATTTTTATTGAACCCTTAATAAAATTCAATTAAAAATGTCCAATTTGTCAAAATTTAGGATGAAAATATATTTTATACTATATAATATATTATTTTTCACTACGTTCATAACATATCATAATCTAAAATACTTGTTTTACTATCTATCCCTATCATTCAAGATTTTTCTACCTCATTAGAAGAACATAATATTTAAAATGTTACGTGATTGTGTGATCAAAAAAAAATGATACACCCTTTTTAATTAACTCCTGAATGAGTTTCATGGGTTTAATGGAACCTGATCCTTGTACCAATATTATGTTTTTCATTTGGATACTTAAAATAGTATACTAAATTATTCTTATTCATATAAAATTATCATATCATATCATATATGATAACTCAGGTAATGTTTCTTCACTTCATCGATGCTTAAAATAATGATTCTCACATCATATACTACTTATGTTTTCTTTTCAAATGTATATTTCTCATTAAATATGATAAATTGTTCCTATTCTCATTAAATGATCATGTAACCCCAAATATGATATTTTCAATTCTATTAGACAAATTCAATAATGCTTATAATTCTGATTCTTGCATCATTCAACACATCACTACTCCATTAAAGTATATATTATTCAAACATTATGATAAATTGTATATATTCTCATTAAATGATCATATTATATATATATATATATGATAATTCACATACTTTTGGAAAATATCCATTATTTTTAAAGAAAAGATGATTCAAAATTACTTTAATTTTTTTCCTTGTATGTGGATCTCTATTTATAAAATTACTTAAAGGGTAATTATCATATAACTTTACATTCCTAGATCATGGAATATATAACGCCTCAAACCCGTGCTTCTGGATTTAATTCTAAAAACATATTGTGTAATTTTTTTTTGAAAATATAAATGAATATTTACCCAACATACCACATAACAGAGGATCTTTTAACAATCTAGGTTTTTTAGTATTAGATAAAAACATCAAACATTTATCAGAGTTGCAACATGCATAAAATAAAACAAAACGACTTTTAAGCTTCTGCACGCACACACTAAAAACAATGTTGTTCAATATAGGACTTCAAGGTGGCGTGTGAATATAATTTTAGAAAAAGGGTGATCATTGGATACACATATTTAGGGGTTTCATAACAACCCAAAAAAATAATTACAAACCATTCTTGCATACTTAAAAAGTATTATCACAATACATGATATATATATATATATAAGTATTTCACAAAAATAATTATACTTTAAAATCCAATGAGAATTCTCCTATGATAATATTAACTTTATTTTCTATTTTTTATTAATAATACTTGGAAGACCATATTAAAATCCGTAAATATGGCCACTAGTCATAATTAGGACTTATAGATTCACCCCTTATAATGCCACAAATTTCATGAGTGCCAATTTTTGAAAACGCCTTCTCATGGACCTGCCTTTTTCATCTCTGAAACAAAACATTTACGAAGTAATTATTATTTATTTCCATGAAATTAGTAATTCCTATAACATTCCATCAAAATTTTATCATGACTTTTTTTAAAAACAATTTTCTGAGAATCACATACTAACAAACCACTACAATTTAAAAACCGTAATTGTATGAAACATGGATTTATGCGAATTCAAGATCACATAATGCATGGAATTTCACACATTAAGTATATGATGGCCATACCTATCTATGAATGACATGTTAGGGATGAAACTAAAAATTTTCACATAAAATATTATTTTGACTCATTATTGCACATAAAATGACAGGAATTATCATGAAACACATGTATTTACTAAAAAAATAACTTACATAAATTATTAAACATTAGTTGGATAGTTTCCAATTCCAGTTATATCTTATGAAACAAATATAATTAACTATAATAAAACATGTTTAAATCTATATGCATATAAATATATATATATGTGTGTAAATATTCATGTATATACACATATGCTTATATACATATATATCACCTTTGTAATAAAACTACTTTGAAAACTAAATTGAACCCACACATACAAAAGTTTTAGAAATAACGTTTAGGTCAGAAACCCTTAACTTATGTACACATAAAACAATAAGTTATATATGTATATATATAGACATATAACAACCATAATTTAATCAAAATACACCCTCACAAACCATAATATTTATAGATAAATACAAAAAATTGAAAACCCTTATCATTTTAAAAATTATTATATATATATATATATGGTTTCTTATATATATATATAGACATGTATAACATCTTATAAAAACATGGTATAAGAAAAACAAATTAAAACCATTTCAACACATAGATCTTAAAATGAAAACCCACTTCTGTGAATAAAATGTTATAATGAAATATATATATTCATATAAGAATATATACAAAAGTATATATATGTATACCTCTGTAAAAAAAATTGACCACAAAATAGATCAAATTAATTAAACCCTTAAAAATAAAATTGAATCTAATAAATCCTTTACTTGATAATGGAAATCGAAAGGGAATATGTAATATGCTTCTTACATAAGAACATGAACCCAAGGACGTGGTATGATGCATGTGTTCTATCCACATGATGGAAGGGTTCTCTTATAGGTTTTTTATAAAGAACTTATAGGTTTGAAGGCTTCTCGGTGAAGCTAAGTTATTATATATAAGTATATTTTTTTAAATAAAACTAAATAATCATAGGTCGTCTATAATTATTAATATATATATATATTTAATAATATGTTATTACTTTTTAAATTTTTTAAGGGTCCGATGATTTTTTTTTCATTTGGTTCCCATGAGTCGGTCTTTTTTTCGTTAATTGTCATGCAACAACACTTTTTTTCTTTTTTTCATCACGTCTTCAACTATTTTTTCATCTCACATGTATTTTGATTTTGTCCTATAATCATTTATTTTTATATATTATTATATTATATATATTTTAAAGAGTTTTTGTTTTTTAACAACCATCACTTTGTGTGTTTCACACTTCAAAATTTTCATTTGTATTTATATATAATTTTCCTTATTATTTTTATTTCTTTCTCACATTAATAAAAATATAACACTTATAAATTTTTATACTATATAAATTTAGAAACATATAACACACACACATATATATATCTAAATGAAAAAGATAATTATCAATATTTATAAACAAATACTAATATATATTTATTATATCACGTATTTATATATATTGAATATATACATATATTTATAAAACATTTCACACATTTTTTAACAGATCTAAAAGTGAATCTTTGTAGTAAAATAATTAAAAAAATATATAATTTTTTTTAATATAATGATTTATAATTTCTAAAATATAATAGTTCTCATAATGTTTTATTTATATATTTCTTTAAACATGTTAATATAATATTAAAATTTAATGTTTATCTATTTTGAATCACCTCAAATTTTTAATACCATTAATGAAAATAATGTTACTAAAAAACACAATTGACATTTTAGTATTAAAATGTATAATACTTAAAAACAATAATTTATTTAATGTACTCAAATTCAAAAAAAATAATTAACATATTATTTATTTCATTGAAAAATAAATAACTTGATTAAAGATAAAAATAAATACATTCATTTAAAATATTTTGATAAATAACTTTTTGATAAAATTTGTTATTAAAAGTCTTATAATAATCAAATAATGAATATATTTTATTTTTTAAAAATAAAATAAAATAAATTTTAATACTAATAATAATATGTATATTTAGTTATAAATATTATGATATAATCAAATTAATTAAACACATAATTTTATAATTATTTTTTAATGAAGGTAGTCTAAAAAACATTTTACTTAGTTTTAATTATAAACTAATTCATTTAATAGAATAATAATATTATAATTGTAAGTTATGGAATTATGAGATGTTACATTATCCCCCTCTCAATAGAATTGCATCCTCATAATTCATTTTGTCGGACTAAATAGAATTATGAATTTTTATATTAAGAATTAAGGGAAATTACGACTGAAAAACTCCTAGAATCGACAAAATCTAATCTATAATGTTTTCTAGACCATTCCACAGATACTAATTATAACACCTCAAACCCACGCTTTTGGATTCGATGCTAAATACAGGTTCTGTAATTTTTTTTGAAAATGTTAACAAATATTTACACAACACAGAACATAATAGAGGATCTTTTACTGATCTAGGATCTATAGTATTGGATACAAACTTCATACATTTATTAGAGTTGTAACATGCATAAAATAAAACAATTGGCCTTTTACGCATTAGCATGTACACACCAAAAATGACGACATCAAATGTAATGATTCATGGTGACCTGTGAATATAATTTTAAAAAAAGGGTGAGCAATGGATATACCCAGTAACGGGTTTTAAAATAACCAAAAAAATATTTAAAAAATTTTCTTTCATTCTTAAAAAGGATTATCACAAGAAATGATATATATATATATAGAAAAAAGTATTTAACAAAATAATTATACATTAAAATCTGTTCAGAATTATCCTATGAAAAAATTAACTTTTGTTTTCTATGGGTCATTAATAATACTTGGAAGACCATATTGAAATCCATAACTACGACCACTTGTCATTACAAAGACTTTTAGGTTCACCCCCTATAACACCACACATTTCACAAGTGCCAATTTTCGAAAACATTTTCTCATGGACCAGCCTTTTTCATCTCTGACCCAAAAAATTTTCACATTCCTTTTTATTTCCTTCCAATAAATTTGTAATTCATATCACATGTCGTCAAAATTTTATCATGAGTTTTCTAATACCAATTTTTAGAGAATACCATACTAAAAATCCACTACAATTTTAAAACCATAATTGTATGAAACATGGATTTAGGTGCATTCAAGATCACATAATTCTTGGAATGTTACACATTAGCTAGATGTTGGCCATACCTATCCATGAATGACATGTCAGGGATTTAGCTGTCAATTTTCACATAAAAGAATACCTTGACTCATAATTTCAAATAAAATGATATGAATTATCATGAAACACTTGTATTTGCTAAAAAAGATAACATCCATAGTTTCTTTAACATTTGTTGGATGGTTGAAAATACCATTTATGACGTATGAAATAAATATGATTTACTATAATTAATCATTTTTCCATCTATTTGTGTATAAATGTGTATATTTATAAATGTGTAATAAGTTATATATGTTTATAAACATATACACATATTACAACTATAATTTGATCAAATTACACCCTCAAAGACCATAAGATTTATAGATAAATACTTAAAATAGATAACCCTTATCATTTTAGACATTCTAGGTTATATAAATAGATATAGTTTCATATATATATATACATAAACATGTATAAAAATTTAAAAAAACATGGTTTATGAAAAAAATTAAAACCCATTCAACACATAGATTTTAAAATAATAACCCAATTATAAAAATAATATGTTATAATGAAATATATAGATCTATATAAACATTTATACACAAGTATATACGTGTATAACTTTGTAATAAAATAGACAACATAACTGATCAAATTAATAAAACCCATACAAATAAATTTGAAACTAATAAATCACTTACTTGATACTGGAAACCAAAAAGGGAAGAGGTTATATGCTCCATGAATATGAACATGAACCCAAGGAAGCGGTATGACATGTGTGTTCTAACCACATGAATGCGAGGTTCTCCTATCACTTCTTTATAATAAAATTACCGGTTTTCAAGATTCTCTGTGAATCTAGGTTATTATATATATGTATATTTCATTAAACAAAACTTAAGAATCATGGGTCATCTATAATTATTATTAATATATATAATTATATGTTATTATTTTTTAATCTTTATTTTGTCTAAGGGTCAATTGATATTTTTTCATTCAGTTCCCATGGGTCGATCTGTTTTTTTTCACATATTGTCACACAAGAAACCTTTTTTTCCTTTTATTCATTACGTCTTTTTTTCCATCTCACATGTATTTTTATTTTACCATAATCATTGCATTAAATATATTATTATATTATATATATTTTAAAGAGTTTTTTTTTTAACAATAACCACTTTGTGAGTTTCACGCTTCAAACATTTCATTTGTCTGTATTTATAAATTTCTTTATTAGTTTTATTTCATTCTCAAATTAATAACCATATTACATATATAGATTTTTAAAATATATAAAGTCAGAAACATAAAACATATATATATATATATATACATATATATATATATATTTAAATGAAAAGGGGAATTATAAATATTTATAAAAATATACTTATATATACTTATTAAATCACGTTTATATATATATAAAATATCTACATATATTTATAAAACATTTCACACATTTGTTTAACACATCTAAAAGTGAATTTTTGTAGTAAAATAATTACATAAATTTATATATTCTTTTTTTTTATAATATATATATTTATAATTTCAAAAATATGATTATCCCCATAATATTTTATATATATATATTTTTTAAACATGTTAATATAATATTAATATTTAAAGTTTATTTATTTCAAATCACCTCAAAGTTTTTATACCATTAATTAAAATAATTTTACAAAAAAATACATTAGAAATTTTAATATTAAAACTTATGATACTTGAAAATAATAATTTATTTAATGTACCCAAATTCAAACAAAATAATTAACATATTATTAATATCTTCACATTTCAAATAACTTGATTAATGATAAAATTAAATATACTCATTAAAATTATTTTGTTACATAAATTTTTGATAAATTTTATTATTCAAACTCTTATAATAATCAAATAATGAAATATTTAATTTTTTACAAATAAAATAAAATAAAATAGAAAACTATAAATTATATGTATAATCAGTTCTAAATATTAACATATAATGAAATTAATTAAAAAGACTTAATTATATGATTTTTTAAATAAGTTTGTCTAGAAAATTTATTAATTTTAATTATAAAATAATCCATTTAATAGAATAATAATATAACAAAATTAAGTTAAGAAATTTTGGGATGTTACAGTATCCCCCTCTCAAAATAATTTTGTCCTCGCAATTGATTTCTTTGGACTAAATAGTATTCTAAATTTTTATATTAAGAGTTAAGGTAAACTACAAATCATGAACTCTTAGACTTGACAACATCTAATATTCTATGTTTTCTAGACCATTCCTCTAATACCAATTTTAAATCCTCAAACCCATGCTTCTGGATTCGATGCTCAAAACATGTTGTGTAATTGTTTTTGAAAAAGTAAACAAATATTTACCCAACATACCACATAAAAGAGGATATTTTACGGATCTAGGGTCTAGAGTATTAGATAAAAAATTTATAGATTTATCATAGTTACAACAGGCATAAAATAAAACAATATGCCTTTTATGATTCTGCATGCGCACACAAAACATTATGACATCCAAACTAGGGATTCAAGGTAACATGTGAATATAATTTCAAAAAATGGTGAGCATTACATATGCATAGTAAGGGGTTTGAAAACAACCAAAAAATTATTTATAAAACAAATAATGAATAATTAAAATGGATTTTCACAAAAAATGATATATATATATATATAATGTATTTCAAAAAATAATTATACTTGAAAATCTGTTTAGAATTATTTTATGAAAATATTATCCTTTTTTCTATGGGTCATTAATAATACATGGAAGAACATATTAAAATTCATAACTATGGCCACTAGTCATCACTAGGACTTGTAGGTTCACCCCCCATAATGCCACATAATTTACGAGTTCCAATTTTTGAAAATGTTTTCTCATGGACCTATCTCTCTCATCTCCGACCCAAACAATTTCCATAGTCCTTATTATTTCCTTCCAAGAAATTAGTTATTCCAGTCTTATGTCGTCAAAATTTTATCCTGAGTGTTTTTGAAAACAAATTTTCATAGAATCCCATTCAAAAAAAAACTATAATTTGAAAACTGTAATTTCATGAAACATGGATTTATGTGCGCTCAAGATCACATAATGCTTGGAATGTCACACATTAGCTAGATTATGGACATTCCAATCCATGAATGACATGTTAGGGATGCAGTTGCAAAATTTCCCATAAAATAATAGCTTGACTCATAATTGCACATAAAATGAATATAATTATCATGAAACAAATGTATTTCCTAAAACAATTACCGTAAATAAATTATTTGATATTCGTTTGATGGTTGAAAATACCATTTATGACTTATGAAATAAATATGACTAACTATAATTAAATGTGTATAAATATATGAATATAAATGTGAATATATATAAATATATGTAAATATGAATGTATATACACATATGTATATATACATATATATCACCTTTGTAAGAAAAAAACTTTGAAAAAAAAATTAAAACTGGACATACAAATGTTTTAGAAATAATGTTTATCTCCAAAAACCCTTAAATTAAATATACATAAAATAATAACTTATATATGTGTATATATATATATACACACATATAACAACCATAATTTGATATAATTATACCCTAAAAACCCAAATATTTATAGATAAATACTTCAAATTAAAAACCCTTATCATTTTAAAAATATCAGGTTATATAGATAGATGTGGTTTCTTATATAAATATAGACATGTATAACATTTTATAATAACATTGTTTAAGAAAAACAATTAAAACCCTTTCAATAGATAGATATTTAAATCAATACACACTTCTGAAAATAATATGTTTTAATGAAATATATAGATTCATATAAAAATGTATTCACATGTATATATGTGTATACCTTTGTAAAAAAATAGGAAAAAAATAGATCAAATTAATTAAACCCTTACAAATAAATTTGAAACTAATAAATTCATTTCTTGATAGTTGAAACCAAAAGTGATGAGGTAATTTTCTCCTTTAATAAGAACATGAACCCAAAGAAGTGGTATGACGCGTGTGTTCTAAACACATGAAGGAGGGGTTATCCTATCACCTATTTATATAAAATTATAGGTTTTCAATCTTATCTGTGAAGCTAAGTTATTATATATATGAATATTTTTTAAACAAAACTAAAGAATCACTGGTCGTCTATAATTATTCTTAATATATATATTTATATTTATATGTTATTATTTTTTATCTTATTTTTTTCTCTGGGTCGATTTAACTTTTTTGTCATTTGGTTCACACAGTTCAGTCTCTTTTTTTCTCTTATTGTCATGCAACAATACGTTTTTCCTTCTTTTCATCACATCTTCTTCTTTTTATTCATCTCACCTGTATTTTTATTTTTCTCTCCTAATCATTTCTTCTAATATATTATTATATTATATATATATATTTATGAACTTTGGTTTTTTTAATAATCATCACTTTGTGTGTTTCACACTTCCAACATTTCATTTGTCATTATTTATAATTTTCATTATTATTTTTATTTCTTTCTCACATTAATTACAATATTAGACATATAAATATTTTAAATATATAAATTTAAAAACATATTACATATATATATACATATATATATATATAATATAATTATCAATATTTATAAAGAAATACTTATATATATATATATGTATATTAAATCACATTTTTATATATATAGAATATATGCATATATTTATAAAATATTTCACACATTTTTTAAAAACATATGAAAGTGAATTTTTATAGTAAAATAATTACATAAATTTATAAATTCATATTTTATAAGATATATATTTATAATTTCTAAAATATCATAATTCTCAAAGTGTTTTATTTATATATTTATTTAAAAATGTAAATATAATATTAAAATTTAACATTTATTTATTTCAAATCACCTCAATGTTCTAATATCATTAATTAAAATAATGTTACAAAAATCACATCTGACATTTTAATAATAAATATTATAATACATGAAAATAATAATTTTTTTAATGTACCCAAATTGTGACAAAATAATTAACATATTATTTCTATCATAAAAAAATAAATAACTTGATTATGGATAAAATTAAATACATTCATTCAAAATATTTTGTTAAATAACATGATGATATATTTTGTTATTCAAACTTTTATAATAATAAAATAATGAAATATTTTTATTTTTTTTAAAAATAAAATAAATTATAAAACTATAGATAATATTTATATGTAGTTATATATATTAACATATAATCAAATTAATTAAAACACTTAATTTTTTTATTAAATTTTTAATGAAGGTTGGCTACAAAAATTTATTACAGGGTTTTAATTATAAATTAATCTATTTAATATAGTAATTATATAATAAAATTAAGTTAGGAAATTCTGGGATGTTAGAGAATAAAATTTCATATAACACAACACATATCATAGAAATTCACTTGGAATATAAATTTCCCTAAAAAATCTGTTTTCATAGCACATAGAAAAACACATCACATAGTATAACACTTAGAAGATCACAAAGAATATCACTAACCATATAAATTCTCTTATCATAGCACTTATAATAATACATTTCATATAATATTATCCTTGTATATAATTAAAACTATCGTTGTGGTACTGAAATCGAGAAAAATAAGTTTATCTAGTATAGATAAACACTTCTCCCAAATTCATGATTAAAATTATCAATGTTTATCATCTTATTTATATGTAATAAATAAGTATTTAACACATGATAAACCCCCCAAAAAGGTAAACCATTCAACTTTTTCCTATGCTGAAGAATGAATCACCTCTCTCAAAAAATCACTTTTCATCTGCATATCACATGGACGATATGGAATTCTTGAAAACTCCTCTTATTGGTATGAAATTTTTTTCATAATCTTTCCTCAAAATTCGACAAACCATTTTTACATGGAATCAATCTTTATGTTCAATTTATATAAATAGAATTTATTTCAAATCATTATCATATATTATGATTATCAATTATAAATTGAACATATAGTATAGTAAATTATTCCAATGATCATCTCATGAATATATCATAGAATTTATGTAATATTGAAAACTATGGATTCACTTTATATTTTTTATTATACTAATGCTTCAAAAGTAAGATAAATTCTTTTTGTTATATTTTATATATAGAGAATAAAAGGTATTCTCAAATATGTTCTATGAACCTAATATTATTTTCCACTAAATGTTCATTTAATAGTATTATAAATTGATTCTATGCACATTCCATGATCATAGCTTAACATATGTGTTTAAAGAATCCTATTGGTACACATTTTTAATATTTTTTAAACTATTAAAATTTTATCTGCAAACCATATCCATTATTTGTTTGGTTTTATCATTAAAAAAATCAACTTCACGAACCATTCAATTAGTTTGATTAAATTTATACTTATCCAATTTCAATATTTCCATATAGCTTTAGATGATAATACATGGAACCTGACTTCACACACAATCATTCAGCATGAAAACCCATTATCACTAACTCATAAATAATATAGGGATATTAAATGGCCATAAAATAAAATTCAAAATAAAATGAATATTGTCATATCGTTCAATAATATTTCATTTAAAATAAATGTGTTAATATCAAAATAGACCTTGAGATTTAATATCTATTCAACAATCATCAAAATTTTAAAATTTTCCCATAACACGTTTCCAAAAAATAGCACTTCATATATCAATACATATTAACTTATTAAAAAAATGAAACCTAATATCAAAATGTTCCCTTGGTCTGATGAATAATTTAAAAACTTACCATAAAAAACCTGAAAATAGGGAAAATGACTCACCCCGTGGTCATTAGTTAACATGAGGTGCCCCAAACACGAACTCATAGTTTTTGTTATAAAAACACAATCTTTTAACATATGAAACGAAATATAAGTAGATTATATAATATAAACATATCTTGAAAATATCCATAATATAAATGTTACATCTCATTGTAATCACATAACCCCAAGAATGTAAGGTTTAGTTTCTTTGAGTATCAACTACCTATGAAATGTTTTCATGATAATGATAAAAATTTCACCATAATTTTGCCACAAATAAACTCCCTTATTATGTTATCAAAATTTATAATCATCTAAATAATATATGAATTGGAATCCTAAGAGTGGGGTGAGATCAAAATCTTTTTATGTGAACATATATCAACCATAATTTAAGGTATATATCAAAAGAATATAATAAAACATTCAAATATAAAAAAATGACAAGGAATAATAGTACATATCCACAAGTTATGATATCAAAACATGTAACATAAAATGAAAAAAGTTGTACCATGACATAAGAGTTTCTGATTAACATGAAAAAAATGGAATAATAGAATATTATTATAAGTTCATGGAATCATATCTATGTGGAGACAACACAATTCATGTTATAAGAATCATAAGTCAAGGGCCAGTACTAAAACAATATAACATAATGTTCTAGGATAAATTACCATGCCATAAACATGGTATCTCCTGACATGAAATCATTACTGAATATATGTTTTCTATATCTAATTTCATTCCCACTAGTCATATAATGAAAATGATACCTATGTGTTCCATAATATTTAAAACAAAATAAAAAAAACCACATGAAAAATTAATTTGTTTTATCATTTTAAAATTGTGTACCATATAGAAACATTAATAAATTCATTGATAGACATAACTTGATTACCCATTAAAATGAAATTTTTAATAAATTTTATTCATTAACCTTCTCGAAAATAACATTAAATTAAGAAGATAAAACATATGGTATTTACAGTGTATAAGTATTGGGTATAATATTTAGTATATAATTTTTCCTAATTATTTGATATATGGATATCTAGGAGAACACTCGTAATTCTTGTATATAAAACATAGGGAATCCATAGAGTAATGAAAAAAACCATTTTTTAAATAGAAGACGATAAGGTAATAAAAAAGTAGTGATGGACCATTTCAGTTATATAGTATATTATGGAGGTGATATCATTAAAGGAGTCAACTCATAAAAATATTTTCTATCATTATTATGAAAAAGAATGATTTTTCAGTTACTTTATGAAAATATTTTTTATATGATTAAGATAATTATTAATAAATATTACTTTAATATAAATCATAATGGAAAACATATTTAATAAAAAAATCCTATGTCAATAAATTTTCAGTACAATATAAAAAGATAAGAAGAACTAAAATTCATTTTTTTATATTATAAAGTTTTTTGAAAAATCACAATGTTAAAAAGGATAATAAAAAATTGTTTTTATATGGGGTAAGTAAAAATAAGAGGATAAAATGTGGGAAAAAAATATTTGGGTTTTAAAATTTGATTGGAGAAAATTGATGGGAAGAGAAAATATGGACATTAAGAAGAAACATCCACTAAAAAGGACAATTATTAACCCTCACAATGTTAAATCATATATAAAAATAATCAATAAATGAAGATTTTTTTTTATGTTTCCAAATAATTTTTCCTATTAGAAAAATTTGAGTTAACTTGACGAATATATAAATGGTAGAATATGGGGTCATTAAAAATAATATTCAAGAAAGGTAAATATGGACCCAATGGAAATAACATTGTGGCAAAAAAACCACTTATGACTTCATTATATTTCTAATAAAAAATTAATGGTTTTAAATTAGATGTATTTTTAAATCCATTATATTTAAGGGAAATTATAATAAAAATAAATCTAGTTTAAACATATTCATCATAAGAAGGGAACACGTGGTGAATAAAAATCATATCCCAATGATGTAATGTTGAGATTTGTAAAACATTACATAACATACTAATTCACTCCATGCATGCACCTAAAATAATGAATAATAAAATTATTTGTATTAATTAAGTTATTTGGTAGATATTTTTTAACTAAAATTCACTTCTTAACGTCTATTTTTATCATATCTTATTTATTCATTATATAGTTTTCCCTTATATTAGTTACATGAGGTTATTCATTCATTAATTTTTACATAACACATTAGGTATATATAATGTGGTCAAAGGTGTTGTAAAATATAATATAAGTATACTAATTTTTATAGGTGAATTAATTTTTTATTTCATTAGTAAATTTTTTTTACAGTTTTGTATGTTTTCCAAAATTGATTCATATTAAGAAAGGTTTGTTGATATGATCAATTTTTTTCCACGGGTGAGTTTACTATGGTCATTTATTGTTTATTTCAATTATAATTGTAAAATATTTTATCGTTATAATATAAGTGTGATAAATATAATTATTATTATATTCTAATGTTACTACTGTTATCCATCTTAGGTGGTAATGAAAAATGTAACACTTCTTTCCACAGAGGTGAGAGTTAGCATGTACATACAGAAAACACATACATCATCCATTGAATGGTAGGAATAATAAAATAAATTTAATATCATTTAATATAATTAATAATTCCATAAATATTTTATTTTTGTATTATATAACTCTTCTATGGTATCTATGTATGTTGGTTATAAAAAATAGGACGTTAATTGAGGCGGTACTCTACACACATGCATGAAAGCATCATCATATTTCAATATTAAGGTAGAAAATTAATATCAAATTATTATAATGATATATATATATATTTTTTAATATAGTTGTTATCATACATTGATGTACATAATAGGCATGAGTGGGTAAAATTATAGAGTAATCAAGAGATCTCAGTTTAGAACATCACATATCACTTTGGATGTTCTCCTTTGGGAAAACAATAAGGATCCATTACACAATATTTTGGTAATAAAAATTAATCTAGGATATTTATAGATTGTTTTGGAGATAATAGATATGTTTTTTAGATAAGTTAATTAGTTAGAATTAGTGGAGAAATGGGGTGGATATTATTTCCATTTATAGGTTAATGGAATGACATTCATAGAAATATAAATTTTAATATAATGAGCGCACATGATTCACATCACATGTAGAGAAAAAGTGGAAAATAATGTACTAAGGTATTAATAATTGTTGATAATCCCATAACCATTCATTTGAAAACATTATATAAACAATATTTTATGACTTCTATTCTTAAAAATATAAATTTTACAATTCTTGGGTTCAATATTAGTAACAAATTATTACGCAAGTAATTTACTTTTACTGAATAAAAATAAATTTGGTCTTATTAAATATTTTTTAACCATTTATACCAAATATTAAATTATAATTTATCAAATAAATCGTATATTTTAATAGGAATTTATTTTGACATTAACCCTTCACACATGTAAAAAACTATTTTTTTGAAAATTTATATTTTATGAAAAATTGATCTACTGAAGAAAAAATTTATTCATGATGTTTCTTTTCATGAAATTAAAGAGTTTTTAACCAAATTATTGTCATATGACATTATAATAAATCTAACACCCAATTTCACCACGAGAAAATTTAATTTAAAGAGAAAAACTAATAAATGGTTTTTTAGAAAATTATTACTGGTTTTTGAAAATGTTAAACACTAGGTTTATAAATTAAAAAAAGTACTTTTAAATGTATTATTTATCATAATAGATAATTTTTTTATCATAAATAATATTTTATATGTTTTTACATTACACTTACTTCAATATACTGTAGTAAAAACATCGGTTTAGAAAGAAATATTTATTATAATTCACTTAAATATAACTTATTTCAGAGAAATAACAAAAATATAATCCTAATATAATATTATAATAATAAATATATAACAAAATTTTATTTTTCAATATTATTATTCTTAAATTTTTTTATTAAATTAATTCCATAATATATAATGAAAATTATATTAATTAGAAACTAACATTTTGAAAAATATAAATTAATATAAACTGATATTATCCATATTTTATATAAGATAATTATTACATTAGTTTTATGTTACAAATATCAATTATATATTTATTATATTATTTTTAGTTAACAAATTTTCAATCAATGAAAATTTTAGAAAAAAAAACATTTTTCAAAGTAAAATGATCTCATTAATTTTATCGACTCATCCATAAATAAAATAAATTAGCTTTTAAATTCTAAATGTTAAATTTTTATAATATATGTAATAAATAGCATCTTAATATATTAGTTATATATTTATATCATCATAAATTATGTTTAAGTATCCCCTTAATATATATTGAAATTATATTATAATAAGGTAACCTTTTGTGGTTGTCGTGATTGGGGATTCCATTAGAAAGTATCATATAAATATTTTAACGATCTTGAAATTCTTGTAAATACCATTTAAATAATTTTATAATTTTTAAATTGATTACTAATTTTGGTCTACAATAAAACATGTGAAGATGCCTTCTTTCTATGATTGAAAAGGTGATCTTTATAAGGAAGACATTAACACACAATGTAATTTCATTACTTTGTTTTTTTGTATTTCACAATATGGTTACTTTTTTATATAATAATTAATTAAAATATTATAATATAAATGTGAAATATTATTAGTTTATTAAAAATCATCACAGTTTCATTATATTTCTATGTTTCATGTCAAACACACTATTAAACATATAAGGTTTGAAAGGAAACAAATATAGTAAAATCACGGGGAGATACATTTACCATTCTAATTCATTTTATTTTACCCAATTTTGTAGTTATTTGTTTTTTATGACACCCCAATTAATTTATGTTGAATGTGTTAATATAATTATTAAAGAGGAATCCTAACAATTATAGAGAAATGTGAATTATTATTTCAACATACCCATAACATAATAACAACCAAAAAAATATACTTACACCCTATCATCACCATGAGAATGGTTTAAGGGTTGATCATAACAAAATCCTACCCATTGATATAAGTGGAATTTAATGAGGAGAATAAAATGGGAGTAACTGACAAAAATTATAGGAAAATAATGGAGAAAAACACCAACTCACATGGGGGGATTAAGTTGACATGGTGGAATCACCTCCACCATGTGTCGGAAACCATGAAATCAAAGTACAATCCTATTTTTTATAGAAAAAATAAATTACACATTTTCACCAAAGTTCATAGCATATACTTTTATAGAAATTATTTGTTTTGTATTTTTCAGCTGGTAGATGATGCTCTTCGCCAGCCTTTTTCCATAGATCGATTGTTAGAAGGTGAAATCACAAGATGTATGGCAATGAAATAAATTTCATAGAGTAAAAAAATATTTATCATTTGCTACTATTATTGGAATACATGTAATGTTGAATTCTATACTTGATAACTTATTTATAGTAGGAAAATAAAAAAAGTACTCAGTTTCATTATCTTTCACAACATCAAAATAGACATGGAATGTGTTAGTTAATTACATGTAGTGTATCATTCATTTATTATATAGAAACCATTTGAATAATAAATGAAACTATTATATCCAAAAAAATAATACATATATAAAATAATAATGCATTTTAACCATATAAGAACAAATATTTGTAATAAAATATCTTTTTACTCAATAAAAAACATAAAACATATTATGCATAGAATAAGAAAATTATCTATCCATCCTAGTAAATTTACTCACTTGATTTACCTCATTAAACATATCATTATCAAATAGAAGGGTCTATTCTCTATCAAGGGTAGAATTCAATCAGTTACGCTTAAAAAAATTAATGCATAACTGATAATTTAAAGAGAATATAACTTATCCAATTAAAATTATTTTATTCAAGAAACATATATAATATCAATTCAAAAAAATTATCAATATTCACTCATATTTTTCAACTATACATAAATAATCATTCTATTAAGGATTTACCTTACCAAAAAAATAATTTCACACATCATTCAAGATTTTATAATTAAATTTATTATCAATATCAATTAAATTAATGATATCCATAATGTAATTAAAATATTTACTTTAAAATCAAACAACAATAATCAATAGGATAATCAATTTGGTCCTATATGTGTATGAGGCAAAGGGATAATGGGGAATGATTTAAATATTAAAATTTCAAAACCCTAAAATGGATACATGTATTCAATAATCATATGAAATTATTTTCAATATAATGTATAAATAAAATGTTTCCCCTTTCATGTTTCTTATAAATAACAAATAATCACTTTATTTCCACTTTTTCATAGGTTATCATACAAAAAATTATATATAAATAAAGGTTTTTGAATAATTTTTCAATTAAATTGTTTTGTTACGAGAGGAACCATAAAATCAAAAAAATGATAGTGTGTGATTCCATCCCCAAATGAATAATATTGAATTTCCCAAACTTAATTCATGTTAATCACACCCAATGGTATTCTGAGTTACTAAACTCCCTCTTGAAAGATCAAAATGAAATATCAGGGAATCATAATAATGAATTTAGTTTGGAATGATAATTAGTCTTGTTATCTACCACACTATGAATGTAATTCAAGGTGTATAGTGGTTTCAAAAAAATTATATTCAAGGAACATCTTGAGGTAAAATAGGTTAAGAATAGATCAAATAGTTAAATTAGTAATTTTAATGTCTTCAAAATAATTATTCATTTATATTATTTTCATCCATGTTCTAGTATTTATGAATATCTTAAGAATCTCTTAACAAAGAGTATATGAGAATAATATTACAGAATATTCATGGAGTATCTATTAAGAATGGGAATAAATATATATCTATTAGGCAAGTCCTGGAATGAGAAATATCATCATACATGATCAAAATTTCATATAATTATAATCAAGAACCAAAATTATATTATAAATCATTTCTAAATAACATTAAAAATAAAATAAATATGAAATGCCCAATATTTCAACATATATCACTATTATTTGGTATCGTCATTAATGAAATGTTTTTGATATTCTAAATTTTTTTCCATTAATTAATAATTCCTAATAAAATCCTAATATTTTATTATATTTTTAAATAATTTTATTTTCTTCAATTTCTTGTGTTACATGCAACACATAGTTTAAAAGAACCATGAAATAAAACTAAATTATTATTATTTAATGTGATTATTATTTCAAATGTTTTTTAGTGGGTATGATTATTAATAACTAATGTAAGAAAAAATATAAGGTTTTATATTAGTAAAATATATTCCTTGATTATCTATTACATAGAAATGAAAATCAAAATAATTTTAAATTAAAAGTGATAATTTCTAAAAAACTGTTTTTATGTGCATATTTTACTTTTATCATAATAAAATATATTATTCACTATTGTTTAAATATTTTCAATTAAATAAATAAATATATATATTACTAAAAATTATTTTTTTAAATTTTTTTAACAGATTTTTAAGGCATGTAATATGAATAAAACAACTATTACGGTCAAAATGATATTTGTTTTTTATAAAAAGTGGTTTTCAATATGTGGGGAATTTTTATTATAATATTAACTCATTACAATTACAGAAGATGAATTTTGATAATTTGGATTCAATATTTTTATTTATAAAGATTAATTTTTTTAACTAGAGACCTTTTATTTTTGATCAACATGAATAGTAAGTGTGATAAAATTTATCACCTTGGTAATGGGTAAATCAAATTAATATTAGATAAAAATAAGCGATAAGGACGTAATTGTTCATAATTATTACTATTATAAGGACATAATTCTACCATTATCACAATAGGATCTAAATTTAGTTTTAATGGATCTTTTTCCATGAAAAGGAAATGTATATTATTTAGATCAAAGAATATTACATAATGTAATAGTTTTAGTTTTCAATATTTTTTTTGTGTTTACATAAGTAAAAAGAGTTATGAATTAATATTAAGAATAATTTTTTTAATAATGAAATTATATTAATGAAGTTAGTATAATTATAATTTTTATGTAGTATATAATTACCTTATGTTCTAATACAATGAAAAAATAGTATTTACTCAGATAATGAAAAAATAAAATAAATGAGTTTTAAAATATCAAAATTCATAATTTTTTAAGCTGTGGAATTATAGAAATTTAATTTATGACTAATAAATTATATTGTTGTGTGAAAATATTATAATTACAATAATAGAAAACTAACACCCATAAATACTGAAAATTTTGTTATTTTAGTTTAAGTTAAAATTGGTTAACCAGGTAATAAAAAACAATATAAAAATTTAAATTCCATCAATACTTGTGTAAATTATATTGGATAATTTGATTAAAACCCCATACAATATATAATCACCAAATAACTAGCCTCTTGGAGGCACTTGTAATGATAATTATTATATTACATTATAATGGTTTGAGAAATTCAAAAAGTACGCTTGTACTCAATTATAAATGGGACCTCATCCCTCATTTATTTAAACCACATTAAGCCTTATATATCCACCATAACATACCATAGTACCAAATAAACATTCCTATTCTAATTCTAGATTTGATGGTATTTCAAAAACACCAATTGTATGGTCTGTATAAAGAGATCTGGAGACATTCTTTAAAAGAAGTGGTAGTCATCTTAACTGATCAATTTATTTTGTACAAATTTTTAACCTCTATAAATCTATTTTAATTATCATAAAATAATATTTTTAGTATAAAAAATATACCTAATCTTTTTATGATTATTAACCACCACTATTGACCCTCATTCCCAAAAAATTATAAGTGAAAGTATCACTCATGCAAATTTTCAGTATACTATCTCCTTATAGAGATACTATTTATTTTTCATCACCATATTTTTTGGATGAGAATTATAATTGTATTATTTTTCATAAAATATATTTTTTAAGTAATTATACTTCTGTAATTATAATATTACATTTACATTATAACCTTCAAATCTGTTGGAAGAATGATAAAATCGCTTCTGCGTACGTGACTACCAACTCCCTGAAGCAATGTGATTCGTTTTTCATTTTCATTTTACATGGATAGTAATTATTATATATTAAATGAAGATATTATATGTATATAAATATTGAAAATTATTATATAAATGTTCATTATTGATTATGTCATGAATCGTCCCCCAGGGCTCGGGTCGTGACTACCTCAATCCCACCTTCCATAGGCCAGGGGATGACAACTAGCACCAGAAAGGAATATCCCTATAACGGGAAGGCATTTCATTAAAAAATATACAAACACCTAAATCCATGATCACAACAAGAAGAAACCAAAAATTGAATAGCTATAGTAAATGTGTGGTGAAAGAAAAAGGGACCGGAATACAAGACCAACTAGAAAGTATAAGTACAACTAGAAAATAAAAAACAACTCCTGGTCCATCCACTAAAGATCCTGCCTGAAGTGTAGGTATATCTCACGATTAGTATTCTTGTGTCACATCATGTCAAATGGTCCACCTATGAGCATGGTCTAGTCTTGGATCCCTGAGCCTCGATCAACGGTGTTCATCATCTACACAAGACACAACAAGGTGTGGGTGAAGCACGTACAAGGGTGAGTATAATAATACTCAGTATGGACCCCAAGACCCTCGAAGGTCTAATAGAGTTACATGAAGGAAAAAATACAAATCCAGATCTCAACTACAATTCTAAAAGCAGTCACCAACTCTACATAGGTATATTCCCATACATATACCTAAGTTATCAAGATATAATTATCTCATACATGAGGGAAGAAAACCACCAAGGTAACACCACAAAAGTAAATGTACCACAAAGGTAACACCAAAAACATAACACCACGAACATAAAATTAACACACAGGTATCGCCATGAAGATTACACCATGAAGGTAAATGTACCAAATAATTATCACCATGAAGATAACACCACGAAGGTGAAGGTACCATAAAGGTACCTCCATGAAGGTAAAAGACTGAGCTTACCCCAGATATTAGTGATGTATATAAGTAACGATGATTAGTTGAGAATCTAGATCATCTTATTTTGTCAAGAGGAATAGTTTCTGACCATATGAAGTCTGACCCACACAGGATTGATAGGTACTAACCCTGTAGAGACCCGTATCCTGACGTACATGGACATTACATTACATTTGCGGAATACTTAGTACATAACAAAAACACACACACAAGGATCGTAATAGTTTAGTGTCTTTGGAAACTCGGAACGTAATCTTCTAATCCTGGTGAAAGATCTTCAATATCTCCCTTAAAGATCTTCCCTTTTTTTTCTTACCTAAAACCTTTCTTTATATCCTGGGGAAAAGAAAACATAAAAGGGTGAGCTCAAATGCTCAGTAAGGGTATACAAAAGAAATAAAAATCATATCATATCTTTTTGAAAATCATAACCTGCAAAAGAGATCATAATATCTTAACATGGAAAAAAATCATAGAAGTGAAAATGAGATCACCATAATCATAACATGAAACTTGAAACTTTGTGGCATGCACACATAATCATGGAAAATCATTTCTTGTTAGTCATGACTCATTGCCAAGACTATCTTAGTCGACAAAGTCCCTTTCTGAATCGAGTAACCCTCGTTTCAGTCCTGTTTCACTGAACCGGTATAACCTACCATTCCAGCCATGTCTATCTCATGAGATATAAAATCTTTACCCAATGCATTGGAGGGAGATATAGGTCCCACCCATCTTATAATGAATCCTTTCTTATGTGTGCCACATAATCATAAAACATACATCATCGCATAACCCATGTAATAAAAATGGGATTCTTAAACAACATGACATCATAAAACAATTCATATAAGATAAAGGAATTCATAAAAATGTTTCCATCAAAACATAATCAAATCCATGTAATAATAGGGATAAAAACAGAACCCTTTTATTATCTTAGATGGAATATAATTTTGATAAAACACTTGAACTTCATTCTTGAGGAAAATATCCTTTCTACTTCAAAAACATTTTTCCTTTCATAACATGTCATAAAAATTTAAAATAAAAGAAGTTGATTAAAAATAAACTTGAAAACTTGTAATGGAAGCTTCTTGGAAATAATGTTTTAAAAATCCATTCATGCCGTATAATTTTAAAAAAAACATTCTTCGTACTTTTGTCGGAAAAGTCAAAAAGTACCTCGTACGACAAAAGATTCCTTTCATAGATATTACTAAAAACTCACCGAAGGGTAAAAATGGATTTAAACAATTGTAGGTGGATGGAAATAATATTACATATTGATAAAACATGGATGTGGATGATAAAATACACCCCAGTAAATACTTACGAATAAACAATCTCGGATAAAAATGAGATTGTGATATTTCCCTTACCTTAGGTCCGACTTGCTTTGTAAGTGTCCGAACCTCCTGTATAATGATTTAAATCATGTTATTGACTTATTACAGAATCATATTCATTGTTATGATATCATATATGGTTCACGTATTACATTATATTACTCGTTCTTTTGTAAATTCCATGTTAAAGAAGCGTTTTGGGTAAAATCGTTTCATTTATCGTAGGTGTTTTGACTTGTTGTTCTTGACATCATTATTACTTATATCATGATTTACTTACTCCCAGAATATAAAATATGATTTATATATCATATATATTCAGTATATATATATAAATAATAGGTAGATAAATAAAATGAAAAACACCGTTCATGGAGACGGTAGTCCGTACGTACGCATGAACGTTGTTTTTCTTTCCTTATTGTCTTGAAATGGAAGTAAGTAGATGACATACATATGTATATATACATAAATCCAGTAGCTTTATAATGTCATATATTTCATTATTATTTCTTATATATACATTATAATCATTCTTAAATGGTTAACATGGAGAATGAATCTCATCGCGTCGTGGAGACGGTAGTCCGTACGTACGCACGAGCGATGATATCATTTCTATAAATATTGAATTGAATTGGAGTGGATTATACAATATATCAGAATCAATATGATGTTGTAATAACTATGTATAGTTATTCTTTACACCATTATACCCATCCATGTATGGTGGTGGTGGAAAATAGATTACACCACGGCGTGGAGACGGTATTCCGTACGTACGCACGCGCGGTGATTTCTTTTTCCGTAGGATGGATAGATGGTGAAATAGGGTTGTTTCATACTTATAATAACATATCAGTATATGAGTGATACTGATGTTATTACTTCATAATGAAACAACCTAAGAAGAAGAAGTGGAAGAAGAAATAAAGATGAAAGAATTGGTAACGGTAATTACCTCTTCTTTGAAGTGCCTCTTTGAGACCTCCTCTTAGGGCACTAGAATTGGTCTTTGAGGAAGACCAGAACCTCTAGGATGTTTCTAGGGAAGTGGAGAAGAGATTTTGGCATGGGTTGGCCGAGCTTGAGTTCTCAAATTGGTGTGAGGAGGAGGGGGAGGAGGTGTCCTTTTATAGGGGAGGAGAGGGGCACCTTAGGAATATCTCAAAATATTATTTTATATTAAAGTCAAAATCGGTTTATAATGGTTCCAAAGGGTCTTATTTCGAATCTAAAGTGAGTATGGGTCGAAATACTATCAACCAATAGAATTTAGACAAGTTTAGGATATTATTTTAACCTTATCAATTAGATTTAACTCTAAGTTAAATAATTTAACTTTTACCATGTCTTTTTGTTTTCTTTCACTATATGGTTAATACACTTACTATAACATACCAAACGAACCCCAAATTGTTTATTATTGATATATATATCTTTGTCTAAGTCATTTGGCCGAACCTTAGATTTTTAGGAATACAATAACAATTAATAATATAATATTTGATTTAAAAACTATTTTGTGTCAATTTTGACACTATTTGATATATGATTTTTGTGAAAGTCATAACAGAATTAAATGTTCGAAAAAAGTTGATTAAATCAACATTAATATATCATAGTAACCTAGAAAATTAGTGGAATTCATAAAAAATATCAAATTACATTTATTTTGGTGTTTATAACATTAATTATGTCAATATTTCATTAATAAGATAATTACTGCATCATCGTTGTGTCATAAATAAATTAAATTATTTGATGTCTAAAAATTACAAATAAAATACCATCATGTAGGAAATCTTTTTATCTTTCTAATGAATATTTAAAATCGTATTTATCTTATGTATAACCCCATATTAAAAATGCTTTACTTATTAAACTTTGATTTTAACTATTTTAACCTTTCTTTAAATAAATTAATAATAAATGTCCTAATCTAATCCAAGTGGGCCTAAATGGTCATATTTTATTCCTAAGTTTGTTTTTGGTCGAATTACACTTGTCCAATAGAATTAGGACATGTGTTAGGGTAATATTAATATCATATTTACCCTTAGTTACCCTATTTACTATTAACCGCGGTAAAAAAAGTAAAAAGTTACTATTCACCAAAAAAATTATTTTCATCTCATTGAACCACATTTTAGTCCTTGATATTAACCGTGTCTCTCGGATTTTCGAAATTCCATTCACAGAAGCGGCAAAATTAAGTTTTATGAAAAATTCAGTTTTTTTAACTACAACTTAGTAGTTTCACTATTCATCAAAAATTGATGTTTTTCAGAACAATGCCAAAATTTCATCCTAAGCTATATTTCATATTCCGATTTCAAAAATGAAATCTATTTTACCAAATTCATAACATAGAAATTGCATTAATTAATTTTATAATTAAATCCCGCTGTTAAAATAAATAGCGTGTTTTTAGGAAACAATATATATCAAAAGATTGACACTTGATTATGTCTGGTTTAAATGTGAAATTACAACCAATGACCAACATTGTATTAAATTGTAAAAATATATTCTAAATATAATTTAAAACCACTCAATTAATAATTTATCACTATTAATTATTTCGATTAAAAAAGTTGTTTTTAATTATAATTTAGTAATTTTCACTATTCATCAGAATATGAAAGTTATCCGAAAAGTACCAAAATTTCACCTTAGGCTAAATTCGATACTCCGAATCCAAGAATGAAGTTCATTTTGAAAAATAAGATTTACAGAATTTTAAAAAGTGGTTATTACTATTCATAATGGCTAGTTTTAATAATATTTTAATAGCACATCGTTGTTTAGTGAAACTCGGTATTGCGTATTACACACGCTATCGAGGAAGGTCGTGATTGCGTGTAATGCAAGGCAAGACAAGGATGCGTGTTGTGCAAGCTCCTTTTGGTGTAGCGTACAACACAAGACATTAATAAAATTAAAAAGAATATTTTTTTATAAAATCTTGGGCTGTTACATTCTACCCCCCTTAAAATGAATTTCGCCCTCGAAATTCGTCGGGGTTATAAATGGTTTACTATTCGAAAGTTTCTTTAATAGAAACCCACATCGTAAAAAGGAATATCAAAACCAATCTTTAAAAACAAAAGTATGAAACGTAACAGTTACCCAAATAAACTAATCATTGGGTTTCCACATAGGTGAAAATATGGATATGGAAGAGAAATCTAACCATCATGTTCTGATGGAGAGTGGTAGAGAACATGGCTATGGAAAAGCCAGTAATCACAAATCCATAGATTTGTGATGATATAAGGTACCATCTGATTCATCAGGTATAAGATCACTAGGACAACATTTTTGGTTTTCAAGATCATTTCCCTTAAAGTTGAAAATTTGAATTAAAATACTTACATTATTTTGGTACAATCTCACTGTTGTTCGTGCCTTGAACAATTTCCACTTCATCTCCTAAATAAATGAAGTTGAATTTGTTATTTATGAAGTGTTAGAAGATCATGTGATAGAATGACGGGTCATTCCATCTGTCTCAAACAAAAGGTTAGCAAAAATTATATGCACAAATCGATCTATAGTGAGATTAATCATATATGGTTCCTAAAATGGACTTATACTTCATATATCATACTGCTTAATATAATAAAACTAGTTTCTACTAAACAGGGACATCCTGTAGGCCAGTGGTAGGCGATAAAGGCCAGTCGCACTTCGGTTGTGGGTTCGATTCCTACAGCCTTGTCCGAAGCGATGGGCTGTCGCCCGTCCTGCAGGTTGTCCTTTTTCCAAAACTATATTACTATAACATCCCATCAATAATATCGAAAAAAAAATTTCTATCCTTAAACAATACTAACTTACGTCCAACATAATCTAGTCTAATCTTTAGGCTTATACATAATACTGTAGTCCACTCTCATAACATAGTGAAAACGATTACCAGAGATTTAACACCATCGTCGATCCCCATAAGATATGTCTTCTTGGTCACATTCTAAACATTCAAAGTCCTTAATCATGTATTCTCTTGAATACCTTAGTGAAAACATGAATGCAGTTAAAAGTTAACACTTTCCACATACCAAAATCCTCAAAATTCTATATACTCAAACCATGATATCACTTAGTCCTTATATCAATCATGAGCTCATGAATACTGTTAAACATTTCATTTTCTTATTTTCCCTTCATTATGCGCATATCATCTTATTTCCAAAAATATCTCAATCACTTTGAATACCACATTAAACCAATACATAAATATTCCAATACTCCATGATACAACATTATTTTGGAATCCCATTACATAAACACTTAATCATTCCACCACATCGTTATCATATTCAACATTGCCAATAGTGATCGCATGTGATTTCCCTTTGTCCTTTGCCTTCAGTGGTTGATCATGTTGATCATCACTAACCCTTGGATTAGGGAAATTATTAGCATAATGCCCCATTTCCTTGCACTTGAAGCATTGAAGTGTTGGTGGTGCGTTCTCTGCAGTGTTTGCTTTATTCACATCATTAGAAACCCTTTTTCTATTACTTCGACACTCAGCTGCTCGATGACCTTCTTTTCCACACTTAAAACATTTTCTAGTCCCTTTAAGACAATCTCCACCATGCTTCTTTCCACACTTTGTGCATAAGGAAACATTCATCTTCTTTTCACCATTATTCTGAGATTTCTCCTTGAACTCCATCTTTCGTTTCTTGTCAAAACCATGAGATGGATATGTAACACCAACTTCCATTTCTACCTTGATAGCACAACGCACAATTTCTTCATAGCTACTGAAGTCTCTTATAGCTAATGCCCTTCGAAGACTTGGTTTTAAGCCACTGAAAAATCGATCAACTTTACTTTCAGGTTGGATGATAATGCCAGATGCATACCTTGCAAGTCTTGTAAAATTCGCTTCGTATATACCAACAGATTCATCATCCTTCTGTTTCAGCTCAAGAAACTCCTTTTCCATCTTCGTTCGAAGAATACGAGGGAAGTACATACTGAAAAACAAGTTCTCGAACTCGTGCCATTCCATGGACTCAATTTCATCTCTTGGCCTCGTATTCTTGATAAGATTCCACCATTGATCAGCTTCACCTTCCAAACGATATACTGCTAAGATGACTTTATCATGTTCAGAACATTGAAGAACTGAAAATATCTTTTCAGTAGTACTAATCCATTGTTCAGCAACTAATGGATCAGTAGACCCACTGAAAGAAGGCGGACGCTGCCTCATGAAGGATTCAACGGAATGTTGCTCCTTCCTTTGCTCGTTTGGAAGTCCTGCATGATTCATAGCTTGAGAAAGTTGTGTGAGCATGGCTACAAGATTTTGCATTCCAGATCCCATATCGTTTGGTTGCTCAGGGGGACAATCATTGCATTGTCCATTGCATTGATCAACACGGTTCCTTCGGGTTCCAGCCATCGTCTAAAACCCCAAAAGAATAGTGTGAGAGGAAAAAATAATGCTAGGGAAAACAACATAATAAAGGGGTAGTACCCTCAATATCTAACATCTTAGGTTAAATTCTAAGATCGTTAGTGCAATTCTAGGACTATAACCTATACGTATACTTAACCTTAGAGACATCCCTAGACATACCTTAGAAATATCTCTAGGGATCTCACTAACGTTTTCGCATCCTAGTTTCCAAAGGTTGACTAAACCTTTCCTCTGATACCAACTGTAGAGACCCGTATCCTGACGTACATGGACATTACATTACATTTGCGGAATACTTAGTACATAACAAAAACACACACACAAGGATCGTAATAGTTTAGTGTCTTTGGAAACTCGGAACGTAATCTTCTAATCCTGGTGAAAGATCTTCAATATCTCCCATAAAGATCTTCCCTTTTTTTTCTTACCTAAAACCTTTCTTTATATCCTGGGGAAAAGAAAACATAAAAGGGTGAGCTCAAATGCTCAGTAAGGGTATACAAAAGAAATAAAAATCATATCATATCTTTTTGAAAATCATAACCTGCAAAAGAGATCATAATATCTTAACATGGAAAAAAATCATAGAAGTGAAAATGAGATCACCATAATCATAACATGAAACTTGAAACTTTGTGGCATGCACACATAATCATGGAAAATCATTTCTTGTTAGTCATGACTCATTGCCAAGACTATCTTAGTGGACAAAGTCCCTTTCTGAATCGAGTAACCCTCTTTTCAGTCCTGTTTCACTGAACCGGTATAACCTACCATTCCAGCCATGTCTATCTCATGAGATATAAATTCTTTACCCAATGCATTGGAGGGAGATATAGGTCCCACCCATCTTATAATGAATCCTTTCTTATGTGTGCCACATAATCATAAAACATACATCATCACATAACCCATGTAATAAAAATGGGATTCTTAAACAACATGACATCATAAAACAATTCATATAAGATAAAGGAATTCATAAAAATGTTTCCATCAAAACATAATCAAATCCATGTAATAATAGGGATAAAAACAGAACCCTTTTATTATCTTAGATGGAATATAATTTTGATAAAACACTTGAACTTCATTCTTGAGGAAAATATCCTTTCTACTTCAAAAACATTTTTCCTTTCATAACATGTCATAAAACTTTAAAATAAAAGAAGTTGATTAAAAATAAACTTGAAAACTTGTAAAGGAAGCTTCTTGGAAATAATGTTTTAAAAATCCATTCATGCCGTATAATTTAAAAAAAAACATTCTTCGTACTTTTGTCAGAAAAGTCAAAAAGTACCTCGTACGACAAAAGATTCCTTTCATAGATATTACTAAAAACTCACCGAAGGGTAAAAATGGATTTAAACAATTGTAGGTGGATGGAAATAATATTACATATTGATAAAACATGGATGTGGATGATAAAATACACCCCAGTAAATACTTACGAATAAACAATCTCGGATAAAAATGAGATTGTGATATTTCCCTTACCTTAGGTCCGACTTGCTTTGTAAGTGTCCGAACCCCCTGTATAATGATTTAAATCATGTTATTGACTTATTACAGAATCATATTCATTGTTATGATATCATATATGGTTCACTTATTACATTATATTACCCGTTCTTTTGTAAATTCCATGTTAAAGAAGCGTTTTGGGTAAAATCGTTTCATTTATCGTAGGTGTTTTGACTTGTTGTTCTTGACATCATTATTACTTATATCATGATTTACTTACTTCCAGAATATAAAATATGATTTATATATCATATATATTCAGTATATATATATAAATAATAGGTAGATAAATAAAATGAAAAACACCGTTCATGGAGACGGTAGTCCGTACGTACGCATGAACGCTGTTTTTCTTTCCTTATTGTCTTGAAATGGAAGTAAGTAGATGACATACATATGTATATATACATAGATCCAGTAGCTTTATAATTTCATATATTTCATTATTATTTCTTATATATACATTATAATCATTCTTAAATGGTTAACATGGAGAATGAATCTCATCGCGTCGTGGAGACGGTAGTCCGTACGTACGCACGAGCGATGATATCATTTCTATAAATATTGAATTGAATTGGAGTGGATTATACAATATATCAGAATCAATATGATGTTGTAATAACTATGTATAGTTATTATTTACACCATTATACCCATCCATGTAAGGTGGTGGTGGAAAATAGATTACACCACGGCGTGGAGACGGTATTCCTTACGTACGCACGCGCGGTGATTTCTTTTTCCGTAGGATGGATAGATGGTGAAATAGGGTTGTTTCATACTTATAATAACATATCAGTATATGAGTGATACTGATGTTATTACTTCATAATGAAACAACCTAAGAAGAATAAGTGGAAGAAGAAATAAAGATGAAAGAATTGGTAACGGTAATTACCTCTTCTTTGAAGTGCCTCTTTGAGACCTCCTCTTAGGGCACTAGAATTGGTCTTTGAGGAATACCAGAACCTCTAGGATGTTTCTAGGGAAGTGGAGAAGAGATTTTGGCAGGGGTTGGTTGAGCTTGAGTTCTCAAATTGGTGTGAGGAGGAGGGGGAGGAGGTGTCCTTTTATAGGGGAGGAGAGGGGCACCTTAGGAATATCTCAAAATATTAATTTATATTAAAGTCAAAATCGGTTTATAATGGTTCCAAAGGGTCTTATTTCGAAGCTAAAGTGAGGATGGGTCGAAATACTATCAACCAATAGAATTTAGAGAAGTTTAGGATATTATTTTAACCTTATCAATTAGATTTAACTCTAAGTTAAATAATTTAACTTTTACCATGTCTTTTTGTTTTCATTCACTATATGGTTAATACACTTACTATAACTTACCAAACGAACCCCAAATTGTTTATTATTAATATATATATCCTTATCTAAGTCATTTGGCCGAACCTTAGATTTTTAGGAATACAATAACAATTAATAATATAATATTTGATTTAAAAACTATTTTGTGTCAATTTTGACACTATTTGATATATGATTTTTGTGAAAGTCATAACAGAATTAAATGTTCGAAAAAAGTTGACTAAATCAACATTAATATATCATAGTAACCTAGAAAATTAGTGGAATTCATAAAAAATCTCAAATTACATTTATTTTGGTGTTTATAACATCAATTATGTCAATATTTCATTAATAAGATAATTACTGCATCATCGTTGTGTCATAAATAAATTAAATTATTTGATGTCTAAAAATTACAAATAAAATACCATCATGTAGGAAATCTTTTTAGCTTTCTAATTAATATTTACAATCGAATTTATCTTATGTATAACCCCATATTAAAAATGCTTTACTTATTAAGCTTTGATTTTAACTATTTTAATCTTTCTTTAAATAAATTAATAATAAATGTCCTAATCTAATCCAAGTGGGCCTAAATGGTCATATTTTATTCCTAAGTTTGTTTTTGGTCGAATTACACTTGTTCAATAGAATTAGGACATGTGTTAGGGTAATATTAATATCATATTTGCCCTTAGTTACCCTATTTACTATTAACCGCGGTAAAAAAAGTAAAAAGTTACTATTCACCAAAAAAATTATTTTCATCTCATTGAACCACATTTTAGTCCTTGATATTAACCGTGTCTCTCGGATTTTCGAAATTCCATTCACAGAAGCGGCAAAATTAAGTTTTATGAAAAATTCAGTTTTTTTAACTACCACTTAGTAGTTTCACTATTCATCAAAAATTGATGTTTTTCAGAACAATGCCAAAATTTCATCCTAAGCTATATTTCATATTCCGATTTCAAAAATGAAATCTATTTTACCAAATTCATAACATAGAAATTGCATTAATTAATTTTATAATTAAATCCCGCTGTTAAAATAAATAGCGTGTTTTTAGGAAACAATATATATCAAAAGATTGACACTTGATTATGTCTGGTTTAAATGTGAAATTACAACCAATGACCAACATTGTATTAAATTGTAAAAATATATTCTAAATATACTTTAAAACCACTCAATTAATAATTTATCACTATTAATTATTTCGATTAATAAAGTTGTTTTTAATTATAATTTAGTAATTTTCACTATTCATCAGAATATGAAAGTTATCCGAAAAGTACCAAAATTTCACCTTAGGCTAAATTCGATACTCCGAATCCAAGAATGAAGTTCATTTTGAAAAATAAGATTTACAGAATTTTAAAAAGTGGTTATTACTATTCATAATGGCTAGTTTTAATAATATTTTAATAGCACATCGTTGTTTAGTGAAACTCGGTATTGCGTATTACACACGCTATCGAGGAAGGTCGTGATTGCGTGTAATGCAAGGCAAGACAAGGATGCGTGTTGTGCAAGCTCCTTTTGGTGTAGCGTACACCACAAGAAATTAATAAAATTAAAAAGAATATTTTTTTATAAAATCTTGGGCTGTTACAAACCCCCACAATGACCCACATAGGATTAGTATGCGCTAACCCACATAGGATCTCTAAGTGCTGACCCATAGAGTATTTGACCCACATTAGATCGGTATGCACTGACACACATAGGATCACTATGTGTTGTCCCACATTGGATCTGACCCTCACAATATCAGTGTTGACCAACATAGGATCACTCGGTCCTAACCTCCGTATGATCTGTCTCCAACCTCCGCCTCACTGTCAGCCACTAGATTCTAGCTCATAACACATTTGGGAGAACCTATCATCAAGCCATCAGTCATACCACAAACACCATGAAATTCCATGAAGAAGTATCCCAAAGGACTGTCTTGTCGTCAGGGTTCCAACGCGACAGAAAACACGTCAATCAGACACCCGATCTGCAACTTATAAGTGTTTTAGTTCTCAGGACCCAGATGGATTCGAGTTCGATCCAAACCGGATATAGTTGAACTATCCCAGAAATTCACGTGGCATGTCCCAAAAGGCGTTACTTGTCTCAAGGATTTCAACACCATAGACAGTTCCTCATTTCGACACTATATGATGGAGGTATGACGGATACAAGATCCAAAAACAACAACAACAATAATATTTCTAGGTTTTTCATAGACCCAATCCCTGAACAAGAATTAAATATTTAAAATTAGACATAAATCAACCATCTTAATGACACGTCATGTTTCCACTAACGGTAAGTCTATGGGACGTCACACACAGAAGTTGTGGATGGGTAAAGATTTAATAATAATAATATATTATTATTGTTTGAGAATTTCAGGTACCAGATCCCAAAACCCATAAAAGACAATTAATATTGGTCTCATATTTTCCGTCTCAAAGTCAGACTCATACTACCACTGATGGTTTGTGAAACTGAGGTTGCATGAATAAGTTATGGTCGCATAATGGTTTTCACAAAAAAAATAACAATAAAATTATTTATGTTATAATTAATTTACTTTTTTCCCTTATAACATGTCTCAATTGATATTTATGCACCCCTTTGCTGCATGCAGGTAACACCTCCCCCTTATTCAATTTATTCCTCTTTAATTGCTTTAAATGATTAATTATCTCTTATCAACTCTTCCTCTCTCCAATCAACACATTTCTTTTTCAAAGAATTCCAACTCTATTCACAAACGGGGAACCCCCTACACCTCCCCTTACACATGGCATGATTGTGTCCACCACACCAACTACTCGCACCACCGTCTACTCGGGCTCGTCGCTGATCGAATTTTCCTGGTCCACTGTTGTTGCGTGTGCACCACCTCACCGTCGGGAGCTATGACGACCACCATCTGGTCGGATCCCATCTCACACCACCCAGTTTTCCACACCATAATGAATCGTCAAAGCTACCTCAAATGCCACCAGAGCTACCTCACCCATCCACCATGGTTTCCTATTCGTCTCACAAGAACCTCCACCTTTAATTGCAAAAAATCATATAGCCACATCACCCCTTCTTAGGGTTGTTGCATCTTTGTTGTAAGCCCAAAAATGTTGAGAATTCTAGATCTGAAATCCTTGGGTTGATATATCCACGTCTGTATGCCACGCTGTATGAAACTTTGAGTTTTTTGCATGCTTAATTATTTTCAAAGTTGAACACATAATGAATGAAGTAATTATGGTCATGTTTTAAGTTCGGATCGATGGCCGTATTTGTTTTTCCATCGTCATTGAGAATCATGAACATGAGGAAATGAAAAATTAATATTTATAGTATTTCAAGATTTCAAATTTCAAGATAAACAATGAGAAATAGATTCAATCCATTGTTTTTAGATCCATGAATTAATTCATTTAATATGTGTTCGACATGAATATTAAACCAGGGTAATGAAGCCACAAAGATAAATCCCCACCTCAGGATCGTTTAAGAACGTCCATGCTTAAATAGATATTAGAATTCATCAGTTCATGATTCGGTGGTGTTCTTCATCGCTCACTAGAACCGGTCATGTACTCCATGTAATCTGCTTCATGACAATTTATTAGAACATCGTCACTTGTTGAAGACGTGCCAATACCTCTCCCCAAACAATATATAAATAGAAGAGGGGGAGGGTGAGTAATGACTATGGAATTTATGGGGATTAATTTAATAAGAACCTTACAAATTCCAACAGCACTCTTACAAAGGATTTTAGGAGTCGAGCCATTTAATGGCATGACAGGTCATTGGTCCTACCACCACCACATGTCCATTGGAGGAAAGGAAAAAAGGATAGAAATAAAATAACATCATTATTTTATTATTTTTTTAAAATTCAAAAATCTAACATTTTCTCTAAACCTTATGTGGTCAATGTGTACCTCCTAAAGAGAATCCCGACACTGTGGATTCAACGGTGCCCTCATATTTTTAATCAAAGTATCGATTCAAAAGATAAAAAATGTCGCTAATGCGTTTAATGAATGTATCTTAAAAAATGATCCTAAATTTATTAACATTCCCCTTTGACCCACACCGGTCGAGGTTAAGCACATACTAATGGAAACACATCCCATAAAACTCAAAGATACTCTAATATTTTCAATCTGAGATACCATTTAGAAGTTATGGATTTTAACAATAAAATAATTGTTACTTAATTATTTTATTTAGGGAAAAAACTAAATTCTATTATTGGACCATGCCAGCCAATGTTAGTATCTTCCTAAAGAAATAATACCCTCATGAGCTCAGTGGTTGTATCATATTTTTAATCCGAGTCACCATTTGTGAGTTATAAGTATTTGAAAAATAAAATAACTTTATTAAATTATTTTATTTTCAATAATTCCATTTGTGTGTTTTCTCACTGGAGACCTATTCCATCAAAAATTATGTTTACCCTAGGGTAAACCTGATATCTTGAATGAAATGGTGCCTCAGATGTGTATTGTGGGCACCAGTTTACAAGTTATTCCAAACTTTAGGAAAACCACTCAGGCGTGCTATTTTAATCTTAACATTTTTTGAGGGATCATTTTAGGGACTCTGGGCCTCATAAACTTGCTCTGTCAGATTTCGCAGTCTCAAAATAATTCCATATAATTTTTAAAAAAATATACGGAATTTACATGACATTACATTCTCCCCACCTTGTGGATTTACATCTCAGAAATCCAAAACAATGGAAAATTAAACAAATGAGGGTTTTGAGTAACAATCTAAGACTCATTCTCTCATGTTCTCTATGGGAGGTTCCCGTACTGTCACCTAACTCAAAATAGAGGGATCGACCATCCACAAAGTACAAGCTCTTTTCAATCCTTTATTTCCACTGGAAACTATGTTAACGTTTCCCTATCGTCAAAGTCAGACTCCCCCTAGTCAATAACTTGCGATGGATCATGACCACATCTCCTTGGATGTGACACATGGAAAACATTAGGCACCTGGTGAATATGTGGGGGAATAGATAAACATTGATCCACCTAAACCACTCTACTGAGAAACTAGAAAGGTCTAATGAACCTCAATGATAGATTTCCTCCCGGCCAAACCTCAGCAATACTCATCGGGGCGAGACCCATTAGAAGACATGGTCTCCCTCCTTAGACTCCAATGTTCTCCATCCCCTATTGACATAAGACTTCTGCAGGCTATGTGTAGTCTTCACTTGATGAAAAGTGAGGAATCATGATAAAAAATCTACCACTAATTCCTTTATACCTAGCTACCGGCACTTACAAAGGAGGTCATGATACCTCATCACCACTCCTGGGTGTACCGTTAAAGGGGATGTATGGAAGTCCCTCAACACATCCTCCTGAAGCCTCACTGGTACCATGGTGTGTCCTTTGAATAGAATGATGTGCTCCACACCTTCAAGAAATTATTCATGAGATATTCTTAAGGATAACTGAGCACGTCATGCCTCGAAGTCAACATCCCTAAGTTGTGCCTCCCGAACTCACTAATGAATTGGGAGAGTGACAGTCATAAACATGAGGTAAGATTATCCATCTTTATCCACAAAGGATTTCGACAACACAGATAACTACTTTGACGCCTCACTCAGCAACTGTAGACCAAAACTCTTTTTTAGTGTGAATGCTACCATGTTCCACTTCCCAGTATTATAGACTATCTCTAAGTCATGGTCCTAGAGAAACTCTTTCCATTGTCACTGTCTCAGGTTCTGGTCATTCTATGAGAAAATATACCTTAGAATCTTGTAATTACAGTAGATTGTAAAATTTTCACCCATCAAGTAATGTCAACATATCACCATGGAGAAGACCGCTACCACTAACTTTAGGTCATGATTAGTGTAGTTTTTCTCATGTTGTCTCAGTTTCTACGAGTCATACGCGATCACTGCATGTTCCTGCATTAGGAAACATCCAAGTACGGTCCCTGATGTGCTGTAGTGTACTACATACTAAACTCCCTCTTTTAGTAGAATCAACATGGGGGAAATCATCAGACTCTTCCTCATCTCCCATCTTCCTTCTTGGCAAAAACAATCAGGACTACCCCTGGAGAAATAATGGGCCTTTGAACCCCTTACTCTACAAGTCCTTCAACTCTAAATGTAACTCATGATACTCCACGAGAGCCATCTAATGTGCTGGTGTAGATATCAGTGTCATCTCTGGTTAACAGTCGATGTAGAAGTTCAACTCTCTGTGAGGAGGTAGTCCCAGAACATCATCAGGAGAGATATCTACATACTGGTCCACCACTACTGGATATCTCAGACTCTCAACATAAACTACTTTGAGGATAATACTAACCAAATTATGTGTGATCTATTGCACCCTCCTTTGAGTTAGTCCATATTGTGCTCCAAATATTACCTTATCACTAGTGAAGGAATACCTGGTGCCAGCCACATAGAACTGCCACATTCCAGCTAATACAATCAATCTGATCAGGGACTGTGGATAACCATTCCATACCCAATATGATCTCGTAAGGCCTTGCCACTGCTACTAAAAGATCTCAGCAGATGCTTTTGCCTCCTATAGTAAGCTCAGACTATTGGCACCCGTGTGTTATCATTGTATCCCCTCCTGTATGATTCTTTAGCTATAATGATCGATCCAACGACTCAATCACAATCTCTGAGCTCAGAATAAGGGATTTGGAAATAAAAGAGTGATTTTCACATGTTTCTTTAAGTACTACAGCTAGGGTGTAAAGTACATAAATAGTACCTGTTATCATCTCCAGAGCACCGTGGTTGTAGGCCTCATCTTCCTAGAGCTGAGCTCGTCCCTGTCCACCTACTCCTTGGGGTTGGGGTAGACCACCTAGAGGTGGTGGCAGTAGAACCCCAAATCCCTGCCCACTTCTTGCTGCACGACTATCTCCTCCGCCACATCTGCTACCTTGCAGACTCCCTCTCTCAAGTGTGTACCTCTACCTTCGTGGTCCCACGACCATCATATGGTCGTCCGTATGGCATTTCGGGTAGTCACAAGCCATGTGACACTACCCACCACACAAGTTGCACTACATGATCGTCCACTGTCCTCCTCTATTTCGTGAGCCTCTCACTACCAACCATGTATACTGTGGTCATCCACCTAATTGTCTAGACTACTTGGCCCCTTGTGTAATCCTTCTCTTTCCTATTAAATATGACTCTACTACCCATCATTCGGTGGTGGCTCTAGCTATGGGTGTCTACTCAGATTGGAATCTCTCCACTAAAAATGCTCGCTTTAGCACCCCATCCTATGTCAGAATGCTGAATGATATAATCTATGCTATGATCTCCTATTGGAGACCCTACTCAAATGTCTAAGCCCTGAAGAAGGAGTCTTGTACAATGTCTGTGGATTAGAAAGAAAGATTAGTGAACCTCAGTAAGTAATGGGCCACGAGCATGCTTCCCTACTATATGTCCAGCAGCTTCTGTATACACACTGAGCGTAATTTCACTACGATGAACACTAACATGAAAAGTCCCTCGAAGACGGCCTAGGTGAGGGTCACCTTGTCGTGTAACTGGAGTTTCTGACTCCACCATCTCCCAGCTACTTCATACAAGAGACTGACTACTAGGATCACTATTAGATCAGCTGGTGTCCCCAATAAGTGAAAACATCATGCCACAGCCTCCAGCCAGTCCTTAGCTACCTATGGATCTGTCTCATCTCAAAACCTTGGTGCTCTCTTCCACTGAAACTCCTACAAAATTATGATTCATTGTGCACCCTCTATGGGTGGGGTAGGTGGCATTTTCTTCCCAGTGATAGGTGGAACTACTGGTGCATCACCTGATGGTACTACTTCTGTAAGAGGGCCACACACACCGAAGCCTCATCGCTCGGTGGGCCGTCATCGTGTACTCTCTCGGGAATCCTGGCTAGCTGTGTACATAGAGTCATCCTAAAAAAAGATAGGTGTTCCACTATCAATATGTTAAACCTCGTGAGCTATCTCAGAGAAACTATAAAGGAAATTTTCTCAAAAATGTATACATTTATTTTTTTCTTGCACAGGGTCGGAAATCATTATTCAGGGTCTTGGTGTATGGATACATCGGCTGCCACACCAACACTGGATTTCCCAAATTGAAAACCATACTCATAACATATAACACTATTTCAAAATAAAAAATATCAGAGTCCTATTTCTTCGGTAGAACCAACTCTTCTGATACTTCTTTGTCATGACCCATCCCCCGAGGACCATGTCATGACGACCCCAAGCACACCTTATATTGGATAGGGGCTGGAGACTAGCACTTGAAAGGTATATCCCTATAACAGGAAATAATTACCTTTAAAACTATACAAATACACAAATCCAAGAGCACAACTAGAAGAACCCGGAAGTAAACTGATGTAGTAAAAGTGTGCTGAATGAAAAAGGGTCTGGAATACAAGACCAACAAGAATGTACTTGTGAAACTGGAAAAGGAAAAATCATATCCTTGAAAATCCACTGAGCATCTTACCTAAAGGGTAGTTATACCTAACGATCAGTAGTCATGTGTCATCTCACGTCAAATGGTCCTCCTCTAAGTACTGTCCAATATTATCTCCCACAGCCTCGATCAACGTTTTCTATCATCTGCACAAGACACAACAAGGTGCGGGTGAATCTAGTACAAGGATGAGTATAACAATACTTAGTAGGGATCCTGAGACCCCCAAAGGTCTCCCAGATTTCAACAAATGAAAAACCACAAATTAATATCTCAACCACAGAGCATGAGGCATTCAAAAACCATACATAGGTATATGCCCATACATATAACTATGTTATCAAGATATACTCATCTCATACATGAGGGAAGTATACAGAAAAGGTAAAACCATGAACGTTAAAGTACAACACATGTAACACCACGAATAAATCCCCACGAAGGTAAAAAACACACATGTGTCTCCATGAAGATAACACCATAAAGGTAAAAGTGACACACATGTATCACCAAAATGATAAAACCATGAAGGTTAATGTACCAAAAAGGTAAGACCATGAAGGTAGAATAATCAGCTCACACTAGGTATTTGTGAAGTATAAGAGTATAAATGATTAGTCACGAATCTATGTCATCTTATTCTGTTAAGAGGGACTACTGCTGATGATACAAAGTCTGACCGACACTGGATCAATAGGTACTAAACCCCTCAATTACCAACATAAGATCTGAACCACTCAGAAACAGTATGCGCTGACCCACACAGGATCGCTGAGCACCGACCCACAAAAGAACTGACCCACATAGGATTTGACCCATATAGGGTTGGTATGCGCCGACCCACATAGGATTGGTGCTGGCCCACACAGGATCGCTTGGTACTAACCTTTGTATGATTTTACCCAACCTCTGTCTCACAGCCATCCATTGGATTTATACTCATAACACATTTAGGAGAACCTCTTCTCAAGCCATCAGACATACCTCACCTACCACGATGTTCCACAAAGAAGTATCCCAAAGGAATGCCTTGTCATTAGAGTTACAACAGGACAGATGACGCTTTAATTGGATTCTCAGTCTATGAGTTATAAGTGTTTTAGTTCTGTGGGCCTAGTTGGATTTGAGTTCGATCTAAACTGGCCGTACTTCAACATTATCCAAAAATCACAGGGATTATCTCAAAAGGACCGCCTCTTCTCAAGTATTTCAACACTATAGATGGTTCGTCTTTTCAACATAGTTTGGGGGAGGTATGTCAGATAAAAGATCCTGTATTATTATTATTATTATTATTATTATTATTATTATTATTATTATTATTGGGTGTTTAGTGGACCCTATCCATGAACTAGAATTGAATATTCAATGCTTGACTTAAATCAGCCATCCTAATGACAAGATCACTTCACCACTGATGGTATTCAATCAGACGTCACAAACATGAGTTATGAAGGGTCAAATGTTTATTATTAATAATAAAATATTTTTATTTGATCATTTTAGGTACCTTATCCAAAAACCTAAAAAAGTCATTCAATATTGGTCTCATAATTTCCATCTCTATGTTAGAGTCATTCTGCCACGGGCGGTTTTTGAAACCAAGGACACACAGATAAGTTATGGTTGAATAATGGTTTTAAAAACAAAAAATAATATTAAAATTATTTATATTATTTATATTTTACAATTATTTTTATAACCAATATCATTTGATATTCACATACCCCTTTGCTGCATACGGGTAGCGCCTCCCCCTTATTCAACAGATTCCACTTTATTTTCTTTAAAATTTTAATTAACTTTCTTCAACTCTACCTCTCTTCAATCAACTCATTTATTCTTCCACAATTTTCAACATTGTTCATGAACCAGGAACTCGATGCCCCTTTCCTTAAACATAGCGATACTATCTATTCCACACCGCCTACTCGCACTACCGCCTGCTCTACCTCATCACCATCCAATGCTGCCTGGCCTCAGATTTCTGGGCACACACCACCTCACCATTGGGTGATGCGTCGACCACCATCTGTCCGGATCACATCTCGCATCGCCCAGTCTTCTACACCACCCCAAATCATCAGAGCCGATTCACATTACACCATAACAAGATCACCTATCCACCGCAATTTCTTACTTGTCTCCCTGGAACCTCCTACTTGAACCATGGAAATCAAATTACCATGTCACCCCTTCCATAGACCTGTGCATCTTCATTCTATCCCCAAATGTTTTTATGATTCCAGATTTTCAATCCTTAGGACAAGATCTCCATATCTGTATTCCGCGCTCAACAAAGCATTCAGTTTTTAGTGCGCGTAATTACATGGCGATGAAGAATATGCAAAGAATTATGTAGAGAAGGTCATGGTTTAAGTTCAGATCGATGGCCGTTTTGTTTGGCCATCATTGTTGTGAATCCAGAACATGAAGAAATAAAAAATAAATAATTTTTGTACTTCATGATTTCAAATTTCAAGATAAAAAATTATAAACTCATCCAATCCATTTTTTCTGATCTGTGAATAAATTCATTTAATTCACTTTCTTCATGAATATTAAACTGAGGTAACAAATCCACAAAGATAAATCCCTACCTCAGGATTGTTGGAGAATGTCTGTGGTTGAGGAGAAGTCGTTGCTCGTCAGTTCGTGATTCAGTGGTGTTCATCGCTGCCTACTAGATCCAGTCCCATCCTCCAAGTGATTGGCATCATGACACTTTATCATAACTACGTCACTTGGTGATGCCATGCCAATACCTCTCCCCAAGATCCATATAAATAGGAGATGTGTAGGGTCAGTAACGCCTATGGAATAAACATGGGTTCATTTTATTGGAACATTCACAATTCCAATGGTGTTGTTACAAAGGACTTGAGGAGTCAATACATTTAATGTATTGACACATCGTTGGTCCCACCACCGCCTCATGTTCGTTGGAGGAAAAGAAAAATGAGAGAAATAAAATAACATTTCTATTTTATTATTTTTTTAAAAGCCCAAAATAAATCATTTTCTTCCATACTACTATGGTCGAAGTGAAGACTCCTTAAATGAATCTTGGTGTTGTAGTCTAAGTGGTGCCCTCAGATTTTTAATCTGAGCACCGATTCAAACGATCAAAAAACCCCACGCATTTACTGAATGTACCTCAAAATGTTCTGAAAATTATTAACAGTCGCCCATGACCTACACCGTTTGAGGTTAGGTGTTGCCTAATGGAATCATGTCCCAATGAACTCAATGATACGTTCATATTTTAAATATGAGTTACAATTTAGATGTTATGAATTTTAACAATAAAATAATTTTTTACTTAATTATTTTATTTACGGCCAAAAATTAACTTCCATAGTTCGACTTTTCCGGCTAATTTTAGTATTTTACAAAAGAAAGAATACCCTCATGAGCTCACCTGTAGTCTTAGATATTTAATCCAAGTAACCATTACAGATTTATAATCATTTGAAAAATAAAATAACTTTATTTAATTTTTTTATTTACGGTTATTCCTTTTTTGGGTTTTCTCCACGAAGGCCTGCGCCGACTAAACTTATGACGCACCTAGGGTAAAACTGCTCTCTTGAACTCATAAGTTCCCTCAGATATCTGATCTAGGACCCATTTAAGAGTTATTGTACTTTATTAGAAAAACCACTCACACGTGCTATTTTAATCTAAACATTTTTTAACGGATCATTCCGAACACTCCAGGCCTTTTAATCACATGCCGTCCTATTTTTGGTCTTGAAATAATTTCATATAATTATTTTTTAAAATGTTTACAGATATTCTGGGAAATTATAGATTATCTAATTTTCATTCCATCTATAATAAAATAGATACAGTTTTTAGGCGTATTTATGACTGTTTCAGGTCAGTTTTGAAACACCCAATGGTTCCGTATCCAGTAATACGTGGACCTGCTTACCAAAGGCATGCGTTCATTGGGTGGTTTGGCCAGTGATTCTTAAGAACTCACATTTTTTGAGAGGATGGGATGTCAGGATCATTGCACCCTTTGGGGGGGGGGGAATTATTGCATGTTCTGTGACTCTCTTATAGAATTAAGATGTTTTCATATGTTCACGAATCATTGGTTTATACCCAAGAATAGTATCCACAGATTAATCCTGGTTTTCAATGCTCAGAACGACGCATGGGTACAGATTCATTTACGCTCACGGTTTACCATCCCTCATTGGATTAATGACCCAGAGGATTCTGGAATCACTAAGTCGGCACTGTTTTAAAGCCTCATTACTGGGCGCTCTAGCGTTTACTGTCATCCAGGGGGGACAATTAACGATTTGGGTGTCTGGATCAAACCCGTGATATGACCTTCCTATGTATACTCATGAGAGGAATTAGAATCCACGTAGTTCGGTTTGGTATGGGGTTTACACTCCAGGCTGCCCAGGGTTGGTGCGGTGAACTGATGTGAAGATAGTTGGATCAACTGGTTGTTGGGCTAGAACATCAGGGAGGCTTTCTGCATACCCTTCCTAGGAGACAGGGATCAAAGTCTACATTGTTCGAATGAAAAAAGAGTTGGGCTTGAACCTCAGGGAGGCTTCCTATATAACCTACCTAGGAAATAGGGATCAAAGTCCACGTAGTTTGAATGGGGATTGGGCTTACACTCTGAGGAGGCCCATGGTTTGGATTGGGGCATACAATATGAGGAGGAACATAAGAGTATGTCATGGTCGATGCCAACTCTAAGCCCACGTGAGTCATGATCGATGTGAGAAACAAGAGGCAGTAGGGACCAGATGATCACATATTAAAAGGTGCGTCCGTGGGAAGTAGATTGGGGCCTGCAAATGGAGAAACCCAAGAAGTTTGGGCTTACTCTGAGATGGATTACCAAGGTGTCATCCTCATTTCCGGCCATGAGGTCATCCCAAGCCATTGGTTGGTTGAGGAATATAATGAGGCTTACACCTATGTGGAAGTTTACAAGTGGGATAACACCAAGGGCGTTAGAATCAGTCCGAAAAAGGGAGATGAAAGGTGTGAATTACATGACCGACATTCGGAACACAATGAGGGTGGCATGGAGATAGAGGATAATTGTTGACTGTTTGTGAAAAACAGTATTCATATTGCATTAGCCTGAAATGGGGACAAAAAAATGAGGGTCAATTGGTGAGCATGTTCGAAACACAGGACCCGACTCAATGTGTCATTAAAATTCTTCTCGGGTGTTGGCCCAGGACGGTAGGTGAGCTGATGCGGCATGGGGCCAGACCCTTAGGGGGTCCATTCAGACATGAAATAGGATTGAGATACGAATGATGGACGTGAAAAGCAAGAGGTGGAGTGATGGAATATTTGAATGGATTCCTACACCCTTGAAATTATGCCACTGTAAACATGGCATGAGGCATCTTATGATTGGAGAATAAGGAATCAATTGCATTGAGCAAGAGTCATCCAATTATTGAATGATAGGGAATGCTACGGTTTATAGTGATGTAGAAAGGACTGTTTACATATAGTTTCACATCATATGGATAGGACAAGGGACATACAGTTTAACGTCAGGTGGTCAGGATGACTAGGTAAAAGAGACCTAGAAATGGTTGGTGTGGGACTTATGCAATGAAAACCATTTCTAGATGAACCTTGAAAAAGGATCTAGGTAATGGGGTTATAGGAGAGTCATGAGGAGTAGCTCAAATCATGACATGTATAGGACGAATGTTGGGGCAACACAAGGGTGAAATGGAAAATAATGTTGACCCGACCCAAAAATTTCGTGATGCGACTCTCCATTTTAAATGGGGACCAGTGACGGTAGTGAAGGGACCAGCCCAGAGGGCCTGGACTACAACCCTCGTGGTATGGACCAGTGAGTGCATGGGGTTCGTCACATGGGGGCTGGCCATGGAGGTGGCGGGCCGCGTAGAAGCTGGCCACCTAGGATGTCCATGAAGGAAATGGACACTAAGGGCTTACCGCATGTGGTTTGCGGTTTGTTTTTCCGTGAGAGGTGTCTACGGAGGATCTGGCCATGATGGAATAGGTCGTGAAGGACTTGGTCGTGAAGGACTAGGCTGTGAAGGAGATGGCCGTCTGCGAAGGGGTGTCCGCCGATGAGATGGTCGCGAAGGAAATGGACGCAAAGGGCATCTACAATGGGGCTGGTGCCCGTCCTACTTTGCACCTGTAGAGGGGTTCACGCCTCCATTTCCCAAACGACAATGGTGTGCAGAGGGGGTGGCTGAAAAGGAGATGGCCGTATGTGGTTCACGGTTTTTTTTATCCTCAATGTGGAAGAGTGCATCCAAGGATGATACGGGGTCTGCGGATAGTCGTAGAAATTTACCGTTGGGAGCGATTTCTCCAGCAGCTCCCCATGGGTTATCACTCGTCTTTCATCCTTTCTTTTTGGTGCCCCTCGGTGACTACTTATTGAGTTGAAAAGTGGCTGTATTGATGGTCACACGACACTTTTTCCAGAAGGCCATGAAGGAATCCCCACCCGCGGACGACTCGGTCAACAAGGGATTTTTAGAACCGAGATTTGTGGGATTGCACTGAGGCCGTGCAGCACTCCGCCTCTATTCCGCAAAGGATGACATAAGCGGTGTGGGCCGGTCGGCGCGCTTCACGGCTGGGGCAGTTCGTGATGGTGGACCGACCTCCAGCCAGTTCTGCTTCACGCCTATGGAGAATTTCTTGCCTCCCTTTCATGAACAATGCTGGTCCACGGAGGGGGCGACTTGCTGAACCGGCCACGTACTATTATTGGGAGCCAGTACGCAGACCTGTTTGGTCATTTTCCATGTTTTGGGGCAATTTTATTTCCCCCTTGCGGAATTTTCAGGACCATACAATCACATACAATCTCATTGAATGTTGTAATTCATTTTTCTGTCTTAGTTTTTTATGAATGAAAACTAACATTTTTATAATAAATATATATGATTTTTTATGAAGATAAATATTATATAAATATATTAACCATAATCAAAATAAAATTACCAAAACTACTGAACCAATACATACATGAAAAAAAGAAGATATCACTCATAATATTTCTATTAATAAAGAAGTGTTAATTAATGCGAGGAAAATGTTTATTAGTAAATAATATATGGTATGATATATTTTAGCATGGTTCTATAAAAAATTTGTAATAAATATGTCTTTCTTAAATGGGATTTCTGATTCATATAAGTGAAGTCATGCCTAATGTAAGGGATTTTCATCTCACTTTTATTTTTGTAATACACATGTCATATTCACAACATGTTTCTATTATTTGTTGTATATACTATCCATGAATGAATTTTATGAACTTTATTATGAAATTTATAATGATTTATAAATACATATATGGTTATTTGTTTAAATTGGCTTATGATTCAAAGGTTACCAAAGGGGTTAGAGCATTTTGTTACAATTTCATTGTTTATATGGATTGCTTGTGGTTATTTATCTGATGATGAAAACTATGATATATATCTTATGAAACTCAATAATACGGTCATAAAATATTTAATTAACAATTATAAATTTCTTATTTAATTTTATATAACTAAAATATTCCAAATTCAGAAAATAAGATTTCAAGGAAAATGAATATTATTTCACACTTCTGTTATAAAGCCTATGTTTTCTAAATCCATGTTTTCTAAAAATATTTTAATGATGGAATTTATAATTATCCAATTATTTTTATGAGATTTTACCCATTTTTTACTTTTTATAAAATCATTTGGAAATTTATGTTCTTTTTATTTATTTAATAAAATGATTTTTTTTTGTTTTTTTACTAAATGCTAATAGGGATGTTTTTTAACATACAAAGAATGAAAAACATTTCACACCACCATTACAGATCAATGATTTGAAACATCCTTTATTAGTTTCCATAGTTATTTTAAATTTTTTCGTAAAATATTATTGATATTTTTTGGATTTTAAAGACGTTATTTTAATCTAGAATTGATATATTCCTCATGAATTTTTTAATGAAAACTTAGTAGTATTTCTATTCATCAAATAGAATAACCTAGGATTTAAAAAATTCTATACTAAAGATATGATCCAATGTTATTGTCTTTATTTCATCTTTGGATGGTTTTTGTTAATGATGATAATATATTTATGAAATTATTTCCATTTCTATAGGTTATTCAATGATGAATTAATGAAATTTTAATAAAACCCATTTCTATTCCACATGTTATGTTGTGATAAAATATTAAGAAAACCCATATCTTTTTGTGGGTTATGATTTTATGAATTTTTTATGATCTTGTAAACATATATATAAGATTTACATTTTTTTATGGTGATACCTATATCTACCTCCAATTAAATAGATAATCATTAATATATAATGAGATAAATATGATTATAATAGGGTGTGAACCCATTACAATAAGTTAATTTTTTGACTGTAATAGTATTTGGAGTGAACCATGAATTGTATGATGGTTTGGTGAGTAAAACAAATCCTCTAAAATAGTCTTGGTAATGATATTTTATGACTAAGGAATTTATTTTCAATACTTATTTGTATGCCAAAACTCAATGTATTATGTCAATGGTTTTTTTCTATGGATTATGTTATTTGATTCCATTATAATTCATTTCTTATTAATTTTTATGATTTATGTAGTTACTCAAGATTATGATTTAATATATGAAGGGTGTGATTTTAAATTGTGATAATAATTTTATCATGTCCTTATATTCTTGCTCAACACATGTGATCATTGATATCTGTCTTGTTTACCCTTACTTGGTATATGAGATGACCCTTTATTATTTCAAAATTCTATATGATATAAAGTCTGATATTTCTAAAATAGGTAATTGTTATGATAAACATAGTGGGATATGATGTAGATATTTTAAAAAATAGTTGTTAATATGTTCATGTTTCTGAATTTACTAGATCAAGAAAATTTAAGAATGGATCATTATGTTATGTAATGAATATTCATATACTAAGATATCATATCAATGTATGAAATGTTGGGTGACTATATTTGGTATCATAGAATGGTTTATTTAATATTTTTAAATTTAGATGAGTAAAAGTTAGTGATAACCTCGAAGATAATTCTATATAAAGGATTCCATCCAAATGTTTTGATAAAGACCACAAATGACCTAGGTTGAACCTAATGTTTCATATACCAAGGTTTCATGATTTAGAGAACCTATAGATTATGTTTCATAATTACATGGTTTTCCACTATGATCATTATTTCTCACACTATAATTTTTGGTTTTAGTCAATTCATGGATATAGAGGGAATCATATTAAAGCTAAAAGTGATAGAAAATGAAATGCTTTTACTCCTAGGAAACAAAATGTCATGCGATCTAGAATGAAAAATATTATTTCTTTAGTCATAAAACATTCTCGAGCTGTGAATTTTGTTGAGCATCCAAACAATAAAAAGAGGAAAATATTGTTCTATTGAGTCCTTCATGAAGCAATTTATACATTATTTTAGTGGCTCTACTGATCCTCTTATTTCAATGTGATGGATTGGTACCATTTTAATGATATTCTTAATTCTATAATGTAAAAAAAGAATTTTATTTTTGATTTTTAGCATTTATAAAGAAAATAATATCAATAGAGGAATATTTTCAAGACCACAAGGTAGTAGGATGAAATTGAATCTATGGAGTGGGATGATATTATTATAATATTTTTCAATAGTTAAAATACTCATATAATTCAATTAAAAATTGGGAAGGAATTACATGAGTTTAAAAAGAATTATGATTAATATTTTGGTACATATGAGGAAATTTTTAAAAGACCTGAAAGGTATGCTTATGGAATTATCATCCAACGAAAATTTTAGGGTGGTAAAAGATTCTTGTGGCATAAAACCAAGTGTCTTGTGGTAGTTATCCATAATAATATTTATTAGCTATGAAGTAATAATTTTCTGTTCCATTAATGCAGAGAAGGTTATTGTTGTTTCTTTTCTATATATATGTTTTTAGAAGAAAAAATATATAATTAAAATGGATTTATAAAAATAATATAGTGAAAATGTTGATATTCCATTTACGCTAAATGTTTGGGTGGAAAAAGTAAGGATGCTATATTAACAAAACATGTAAATGATTCATTGTTGGTATGGAAGGTCATTTGGTAATTGAATGCTAAATTGATAGAAACAAGTTATATAATTATTTGAATAGAAATAATGACATATAGAATGAACCTCCCACACACCTTTGTTTTAAAATAATAGGTCATAGTAATTATGCCAACACGTTTTCAAGTCTGAAGGTTAATTACAAATATTTAAAACAACAACATAATCCCATAAAAGAAAGAAGTTATTGAGAATTATCCCTGACCAACTAGTGTAATTGAGATATATAGTTTTTCATGGTTTTCTACATATGATCGATTATTTGTGGATAATTTTTCCTTGATATAAAATTCACATACCACGTTAACTTGTAAGGGAGCCATGTTTTTTTAGAATGATGAATTTGATGAATGATTTATAGAATTGAAAAGAAGGCTAGTCAGCACACATATTCTTACAAAACCCTTGTGTATAATAGTGATTCTAATATATAGTGATGCATCAATAAAGGGATTATGTTTCATACTCATGTATTAATATGTGGTTATAAATTATTCCTTAAGGAAATTTATTATCCCTGAAAAAAATTACACAACTTGTGATTTGGAGTTAGCTATGGAAGTTTTATAATGAACGATATTGGGAAATTATCTATATGCATTGATGTATGACATATATACTGATCAAAAATAGTTTAATGTATATTTTAATTCACAAATATCTAAAAATTATTGAAAGAATATAGTTTTAGTTCATTAATGATTATGACCACTCGATACATTACAACCATGGGAAAGTGATTATGTTGGTTGATTATTTTAGTTAAAAGAATCATTATATTTTGTATAGGATGAGTATAAAAAAAGAACCAACATTTTATTACATACAATGAATGGATGTTGAAATCATGATTGAATGGGCGAAGCCTTGTCTTTATAATATGAGTTTTCAACCATCTATTCATGTAATGATTTATGATGATCAAAAGGAATATATAGAGCATCAAATGAAGGTGATTAATGTTCCTAATTTTATACTTCTTTGGGATCAAGAAATAATTCCTAGAAAATATGTCTTTGTCCAATTATAAAAAAATTAAGATGTAGATAATTTATAAAGTTCATATTTATTCATTTTATTTTCATTCTGTATGTTTGAATATGCATAGTAATTTGAAAAAGTTTTTACATTTTGATTTCATGAAGAGTAATTTTGGAAAGTTTGTTTCTAGGAACATGGTTTGATAGAATGTTATGTCTAAGAGAGAGATGTATAATGGGATTTCACACCCATTACCCACATTAGAATTGAATGAGGAAAACATCATCCTGAATATTTTCATTTGACTCCCCAAAATATCTATTTGGAATAATTCATTATGGTCAACATTTGATCATCTTAAGAATTTAAAAATATTCATCACTCTCAAAGAAGATATCCTTATTAATCAACATATTCAGTTATAAATTATGTATTTGGAAAGAATTAATGGTTTAGCAATATGAATTATATCTGAACAGGATCATAGTTTTACCACATATTTTTGGAGAACTATTTAGCATGCTCTGGATACATAGTTAAATTTCATCACTATTTATCATCCTTAGATAGATTGTCAATAAAAGAGTACCATTAAAACTCTAGAAAATATAATGAGATATTTTCCAATGGATTTTAAATGGGGTTAGGATCTACACCACCCTTTGGTATAATTTACATTCAACCATAGATTTCACTCCAAATTCAGATTGGAAATTAGAAATACATATATGGTATGAAGTAAAGAAATAAAACATGATGGAATGAAGATATAAAATGAAATATACTAGGAAAAAAATTATCAATGTAAATGACAGACATGGTAACATATATTAAAAAAATAGACAAACTCATAGTTGAAAAAAAAATCTAAAAAACATAAAATAGGTAAATAGTTTGATGTTGGTGATATGTTATTATAATAAAAATCTCATAGAATTAGTCAAATGAGATTTAGAATAAAGGTAAAGATAATACCTAGGTATATCAGTAATTTTGTAACTATTTACCACATTAGGATATTATATTATCGATTGGAACTTCCACTAAATCTCTCTCAAGTTCATGATCAGCTCTATGTATTCTCCATAGGATTTACATGCGTGATCATTAATATGTGCTAAACTCATATGTTATATTCTGAAAAATATAATTTTTTGATAAAACCTTGTAGATATTACATACCAATGAGATAAAATGCTACAAAACAAGACTGCTAAACTTTTCAGTGTTTTTTAGAGTGACCACCAATTTGAGGAGGCTATGTGGGAACCTGAAATTGGGATGAGGCAAAAGTCTCCTAATCTATTTGTATCAAAGTGAAAAATTTAATGGAGAGATTTCATTTTATGGGATGTATAATTTAGGAACGTGATATTCATATGAAATATTTCTCTTTAAATAATTTGATTTACTTGATTTCATGCATTATATGCAACATCGAGTTTAAATGAAACATGATATACTAATGAATTATTATTATTTAAAATTAAAATTTTCACATAGATATTAGATTTTTGGGTAGGAATAAGAAAAAATATTTTATAAAAATTTATAGAAATATTTTTACAAAATTAACTCATTGGTTATCAGTTGATTATAAATGATAATAAAAATCATTTGAATGAAAAAGAAATATTTTTTTGAAAAATAGTTTTATACATGCAATATTTTTTAATTAATAAATTTCATTAATCACTGATTATGAATGATTTTTATGAAAATTATATATTATTTACCATATTTTATTTTTTAAAAATTGAATAGTAATTTTATAGAAAATGTATAAAAATAAATTCACTTTTATGTTTAAAAATATATTTTTTCTTGAATATATTTTTTTCTCATTTTATGAAAAAAAATTAAAAGTACATTATTTTGTTAATAGGAATTGAAATAGATAAAATTTATTACATTATTAGAATAAATATATTAAAATTTGATAATTACAACTCTTTAATTATTTTATAATATGATAGTAACCCTCGAATAATTTATAACCTAAGTTAATGTTAAATATGGTTAATATGGATTAATAATAATTGATATGGCCATAATTATGCATCTGGATTTCTATTTGATGATAATAATTTGAACCTTACCACCTTAGGTCCGAAATTGAGTTTACTAGTAGACATTTTTCTATGAACCTGACTTATATATTATTTAAATAAGTGAATGTTACTAAATGTCACCCCATTGGTTTTTCAAAATGTATTATTATTTCTCATAGGGAAAATTTATGATGTTCGTAAATGAAAGTGTTTTTTTATTATTATATTTTATTTTTCATGACATAATATTATTTTTTACTCTTAGTTATTTTATAATGACCTTAATTTCTTAAGCATCACTGATGTAGTATTTATCTATTTAATAATAATATAGAATAAATTATTAAATAATATTTAATATGATATTGTATGACTGATTTAATGTGAATGAAATGTTTTACAGATCTAAATTACATATTTAGGAACTGTGAAATCATAATATTCTAATTACCCTATTGTTTTGATGTTTTTCAAATTAAATTAAATAAATATTTTTAAAAATTAAAAAATAATATATATTAAATTATTTAAAAATAATAATAAAATCCTAAATAAAAAATATTTGAATTTTATGTTTTAAAATTTCATTAATTGGACATTTATGGTCTATTTTTCACCTTATATGTAAAAATTACACCCTTTATTTTTAATTTTTTTTAACATAGTTAAAACTATAAAAGGTTAAATAATTTATAAGAAAAATGATGGGGTTTAAAATTACTCCAAAACATGTATACAATATATTTTTAATGTTATTACCACCCTATCATACTCAATATTTGAATATAAGTCAATTCTTAATCATTTTTACTGAGTTTGTATTTATTATAATTAAATATGTTGTGTAATTACAAAAGTTCCTATCACTACAATTATATAACGGAACCTCCTAGAATCACATTATTTCACCAATTTGAGAAATAAAAATTAAACAAACTTTTTTAATTGTAATTCTAAAATTCCTTATACATGTCCTAGAGGTTTTGGTCGTCCAAAAATTACAACCCTATATCTTGTTAACGGTGACTAATATGAGTTGTTCCAAAGTATAGTTTATCATAATCATCAATCACATTATTTTATACACTTATTTAACTCTTAAAAATCAACATTATTTCTTATGAAAAAAATCAGTTTCCCCAATATGAATATGTTTTTTTTATTAGAATAAAATTATATACAATATTTCCCATCAAATGATTAGTTAATGTACCACTCATTTAAACATACAACTTACAATATCCACATAGTGAAGCAATTAATATTTCATCACCATATTTTATGGATGGGTATAATGATGGTTTTAAAATTTATATATGATATTTATGAAATAATTATAATTTATTAATTATACTATCATATCTACTTACTTAATATCTAATCCTTTTGGGAATGATATCTATGTTCGTGCACAACTGCGGAATTCCACATTCACGAATTGATATTATTCTTTTCAAATTTATATTTTAATTAGATGTAAGTGAATATGGATTAAGTGAATATATAGTATATAATAATTATCCTATAACGGTGAGTTAATATTTACCTAACTTTTTTTCATGCTTCAAAAAACTAAAACAACATTAATGTATACTTACGACCTACCATCTCTGTAAACTTTGTAATTCATTTTTTATTCTGTATCTTTTATTAAGGGATCTAAATTTTTACATAAATTATATTATATATATATATATATTATGATAATTAAATGGGATATTATGAAACCATGATCCATTTATATGTACTGAAACTACATAATCGATATAATCATGGTAAACGAAATAGTTAACAATAAAAAATATCAATTTTAATAAAAAAAATTTGAAAAAGGGTATGTTGAAAAATTATAATGGGTTCATATAAGATTTTATAAATTTGGGGATTACTCTGTTATAGAGTAATAATAAATCCAAATTTTTTATTCTAGAGCTTAGAGTGCTTTAAATGAATGGATAACTAGAGACAGGGGTTTATTTCGTAATCTCATCAATACTCAAGATTATATATGTATTAGTCTCTAATGAGGAATATATATCTTTCATATCCATGTTTTGAAAAACTATATGATATTTTATACCATTATGCTGATATATTCATTTTTATCCATGTTTTATTTCTTACAAAATCGGTAGAAATTATTTTTATTTATTTTAAAAAGAATTTAATTTGTGTATTTTTTGACAGAAATATAGAAGGAATTTTTTAACATATAAATAATAAAGTTATAATTTTCATCATTAATATATTTTTTTAATGATTCATTTAAAATTTTACATTGTTATTTTTATATAACTTGTTTCCTTTATAATTTTCCATCTCTTTAAAAATTAATTTTAAATAGAAAGGTTGTTTTCTAAATAATTCTTAAAAGTGATCTTTCAAAATGAATTTATAAATAAAAAAATTTATTATAATTATGATTTAATAGTGAAATTGTCTATATTTACCATCTTTATTCTTTTTTTAGATGATTTATCAGTATTATGTAATGATTTAATATTTATGAAACAAATTTCATTTACATGGACTATGTAATATTTTAGGTTATTGAAACCCATTTTTGTTTACGGTTTCCACAATAATGATTGATTTTTGATTTTTTTGAAACACGTTGGAATGATTTTAATTATGTGATGGTTGTTAAATTATAGATATAGATGGCGGTAACATTTTACCAGAGGGTGGAAGTTATATTATTTCCTTGGACTAAGCTAACATTATAACCAAGGATGGGGGGACCTATATATACCTCCATTGTATTTCATAGTTATTGATATATCATGAGATAAACATGACTATAATATAGAGTGAACCAAGATTAGTAAAGGATGGTTTGCGGAGTGAACCCATTAAACTATTATTACCTTGTAAATGAGCCTTAACAATTAAAGAAATGATAATCTATTATTTTCTGTATGCTATAAACAAATTTCTTATACCTATATTAATATACCCTGGTTCATTTTACTTTCCACACTTGTGACTAATATCTCATGAAATATAATGATTTATTACATGAATTTATATTGTGATATTAAATATGTAGGTTAGAGATTGGAATTGTTATAATCTTGTTCTTATACCCATATGCTCATGTAATGCTTATGTGATCCTTGATATCTCCCTTTTAACCTATATTAAGAATCCTAGATCAACTATTCTAATGATTCCATTCCCCTAGTTATGAATGAAGTTATTATATATGATATTTCTAATAGTGGTTTTATTTATGAGAAAATAAGTTGGAGACAATGTAGATATTTTATGAACCAATTTTTTATGTATCAATGATTCCAAATATATTAGACCTAAAAGATTATATCATGGATATAAATGTTATAAAATGAATATTCATATATCAAGATATAATATATTTTGATGAAATGTATGTTTCGCTATAGAAACAACTATTCTTAACCATATTTACCATCAAATGAGAAGTGATTTTATCCCTGGAGTGTGCACACAACATACCTTCTACACATATCGATATGATTCATTTTTCCTCAACATAAATTATATTTGAGTATTATGATGAGTTTAATATTAATATATGAAATTTTAAAATTAAATAAATATCAATTATTACAATATCACATAAAAATTTTTACATTTAAAACGATTGGAAGAAATATATAATGTCGCACGTGCATATGGGTGGAATACTACCTCCACAAAGTGATTTTTTTCATTCTTCATTTACATTTTCATGGATGATAATATGGATATATTAAAAGAATATATATGATATATATATATATATATCATAATAAATTTTTATTTGTAATTGTTATTTTCCTTTAAAAAAATAGAAACAACATTGATATATGCGTACAACATACCGTCTCCATGAATGGTGTAACTTATTTTTAAGACATTATATTTATGAATGACTAAAAAATTTATATAATGAATTTATATTATATTTTTAAAATATTTAATAATCAATTTATTATTGAAACATGATAAAAACACAAGAACCAAGACTATCAAACCAAAATATACATTGAAAATAAATAGAATATCACCTATAACAACAATCTTATTAATGAAGTGTTAATATATGTGTGATAAAATGTTATGTGTAAATAATATATGGTATAATATATATCAGTGTGGTTTAATAATATATGTATAATATATTTATATTTATTATACATTAGGCTCCAATGTGTATTAAGGAGTTTAGAATTAAGGTAATGGATTTTAATATAACTTATATTTTTTTAGATACAAGTCATATTCAAATTTTTTTTCGTTTATGTGGTTTGTATAATACCATTTAATGTTGGTTATGATTCTGATTATGTATTTTATGATTAATTAAATATCAATATATTTTTTTTTACTTTTATAGGGAATATTATTAAAATGTTACCAATATTATAAGGGTCATATTTTATAATCTCATTATTTATAAGTATTTTTTATAGTTATGTATCCAATGAAGAAAAAATATAGTATATATCTCAATAAACGCATTTAATTTATTATTATCTCATAATTACATTATAATACAAGCTTTGATTTCATATATGACACCTTACCCACTAAAAATAAGGAAAATATATTTTTAATGAAAATGACATTTTTTTTATCCTATGTCAAAATTAATTTTTCTTATATATACATTTTTAAAAAAAAATTAAATAATGTTTTAAACATTAAAAAATATATCTTATTGTCATTTTTATTCATTTTTTTAAATAATTTTATTATTTTTTTTAATGTGGTACCATTTTATGACTTTTCTACAAAATTCAGGAAGGATTGTATTTAACATACGCAACATGAACAGAGATTCCCACCATCGTGATCAATTGATGCTCTGAAAATCACTTCTCACTTTTAATGTTTATTTTCAAATAACGCAATTTCAATATGATTTCTTAATTTTTTTATTTTAAAAGTGATATTCCAAAAATGAAAATATATTTTCCTCAGGAAAATTTTAACGGTCGTTTAATATTATTTCTTTTCATCATGTTTAATAATACTTGATTTCACTTATGATCTAATAATGATATGATCCAAGGATACCATCCCTATTATTTATCTAGATGCTTTATGTTTATGATGTTAAGATATTTATAAAACTCGTTCCATTTACATGATTTATTCCATGATGATTTGATGGAATTTTTATGAAACCCATTTCTTTTCAAGAGTTTATGAAATAATGAAATGTTTTTTAAACCCATTTTTTCCAAGGATTCTGATATGATTATTTTTTATGATATTTTTTCACACAGATTTAATATTTTAATTATTTGATAGGTGGGGCCTAAATCCTACCCCTAATGAAATTGGTAAAAATTGACATCTCATTTGATAAATAGGATTGGAATGGAATGTGAACTAATCTTTTCAAGGAAATGTTTCTACTATAATAGACTTGATAAAGAACCATGGATACTAAATTGGTTTAGAGTGTGAACCCAATCCACTATTAATGTCTTAGAAAAAAAATTTCAACTATGGAAATTTTTTTCCATGTTTATATGTATGCCACAACCATGTCTTATAAAATTGTTATAATTATCTGTATTAAGATCATTGATTTAGTTATGATTAATTTAAAATAAACTTCTATGATATATCCCATGACTTAATATTATATTTTATAATATACAGGGAAGGAAATTGAATTTTTTTTTCACATGTTATCATACATTTATATTATTTTTATACTCAATTTATCCTTAATATCACCCATATTTACCATTAATTAAAATATAATATCACAGTTTCAAATGTTTAATTTCCCAAGAATAGGAATAATTATATTTATAATAAGGGTTCTAGTTGTAAAGAACTTATTGGGAGAGATTTTATATCTTTTATTAACCATTTATTTGTGCATCTTCTTTTCTATTGGAACTAAACTGATATAATTATATCTTGTATCATTATAATGTGCAATGCATAACCATATACTATGATATGATATATATGCATGAAAAATATGTGATTTTATATGTCATGTATATTAGTTAAATGAAATTAATTATTGTGGTGTCGAGATACCCTCCACACAGACACACACTAAATAGTGCACATGGTTATCCATGTGAAAAATGAAGTCAGAGAACCATTATATGATAGAACATAACACTAGAACAAGAAAAAAGTGATTAAATTAAACTAATAAATTAAAAGAATCAATGAGTAAAAAAAATAACAATACACATATTGGTGGATGAAGACTTAAAACGCGGGATAATTTTCATAAAATATAACCAGAAGTAGAATTTGAAAATGTTGTACAACACTTTAATAAAATAAACATTTATGGAAAGAATAATATAAATATAATAAATAGAAACAACACATTTTAATCAAACACACACACACACACACACATATATATATATATATATGAAAAAAGGAAGTGTTAGAAAAATTCTCCTTGGGGCATCAAAGGAAGAAATGTCTGAAACCTATGCGTCCTATATAATAAGAAAGAGATTAGTTAGAACAATGATTACAATATCTCCTAGATATAGTTAGGATAAATTCATGATATTAGGACATTTAGGATATGAATTATCTTTTGAGTTGAAAGTGACTATAATGCCCACAATTGTGGGGGAGAAGTTTATTCCTTTAGTTGCTAATGGTAGTAGGTTTGGACTAGGTGTTGAATTAGGTCAAAAAAAAACCAAATGAAAAAAATTAAAAATCATGTGTACGTGGATAAATATTGGATACCCCTTTCTCACGAAGTAGATTCTTTTTCTACAATAGATATGTGCAGTGCTAGCATGGGGTATTGTGACAATAGTATTCATGATTTTATTATAATAAAAAACCTGGGTGTTCAGTGAATTTTATGACCGGCATTGGGTACTTTTTAAGTGTTTTGGTTGCCTCCTAATCTTAATTGGATAAAGGTGAATACATATTGTGTGGATATGGGAAATATGGGGCCAGTAGGGTGTGAAAGGTTTTTTGGACCCATGATGATTTTTTAAGGGATGTTTCTATGGCAATTTGTGGTGTGACTTGTTCAATAAAAGAGGAGATTCTTGGAAAAATTAATGTTGTTTCATTTTATAATGGTTGGAATAATATTAGGTTGGTACATGACTCTATCACTCTTGTGCAGGCCATCAGAAACAGTGACCTTTATATCTCTTGGAGGCGTGCTACAATGTGGATGGAATGCATGATGAAACTTTTGTGTCTTAATTTCATCATCACTCAGGTTTATCGGGAGGCGAATATGGTACTAGATGGTCTTGCTAATATGGGAGTTGGTAATCCTCTTACCTGGTTAGATTAGCTTTCTGTGGTCCTGCTACCTCATTATGAGGCATATTGTAATAAGATCCCGCATTTTAGCCTCTTGTAACATTACATTCATTTATGAATATTAGCCATGGCCTTCTAGTCAATGGACATTTAAAAAAAATACAAGGTTCAAACAAGGGTTCTTATGGTGGATGTGATTGGTGGTAATATGAATAAGGTGGATGGGTGGATGAAATTTCTATTAAAGATGGGACGAATGAAGGTATTGGTGGTGAAACATGAGAGGTTTTTTGAGGAACCTGGTTTGTAAAAATGGCTGAGGTATCATGATCTTCAACCACCATTATGGGTTCAAGCCACTCTAATTTGAGGATGTATGTGTTACCCCTATTCTTGAGATTGATGACATCTTCATATGATGCTTTGTAGTTTCTCTATAATAATTCTCCAAATAAGGTGAAAAATACATACTCTTTTTACCAGTCATCATTTATATGGACTACATTAAATCCATCTTATAATTAGATGATGGGATTCTCGATGTGTATTGTTTGTATGGAATTTTATATTAATTTTTAGATTACTACATAATAGGTGAACATATTCAAGGATATTGTTCTATTCCCCTAAAACAATTAGCATCTCTTTATTACAAATTTGATTTGAGATGTTAACATGAGTCATTAAACCCTACCCATTGACTTTATTATTCAAATATAAAAATATAATTTTTTTAAAAGAGACACACTAGTATGGATTCTAAATAGTAATAGATATATTATTATCAAGGAGTTGTATATATTGAAATTAACCAATGACATAACCATGGCAAGGCATTTTGAAAATCCCAAATGGACATTTATAGCACCATCCACTTTAATTATATTGTGGAAGATCATTAAAAAATAGGATATTGATTGATGACTAACTCTAAGGTTCAAATTTAATAAACCAGTTCTTTATTCCCGATGATGACTTAGAATATGAATCATCAATTCCTTAAATTTAGAATGTATGTGAATATGTGGGATTATATGTAGGCTATTTTGATTTCATTTGAAACAAAAAAAATAGTGTGGCAAATTTCTTAGTCACAAATATTGAATCTATATAAAGTGATTGTTTCTATTTACTAATTCTGTTTACTAAAATTGTTTTTATTTTGCTTATATGGAATACCCAAAATGGTATTTCCCTCAAAATTAATCTAAAATCATTTAACCTGGAAATCACTCATTTACACAGGGATGTACAAGGATTCATAAAAAAAATACACTGACTCGAGGATGAATGATATATCAAACCTAAATATTCATCATATTATTAGTGTATCAGGGAGGTTTAAACAATTATTACTTTTTATTTCCATTTCATTGTTTCAACCAATTCCATCATTGATAAATGTGACTTGTGATGGAGTATCTATTGAGGAAGCAGACCTTCCGTATATAAAGGATTTTTTTGAAAATAATTTGTATTTATCAAGGTCTTTATTTATAAAGACATTGGATAAGGAAATTTATTATAAAACTAATATTTAGCTGATGATTAATGAGATTTGTTTTTCAAGTATTATTGAGGGGGGGGGGGATTGATATAGGATATATATGATCCAAACCATTTTAATGAAACTTGGTGGAGAATATATGATTATTTTCCATGGATAATTCTTTCATAGTACATGGAATGCCTTTAGATTTATTAAGTATTTGAAAAACGTTTGACCCATTCTTATAGAGAAATGAAACAATATTCTAATTCACTTTGGGAGAAGAAAATTATCAATATTGTTTTGTTGTTTTCCTTTTTTTCATAATTAATTATTTCACCAATATGTGATTTAGATTTCCATGATAAAATTCACACCCATATATTTAATCCATTATTATTACATCACATGTTTTACCATTGAATCATAATAATGACTGAGTATTCTTAGTACATAATGCTTTATTTTTCAACATGATAAAAATATGTTTGTCATTGTTTTTATTAATTATATTTATTTACTATATATATATATGGAGTGTATATGGATATATAAATTTGTACTTTTTAAATTGAAAATTGAAGGAGAAATATTCACCCAAATACTTGGGGAAGTGTTTGAACTAGTGATAAATCACTGCAATTGATAACATATAACCAATATAGTGATGTTTTTATCATTAGTTTTTTATCTTATTGGTATTTTCTAAATTAAATAAAAAAATTACCTCAATATATTTCTAATGATTTTTTTATTGTAGAGGAAAAGGGTGAATTTACGTAAGGAAGGCATAGATAAACAGTCGTTCATTTAGAACCTAGGTTGTGACCCTACTGATATATCCAACCCCCTCATATATTTTATGTTATTTATTATTAATTTAAATATTTATGAAAATTCACATTATTTTTTTAATAAACACATAGTGGTAATGGAATAACCTAAGCGGCAACATGTATTGCGGATGTATTAAAAGAAGATATGATTTAGATACCCTTGAGAGATCATTATATCTAAAAGAGAAGCATTATTTTATATATATATAAAAATTATTTGATTATGCTTACTATTTTATAAAATACACATATTAACAAAAACCGGGACTATGTAATATATACAAATTATTTTTACTCATAAAATTATTACTTGTAATTATTTACAAAATAACAATGAATGGGGATAAAGAAACAAATATACACAACATGTAAAGATGATTTATAAGATGTGTAATTATTTAAAATACAAATAGAAAGAGAGAAGATGAAGTATCAAGGTCACTTCTTAGTAAGTTCCTTTCTATAAATACATCGTATTAGGCTATAGAATAATATCATAAATGCTGTTTAAGAAGGTTGATTAGCCAATAAGAAAAAATATGTTTATTAAATTTTAATGGTATCAAATGTTCATTTTTTATCTTATGGGCATGAGTTAGTAGATTTTAATTTTGAACATTCATTCTGATCATTTGTTCACTTCATGCCTATTGTGCACCAATTTAGGCCCAATGTTTCATATGATTTAAAAAAAATGTAATTATCAATATTTTAATTTGATATTTGGGGAAATCTATATACACTTAAAAATGAACATTTTTTATTTAGGGATAAATGGAGGATTCATAAAGGATGATGGGGATATTTTGCGGTGAAAGGAAACAATTTTTGAGAAGGTATATGGGATATCATCCCACTGATGAGAATATTGTTCCCCCATTATAGACCCAATTAATCCCAAATTACTTGGGGGGATATAAGACATAAATAGGAAGAAATCATTATTTTGGATCCAGTGCTAATTCTTCATAAAGGGTGGTGATTATGGAGGCCCAAGTTGAAGATTCAATTCTATGCCAGATTTTGTGTCCCAGGAAAACATCCCACCTTTTAAATCATATCCCTCGAATGGAATATTATTTGGGGATGAAAATTTACAGGATGTTAGGGTACATATGGGGATTTAAGTAAGTGTTTAATGGACCAATCCAATTTGTCCTTCCAGAAGGTCCTTTCGGTGCGTCTTTCCGGTTAATGCAAGATGGATTCCATTTTGGGGTAAGGGTGGAAAATCCACATCTTCATTAATTTTCCACCCACCTTTCCCCAACAAAATTAATTAAAGGCACATGGGATGATAGGGGATTGGCCAAAGACTTCCAAAATTCATATTTAAAGTAGTAGTGGTGGAGGATTTGAAGAATCATGGAGCTTTGTTTTGATTGTAATGTTGTTATGCCAAATTGTCTTGGTAAATTTCTTCTTTCACATGTAAGATGTTTGAATCACCTTAGTTTTCAATAAAATTTCTTCTTCTTCTCGTTTTCTATACTTATTATTTTCACATTGCTACCTTTACCCAAGGTGTGATCTTATTCACACCCTAACTTATGAATTTATTCACACATCGGTGGAGTGATCATTTCATTGTTTTATTTTTCTTCTTTAATCTCGCTTCATTAAGTCGACTTCCCACTTCCATTTATTGAATTCCCTAAATGGAGGGATAACCCCTTATGGGTTGGTCCTATGTATTTTCACGTTGAAGATTAAATGTTATTTTATTATCTTAAATTCTTTAATCATTTCATTATTTTAATATTTCTATTTGATGATTTATTTTCTTCTTCGTCTTCACCAACATTAAAAATAACACATTTCAAGTGCTAGTACGATCCAATTCCTTGGTGTGATCATTAAATTGATCCTCTAAGATCATTGGGGATTAGCCTTTGAATTTTTTAGCGATTAAATTGGTGAATGATGTTAAGGAATTATATCATTTTGTGGATACGTCTTGAATTAGTGAAATGAACGATATAAGAAAATAAATACATCTAATCTAACCCTAGTAACAACTTAGGATAAACTCATATCCATTAATAGTTTTAGACTAATTTATTGTTTATTTTAATTTATTTTCATTAAATTAAATCATTAGTTATTCAAATCAAATCAATCCAAATAGTTAGACACTCCATAGCCAAATACATCAAAAATCAGAGTGTCTCTAGGTTTCTTCTTCGGTCTCTGTGGATTCGACCCCTACCTGTACTACAATTACTGCATACCTATAGGGTAAATTTGGGTGACACAAAATTTTGGAGCTACTGCCGGGGAACCAAGTAAGTTATCTTAGACCATATCATCCTTTTCTCACCCCATTTTCTCTATTCTCACCCCCATCTCTCTTATATTTTCCCCCATTCTCTTTTTGTGTGTCCTGAGAATCTAGAATCCAACATTATGTTTTCTCCCATGGAGTATCTTCTAAATAACCATGTCACCAACTCATTCTAGAATCAAATGGAAATTCAATATCAGGAAGCCCCAAAATTTGAAAATTTCTTTTATCAACCTTTGAATGATTACCCCGCACCCGATGAGATGTACAATAAATGGGATAATGAATATTTAAATGATCAAGTTCATTCCTTCTCAAAGATGATTGAAGAGTCCAATATTAGTGAAGTCTATAATGTTCAACATCCTATCCTATCTATTCCTCAATCAATTCTTGAAAAACTGTGTAATCAAATGGAGATAATGAATTCAAAGATTTCAATTTTGGGGATAGAACTACAGAACATTAAAACAGGTGATGAACCCACTTTAGTGTCTGGGAAATCAGAGTTAGATAATGAAGTGAATTGGTCAAGTAATTTTCAAAGTCAAGATGAATAGTGTTTAAATATGGAGGAAATTTATTTCTTTAATTCAAAAGATAAACGTTTTATATCATGGATTGAGTCTCCTATGTATAACTCTATTGACAATTTTTCAAAAACACCAACCCCTGAACCATTGAGAGAAATTAAAAACATTGAATCCATACCCATTTGTAATACTAATCTCTCCAATTTGGTGGTTGAATCTTATATCCTAAAGGAACCATTTTTTTTTTGAGAAATTTGGAAAATGAAACTGAGTTGGATTCAAAATCTCAAACTTTGTTTGAATGTCCTATGCAACCCAAACTCAAAATCATTGTACTTTTTTACCCACTCCAGTATCCCATCATTTTTGTTAATAAAGATCTTGGTTTTTTCATTAATTCATCTCATGAAACCCAAAAAGGGGGGTTGATCATTGATTTCTTAGGAAAGAATATAGAGGAATCTAGATCAACCATTTCTGATATTCCTTGGATTTTCCCACTCATTTTAGAACATAGTTTTGTACATGATAAACATTCTAAAAAAAGAATCAATCTCAATAAAGTTGATGTTGAGAAATATGGGGTCCTTAAAATGTTGAAATTTGGAATTGGATAAGTTGTAGGGTTCATGTCGAGCTAGCAATGTTAAACAAAAGAACTACATGGGAGGCAACCCGTGGTTTTCATGTTTTATTTTATTTAATTAGAACTTCAGACTGTTGACTTGTTCTTCTTTTAGGAGTAAGGATGGGTATGAATGTGGAGCACTGTATTCATCCATGTCACGCGGTGTGATCCTTGGGTAATAACTTTCCCATTAAATTTCAATAAGACAATGTATCATCAGTTTGATTAAAAAAAAACAAAAATAGATTGTTGACCAGTTCTTCTTTTATGAGTAAGGATGGGTATGAAAGGGGAGAACCATATTCATCCTTGTCACGTGGTGTGATACCTAAGTAATACCTTACCTTGAAAATATAAATAAGACAATGTATCATCAGTTTGATTTTTAAATTTAAAAAAAAAGCCAAAAAAAAACAAGGAAACCCATAAAAATGTTGATACTTGGTTTTAAAGAAATTGTTCTGTTGCTTGTTTTATCTACTTTGTTCTTCCTTTTATGGTTTAGGGTCTATTTTGGGTGATACATATTCAATAAAAGAGGTGAAAAAATCCCCTAAGAGATCAAAGGAGTAATTTGGAGCATCATTAACTTCAAATTCAACAATCAGGCGAATTTATTCCATGTTTATCATTTTCAATTTCCTCTTTGAACTCCTCTCCTACCCCCCTTATAACTTTTATTTTCGTTTATTTAAACACTTGGGACAGTGTTATTATATATTAGGGGGGAGAAGAAATAAAAAAATTTATCTTGTGTGAAAACAAATTGCTTGGAAGGGAAATTTTCACAAACCTTTAACATGATAACACACATTGTAATATCTGAAATTGGATATCAAATAATTTTTCATGCCTTGATTTTGATTTTAATGCTTGTTTAGGTTCATGTGCATAGATTTTGGAATGTGAGGTTATTCGATATGATTTCTCATCATTATGTTTTCATCAATTTAATAAACATACAAAATGCATGTCCTCTAGATTGTGGGATTTTAGATTGAGTTCTTGGGGACCCAAAATAAATATCATAGGTTTGGTGATCATTGTAGTTTTGATATGCGTATTCAAACAAAAATAAAAAATCATGTTGCGTGTAGAGTAATGAAATGACCTAACACATGGCTTTCGGTACTTGGGGAATTCGACTCCATAGTTGTCGGGCCTGGAGTCAGGCATTTTATCTATATTTGTGGTAATTTGAATTTTTTTTAGATTGAGTTAACTCGAGTTGATGCCCGAGTATGTGAGTTTCACTTGGTGCCCTATATTCTTTGATCCTGGGAGTCATCAGCAAAGTCTTGCTACATGGGTTGACTCGATTGAGTTCAATTTCAATTACCATAGAAAAAATGAAAAAAAATGAAAAACAAAAGTAAATTAAAATAAAAATGCGTACTCATCTTAATATTAAAATATGATTTCTCCTAGCGCTCCCATCTTTTCTCCCTCGAAAAAAATGAACCCCCTTGTCTATTGTGATGCACAACACATCATCATGCTTAATTGAATTTGGATGAAATATGGTGATGAATTTGAACAAATGAATGGGTTAGGACTTGGGATATGAATATGGACATAGATTATTTTATATGATTTTTATGGGTTTCAGAATTGTTTGGTATGAGATTTTTGGGTGAGAAATGTGTATTAAATGTTTTTGGAAGAGAGATTTCAAATTTCATTTTTGTGAGATATATTTTGCTCGGGACTAGAGAAACATAACGTGGGGGGGGGTGTGATTAGCCAATAAAAACACACATCTTGATTACATTTTAATGGTATTAAATGTTCAATTTTGAAATTATGGTCCTGAGTTAGTAGATTTTAATTTTGAACATTCATTCTCATCATTTGTACACTTCATGCCTAATGTGCACCAATTTAGGCCCAATGTTTTACCTGATTATAAATAACGTAATAATCCATATTTTAATATGATATTTAGGGAAATGGATAAAAATTTAAATATTAACATTTTTCATTTAGGGATCAATATTGTATTCATAAAGGATGATGGGGATATTTGGCAATGAAAGGAAACAATTCTAGGGAAGGCAGACTGGATATCATACCACTGAGGAGAATGTGGGGCCCAAATTACAAGCCCAATAAATCCAAAATTTCTTGGAAGGATAGAAGACATATAGAGGAAGAAATATTTATGCTGGAGCCAGTTATAATTCGTCTTAAAGCGTGGTGATTAAGGCTGACCAAGTTGAAGATGCAATTTTGGGCCAGATCCGGTAGCCCAGAAAAGCAACCATCCTTTTAAATCATATCTCTCAAATGGAATATTATATTGGGATGAAATTTTACAGGATGTTAGGGGACATCAGGGGATTCAAGTATTCATTATATGGACCACTCCAATACGGCTTTCTAGAAGGTCCGTTCAGTGCGTCTTTTCGGTGGATGCAAGCTGGATTCCATTTCCGGGGAAGGGTGGCAAATTCACATCTCCATTAATTGTCCACCAACCTTTCCCCAAAAAAATTAATTAAAGGAAAATGGGATGTTGGGGGGTCGTCCAAATACTTCCAAAATTCCTATTTAAGGATGTAGTGGTGGATTATTTGAAGAATCATGGAGCTTTGTTTTGATTGTAATGTTGTTATGCGAAATTGCCTTTGTAAGGTTCTTCTTTCGCATGTAAGTTGTTTGAATCACCGTAGTTTTCAATAAAATTTATTATTCTTCTCTTTTTATGTTCTTGTTTTAACATTGATACCCTTTCCCCATGGTGTGATCTTATTCACACCATCACTTTTTAATTTATTCACACAATGGTGGAGTGATCGTTTCGTTGTTTTATTTTTCTTTTTCAATCCTACTTCTTTAAGTCCACTTCCCGCTTCCATTTATTAAATAGCATAAATGGAGGGATAACCACTTATGGGTTGGTCCTAGGGAGTTGCATGGGTAAGATTTAATGTTATTTTATTATCTTAAATTCTGTAATCATTTCATTATTTTATGATTTTCATTTGATGATTTATTTTTTCCTTCGTCTTCGGCAACTTTAACAATGACACATTTCGAGTGCTAGTATGATCCAATACCTTAGAGTGATTATTAAATTGATCATCTAAGAGCATTGGTGATTAGCCTTGGAATTTTTTAGGGATTAAATTTTTGAATGATGTTATGTAATTATATCATTTTATGGATATGTATTGAATTAGTGAAATGAATGTTATAAGAAAATAAATACATCCAATCTAACCCTAGTAACAACTTTGGATCAACTCATCTCCATTAATTGTTTTAGACTATGTAATTGTTTGTTTTAATTTATTTTCGTTAAATTAAATCAGTAGTTATTCAATTCAAATAAATCCAAATAGTTGGCTACTCTATAGCCAAATCCTTCCAAAATCAGAGTGTCTCTAGGTTTCTTCTTCAGTCCCTGTGGATTTGACCCCTTCCTGTACTACAACAACTGCATACATGTAGGGTAAATTTGGGTGACACCAATGGTTGTGTCTTATTCTTAGTGAACTACCACATGTTTTTGAAAATTACTAAGCTATGAAATTGTATTATTGTTCAGGATGTTGAGGAAATGGCATGAAGTATACTTATTTCATAGATATATGGTATTTGAGGTCATCCTGAATGTTGTTATGTTTCATAATGACATCCACCAATTTATGTTATTTATACCTCATAATGAATACCAAAAAATAATCCCAAAAACACTATAAAGTAGGTAATATATTTGTCTAATTATAAAAAAAATTGGACATTGAATATTAATATTATTATGGGGTGATTTTTCCTTATTTTCAATATCAGTATATGAAATAATATTTTTGGTAAAATTTAAATCAAATCATATTGGGACTATACCATAATAGAATTAATCATTCTTATTTTGAATAATGTTTTTTATTTTATGATTTTATGAATTATTTTCACTAATTATCATCTATTTATTTCATTCAATCATAGTTTCATGTCATTTCAATCTTCTATATTTTCCAAAATAGCTTCTAGGAAAATTTTTCATCATTGATAATAATTTATATTTATATTAGAATAATGGATATAATCTAAAATAAAATTTGGGGTGTATAATGGATAAAATCATTCTTCATATGAGATGACATTACCCTTGAATTGGAGGAACTATACAAGATAAAAGTACAATTTTAATAGATCATATGGAAAAAATCATATCGTGGAATAGAATACCAATACCAAATGGAATAAAAATGAATTTATATATGATTATAAGGTACCAAAGAAATATAATTAAGAAATAGAATAAATCCAAATTAATCCACTTTAACTCAAAACTCAAATTACTACAACACTTTATTAATTATGGAAGAATTTTTTCATTCATATTGGGAGGTATGGTAGATTAATTTCACCCACTCTACTATAGATTCAAAGTATCATTGTTGATTCCACAAGGATCACAATGATGATGTCATGATATTGAATATTTAATTTGATTATATAGGAGACAAAATGATGTCTATAGAAAAATATTCTAAATGTATAAAACAAAAACAAGAGAATGTAGTAGAGGAAAACAAATAAAAAAGTGAAAATAAGGAAAAATGTGACAGGGTTATAATTTTACATTATGTTGTTTTATAAAAATAAATATTTAGCTTCTCAAATTACATAATGAAACATTTCGCTACATGGATTCAATTCTCTAATTTCCTCTTTGAATCAATAAAAATTGAACGTATCCTTTAGAAATGAATCCATTATTTGGTATTTAATTCCTTAAAACATGTTTTCTCAAAACCCCCAAAAAGTGGAGATGGGATCCCCTAATGGACATGGGTTTTCTAATTTAATTCATCTGGATTTACCTAATAGTTTCATTATTGGTCTGATATGACACTCCCTTTGATTTTTAACTTGATGTTGAAAAAGGAATTATAAAAAAATGGAAATAAATAGAAAAACACTAAAATTTTTATTACAGGAAAACCATAAAATAATTATAACCCCAACATGATACAACAATGCTTTCTGGATTATAGGAATAATTAATAGGTGAGTAGAACCTCAACCCAATGTATCAATAGATGAGTTATTCAAAAAGTATAATAAAATATGATAAATAATGAGAATGAAAAAGGAAAAAAATGGATAAATACACATTCTAGCTCAAGGGGGTCATATAGAAAGAGTGGAATTCCTTCTCCTATATCAGAAACCCATAATTCAGAGGAAAACTATATATTATTTTACACATATATTTCCTGACATGTACCAAATTACCCATCATATACAATGGTCAACTATCTTTGTTTGGTTTCTCTATCGTTACGTGATCTTATGCAATTACCTATTGATTTTTCCATGAATCAGATGCTTTTGGAAGAAAGTACATTGTGTTTGGAATCAACAAATATAGCGTGTAGTGTCAAATCATCACCAGCATCATTTAAACTGGTCATGAAGAAGTTGTTAAATACTATAAATGTTTTTTTTCATTTTAGGGAACTCAGGAATGTATTCTGGTAGGTTGAGTTGGGTATTATCCAAATGTAAATAGTGTGTGTGTATAAATTAGAAGATGTGTATATTTGTTTTATACTAAAAATATTCCTTGATTCATTCATTCTAAATTAGTATAAATAAAATTAGATATATATATTAAAATGATTATAGAAAACCATATTGAAACAAATATATGGTATAAACATACTTTTATTCCAAAAAAACTAAAATAAATTTTACACATAAATTAAGAGCATAAAAACTTCCATACATCATCACTTACTTTACCTTAATAAAAATATCAACACAAAATAAAAAAGTTTCTATAATCTAACAAAGGATGCAATAAAACAATTATAATTAAAAAATGAGTTCATAATTGGGAATTTCAAAAGTACATAAATTATTTAATTTTAATCCCCCTAAAAATGCCTCATATATAATACCATTTTAAGGAATTTTCCCCATTCATTAATATTTTTAAACCTTTAATTATTTAATATTCAATTTATGAACCACAATACCGAAAAACAATTTAATATTTACTCAATATCACTTAATAATAGTTACTATTAATCTAAATTATATTTTTTCTTTTTATATGTTTTTAGTAATATAAATATCCCCAAGTAAATTAAAACGAAAGGTTTAAAAGAACATTAATTAATGTTTAAAAGTTTAAAAGACAATTGGTTTTTGGGAAATGAGAGCAAAAATTTAAAACACAATTCCATGCAATGTAGGTATGAATTAAATGGGCATAAAAAATTATTTTAAATTTAAAATTCAATGAAAATACATTCCATTTATGGTTTTCATTAAAAAACATCCAATTTGTTTCCACATCCACATAGGTTTTCAAAAAAAGAATTTAATATAATTATAGATTTGTTCCTAATTTCTCATTAATAAAGGAACAATATTAGCATTATGATGGATTGTTTTTGAATCCTTCCCAAGATACACAAGAAAGGATATCCCACATTTAATTAAACTAAATATAACCTAGGTATACAATGAATCACCAAAATCCATATAAAAATAAAAAATGAATTATAAACTTATAAATTTTTTGAATGTTTTTAATGATATTTAAGAGTTCAATGTTAATTTCTATTAATTTAATTCATGTCCTCTATGTGTTTGACAATAAATTAGATATATAAATAATATTATGGTCAAATAGGGTGAAAATAGTTCAATGTATTATATAATTAATTTTAATTTTGTCCAATGTCATGTCATTTTGATAATAAAATTATGAATTTTATAGTAGTTATTCATATCATAAAAACTACTAATGAAAGTGGTTATGAAAAGAGTATTCCCAAGTGGATTAGATTCCCTCTCAATAATTAGAATAAAAATATATGTAATCCAAGCAATAGAATTTTGAAAATAACTAATATATTAAATTAAAATTTCCATGAATTAAAATTCTGAATCAAAATTATATCCATAATCATTTTAAAATAACTTTGAATCAAGAATAATGATGAAACTCTCAAAACATTCACTGATTTTGTTGTTTATTAAAATCATAATTAATAATATTATTATAAAATTACAAAATATTTCTTTTAGAAAATAATGTATCATTGATTAGTCAAATTAAATGACTGGGGTGGTGTAATGATAACCTCACCCACATGTAACAGTTCACATGGTCCTCCATATGATGTTTTACCTCACATTATTTTATTAAAAAATACCCATTAATTAGATAACTATTTCATTTCATTAAATTTCAATATTTATGTTTTAGAATATATTTTGATCATTTATAGATAAAATGATGGCATCACATAATGTTTGGAGAAATGAATTGATGACAATCAGTGGGTAGTGCTATCAGGTAGCCAGAAAACATTGACTAGCAAGTAGGTGGCATGTCTAGTTGAATTAGGAAACTGTGAAATCAATAAGCAACTATGGGAAGGAGAATTGGCTAGTAAATGGATTAAATAATTGAGATGTAGGTATATTATTCCTACCAGCTTATCATTGAATTTTCCTTCCACAAGAATGTATCAAGATTTCCCACTGGCTAACAGATTTAGCATAATGTCCATCCATTAACATCAGTAATAGAAGTTAAGAAACACATTTATAATGATCTCTAAAACCCTCTTTCAATTCCGAATGACTTTTTTCACTCAATTTCACATCCAATTGAATTAATGTATTCCCAAAACAAATAATTTTACCCTCATATGGTATTGAAACTTTACAGCCAACATTTTTTCATCATCGGATTAAATTTACCCAATGTTATGCCTTTTCAAGAGTTATTCATTATTTTATTATTTGGTCTCTCTTATTCCTCTCCAATATTTCTATAATTCAATTATTTCGAAAGTATTTAGAGATTATAATGTTATTTGTCAAGTTTTTTCCACTCAGAAAGAATCTTCATCAACTTATTTATAAATTATTCTCTTATAACAATTAATGTAGTGTGTTAAATATTTCTGTAAAACCATCTAAAATAAGTGTCTCTTAATTGTATTGTGATTATTTCTATAACCTACTAAAAACCATGTAGATTTAATATTGGTTTGTTGGCTACCATGAAATCCAATTCACTTTATTTTTGGATTTATTGTCTATCATTAATGTTAGTTGATTAATTACAACCACTTAAGAAATTTATGGGAGGATAATTAGAGAATCATATTCAGTTCTAGTTGAACTAATTTATTAAATTATAATTCCTTTAAATTTTAATTTGTTCTTTAATTACTCTTGAAATTTATATATATTTTACATAATTATTTAAATTTAATTTATCGGTTAAGTTCATAATTGAATATCATTATTTAGTTTTAATTTTGAAATAGAAATTGACCCTCTATTTCCATCATACTTAGACGAACACTTGTTAAAAAATGTGGAATTTATATTCCATATTAGGTTATTAAAATCATATTCGGATTCATGGAATGATAATAAAAAAATATATTTTTCCTCTTACATCCATGTTTTTTCCAAAGGACACTTAATGGATTAATCTAATTTATTTGATTGAAATACTATAAAAAAGGGAAAAAAATGACTTTCCTAATTTTCATATAAACCTTGGTTATCCCTTTTAGGATATTTTCTTACATGGATACACAAACCTCATATATTTTGTGTAAAATGCACTCACGATGACATTATAGAAAATTAACGTGATGGAAGATCATTGAATGATCTTTATTATCATTTAGGTCATAATGGATTTAATAATATTCCAAAATGAAAAAATATTATTTGAATTTGAAAATTTCTTGAAACAACTCATTAAAGAACTAAAATTATTAATAATTATGAAATTTATATCTAAAATTTAAATTTTGAGTGTATTAGCATGCATTGTAAATAATAAATTACTAAATTGTTTACTCGTGATGCTGAAATTTCCACCTATAGAATATATATTCATATTGATAATTCTAAAACAATTATCATGAAGAAGATTATTTGGTTATTTTCAGGATCATGGGTCCCTAACATAACAATTATTCAATAAAAATGTAATAAGTAATATTCTAGTTAAATTACATATTGTATACTTCACGAATCATGAGGATGCCCTGACAGGATAAGATAAAAAGGAAGCTAATGATGTCCAAGAAAATTAGTCAATTTAATTTAAGGAATTCAATGATAAATAATTTGATTATGATGAAGATATTCAAATCATAGACAACAAGTTAAAAAAATTCATGATAGGGAATAAATCATTTCATCATAACAAATGATCATGAATGAAAAGTAATGAAAGAAGAAGGGACACATCGAATTATAGTGCCCTAAATTCAAAAATAAAATAAAGGAGATGAAATAATTAAATTAAGCCTTTTTGGAATAAAAATGGTGTTATAGTAATGAATGCATCTCCACAAAAAATCATGTAATGATGGTAAACAATGTATTTTAGCTAATATTGAGGTATGTAATGAGCTAAATTCATATTTTTTATCATGTTTATCATGTTTTTAAAATTATATATGTTAAAAGCATACCAAATATGATAGTGATAAATTACCTGATGGATTTTTTTGAATCACTTGAAAATTTAAATAACTTAAAAAAATATAAGCAAGTAGTTTTTGACATGCGATAAAATCTCATAAGAGAATTAGGATTATCCTTGAAATTTAAGGTTCATGCTAAAGAGTAAAAATTTAAATTTAAAAATAAAGAGATTAGGAATAATATTTATATTCACAATGGAGGTGAGATAAACTTAAATAAGATATTGGGTTCCCAATGATAAGGAACAAACAATTTGTTTCTCGGTTTTTCAAATCTAGAATTCACCTCTAAAAATTAAAATTATATAAAAAAATGTATCAAAAGAATTTATTTAAATACTTTTGGAAAACCATATATCTTATTTATGAATATGACTTTCAAAATGACCAATAAATAATTTAAAAAATACATACACTCTCTTCTAATAATTTTTTTGATGTTCATTAAAAAAAATATGGGTTCCAAAATCTATTTTATTTATCAAATGTGGACCTCATACATGGGAACCGAAGTCTTTATTTTTATGATTATTTTGTATGAAAAAATTTATTGATAGAAGATCCTAAAAAAGCACATCGTACATGGATATATGGTTCTCATGAAAAATAAAATGTCACTATATAGAGTGCTCTTAACATGAAAATATTTACGGAGGTCAATCTACTTTTGGTGATAATTTGAAAACACCACATGTGAATCATTAATTCCAAACGGGGCATACAAAAATTAAAAATTTATAAAACTCATCAAATATTATAAATATAATTAATATATCAGGTTCAAGTACCTAGGAGATAAAAGTTAGATCATCAACTACTGTTGGAAGTAAATGATTTTATAAAAATGATTTTTTGATTGAGATTATAGAAAGAAAAAAACTGTTTGGATTTTCAAACATGTTGGGAAATGTGAGATGATGAAAAAGTAGATTGTTTTTTATTATTGTTTTGAAATAATTATGGATTTTTCTAGTTTGTAGGGTTTAGATAAAATTTCATTGTTATAATAATATTATTTTTTAGTATTGGTTTCAATTTAGGAATGAGATGGACTCAACAATGATGAAATTTCCTCATCGACAAGAAAATTTTCTTTTTCCCATGGTTAGGTAATTTAAGTTTTTTTCTAATCAAGTTTATCTCAATACCATTTTATGCCACATAATAGTTAAAAAATGTTCATGCAAAAACTATGGTGATAATTTTATCAATTAAAAAGTCATTTTAGATTCAAATTTTAATGATCATGATAAAATGAAAAGAAATACATTTGATATTTTATTAAAAATTATTCAAACCATAATACATGATTGAAAATAAAGAAATAAATTATCAAGATATGTTACCCTTTAGGTATATTACCCTAGAATAAAGAATTAATGACCCCTCATCCAGGTGACAAGGGACTAAGGAAGAAGTAATAATTAAAATTAAAACATGAAGAATGTTTATATGACAATTGGAGAGGACCCTAAACTACACAACTTCTCTCAATAAGATTCGAACTCTTGAATCCTACTTGGATGTTGCACAAAAATACACTATTTACAGACTTATACGGGCCTCATAATTAATTTATTTCTTCATATTTTATGTTCATTATGAATCCCAAGTATTCTCTTAGTGATTAATGGATTCTTGTGAAACAAAATTTTTATTTCTCGTTAAAAATATTATATCAAAATTCCTTATTAGGTCTATCCATCAAATTTCATGGAGTTAATGTATTTTTCAAATGGTGAAATTTTTGGCATAATGTTTTTCTATTCATTACATCATGATATATAATTGGTTCATGAATTTTAGTGTATTCAATTCCAATAATTGTTTCCCAATATTAATATTCATTTTCTAGTAATGGATGCTATGTTTTGACTCATTTCGTCACTTTCTATCACCACATATAGCCCCCCGAACCTTAAATCATGGATCCAGTGAATTAAAGTACTACATTGTCATGATGAAATGGACTAAATTCCTAAAATAATTATTAATTTAGTAGTTTTGAAGAAACTAGATACATACATGAAACTCATAATCCATTGAAAAAGGTAAAGAAATACAATACATAACAAAAACTAATAAACAACATCCACGAGAACTCAATAAATGGAATCCTATTCAAAACCTATTGAAGGTAAAAAAATGAAAGGGGTGAGCTCAAATTCTCCATAAGGGTTACAAATAGTGGAATAATGAATCAATAATAATTCAATCATCATCAAATTGGCATTTTCAATAAGGCATGGTGAATAAATGAAAAACTCATACCATTAATAAATTGAGAATGAAACTGCATCCATATATTTTTTCCTAGTGAAAAAACACATGGATAGTGATAAATGAAAATGAATAATTATAATTCCTATTAATTTGATTTCATGTATCTAGAACATGATACCACTATACTATCAAAACGGTTTAAGTCTGTGGGTAGAAACCTGTCTGATATTTTTGAAACAAACATGAGGTGTTTATCACCAACTGATTTGTCTCATTAGTCCTTATGATGTATCAATGGGCTATAGAAGGCCCCAAAAATTGATGAAAGTAATAAAAAATTAATTATACATATATATAGTATATGTAAAATATTCCTTCTAAATATTTTTATTGAGTAGAGGATACAGATTCATCAATATTTCTATAGTTAAAACCACATCCCAAATAAACAACGTATTAAAAGGTTACATGAATTATGAAAATATTCATATCCATGAAAAAAAATTTGAATATTTAATATATTTAAAATTTCAACTGAAAAAATATCTCAATGGGGTTATAGGTACACCACATAAGAATGATTAGGTGCACAATACAATGTAAATTACAATGAAATGTAAAATGAAACAAAGGCCCTTACAACATTGTAATAAATCAAGTTAATAATCATCAAGTGTGTCACTGAATACCATGAATATAAAATTAATAATGATATTATATATCAAGTTGTAGAAAACATACACTACATTAAATAAATAAGTGGTGAGAAATAGAAATCACACAGAAATAAAATTGAGACGAGAAACCCATTACCTTATGTGTGAATGGGTTCATTGATTGATCTTAATGACCCAAATTATAAAATTAACCTTCATTAATTAATTATTAAAGAACCTTATATATATTTATTTTACTTATTTTAAACTTATTACATTCATTCATGGCCTTTTTTATGGGTTTAATAGGTTCAATTTTGCTGTTTTGGAAGCATTTTCTTCCTTGGTTCTCATGATCAGTTTACTTGTATTCATGAAATGAAGATTGTTTAAAATATAGTCAAAACTCGATAATTATTAATATATATAATTAGTTTCATTACAAAAATATAAATTATATTATAATAATTTTCGGTTACAAACCATGGGGATGACTTTTTTTGTAAATGATTTTGATAAACGCTTGGATTGACTTGGCAGTTTTGTGTGTAATGAACTTGTTTTGTATTATTATTTTATATTATCAGTGTGTAAGTAAAACATAACATTACATAAGATTAAATACATATGTTATTATTTTGTTCGAATATAAAAATGGTTTAATGACCAAAATTTAAGATGTTAATAAAAATTGAGAACATGTCGTCCATTAATGTGATAAATTAACACATCTTAGACGATGTTTTCATTTTACAACTATTAGAGGAGGAAAAGAGATGATGATGAAATATTACAATAGAATAATAAAAATACAAATCATTTATGGTACTGTAATTATCAATTCATTTGGATTAGGGGATATGAGGAACAAAAAAGAAGATAAATGAAATCAAAATAAAAGAAAAGTTTAGAAGTTCCTCACAAAAATTTGGCAGCCTTACAACACCACATAAAAATTCCTAAAAAATTTCAATGAGATAAAATAGGTATCTCATACTTATTAAATAATATTGATAGAATAGGGGATATTTAATTACCTAACCCAATATAATAAAATTGAAAATAAATGATAATATCATAAATTAATTCTTTAAATAGGGAATAGTGGTAGATTCCCTTACCTTGTAGATTAACTCCCAAAACATGAATGTTGGGACCTTGGGTGCCTAAGGACACCTTGGAAGGAATCATAAGGAGGTATAAGTATCATAGAATCATGGAAAATGTGTTTAGAAATAATGAAAACTATGTAATTAGTGGGAATTTATAGTAAATTAGAGGGAGATTTTTATTTGTTTCAATGGATACCTCATTAGTGGTTTTTACAAGACCATGGGATTGCACACAGATTGTTAACATAGTATTACCCTCTTGGGATGCCTCATGTCATATTTAATGTTCCAAATTTAACCATAATTTTATATTAATTATTAAATAATTATGATGTCATTAAACATATTAGAAACTCAAAACTATATTTTTACTATTCACAAAAATCATGTAATTTAGAAAAAATCCCAAAAATTCACCCTAACCATTTTTGATGTGTATAATTAAAAAATGAAATAAATTTTTTGAAAATCATTTTCTAAATTTTATTAATTTAATTTTTTTTAATAAAATTATAATTTCTTTAAATATAACTATTTTAGATACATAAATCATTTTTAATACCTTGAAAAATTAATCAACATCTCGTTACCTTATATCCTTAAGAAAATAAAATAATAATATGATATACTAATCATAAGGGTCACATTACTATTCATTTTACAATTCATAAGGGTATGTTACACTTCATCAAAAAACAAGTTAGTTCTATCAAACTTCAAATAGCATAATGATCAACACCATAGATGACATTTTTTGGAAATTCAAAACACTAATGTGGAAAATTTGAGATTAATGTCTTGGTTATTAATTTCTCCTATAAAAAACCTTGGGTTGTTTCACAGGGGCTTATTTCTTAATGAAATGTATACTATCTAAGTAATAGAAAATATTTAAGAGATACATTCCTAAAAATGATTGGGGTGTTATATTCTTCTCTCCTTCCAAATTTTCATCCTTGAAATTGTATTCATATATATTGATCCCTAAAAAGATGTGGGTGGTTTTTTTCATAACATCCTCAGTTTCCCACATTGCTTATTATTTTCATGGTCTCTCCCAATATCCTTTACAAGAAAAATTGTTATATTTTTCAATACCTACTCCCTTATGTCAAGAATCTCGATAGGCTCTTCACATTTTAAAAAATCATGTTTTAGATCTATTTCTTCATAGGAAAGTACATGAATTGGGTATATCATGTATTTCATTAAAAAATACATGTGGAAAACATTTTTACCTCTAGAGAGGCATGGTTTTATTTCAAAATATTATGTTATAGCTCTCATCCTTTCTAGAATTTAAAATGGTCTGATGCACCTGGGGCTCAGTTTCCCATTCTTAATGAACCTTAATACACACTACCACAAAGTTAATTTATGAAATACATGACCTCCAATATGAAATTAAAAATCATTTCACTGGGTTCTAGGATAAAGCTTTTCCCTAATTTAGGATACGTTAATATGTGACATAATTTTCTTACCTTTTCAGTTGAATCTTCATTAATTTCTAGGCCTAAAATTTTCCTCTCTCTATATTCATTCGAACAAGTTGGAGTTCGACACCTATTACGATACATTGATTTATATGGCACCATTAGAATTCTAGAATAGAAACTATTATTGAAGAAAAATTCTACAAAAGGCATGTATTAATCCCACATAACATGAAATTCAAGAGTGCATGATCTAAACATGTCTTATTGTGATTGAATAATCCTTTTTTAATATTCGTCAGTTTGGGGGTGAGAAGTAGTTCTCAAATGAATCTTAGTGTCCAAATCCTTCTAGATTCTTTTCCTGAATTTTTATGTAAACTAAAAATCATGACACGACACAAATGATATAGGTTCACCATGAATTCTTAAAACATCATTAATATAATTTCTTTCTAAACACTCAAGTGGTAAATCCTGTCTTATAGTAAGGAAATGTGCTGAGTTAGAGAGAAGATGAACAATTACCTATATTGAATCATTAATTATATGTGTCCTCAATAGTCTAATGAAAAATTACATCTAAATTTCATCCTACATCCATATAAGAATAGGTAGAGTTTAGATGACCCCTCTAGGGGGTTTTCTCTCTTCCTTCACTTGTTAAAAAACTAGACCCCTTGACACATAGTCTGCAATATGTCACTTCATGGTATTCCAAAAAAAATGTTCATTTATATCTCTATACACATTAATTATAACATGTTTTATAAAGAATTTTGACCTAGTGACATACTTTTAATTGTTCCATTTTTAGCAGAGGTACTGATGGAACACATAACCACTTCCCAAATTTCAGAACTACATCCACATACACAACATTTTCCAAACATCAATCCTTAACATCTTTAGTTTTCTTTTGTAGATTCTCACCATTGGATTGAGAGAATTTTATCTTCTCTATTAAAGATGGTTTAACAATCATTTGAAAGAAGAAATATCCTTCGACTTCCGTAAAAATTCCCATATCCATCTTGAGTATATCCATGAATATAATATATCTCTGAATCCTCATTTTGGCTAGAAGTCCCAGATCATTGCCTCATAATACATTTTCCACCTTATTTTCAATTCATATGTGGTAGTTTATCGAACAATCATAGTCTATGAGTAACTCGAGCCATCTCATTTTCCACAAGTTGAGTACATTTTATGTAAACATGCATCTCAAGATCTTGTGGTCCGTATATTTAACATATCATTCACCGTAGAGATAATGTATCTATATGTTCAAAGAAAAGATTACTACTGTGAACCCAAGATCATGAATAGGATAATTTTTCATAAGGATGCAACCTAGTCCATTCTTTGATGTATCCCTGTATATCAAAAATCCACAATTTCTAGATGGAAGACTAAAAATTTCAGCATTGGCCAATCTTGTTTTCAATTCTTGAAAGAATTATATACATTATTTCTTTGCTGAATGTCTAACCACTTTACAAGTGATCCAGGTTAGTGGGTTGTCCAATCAGGCGAAATTATGAATGAATCACCGATCGTAACATGCTAATCCCATAAAACTATGTACCTCAACAATGTTTATTACTGTGGGCGATTATTGGATTTTTTTGTATTCGTAGGATCAACTAAGATTACATACATAGTGATAATATAGACATAAAAAGAAACTAATTGATTCTAAAGTTCACACATTCTAAACATCCCATATAATTAATTTCATCTAATTTTTTTCTGAATAGTCAAAAAGTGATTATCATGGTCTACGTAGCTATTGGAGTATACTATGATATCATTGATAAATACCACAACAAAGTCATTAAGGTATTCTTTGAAAACACTATTCATTAGATCCATTAAAATAAAGGGTTTATTTTTCAATCCAAAAGGTATTACTGTAAACACATATTACCCATACCATTTTCAAAATTTTACCTTTTAAATATCTTCCTTCTGCATACATAGTTGATGATATCTAGATCAAAGTCAAATCTTATAAATTATTGGGATCCATGATGTTGTTAAAATAAATCCCCAATCCATGGAAGATGATACTTTTTCATTATTGTAATATCATTGATTTACTTGTAATCGATGCATGGTTCCATGTATCTATCTTTTTTCATGACATAGAGGGAAGGTTATTCCCATTAAGAAACATTATATTGAATAAATCATTTCTCAATCAATTCCTCTACTTGATTCTTTAGCTCCACTAATTCCACAATGGCCATTATATAAGCTGTATTTGATATAAGAATTTCACATTGAATTATATCTATAGATAACTCACATTCTCACCCTAGAAGATGTCTCAGTAAATCCTTACGAAATACATCAATATTATTGCATAATAAGTAAATCTTCAATATGAAAATTTATTTCCTCACCCATAGATGTTGTGTTATATTCCGCTCTGAGAATTGAATTCAGCTGAGCTACTGGGGGTGGATCTAGATAAGAATCATATAGAATGGTTTCTTCTATAAATATAAGGTATTCTACACCATTCTCAAAAATTTTATCTTATATCTTCATGCTATAGATCTTTATATGATAATTTTACATCCAATTCATACCTAGAATTATATAAAATTAAATCATTGTCATAATGATAAGGAAACCAATTAAAGGACATTTATGTGTAATGAGGGGGGCTGATCAATGCATATTTGTTGCAATGATACATCCCCTAGGAGTTTTGACAGAAAACTCCATTATTAAATCAAATAATACATTTCTATTTTTCCTATAAAAAAGGAAGATATAAATAAATGTGATGATAAAAAATCAAATAATGCATTGGCTATGTTTGATGGTAAAATTAAAGTACATGACACCAAATCATTAGGAACTTCATCCTATATGGTTGTAATCAAATATTCCTTCCCTTTCTCTCGTGGCCTTTTCTATAGAAACTTTCTTTGGTAATTAAGAAACACATTTTCATAGTTTCCCATCTCACTAAAATTGTAGCACTAAACATTATTGACCTATCTCTTTCCATTGAATTCACTAGATCAGTGACACTTTTCTCCACACATATATAAAAATCCCATACCTTTCATGAATTTCCCATGATGACTATTTCCACAGTTCTTGAAAAGTGTATATTGATTTATTCACTTATTCTTTATTGGTGCTTTATCATTTCCATAGTTATTAGAATTAATCTTCTTATCATGAAATCCATTAAAAAAATTTGATCTAGAAAATTCCTTTACAATTTTGATGGAACGTAATACAATTATATCATATGATGAAAACATTTGAGAATCTAGTGCATTTCATAGACATTGCTCAAGACCTTCAAAGAAATGATCAATCATGTCTTACAAACAACGTACATAACCTACAACAAACCCGGTTAACCTAGTGAAGGTGTCCTCATAATCTTCAACACTCTATTCTTCCCTTTTCATTAAGCTAAGGAATTTCTTCTTCATTTTAGTTCATTGTTCACGATGGGAATATTTTTTGAAAAAAATTTCCTTAAACTTTTTCCATTTCATGTCTTCTATATCATAAACCACGTTGGTATTATAGATCAAGGACCAACATTATTCAACATCACCCTTGGGGAAATATACTGCCAGTACTACATTTTCATTTTCATCACATCTTAATGCGAGAAATATAATTTCAAGGGACATGATCCATTGCTCAGCTATAGCGAGATTAGTAGTTCCACTAAAATATGGTTTCTTATACTGCATAAAATGATATAGTACAGGTGTAGCATGGTTATTCGTCACATCCTGACTATGTTTTCACAATATGTTCATGATCTGATCTTCATAGACATTAACTGCGTAAACATTCCCAGTGGAGAAAATTCCTACATTGTCTATGGGTATTGATTCCACTTCTTCCATTTGGCTCCATCACTAAAGAAATGAATAATGTAAATTAGGTCATAATTCGTAATTTATAACTAAAAAATACTTAACATGTTTTTTATGATTTATGAATGACTAATATCATAATCATAATCATTATTTATATTTACTTTTAAATCCTTTACAATGGTTTGTAAATAAAATGTGAATAATCTGCAGAATATCCCTTGGGAGTGTCAAACAAGGTGTTCTTTAAGACCCATTTTCATGTACCAAGATACCTCAGGTCAGGATAGAAACTCCTTGTTGAAGTTTTTACTCCTAGAAAAATTTATTCCATAAAAAAATCCACTTGTATTATCCGAAACGGGATGTATTTTATAAAAATATCCACATAATATATTCCATAGCTAAATACCCAGATATTCTTGTATTTTAATTCTCAAAGACAATATTAGGGGTTTTTTCCCTAATATGATTTTTCGAACTCTAGTTTCCATGTTTTTTACTAAACATCCTCTAATACCAATTGTAACATCCTGACTTAGAAGCCTAGATTCGGTGCATTACTTTATTAAAATGGAATGATTACAAGTAATAAAATCCCAAACTAATGAAAATTTAGTAGTCTTGATGAAACTAGATATATTCATGTAACTCATATTACATTGATAAAGGTATCAAATCCAATTCATAACAAAAACTAATAAACTGCATTCATGACAACTCAATAAATAGAATCATATTCATAACCTATTGAAGGTAAAAAATGAAATGGGTGAGATCAAATGATTTGTAAGGATTAAAAATATCGAAATAATGAATCAAAAATAATTTAATCATTATGAAATTGGTATAGTCAATATGGAATGACGAATAAATGAAAAAACATTCCATTAATAAACTGATATTTAAACTACATCCATAGATTTTTTCATAGTGAAAAACTCGGGGATTTTTATAATTGAAAATGGATAAAAATAATTCTTATTAATTGTATGTAATGTATCTAGAACATGATCACACTATATCATAGAAATAGGTTATGTTTTTGGGTAGAAACCCATTAAATTTTTTGGAAATAATCTCAAAGGGTTAGTCTCCATCTGATTTGTCTCATGAGACCGGTCGATGCATCAAGGGGATATAGTAGGACCCACCTGTTGATTCAAGTATAAAAAATTCCTTATATATATATTTAATACAATTACAATATTCATTCTCTATAACCATATGGAGTATACAATATAGACTCCTCAATATTTAAATAGATAAAACAACATTCCAAAGAAACACCTTATGTAAAAGGGTATACAGATTTAGAAAATAATCATATCCATGAAATTATAATATTGATATATAATATATTTACAAGTTAAAATGATAAATGATCTCAATGTGGAAGTAGGTACACCACATAAGGACGATTAGGTGCACAATAACAAGTAAATCATAGTGATATGTAAACTGAAATAAGGTCTCTTACAACATTTGTATTAATCGAGTTAATAATACTCAAGTGAATATTTGAATACCATGAATACAAAAATAATCATGATATTATATATAAAATATTAGTAAATAGACCCCACATATAATAAATATGTGGTGAACAATGGAAATCACATGAAAATAAAAGTGAGATGAGAAACCCTTACCTTATGTTTGAATGCGTTCATTGATTGATATTAATGAAATGAATAATCAAAATTATCATCATTAATTAATTTTAAAAGAACCTCCTTTACATTTATTTTATTTATTTTAACCTTATTATGTTCATTCATGGAATTGTTTTTGTTTATGAGGTTCAATTTTATTGTTTTGGAAGAATTTACTTATTCGATTTTCATGATCAGTTTACTTATATTCATGAATAGAGGTTCAATTGAAATGAGCTAAATCAACCGAAATTTTAAATATATATAATTAGTGAAATTATAGAGATATAAGTTATCTTATACTGATTTTGGGTTATATACATCGAGGATTACTTTTTTTTATAAAAGATAATGATAAACGCTTGGATTAACTTGGAAGTTTTGTGCATAATCCACTTGTTTTGCATTATTATTTTATATTATAGAAGATTAAATAAGATGAAGTACATATATTTTTATCTATTTAAACTATAAAAATTTTTTCATTACAATATTTGAAGATGAAAATAAAAATTATGAACATGTCTTCCTTGAATGTGATAATTTAACACATCTCTGACGGTGTTAGGTTTTTAGTATAAGAGGAGGGTGAAAAGAGATTAAGAATAAATATTTCATTATCATAATACAATTATATTTCATGTAGGGTACTATAATTTTCATTGAATTTGGATGAGGGGAGGTGATGAAATTAAAATAATAAAATAGAACTCGAAATAAAAGAAATTTTGATAAATCACTCACAAAAACTCGACAGCTTAATGGCATCACATAAAAATTCATATAATATTTTAATGAGAGAAAAGTGGAATATTATTGTTCTTATAGAATATGGATAGAAATAGGGAAAATAAATTTTCTATCCCAACATAATCCAACAAAATGTAAATCAGAATTACATAAAATAAATCTTTAAAAAGAGAAGGGTCGTAGATTCTCATACCTTGTAGAGTCAGTCCCAAAACATGATGGTTGGGACCTAGGGGGATTTAAAACACCATGGGAGGACTCCTAGAGAGGTGAAACTACTATATATTCAATGGAAATGTGTTTCGAATTAATGAAAATGAAGTAACATGTTGGTATTTAAAGGAAATGAGAGGGATTTGTTTTATTAATTTCAATGGAGACCTCATTACTTGTGTGTGAAAAACTATGAGATTGCCCATGGTATTTTCCCTTGGTATTAGACACTTGAAAAACCTCATGTCTTATATTACTATAGAAAATTCGACCATGATTTTATATTAATTATTACATCATTATGATTTCATGAAATATATTAAAAACTAAAAACTATATTTTTACTATACAAAAAAAATCAAGTGTTTTAGAAAAATCCCGTAAATTAACCCTCAATATTTTTCAATGTCAAAAAATCAAAAATGTACTACATTTTCATTAAATAATTCTCTAAATAACAGTAAATTAGTTTTCAAATAAAATAAAAAATTACTCAAAAAATGAAAATTTTAAATCTATAATTAAAATTTTAATACCATGAAAAATTAATTAGCATCTCATTACCTTATAACCTTAATAAAATAAAATAAAAATATGATTTACTATTCATAAGGGTTATATTACTATTCATATCTTCTTTCATATGGGTATGTTACTAGTTACAAAAAAAATATTCTATTAGACTGTAAATAACTTACTAATCACAACCTTAGATGACCATTTTTAAAAATTCAAAATATAGATGTGGAAATTTTATGTTTAATGGATAGGTTATGACATTATCTAATAAATAATCAATTTTTGCTTCATAGAAAATCATTGCTTCATGAAATATAGGCTATCTAATGAAAAGAATATATTTAATTGAATCATACCTTAAAATGTCTAGGTCATTATACAAAAAGTGTTCCATTTGTATCCAACATTATTGGAAGTTTTCATAAAATAGAAATATTTATCACTTTAGGCTTCGTTTTCTGATTCACCGCATGTTATAATAGCTTTTGCAATATAATAAAATATTGAGGTTATATGCATGAATTTTCAATAAAATTAAAAATAGATAATCATTTTAATATAATATATATATATATATATAATGAACATATCAAATCCCCACAGATAAATTCAACATTTTCATCAGGGATGGAATATAAAAAAATACAATGGCAGCTCACCCTACCATTATTTTAATTCAATTGAAAAAAAATCCATTGATTAAATGATAAATTAAATTTTCAGTTATCACACACAAAAATTCATCAGCACCTCATTTTTCAAAGATAAAAATAAATCGATTATTTTAATTTTTTACTTTTTAAATGACCACTCAGTTTCATTCATCCATTTTTATTTTTCAATTCATTATTTATATTTATTACATTCACAATTAAAGTCTTTTAATTTTTTCACACATTATCATGGTACTAATGTAAATAGAGGTCATTGAAAACCTCTGAAACATGTCACTTAATATAGTTATGCAAGCAATTTAGTATCTCCACCATGTAAAGACAAAAATAATAGTTAATGATGAGGTATTTAAAATTTTGGATCAAACAACTCTAATTTTTAGAGTAGTTTTGTAAATGATGTTAAACAAGTAATGCTCAAAAAATGGGGACTGTCTCTAATGTAATTTTCATGATTTAAAAATATATTCTCAAAAAATATTCCTTTAAAAATGTAATCTCTCCCATCCCCCCCAAAAATCTCAAAGTGGGTACATGATAAATGTAACTATAATGAATCAATCATGCCCACTTTCACTCTATTTAATTTTTTTGTTCTTTTCCCTGAAATCTATATGTTTGGAAAATCTCACATCCATCACCTAACATTATCAAAATATCATTTTTTTGGTAATATTGATTTTGACCCCCCTAAAACATAACTCATTTATAAAAAGGGAGGTGAATAATGATAAAGTGCATTGAATGGTATCATGTACACTCTAAAAATCATTATGAAACATACCATTAATATTTGATCAATGTATTATATCTATATCAACCATGGAATGTTTCTTCTCCAAAGTAAAATTTTGAAATTTCATGCAATATAATTAATGGAGGGTTTGAACTGATAAAATATTCTTATAACATGGATCATTTTCAAACTAGACTATTCATGTTATTTTGGGATTAAAAAAGATTAATTTATGTTGGTTTTAAGGATAAAGGGTTAAAAAAATATTCCATAACAATATTAAAATTTATTTTTTTAGTCACAACATTGATAAGATGTGACAAAAGTTTTAGAAGATAATATATCTGAGTCTCACAATAAATATATGATAGAATAAAAAGAATTTTTTTTATAAAATGTGTAAGGATAGAGAAAAAAGGGTTGGAAAACTAATTATGTAAATAAATATAAATAATTAAATCATTTAAATAAAATTTCTTAAATTCAAAGGATGGACATAACATAGAAAATATTTGTTTAAAATAATTATCATTCTCCCCTAAATCGTGAATTTTTAAAACCCAAAAAACATTGTTATATCTAATAATTCACTCTCCCATTTTCTCATTCAAATTTATTAAAAAATAAAATTACAAACATTTCCTGGAATGTATCGTGAGAAGATTATGTATCCATGTTTAGTAGATTAATTAAAGAAGCAAATTTTGGAATTGAAATTACAGTTGAACAATTTGAATAAATTAAATATGGGGAATAAAATTGAAAAATCATGATTTAAATTCTTACTTACCTTTTAATTTTGTCTTAAGTTGGATGTGTAGTTTCTTCCTTCACTAGATTCATGATGTGAGTGGTTATCATGATATTTATTTTTCATGAATTCATTACATGAGTATAGTTGGTGATGGTTTTTTTCATGTAGATTCTTATCTTGTTGTCTTCTACTTCCCTATGACTTATAGATCCTAGAAAATAAATACAAATTACTGTAACCATAAACTATAATCTAGAAAATTTAATTGTGTTTTGGGTAAGTTCATGCACACCTATAAAAATGGAAAATAATTAAAAATAAACTCAAAATAATAATATTTCTACTTGGAAGCAGTTTTGATTAACATTGTAGTCTTGACCTTACATATTATATCTTATGATTAGTACAAGGATGATTAGAAATATTTTACATGGTCTGAGTCAATATATGGTCTCAGTTTTGACCAATCCATTTTCTTTTCCTTTTTATCCTTTTCTAAATAGTGTAACTAATCCAAAAGGAAAAACATGCTCGATTTCCATTGAAATGGTCCCTTGTATCATCCTTAATCCTAGAAAAGATAAATGGATGTTCATGTACGATCCATACCTGTATGCTATTTTAGAACCTGATGTAGTCATTCTCTCTTATAGAAGTAGTGGTCCAACCACTCAAATCATATTTATTCCTACCAGTACGTTTATTTTAAGAATTCCCTTTAAAACATCTTCTTCCTCATGAACTTCTTCAAACTCATCAATCTTCTCAACATATGTTTTTTTTCTTCTCAAAATGTATAATGTTCTTTAAAATCATAATTTATCATTTCATGGTAGATATTGAAACAAGAATGATCCCTTATAACTCTCAGATAGATTTATCTACATTTTTTATAAACAAGAATTCACTCGATGACTACAAATTTCCTTCTTGAATGAGTGGTGTTCACTCATCTTTTATATCCATTAATAAGAAATACACAAGGGTGTTTAATTTATTGACATTGATCAGAATATCTTCAATGAACCCTTGGGGGATCTTTATTGTGGAATTGTTCAATTGAAATGAAATGTTTATCAGATCTATTCTTTCTAATCTACATCTTTCTAATGTGGTGTATTAAATGATGTTGACAATCACACAAAAGTAAAATAAATTGTTTAAAATTTTATTATCTCCGATATATATTGGAATAAAATAACTACAGAAGACTTCATTTGTCTTAGGTAGGTCCATTCGTACCACAAATGGACACTATCTTATGAGTGAAATGGTGCCAGTATTTTTCATATTTTTTTTGTAGACTGACAACTCTTTCAGGAATATTTCATAGGTCATATTATTTAGTAGATCATCTACAAATGGAATGTTAATATTTAATTGTTTAAAGTGATATAAAGTATCACCCATTTAAATTTAAATCATCACTTGTAATAGTCACTCTAAAATTGATATATTGGATTTATATTTGGAGGTTCCCCATGAAATAGTATTTCCTCTTATTTTCAAAACTTTTTTTTATATTTATTATTATTATTTTATTCATTATTGATGATCTAGCATGGATTTTCTATGTTGTTGGGTAGTGAATTTCAAATCATATCTAGGATAATTATGTGACCATACAAGTAATACTCATATGGGTCTATCTATGAGTTTATTAATTATTTATTATAAATTTAAATTGATGTTCTAGAGTTCTTATTTCTGATCTCTTGAGTCATTCCTCAGATACTTGATTAACACACATTGATCTTTTGAGTTTTCCATCAATTCTATGATAGCAACACTGATGGAATCATTGAAAGTATGAAATGACTCATATAGTATAATTAATTGGATATGTTTTGATGGTACCTATTTTCCATGAATACCCAAAACACTCTTTTGATATCCATGATCATGTTTATATGGCCTCGAAACCTGAAATGTTTTACCATGATAATGATTGGTATAATTTACTTCTTATGCACTCATTCCTTGGGGTTTTATTATTTTCATATGATTGCACTAATATTATTTTGTATTGATTTCTTCTATGATTATGTATTTCCATTTATATTTAGAATTTTTAAACCTATGTTTTTATTCCCTTCACCTTTCCACTAGAATCTATAACTTTTTGTTTCATCAAATAAGATGTAGTTCTCCTCAAGGGATTTCTTCATTAGCCACCACCCAGTTGAAGTGTCCAAAATTGACCTATTACTCAATTCATGTATAATGTAGACTGTTTTCTATTAATATCCATATATATATACACTATAATTGGGGTATTTATGAATCATATTCTTAAAATTCTCCCATGTAGAGTTGAGTGATTCATCATAAAATTTTCCATTGTTTATAATATTTACATGTATGTCCATTATCATAGAATGTGTAATGAAGTGGGAGATATATTCCTTTCCAAATCATCCCATGTAGGATGGAGTGAGGGGGGAACCATTCAATCCACTCTAGAGTCCCTCATTGAAAGATTAAATAATCTTATCCATACTGTGTCACTAGAGGAATTATTATATTGAAAAGTGTCACATCTCTCTAGAATGATTCTCATATTCAAAATTATATCATTGGTAGGTAGTATTGTGAAATTCCTATTGTTTTTGATTATTTGGATAATGGTAGGATTGATATGAAATGATTTTATGTAAGAGGCAGAATCATAATTGTCGGTTTCAATCCCCTTTTTAATAGACACCTAAAATCTTCGAGAATACATAATCCTAGATCTGTTATTGTTTATGAGATATATTTTTGATTGTCTATGATAGACATGTTTTAAATATTATTTTCCCCGAAACATATTATAGGGTCTATTTTGAGCTCAAAGTATTAATTTCCTTTTATGTGCACGTAGTGCACATGTATTTTGAATTAAAATTTTGAAAAATGAAAATTGAAATGCTTGTGTATGTTGATAAAATTAATTATGTCAATAAAATAAAATTAAAATAGAACCCAAAAACAACATTATAGTTTATAATATTAGTGAATCTAGTTTTGATAATCCCATGAGGGTGTCATTATTAACCTTGGGGAAATCCCCAATACAAAATTTATAAAACTCATGAAATTTAGCAATAACAATTAAAATATAGAATAAAATAAGATCATGGTTGAAAACAAGGAATGGAATAGTTAGAAATTATTTTATTTTTATGTGAAAACGAATTAATTCCATTGATTTTTAAATAGAGACAAGTGAAATAAGAAAAATATTAGGATTTCCGAAATAGTAAAAAAAATGTTAGATGAAGGCAAAGAAGATTCATTTGGATTATTATTTGGAAAGTGTTATAGGGTTTTTTAGTTGTTAGAGATTTAGTTAATTTGTATTTTTGAAAATAATATTATTTTTTAGTATTGCATTTAGTGTTGGATGACGTGGATTCAATGGGAATGAAATCCAATCCCTATTATAGGATTTTCCCTTTTTTATGGTTTATGAAATTTATCATGTTTGTCAGTCATGTTTCTCTCAATACTATTTTTAAAACTTATTTCCCTATATTAGAAAATGGTCAATTCTTAATTTGGTTAATCATTTGACAATTATAAAAGATCATTCATATACAAATATTAATGGTAATTATAAAAGGAAATTAAATAGATAAGATGATTTATTCAAAATTGTAGTGTCCCTAATACATCAACAAAAATAATGAATCAAAATCCAAATAATTATTCCCCCTTAAAATAAATTACCCTAGAATAAATCATGAATTACTCCCTCATCCTATTTATGAGTTAGTAATGTCTGTATAATAAAATAAATAAAACATAAATAGTGTAGAGACATCGACTGGTGAGGTGCCTATATAATATTGGTTATCACCCCAATCATTGGTCTCTAAAATCTTCATTTGGAGTAGTGAAACAATACTCTATTAATAAACTAATATGGGTCCAATTTTACCTATAAAACAACATTATTATGATTTACTATGAGTTAAAAATATTCACCGTGTGATAAATGGTTTTCCATTGATTTAAAATTTAATTTCCTTTTTAAAATATTTTGTCAACATTCCTCACTAGGTATGTCCAACAACTTTAGTGACATGAAAGTATAAGTCACATTATGAAATAATTGACACCAAAAATTTTGTAATTTTCTTCAATTCAATCTCAAAAATTGGATTATTTGTTTTAGTTTTTTTAGGTCATGTAACGTTTTCATGAAAAAAATATTCATTTTCTAGCACCTATATCATCATTTAACAAAGGTCCTTCAATTTTGTTCCCTGTAAGTGTCCCATATCTATCCAAAATAATATTAATCCTTCTTTTAATTGATATATTAGTAAATTTTGGATTCGTTTTAACATTTCCCTCAAATTATAACATCCTACAAATAATGAACAAAATAATTAGTGTGTAGGCATGAATTAACAAAAAATAACCAAACTTTTCTCATTTTAATGTCAATATTATATACTATAAATTCACATAACATAAGTCAAGAAGTAGGATCATTTTTATATGTAATAATTGATTTTAAAATTACAGTATTATAAAATAAGTTTTATTTTTTAATGGTTTAGAAAATACAATTATTAGTTCATTTGGGAAAAAACAGTTTTGAAGTCTCTCTAAAAAATGATTTTCTATAAGGATTGTGATTCTAAATGTATTATTTTCTTTAGAATCTAAATTTTCAAATGGTTATGATATTTATTTAAAATCAATGTAATGTCAAAGAGTTATACTTTATAATGCACATAAGGAGAGACATGGATTTGCCATAAAAACCTTGTGCATTATAGTGAAAACTAACTTATAAATCTCATCCAAAATAATTTTGTAAGAAATTTACATAAATTGAAATTAAAAATTACTTTTTTAAACCATTCCAACTAGGTAATAAAAAAATTATTAAATATTAAAAATAAATAAACACCTTAATTTTTCATTAGATTATTCATATTGATTTTTTTAGATCAACCCACGATGCTTGTATAGAAGGTAAATATTAAACTATTAAAATTTATGAGGATTATACAATATTTACATTGGATTATTTATTGGATCATGAAAATTAAGCATATAAAATATTTATTACATATATAAAGATGTTAAAAAATGAAAATTTCTATAAAATCATATCTTGTCTTTGTGATCATGGGAGAGAGTTTAATAATATAATTATTTTTCAAGTTTCATCCTCCAAAGGTTAAAATAATTATGTTTTACCCTCAAAGAACCACAAAACAAAACAGAGTTGTCAAAATAAGGTATCAAACTCTTTATGTGATTACAAGATATCATTTCAATGAATTATATTTCCCTCAATATTTATGGTTCCTAGAAGTCAACACCATTTGTTATAACTTGAATCTTATTATTATATTATACTTCATTAAAAATAACATAAGATCTTTGGAAATTAAAAAATTTATAGTGGGATATTTTATTGTGTTTGGATGTAAATTATATATTTTAAAATCCAAATAAAACCTAAGAATGTTTTACCTTAATTATAATGAATAATTCTTTTGTGATATATAAATCATGATAAGAACACCATGTATTTGAAAACAGAAGAAATATATAAAAGAATCAATTAACATCAAATTTGTTAAGAAATTTCCTTATACTCATCCCCAAATTGATGAAATTTATGTTGAACTAGAAAATTTCGCCTTAAATAATCAACCTCCTTCTAATCAGATTTATGTTATAAAAAAAACACCATCTAAATCATTACCCAAGGCATGATATAATTCTAAATACCATCAATTAAAAAATTTATTATAGAATTAAAATCATATTGTGATAGATGAATTTCAGTTCCCAATGTAATTGAAAATTATTGTTTTCTTCACTTCCTAATCCAAAAAATATTAATGATTCCATTAATGATAAAAATTGGCTACATGAAATGTAAAAAATAATTTATCCAATTCACTTGGATTTATTTTTTGGAAATATACTATGTTACCCAATAATCATCCTATTTTGTGTACCAATTTTATTCGGAATCAATTAGATGAGAAAGGAAAGATAACTTATAGAAAATAACGACTCATATATAAATATTATAATCAGGAAGGAGGTGTTGATTATAGAGAGGCCTTTACTATTACCTATAGGATTGAATTTATATGAATATTAATGTAATTAACCCCTCATTTAAATTTTACTTGTTGAAATATTTACTAATCATTATTTTTTGAATGGTTTTATTTTCAAAAAGGTTTTCTTCTAAATAAACTCCCAAATGTAAAGATCCCAAAATTTTAAATATAATTTATTAGATAACCAAGGATCATTTTTCTTTGAAATGATCCCATTGGGAATGGTATTAATTAATAACAATATTTATTTTATAAAATAATTTTAAAATTGTAAAAGAAAAATAATATATTTTGAGAAAATATATTTTTAATGATTTCTTAATTGTTCAAATTTATTTTTCAAATATTATTTTTTTCAATAAAATAATATTTTGTTAATTAGTTTTAAATTTAATAATAAAATAATTTTTGATATATTTAATGGGATACTTAATGATTATTCATTATTTAGAAATTTCTCAAAATATGAATGGTATATTTTAAATCCAATGAAAAATAGAAATGGACCTTTAATTTTTTTTAGAATTGATCAATTAAATGAGATATTTACTCTAATGAGTACTTCTTGTAAGTTATTGTTTTTTATTTCATGTAAATGTTTAGAGATATGATATAGAGTGGTATGATTAGGACCCTTCTTTATATAACAACATCTTAGTTTTACATCTTTTTTATTTTTTTATTTGATATCATTTTCAACCAAACACTAAAAAATCACATTTGAAATCTGTTAATATATATTTTTTAGTTATTTAATAATTTCACAAAAGTTTAGTTTTTTTACATAAATGATTCCTAGTTTGAATATAAATGTTTTTATAATATAAATTTAGGTGGATTAAGAACATTTTTGAAAATTAAAGGTAGTACATTTCACATATGTATAAACATCATAGTCTCTTAGAGTATCAATAGTAAATACATTACTTCCATTTCAAAAGTGAGAGTTGAATATATTGTCTGGGGGGTTGTTTCAGCCGAATTATTTAGATGATAAACACTCTCTAAATTGTGGTCTTACATATGATCATGTACATATTAGTTGTGAGAATAATAATTTCATAAATATTTATATAAATCCAATTCAACACTCCCAGACAAACAATATTGATTTTAGGGATTAATTTTTGAAAAATAATTATAAAAAATGTGATATAATTTTAGTGTTATTTAGAAAATAAATTTAGAGAGATGATATTTTCATGAAAAAAAACAAAATAATATTATTAATGGGGAATTATAAATTGTATTATTCCTACACTTACATAATGGATACACATGCTTGAGTATTTACTATTCCTTTGTATATTTTTCATGTCTCTTTATTTATATATATTTTTTAATTATTATTTCCCTTTAATATTATATTTAATTATTTTAAAATATTTTCTTTTGAAAATATAATATATTTACATTGTTTTAAAAAAAATTCATGTTCATGAGTTTTATTGGATAATCAAAAAAGGGGTGAAATGTTTCATATCTATCAAGGAGAAAAACTTTTATGTTTATATTTTAATATAAAGGGGGTAAAATGATTCATACTATTTATATATATTTTCAATGGAATCAAATGAAGGTAATATTAATGAGAAAATACTAATGTAAAGTAACTATGGATTCCCATGAAATGAAATACCATTATTTATACAAACACATGGAAGTAGATTTTTGCATAGATGCACCAATTGGTAATCACATTAAAAATTGTCAGTTGGTTATTAAACTGATATTGACTCTTTTTATGCGTATTATTCCTTTACAACACAAATGTTTTATAATCCTTGGGGGTAATAATTTGATAATTAAAAATTGACATTACCAAGAAGTAATCGTATTTTAAAATACCTGGGACAATATTTTATTAAATATTTGTGATGAAATCACTATTTTTTGAAAATCTGTTCAAAATCACATTTATAATTTCATTATAAAATTTTGAAATTATTTATTGTATTTTATGAGAGATATGTTTTATTAAAATAGTTTTTATGGATTTATGTCTTATGCTTATCATTTACTTTAACTGTTTTTGTTATGAAATAATGTATAGATTGTCATATAACATATTATTTCAATGATAAAAAACAGTAATTATTGACCTAACCATCTCATTACCTGATATTTTAGTATGTTGAGGGATGGATTTTGGATATTTATTGATAGAATAAAGGAAAAAATATTTTAAAATACTACATAAAAGATCCTAATTAGGCCGAAACAACCACAAGTTGGTGTAGAATAAATATCCAACTATTGGTATGTATATTGGAATTAGGCCATTGTAATCCAACCAATCACCCTATGTAGGAGAAATAGCCAGCATATGTAGTCATTATGGGTGAAATAATTCGGTATAGCACCCTGGCTAGTTAGTGTGTTTGACCAACTAGTTAGTTGTAGTAGGACAACCCACCAACAAAATAATGGAGATAATTCATAGACAGTGACATTATAAATAAAAATCAAATGATGTGTCTAAGAAGGAATCTATCAACCAAGTTCAATTACCAATGAAAATTTTGAATTCATTACTCCATTAATAAGGCTATGTTATAGTATGATCCTATACATTGACCCCTAGGATTCTCTTCCACATAACAACCAACATCAATAAACTAATTGAATCAATTCAACTAATGTTTGGCCTTCTCAAGAGGTATTCTTTATGCTACATTTTTTATATCTTTTTCAACTTAAATATTTCCCTAATTTTATTCTACCATCAATATTGATAGATTTTATAGTTCTCTGTTATGGTTTTTCATCCATTTAAAACTCTTTTTTATCTTCTACTTCATCTCATAGTTGATCACTACAATTATAGTGGTGAATTTGGATCTCTTTCTAAAACCATCTAAAAAATGTGTCTCTTAATTGAATTCCTTATCTTGCTAAAAATAATTAAAGATAATGTTTATTCCTTATTGGGATTCCTAGATATTTATATATTTAGAATCCTTCTTCTTAGGTTTCTTAAATACTGTTAGTTTTATGTTATTAATATAAAACCTCTAATGTTTTGGAGGGTAGGAGATGTAAGGACTCATACTAAGTTAAATTTGAACACCTTTATCTATTTCAGTTTCCGTTACTTTTTAATTTCAAATACACCTACTATTTTATTTCATATATTCTTTACATACATGTTTTAAATTATATTTTCTATTTGTTACAAAATTAAATCTATTTATTAGGTTTAAACTTTATAAGGGAAACTCACCACTATCTTACCATATTACTAAGAATTTTATTTGTATTATCAAAATTGATAAAAGGGTTGTGACATATCACAACACCATCCCATGGATGAAATGAAATAATTGAAGTGTCAAGTATTGACAATAGTGAGATAAAAATATACTCCCTTAGGTTGAAGAGTTTCAAACATGTGGCTGAATGTTCATAAAAAAAATCATGTAATAGGTTAAAATATGGAACAATGCCCCAAAAAGACTGTACATTCACATAAAAATTTAATTAAATCTAAATTAAATATGTGAATCCCATCAAGAAATAAAAAAATTAAATATGAAACAAGGTACTATCATAAATAATCATTATAGGTCCTCATGATAAGCACTTTCTAAAATCAATGGGTGTTTCCCACTAGTAGAAGGACGAGTGGGATTTGTGGCTGGAGTATCTCCTATATGAAATCATTCAAATTTTATCCTATTTTCATATATCGGCTCTGCATCTGAAACAATATTAATGTGAAAAAAATTCCAAAATTTTCTGATAAAGCTAATTTCTTAAGGATTTTTATGGATATGTGTATAGACTAGGAGAAGAATTAAGACAAATAATATGTACCAAATAATAAATAATAATCCTTATGAATAACAAGATGCATTCCATATACCCCTAGATATTATTTGGGTGAAATTATGTAGTATCCAATTTAGAGAAGACCAAGGATTCACCGATGGGTGTGGGTAGTTGTGGGGATATAGTTGGTCTAGAATGTGAAGGTGAATGGGTACATTAAGATGTGGAGGAACAAGGAATTGATGGACGTGGTGGTGTTGTTGATGAATGAGGAGGTGCTGGTGGTACCTGGTCTACAAAACCACATGGGACATCTATGAACTCACCTAACACAATAATTATGGTGTTATCCTCTACTAGGATGTATTTTTTCCATACTTTAGGACAATACCTATATTAATTGTCATGAGATAATACAATATTCAGGTTTACCTAGGAGGTCATATTCAGAATAAGGATAACAATTGGTGAATTTCCAATCTAGTGACATAACATAAGTAGTTCGAGCTTCTCTACAGATTAGTGAACTTGGTATGGATGTATAAGGTAGAAAAGTAGGGAAATACAAGGTAGTTAGGTATAAATATACAAGTCAATAGCTCCATATCTCTCCCAAAAACAACTCCCATATACTCATGACATGGGAACATAATGGAACTAAGACAATGATGGATGAGGTATAAGATATGAGAAATTATTAAACTGTTTTCCTATGAAGTGGTATTTTTTCGAACACATAATGTATTGTTGAGAACACATGATATTTAATTATTTATTATTATTAACAAGCTATAATTATTTAAACATTTATAATTATAATTTATATATATATATAGACACACATGCCCAAATACTTGGATAGTATATTGAGATACTTGATGATTACTTTTAAATAAAAAAATATAAGTAACAAGCTTAATCAAAGTGTTGGGGTCCATGTTTGAATTAGTGAAGACAGAGTCCATATGATCACCCACAAACAGTGGAGTGATGTTTCTACAACTAAAGTAATATACAATTTTCCGTATTTTATAAATTAAATAAACAAAAAAATATAAATATATGGAATGTTATGTGTGGGTTTTTAATATATATAAAACCCATTGATTTGAGTTTGTTGGGAGGACTCATAAATGGGAATTTTTTACTGTAGGTTGTGACTCTATACGATTTTCCAAACCCATTTTGATATATATATATATATATAATATTTTTATTATAATATATATGAAAAAATGACACACCATTTAACAAAATCATAGAGGAAAGAGATTGACCACTATACCGAAGGGTGTCATGGAGGGATTCAAACCATTAATGGATCAAATACCCTTGGGAAATCATTCAATGGTCACATAATACACATGGAAAAAGTATGTATGATCTCTCATTGTTATATTGTTAGGATAATTTGACTTTAGGAAACCAATTTTCTATAGATTTTGTGCCTTTGGGCTATTGGGAAATATTTTTCTAAGGATTTTGTGTGTATGTTCCTATGAGTTATTCAATGGATTCACTTATAAACTAGTTAAAAAGTTTTCTTAATTACATTACATAAATATACAAACCCTAGACTATTCTGAATATTAAATATTTCAGGCACTATACAAATAATATTTTATACACATTTCATGTAATATAATCATAAAAAATATAGACATAAAATTCAAATGTGTAATTATTTGTAGGACTAAAATAATGAGTGAAATAGAAAATAATATACGTATTGTGTAAAGATGATGTATGAATTATGTAATTATTTTAAATAGAAAGAGTGGTCTTGTAGATTCTGGGTTTCCTCCCTAGGATAACCTTTTTAATGCCATTGGATCAACCTTATGTAAAATAATCAGGATTCAAGTGAGGGTTTCAAATCTTCTTAGTTAAACACCACATGTATATGTCACCTACCCTATATGTAAAATTTGAATATTGTTTAGGGGGACAATTTGGTGGCCTACATTAGCCCTATTCCATGGATAAAATGCATTAGAGTTTTACATGAATGTTGGTCACATACTTCATGTCATACACCTCATTATTTTCCTACACAGTGATACCCGAATAACAATAAATAATAAAAAAACATATGAGAGTATGTAAATTAACAATATCATTCTGAAAATAATTTTGATATTATATTTGTCAATTATTTTGGTCTAATGTGCACTCAATTTCAATTCCTGATCATGTATATTTATTTTTAGAATAATTTAATTTTAACATGATTGGGTCTACAACACAACAAAATTCATTGGATGAATTTAAAATAAGAGTTTAAATTTTATAGTTTTATAAATTATAATGATTCAATATTACCTCTAGGGTTCATTTAATTGAGGTTCGTTATCATTTAAACCTTTCATATTGGATGTACTAGCATTAAATTTTTTAAATCATTAATTCTAATTAATAAAAAGTATTTTAATTATTTGTATAATTTAGAATAAAAAGTGATTAATATAATTCATATTAATATTCCACATTTTTTAAGTGATTATAAATATAAGGGATGTACTATACCATATAAGTGCATGAAATTTTTGGATAATACATATAAGGATTATCTATAGAAGTGGAATACAAATGTCTATTGGGAAAATATATTTTTAAATGTGAGTTTTATGTACATTTGAAAGATAATGGTGAAAAAGGAACATCATAAATTAATCATAGAACACATAAATCTCATATTATTGTGATCCAACAATAAGGGTTACAAAATTTGGCCACCACATCCTGTGAAATTATAACATTCAATCCCACAATGTATATTAAAATTTTAGTGCTTTGGTAAAAATCGTAGAAAAAATATTGATGTGGTTGCACATAAAATTGTTTTATATGACTATATAGTTGAAAAATATCTTTGAGGGAAACAATAATTTAAACATGAAAAATTTGGAAAATATAAAAAAGTAGAGAAAAAGTAGTTCAAATAGTAGAAATAAGAATAGAAACATTTTTTGGGGTTTGAATTTTAATTATTGTTTTTTATAAATATAATTCACTCACATCTCAATTAATTTATGAAATTACATCACCTTAAGGATTTAATAATTTAATTTCATCTTGTTCTATTAAATGTTAACTATGTATTTTATATATATATCCCTTAGTCTTATGATTTACTCTTTGAAAAATATTTTTTCAATACCCAAAAATAGTGGAAAAATGGTCACCAAATGTTCATTGGTTCAATCATTACTACTACAACGTTATCAAAAATTACTTTATTATTGATCTGATATAACACACTAATTGATTTTGATGTTTATGATAAATAATTATTTATCAAAAAATCAAAACTAAGTGAAATCCATAATAATTATTATTATATAACAACCATCATATAATTAAAATCTCAACATGAGAGCTCTACCCACTCATGAACACAATATTTGTTGAAGAGTGAAAAAGAGAGGAAAGCATACAGAAATATAGAATATGAATTGAAGGTGGATAAAAAACCTGATAAATAGGGAGAGAATAAAAAATGGAAAAAAAACCATTGGATTAGGGGGTTGAGTAAAAAATGTGGTTGTACCATACCCATGTGTCAAGAACATGGAATTTGGGGGCAAATAATCAATTTTATAAAAAAAAATTAAATTTTGTATAACTATGTACATAATGTATACTATGGTTGAAAATACTTTTCTTCCTTTCCTACGTAGGTGATCTTTCGCGCCACCCTATTGTTTTTTCAAGAGTTGGATGTTGGTGGGTGAATTTACACAATAATGCACCTGACACAATGTGTACAATAGAACAATTTACCTACTACTTATAGAATGATCATACATGGCGTGTTCAATACTATACATGACATGTTATTCTTGGTATGAAACTTTGGCGTATACTCTGGCTGGTCGAGTAGGGTATCATCCAAAATTAAACAATGTGTGTTAATAAATTACACACATGGTAGTTTTTATTTGAGATATAAAACTTATTCGAATTGTGAAATCAACAATGAGATCTAAAAAAATCATCTATGTATACCAAAATTAGGAACATGAACCATATAGATACTTATATCTTATATATATATATATATATATATATAATTTTAACTCTATAAAACTCGTCACTTTATTATGAAAAAATCAGGAACATCAATATGTCATGATTATGTTTAAAGTTAATAATAGTTAAATATTTAAATTATAAAATATATTTTCATTATAATAACATTTTTATTATAATAAAATGAAATAGTAAAATAAAGGCATTTTATATTGTAGATATTTCATAAAATATATGTAATATTATTATAACATGTAATATTATAATAATTATTATACTGTAATATAGACATGAAATATTATAATTATTTTAAATTACTTAAAATTTAACAATAACATAAAAAAATACATATCCTAATATTTGGTTGAGTGTTAATCTCTATTGGGATACATATCCAAGTGGCCAGGGTTTGATTCATAAAATTCCCTAGGGCAACTTATGGGTTGTTATATAGGTGGCGATGTAGGCGAGCACAGATGTAGGGTAGCAGTAAAGCTAGTTTTCACAGATAGGATGATATAGGCATGGGTTCATACCCAGTTCAATGTTGAAGTAGCATATATAATTTGGTTCCTGTAATGTTATTCAATCCCACCAGGTCTTCCAGAAACTCTTTAAAAATAAAATGGCTAGTTGGATGGGCTATCCCTTGGAGGATATGACCTATATTTATAGCCGGTTGTTGTGTCTGTATTTATTTATATTTCACCCCCAATGACATTCATACTATTATAATATAAATTATTCAACTATTTTTTTGATATTATAAAATAATGTTTTCAAATATCCTAATATAGAAAACTCCCATGTGTTGAAACATGTTGGGTATGAGACATCAATAACGTCTCTCCATATTCAAAAGGTTGTTGAATAGAAATGGGGTCTGATAATTATATTTTGGAGACTATAAACTATGGTTATAGAGTTCTAACACAACATATTAATGATACACAATAACGTGGAAGTGCAGAAATAATAGAAATAGTTCAAAAAAGTGAAAAACCAAAAATATTAGAAAACTAAATAATCTAATAAAAATGAAGGGATAATTTAGTGAGAGTACAAAAAGTCGCTAGATGAAGGAAAGATATAATAAAAATAAATTACTAATAGACTCAAATAAATAATCAAAATTCCCTTTTCCTAATCCCCATATCAATATCATCTTCAAAATCTAGCCTATCTATAAACCAACAATCAACAAAAAGGTCCTTTTCCCTTTCCCAATACTGCATTTATGCAATCTAATTGGGTACCAAACAACGACCTAAATAGGTTGTGATAATAACTCAGTTAGTTGACACAATTTTGTCTAAAATAAATAGTCTCATAATATGTTCATGAATTAATTCAATAAACATGTGTTTTAATAAATTGACAATTACATTAATACAACACTGTCCTATTTAATCACCCCACTTTAATAACTCTTCTCATGTAACTCAACCATGAAACCATAAAAATTTTACCATGGTAAAACATAACCATATTTGGCGCCATATCAAAATGTATATGATCATGTATATCAACCAAGCCCACCATAACCATATAGTTTGGTATAAATCACATGAATCTAGTTCAAACCCATTGTATAAGCCTTTCAATCATAAATAAGGGTCGAGCCAAGTATATATTAATTATAGAATGTACTGAGACCAAGCCTTTTATATATTTATTTCAAAATGTGTCACTAGGGATATCCTTATATATTATCGACACAACAAAAATTAGTGGGTTTAACCTATTATATAAACATTACATCAAGAAATTTGGGCTAAACCCGATGTATATGAATTTCAGCATGAACTGGGTCCAAGACCTGTATATAATAATTATAGTATGATAAACTAGGAAAAACAACAAGGATACCACAAAATCACATCATAATGGCCAAAGGTTAATTGTGAAAATTACAATTTTTCTCTCAACAACGAATTTCATTTAGGATTTTTCCATAAGTGAAAAACATTCTAGTCAGTTCTTTGAAATATCCAATCCATGGATAATCTATATCAAGAAATCACACAATACATATATCATGATAACAAAACATTAACCCATTTGTAAAATCCTACATAATGAAGGGTTCAATCACCCAAATGGTAGACATAATGTACGTAAAATAAAATTACATCCAAAATATTCCATGGAATAAATCCAATTTTTCATTTAATTAATTCAATCATACATTATGATGGTGCAATTCAAATATGACACATATTTTTCAATTAAATAAGCTATAGTGTTAATGTTCATACTACCTACCATTAACTCATGATTAATGTTTCACTTATAGAGGTGTAAAAACAATAAGGAAGTTGGGGTAGAAGACATCAAGATGCAACCTATAACAAATTATATCAAGATTAACATAAAACTCAAACACGATACAAGGATTCCATTGACCTAATGGATAACATTGTAAGAGGAAGGTGAAAAAATTCCAAATAGTCAATAGGGATATACTAAAAAGATGTGAAGCCCAGAATAGAGGAACACCCAAGTATCATAAGGAATAGTCTCATGTCAAGGTGAGGAAGCTATACTGATTGAATATGAAAAATATCATGCACCACAGTACTTAAAAATACATATTGGGCTATTACATTGTTTGTAAATAATTTAAATATAATGTATTCATTTTTAGAGGCATATGCTGAAAAACATGTTATCATAGATGTATTTTATCGAAATAAAGTATTACAGATAATGTAATTTAATTTTATGACATGTATTATTTTCATGTCGTGAATCATTTCACGACCTCTAAACATTTACGACATGTGTCTCACAACATTTACATATTGTATAATACATTTAAACTACATGAAAGTGTTCTGTAGGTATTTTTCGCCACTGTTTCTATATAATGACATGAAAATGCTAAAAAATCATCCAATACCTTGGAAACCCCTAAAACCCCATTTTAATACATTTATTAAGACCCCATTAATTCAAAAGAAAACATTAATCCCCATGATATAATCAATTTTCTCCAACAAATACTTTTATCACTAAACACATCTTATAGACAAAGGCAAAAATACATAAAAAAACCAGGAGAAATTCATTTAATGAAAAAAATAAAAGATAGATGGACCTATAAAGAGATGTGGTCTTATAACCTCCCGACCATATAAAAACTCCCCCATGAGATGATCCAAGCATCGATGGGGGTCCTGATGATTTTGTCTGGCCACTCTGCTCATATATTAGACTCCCTCTATTAGATCACATCCAAATAATTACTATTCTACAACTACACTTGAAGAAATTTAATAGACCTACCCCAAAGATACATCTCAATATGGTCCAGAATCCATATCATATTCTCCTCAAAGGATACATCGACCCCTTGCTTGATGTGTGATACATCTATCAACCGAGAGCACTATGTATGATATATTTCAAGATATGACATGTGAAATAAATTAGGAATTGATCTTTATTAGTTTATAAGGTATAATTAATGTGAAATCAGACCAATCCTATCCACTATCTAAAAAGGGTCGAAATTCCTGGATGATATATTTCAATATTTCCTCATTCGGCACTACCCCAATCGTGGAAAAACAATAGAATAGAATAATGACCGACCTTAAACCCCAAATTTCATCTCTGATTGTCAATGAAGGATGTGCTGTTACTCTTTGAAGTTAGCATCCTTCTCCAAATAAATTGAACCTTCTCAGATGTGTCCAACCAATGATAGGGTCCAACACTACGGGAAAAATGGGTATTTGCGACGGGTTATTTGTGACGGGGATAAATCTCGTCGCAAATAGCCCCGTTAAAAACTTATTTGTGACAGGGGTATTTGCCCGTCGCAAATAAGTATCCTTTTGCGACGTGATTACTTTCCCCGTCGCAAAAGCACTGGCGCTCTTTGCGCGCCAAATCGCGGGAAACATATTTGCGACAGGCGGTTATTGTCCGTCGCAAATAACCGGCGGCGGTAAAAGGTATTTGTGACGGGAATATTCCTCCATCGCAAATAGTATGTCGGCAGGTGGTTATTTGCGACGGGACCCGTCGCAAATAACTATTTAACCGTTGACCGTAATAAATGATAGTTAAGGTATTTGCGACGGGTACCGTCCCAAATAATACTATTTTCGACGAGATACCCATCGCAAATGGACCCATCGCAAATAATCTAACCTATAAATACCTCCATCCGTTTTTTTCAATTCATTCTCAAATTCCATCTTCTCCTTCTCTCAAAATTCTATTTCTAGAGTTCAGCATTTCTCAAGTTCAATTTTTTTCTCCGGAGTTGATATTGATGTTTTCAAGAACGATCAGAGATCAACCTCAGATCAATTTTCAAGGTATTTATGTTCATTTTAATTTAATATTTATTTTAAATTTTTTATTAGTTTCAATTATTCATAATTAGTTGTAATTTAATTATGTTTACATTGTTTTGTTACTTAATAAATTTAAATTATTAGTATTGTTCATAGTTAATGGTAATTAGGAATAATTAGTAATAATTTTCAATAATTAAGAATAAATATTAATAATTAGTAATAAATACCAATAATTAGGAATAATAACATTATTACATTATTAGTATATTTTATTATTAATATTAAAATAATATAATTTTTTATATTATATACAATTTCCCTTTCATCTGTGTGTTTTTTGTCTCCACATGTATTATTTGTATGTGGAGACAGAAAACACGCAGATGAAAGAAGAATTGTATATAATATAGAAAATTATATTAATTTAATATTAATAATAAAATATACTAATAATGTTATTATTCCTAATTATTGGTAATTATTCATATAATTACTAATAATTAGGAATAATTACCAATAATTAGCAATAATTTGGAATAATTAGTAATAATTAGTAATAATTACCAATAATTAGTAATAATTACCAATAATTAGTAATACTTAACAATAATTAGAAATAATTACCAATAATTAGGAATAATTACCAATAATTACCAATAATTACCGGTAAATAGTAATAATTAGTAATAATTAGGAATAATTACCAATAATTAGTAATAATTAGTAATAATTAGTAATAATTAGTAATAATTAGTAATAATTAGTAATAATTAGTAATAATTTGGAATAATTACCAATAATTACAGGTAAATAGTAATAATTAGTAATAATTAGGAATAATTACCACTAATTAGTAATAATTAGTAATAATTACCAATAATTAGTAATTATTAGTAATAATTACTAATAATTATTTATAATTAGTAATAATTACCAATAATTAGTAATAATTCGTAATAATTAGTAATAATTAGTAATAATTAGTAATAATTAGTAATAATTAGTAATAATTAGTAATAATTACCAATAATTACCAATAATTACCAATAATTACCAATAATTCGTAATAATTACCAATAATTACCAATAATTAGTAATAATTAGTAATAATTAGTAATAATTACCAATAATTAGTAATAATTAGTAATAATTACCAATAATTACCAATAATTAGTAATAATTAACAATAATTAGTAATAATTAAAAATAATTAGTAATAATTAACAATAATTAGTAATAATTACCAATAATTAGTAATAATTACCAATAATTAGTAATAATTACCAATAATTACCGATAATTACCAATAATTAGAAATAATTACCAATAATTATGAATAATTAGGAATAATTACCAATTAATAGGAATAATTACCAATAATTAGTAATAATTAGTAATAATTAGTAATAATTACCAATAATTAGTAATAATTAGTAATAATTACCAATAATTAGTAATAATTAGTAATAATTAATAATAATTAGTAATAATTAACAATAATTAGTAATAATTAACAATAATTTGTAATAATTACCAATAATTAGTAATAATTACCAATAATTAGTAATAATTACCAATAATTAGTAATAATTAGTAATAATTAGTAATAATTAGTAATAATTAACAATAATTAGTAATAATTAGCAATAATTACAGATAATTACCAATAATTAGTAATAATTACAAATAATTAGTAATAATTAGTAATAATTAGTAATAATTAGTAATAATTACCAATAATTAGTAATAAATAGTAATAATTATTAATAATTACCAATAATTAGTAATAATTAGTAATAATTAGTATTAATTAACAATAATTACCAATAATTACCAATAATTACCGAAAATTACCAATAATTAGTAATAATTAGTAATAATTTGTTATAATTACCAATAACTAGTAATAATTAGTAATAATTAGTAATAATTAGTAATAATTACCAATAATTAGTAATAATTACCAATAATTAGTAATAACTACCAATAATTGGTAATAATAACCAATAATTAGTAATAATTAGTAATAATTAATAATAATTACCAATAATTAGTATTAATTACCAATAATTACCAATAATTACCAATAATTAGTAACAGATAGTAATAATTACCAATAATTATTAATAATTAGTAATAATTAGTAATAATTACCAATAATTAGTAATAATTAACAATAATTAGTAATAATTAACAATAATTAGTAATAATTAAAAATAATTAGTAATAATTACCAATAATTAGTAATAATTACCAATAATTAGTAATAAATAATAATAATTACCAATAATTACCAAAAATTAGTAATAATTAACAATAATTAGTAATAATTAACAATAATTAGTAATAATTACCAATAATTACCCATAATTACCGATAATTACCAATAATTAGAAATAATTACCGATAATTAGCAATAATTAGTAATAATTATCAATAATTATCAATAATTAGTAATAACTAGTAATAATTAGTAATAATTAACAATGATTAGTAATAATTAGCAATAATTACCGATAATTACCAATAATTAGTAATAATTACCAACAATTTGTAATAATTAGTAATAATTAGTAATAATTAGTAATAATTACCAATAATTAGTAATAATTAGTAATAATTAGTAATAATTACCAATTATTAGTATTAATTACCAATAATTAGTAATAATTAGTAATAATTAGTATTAATTAGTATTAATTAACAATAATTACCAATAATTACCAATAATTACCAATAATTAGTAATAATTACTAATAATTAGTTATAATTACCAATAATTAGTAATAATTAGTAATAATTAGTAATAATTACTAATAATTACTAATAATAAGTAATAATTACCAATAATTAGTAATAATTAGTAATAATTAATAATAATTACCAATAATTAGTATTAATTACCAATAATTAGTATTAATTACCAAAAATTTTCAATAATTACCAATAATTAGTAATAATTAGTAATAATTACCAATAATTAGTAATAATTAGTAATAATTACCAATAATTAGTAATAATTAACAATAATTAGTAATAATTAACAATATTTAGTAGTAATTAACAATAATTAGTAATAATTACCAATAATTAGTAATAATTACCAATAATTAGTAATAATTAGTAATAATTACCAATAATTACCAATAATTAGTAATAATTAGTAATAATTACCAATAATTAGTAATAATTAACAATAATTAGTAATAATTAACAATAATTAGTAATAATTACCAATAATTACCCATAATTACCGATAATTACCAATAATTAGAAATAATTACCGATAATTACCAATAATTAGAAATAATTACCGATAATTACCAATAATTAGAAATAATTACCAATAATTAGGAATAATTAGGAATAATTACCAATAATTAGGAATAATTACCAATAATTAGTAATAATTAGTAATAATTAGTAATAATTACCAATAATTAGTAATAATTACCAATAATTAGTATTAATTAACAATAATTAGTAATAATTAACAATAATTAGTAATAATTAACAATAATTAGAAATAATTACCAGTAAATAGTAATAATTAGTAATAATTAGTAATAATTACAAATAATTTGGAATAATTACCAATAATTAGTAATAATTAGTAATAATTACCAATAATTAGTAATAATTACCAATAATTAGTAATAATTACCAATAATTAGTAATAATTTCGAATAATTAGTAATAATTACTAATAATATTAGTACCATGAAAATAATAAAAAATTTATATAATATTAAAATTATCAATATTTGTAACAGGTTTTTCTTTATTCTCAACATATTTAATTCTTAAAGGGTCAATTTTTAGGGCTATCTCAATAAAAAGTTTGTGTTAGTCGTGCATGATGTAAACTCTATAATTATCCTATCTTGAGTTTTTTTTCTAACAAATTATTCAAAATCAGTAATGCTTTTATATTTTATAGAAAAATATGGAACAATGAGGTCGTCGACAATCATTATTAGGTGACCGCATACGGATAAATCAACGTAGAAATCCAAACGGTTCTGGTTTAAATCTAGTATATGTAGAGGTTATGGAGACTTTTTTTATCATTTGCGGCATCAAATCCAGAATTTGTTTCAGAAGGCAAAATAAAATTTCCTTGCAGAAAATCTGCATTGAGGACGTTTCACACGTTTGACAAAGTGGGGGAACATCTCTTACGTTTTGGTTTTCAACCAGATTATGTTTTTTGGTATCAACACGGTGAACACAGTTCTAGGGCAGGTGATACCAACTTGATTCCGGATCCAACCCGGTTTCAAGATGTAGTACATGATGTTGCAGGTTCATCCGTTCAACATACAGAAACTCCGGCTGATATAGCTTCAAATCTTGAGTTGGCACCATCTGAATTTTATGAGTTGTTGAGGTCTGCTGAGGATACATTATATCCTGGCTGCAAGATGAGCAAATTAGAAGCAGTTGCAAAATTTATGTCTATCAAATCTGATAACGGAATGTCAAACACTTGTTTTGACCAGATATTTTCTTTGCTTAAAACACTGTTACCTGAAGAAAATGTTTTGCCTGCAAATTACTATGAGTGTAAGAGGCTGGTTCGAAATTTGGGACTTACTTGTCAGAAGATTCATGCATGTTCAAATGACTGCATTTTATATTCTGGGGAAAATGATTCGTTGGATAGTTGTCCCACATGTGGGAAATTGAGATATAAAGAAGGACAACACGGGAAGTCTGGTTTGATTCCTGTAAAACAGTTGGGATATTTTCCGCTTACATCCAGACTTCAACGTTTATTCATATCTATGAATACAGCGACAATGATGTCATGGCATAAAGAGAATATTTCAACCGATAAAAGATTGAATCATCCATTCGATGGTGATTCGTGGAAACATTTTGATAGAGTGCATCCATCGTTTGCTTTAGAAGCTAGAAATGTTCGACTGGGCCTTTCCACTGATGGTTTCTGTCCGTTTGGATCTTATGGTAGTCAATATTCATGTTGGCCTGTTTTTTTAACTATGTACAATTTACCTCCATGGATGTTGATGAAGGAGCCATATATCTTTTTTACTTTACTAATTCCAGGACATCCGAAGAAAAATATTGATGTTTATTTGAAACCATTGTTTGATGAATTAAATTTATTGTGGAGCACTGGTGTCAGTACATATGATGTTGCAACGAAACAGAATTTCATACTGAGAGAAGCATTGATGTGGAAAATTAGTGACTTCCCGGCTTATGGGATGTTATCTGGCTGGAGTACACATGGTCAGAAATCATTTCCCTACTGTATGGGAGAGAACAAAGCATTTATTCTCATTTATGGAAAGAAACCATGTTATTTTGACTGTCATCGCAGATTTCTTCCAGCTGATCATCCTTTTTGCAGAAACAGATCTCATTTCAGAAAAGGAATAGTTGAAAGTGATGGACCTCCAAAAATGATATCAATTTCGGAGTTAAAATCAATTGTATTTTCATTACCTCCCATCACATTTGGTCCCACAATAAACCAACAGAAAATTTCTGGTTTTGGGAGAGAACACAATTGGATTAAATGTAGCATATTTTCAGATTTGCCATATTAATATGATTTGTTGATCCGACACATGTTATATGTCATGCATATTGAGAAGAACTGTTTTGATAATTTGTTTCATACAGTTTTGGATACACCAGGAAAGGGAAAAGACAATGTAAATGCACGTTTAGATCTTGCCCAAATTTTCAGGCGTCCAGAATTGGAACTGTTTGAGGATGTCAGAATAGAAAGGTTACTGAAACAAAAAGCAGCTTATACACTGTCTAAAGAAAACCATTTATTATTTTGTCAGTGGATTGTAGATTTGAGACTTCCAGATGGTTGTGCTTCCAATTTGGGTAGATGTGTAAAGAATGGTCATATTAATGGATTAAAAAGTCATGATTGTCATGTTATAATGGAAAGACTTCTACCCATTGGATTAAGAGGTCTGTTGAATTCTGTGATTTGGGATTCCATTATAGACATGTCTCATTTTTTTCAGGAAATTTGTGCGGCTACAACAGATTATGATACTCTAGGCAAACTTGAAAAAGATGTTGTTGTAATTATATGTAAACTGGAAAAAATATTTCCGCCGTCTTTCTTCGACTCAATGGAACATTTGATGTTACATTTTCTATATGAAGCCAAATGTGGAGGTCCAGTACAGTTTCGATGGATGTACCCATTTGAAAGATGCATGCAAAAATTGAAAAGAAAGGTACGTAACAAAGCATCTGTTGAAGGATCTATTGCAGAAGCTTGTTTGCAAGAGGAAATATCTTTTTTCTGCTCCAATTATTTTGAATCTGAGAATCCTTCAAAACACAACCGAATGGCATGGAACGAGAGGAATATTGATGAAATCGACAATCAATTATCTATTTTCAACCAGCCAGAGCTTGGTTTTGGTGGAGTTTATGAACGCTGGCTTTCAGATGATGAACATCATAGAGCTTATATGTATGTTCTCCTCAACTGTGAAGAGATGACATCAGTTGTACTGTAAGTGTTTATATCACTTATTCTATCATTTATGTTAGAGTAAATAAATTTGGTTTTTATAGGTTCTATGATAATCATATCAAGAAAAAAATTCCATAAATTACTGCAACTGCTCTCGATGAACGTCGACTGAAAAATTTCCCTCAGTGGTTTCAAAAACTGGTAACATAAATTCTTAATCTTTTAGCAACTCATTCAATGTATATTTTACTATATTGATAATTATTTCACAAATTTTCAGGTGTCTCGACATGCTGATAAAATTGACAAACGGATGTGTGTATTGAGTAACCCACCTTCCAAACGTTTTAAAACTTATAATGCATATGTGGTGAATGGATTTAGATTTCACACACATGCATATGGGGAATCGAAAAAAACAATGAACAGTGGAGTTAGCTTGAGAGGATCTCATCATCGAGAAAATGAAGTTTACTTTTATGGTATACTTGATGAAATCATTGAACTCTGTTATCTTGGAAAACATTACATAAACATGTTCAAATGTCGGTGATTGGATACAGAGAGAGGCGTGCATGTTCATCCGACTCATGGAATCATCGATATTAAATGTAAAAGTGTTCTCGCAGTAAATGAACCATTCATATTGGCTCAACAGGAACATCAAGTTTATTACGCAAAGTACTGTGCTACATCAAGAGACTTGACTGATTGGTGGAGTGTAATAAAAATAAAAATTCAAGACAATCAGTTTAGTCAAAGTGAATGTGCTTTCACTGATGTGAAAATAATTGAAGTTTTTCAAGAGAGTACTCAAAATCAATCTTTTTTACAAAGAGACATGAGTATCGATGACGACACCCCACATTTAAGAGTCGGTGATGACGATGATTTTAATGATGTCACATATGAATTTGAAATGGTAAGAGATGAGGCAACTGTAACTCGAATGGATATCGATGATGTTGAGCAAGAAATTGATGATGACATTGACATATATGAAGATGACGATGAAGATGAACACTGATAGAATTACATGGTATTTATATACAATCATAATATGTATATATGTATATATAATAGTAATTATCAATTATTTGCTAACAAAATTAACATTTTCTGTTTCAGATGGACGACGCCACATTTCGTGAGTTGACGGATGCTGACCTGCCTTTCGATGCAGATGATTTGCTGGCAGATGACCCTCAGCCTGCAGGCGCTCCCGAGAGTACGCGGTGGGAGCGTGGTCTTGCACGATTGATTATTCCTGACCCCATCTCTGAGCTATGTCCACATCTTGGGTTTTATCCATGCACACTGAGGTGTGATAACCAGTGTGATAACCTGTGGATTTGACTACGATTTCATTAATCTATTCACATAATAAATGTTTATTATTTTTACATTTTTCCGAATATAGCAGTCGGACAGGGCATCACTATTTTGAGCAACTATTTCTCTCAGCCGTGGACCACATGGGAGCAGATTCTCATTGATTTGCAGTAGGCCATGTTCGGCCATTGGTTGGTACGTACGTAAATAAATAATTTTTATTTTGAAAATTTTTTCATTTCTAACTTGAAATATTGATTTATTTTTAGGGTTTATGGTATCTGATCGAGGATACCATGCGTGATGCCATCCACGAGGCATGGGAGGTGGCCATGCGTGATCGCCTTCGTCAGTTTTTGCACAATTTAAGAAAAGCTGCCATGAAGAAAGAAGGAGTGTCAGATTTTGACGAGTCATGTAGAGCACACCGACCGGAGTATATTTCATCCCATGTATTGGATGGATTATGTGCGCACTGGTTGAGTGGTGCCTTTCAGAGGAGATCATCGGTGGGGAGGCAGAATCGGGGGAGACAGGAGGTGACTCATCGAGCTGGGAGTCGTTATTTCAGTACTCATAGACAACATCTGGTACGTACATTATTTATAAATATTTTATATACCTATAAATATTAACAGTTTATTTTTTATTCTTATAGGCTGTTGAGCACCCCGATATTACGGAGTACGACGTATATCGGAGGATGTATAGTGATCCAACTACTAGGGAGGTCAGAGGTGATCGTCAGCATCACATCGTGGTCAGTATTATTTGTTTTCAAGTTTAAAAATTAACTACATATAATATATTCACAATTTTAATTTTAAATTGCAACTACAGGAGTCATATGAGGTAGCAGTGTCACAGGCCCGGCCTGAGAGTCAGGCCGAGTCATCAGATCAGACCACTGGCTGTCAGTTTGATGAGGCGACATGGATGCAGGCCACCCAGTATGCCTTCGAGAAGGGCCGGGTAGTTGGTATCAGCTCTCGACTGACTCCCGGAGATTATTATGGAAGTGTTGTGATGTCGACATCCAGCTCGAGAGGAGCTCGTGCATCTTCTTCTGCTACACAGTATGAGGATCAGTTGCGATCTCAGACTGCACAGATAGAGAGTCTCCGACAGGATCAGGAGCAGATGCGTCAGTAGCATGAGGAGGAGCGTCGACGCCAGCAGCAGCTGTATGAGGAGCAGACGAGTCAGTGGTAGCAGCAGCATCAGGAGCAGATGGAGTACATGCGCCGACTCACTCATGTTTTAGGGATGGAGTTTCATCCACCACCATCTGCAGATCCCCCCCTCCCCCCTCCTTCAGATTATTGTTTGTTTTTATGTTATAAATTTTTTGAAATCAAAATATGAATTTTCTTTTCTATTCGTAGTTTCTGTCTCATTATAAAATATTAATAATAATATATTTTGAAATAACAATATTAATATGAATAATAATATTATTTATATTTTATAATATTAAATTATATATATATATATTAAAATTTTATAATATTATAATTTAATTATATTTTTTTGTAATACTTGAATTATTTTAACATTTGAATGTAAAATAATTCGATTGTTTTTATATTAATTAAAATAACTTAATAATATTTTTTTTTATTTACGAATTATAATTCTAATATTATTATATTAATTAAATCATTTATTAATATTCTATTATTTTTTATTTTTGAATTATAATTCTATTATTATTATATTAATTAAAATAATTTATTAATAATTTATTATTTTTATTTGTGAATTATAATTATATTATTATATTAATTAAAATAATTTATTAATAATTTATTATTTTTTATTTTTGAATTATAATTTGATTAATATTATATTAATTAAAATAATTTATTAATAATTTATTTTTTTTATTTTTTTATAGTATTTGCGACGGGATATTATGCCCGTCGCAAATAGTATTATTATTATATTCATTAAAATAATTTATTAATAGTTTTTTATTTTTTTTAAATAGTTTTTGTGACGGGACCTGTCGCAACAGGTATTTGCGACGGGGCCCGTCGCCATTACTATTTGAAAAGTTTTTTACAAATATACGGAGTACTATTTGCGAAGGGGATTCTCCCCTTCGCAACAAGAGAATTTAGCGACGGGACCGTCGCAAATAATTGTTGTTGCGACACCGTTTTCAGCAACGGGCCATTTGCGACGGGATCCCGTCGCAAATGGCCCGTCGCAAATAATTGTTTTTCTAGTAGTGCAACAAGTGCTGACTCACATGCCTCCAACCATAAAAAGGTGAATAGTATGACTATTAATAACAATCCTCAAAATCTTCCATCTATATCGAATCATGGATTATATTATTATATGAAAATTTTATGTGTTCCATATTATTCTCTAAAGATCCTATATAATCCAAATCATAAGCTTGTAACATATCATTGAGAACCTGAATTTTCTTCTTATATTGACTGTTAGGTTGTTGAAAATAGGCCATAAATAGAAGAACCTGTAATCCTGTATATAGTTTCGATAACCCTTCAAAACCCTGTTGGAAAAAATGGATATCTATTTAAAACTATACATCAGGGAAAATCATGCATTTGAACTACCTCAAATATGTAACATCCACCCAAATCATAAACTATAAAGGTCTCTCTAATAGGTAAAAGGTTGTCTTAAATTTTCACATGATCCAAAATCACCAATAAAAAAGTCACTATTACTAGTTTCCCTGGGAAATAGTATCAAAAATCCATAGTGGCATAATCTCATTTCCACTCAATAATGGGAAAGGATAAAGGATCTCATCTATCCAATGATGCTCAGATTTCACATATGGATAATTAAAAAATCAATCAAAATATACATCAACATAATTCTTCATTCCTACCCACTAGTATTGTAAATAGAGATAACGATAAATAATTTTAAAACCATTATTTACCTCCCATCTAATAGCATGATACTATTTCATCATCTCATCACACATGCCTATATAAATCCATATTTGGCCATGAAAAGCAACAAAATTTCCACAACCAATAGACCATATCGATGGTGTCATCACACAATATATGTTATCCCTAAGAAATAATCCATCTGTATTAGATAATAGATCATTCTTGGTCTAGTCTAAATAGATGGGTATAAAAATTATCAAAATCAAAGCTGCACAACCCTGGTACTCTTGAACATGTAGATTCATTTATAAAATGAGTTACATCATTAGTCACTTGTGTCAAGATAAATGTACTTCATCCATATTTACCTTTTAGCTCAATGCATCAGCAACGATGTTTCACATTCTTGATGAATTATCTAACATGATGTCAATTTACTGAAGATACTCACCACACCTAATTTTTTGATTGTTTAGGCCCCACTGAGAAACGAGTTACCTGAGGCTCTTATGGTCTATTTATACCACAAACCTCTCACCCATGAAATAATTCCTCCAACACCTCATTCCATCTAACACTATAGCTAATTCCAGATGGAGAGTAGGGTAATTACTCTCAGGCGGTCTTATATTTCTAGAGACCTATAAAACCACTCAATAATATTACATCAGAACTACTGTAATTCCATATTTAGACACTTTATAGTATATGGTAAATTATTTACCCATTATGAATAATGTGAGTATATGTGCTAAGGTTAACAATGATTTCACCCCCAGAATAGAACTCTCATAATATTTTGAACAACAAAATTCACTCCTATATTTGTCATCCCTTACATCAGTGCTACCAAATCGGATAAATCTAGGATAAAGTGTTTATAATAACATTCTAATCCCAAAAAGGTATGAATCTTGAACTGATTCTTTAGAGGCTCCTAAGATACCACGACTACAACTTTCTATGGGTCCACTAACACTCTAGCCTATTAGATGAAGTGGCCTAAGAAGTGAAATTAATAATCTGGGAGATACATTTAGATAGCTTTTTCATAAATCAATTTCTCTCTAAATGTACTAAAAAATATGTCATGTTATTGGAAATGATCACCAATATAGAGGGATTTCATTGATATTTCATAAAAACACACCACCAAATGATCTAAAAAGGGTGAGTGATCGAATTTATCAAATCTTGGAATACCACCATTGTATTAGTCAAACAGAACAACATCATAGTGAATTCGTACAAGCTATAATTATTCATAAAAGAATTCTATGGTTTGTCTGATGGTATCAACCTCCACAAGTATAATATTGATCTCAAATTGATCTTGGAGAATATCTTAAAACATATTGACTGATAACATAGATCATTAATTTGTGGAAGTGGTTATCAGTTGCTCCCCCTAATATGTTTCAATATCTGATAATCCGAACTTATTCACAAGGTACTATCAACCTTATTTGAGAAAATAACTAGAAAATACCTTTGATACATACTATGACATATGAAACCTTCATATTCCATTTCATACAAATTAATGGTTATACCATAAAGCATTGTTGGTGCTATTCAATAGGGTAGGAGAGAATCTTGTTCTACACTCGGCACCAACATGATCATAAAATCAATCACCTGATAAGGCATTAATCCATATAAATCATCAGTAATAATATACTATAAATGTTTTACTACTAGAGGAATCATGGAACATTAACCCATTATCTTGAGTAATAATGACTATTTTAGTAGTGATACAATCCAATCAATAAATAATTGGTGTTGCATAACTAACCTGAAGATACATCTAACTCTCATTAGAATAGCTATCTCATTCTGTATGTAGAAGTGTTACTCTAATCCGGTATCATTAGATATGTTCCCCAATATAAAACTATAAAATCCATAACAATGACCAAATAAATTATAGTCATTTATAGCCTAAATGCTTCCTAAAAGAAATTTTACCCACCAATATAATGAAAGCATTCCTTGAAATTTTTGATATTATCTGAACACACTCCCAGAAATTTAACAATGGTCAAAACACCATCCAATATTTCCACATAAAATCCCAAAATATTTAAAAAAGTGATAATAAAAAGGTATATGGTTCTCCTATATCAAAAAAATTGGAGAGTGGGTATATGATACAAAATTTCTACAATGATAGTAGATGTTCATGCTTCTATAATAGCTAGATAAGTCTTTATGGAATGAAATTCTCTAAACCCTCTACAATAGATATAGTTTGAATACCTATACATTTTCCCCCTAATTGGTATTTTCATTCCTAAACTGCGGTAAAATGTCCACTACCTGAACTATAATATCCTGTGGACCTATAAGAATTTTTTTGATGACGAGTAACTGAGTCTTTCCCAAACCCTAGAACATATATAATCAACTTACACTAATATACTTACATAATCCCCTCCAAAACCTATACATGTGGCCCATAATCATTCTATAATAACACTATATAGAGGGGTATAGACACAAAGGCTGTTTGTGGCCCATCTCTCCAAACTGATTTCATTTTAACAGAATACAATCATCAGATCGCTTTCTAATTCCATGACTACTCTGAATCCTTTTTTCCTCCTAGAAAACATTAATAGTGTAATTTCATTTCTCTACAATAAGAGCTCCCAATTATCCTAACTAAAATATCCTATATGCTGCTTGGGGACTGTCTCAGGTTTATTTATTTATGATTATTTCAGGATTCATCGCATCAGAAAAATTTCTCAAAGGGAGCATGTTAACCTATATCCTAATCTCATAGCAAATCCCATCCTAAAAAATATTTACCTGTAAATATCATCAGATACCTAAGATGGTGTAAATAACAAAAGGATAGTTAAGCATATGACATAGTCAAGCACTACCATTCCCTCCTATGTCTAGTGCAGGAACAGAAGAGCATTCTCATCCCACAATGTATCAGGATATAAATGGATCAAGAAATTCATCTGTAATTTATTCCAGGATTTATCATTATTTTTCCCTTCTTTATCTACAATATCCAACCAACCCTTGGAAGGTCTATGATAAATATATGCAGCTAGCATCACCATACTATGTGTGGGTGTCCCAAAATTCCTAAAGATCATTTGGATAGACTCTATCTATAATATTCAAACCTTTGGTCCTCCTTCCCCCATAAATGTGGTTGGATGATATAGATGGGAATATGTCACCATCATAGACAGAGAATACATAGCATGAACAATATCTCTTTACCAAGATCACATGACCCTCAAAAAATGCAATGAAGATGAAAATCCATTTATCCTTTAGGAGATGTAAAGATCTACAGCTCATCTGTGTTAGGTAGATGGTGATTTCTACTATTATAATGATCAACTCAAAAAAGATAAGGATGAGTTTTATCTACATGGGAAACACACTCCTTGGAACACTAGATATAACAATGAGGTCAACCTCAATAGGTGACGAGGAAAAATAACTATTACTCTAAGTTCCTCTAAATAGGGATTACCCATGTTTGAACATGAAATAACCATTCATTTATTTTATTTATTAGATATAACAATTTTCTTATATCATAGGTCGAAATGGAAACTATATATAACATGAAATAAAAATGTCTCTTTCATGAACAATTCAAGTCAATATATTTCCTTAGGTTCCTATCATGATGCATGTATACTCATCCCACACCATATAGAGCCATGAGTATAAATTCAAAAAAATTAACATCATCAAATAATAAACTCAAACAAAATGTAAATAACCCTAGATAAAATAACATCAACTGTTACAAGAATACAATATAAACAACAATACCATCCCGGGGCACTTTGGATTCCCTTATACATGGGTTAGCTACTCCCATATACAAGATTATTACTGATTCCTAAAAAATTATAGCCTTTATTTTAACATTCCCAAATAGTAATGAAATGGAAAATAAACCTATTATGATTTGATACCACTTTGTAACATCCCCAAATAGGTCACTCTCTTGGGTGGTTGAAATGGGTTGGTTTTGAGAAATCAAGCACGCCTCCCCATAAACTAGAAGATAATGACTGGAATTGGTGGTGTGATAATTATTGATGGGACACTATAACACCGAGACTTATTATTAAAACACAATTTAATAATCTTATATAATAATTTCATAGTGTCAAAATTATTGAAAGAGTACTAAATAGTAGAAAAAATAACCAATAAATGAAAATTGAACAATCCCATATATAATAATTGTATTATGTAATAGAAAGATGACATATAACTAAATTTCATGAAAGATGTAATAAAGAAAAGGTGTAATATAATCAAATAAAGACTAAAAAACCAAAATCTTGATCCCCATGATTGCCCCATATGGAAATAACAACCCATACAATAGGCAATAATAAAAAATAAGGACTTTCACACCATTTCCAATCCTCCATCCCTATAATCTACTCGGGTTCCAAATGGAATCCTGAATAGGGTGTGAGGATAACATAGTAGTAAAACACCACAATGAATAAAAATAATTATTATGATAATAATTTCCTAAAATAATGTAATAAATAGGTTTCTTAATTAATTACAAATTAAATTACTACCACCTTGAACTGATTCAACACCCTTATAAAATATCCTTGATCATGTCACCCAACAATGAAAAACATGACCATATAACCACAGTAAAAAATAACCTATATCAAAACCATTCTAAAATGGTTGTCATAATTTATCACAACCATTCCAACAGTAAAAATATATATATGGTAAAATCATAAAAATATATTTCAAGACTGTTGTATATGTATATTAGAAATAAATCAAGTTCAATACTAGTATGTAAGAATTACAACCAGTATTATGGCCAAGACTAGTATTTAATAATTTCAACATGTTTCCTTGGGAATAGGAATCAATATAAGGATTAAAACCTGAATCACTGGGAATATACCACTATATGTCCATTAAAATAATAAATTATGATCAAGACCAAGGTATAATCATTTCAGCATGTATCAAGGATAAGCCAGATATACAATCATTATAGCAATAAACCTATACTGAGCCTAGTTGATAAGAAATTTAGCATGTAAAATGATCAAGGACAATTTATAATTTTTGAAACATGAATAAATAGCTATATAATCAAGGATATCACAATATTAGATAATAAAGATCCATGGATTATTATGAAAATTACTATCTGTCTATCAATTATTAATTCCCATTATCATTAGATCATAAACCAATAACATTTTAGTCATTACAATAATCATTCTATTCCAAATTGTTTCTATATAATGAAATATAAAAACTCATTCCATGTTAACCACACATTAATCCATTTGTCAATTCCTTTATAATCATTGGTTTACTCACTCAAATGGTCGGAAAATATTGGTAATATAAAATTTGTTCCAAATGAATTTTAAATAATGAAACCAATTCATCATTTAATTAATTTAAATGCATGTTATGTTGGAATAATTGAAATATTGCACAAAAGTTTTAGTTAAACAGACCACATGGTTAATATATATACCGCCAATCATTAAATGGTGATTAAAAAATCACTTCAAGATGGGTAACTACAATAAGGAATATGGTGTATAAGATATAAATATGTAACATAGATAAAATGTGGTCAAGAGTAACATCAAACCCAAACACAGTCTCAGAATTCCAAATACCTAATCGAGAATAACATAAGACAAAAGAAAAACCAAAGAAAAAGACTTAATATGGGTCAATCACATAAAGGGGATGTCCAAAATGGAAGATGACACTCCAAAATCATGTAGAGAGCCATCCTCAGTTGAGAGGAGGAAGCTTAACTAAAATAATGTGAAAGAGCTCATGCATAGAGATGTTTAAAACTGCTGGTTAGGATATTAAGTGGTGTGTAACTCTATTTGACAAGTCATATTTTTTTATAGGGATATGTTGAAAACCCATTATCTCAATAGAATTTATCTGAATAGAATATTATTCTTAGTTTAACTTGATCTCAATACATGTATTCTTTTCATGTCGTGAATCATCTCCCTACCAAAAACCATTCAAGAAATGTTTCTGGAGAAATTTACACATCAGGGAATATATCCATACATTGTATAAATATTATTTATACAGTTATTATCCCAATTTTTAGAATAAGGATCTAGACCACCTCTATGATCTTGAAATACATTTTAAAACCATCAAAACACATTTTTTTAATCATTAATCTAGACCCCATTAATTCAAACATCTATTCATCAATAGGATTTAAATCACCTTCTCCAAAAAATGATGTTTGTATACAAACCTGACTCAACAACCGAGGCATAAATATATTGCAATAACAATGAAATATATTTAATGTATAATATCAAAGAGGTATTTACCTGGAGAACACAGGATATAACACATTCCATGTTATAATTATTAAAAAACTTGTGAAATTATTATTATTATTACTATTGTTATTACTATTATCATTTATATTATTCAACATGCCATGTTATTATTATTATGAATCTTGTCATAATATTCAATATTATAACGAAGTTCATTATTATTATAATTTTAAATATTATATAATTATGAAGTATTATAATTATTTTCTAACATGGAATATTATTTCTAAAATAATAATTATTAATAACATGTAATATTATAAAAACATGGAATATTCGCAAATATATTATGACTATTATTATAAAATTAAATTTATATATAATAATCAATATTATAATAGCATGTAATACTTATAGGACTCAAAAAACCAATTTTACTTAGTGAAAGGACCCAATTTAAATTAATAATCTGTGAACAAACCACCTTAATATAAAATTGATATTGATTAATCATTAACCCAAAACCATAATAAACACAACCAAATAATTTATATTAATTATATTCAGTTTAAAAATGATTAAAAAATAATATTTGATTAAAAAATTCAAAATAAAATATTCATTGAATAAAATATATGTTAAATAAATTTTAGCCCCATATTTGGGAAAAATTTAAATAATGTACTTAATAAAAAATTAAAATAACAATGATACAAAAAATAAATCAATGATAATTTTTTTTTCATACTACACAAAAATTTCCAAATTATGATAAAATGGATAAATAAATTCACCAAACATAAAATATGACTTTATTTTGTACACGTTAGTTTTTTTCATTGAATTGGTTGATTTATAATGTTCAAAAAAACTATTTTGAAGAAAATAATTACATTTCATGCCTAATTAAAAAGATCACAAAGTTATAAAAAATAGAAATAAAGTAAATATATGTTTATGAATTAGTAACATTCACCATTCCTAGATACCACTACTATCATAAATCATAGTGGATTTTTGTAGATCACCCATGGGATAATATTAATCAACCTACATTTTGTATGAGATTATACATAACTAAAAATATATTATAGTACCTATCAGTAGAAAATAGAGATTGTGGATGTGATATAGTTATCAAGATTATTTATTAAGGATCACATACACCATTTTCATGGCTACTTCATCCTCTATATGTGCCTCAAACACACTCCCCAAGAATCCGAATTAATTACTCATATATTATAAATTATTATAGTACATCAATCTAGTTACAACAATTATTACCCTTCTCTCATTGATTTTCACATAAATTTATTCTTTTGAAATTTTATTAAAAATTATATTTATTCATATAATATGCCAATTTTTTTATGTTTAAAATTTTTATTCTAATATAATCATATCATCAAATGTAGAATATCTTAGACATATATTAAGAGTATATAGGTTATACTAAAATATATTAATTTTAATTTTTTATGACATACCAATAATAAAGAAAAATATGTTCCTTGTTTATCTTATGTCAAACCATATGACTTATACATATTATATCATATCCAAATCAATACCCTACATTCATTAAATACATATTGTCATTATCCACTTCACCATACATGATATCATATTAAATAATATACTAAATCATATCAAAAACTATTTTTTTATATTTTCCAAAACACATTTTTAAATTTTTAATCAATTCACTATATATTAAATAATATATATAATACCATATAAATATGATTCCCAAACTGTTTTGGGAAAAACATTAACAAAATTTTGGGGAACAATCTAATTTTCATAAAACTAAATCCCAAATTAAACAACCCCAATTTTAAACCCCATATTCCCTTATAGAATTAAAAAAGTACAAATTCAGGGATCTGTATGTGTATGAAAAGAGTGTCCTTAAGAAAATCATTAATTATACTCAATCTATAAACTAATATTGAGAATATTCATCAAATAAATTTATCTATATACTTGTTTCTACCAAATTTATTATATTGAAGAATATATTTTACATGTTATATTTTATGAAATACATTTATTAACTAAATGAAAAAAAGTATATTAATCACTTATAGTTACTGATAAGTTCTCGATTCTCTATGTATTGATTAATCATGAAAATGAATACATATAAAGTCATTCACACTTATTTTTGAGGAAATGACATTCCCTTCATCCAATATATAATAACATGTAATGTATTATATTGTTATGGTTATAAAATAATTCATTTTATATCAAGATTTTATATTTCATACTGTCTAAGGAATTGAAAAATCACTTCTTTGATAATCCATAACCAACGGCATGGTCAACAACATACCTAACCTCTAATTGATTAGATAGGGATCATGGCCCATTTATAGTGAACCATACATTTAATAAATATATATATCACATTTTAAAGAATTATATTAATTACATATCATCTTTTTTCATGACATAATTGTATAGGTATTGTGCATTTGCAAACATGGACACATAATCAACTAATCCATAAGAAATATATATCATCTCCCACTAAGTTATCCAAAACTATCACCCTTCTTAATAATATCACACACAATAATTTAAATCATAACCAAGTTAAATAATATATAATAAATTGTGAGATATGATATATCATAATAGAAAACAAGTGAGATATTCATGATCACTTGATAATAACATGAAAAAAGTGTATTGGAACATTACCATAACATTTTAGAATAATACGCATCATATCATAGATAATAATATTTATTAATGTAAAAAACATGGATTTTTATAAGATATGAATAATAATGAAATCAAAGGAAAATATCATTGAGATCATAAAATAAGAATAATACATAAGCTTCTTCTATACATATAAGTAAATAAAATCATTCCCTTAGTTTTCAAGGTTCATTTCCAAGACAACCGTATTGGAATGGGTTCACTCCCAATACCATTGCAGTTGTCATTATTTAACCCCAAGACCATCATAGTTGAAAAATTCCCTAACTATATATGGTTTAATAACCACTACATCCCTATTTATCTCTTGAGATATCAATATTTACCCAATTCATTAGAGGGAGATATAGGTGTCACTTGCCCTTGATTATAATGTGAACATAGACATTGGTTATAATGTTACCACTATCCTTAGTTATAACATAACAGCTATCACATTATAAAAACCATACATATTTATTCTATAGTATCATAATATATTTATCATATCATCACATCACAACATGTGAAAAGAAAACTTGTTTCATTTAAATATCATTAATTCACTATAGCATAAACAATTTAAAATAAACATGTTTCATAAACATAACATCAACATAAGCATTAACAATTAAAGGAAGGATTAATAATTGTATCGTTATATCATATCCCTAGTAAATTTAAATTAATAATAATGACTTCATCTAAGATGGAAATTTATTTTGAAAGACATTGAGGATAATTTCATGTGAAAAATTTCAATTTCACATTGGAATATAATTTTTTAAATTTTAAAATTTCACATTTATTTGGGAAAATAATTTCATTGAAAATAAATTTTAAAAAATATAAAGGAACCTCATATTATTGATCTTATATGAATATGGGAAATTTCATCCTTGTTATATATGTTATTATAAAACATTACATTCATACTTTTGTAGTATAAGGTCAAAAGGTATCTTATTTGGAAAATGTCAAGAATATACTTTTAAATCCATTTCATAATTGTTTAATAAATGGTTAAAAATATCATTAGAATATTCTTTAATATATTTTTTATAACATGGATGCGGAAGAAAAAGGTTTTTTATCAATGCGAGAAATAATGTAGATTTTCAATAATAATATATTTATTGTCTCAAAAGTATTTAGCATGAGGAAAATTAAATTATGACATGTATTCTAAATGTATAACAAAATGATGATAAAATTAATGAGTTTCAGGAATGATATGTCTTAATATATTTTTTTATATGAACATAACAAAAAATAATCTTGATAAATAATGTTATTTTAACATAAGGCCCATGGCTCTTTGGTAACATTTGAATAATAATCCCCATAAAAGAAAAAACAATATATTGATTTTTAAATACCCAAAAAATTTCATAATAATCATCAAAATATATGTTCATGGGATCTATATACACTAGAAAAAAAGAAACATGTGGCGAATATGACATGAATCTCACTAATGAAAAAGTGAGACGCTAATCCCTAACCTTAGATCTGAATTCTTTTACACAAAGTTGAACAATTTGTGTAATAAATATATATTCATTTTAAATTTATTATAGAAATATAATCATATATATGATACCATATATTATTTACTTATAAAATTTTTAACACCAATTTGTTAACCCTATTTATTATAATCACTAATCTTCGTAATATATGCTTTACAGTCATGTATGTTCTAGTTCAGTAGTTTTGGTCCTCGTGATTTGATCATAGATTTATCATAAATAGAATATTAATAATTATATAAATTTAAAAAATATCCATTAGATAATTTTTATACAAATCATAACATATATATCTAGAATAATGAGTTACACTTTTCACAGAGAGAGATGGTCGTACGTATGCATGAATGATGTACTCATTTTTTTAGGTAAGTAGAGAACGAAATGTAAATATAAAGAAAATGTATAGAATAATAATTATTTCATAAATATCAAATATATTTATTAAATATATACTTATACTATAAAATTAAAACATAAAGTAAAAAAATCACATTGCTTTATATAGGTGGTAGTTTACACATAAAAATGATCAACATTATAATTTTCTAATTTCTAAGATGGATAGATGGTTGAAATGAAATTATCATTAAAAAAATATTTTTTTTGGAAAATAAAATATATAAAAATTAATCAAATCATAATACCCATCCATAATAGACAGTGATGATAAATTAATTTTGTCTCTATATTGATATAGTAATACATACATATGCACAAGTGAAATATTCTCTTTTCATTTGAAGGGAAGAGGGACAATAAAAGTGTTTTAATAATAATAATACCATTTGACCAAATTTAGGATATATAAACTATTATTTAATATTGAATATAAAAAAATTAAATAGAGGTAAAATTATAAATACAATGAAATTGGTTGGTTGATGCTATTACATCTTCATTGAAATAACTCATTTAAATATCATCTTAAGGGCTCTAGTATTAGTGTAATTGGTAATATTAAATAGATATAACTTTTATTAGGATGTTTAAAATATATTCTTTCTAGGTATGATTGATAAATAAATCTCATGGTAGTGTTATAAAGATAAGGGGGTGAAATTTTAAATTTTAGGGGAGTTTTACAGTTGGAATTTATTATAATATTTAATCAATATTAATTAATTACGATTTATAAATGGATAAAAATTGGTACTATTTGAAGAAAATATTTTAATAATTCAAAATACTCTCATAAAATAATATTTGGACTATTTTTTTAAATTTTATATTTTTATTGTTTTGTTTTATCTATTCGTTAACACTTTTGACAATTACCATAATATGAATGTTTTTATCACTCTATGTGTTATTAACTTGAGTATAAAGTGAAAAAGTATAATAAATGAAACATGATTTTTTCTTAAAATCATTTCCCATTCACTTAGATAAATCTTATATTTTTAATATTTTAATATCATTTTATAAAATATTTCATATTATAAAATATCTTTAAATTCATTTTTAAAAGATTTCTTTTAATTTGATTTTAATACATCAAGAAAGTGGGGGATTGAAAATATTATTAATTTTTTACTTCCTTTATATTTTATATAGATCTATAAAATTAGTGGGTAGTTATTTCCAATGCCTTTGTAGGGGCGTGCATCCATCTTTAGAGGACGCGCTGATCTATTTCCATTTATTCTCATTATCCAATGGTGGGAAACATATATTGATTATTTAGGGACATTTACTACTTAATAGAAATAGGATGATGGGATGTTGGTCTCTCCTTCTATGGATTCCTCCTCCGAACTCACTACCTAGTCTGGGTCTCCCTTAAAGATTAAGATTATCTTTGTGAAACTCTTCCTAGTGCCATATCATTGTGGAAACTGGTTAATTACAGTAATTTTTTCTAGACAATCCAAGAGGACTTTTCAGGGAAGAAACAAATGATTTGGGGAGTAGTCACATTGGACATCACAGGAGTGTAAGGATGCTAGATCATTTATGTGTCTCGGTTTCATCCTCTTATGATAGGGCTTCTCGAGGGTGCAGAATCTCGAGGCATCCCATGTATAATGTGGGGAATTGTATGCTATCGGCATGTCTCTAAGGGTTTATTCATCTTCCCATGTATAAAATAGTGTATTCCATGAGTTTAAAATATTAAAGAAATGAATCAGATAGATCAGAACATAGATAAGAGTGGATCAGATGGGTTTAGCCCTAAGAGGGAGAACCTGAGATTCCTATTATATAGGTGGATCATAATCTTTAAGGAATACCATTTTGATGGTATTTGGGTCCCTATAAAGGAGACAATGGGGTTTACCATTGGATGGGGTTTAACCTTAGGGAGGTTTCCTACGTACCCTATCTCGAGAGACAGGGATCAAACCCCATGAACTTTTAAGAGGTGATAAATCTGGGAGTGTGTAGAGGACATCAAATCAAATAAATGATGGGAAATACATGTGGTTAGCAGCCTGAGTATATCTAGGAGCAGTGAGTAGGTGGATGACATGATCTCATAAGGATGTGGCATCCCGATTATAAATCAAGATGGATATATATTGTTGACATATTTGGACGGAGAATGATATTGAACCGACGTGCAGACAATAGTGATGTTGGGATTGTGCCTCGAAGAGACCTCCTACATATCTCTTTCATAGGAAATAAATGTCCACATAATTTGGTGGGAGAAATTGGACACCTAAGGAGGTGGCCCGTGAGAATGGATGCATGGATGGGACCTAGAGGAAATATAATCTTCAGTTTGGGGAATAATATTCCTGGAACACATGAGGGCTCGAGGTAGAGACCACTATAAGAAATGAGCGATGGTATTGAACCTCATGGAGATTTCCTATGTATCCATATGACAAGAATCAATGTACATGTAGTTCGTTATGGTGGAATTGAATTGAGGTGTCCGACTAGCACAGTGACCCGACAATGATTGGTGGGGCTTATGCTTTTTTAGCAGCCTGAGTTGGTCAAATTCCTTAGGGGAAGACTAGAGATATGGGTCCTAGTAAGGGGGACTACAATGGATTACTATTGACTGCGGACTACAATGGATTACCGCTTGTTGGGATTACAATGGATTACTGCAGGTCGGGGTTAAAAATCATAAATTCTTCCTATATACCTTGTCTAGGAGATATGGATCAAAACCCACGTAGTTCGAAGTTATATATTTTAGCGTCATGCTGTAAAAATAAGAGGGAGTACAGTTTAACATCATGGGGGATGGGTGTGATCCAATTTGAAGTGGTCAGGGCCGATGGGTGTTAGGCTTGAAACTAGAGGAGGACTTCTATATACATTGATAATATATGGGGGCAAGGATCAAAGTCCACATAGTTCAGAAAATGGGGATATAGTTTAATGTCATGAGGGACGACTGTGAACCGACATGAAGGGGTCGAGAGAACTAGTTATTGGGATTGAACCTCATGGAGGATTCTTACATACGTTGTCTAGGCGACAAGGATCAATTTCCACGTAGTTTGGAACATGGGATTGGGTCTTACACAACATGGCAGACCAAGAGGATGTCACGATCAATGCATACTCTAAGACCACATGAGTCATACTCAGTGTGAAAAAAGAGGCAACATAGACATGATGATCAGGTCGTGGCAGGTGCGTCCATGAGGAATACAGTGGTGGTTAGTATCCCAAAGAGGAAATAAGGGCTTATGCGTGGATAGAGGCCCATGTATAAAGAGGTGTTATGTGTGGTAAGCATCTCAAAGTGTAAAGTGGGGATTATGTGTGGTTAGAGTCCTAGGGAGATAGAGATTGGTACTGACAATTGGATGGAGGCCAGATGGTGGAAAATCCCAGAGGGAGATGGATGAGTTAATGAAGGTCCTGGGACCCATCCATCCTCTAGTCTTTTGTGCGGATGAATAAAGGAAGAGTAGGGATGCTACATCTTGCAAGAAAGGCTAGAGGCTTACACCAGCATGGTTTCCCTTCAAAAAGTACATGTTTTACTCTATCTGTAAAGGCCAGGAATTTTAGTGGGATTTTTCTCATAAATACATGGGAATTTTATTAGTCCACGGAAATTGGAAGCGCTTGATTCCAAGGCCCGGTGTTCCCAGAATCAATTCCTGACGTTTTGTTCGGGTACGTTCAGTAAACGTATGAGCGGGTTTTTATAACTTTTGAACCGGTGATCAGAATTTAAATCTGAGGGCACTGTTGAACTCACAACACCGGTTTTCACTTAATAAGACTTTCACATCAACGACAGTGAGTCAAGAATAGAAGTTAGTTTTTGGTTTTTCTGGGAAAAATAATAAAATAAAGTGATCTACACTTTATTTTATTTAAGTTTCTATGTGGGTGACTGGTAGTTGAAACACCCTCATGGAATTTGGAGGTGGGACCACCACACCTTAACCTCCCATGAGAGCGTATGGCGGTGGGGCCCACCCAAACAAAACCTCCCACGAGAGGTTACGACGTGGTGACCTCCTGACCCCTATTAATGGGAGGAGAGTATAACCTATCAACTCTCCCTCATTAACGAGGGAGAGCCTCTTGACCTCCACTTAATTTTAAATGGTGCCACCTCTCCAATTAATTCATGCCAACACATGTGAATTAATTTGGTGGAGCCCTTTAATTTAATTCAACCTTTTAAATTTTGTGCCAAAGAAATAATAGATAAACTAATCTATTATTTGGCACAACGATTTAACATGGGTGAATAGAGAGAAATCTCTCAACGAGGAACCTCATATCTCAATTATGAACGAAAAATGAATAATTCTGATCTTCTTTGGCTTCTTACTCGAAGCCTCAACTATCGTGAGTTGTATTCGATGACTGACTTCCGCATCGTCGTCAACGAGCCAATACAACTTTGGTTTGGAAGTTCTTAACGGATGCAATGAACAATGATCTTCTTCTTCTACTTTCCGAAACTCCGTCAATGAATGAAGAAGGATGAACCAAGGTAGGGGATTAATTTTATCTATGTATGATCTTTCCCATGATCTTCCTTTCCCTTAAAATGAAGAACTAGTGTTATTCTGCTTCATATTTGTGAGCCTCTTGATACCACCCTATCCACGGAGGGTGAGATCCAAACCAACATGCCCCGACCCCTCCACCGATCTTGAATATGGTAAGAAGTGGCATGATGACGAATCAATGAGGCGACAAAGGCGGGGGAAGACAGAGGTTGTGCCACCTGCGTCCTTCGTGAACCGCGCTACCCCTATGGCACCCCGCACTGCCACCGGCCGTACCGGCCCCCCAGCCGCCCGCCGCTAGCAGTCCCAGCCACCCGCTGGCCTACCCAGGCCACCGTTCGGCCTGCCCATGCTGCACCCCCATTCTCGGCCGAACCGACCGAGCCGCGTCGGCCTAGCGCGCTGGCCCGCGGCCTCCATTTTGGCCTCAATGGTCGAACCAGCTTGGAATCCCAGGCTGATCAGCCTGAAACGCGCCTCTCAAAGAGCTGGCTGAACCAAACTGGCTATGCTATTTTGGTCGAGCAGTGTCCCTCATGGTGACCCCTGGGTCGAACCACCCTTGTAGTCTACTGGGTCGAGCCTAAGAAGGCTGGGCCGAACCTAACAGACTTGCCTATCCAATGGGCCAATACAAACATAACTAGTCTGACCAGGTCGAGCCATACCGGTTCAGCCCAGAATGGGTCAGATCAGGTCGGTCCGACCGAGTTGGACCGGACCCTGGCCCAATATCATCCATTTACTTCCATTGACCATATATTTGGAAATGGACGATCTTTTGACGAACTATCAACGACAGTAGTTTTCTTGGAGCACGATGGTCCCTTTGATATTACCCCATCAGATTTTGGGTTATAGTTGAGATACGACCATGTTGGATCGTGCAAAAATCCAACCAGGCCCCTGGGACTGAAAAAAATAAGTCACAGACCATGTGTCCGAATGATGCGCCGTCTATTGCATTGAGAACCCTATGATGTGGCAGACCTCTGAGATACATCTTCATGGGACTTTGTGGCAGTTGACGTATTAAATTTTTGCTTGAGTAATGGACCCTCCCAGAATCAAGCATGCTTTGTGGAAACCCTGTGGCTGGCTGTGCTCTGACGATTGTTCCTGGATCTCATGTGGCTCCGACAGCTCTGACAACAGTTCCTCGATCCTGTGTGGGTCCAACAGTTCTGACTTTTGTTCCTAGATCCTGTGTGGGTTTGGCAAGAAAATTTGTTCCTGGATCCTATGTGGGTCTGAAAGCTTTGACTACTATTCTTGGATCCTGTGTGGGTCCGACAGTTCTAACTTCTATTCCTAGATCCTTTGTGGGTTCGACAGAATAGCTGGTTGTGGATCATATGTGGGTCCGACATCTCCAACTACTATTCCTGGATTCTGTGTGGGTCCGATAGCTATAACTGCTGGTCCGGGATACTGTGTGGGTCCGAAAGCTAAGATGATTCAGTGGCTATATCTGATCATCTCTATCCCACTACATAATTTTTATACCTCTGTGAGCTGAGTCAGTGACTTCTTTGTTTTCCTCATAATTGAGATGGGTTACTTGATAACCTAGGTATTTGTATGGGAATATACCTACATAATGGGTATCTGTTGATTTCATAGTCTATGGTTTATCCTTGGTGGAATTTGAGAGAACTTAGTGGTCTCAAGGTAACTACTGAGAATCATTATACACACCCCTGCACGGGCTATGCCCACACCTCGGTGTGTTGGATTCAGACGACAGACATCGCTGACCGAGGCTGAGTGTTCTAGAAATTGACGGTACCCGGAGGTGGACCATACGACTTGTCGGTACATGGAGGATACCAAAAGATGGTGAGTGTTGAGGAGATTATCTATACCTACCCTTCAGGTAGGTTCCTTGGTGGATGATCTAGGAGCTGTTTTTCACCTTTCAAGTGTTTTGTCCTTTTCAATTGAACATGTACTTTATAGTTGGGCTTGTATTTCTATCCCATTTTACTTTTCAGCACTGTTCTATTATACAATTTTACTTAGTGTTTTTCTTCCAACCAATACTCTGTTGTGTGCATTTTTAAGTTATAAAGGCAATTCCTTCCCAGTTTAAGGAATTACGCCTTTGGTGCAAGTCTCCATCCCCTGGCCTATGGAAGGCGGGATTGGGGTAGTCACGGAACGGGTCCCAGGGGACGAGTTATTACAAATTGGTATCATAGGAGTCGGCTCTACCGTATAACATAGGACTCTGATCTTTCTTTTCTATGGAGAAATAGTGTTAAGAGTACTGAATGTGGTTTTTAGTCCAGGGAGTCCGGTGTTGGTGCAGAGGCCGATCTACCCATACACCAGGACCTTTACTTCTGATTTCCAACTCAGTGCACGAAAACACTTATTGTGTGTATGTTTCAAGAGTTTTCTTTGAGATCTATTTGAGCCAGCTCACTAGGTATAACTTATAGACTGTCTCACACCTGTATCTTTTCAGGATGGCCCCATGGAGACAACCAGCCAGGATTTTGAGAGTTGTAGAAGATGACAACCCACAGAGTGACACTGCCTTGGTGTGGGGCCCTATCACAGCGGAGGCACTAGCGATACCACTACCCGTTGGGCCACCGATACCACCATCCTCAATATAAGAGAGTGCACACCGCTTGAGCGTGTTTCATGAGTTCCATCACCAGAGGCTGCCTAGGTTTAGGTGTGAGATGGAACCATAGGCAGGTGAGGATTGGATGGAGGCTGTGGTGAGAGTCTTCAGACTAGTAGGAACATCGGCCAACACTATGGTGATCCTTGAAGCGAGTTTTCTTTTGAAAGCACTAGGTATATGGGGGAGCATGATACTCAAGGTTCATGATGAAGAGACAGTTCTCTGGGCAGACTTTGAGAGCCTATTTTGGGCGGAGTTTGTCCCAGCCAACCTACGTGCAGTAAAGATACACATGCTACTTCATCTACAGCATGGTATCATGTCGATGGAACAGTACTCAACGAGGTTAACCAACCACTTGCGCTACTCCACAAATATGATATGGGACCCATTCTTAGGGCCCAAACTTCGAGTTGGGGCTCAGGTGAGAGATCAGAGCTTCAATGATCTCCCTCTACATCCTAACACAGGTCGGGGTGTTGGAGCGAGCCTTATTAGTGGAGATTTTCCTTGCTGAGTACTCACTTGAAGTGAGACCCACCATCGGGCATCACGTAGTGGAGTATTCTATAGGAAGAAATATAGAGATGTCGTAGAGGTCCAAGCGGACCAGACCATCAGGTGGAAGACCTCAGGACACGGGTTCAGTTCTGCGAGGCACATGATATATAGCTAGTATTGTGAGGAACATATAGTGTTTCACATGCGGCGGGGAGGGTCACATGGCTCGTGACTGTCTGACCTACCGTTCGGATGATCAGCAGACAGTTGTGTGACCTCCCAGGTAGAGGCAGAGGTTCAATCGAGGTAGTCCGCTGGGAGCAGGCAGAAGTGGTAGAGTATTTGGTCGTGTAGCAGGAGGTGGACGACATTACGAGGTGTTACCACCACCACCACCACCAGGAGGTCCTCCATGACAGTAGGGAGTAGGTGAATAGGGGAGAGCTCATCTCTAGGCAGCTGAGGCTTATGACCATGGCACCACGGAGATGATTCGAGGTACGATTTGTGTCTACTCCACCTTAGCTTCAGTTATTATAGACATAGGTGCCAGTCACACATTCATTTACACATCCCTCATTCGGAGAATTGAGATTCCAAAGGAGTCAATATTTATATCCTTACAACTAGAGACTCCTACGGGATCTGATTCAATGATTACGCACTGGTGACGACATCTAGGAGGTGAGAGCATCGGCTGGGATCTCATTTTAGTGGCGTCGAGGCCATACGATGTCATCTTGGGTATTGACTGATTATCTACAGTCCATGATTAGATAGACTGTATTGGGTGTAATGTGTGGTGTGTCTACATGGAGGGGACTTGGTTCACCTTCACCAGGGAGAAGGGAGCCTTTGCAGCACATGGCAGACTTAGTCGGAGGAGGGTGCAGCCGAGATTACTCATCAGGTGGCCTGCCTTACTATTGGCGCCAAAATGTGGAATGAATAAAAGTCTCCGAGACAGCCCCACAGACTGTCTCTTGAAGCCCTTTCATGGAGTCCCCCTAGAACCACGGCCGCTGCGAAGCAAAGAAGGCGGGAGGCTCCATAAAATCATTTGACGTTCGCGAGCCCGCCCTGAGGCAACAAATGTGGGAGGCTCTTCAAATGCATGTGATGTTCATGAGCCGGCCGCGAGGTGAAGGAGGAGGGACGCTCCGCGAACCCATTTGACGTTTGTGAGCCCATCGCAAAGCCCCCCAACCACTTTTTGCGCCACTTGAGCACTGCTCTAAGGTGCCTCTTGCATATAAATACCATGCTCCCCCTGAGCTCTGGAGATTTAAAATCTGACCTTTCAACTTCTCATCTCCCAAATCATGAAGCACTCTTCCGCTCAGAGAACCACGAGCTGTGTGAGGTACTTCTACTTCATGATGTGCCTCCCCGTTGTCTCATTTTTACCCTCTCTTCAGAGAGGGATGCCTTTCGCGAAGCCTAAGGGATTTCACTAAGGAAGGTGATCCCAAAGGGGACCCAGGTCATCACGGACCATTTATGCTTTGTGAAGCACCCTTCGTGTACACTTGATCCATTTTCTATGGCAGGATCACTGTACTTCACGAAGCACATTGCTTCCCGACACCTTGTTCCGCGAGGCACCTTTGCTCCGCGGGGCTGTTCTCCACGAATGCCCTTCCACTTCACAAAGCACATCCCATTTTCACCTCTTCCCGATGGTAAGGCTAAGGTACCCCACTTCCCGAAGCACACCCCTTTGCAAGTTCCCTCCACTATGTGGAGCAACAGAGCTCCACAAGGCCCATGCCTATGGACCCCTCTGCATGCCAAATCATTTTCCTGTGCGACCCTCCAGGTTTGCACGATGTGATTTCAATGTTCCTTGGACAAAACCACCCATAGCATTGCTATGCCTAATTATTCTTTGCATAGGCACACTAATGTCTATTTCTTCATCGTATAGCCATGATAACGTGGACCCCTCTATGGTTCACTCAACGACACCCCCTCAGTACAGCATTGCTGATGCCTTCCCTCTCACAAGGAGTAGAGGGTACCAGTTAGGTAAGTCCTAGGAGTGTGGAGCAAACCCACCTCGTCCGAGCTGCAAGACATTATACTATCATATGCCTCCATTCTCAACAAATGACTTTAACCTATGACCTGACCTCGTGCCTCACACAAAGGGTCCCCTCACCATGGACATTATCCACACCACCTGGTCTCCACAGGGTATGATATCCTCCTTATGAGAGTGGCGTTTGTCCGTGGGGGAAAGGAAATCCATCATGGTGTATGCCCCATGGTTTTCTTATAGGAGGAAGCACCCATGCTCCTCACTTTCTTGGGGCCAAGGCCAGGGGAGGTCGTGATAGGGAACAAAGATCCTCCTCACTTCCTCGGTCCCATGTCCCTCTCCCTCTGTGCTTTGTCGACCATGGGCCACCTCAGAGCGTAATCACCAATCCTCTTCACTTCCCACAGATGCACCTTTCACGATGTGGTAGTCAGGCCTTTGCTCCCTCTTGTTCCTCACACCGAGCATGACTCACGTGGGATTAGAGTAAGTATCTACCATGAAACCATCCCCATCATGCATGACGTTAAACTGTATTCCAATAAAGTGGTAAGACATTGTGAACTACACAAACTATGGGGACATTGATCCATGTAAAGGCATGGTACGTAAGAAGTCTCCATGAGGTTCAAGCCCACCACCCACCTGGACCAAGGTCCTCATTCATGTCAGTTCACTGACACCGCCAACTCGAGCAATGTGGACTGTGATCCATGTCAATGCATGGTACATTGAAGGCTCCACAAGGTTCAAGCCTAACCCATTGGACCCCAGTCCATATTCATGATGGTTCGCTGACAACACCTTTTCACCCGAACTATGGGGACTTTGATCCATGTCAAGGCCTGGTACGTAGGAAGTCTCAAGAGGTTCAATCCCACCACTCGGTCGTTCCGACCTTCCTCACGTCAGTTCACCCTCATCCCACATGATGTTAAACTGTATCCACTATCCTGAACAACGTGGATTTTGATCCATGTCATGGCATGGTACATAAGAAGTCTCACGAGGTTCAATCCAAGCACCCATAGTACCACGATCCTTATTCACATCGGTTCACCGACACCCACCCCATCCTGAACTATGCAAACGTTGATCCATGTCAAGACATGGTACGTATGAAATATTTTCAAGTCTCAAGCCCAAAACCATCATCCATCCTGACTCTTACCTAGGCCACCACATCCCGGTGAGGTCATGCCCCTTCATCCCCCTCCACATCATTCAGGGAGACACACACGTGTTGGCCCCAATAATAGTGTTCCCTCCAAGGGGTTTCCTCAATCTGATCCACTATAATCAGTGTTCTGCTCATTACGATCCATCCTCATTGGACATTAAACTAGCGGCATAAACTATGTTAAACATGGGAAGATGTGGAAAACCTTAGAGAAATGACTATGGAATATGATTCCCCATATTTGATGAGGGATGCCTCGGGCTTCCGTGCCCTCGAGAAGCCCTATAATAAGGGACAGAAGAAAGACACACCAATCCCCATTGTCCTGACATGCCATTAATTCCCAGTGTGACTACTACCCTAACCGAAGGTTGCTTCCCCAACCAGACCCCTTTGAATGTCATGACAGAAGCAGTGTAATTAATTCGTGTCCATGTAAATATGGCACCAGGAAGAGTTTCACGTATAACGTATTAAATTTATGAGGGAGACCTAGATTAGGTTACGAGTTCCGAGGAGAAATACACAGAAGGAAGAACCCACATCCCATCAACCCATTTCGATCCAGGAGAAGACATCATTGAACAAGGAGCGAATTCCGCAAACATTTGGAAAGCGGGATTGTGGGGTAACAAAAAGTTGTTCCTCTTGCACTCAAGAAGATGGGCGTGCGTGCCCCGGTGAAAGCGTCGGAAATAGAAATGGTAAACCCGACATGAATGAGGGTCTTACCATTAATATGGATATTAGTAACGTTCGGGGAATCCATGGATTGATGTGTCACCGGATCCAGCCATCTGGTGCTGGGTCCTACCAAGAAAATAGCAGGCATGGCGTGAAACTCACTAGATGTTGGGGCAGTGAACAGTGGGCATACCGTTCTGCGACGTCGTCAGCGTAGATACCTCTTACTGGACACAGAAGATAGAATGGCGTTGGGGCACAGGTTGTCAATTTCTTTTCCTTACAGCACTAACGAGCCCACCTCCCTACTTCTCAAAAATCAGGTTGCTACCATGGAAACGTGATCACCGCCTACCCTCCAACGTAGGGTTAGGAGAAACACCAACACAGCTGCTCCACGTGGATCCACTACTACTACAACGACATCTGTATCCACAACTGTGGGGAGCCCACGCCACATCTTTCCATCGAAAGCCATCCAACAAGGGGTGATTAATGACCTTGTACATCGTTATGAGGAGGAGGGCATAATCCCGACCCGGAATATGGCCCGCATGGACCTCGAGGTGTCCAAGCCCCACTGTCAATGCCGACCTGAGGGCCGCGTAGGGAGCCACTGCTCCCCACCCTATTGTTCAATCATTTCAGGACCCTGTCCCCAGAACGCTCTAACGATTACCTACCTTATGCTATTGAGGTGGGTGACGCCCAGCCCATCCCGGTCAGAGCCCCAATCCAGGGGCTTGTATACATTTCCACATATATATTTGACATTAAAAACATGTTTTAAGCAAATATATGTTGTTTTATGAACATATTATTTGATTTTGGTGAATCTGTTTACTATCTGAAGCTTTCTGGATAAATACACGGATCAAGGGAAGTTTGTGAAAATTTTGAAACTACACGGCATGTACTTTTATACACACTATGTACATCTAGACAAGGACACAGACCAAAGCAGGGAGTACACGCCCATGTCACCAGGCAGAGATACACGCCATGTGGGGCGCCGCTACACGTCGTGTCTGCTATTCTAGAAGGGGATGGTGGCCAAACTGTTTATACTACGCGCCGTGTATAGCGGCACTACACACCGTGTATACTCAACTTGCAGGCAGAGCCGTGTTCAAATGTCAAAGACGGCGTGTTTGGCCACCTTCCAGCGGAGAAATTGGCGCCAAAACGCGTTGACGAAAAGTACACGGCATGTACATTATATACAAACAGTGTACATTATTTTTCTATAAAAAGAGGCCTTGGCCTACGGATTTTGGGGTGGTTCGAATGCTTTGGAGGAGAGAAGAAGCTCTGTTGCTACCATTCCCGAGCCACCGTGGTGTCGTAGTTCCACTAATCCACCTTTCGATACCCTACCTCAACGCTTACACGATGAATCTGTCAGGTATCATGTGTGTCATTTCTCCTCCCCTTTCTATGTGTAACTAAACCCCTCATGTTGGGGCTGTGGATGAAGGGATCATAATTTTTATGTTGTTTTATATAGTTTTGTTTTATCATTGTAATTAATCTTACTCTTCTTAATATACTATTAAATATAACTGAGAATTCTGACCCGGACCATGGGAAGAATTCTCAATGATAAAAAGGAAAAGTAACGGTGAAATCATCCATGATCATTGGAAGGATTTCACTGATTCAAATAATGGACTGAATTTAATAAATAATTAAGAACACTGACTACCGGACCAAGGAGTCAACTGCTCTAATTCCAAAAAACAGGAACCGGACCAAGGAAATCTTGTAACAAAACTAAATCTAGAATTATTGAATTATTTTGAAAAACACAACCATTTAAACAATCTGCATAATACCTCCTTAATCACCACAACCCCGACATGTCTTTTCTTTCTATTTTAAAAGATCTTTACATTTACCAGTTTTTTTCTTTCAAATTGTATCAATTTCTTCAAAGTATATCAATTTAGTTTCAATCAAAACCCAAAATCAACCCAATCGATTCTAAATTCTGCATACGCCACCTAGTTAAGTATTAACTCAATTGAATTCATGCATGCCACGGTTCCCTGTGGATAGACCCTAAACATAAGAAATACTAAAGTTCTAAGAGTGAGTAATTAATTTGGGAGGCAAAAAAACTTCAAACAATGATAGCGAGGACCAAATTTGGTGCCGTTGTCGGGGACACCGTTTGGTTTTAGTGCTTAAATTTAAATTGTGTTAATAATTGATTTAAGTGAAAATGAAAATCAAAAATTATAATAAAATCTCTCTTTTGATCCCATTTCAAATTTTCTCTTTTATTTTTCACTTTTACGCCTAGTTTTCGTTTTTGTGTTGTGTAGAGATTAAAGTGTATGTTTAGACGTTTTACAAGCTCCAGAAGTGCCGAGTCTTCGGAATTAGTTCCGCTTGACCCGGAAATCGAATGTACCTTGCTTCATCGTTGGCATACACAGATAGAAAATCACAACCATCAACCACAACCCATGGAGAACAAGGAAGAGGGATCACCAGCCGTAGATGCTGTGACTGAGCGTCAGTACCAGGATCAGTAGCCTCCCGCTGCTAGTCTACCAGAGCAACCTCTTGGAGCCTTCATGGAATTCCTCCTAAGGGATTACCAATGGCCTCCACATCATCTCTTCCCATGTACATACCTCTCCCCTCAGGAGAAGTTCATGCAAGCTCCACCCCACCAACAACATCTTCCAAGACGTACCCTTATGGAGTACAGACTTCCATCAATTCACAGAGCTTATACGGGCATCGTTCATCCTCCGGTCCAGGCCCATCACTTCAAAATCAAGCCTGCTATCATCCAGCTGATCCAGAACATAGACCATTTTGGAGTCCTGGCCAACGAGGACTCGAATGCCCATCTCTCGAACTTTCTGGAGATCTGGAACACCTTTCAGTACTATGGCGTGTCTGAGGACGACATCCATCTTCGCCTATTCCCCTTTTCTCTATGAGATAAGGCGAAGGACATGGCCAAGGGGCTGCCACAACGATCTATCCTCACCTGGGAGGAGCTAGCCTAGGTGTTCCTATCCAAGTACATTCAACCATCCGAAATGGTGACACTCCGAAATGAGATCCATAACTTCCAGCAGCATGACTCTGAGTCGTTATACCAGTCCTAGGAACGCTTCAAGGGGATGTTATGAAAATGACCCCACCACAGACTCGGACTCTGGATGCAAGTCCAGACCTTCTAAGTAGGACTTACCACGAATACCAAATTTGTGGTGGACACTACTGCTAGAGGCACGGTGATGCGAAATCCCCCAAAGAACTATTTGAACTACTGGAAGACATATCAGCCAACAACTTCCAGTGGCACTCTGAGCGAGGGACTCAAAAGCGAGGTATGCACAATATTGATGCTACCACTATGTTAGCTGCTAGGTTGGATGTTGTGTCTAAGAAAATAGACGCATTTAACCTCAAAGGAGCATCTCAAGTTAATGCGGTGCACCATCCAGCATGCGGAGATTGTGGTGATAACCACATCATGGGAGAATTCTCGGGATCGACTGGAGGCCCTTCGATGAGCGAGGTGAGTTATGTTGCCCAAAATCGAGGGCCCAACTAGTACCAGAAGTACCAAACCCGGCATGTAGCGATCAACATAACTTAGGCTGGGGCCTACAACAGCAGAATCCTCCGCCCCAGCGACCACCCAGCTACAACCAGCCTCCATACTAGAACCAATGCCAAATGTTGCAACAAACCCAGCAGGGTCCTTATCAGCAACAAGGGTATCAAAACCCTCGTCCAAAATAGACACGACAGGCACCTCCTCCAACGGCTCAAAAACCACCTCAGTAGGAGAACACCTCAAGGGTAGAGGATCTAATGACTAAATTCATATCTACTGCTGATACTTGGTTACAAAATCTAGAATCTTCTATACGAGGCTTGGAGAATCAGATTGGCCAGCTGGAAAACCAACTATCTGGGAGATAGCCTGGTACACTACCAGGTAACACCAAAAAGAACCCAAGGGAGGAGGCTAATGCGATAATGCTTTAGAGTGGAAAAGAGCTCCAATAGAACCAATCAGCACAACAAGGTGCATCCACACCCAGTGCTGATGAAAAAGGTACCAATACCGACCCCTCCTCATCAAAAATCCCACAGAAGGAGGATTTGCAAAATAAAGAAGAGGATGTAATCCAACCATTCATGGTTTCCTTACCTTTTCCGAAAATATTGAAGTAGAGGAAGCTAGACCACCAGTTCAGCAATTTCATGGATGTGTTCAAGAAGCTACATATCAACATCCCATTTGTAGAGGCCCGGACTTAGATGCCCACCTATGCAAAATTCATGAAGGAAATCTTCTCGAATAAAAGGAAGATGAACGATTTGGGCGTTATTGCACTAACAAAGGAGTGCTCCACGGTGGTTCAACATTATATTCCTCTCAAACTCCAAGATCCAGGTAGTTTCACCATTCCTTGTACTATTGGATCATGCGAGTTTGGGAAGGCCCTCTACGACTTTGGGGCCAGCGTGAACCTCATGACCTCAAAATTTTCAAGAAGCTGGGACTCAACGAGCTCAAGCCTACCCATGTAGCCCTTCAACTTGCTGATCGATCCATCAAACACCCGAAGGGACTACTAGAGGACGTATTGGTCAAAGTGGGTAGGCTGATTCTACCTGCTGATTTCGTCATCCCCGACATGGGGGATGACCAGAAATCACCTCTTATACTTGTAAGACCTTTCATGGCAACTGGGAAGGTACTGATCGATGTGCACCAAGGGTAGATTATTTTTCGGGTAGGTGACGGAAGAGTTTCCTATAACGTCCTCAAAGCCATCAAACATGCTTCCTTATCAGAGAATGAGGAATGTTATGCAGTATCCACCATGGTTAATCATTTTAGCGAACAAGGGGATGATCTGGGATGTTCTTTTATTTCAAATAATTTAACTATTCTAGATATTATATTAGAAGAAGTGTAAGAAGACTTGAAATTCAACGAAGGCCAGGGCGGCCACTATTGGTAGCGTGCAGTTGTTCATGATAGTTTGGAACGGGATGAGGTGCAGCCACTTGTGCCTTCGATTTTAATAGCGCCTGAACTCGAACTGAATCATCTTCCTTCTTCTCTCAAGTATGGGTATTTAGGACCCAGTCAAACTTTGCCTGTTATACTTAATGCAGAACTATCACAGGAGAAAAAGATGCACTTCTACCGGTTCTCAAATAGTGGAAGCATGCTATTGGGTGGACAGTCGCTGATCTGAAGGGCATCAGCCCCACCATTTTAACTCACAAGGTGTTACTTGAAGAAGGTGCCATGTAATCTCGGCAACCACAACGGCGCTTGAATCCTCCCATGAAGGAAGTTGTCAAAAAAGAGGTGATCAAACTATTGCATGCAGGCATCATCAATACCATCTCAGATAGTCCGTGGGTGATCCCTCTCCAAGTGGTACCCAAAAAGGGGGGTATCACTGTGATTTCAAATGAAAAGAATGAGATCATCCCAACATTCACTATCACGGGCTGGCGAGTCTGTGTGGATTACTGGAAGATAAACAATTCCACAAGGAAGGATCACTTCCCATTGCCATTCATGGATCAAATGCTAGAGAGAATAGCAGGGCACAACTTCTATTACTTCGTCGACAGTTTTTCCGGCTATAACCAAATCTCCATTACTCCAGAGGATCAGTAAAAGAGAAAATTCACTTGCCCCAATGGCACATTTGCTTATCGAAGGATGTCTTTTGGCATGTGTAATGCCCCTGCCACCTTCCAGCGCTGTATGCTGGCCATCTTCCACGACCTAGAGGAACGAATCCTGGAGGTATTCATGGATGATTTTTCTCTTTACAGAAAATAATTCACCATTTGTTTACGACTCCTAGAGATTGTTTTGGAACGATGTGAGCACACTAACTTATTCTTGAACTGGGGAAAGTGTCATTTCATCGTGAAAAGTGGCATAGTCCTTGGACAAAGAATTTTGGCGAAGGGTATAGAGGTGGACCCGGCGAAGATTGAGTTAATTTCACGACTACCTATACCAACTTCTGTCCGAGCCATCCACAGTTTCCACGGGCATGCAGGTTTTTATTGGCAGTTTGTCTGCGAATTATCCAAAATAGACAATCCCCTCACAAATATTCTAACCAAGGATTCCATTTTTGAGTTCGATGAGACTTGTATCAGATCATTTAAGTATCTAAAGGAGCGCCTGGTGGATGCTCTAGTTATGATTTCTCCCAACTGGGAGGAACAATTTGAGGTAATGTGCGATACGAGCGACTACGCCGTGGGAGAAGTCTTGGGACATCGACTTGACCGGATTTTCAGACCTATCTATTATGCTATATGGATGATAAATGAGGCACAAATAAACTACACTACCACAGAAAAGGAGATTCTTGCAGTGGTTTTCGCATTTGACAGGTTTTGTTCTTACATAGTGTTGTCTAAAGTTATTGTTTATACTGACCATGCAGAACTAAAGTACCTACTCAACAAGAAATACATGAAGCCCCGAGTGATCTGCTGGGTACTCCTCCTGCAAGAATTCGATCTTGAGATCCGAGATAATAAATGGAGTGAGAGCTTCATTTCTGACCATCTCTCCCACCTCGAGCAGCCTCATTTGGGGAAGGAAGAAGATCGGGAGATCAGGGAGGATTTCCCTGATGAGCAACTCTTTTCATTCAATGAAACACCTAGGCCATGGTATGCTGATATTGCTAGATTTCTGGTTACAAGTGTCATTCACCCCGACCTCTCCTTCTAGCAAAGGAAAAGACTTTTCTCTGATGTGAAAAGGTACTTCTGGGAGGATCTTCTGCTATTCTGATCCTGTGCAGATGGAGTGATCCGCTGTTTCATCCCAGAGAATGAATTTCACGGGGTCCTAGAGTTCGGTCATGCCTCACCAGTAGGAGGAAATCACTGGCCAGACCGTACTATAGATAAGATCTTGCAGTCTGGATTTTTCTGGACCACCATGCAAAAAGTTTATCGGGCCTTTGTTTCATGTTGAAATCGGTGCCAGAGGACCGGTAATATGGGACGTAGTACCGAGATGCCCCAGCACCCCATCCTAGAGGTCAAGATTTTTGACGTCTGGGGCATAGATTTCATGGGTCCCTTTCCCCCATCCTTTGGAAACACTTACATCCTGGCCTGCGTCGACTACATCTCCAAATGGTTGGAAGCCACTGCTACAGCTCATGACACAACCAAGGTAGTCATAAATTTCTTAAAGAAAGATATTTTTAGCAGGTTTGGAGTTCCTTGAGTACTGATCAATGATAGAGGTACCCACTTCAACAACACACTGATTAGAGGAATACTGTCGATGTATGGAGTAAAGGATCATATGGGGACACCATATCATCCCCAGTCCAGTGGACAGGTAGAGCTCTCCAACCGTGAGCTCAAGAAGATCCTAGAGAAAACAGTGAACACTTCGCGGAAGGACTGGTCCAAGAAGATAGATGATGCCTTGTGGGCCTATCGGACTACTTTCAAAACACCACTGGAAATATCCCCGTTCAACCTCATCTATGGAAAACCCTACCATTTTCTAGTAGAATTGGGACACAAAGCCTACTGGGCCGTCAAAGCCCTAAATTTTGATCTGAAGGTATTTGAAGAGAAATGGAAGTTCCAACTATAGGAACTAGATGAGATTTGTTTTGAGGCATACAGGAATGACAAGTTGTACAAGGAGAAGACAAGACCCATTCATGACCGGATGATATCACGAAAATCATTCCAACCCTGTGATCAGGTACTTATCTTTAATTCTCGTCTTTTCTTATTTCAAGGGAAGTTAAAGTCACGCTGGTCGGGACCATTCCACGTTGTCCGCGTATTCCATCATGGACCGATAGAAATTTCTGGAGAAGATGTTCAACCATTCAGGGTAAACGAGTAGCAGTTGAAAGGTTACCATCCTACAGACAACATGGTGGGAACATTGTCCACCATACTCCTCAGGTATGCAGGGTATGTAGGTCGTGCCAACGACCTAAAACAAAGGCGCTTCCAGGGAGGCAACCCAGAGGTTACACGCCGTGTCCCATTTATTTACACGGCTTGTACTTATCTTTTTAATTTGTAATATTAATAATTTAAATCTCTAGAATAATAAATAAATAACCAGGGATGATGTCAGTGCCGATGGAAAATCCATTGGAGTTTATTCGAGCCGTTCTCGGTTCGAATCCTCCTGACCTACCTTCGGCACAAGGTTCCTCTTTTTATTTACATGGAATGTGTGGTATTTTCCATATATGTATCTATATAAATGTGTTTAATAAAACCCCTGATGGGGATGGACCGACTGGCTAGAATCGTAATCCGGTCTCACAAGACCTGGGTTCGAATCCAGACAACCGTCCCATTTCTATCATTTGTTCTTTTAATAAAACCACACGACGTGTATCCCAATATACACCGTTTGTTCCATAATTCGTCAAATATAAATTAAAAACATTTTAAAAAATAATAAATTTCATGCGGTTGAAGTTGGCAGATTGGCAGAGTCTCGGAATCAGGTTCAAAAGGCCCGATTTCGAATCGCTCTAATCTCCCCGCTTCACCCCCATCCTTTCAAAAATAACATCCACACGCTATTCTTTTCTTTCTTTTCATGTGTATAGTCCATATAGAATAAATATGTATATAAAATAAATATGAACAGAAGAACAAACTTTACTCCAGTGGGTGGGGGAGGTCGTTCGAATCGGCCGATCACCGGTTCGAATCCCGCCCCAAGCACCAGACCAAAGGTTGTACTACACTTTTTCTCATTTTAAAATACACGGCGTGTATTTCCAGATATATGTCATGTATAGGTTTATGTATAATAGGATTTTTAGATATATTTAATTTATTTTAATTATTAATAATAATTATTATATTGTTCAATATAATAATTATATGTTTCATTAAATAAAACGGGATAGACGGCATGTACCAAACATACATGTCGTGTACCTCAGATTTATAAGCCGCGGTCCATCCGGCATGAGGCCGTGTAGAAGGGCCGCCCCTTTTCCCTCCTTCCTTACCGTTTCTTCTCCTGAATTCCACCCAATACCCCCTTTGCCAGATCCGTCGATTTCGGGCATTTCTAGTTTTGATTCTTCTTACATTGTGATCTTCGATCCAGGTACACCATTCTGCACCCTCTATTTCAAGATTTTAGAGTCATTTAGGATGTTTTCTGGATTGTCCGACCATTCAGAATTCGCCAGTACACGGCCAAAAAATGAAGAACACACGCCGTTTACTTCTGTACACAGCCACACACAAAATATTTTGAAATTTGAATATACACAGTGTGTCTATTCGGTACACAACTTGTCTTTTTCATCGTGCACGAGTATACCTTTGCACATGGCCAAACCCACCATTTTCATACACGACATGTATCTTTGGTACACATCGTGTAATCAGTTTCCCTTGGCCCCTCTGTGTGTGGCACATAACACAGCCTGTCACCCCATGTTCTAGTACAAATCGTGTGTGTTCGGTACACGCCGTTTCCATTGTTTTTGTAGCCGGCCCTTGTCTTACCCTCTACACGGCCATGTTCTTTGTGTGTAGTCCACAACATGTCCAGTACCTACATGGCATGTATTGTTTTCTCTGAACTAATAAAAACATGGCTGTGTCATTTGTTCCACATGACCACCAAACTTTGAGTGAACACAGCGTATATGTTCTATACACGCCGTGTACTTTTCCATGGTCTGTTTTTCTCCCTCGGCGTGTCTGTCTAGAGAACATGGGATACTATCCATTTTTATCTACACACCGTGTACTCTGGAGTACACGCCGTGTAGTTTTCTTTTTCAGTTTTCTCACATTTTCTTTGTTTTGTTTTCTTTCCATTTTCTTTTTCATTTTTTTCAATTTCTTTCTATTTCAGGATATGGAAGATCACAATCATTCGTGCCGGAAGTGTCCAGCCTCTGCTACTAAGGGCGAGGAGTCCAGTTATCATCGGATCCGACTCTGACAACCTACGCAGCCGGACCCCGACGCTCCAGCCTTTGAGCTCCCTCCATTGGCCATTCTGCCGCCACTCACTACCTCTGATGAGGTCGGGCCTTCTTCTGCTGCACCACCTGCCACTTTCCATGTACTATCATCCTCAGAAGCTTTCCCCTCGTCGAGAACACCTTCCACTGAGCCACCATCTACTTCGGAAGATTGAACTTCAGAGTCAGACGTTGCTATTGCACCGACACCTGGTTTGGGACCTGTAGGTGTTCCCTATCCCTGCACGGTATTCCCGGTCACCGACCTCACATATGACAGGTTCCGACACTTCTCTCGTCGGCCGATACCATTGAGTGGCCGATACCTTGACAACAGAATTCCATAGCGGCTCGGTATTTGGGTGGAGTTGGAGGTGCTTCTTTGGCGCATCGCACTACTCGATATTTTCCTGGTCAGAACTCCTGTGTTCTGTGATTTATTTTTGGAGTTTATAGCTTTGTTTGAGTTCGACAGAGCGGAGTGCCGAGAGACACCTGGCGATGAGGGGCCATAAGTTTGATTCCGGCTAGGCGGCTGACGTTTTTCTTTGACGATGATGGAGTTTGGCTGAGGGTGTGGCTTCTACCACCATCCTATCACCCCACCCCCCGTTTCTCACTTGACTTGGCCCAAGCGCTCTGACCTCATTGCCATGTGGTGGGAGATCACTGGTCCTGACCACCGGTACTCCCCCACTTCTCATAAGAGCACTCTTATAGCCGACCCCATCCTTCGCTTCACCCACTGGTGCTTCAGCGCCATCCTCTTCCCCCGCCATGAGGATATGGGGGTCATGACCAGCCGTCACATGGAGCTTCTTACCTGTGTCATCCGGAACGCCTACCCGGACCTCCCCTATCTTACCGCCTCCTATTTCCACTCCATGTTTACCGGCCATCAGGGAAACCTGAATGGTGGGTTTTACACCACCCGTTTTTTCCACCACTTAGGGGTATTCGAGCCCTCATTGCCTCATGATTTGATAGGTTCACCCCAACAGATGGACTTCCTCATTCTCATTTGCATGGGATTGGTCTGGAAGCAGGGGGTGCCTACATCCTTGCTCAGGCTCGAGCTCTACCACTTGCTGACCCCCATGCCCCAGCTACTGACCCTGCCCCAGCTGCTGACCCCGCTCCAGTTTCCCCATCCCCTCCAGCTTCTCCACCTCACCCACTATTTACTAACCCCACTTCTTCTGACCTTCCTTCTTCTGTCCCATCCCATATCCCACCTACCCCCACACCCTCGGTCGATCCGGCCCTTGCCCTCCACCTAGCCACGATGGAGTAGAAGTTAGTTTGTTTCATCAGCCGCCAGGACACCATTGCGCACCATTTGATTCTTCTGGACGGCGGCCAGGATCGGATGGAGCATTTGATGGTGCATATTTCTCAGCGTCTTGGTGTTCCACTGCCTCAGCCACCAGCATCTGCCTCCATTCCTAGTCCTTCTACTGCTGCTCCCCCATCTCCTGCACCAGCCACTGATTCCATTTTACTGCCTACGGTGAGCCCTGCTACTACCACTTCTGTCGGGCCAAGGACTGTTGCTGAGCTATCTTGGCCGAGTCCATCTCCTGTGGCTCCTATTTCTTTAACCCCCCTTCTCGATTCAGAGTTAGAGCCTCCCATGTACACTCCTCCTGATCCGTCTTTGTCGGCCGCTTCTGTATAGGATGATTCCTCCCCTGAGGCAACCCCATGATATTGAAATTTTTTATTATCTTATATATCTCTTCTGTCATTTTCTTTGCTGTGATGATATGCATGTTTCCAGTTCTCTTTTTCCTCGCCAGTCACAGGTATCATGGAGCACCTTGGGCATCACTTTTTCACGAGGGGAGTATTTTTTTCATTTCTATTTTCTTTCTATGTGGATTTACTTCTTCCACTGCTTTCCCTCATTTTGCACCCATTTCTCCCCATTGCCCACCCTTTACCTTTGTATCACATTTGGTGGACCATGTTCAGTATTAAATGTGGGGGAGAATCTATATCTTTCACCTTAGTCTTTTCCCTTAAAATAACCTTGGAGACATCATTATTAGACTCTATATTTCAAAATGTAATGAAATTTTGGTTATTCAATCTTATAAATTCTATAGTCATCAGTAGGAACTTTTGGAAATGTTTCATGCTTATTTTAGTTATTAATTATTTTAAAATGATTGCTGATATAGTTTCAATTTCAACCTTTCATCCTTGATTAAATTACATTATGATAATCATTTATATTCTTGTCATGACCTGATTGTACCTTTATTATTTTTCCATTCCTGAGAGGTATTCTAAACCCTTTTTCTTATTTCTTTTCTAATACCCACTTTCTTGATAGATTCTTAGGATATGAAACACTACCTGAATTTGCAAGTTTTTCATTTCGAAACATGAAGAAATTTTTGAATTACTTTAACATGATTGAGGCATTAGATTGTTTCAACCCATTCATCTTGAGACCTACCCTACATTTAATCTTCATTAAACCCATAGAATCCATGAACAACCTTTTTAGGAAGCCACATTACAAGCCTATTTCCCATACTACCCTATTTCTTTTTAAACATTGCATGATTATTCATTTACGATTTAAAGAGGGAGTTGGAAATACATGACATATCTTTGTGTACAACAATGAAATAAAGTGTGGGGGAGTGCCTCTTGATTATTTGGGGCAGAATGGGTACCAAACATCTACTCATTGTATTCATAAGGGATTCCCTTGTGTTCTATTGCCTAAAAAAACAACAACAAACAAACAAATAGGGGACCTTATGCTTATTTTCCCATGAACCCTATATGCCTAAGGAAGATGGTGACGATTAAAAAAGCATTTGACTAAGCTTTTGAAGGATGCATTTTCCGTATGATTTAGTTTGAATATCATGCAATGTTTTTTAAAAGAACTAGCCTTCCTTTTTCAAGCCTCAGAATTTACTTTCACATCTGAACCTACCAACCCTTAGCCACAGAAACATCTGGACCTTATTGATGAAGCCCTCATGATTTTTGTAATTCAATTTTTCTGAAGTAGAGAACAAGATATCTTTCAAAACGTATGGATAGAGTGTATATAACATAGATTGAGCATAACTTTGAATAACAATATCTTGAGTGTAGAGTGTGACTTTGACTGGTATGGTAAATCATCAAATGAAATGCTTATTTTTAAAAGGTTAAAAAATGTGTTGAAAGAAGATGAGAGTAGTTAATTGAATTATATATGAGGCATGGTTTTAATATCTTATGAATTGAATTTGTTTGTGAATTTTAGAATTTTTCCTCAGTAACTTTATCAGTTATTCGTTTGATTAATTAAACGCCATCCTTTTAAATTATAGTCTCTCTTAATTAGATGTTGAGATTTTGGTTAAGGGAAAGCAAATGACTATGTGTGGGGGAATTTGATGAAACAGATTTGTGTATACATTTCCACATATATAATTGACAATAAAAACATGTTTTCAGCAAATATCTGTTGTTTTATGAACATATTCTTTGATTTTGGTGAATCTTTTTACATTCAGAATCTTTCTGAAAAAATACACGGATCAAGGGAAGTTTGTGAAAATTTTGAAACTACAGGGAGTGTACTTTTATACATTCCATGTACATCCAAATAAGGACATGGACCAAAGCATGGAGTAGACGCCCATGTCACCAGCCATAGATACACGCTGTGTGGGGAGACGCTACACGCCGTGTCTGCTGTTCTAGAAGGGGCTGGTGGCCAAACTGTTCATACTACACGCCATGTATGGCAGCACTACACGCCGTGTACACTCAACTTGCAGGTGGCACCGTGTTTAAAAGTAAAATATGGCGTGTTTGGCCACCTGCCAGCCGAGAAATTGGCTCCAAAACGTGTTGACGAAAAGTAAACGTCGTGTACTTTCTATACACGCCGTGTACTTTACTTTTCTATAAAAAGAGGCCTTGGCCTACGGATTTTGGGGTGGTTAGAAACCTTTAAAGGAGAGAATAAGATCTGTTGCTACCATTCCCGAGCCACCGTGGTGCCGTAGTTCCACTACTCCACCTTCCGACACCCTACCTCAATGCTTACACGATGAATCCGTCAGGTATGATGTGTGTCATTTCTCCTCCACATTCAATGTGTAACTAAACCCCTCGTGTTGGGTCTGTGGATGAAGGGATAATAATTTGTATGTTGTTTATATAGTTTTGTTTTATCATTGTAATTCGTCTTACTCTTCTTAATCTACTGTTAAATATAACTGAGAATTCTGACCTGGACCAAGGGAAGAATTATCAGCGATACAAAAGAAAAGTAACGGTGAAAACATCCATGATCATTGGAAGGATTTCACTGATTCAAATAATGGATTGAACATAATAAACAATTAAGAACACTGACTACCGGACCAAGGAGTCAACTAATCTAATTCCAAACAAGAGGAACCAGACCAAGGAAATCATGTAACAAAACAAAATCCAGAATGATTGAATTATTATGAACAACACAACCATTTAAACAATCTGCATAATACCTCCTTAATCACTATAGCCCTGACACGTCTTTTCTTCCCATTTTAAATGCTCATTAAATTTACCAGTTGTTTTCTTTCAAACTGTATCCATTTCATCAAAGTAAATCAATTTAGTTTCAATCAAAACCAAAAATCCACCCAATCGATTCTAAATTATGTATACATCACCTATTTAAGTATTAAATCAATTGAATTAATACACAACATGGTTCCCTATGGATCGAACCCAAACTTAAGCTATACTAAAGTTCTACGAATGGGTAATTAACTTGTGATGCAAAAAAACTTCAAACAACGACAGCAAGGACCAGGGCTCCCAGCAAGGGCCCCCGCCCAGCTGCGTCAGCGTCCCCTCTCGGCCTTGTTGGTGGAGCAGGAAGGCTATGCACCTGTGCCACTAGCACTGACTCACCTGAACTGACGCCAACATCGGGCAGGAGTTGAGGACGCCCGCCAAGCGGTGTCATCATCGACTGCTATTGTGGCATGAGCCACTGCTGACGCATATCATCAAGTCTCTGCAAACACTGAGCAGTGGTTCTCTTACGCCCTGCATGGATCAAGGCCCCAACTCCCCACGAGAAGGCATGGTCGACTCTCCTGGTTACAGGCACGAGCGAGAGGAGTCGTGAGCCAACCCGCAACAATGCCACCCCGTACAGAGGTCCTGCCTGTATAACCACCACTACGAGCATGGGTATTCCTTGCTTCGAGTCTCGGCATGGAGGCATGCCCCATGAAACCTATAATCCGAATGATGGTCCACCCTGTGGTCCCATCTCTCTCCAACATAGGGAACTTCCCTACATTCTCTCCATAGCTCGAGAAATTCCTCCTCGTCCCGACAACCAGGGGAGTGAAGGCCAGCCTCGCTCTACCCGCATCAAGCATGGATGTCCTCCCCATGCTCCCACCAGTTCCAGAAGAAGTCTCGCCTGCTCAGGAACTGTTCATAGAGGTCCTCTCCATGTCCTCTTCGACATTTGTCCTAGTTCACCTCACACCCCTGTTGTCTCAAGTGGATGTCCTCTCCACCCTAGCGCCAGCACGGTCAAAGGATCACATGTTGGAAATCATACCTATCTTGATGAACCACCCAGGGGCAGGAATGTGGGTCGTCACTACCATAAGAAGAATCAAGGGTAGGGACGAGGCGCATCAGCCTGGTACTTCCAGAATGTGAAGTCCACAAGATTCCTGCATCCCTCGGCTGGTTTATTTAGGAGGATGAAGATCTGGAGACCCTATAGGTTACATCCATGCCGTCACCACCATCATCATCAAAATATCTTTCTACGTCCAAGAGGGATCACGGAGAGCTACTCTAGGGACCAATGGCAGTCGAGAATCATCACAACCCACCACTAGAACCCCTGGCCCATAAGAAAAGAATGATGGTCGTCAGCCCGTCCTATCATGACATAACGGCCAGGTCACTACACTCCTTGAAGGACAACCCATGAATTAGTGGCCAGTCAGCCCATTCGCCGTATTCTCCACTGGCCAACCTACTGTCACAGTGGTCTGCCTCAGTACCACTACCAGTTCCTCAGCCACCCTCAGTTGGAGAGTGGTTCAATCAAGGGCCAGACCCTGAAATTGAGCTGAGGTGCTTCTAGAGCATCCTTTCTACGGACCGCTTCCCCGATGATTTATGTCCTGTAGTAGCGTGGGATTTCTTCATACCTAAGTCCCTCACCCCATAGGATATTGAGTGTCTTCTATACACCATATGGGTTATTCATTTCAGCCTATTTCATTCATCAGCGCATGGTATATCTAAAGATCCAAGCTCATTTTGAGGACATTAGTGAGAAGTACGATCTAGTCAATTTGGCCGCACTCCCGGTGGACCAGCGCCCTGAGTCACCAGGCCGTCCCGATGCCCTACAGCAACAATGCATTTAGATTATTAAGTTACTCCTCCAAATCATCAGGGAAGAAACCCCCAACCCACATGAAAGTCTGTGGCTGGGGACAATATGATGCCATCCTCTTGAGCCCTATACAACGATAGCCTGACTAGCTATGCGATATTGAGGACATGCCCCCAGGAAGGGTGATAATCTACATAGAAGACATGGTGGATAATGAGGACGAACAGGATTTTATCGATGGAGACTTACACCCTGAGGGAGTGCAACCAATGTTGTACCCATTGGGGATGATTACCCATCAGTAGTGGAACCTCATAGGTCTCCTTGCGCCCACCGAGTTGTTGGTGCTCAACCAGAATGTCAGTATAGGAAAAGAGCATGTCGGAGCTTTCAAGTACTCTGACATGTCCTCCTTAGTGAAAAATATAGAGGAGAACCCCGAGAAGGCCGCGTTGCACCAAAAACTTGCTGAAAAAAATAGGTTGGCCGACAAACTCCTGGCTGGATGTGCGATAGATTGACGACCCGACTATGGACATCCTAGGCCGGTGCAGTAGGGGCAGGAACAACTCCCCCTCGACGAGATGCCTTCGTGAAACCCTGATCATGTCGCACCCGCTGACAGGGCTGCAGCCAGAACTCATGGAAAGAGGGTGCGGTATGTCTCACCAAACCCTCCGGAACGACCCGACAATCCGAGGAATCCAGCCCGAGTTCCCCCAACTACCCCGCAGGCCATCCCACCAGTCGCTCCATGAGCCGCTGAACCGAGCTAAAGTGTCAAAGATCCTGACAATGCACTTGTGGTTAGGGATCCCCATCAAGACAGGGACCCCTACCTTGATGATCCTATGGAATCACTCATTTCCCAAATTGAGTTGTTGGAAACGTGGCAGGTGGCGATACCACCAGATGGAAACCCATACTCGACCAGGGTGGATGATATGCTGGCACCTCTAGGTTTTTGGAATCCCACCTTATCCCCCTTTAACGAATCAGGGAGGCCACCAAAACACCCGGCCCACTTCAATTTGAGGTGTGAGCCCTTGTTTGGGACTCCAGTGTAGTAGGAGGCTTCCATGATCCGCTGTTTTGTTCGGACACTGGAGGGGCAGACATTTTTCAAGAACAGCCAGCTCCCCATCAGATATGTGACAAGCTGGGAGGACCTCCATAGACAGTACCTCTACTGGTTCATCTCTACCACCTAGAAAACGAGCATCTCAGAACTCTTCAAGTGAAAACAATGGCCTGATGAATGAGTCACATACTTTTTCTCATGGTGGAAGGGGCTCACAAACTCTGTTGACATGCCACTAACTCAAAATAAATTACTAACAATGTGCGTAGGGAATGTCAAAACAGAACTGGTTCTTTTCCTAATAACTCGGAAGTATCCCAGAGGGTATCTAGACTTCTCATATAAGGCCCAGTGCATCACGGAATATATGCAACAAGCTAGTTAGGCATGTTCGTTGCCCCCTGTCATCCCAATAAGGAGGGCTGCCAGAGCTGAGCCCGCTACAATGGCCAAAATAAAAGCCCCCAGGCAGCTAGAATTGTTACCAGTAGCACTGGATCCGCAACCTCGCAGAGGCCTGCCACCACAGGCACAACCTCTAGCCCTAATACATTATCAGAATCGGCATGCACTTCAATGTAATGTGCCACTACCGCCTTGGTGGTACTACCAGGGTCCACATCTTCGACAGGCCCCACCAGCTCCCATTCAAGGATAGGCTCCATGGGCTCCCTATCCAGTAAGAAGACACCAAACTTACTCGTTCAGCGAGAATCAGGTCTCTGGTTACTTCTGTAGTTCCCTAGAGAAGGGGATTGTATTCCTTCCTAAGTGCAGAATGCTGGTAGAGGCGAATCTCACCGATCACCCAAACTACTGCCCCTACTATCAGATTCTGGGGCACACCCTCAAGAAGTGCTATTTTTGTAAGGACTGGATCCAAGACAAGGTTGATAACAACATATTTAGGCTGGGCCCGACCACAACATAAGTTAAAGGTGTCTTTGTGAGGTCAGAAAGATGTAGCGACGACGAAGGTGAGTGGTAGCAGGTTCCCAGCCACGATTCCCAGAAGTACGATGACTGGATGTCTCGTAAAACAGTCGCTCACACCCATCGTATTATTCGGGAATTCCTAAATCAGCCGAAGCCTCCAGAAGCTACGACCAACGCCTCTGCATCATCATCTCAGCCGGCCTCTTCCTAGAAGAGCATGCATCAGAAGCACAAGAAGAAGAAACATGCCCTGTCGATGCCATCTCCATCTCACACTCTAGGTGGATTCATACCCCCTGATATGGGGATACCTCCTAGTATTTTTCTTGGGGGTGGATGATTTTTAGAGTGATAGTCAAGGGTACACATCAGTTAACACCATTGAGTTGGTAAATACCTATATGACTCCCGACTAGGGGGAACACCAGGCGAACCTCCCGAATGTCCCCAGCCGACACCATCATAGGAAGAACCACGACCATATGGGTCCCCGGGGCACGTCAGTTGGCACCTACATCTAAGCTGTGCACACCACTATGACCAGACAGAAGGCCCAGCGCAGAGCTCAGCACGCGCAACCTCTTCATCTGGTTTCCGCAGGTCTTCCTCCCCCACCGTTTCTGCTACTGGACCAGGAAGAGCCACCTCAACCGTACTGAGACCAGCTTCTCCCTAGAACAGGTCGACCTCAGGCGTTCGGACCTCATCAGGAAACTACTAATTAGGCTTTAACTTGTGAGAAATGGGATGTACCTAGCACTAGCCAGCTGCAGGTCAAGCCGGAGGGGCCTACCATGCCTCCAACCGCAGAGCGGCCTCTTGTAAGCAGAAGTTCGTTCTTGGAGCAGAAGTATAATTTCCTCAAGAACCTTTCTAGCATACCGGTGTGTCTTTCCATCCTCTAAGCCACCCTCTTATCTTCATATATGTGTGAGGCCCTCGCGGAGGCTTTACAGAGCCCCCTCGAGTTTGAGACAGAGGTAGTAGTGGCGAAATCCTTTCATGAAGAAGTAGTTGGGACTGCCGAATGCCAGACCATCAATTCATTCTCCGTAGAGGAAGAAGAATCTCCCATATAGGGGCACATCTGCCAACTGTAAATCACCAGACAGTTCAATGGTGTTAAGGTTCGCCGTTGTCTCATTGACACCAGATCTGGGATCAACCTTATCCCGACATGAACACTGTGAAAACTGGGGTTATCTGAGGATTACACGACTCCCTCTGATTTAAGGATCCCTGGATATGATAGGAAAAAGTAGACCCCAGTTGGCAAGATCCATTTGAAGAACCAGTTCGATGGCCTAGTTTCCAGTACTGATTTTATGGTCGTCTCCCAGGACACCGCGTATAATGCATTGATGGGAAGGCCATGACTCCACCAACATGCGGCAGTCCCCTCATCGTATCACCAGTGCCTCAAGTACCCCCTTAATGGTTGAGTAGGCGTACTCCAAAGGGATGCATCTCTATTCGTCTCTTGTGAAGTCTGTTATCTGGACGCTGACTATTACAAGAGAAAGGATAAGTAGATCTTTGAAAGTGTGTTTGAACCCTCCATGGTCACCAATAATCCCTGGGTAGGTTTGGATGACGCCTACATCTTCCTGATCCATCGGTTGGAATCCACGAACCCTGACATGGGTCAATGCTTTGTCGTTTCAGGTACAAGAGGAAGGTGTATTCCCAAAACCAAGTGACTGTGAGAAATCAAATCACACTCCTACACAAACTAGGATCAGGTGATCCTAGAACCTCTTACCCCTGTACGGTATCGATACGTCCGCCCCATGGTGACGACAGTATGTCATACGTGACTGTTTCTCCAGGATGGGATTAAACGGCTCAAGCCGACACACCATTATTGCTTTGATATCATCAAGTGTGGCCCTCTTGGATGATGTCCGGATAGTATCTGATCAACTACCTCCATCACCATTGTCTCGGCAGCACGTGAATCTCACAATATGTTGACCATTGCCACCCATGCCGGAACTAGCCTCCCATCAGGGTCTGGTGGTTCAAAAGAAACTTCCCCCATGGAATATCCTTCCATAAGTGGAGAAGAGGATCTATAGGATGCTCTCCCTGCCTTTGAAAAAGGAATCTCTACCACAGTCAATGAACTGCTATAAGTGAACCTTGGTAGCGAGGAAGATCTAAGACCCACATTGATCAGTACCGCCATGTCCCTCGAGTAGCAGCAGTGGTACGTTGTCTTCCTTAAACAACACCGCGACGTGTTTTCCTGAAGTTATGAAGAGATCCCAGGACTAGATCCTCAAGTAGTCATACACCGTCTCAGTCTCCCGACAACCATCAAGGGTTCAAGCAACCTCCTAGAAAATTTCACCCTTCCCATGGTGTCATGGTCGAGGTTGAAGTTTACAAGCTCATCAAATCCAACTTCATCAAGGAGGTCCAGTAACACATGTGGCTAGCCAACACTCTGCCAGTCAAAAAGAATAACGGACATATCAGAGTCCGTATCAACTTCTGAGATCTCAACTGTCAATGTCCAAAGGATGATTGTCCACTTCCGGGGAAATAATTGTTGATCGACACTACGTCTGGGTTCCAAGCCCTCTCCTTCATGGATATATAAGTTGGATAAAATCAGAACCTGATGGCCCCTATGGATGAGGATTCTATAGCTTTTAGGGCGCCCCAAGGTACTTTCTATTACTAGGTTAAGCCCTTCGGCCTGAAGAATGAAGGTTCCACTTATCTGCGGGCCATGCATCCCATATTCAAGAAAATATGGGGATCATTGGTGGAATGATATGTGGATGATCTGGTAGTCAAATATCACCAGCCCCAGTACCATCTCAAGGACCTTGAGAAAGTGTTAGGTTTCCTCCGTTCCGGCCACCTGAAGATGAACTCGTTGAAGTGTGACTTTAGGTTCACTTCCAAGAAGTTTTTTGGCTCTTTTGTCAGGTACATAGGCATCGAGATCATCCCGGAGAAGATAAAGGTCATCATCCAGAGGCCTCCCCCAAGCATTATTCAAGAGCTTCGAGGTTTTCAAGGCCACTTAGCCTCTATATGCCGATTCATTGAGAATATGGCTGGCATGTGTAAGCCCTTTTCTCAGCTCATGAAGAAGGAGTCCACCTATAATTGGGACGAGGAGTGTCATACCACCTTTGAGGAAATCAAGAAATATGTTCTCCAGCCTCCGGTCTTGGTCGCACCCGTCTCTGGTAGGACGCTAATCCTATACATCATGGCTCTAGACTGATCTCTCAGTGCCCTTTTCACCCAGAAGAACAATTAGGGGACATAGAACAGTCTCTACTACCTCAGCCGCATTCTTCTCGATATGGAGACCAGATACTCCCCTATCGAGAAGAGATGCCCTACGCTCGTATTTCCTATATAGAAGTTGTGACATTACCTGCATCACCATGTGGTACATCTGGTCTCATAGGTAGACCCCATGAAGTACATTCTGAATTTCCCCATGTTGACCGACTGTCTAGCATGGTGGGAGGAGATTCTCCAGTAGTTCGACATCTGATTTGTGCCGTAGAAGGCCATCAAGTGGCAAGCATTGGAAGGCTTTCAAGATGCCCATACAACATCTATGGATCAGTCACTCGAAATGGATTTTCATGATGAGGCAATCCTCTTAGTCAATCAATTCATACCTTGATAGTAGATGCACTTTGACAGTGCCTCCTAAAATCCCACTAGTATGAGGCTCAAGGATCCTAGGATCAAAAGACTGGGCCTGAGTATCGTCTTCATTACCTCTCACAAGAAATATTTCCAAACTCATTCATATTGTCAGAGGGCTGCACCAATAATGAGGTAGAGTATCAGGCCCTCATTACTTTTCTCGAGTTGGCCCTTGAGATCGACGTGCCCATTTTCATATGAAATGGGATTTCGAGCTAGTCATCAAGCAAGTCAACGATGGCTATGTTGTCAAAATCCCAGAGCTCGCACCATTGTTGGAGCACACCCTCCATCTAATGGCCCAGTTCCCTTCTCGACCAGAGGTTACTTATGTCCCTCGGTCTTATAATGGTCGAGATGATTCTTTGGCCAGCCTAGACACATCACTTGCAGAGCCTGAGCAGGATGATCAGATTATACATGTGGACCACCGGAGAGTCCTCTCCCCCTTCACCCCAGAGGAAGACGACAGCCTATGAGTAAGACACCTTACCGCCCGATCCTCCACATCATGAAATGTAGGCTCTTCAGATCCAGTGATCTAAGATACTCTCTACTAGAGAGCCCCTTTTGTTGAGTATCACCAAAATGGTTGCCTCCCGGCTGATCGGGCCGAGCGTGAGTCAATCCAACACCGCGCGCTATAGTTTACCCTCCAGAACGGTCCCCTCCTTGAGGGTATCCTCTATAAGCATAGTTTTTATGGTGTTATCCTCCACTGCGTTCAAGGAGTTGAGATTCCACAGGTCATGCAAGAGGTTCATGCCGGTTCCTGTGGTGCCCACTAGGATGGGCCAAAGCTGTCCCATCAGATCAGGAGACATGGGTACTTCTGCCCCCTTATGATCCATGATTGTTATAAGTTTTCCATGAGATGTCACACATTCCAAGTGTATGAAAACTTTCTAAATTTCCTTCCAAAACCTCTCTACTCCACCATGTACTCTTGGCCATCTGCGGTGTTGGGACTTGATGTCGTGCGGCCATATCCATCGGCAATAGCTCGCCAGTGCAGGTTCATCCGGACCGCCACAGATTTCTGTTCAAAGTGGGCAGAGGAAATTTCGCTCAAGGAAGTCAAGACTCGTTCCATCGTTGACTTCATGAGCTCCAATATCATCCACAATTTTCGATTTCCTCACGTCTTCCTCACCAATTACGACACCAACATCCAAGCGGATGAGCTGAAGAAATTTTACACCAAGTAAAATATCCTCTCAAACCGTACCTCTCGATATCACACACAGGTAAATGGGCAGATCGAGGTGTTCAACAAACCCCTCTCAAACATTTTGCAGAAAATGGTGGTCGAAATAAGAAGAGTTGGCCAGACAAGCTCCCCAACGCCCTCTGGGCCTATCAGATGATGAATTGAAAATCCACCCAGGTGACCCCATATTCCCTGGTGTTTGGAGCTGAAACCGTCCTGACTATCGAGATCTAGTTTCTTTAATTACGCACTGCAGTCTATGACCAGCAGGCACCAGATATGGTGGCCGAAATCCATCAAGCTCAATTGAAATCACTTGACGAGAAGAGGCTCTGTGCCTGCACAATCTGAAAATGCATCAGAATAAGATGGCTCAAGCCTTCAATAAAAAGGTTCTCCTCCACTACTTTATACAAGGATACCTAGTATTGGCTCTCCGAGCACCAATGATTTCTCGTACGAAAACACCCAAGTTAGAGCCCCAGTGGGAAGGACCTCACATAGTGCACAGAGTTTGCCCCAATGGAGCATTCTCCTTGGTGACCATGGATGGTGAACGTATAACTCCTCCCACCAATGCCAAGTTCCTCAAGAAATACTTTTCCTATGATGAATGATCCGAAACGACCTTAAACTGGCTTTTCCGACACGAACATAAAGTGGATACTCTAACACGACCTTAAAGTGGCTGGTCCGAAAGGACCTTAAACTGGCTGGTCCAACATGACCATAAACTGGTTGGTCCGACAAGACCTTAAACTAGCTGGACTAACATGAACTTGAACTGGATGGTCCGACAAGACCTTAAACTGGCTGCTCTGACATGACCTTAAACTGGCTGGTCCGACATGACCATAAACATGATGGTCCCACATGACCCTAAATTGCATGATGGTCCCGCATGACCCTAAACTAGACAATGGTCCCGCATGACCTTAATATATCCAATCCTGCATGACTTTAAACATCAAATCGTCTTACATGACGTTAAACCGCATCATGAGAACTACATATGGGTTGATTCCCATCCTTATGGGACACGTAGGAATGACCAGACGCTTAGTTTTGAGCCCATCACCAAATTATTCTCTTTCTTCTATCCTCCCACGTATTCACCGCACGACATTAAACTGTACAACCTTCCGGAACTATGTATGGCTTGATTCCCATCCTCATGGGATATGTAGGAACGCCTAGACATTTCGTCTGTTGGCCCAGCCCAAACACCAAAATCTTCTCCTCGGGTGAAGACATATGGTAGGGTGTGTACTTTTTCACCAATTCTCATCGAGCTAGCCTCGATTCGGCCGTACATCCTGCTCCCAAGAGACGTTCACCTCTCTCAGATATGGGTACAACCTTGCATCACTCACTCCATGACTGGGATTCTATCACCTTTTCCAACTGGAAGGGCCCCTGAATGATTTGGATGCTAGGCCTAAGGGATCTCCTACCATTATGGGAAAACACCCTCAAGGGTGTTGAGAAACAAATTGATACGAATCCCACGTTGCAAATATGTTCAGAAGTCGATGCTCATTTGTTGCTCCTATTTCAGGTCACTATAGGGATGCTATGTTTTGAACATGGTCAACTGCCATCCGGGATCATTGGGACCATCCCAAGATGTCCCGATCATCGAGTGTAGTGGTTCATTCTGCCTCGTTGTGTCTCCAAGTGGAGAACTTCTTGATTGAGGCCAAGCCTCAGGCCCCTTGGCCTTCTTGGACCCCGGCCCTCATCCATACTGCATGACATTAAACTGAATGTTGGTCAGGCCTCCCTGACAGAGGCCTAGGATTAAGATGCATGGACATCATGGGCCCCCAGCCTAGGCACTTTCATTGGAGTGTATGGTGTGGTGCGGGATTACATACTCATTCATGTCGGTTAATTCATCGTTCCATACACCTCCTTTGATTGGGGGTATCCTACTCCCCGCCTCATCCTGCATGACGTTAAACTGCATCTTGAGAACTACATATGGCTTGATTCCCATTCTTATAGGATACGTTAGACAACCTGAATTCCTAAACATCGGGTCTAGACCCATATTTTAGATATCACCATTTCACATTGGCCCCTTGGTCTACCGTCTCTTTCCTGAGCACTCTTGTCAACCCTCTTCGGTGGTTCACCAATGTGCACATTGGTACTCTAGGATAGTACCTAGAATGTCGGACTCCTCTCGGACATGCTTCCACCCACTTTTCAGGCTTTGTGTCCCCCTTCAATAGGGCTTCCATCACCTTTCACAAATGAAGGGACCCTTGAGTGGCATGGATGATTGGCCTAAGGGATGTCCTACCGTTACGGGCCCCAAGTGTCATGTATGTTAGGCCTAAGGGCTCTATTACCATCACGGTCCGCGAGTGGAATGGATTATTGGCCTAAGGGATCTCCTACCCTTATGGGCCAACACCCCCGAGGGTCACAGACAACAAACTGACACAAATACTATGTTTTGAATATGGTCAGCGGTCGATGCTCATTTTTTGTCCCAAATTAGGCTAACATGATATGGATACTATGTTTTTAACACGGTCAAAAGTTGTCCTCCATCGTTATTCCAACCCCATTAAGCCCAAAATGTTGGTTACATGATTAAAATCCTTCTCCACCATATCATGTACAAGTATAACTCTGAAACTCTTGGTACAATTCCTTAGTGCGCATCCACGCGTTGGGATGACCAACGCCATCATTAGGGGCTCCATACATATTTCCCCGTGGTGTGCATCCCAGGTATTTCAAAAGACATGCACATCCCTTGTTTCCCACACCATGTTTAACTCACGTGGGATTAGGGATCAGGTTGGGGTTTTCACTTACATTGAGGGTATTCACTCCTCCACAGTCTGAGCTCTAAGACCATAAACTAAGATATCATTAAAAACTATCTGAGGCTTGAATCCCATCCTCATGGGATACGTAGAACCACCTGAATGTCTCGACATTGCGTCCCGCCACATCTCTTAGAGATCCCCTGATCTCCTGGTCACATAGGCCCCCTGGCCTGTCCCTCTCGACGAGGGGGATATATAGGTGGGGTAGAGGGCTATGTCCTTTGAATTGCGTTTTTTGGAACAATTCCACCTTCTCCCGAGAATCCCCCATCTCTTGGTCGCCCTCATGTTGAGTCCCTAGACCGCTTACAGTGGTCCACCCATGTGTTAAGAGTACTCTAGTCTAGGGCCAGGAGTGTCAAATTCAATATAGGAAAGTTCATTCCACTTGTCATGCTTTGTGTTCCACTTCATTGGGACCTCCATTATCTTTCACACGCGAAGGGACCCCCAAGAACGACATGCATAGTACGCCTAAGGTGTCTTCTACCATTACGGGCCAATGCCCCTGATGGTTTCAGATGAAAAATTGATACAAATACCACGTTAAGAACATGGTCACCGGTCGATGCTTATTTCTTTGTCCCAATTTCAGGCTAACGTGACATGATGTTGTGTTTCTATCATGGTCAGTAGTTATCCTCCATCGTCATGCCAGCCCCTTCAGGCCTTGAATGTTGGTTGCATGATTCACATTATGTTCCACCCCATCATGTACAGGTGGAATCTCGACACTTTTTGTGCTATCCCTCAGTGCTCCTCTGCATGTCATGGGGACAAAGCTGCAATACAGTGACCTTCAGGGCTACCATGGTCCGAGCTCTAAGAACATAAACTATGATCTCCGTTAAGGGTTATGTGCGGCTCGGTCCTCATCCCTATGGCATACGTAGGACCATCCGGGTGCCTCAACTGTGGGTCCATCTTAGTTGGAGGCTAGTTTTTTTTACCCCTTTCCCTCTTGCCACTACTTGGACCCCTTGGCCTATGGGTCCCCTCTCGGAATTGTGTACAGTGTGATAGGGGATCATTTCCCCATTCATGTTGGGGATGTTCTACTACACCTTACCCATTCCACGCCTAGCATCATCTCTGCTATGTCTGCGCTACGTGATGTCAAAATGCATTCCTGGTCCCATCACATGAACCTAAATAATGATATTATCGTCTTGGCCACCTAAAGAAAAATGGCACTGCATTGTGATGATCTCATTATAGAGGAAATCATGTTGGGTATTAGTCATTCACCATAAAATTTCTGAATGCCTACTACGGATTGATTCTTATGGCGATGTGATCACCTGCTACCCTAGGCCTGTCGCTTCATAAAAAAAACCCACTCGCCTTAAAATACAAACAAGATTTATTAAATTCCGCTTCTCTTGGGGTGAGGGCCACGTCCACGAGACCTCTGTCTTCCTCGTGCAACCTCTTCGTGAATACGCACCATGAAAGGCCAGGGATTTTTGGGATTTCTCTCAGACTTCAAACCTTGATCCCTCCATGGATCCATGTCTGAGGGGGGGGGGCATTTGTTGGGGCCAAAATTTTTAATGAAGAAATGGCCCCAAGAAGGCCCCATGGACTTCCTCGCAAAACACTTTGGCAAAGTCCCCTTGACACTGTGGACGCCACAAAGCAAAGAAAGTGGGAGACTCTCCGAACGAATCTGATGTTCTCGAGCCTGCCACAAGGCAAAGAAAGTGGGAGGCTCTGTGAATTTATTTGACGTTCGCGAGCCCAATGCAAGGAAACAAAGGTCGGAGGAAGTGAGGAGGAGCTTCATGAGGATCAAGACCACCACTTGTTTCTCACGGATGCACCTTCCGTGATGTGGTCGTCCAACCTTTGATGCCTCTTGTTTCTCACACCGAGCACAACTCACATGGTCTTAGAGTAAGCATTGACCATGACACCATCCCTATCCCTCCTGCGGTTAAACAAAATTCCAATCTAGTGGTAAGCCGTTGTGAACCACTCGAATTACGGGGACTTTGATCCATGTCAAGGCATGGTTCGTAGGAGGCCTCCATGAGGATCAAGACCACCACCCACCTGGACCAAGGTCCTCATTCACGTCGGTTATATGACACCACCAACCAGAACTATAGGTACTTTGATCCATGTCAAGGCATGGTACATAAGAAGCCACCACAAGGTTCAATCCCAACCCATCGTACCCTCATTCCGTCTTTACATTGGTTTTCCAACACCACCTTTTCACCCGAACTACTAGGAAATTGATCTATGTCAAGGAATGGTACGTAGGAAGCCTCACAAGGTTCAAGCCCACCACTCGTTCATTCCGAACACCTTCACGTCGGTTCACCCCCGTCCCGCTTGACATTAAACTATATCCCCCATCCTGAACTATGTGGACATTGATCCATGTCAAGGAATGGTACGTAGGAAGCCTCACAAGGTTCAAGCCCACCACCCATTAGACTAAGGTCCTTATTCAAGTCGGTTCGTTGACACCCACACCATCTCGAACTACGCGGACTTTGATCCATGTCAAGGAATGGTACATAGGAATTCGCTTCTAGGGTCAAGCCCAAAACCGTTATCCATCCTAACTCTTACCTGGCCCGACACATCCCGGTAAGGCCATGACACTTTATCCCCCTCTACAGCATTCAGGGAGCTGCCCATGTGTTGTCCCCAATATTGGGGTTCCCTACAAGGGGGTCCCTCAATCTGATCCACTATAATCAGTGTTCTAATCAGTCCGATCTATCCCCGTTGGATGTTAAACTCGCAGAATACCCTGTGTTAAACATGGGAAGCTGAGGAAAATCTCAAAGACATGCCTATGAAATATGATTCCCCACGTTCGATGTGGGATAACTCGGGCTTCCGTGCCCTCGAGAAGCCCTATAATAAGGGACAGAAGAAAGACACACCAATCCCTAGCGTCTGGACACGCTAGTGTTGCCCAGTGTGACTACTCCCTTAACCGAAGGTTGCTGCCCTGACCGGACCCCTTGGAATGTCCTGACAGAAGTAGCATAATTAACTAGTGTCTCTAAAAATATGATGCCAGTAAGAGTTTCATGAAAAACGTATTAAATCTATGAGGGAGACCCAGACTAGGTGATGAGTTTCGAGAAGGAATCCACGAAAAGAAAAACCGACATCCCATCATCCCATTTCGATAAAGGAGAAGACATCCCTGAAAAAAGAGTGAATGCCACCTAGTTTTGGAAAGCGAGATTGAGGGGCAACAAAAATCCACACCTATCGCACTCAAACAGATGGACGCCCGCAAGCCATAGAAAGAAAAAAAAAACACTTACCCTCAGTGAATTTGATGTGGAGTGTCTGAGCTATCCTGTAGTGGTGGATTAGTACGCAGATGTTTTCCCTGATGATGTTCCAGGACAACCTCCTCACAGAGAGGTGGAATTATACAATGACCTGTACCTTGGGATGACACCGATATCTACACCAGCATATTGGATGGCTCTTGCAGAGCTTTGTGAGAAACAAGTATAGCTAGAGGACATGAAGGGTAAGGGATTCATCTGGACCAGTGTTTCTCCCTGGGAAGCCCCGATTATGTTTTCCAAGAAGGCAGATGGAAACATGAGGCCTTGTGTCGACTACCGTCACCTAAACCAGGTGACCGTTAAGAATAAGTACCCACGTAGAGGATTAAAGTCCTCTTTGACTAGATGATGGGAGCACGATGGTTCTTGACGATACACCACCGATCAAGCTATCACCAGCTCAATATTCTAGACGAGGATGTGCAGAAGACGACATTCAGATACCGGTACGGCCACTATGTGTTCTTGGTTATTCCATTCGGCATAACCAATGCTCTAGTAGTGTTCATGGGACTCATGAATAGGATCATCCAGCCATAACATGATCACTTTGTCGTAGTCTTTATCAACGACATTATGATCTATTCGATTACTGAGGAGGAGCATGCCTACCACTTGCATGTAGTACTAGACACACTTCGAGGGCACTGACTTTATAGTAAGATCTCGAAGTGCCAGTTCTGGATCTGAGAGGTTCACTTTCTTTGTCATGTCATCTCGGATGCTAGAGTTGTAGGGGATCCAGTGAAAATTGAGGTAGTACTTTCTTGGGATCCACCTAGGAGTTTGACGGAGGTACGAAGTGTAATGAACCTAAAATTATGTAGATTGTTTTTCAATAAATGGGAATTCTACAAGTCTGCGAAAATTTACAACGCTTGATTCCGAGGCCTGGTGTGCCCGAAATCAATTTTTGAAGTCTTGTTTAAGTACGTTCACTAAAGATATGAGCACGTTTTTATAACTTTCAAACCGGTGCTCGGAATTATATCCGAGTGCACCGTTGAACTCGCAGCACCTGTATTTTCTTAAGAAGACTTTTACGTCGACGGTAGATGGTCAGGAATGAAATTTAGTTGTTTTGTTTTACGTGGAAATAATAAAATAAATCAATTGTTTTTCTTCATTTATTTTTAGTTGGTTAAAACATCCAAAATGAGGTAGGAGGTGGGGGCCACCACACCTTAACCTCCCATGAGAGGTTATGGTGGAGGGTCCCACCAGAGGTCTAAACAAATATTCTTATATATTTTGGTGGGGACCACCTAGGTATATCCTCTTGGACTCCCCATTATGTGGGGAGAAACCCCCTTGAACTTCCCACTTATGGTGGAAACCTGCTAAATTAATTAAATTAACACATTCAATTAATTAATTTAAACCATTTTTAATTTCTTGCCAATGAAAAAATAGATATTATAATCTATTATATGGAACATCTATTCACTATGGTCTTTCAGAGAGGAGAGATTGGGAGAAGAAGAACTCTCCAACGAAGAATGACCATTGAATAATGAATAACGCTTCATCCTCCAATGACGAACACCTTATTCCTTCATCAACCAAAATAAGAGAGGAAGCTCCTTCCTTGAAGAATGCTGACGACGTCGTCATTGACTTCTTCATCTTCTTTTCGGATGACAATGAATCCGAAGTAGGGGTTCATGCATGCTCATTGTTGCGTGTTCTTCGCCTCCCATCATGGTTTAGAATTAGAAGCTGCTCGATATCACCCTAATGCGGAGGGCGTGGGCTGATCAAACACAACCCAATCCTTCCACATTCTTTGTGGATTTTGAAACTCAACACAGCATGAGTCCAGGATGAGAATTACATGTCATCTATGGTTGCAGATAAAAGGAGACGACCCGATGAATGCGTGACTACTTCCAGAGTGAAAATTGGGCCACCGAAAATAATCTGATGACCCGCAAAAAGTTCTCTAATGCTTGGTGCGACTATCTTTACCACATGAAAGATGGAGGCACAATAAAACTGCCGGTGGAGAATTCCATGGCCGATGGCCCATAGAGGTGCAGCGGCGGCCGACACAATACCTACTACGAAAGAAGATGGCTGCCCGACCTTCCGGTATGCCGGAGAAGGCGGGGCGCAACCGGCGCTGCATGATTGCCAAAGGAGGGCCGTGACCCTGGCTGTGGAAGTGCAACAACGGCTGGCTCAAGCCCGGCCCTGATGACGACTGGTGGCCCAAGCCGCCGGATCGACAGAGGGGGTGTCACGCAACGACATCTTGTGGGGAGGCAGCTATCCTCTAGGCCAGCCAGGAGGAGTAGAACCCAGAGGGTCCTGTGTGACATGGACTGACACCACCTGGCACTTGTTTTTCTTCCACCCGAATGGACATGGAATTCGGGTTACCAAGGGCCGCGCGACCTCTCTCCTGGACGCAGCTAGGGTAGACCCCACGAGCTACGTGGGCCGCCAGCGTGGGCCGCCAGCGTGGGCCATCGGGCTAGACCTAGTTATAGTGGTGCCAGAATCGTAGTCCAGGCCTCCCCCATGGGCTGGGTCAGACCCACGGACTAGGTCGGACCCGCAGACTAGTTCAATCTAACTGGGCCGGACCGGACCCTGACCCATTTGACATAATTTCACCTTTTCACCCATAACTTAGGCTATGGGTGTCTGATTGATGTAATGTATACGGTGACAGAAATCATGGAGTGATATGGTTATTTTTTCCTACCCAACATGAATATTGGATGCATTTGGGAAATGGTTGGGTTGGATTCAACCTAAATCCAACCGGTCCATTGGAACAGAAATGCCTATAACTCTCAGATCGGATGCCCGATTGACGTATCATCTATCACGTTGTGTTCCCTTTGAAGAGTCGTAACTTTGGGATACATCAAATGGGATGACTTGGTAGTTGATGTATTGACTATTGGCTTTATTAGAAGACCCTCTCACAATCAAGCATGCTAGTGGAAACCATGAGGCTGGCTGTGCATTGACGACTGTTCTTGGATCATCTGTTGGTCTAAAAGTTCTGACTTCTGTTCATGGATCATGTGTTGGTCCGACAGAATAGGTGGTCCTAGATCTTGTTTTGGTTCAACAGCTCTGACGGTTGTTCCTGGATCATGTGTTGGTCCAACAGTTCTGACTTCTGTTCCTGGATCATGTGTTCGTCCCACAGAATAACTAGTCCTAGATCATGTGTTGGTCCAATAGCTCTGATGATTCTGATCATCTCTATATCTCTACATAATCTGTATACCAGTGTGACCTGAGTCAATGACTTCTATATTTTCGTCATGATTGAGATGAGTTACTTGATTATTTATGTACATGTACGGGCATATAACTAAATAATGGCTATCCGTTGATTTCATACTCTGTGGTTTATCCTTGTTGGATTTTGTGAGACCATGAGGGTCTCAAGGTCCCTACTGAGTATCGTTATACTCACCCCTACATGGGTTATGCCTGCATCTCATTGTGTTGGATGTAGATGACTGACAATGCTGACTAAGGTTGAGTAGCAGGAGTGGATGGTACCCAGAGGTGGACCTTACGACGAGTCATTACACGGAGGAGACTAACAGACGTGGAGTGCTAAGAAGGCCATATGTACCTACTTTTCAGGTAGTAACCATAGAGGATGACCCAATAGATAATTATCTTTTTCAGTTTTACTTGTTTTTCAGTTCTAATTTCACTTTCCAGTTGAGCTTGTATTTTCGGCCCCTTTACTTTTCAGCACACCTTTGTATATAGCTTTAGTTAGTGTTTTGCTTTCAACTCATACTCTGTTGTGTGAGGTTTCTCTATAAAAATGAAATGCCTTCCCAGTTTTAGGTAATTATGATTTTAGGTGCTAGTCACCAGCCCTTGGCCTATGGATGGTAGGCATGGGGTAGTTACAACACGGGCCCCGGGGGACGGGTCATGACAAATTGGTATCATAGGTGTCAGTTCTACCGCTAAACATAATACTATGATCATTATTTTCTATGAAGTGATAGTTTTAAGAGTACAGAGTGTGGTTTTATGTCCAGGGTGTCCAGTGTTGGTGCAGTGACATACATATCCATAAACCAGGACACTGACTTCTGATTTCCAACTCAGTTCCCGAAAACACTGATTGCTTGTATGTTCAGGGGTTATCTTTGTGATTTCTTCGATTCATATCACTAGGTATATCTTATTTAATGTGGCACACCTGTTTCTTTTCAGGATGCCTCCACGCAGAGAGCTATCCAGGGTTCTAAGAGTTGTATGAGATGACAGCGCACCGAGTGACGAGGCCTCAGTATATGTCCCTATCACATCGGAGGCACCAGCGGTACCACTACCCGTTGGCCCACAGATACCACCAGCCCCACCGGTAGAGAGTGAACGCCTCTTGAGAGCATTTCACGAGTTCCAGTGCCAGAGGCCGCCCATGTTTAGGGGTGAGATGGACACATAGGTAGCTAAGGATTGGATGGAGGTTGTGGAAAGGGTATTCAGACTGGTAGGGACACCAACAGACCTTATGGAGATCTTGCTGCGAGTCTCCTTCAGCTAGCAGTAGGCAGATGGTTGAGCCTAATTCTCCAGGTGCATGACGAGGAGACACTACTATGGATGGACTTCGAGAGCCTATTTTGGGCGGAGTTTGTCCCAACCACCCTTCATGCGGTGTAGATTCAAGAGCTGCTGCATCTACAGCAGGGTAGCATGATGTAGGAATAGTACTCATCAAGGTTCACCAACCTCTCACGCTACTCCACAGATATGGTGCGAGACCCATTCAGTAGGGCCATGACCTTCGAGAAGGGGTTTATGAGAGATATTATAGCCTCGATGATCTCCCTTAGCATCCCGATGCAGGACGGGGTGTTAGAGAGAGCCCTCCTAGTAAAGAGTTTCTTTGGTGAGCAGTCACCAGCAGCAAGACCTATCACTAGTCGACTGGCAACGAAGTCTTATGCAGCTGAAAGTAGACAAATTTCACAGAGGACCATGTGGACCAAGCCATCCGGTGGATGACCACAGGATATCGATTAAGTTGTGAGGGGAACACGAGATAGAGCCATTCATGCCATGACCAAGCAATGTTACTCTTGAGGTGGGTTGGGTCGCATGGCTCATGACTGTCCGACCTTCCATTTTGATGATCAGTAGACAACTGAGGGACCTGTCATGCAGAGGAAAAGTTTAGATCGAGGTGGAGGTGACAGAGTAGCTAGTCATGCAGCTGGTGGTGGATGACTTTACGAGGTGTTACCACCACCACAACCAAGAGGTCCCCCCCAAAACACATGGAGTAGGTGGAAAAGGGAGATCACAGCTCCAGGCAGCTGAGGATTACGATCATGATGCTCCGGAGATGATTCAAGGTACGATATGTGACTACTCCACCATAGCTGAAGTTATTATACACATAGGTTCCAGTCACTCTTTCATTTCCCCCTGCCCTCGTTCGAAGTTCTGATATTCCGATGGAGCCATTGGCTCAATACTTATGGATAGAGACTCCTACGAGAGAATACTTGATGATTACGCACTGGTTCCGGTAGTGTGAGCTTAATTTAGGAGGAAATAGAATATAATGGGATCTCTTTTTTGCAGCGTCATGGAATTACAACATCATATTGGGTATGGAATAGTTATCTACAGTCCATGATCAGATCGACATTATTAGGCTCAAAGTACGGTGTGTCCATTCAGATGGGACCAGGTGTACTTTCTCCAGTTTGAAGGGAGCCTCTACAGCAAAGGACATACTTACATGGAAGAGGGTACAACTAATCACTCGTCAGTTGGATGCCCTTACCCTCAGAGAAGTATATGTGGAGTGTCTGAGCTATCCTGTAGTGGAGAAAAATAAACAGATTTTTTCCATGACGATGTCTGAGGTGGACCTCCTCGCAGAGTAGTGGACTTCTACATTGATCCTTACCCTGGTATGACACCGATATCTACTCCAGCATATCAGATGGCTCCCACAGAGCTTCGTGAGCTACAGTTATAGCTATAGGACTTGTAGGGGAAGGGATTAATCAGGCCCAGTGTTTCTCCCTGGGCAGCCCCAATTCTGTTCACCAAGAAAGCAGATGGGAGCTTGAGGCATTATGTCGAATTCCCTCACCTAAACCAGGTGACAGTGAAGAACAAGTACCTACTCCTAATGATTGATGACCTCTTTGATCAACTGAAGGGATCACAATGGCTCTCAATGATAGACCTCATATTAGGCTGTCACCAGCACAGAGTTCGAGACAAGGATGTGTTGAAGACGAAATTCAGAAGTTGGTATGGACTCTATGAGTTTTTTGTTATTCCCTTCGGAAAAACCAACACTGTAGTAGTGTTCATGGGACTCTTGAACAGGATTTTCCCTCGTTACCTCGATCTCTTTTTCAGAGTCTTCATCGACGATATACTGATCTACTTGACTACTGAGGAAGAACATGCATACCATTTACGGGTAGTACTAGACATGCTCCGAGAGCACCAGCTTTATGGTAAGATCACAAAGTTCCAGTTTTGGATATGAGAGGTTCACTTCTTGGGACATGTAATCTTGAAGGCTAGAGTTTCAGTGGATACAACGAAGATTAGGGTGGTACATAATTGGGAGCCACCTAGGAGTGTGATGGCGGTATGATGTTTCCTTGTTTTATCCGGTTACTACCGGAGGCTCGTACCAGACTTATCAAGAGTTGAAGCACCACTATTAGCATTGATTCAGAAGGCGAAACACTTCGTATGGTCGGAGAGATGCCAGAAGAGCTTTCAGGAGCAGAATAAGAGGCTGACTAGAGCCCCCATCATGAGGCTTCCTGAGGTGGGAATAGGGTACGTAGTCTACTGTGAAGCATCAGGGACTGGACTCAGGTGTGTCCTAATACAAGAGAGAGAAGTGATGACATATGGTTCTTGAGAGCTAAGACAACGTGAGCAGAACTATGCTACCCATGACCCGGAGTTAGCCATAATGGTCTTCACCTTGATGATGTGGAGACACTATCTTATGGGCAAACATTTTATCGTGTGCTCCAATCACATGAGTCTCAGGTATATCTTCTCTTAGAAGGACCTGAACCTGAGACAACAACATTATATTGAGTTCCTCCAGGACTATGACTTCGAGATTGTCTATACACATGGGATGGGGAACATCATTACATATGCGCTGAGCAAGAGATCTGGTATTTAGCTACTAGGTGAGGTGACAGAGCAGCTGGCTGCCTTACAGATATCCCTTGTAGACAGAGATGGAGAAGCCTTTCTATAGTCTCTTACAGTCACTCCCCCACTTCTTTAGCGAGTCAGGGAGGCATAACTTGGGGACATTGACTGCGAGAAATGATGTGCTCAGTTATCCACAGGGCAGACACATGATAGATTTTTTAAAGGTGGGGAGCACGTCATCCTCTTCAGAGGAAGTACGTGGGTACCAGTAGCACTTCAAGAGGAAGTGTTGAGGGAGTTCCACACATCCCTTCTACAGGTACATCTAGGAGTGGTAATGATATACCAGGACCTTCAACGACATCACTGGTGGCCAGGTATAAAGAAGGTAGTAGCAAAGTTTGTCTCACATTGCCACACTTGTCTACAAGTGAAGGTAGAGAACCCAGTAGCAGCAGGCTAGTTTTAGAAATTAGAGGTCCTAGAGAGGAAGTGGGATGGGGTATCCATGGACTTCTTGAAGAGTCTTCCATGTACATCTGGGGGACATGACTCGATTTGGGTGCTCTTTGACCAACTCACCAAGTCAGCCCTCATCCTACCGACCAGAGATCAGCATTTAGTAGAGGGCTTAGGATGCCACTACATGAAAGAGATTGTGCGTCTACATGGATTACCTAATTTTATTTTATCCAATCATGATGCAAAGTTAATTCCATACTATGGAACAGGTTTTAGGAGACTTTCGGAATGCAGCCGCGTCTGAACACCACATTCCATCCTTAGAAAGATGGTCAGACTGAGCGGACCATTCAAATCCTCGAGGACATGCTATGTGTATGTCTCCAAGACTTCGGTCGTAGTTGGGAGGATCACTTACCATTGGTGGAGTTTTACAACAAAAATAGCTATCAATCCACTATTGGTATGGATCCTTTCGAGGCATTGTACGGATGACCTTCAGATCACCCTTGTGCTGGACAGACCCTGGGAAGTCAGCACTAGTGGGACCAGAGATGGTACGGGCTACCACAGAGAAGGTGAAAATCATCGAGGAGTGGATGAAGATAGAATAGAGCAGAAAGAAGTCGTATGCTGACAGGAGACAGAGACCTATGGAGTTTGAGGATGACGACCATGTTTTTCTACAGTTCTCACCACTATGAGGTCTATGGAGATTTGTCAGAGGTAGAAAGTCATCTCCAAGGTTCATCGGACCCTTTTAGGCCCTTAATATAGTTGGTGAGGTGGCTTAACACTTAGCTCTTCCACCTCAATTGCACTGGGTGCACAACGTTTTCCACCTATCTCAGCTGAGGTGATACGTGCACAACCCATCACACATAATCGACCATGGGGAGCTAGACGTCGACGAAGGGGTAAATTTTATGGAGGTTCCAGTGGTGATTGAGGATCAGAAATAGTTGGTCCTATGTGGACAGTCAATACCTATGGTGCACATTCGCTGGAAGCATGAGAACCTCCAGGAGAGCACATAGGAGTGGGAGGCTTAGATGCATGCTCATTACCCCTATTTGTTCCCATAGACCGAGTTGCATCTTATGTGGATGTAATGCCCTAAGGTAGGGAGAATGAAAAGACCTAGAAATTCAGTGGATTGTTTTAAGACAGTGAAATTTTAGAAGTCCGTAAAAATTTACTGCACTTCATTCCGAGGCTCGATGTGCCCACAATCTATTTATGACATTTTGTTTGGTATTTTTAGTAAATGTACAAGTGGGTTTTTATAACTTTTGAACCAGTGCTTAGAATTGAAATCTAAAGACAACATTGAACTTGGAGTACCTTTATTCTCTTAAGAAGGCTTTTACCTCGAGCGCAGATGGTCGGGAATGAAAGTTAGTATTTGGGTTTTATGTGGGAATAATAAAATAAATTAAGTATTTTTCTTAATTTATTTTTAGTTGGTTAAAACCTCCACGATGAGGTTGGAGGTGGGTTCACCACACATTAACCTCCCACGAGAGGTTATAGTGGTGGGGCCCACCTGATGTATAAACGCCTCTTCTTAAATATTTTGGTGGGGACCACCCGAGGTATAACCTCTTGGACTCCCCATTAAGTGGGGAGAAACCCCCTTTAACTCCCCACTTATGGTGCCAACCCTCTCAATTAATTAATTTAAGCCCTTTTGAATTTCTTTCCAAAGGAATAATATATATTATAATATATTATTTGGAACAAATATTCACTTTGGTCTTTTGGAGAATAGAGCTTGAGAGAAGAAGAAATCTCCAATGAAGAACTACCATTGAATAATGAAGAACTCTTTATTCTCCAATGATGAAAACCTTCTTTCTTCTTCAACCGGAACAAGGGAGGAAGCTCCATCCTTGAAGAACTTCGACGACGTCATCCTCGAATTCTTCATCTTCACTTTTGAGGACAACAAATCCGAGGTAGGGGTTTATTCTTGCTAATTGTTGAGTGTTATTTTTCTTCCAACATTGTTTTGAATTTTAAGTTGCTTGATATCACCCAAACGCGGAGGGTGCGGGCCGAAAAAACATGGCCCGACCCCTCCACAATTTTTTTGGATTTTTAAGCTCATCATGGAATGAGTATGGGTTGAACATAACCCATCATCTATGGTTGTAGATCAAAGGAGATGACACGAGGAATTCACAAATACTTACGGAGCGAGAATCGGGCCACCATAACTCATACAGTGACCCGCAGAAAGTTAGTCGATGGTTGGTGTGACGATCATCATCGAATGAACGGCGGTGGCGCAACCGAGGTGCCAGAGGCGATGTCCGCTAACAATGGAAAACAGAGGTGCATCGACATCTGGTGCAAGGCCAACCACAAAGGATGTCGGGGGTCCGAGCAGTCGGGATGTCGGAGAAGGCGTGGCGCAACCGGTGTCGCGTGGTGGACGAATGTGGGTCATGACCCCTGGTTGCGGCGGTCCAATAGTGGCCGAATTCTGCCCGACCATGATGAAGACCGGTGGTCCGAGCCATCGGGTCGCCGGAGGCGGCGCGACGGAACATCACCACGTGGGGAGTCGGCTGGCCGCTCGGCAAGCGGGGTGGAGCGGGACCCAGCGGGTCCCGCGTGATGCGGACCAGAACCCCCTCGCACAGATTTTCCTTCCAACCAAATAGATATGTCGTTCGGGTTACTAGGTGGTGCACAACAACCCCTTGTACGCGGCTAGGGTGGACCACACGAGCCACGGGGGCCACCATCCGCGTAGGACGCCAGCGCGTGCCGCCAGGCCGGACATAGCGCGGGCTGGGCCTCTCTCATGGACATGGGCATCCCCATAGGCCGAGTCAAACATGCGGACCGGTTCGGACCCGTATACCAGGTCAGACCATAGTCTGGACCTAGGTCGGGATGGGTCGTTCCAACTGGGTCGGACCAGACCCGAACAAGTTTGACCTGATTTCCCTTTTCACCCATAACATGGGCTACGGGTGTCCGATTGAAAAACTGTCTGTGGTGACAGAAATATTGGCACGTGATGGTTATTTTGGAATACACCAGTTGAGGTTTGGATGCAGTTTCGGTATGGTCAGGTTGGATTGAACCTAAATCCAACCGGTTCCACGGAACAGAAATGCCTATAACTCTCAGACAGGGTGTCTGATTGAAGTACCATCTGTCGCGTTGTGATTCTTTTGACGAGATGGAACATTGGGATAAATCAATGTGGGACAAAGTGTATGTTTATGTATCGAATCGTGGCTTTATGAGTGGACCTTCCCGGAATCAAGCATGCTAGTCGAAACCCTGAGGCTGGCTGTGCACTGATGACTATTCCTGGATCATGTGTTGGTCCGACAGTACTGAAGATTTTTCTTGGATCATCTGTTGGTTTGAATGTTTTGAATTCTATTCCGAGATCATGTATTGGTCTGATAGAATAGCTAGTCCTGGAGCATGTGTTGGTCTAACAGCTCTGACGACTTTTCCTGGATCATGTATTGGTCCGACAGTTCTGACATCTGTTCCTGGATCATGTGTTGGTCTGACAGAATAGCTGGTCCTAGATCATGTGTTGGTTTGAGTGCTCCGATGATTTAGTGGCTATATCGGATCATCTCTATCTCTCTACATAAGTTGTATACCTGTGTGAGCTGAGTCAGTGACTTCTGTGTTTTCCTCATTATTGAGATGAGTTACTTGATTACTTAGGTATATGTATGGGCATATACCTATGTAATAGTTATCTGTTGATTTAATAATTTTTGGGTTATCCTTGTTGGATTTTTTGAGACCTTGAGGGTCTCAGAGTCCCTATAGAATATCGTTATAATCAACCCTGCATGGGGTATGCCCGCACCTCATTGTGGTTGATGCAGACAACATACAACGCTGACTGAGGCTGAGTAGCAGAACTAGACAGTACCCAGATGTGGAATATACAACAAGTCGGTACATGGAGTATACTAACAGACGTGGAGTGATGAGTAGGCCATCTATACCTACCCTTCAGGTAGGAAACACAGAGGGTGACCTTGTAGATGCTTATCATTTTCAATTGTACTTGTTTTTCAGTGGTACTTTCATTTTCCAGTTGGGCTTGTATTTCTGGCCCCTTTACTTTTCATCACTACTTTGTATACATCTTTACTTAGTGTTTTTCTTTCAGATCATACTATGTTGTGTGAGGTGTAACACCCCAGGTAAATAAAGAATATGAAATTTCATATTTATCCATATTTGTGAATAAAATATTTAAATGTCTTTAAAGGGGACGCTATGCTCGATGGCGTACCCAACACGCAACAACGAGTTTCTTGGGAATCTTACGTTGCACTCTAATAATAAAATAATATTATTTTAAATGGTAGTTAACATGTAGCCGTTGTAATGGCGGGAATGGATAGAAATAACTAAAATATGTTTATATATGTTTTTAAATGTTTTTACATTTATCCAATAGAGGATAGAGGCTTAAAATACGGAAAGAATTCAATTTTTGGCGTATATGCCCTAGTTTTCACTAAAGGTTCACTTATCGCCTTTTGATGGTGAACCATCATTAAATATAGTTTTGTTCATTCTTATAAATTCTACTGGACCAAATAAAACTCTTCTTAAGAATCGGGACATCAAAATTTACTTTGTGTAAATTTTTGGTATCTTTCCGATAATGTTCATTTTTTTATGAATAGTGTAAAATGTTGTATTTTAATTCAAAACCTATTATTAATCTAATTTATTTATATGATTAGATTATCTTTTTAATTGGATTTAAAGTGAAATTAGAATATATTTTTACCATTAAATCCAATAGTGGTCATTGGAATTAATTTCACTTTGAAATCAGACTTAAACTAGTGTCAATCTTTTGATACTTATTGTTTTATAAAAACACGCTATTTGCTCTGACAACGGGAATTAATTATTAAATTAATTGATGTGACTAATATGTTTTGAATTTTGTAAAACAGACTTCATTTTTGAATTCGGAATATCAAATATAGCTTAGGGTGAAGTTTTGGTATTTTTCTGGAAAACTCCAATTTTTGATGAATAGTGAAACCACTAAGTGGTAATCAAGCAAACTGATTTTTCAGTTAAATGAAAGTTTACCACTAATGTTTATTGAATTTTGAAAATCCGACATACATTGTTGCCATTAGTATGTAAAATTTGGTTCAATGGGATGAAAATAATTTTTTGGTGAATAGTAACTTATTAAGTTTTTTTAATCGCGATTAGTGGTAATTAGTGTAATTTAAGGTAAAAATGATATTATAAGAATGTGAAAACACCATGACACTTGTCCTACACCTATTGGGTGAGTCATGGCCGACCAATAAAAGCCATGGGACAACTTGGGGACCCCATGGATCCACTTTGGTTGGGAAATGACATAAATAACATTTTTATTTAATGTAAAAGTAAAATTGACACAAACATGATATGTTTTACTAAAACACTTTTTAAGTGGGGTTATACAAGTCATAATTTTGATTATAAATATTCATTGGAAAGATAAAAAGATTTCCTACATCATAGTATTTTTTTAATAATTTTTAGACATTAAAAAAATTAAATTATTTATGACATAATAATGATGCAGCGATGACATCATTATTTGACGATTTAAATAAAATGGAAAGCTAATGTATAATCTATGAACTAAACATGTCCAAAACTTATTGGATGAGTGGATTTCGAAGCCTTATCACCTTATCCACGAATTATATCAATGTGGGACCTTTTGAAACCGAAACACATTTTCAAATAAAATAATATTTCTTTACTTTCCAAAAGTGCCCCTCCTCTCCTCTTATAAAAGGCCCCCACCTCTACCTCATTTAACACACTCCTCAAGCCTTTGTCTCGTCCAACACCTGCCCATTTACTCTCTCCACATCCCTCTCCTCATCCTAGAGGATTCCATTTGGGCAGAATCCTTTCAAAGGAAGCCTTTAGGCTCAAATCAAAAGGAGTTACAATTTTTAAGGTAATTCATTCTCTCATGTTCATTTGTTTTATTTTGCTTCTCCAACCCCCTAAACTCTTTTTATTTACTTATTTTGTAACAACACCAGTATCTTCAATATACTAGGATGTTGTTATAAGATTTATTCGAGCTACACTCTCACACAACTACATCAAATGGTTAATGAACATACGGTTTCCGTGGATGGTGAAATTCTGCCTCCCGAAACGATGATTGTTCAATACTCATTTAACACCTTCAAAGGTGGCCATTATGATGTCACTATTTTTATATATGATATATAATATGTTTATGTTGTATTTATGCTTCTGTATTTTTCATTTTTGTCTTACCTTTATGGCTTCCATTATGGGTATACGCGATATCTTCATTTTAGGAAGTGCGGACTACCCACCCTCAAAGTGATTTGATTCGTTAAATACCATATGTGGGATGTATAAAGGATGGAAATATGATATTATATATGATATTATACTGGAATTATAATATACCTTTATATAATTATTATTCCATTATATAAAATACGAAATAGAAATGAAAGTAGCGTTCATGCGTACGTACGACTTACCGTCTCCATGAACGGTGCATTTCATTTCTTACCTCTAAATGATTATGTAATGTTATAAATGCATAAATGTACTGGATATATATGACATATATGATATCTACATAATGAATACAATTCTGGATATAATAAACATTTGGCCACACGAACAACATGTAATTGTAAGAAGTCCACTTTCGACTTAAGAACCAAATATCGGAAAAACAAATATTATTAACTTAAATGATTACATAATGTTTATGACATGGTAATAAGTTGTATAAAAGTAATAATGAACTTGAAAAAGGTTCTTAAGGAATTATAAATTATCTCAAGTTTATTATTCAGGAGATTAAATAACGATCGAGTCAAGTCGGACCCGAGGTAAGGGATCCTACAACTCTCTTTCTTTTTAAGTACACTATTTTATGTCATTTATTTTAAGCTCATCTTTCTTATGATTGGGATGTTATTTTATATTACATTTACTGTAATTTTTATGTTCATGCGATGAGAGACCCTATTCTCTCTCATCAATCCATTTTGGAAGTTTTGAGTGGCGCCGTTAGGCTGCCGAACTTTCGTAAGAGATCTACCCTCTCTCTTTCTTTTTAAGTACTCTCCTTTATGTCACTTATTTTAAACTCCTCCTTGAAATGTTGGGGGATTTTCTTTTATATTACACTTGCTGTAAATTCTATTGGAATATGATGGGATACTCTATTTGATCTCATCAATCCATATTCGGAAGTTTTATGTGGCGCCGTTAGGCTGCCGAGTTTTCGTAAGGGATTTTCCATCTCACTTTTATTCCCATGAGATTTATGCTACATTTGCCACAAATTCCATTGAGTGGTGTATGTACTGCCCATTATTCTACACTTTTTGTAATATAATTTCGTTTATTAGTATTTACATCAATGACCTATTGTCTTTCTTTCATGGGGTGTATGTTTTGAAAGATACCCAAGTCGGTAAGGGAACCTTTCACCCTCCTATTTTTTAAAAGACTTCTTTTATTGGGTCTTTTAATTTACATATTTTTATGTTGGGATATGTTCTCATACATCCTTATTGATGTAAATTTTATGTCCAAGTGATGAGATACACTTTTTATCTCTCATCAACTCATTTTAATGTGATGTCGTTAGGCTGTCAAGGGAACTTTTTAACCCAATTTCGATTTCTTTGGGTTCAACTTGTAGTCATTGAATATGTCATCCATTGAATATGTGTGAATGACCTCTTATTGTTTTACACTTAATATCCACTTATATTGGGTGTATATATATTTTTCACACATATTTTTGAGATTTATTTGTCCTTAATTTAAGGATACCTTCTTTATAAGGGATTTCATCACATTTGACATTTCTATTGAGGGTTCATTGTTGTTATGCACCAATTCACTCTTATATGGTGTATATACTGTCCTTTGGAGTATTATATCATGAATACTTTTATTCTCATGATATTATAATGTTCTGACTAAATGTTATTCCTCGATTATTGTATTCAAGTGTCTCTAATTTTGGTAAAACCCCTTTAACCAAAATATCATTTAAAATGTTTTAATTATTTGTTCTTATTAATATCCATGATTTCAAAATGGTTTTAAGGATTTATTTATATGGATATTAATGGTTTAAAATGTTAAAAGCTTCAAGGTGGTATGAGACACTTTGATTCAAAAATCTATTTATTAAATGTTTTAAATGGTTTTGGAAATGGTGTCTTTTTGAATGGATTCATTATTTCAATATCCTAAAATGTCATATTGTGATTGAAATGTGGAAATGTTATGTTTCCTTTATTCATGTTTATGTGATATGATTATGTTATGGTTCTTGGGCATTGTTATGAATAACGGGTGGTTCCGTGATAAACTAAGGGCGGGTGAACCCGATATAGCTCTCCAATGCATTGGGTAACGCGAAGGAGTGAAACGTTAAGGTTTCTCTGAAGCGATTTAGGGAATATACTGTGATGGGTATTCCAAACGTAACCAAGAGGGTTACTCCCTACGTAAGAATGTTATGAATGCCTCAAGTTACCTTTATGTCTAATGTTTTCTATGATTTATTCATGATTTGATATGCCTATGTTTTATGGGTAAAGTATGATTTCATTCTTATGTATATATGAACTCATGTTTCCTTTCCATATTTTTATAACCCTTACTGAGATTTTTATGCTCATCCCAAGTTTTTGAAATGATTTTCACAGGTCAAGGGAAAGGTACATGATGTGACGATAGTGTCAAGGATGTGTCAAGAAAGAATCCGTGTTTTATTTTAAATAGGTTTCCATTGATGGGAAGAATGAATATTGTCTTTTATGTAACCACCTTGTTTAAATGTGGAATGTAATGCAAGTTTCATGATCTAATTCTCTAAAACTCTAAACCTGAAAAGATCCTCAATGTGTAATCTTGTAATAACTCAAGTTTAAGTAAGGTTTAAGGCTGGGGCCTTATAGTTGGTATCAAAGGTCGGTTTAGATAACTTTAGAAGTTAGGGTATTCTTTAAGCATAAGTGACATTACCATAATGGTTAGAATTTCAGAAAGAGTCATAGTTTTAGATAAAGTGAATGAGTAAGTGTATCTTAGTGTTTACCTTCCTCATTAGTACATGATGGTTTTGTTGATATACTCACACTGACATTTCTATTTTTAGTGAATGGATGGATCTAGCAGGAACCAAAGAGACAACAGGTTTGAAGGAAACTGTCGTGGTTCTCTGATTAAGATACTAGATAAAATGGAGGATTCAACGAGGAAACTCGTGGTTGTTCTAAACCAAATATCAAGGAGTCTTGATCAACCACTTCAACCTTGGTGAGTTCTCTAATGCATCATGTATGAGATGGTCAACCCGATGTGGAAATTCAGGTAATAATTATTAAGGTAACCATTAGGGTTTATATGATACTTAATTTTTAGGTAATTATGGGTTACTCTATGATATGATGGAAAATGAAAGGAATGAGATAAACTTGAGGTTAAAATATGTTATGATTATTCTTGAAGATTTTATCTCATTTTGGGGAATGTTTTAAGAATTATATAGTTTTGGAAAAAGGACAACACGTAGACCGTGTGACATCCCGTCGCGTCGGACAAAGTTACGGGAATCGAACCCACAACCAATGTGCGACTGGTATTTATCGCCTACCACTGGACTACGTGAAGTCCCTGGTTAGTTTGACTGAATCATTCTAGTTATATGATTTTATGAATTAAGAGTAATTTGATTTTGGGTTATTTATGAAAATGAATAACCTATCATGGAGAATATGTGATTAGGTTAATTACTTTTTAATACGAGACTTTTGGAGCAACTGATGTTGTTTGGAGATAAATGTTACGATTTAACTAGGAAGACTATGCGACTAAATCCTTCAAATATTTGGGTTTCAATCTTATATTGGTTTACTTTGAAGAATTTTATGGACAAATTGATTATAAAATGGTCCTCGTTGAACTTTGGGTTTTTTTGGACAAATTTTGGAGGTTAAGAATAGATTTTCTTTTTATAAAGGGTTATCCTTTTCTGGATTATCTGATCTTGTACTAACCTTTTGGTTTTGGTTTTGGTTAAAGCCTAAAGAAATGGGAAGTATATGGTTTTTTTGGATTAGGTGATTCTTTAGAAGTTGATTATAGTACTCTTAATGCGAACAAGTCTCCCTAAATACTCGCCTTTTGGAAAAAATATGAGTTTGATGAAGGAATCTAGTAAAAGTTGAAAGTACACATGATAAGTGATTATGTTTCCTTATGAATAAATTCCTCAATAAAAAGTAACTTAAAACAAAAATGTTGTCTATTAACTTTTCCTACTAGGGAATCAAATACCGTTTAACCCATCACAAGTTTGTGATTTTCTCGTGGTTAACTTTCTCCTAAACATGTTTTCTATCACTCTCCATCAGAACATGACCCTTTGTTTTTTCCTCCATGTCCATATTTTCATACATTGAATCCTAGTATGGGTTAACTCGGGTGACCTTTGTACTTATCTCTCTTTATTTTAAAGTGTTTTTTACCGACTTTTGTTCCGATGTGGGACTTCCAAGGATGTTTCCAAGCACAATTTTAAAATTGCGAGGACGCAATTCCCAAAAGGGGGGAAGGATGTAACACCCCAGGTAAATAAAGAATATGAAATTTCATATTTATCCATATTTTTGAATAAAATATTTAAATGACTTTAAAGGGGACACTATGCTCGATGGCGTACCCAACACGCAACAACGAGTTTCTTGGGAATCTTACGTTGCACTCTAATAATAAAATAATATTATTTTAAATGGTAGTTAACATGCAGCCGTTGTAATGGCGGGAATGGATATAAATAACTATAATATGTTTATATATGTTTTTAAATGTTTTTACATTTATCCAATAGAGGATAGAGGCTTAAAATACGGAAAGAATTCAATTTTAGGCGTATATGCCCTAGTTTTCACTAAAGGTTCACTTATCGCCTTTTGATGGTTAACCATCATTAAATATAGTTTTGTTCACTCTTATACATTCTACTGGACCAAATAAAACTCTTCTTAAGAATCGGGACATCAAAATTTACTTTGTGTTAATTTTTGGTATCTTTTCGATAATGTTCATTTTTTTTATGAATAGTGTAAAATGTTGTATTTTAATTCAAAACCTATTTTTAATATAATTTATTTATATGATTAGATTATATTTTGAATTTGTTTTAAAGTGAAATTAGAATATATTTTTACCATTAAATCCAATAGTGGTCGTTGGAATTAATTTCACTTTGAAATCAGACTTAAACTAGTGTCAATCTTTTGATACTTATTGTTTTATAAAAACACGCTATTTGCTCTGACAGCGGGAATTAATTATTAAATTAATTAATGTTAGTAATATGTTTTTAATTTTGTAAAACGGACTTCATTTTTGAATTCGGAATATCAAATATAGCTTAGGGTGACATTTTGGTATTTTTCTGAAAAACTCCAATTTTTGATGAATAGTGAAACCACTAAGTGGTAATCAAGCAAACTGATTTTTTAGTTAAATGAAAGTTTACCACTAATGTTTATTGAATTTTGAAAATCCGACATACATTGTTGTCATTAGTATGTAAAATGTGGTTCAATGGGATGAAAATAATTTTTTGGTGAATAGTAACTTATTAAGTTTTTAATCGCGATTAGTGGTAATTAGTGTAATTTAAGGTAAAAATGATATTATAAGAATGTGAAAACACCATGACACTTGTCCTACACCTATTGGGTGAGTCATGGACGACCGAGACAAGCCATGGTCCAACTTGGGGACCCCATGGATCCACTTTGGTTGGGAAATGACATAAATAACATTTTTATTTAATGTAAAAGTAAAATTGACACAAACATGATATGTTTTACTAAAACAATTTTTAAGTGGGGCTCTACAAGTCATCATTTTGATTATAAATATTCATTGGAAAGATAAAAGGATTTCCTACATCATAGTATTTTTTTTATAATTTTTAGACATTAAATAAATTAAATTATTTATGACATAATAATGATGTAGCGATGACATCATTATTTGACGATTTAAATAAAATGGAAAGATAATGTAAAATCTATGAACTACAAATGTCCAAAACTTATTGGATGAGTGGATTTCGAAGCCTTATAACCTTATGCACGAATTATATCAATGTGGGACCTTTTGAAACCGAAACACATTTTCAAATAACGTAATATTTCTTTACTTTCCAAAAGTGCCCCTCCTCTCCTCTTATAAAAGGCCCCCACCTCTACCTCATTTAACACACTCCTCAAGCCTTTGGCTCGGCCAAACCCTGCCCATTTACTCTCTCCACATCCCTCTCCTCATCCTAGAGGATTCCATTTGGGCATAATCCTTTCAAAGGAAGCCTTTAGGCTCAAATCAAAAAGAGTTACACTTTTAAAGGTAATTCATTCTCTCATGTTCATTTGTTTTATTTTGCTTCTCCAACCCCCTAACCTCTTTTTATTTACTTCTTTTGTAACAACAACAGTATCTAAAATATACTAGGATGTTGTTATAAGATTTATTCGAGCTATACTCTCACACAACTACATCAAATGGTTAAAGAACATACGGTTTCTGTGGATGGTGAAATTCTGCCTCCCGAAACGATGATTGTTCAATACTCATTTAACACCTTCAAAGGTGGCCATTATGATGTCACTATTTTTATATATGATATATAATATGTTTATGTTTTATTTATTCTACTGTATTTTTCATTTTTGTCTTACCTTTATGGCTTCCATTATGGGTATACGCGATATCTTTATTTAAGGAAGTGCGGACTACCGCCCCCTCAAAGTGATTTGATTCGTTAAATACCATATGTGGGATGTATAAAGGATGGAAATATGATATTATATATGATATTATACTGGAATTATAATATACCTTTATATAATTATTATTCCATTATATAAAATACGAAATAGAAATGAAAGTAGCGTTCATGCGTACGTACGACTTACCGTCTCCATGAACGGTGCATTTTATTTCATACCTCTAAATGATTATGTAATGTTATAAATGCATGCATGTACTGGATATATATGACATATATGATATCTACATAATGAATACAATTCTGGATATAATAAACATTTGTCCACACGAACAACATGTAATTGTAAGAAGTCCACTTTCGACTTAAGAACCAAATATCGACAAAACAAATATTATTAACTTAAATGATTACATAATGTTTATGACATGGTAATAAGTGGTATAAAAGTAATAATGAACTTGAAAAAGGTTCTTAAGGAATTATAAATTAACTCAAGTTTATTATTCAGGAGATTAAAGAACGATCGAGTCAAGTCGGACCCGAGGTAAGGGATCCTACAACTCTCTTTCTTTTTAAGTACACTCTTTTATGTCATTTATTTTAAGCTCAACTTTCTTATGATTGGGATGTTATTTTATATTACATTTACTGTAATTTTTATGTTCATGCGATGAGAGACCCTATTCTCTCTCATCAATCCATTTTGGAAGTTTTTGAGTGGCGCCGTTAGGTTGCCGAACTTTCGTAAGAGATCTACCCTCTCTCTTTCTTTTTAAGTACTCTCCTTTATGTCACTTATTTAAAACTCCTCCTTGCAATGTTGGGGGATTTTCTTTTATATTACACTTTCTGTAAATTCTATTGGAATATTATGGGATACTCTATTTGATCTCATCAATCCATATTCGGAAGTTTTATGTGGCGCCGTTAGGCTGCCGAGTTTTCGTAAGGGATTTTCCATCTCACTTTTATTCCCGTGAGATTTATGCTACATTTGCCACAAATTCCAATGAGTGGTGTATGTACTGCCCATTATTCTACACTTTGTGTAATATACTTTCGTTTATTAGTATTTACATCAATGACCTATTGTCTTTCTTTCATGGGGTGTATGTTTTGAAAGATACCCAAGTCGGTAAGGGAACCTTTCACCCTCCTCTTTTTTAAAAGACTTCTTTTATTGGGTCTTTTAATTTACATATTTTTATGTTGGGATATGTTCTCATACATCCTTATTGATGTAAATTTTATGTCCAAGTGATGAGATACACTTTTTATCTCTCATCAACTCATTTTAATGTGATGTCGTTAGGCTGTCAAGGGAACTTTTTAACCCAATTTCGATTTCTTTGGGTTCAACTTGTAGTCATTGAATATGTCATCCATTGAATATGTGTGAATGACCTTTTATTGTTTTAAACTTAATATCCACTTATATTGGGTGTATATATATTTGTCACACATATTTTTGAGATTTATTTGTCCTTAATTTAAGGATACCTTCTTTATAAGGGATTTCATCACATTTGACATTTCAATTGAGGGTTCATTGTTGTTATGCACCAATTCACTCTTATATGGTGTATATACTGTACTTTGGAGTATTATATCATGAATCCTTTTATTCTCATGATATTATAATGTTCTGACTAAATGTTATTCCTCGATTATTGTATTCAAGTGTCTCTAATTTTGGTAAAACCCCTTTAACCAAAATATCGTTTAAAATGTTTTAATTATTTGTTCTTATTAATATCCATGCTTTCAAAATGGTTTTAAGGATTTATTTATATGGATATTAATGGTTTAAAATGTTAAAAGCTTCAAGGTGGTATGGGACACTTTGATTCAAAAATCTCTTTATTAAATGTTTTAAATGGTTTTGGAAATGGTTTCTTTTTGAATGGATTCATTATTTCAATATCCTAAAATGTTATATTGTGATTGAAATGTAGAAATGTTATGTTTCCTTTATTCATGTTTATGTGATATGATTATGTTATGGTTCTTGGGCATTGTTATGAAGAACGGGTGGTTCCGAGATAAACTAAGGGCGGGTGAGCCCGATATAGCTCTCCAATGCATTGGGTAACGTGAAGGAGTGAAACGTTAAGGTTTCTCCGAAGCGATTTAGGGAATATACTGTGATGGGTATTCCAAACGTAACCAAGAGGGTTACTCCCTACGTAAGAATGTTATGAATGCCTCAAGTTACATTTATGTCTTATGTTTTCGATGATTTATTCATGATTTGATATGCCTATGTTTTATGGGTAAAGTATGATTTCATTCTTATGTATATATGAACTCATGTTTCCTTTCCATATTTTTATAACCCTTACTGAGGTTTTTATGCTCATCCCATGTTTTTGAAATGCTTTTCACAGGTCAAGGGAAAGGTACATGATGTGACGATAGTGTCAAGGATGTGTCAAGAAAGAATCCGTGTTTTATTTTAAATAGGTTTCCATTGATGGGAAGAATGAATATTGTCTTTTATGTAACCACCTTGTTTAAATGTGGAATGTAATGCAAGTTTCATGATTTAATTCTCTAAAACTCTAAACCTGAAAAGATCCTCAATGTGTAATCTTGTAATAACTCAAGTTTAAGTAAGGTTTAAGGCTGGGGCCTTATATGAGGTTACTCTATATAAAAGAAATTATGTCCAAATATTAGGGAATTACACCTTTGGTTCTAGTCTCCAACCCCTGGCCTATGAAAGGTGGTCTTGGGGTAGTTATAGAAAGGGCCTCAGGGGATAGGTCGTGAGATGAAGTTTCCTGGGTTTGACTGGGTACTACCGGAGGTTTGTACCTGACTTCTCTAAAGATGCAGCACCAATATTAACATTGACTATGAAGGGGAAACCCTTCATGTGGTCAGAGAGATGCCAAAAAAGTTTTCAAAAGAAGAGGAAAATGCTGACAAGTGCCCCCATTTTGAGGCTTCAATAGGATGGTATATGGTACATAGTTTATTGCAACACATCAGGGACCAGACTCGGATTTGTCCTGATGAAGTAGTGGGCAGTGATCGTATATGGTTCTTGGCAGCTAAGACAGAATGAGAAAAACTATGCTACCCATGACCTGGAGTTAGAAGAATTGGTCTTTTCCTTGAAGATGTGGCAGTGCTATCTTATGGGTGAACGTTTTATTGTGTACTCTACTCACAAGAGTCTCGGGTATATCTTCTCTCAGAAGGACCTGACCCTGAGAAAACAACTTTGGATTGAGTTACTCTAAGAATATGACATAGAGATAGTCTATACTCCTGTGAAGGGGAATGTTTTTGCGGATACCTTTATAAGGAGATCTTGTATACAACTGATAGGAGAGGCGACAGAGAAGCTGGATGCTTTCAGAATTCGTATGTGGACTAAGATGGAGAGGATTTCCTTCAGTCTCTTATAATCACTCCTCCACTTCTTCAAAAAGTTGGGGATAAACTGCCTGGGGATGTGGACTGCGAGATACAATGTTATCATATATCCACAGGTCAAGCAGCTTATGGGTTTTATGAAGGTGGGGAGAACACCATCCTATCCAGAGGACGTACTATGGTGCCAGTGTCAGTTTAGGAGGAAGTGTTGAGGGAGTTCCACACATCCCCTCTAGCAGTATATCCAAGAGTGGCGAATATGTACCATGACCCTTGGTGACAACACTGGTGGGCAGGTATTAAGAAGGCAGTATAAGAGTATCTCTATCCAGGCCTCACTTGTCCGCATGTGAAGGCAGAGAACCATGTACCAGCAGGCTTTGTCAAGGATTTAGAGGTCCCAGAGTGTTAAAGTGGGATGGGATATCCATGGAATTAATGATGGGTCTTCCACGTACATCCAGAGGTCACGACTCAGTTTGGGTTATCGTCGACTGAGTCACCATGTTGGCCCACTTCCTACAGATCAAAGAGCATGGTTCAGTAGAGATCTTGGGATCCTGCTATGTGTAGGAGATTGTGCATCTAAATGGAGTACTTTATTCTATTTTCTCCGATCGTGATGCACAATTTACTTCTTGGATATAGAAGGGGTTTCAGGAGGCTTTCAGGCTACAGCTTTGTCTGAGCACCGCCTTCCATACTCAAACGGATGACCAGTCCGAGCGGACCATTCAGACCCTCGAGGACATGCTGCGTTCTTGTGTCCTCGAATTCAGTCGAATCTGGGAGGAACACATACCTTTGGTGGAGTTTTCATACAAAAACAATCTGTCACTCCACCATCAGGATGGCACCTTTTGAGGCCTTATATGGTTGACCATGCAGATCACCACTGTGCTGGACATACCCTAGGGAGTTAGCACTAGTGGGACCAGAGATGGTTCAGGCTACCACTGAAGAGGTACATATCATCTAGGAGCAGATGAAGACTACACATAGATGGCAGAAGTCATATGCTGATAGGTGACAAAGGCCTCTAGAGTTTGAGGAAGGAAACCACATTTTTTTAAGGGTCTCACCTCGATGATGCCTACGAAGATTTGGCTGAGCTGACAAGTTATCTTTGAGATTCATCTGACCTTTTCAAGTCCTCAGTAGAGTTGGTGAGGTGGCTTACCACTTAGCTCTTCCTCCTTAGTAGCACCGGGTGCATGAAATCTTCCATGTATCTCAGCTGAGGAGATACGTGCACGACCCTTATTACATCATCATCCCGGGAGAGCTGGATGTCCATTATGGGGTGGCATTCATGGAGGTTCTAATGGATATTGAGGGTCTATAGAAGCAGGTCCTTCATGGATGGTCGATACCTCTGGTTCGCGTATGTTGGAAACACAAGAACCTCTAGGAGGGCACATGGGAGCGGGAGGTTCAGATGCGATCTCAATAACCACCATTTGTTCCCTTAGTTCAAGTTGTAGCTTATAGGGATATAAAGAACTGAGGTGGGGAAAATTTAATGACCCATAATTTCCATGGAATTAATTTGCTTAAATACATGGGAATTTTACGAGTCTGCAAAAATTAACGGTGCTTGATTCCGAGGCCAGGTGATCCCTAAATCAATTTCTGAAGTTTTGTTTGGGTACATTCAGTAAATGTATGAGTGGGTTTTTATAACCATTGAACTAGTGCTCGGAATTGAAATCCGAGGGCACCATTGAACTCGCAGCACCGTTTTTCACTTAATAAGACTTTCACTTCGATGGCAGTGAGTCAAGAATAGAAGTTAGTTTTTGGTTTTTCTTGTAAAAATAATAAAATAATGTGAGCTACAAATTATTTTTTTTTGGATTTCATGTGGGTGACTGGTGGATAAAACCTCTTCAAAAATGTTGGAGGTGGAAACACCACACCTAACCTCCCATGAGAGGTTATGGTGGTGGGGCCGACCCGGACATAACCTCTCACGTGAGGATATGACTTGTGGACCACCTGAGCCCTATTAATTAGAGGAGAGTATAACCTCTCAAGTATCCCTCATTAATGGGGGAGAGCCTCTTGACCCCCCTAATTTTAAATGTTTCCAACTATCCAATTAATTCGTGCCAACACACGTGAATTAATTAGGTGGATCCATTTAATTTAATTCACCCATTTGAATTTTGTGCCAATGAAATTTTAGATAAACTAATCTATTATTTGGAACAATTATTTCACTATGGTGATTGGAGAGAAGGCTCTAAATGAGGAACCTCATCTATCAATGAAGAATGATGAATGAAAAACTCTGACCTTCTTCAACTTCTTCCTCGATGCTTCATCCATCGTGAGACGTCTTTTACGACCTACTTCTGTATCTTTATCAACGAGCCGACGCAACTCGGGTTTGGAAGTTCTTGGTGGATGCGACAGATGATGATATTCTTCATATAATTTTTACAACTCCATCAATGAACGAAGACTGACGAACAAAGTTAGGGGTTTAATTTTATCTATGTATGATCTTTATCATGTTCGTCCTTTATCTCAAAATGAATAACGAGGTTTGTTGTGCTTCATACTTGCGAGCCTCTTAATACCACCCTAACTGCGGAGGGTGCAGTCAAAAACAACATTGACCAACCCCTCCACCGATCTTGTTTATGGTAATCATTGGCATGGAAATGAAGAAATGAGGTGAAGAAGGTGGTGGAAGATGAAGGTCGTGATACCTGCGACCTCCATGAACCACGCCGCCCTCACGACGCCCCGCACCACCGCCGACTAAACTATCCACCCCGCTGGCCTGCCCAGGATGCCTCCAGACTTGCCCAACCACCCCGCATGGCCTGCCTAGGTCGTCACCCAACCTATCCAGCAGCCCCGATGGCCAGCCCCGGCCACCACCCGGCCAGCCCGGCTGCCCCGCTGGCCTACCCAGGACGCACCCCGGTTCTCAGCCAAACCGGCCGAGCCGCGTCGGCCTACCAAGAAGGCCCGCGGCCTGCGTCGCAGGCCGAACGGGGTTAGCCTCCCATGTTGAGCCACCAGAACCGTGCCTGCCACAGTGCAGGACAAACCGAATCGGCCACGCCTTGTGGGCCGAGCCGCGCCCCTCGCGGCAACCTCCGGGATAAACCGTCCTCGTAGTCCGCAGGGTCGGGCCCGACAGACCAGGAAGAACATAACAGGCTGGACCGCCAAATGGGATAAGCTAGACCCAACTGGTATGACTAGGTTGACCCAGATTGGGTCAGCCCATACTGGTTTAGGCCGGGTCGGTTCGACCGTGTCGGACCGAACCCGGGTCCACTGACGACCCATTACTTCTTTGACCATATCTTTGGCACCAGATGACCATTTGAAAAACCGTCAGCGACACTAGTTTTCATTTATTGTGAAGATCACTTTGAGATTAACCCATAAAATGTTGGGTTACAGTTGAGATACGGTCAGTTTGGATCATGCACGAATCCAACCGGGCCCCTGGGACTGAAAGGCTAATAACTCACAGGCCGAGCGTCCGAATGAAGTGTCGTCTATTGCATTGAGACCCCTATGACATGTCAAACCACTGAGATACTTGTTCACAAAATTTTGTGGTTGTTGAAATATCGACTCTTCGCTTGAGGGGCAGACCCTCCCTGAATCAAGCATGCTTTATGGAAACCTTGGGGCTGGCTGCGCTCTGACGACTCTTCCCAGATGCTGTGTGGGTCCGACAGCTCTGACTACTGTTCCAAGATCCTATATGGGTCTGATAGTTATGACTTATGTCACTGGTTACTATGTGGGTTCACCAAAATTGATGTCACTGGATCCCGTGTGGGTCTGACTGCTCTAACTACTTTTCCTGGATCTTGTGTGGGTCCGATAGTTCTGACTTATATTCCTCGATCCTGTGTGGGTTCGATAGAATAACTATTCATAGTTCATGTGTGGGTCTGATAGCTTTGAATACTATTCCTTGATCCCATGTGGGTATGACAATTCTGACTTCTGTTCCAGGATCATGTGTGGGTCTGACATAATAGTTTTTCCTGGATCCTGTGTGGGATTGACAACTCCAACTACAGTTCTTGGATCTTGTGTGGGTTTGCCAGTTCTAATGGCTAGTCCTAGATCATGTGTGGGTCCGACTGCTTAGATGATTCAGTGGATATATCTAATCATCACTATCTATCTACATAATTTCTATACCTGTGTGATCAGAGTCAGTGACTTCTGTGTTTTCCACTTGATTGTGATGGGTTACTTGATAACATCGGTATATGTATGGGCATATACCTAAGTAATGGCTATCTGTTTATTTCATTCTCGGTGGTTTATCCTTGGTGGATTTTGAGAGACCATGGTGGTCTCGTGGACCCTACTAAGTATCATTTTACTCACACCTGCACGGGAAATTCCCACTCCTCATTGGGTTTGATGTAGACAACGAACAATACTGACCGAGGCTGATTGTTCCAGGACAGGACAATACCCGGAGATGGACCATACGACTTGTCGGTACTTGGAGGAGAACGATATACATGGAGTGCTAAGGAGGCTATCTGTACGTACCCTTTATGTATGTTCTGTGGTGGATGATCCAAGAGTTGATTTTTCCCTTTTAGCTGTTTTTTCCTTTTTAGTTGTACTTGTACTTTACAGTTGGGCTTGTATTTCCGGCCCCTTTTAATTTTCAGCATTGTTCTGTTATATAGTTTTACTTAGTTTCTTTCATCCATCTTGTACTCTGTTGTGTGAATTTTCATTTTACAAAATAAATTCCCTCCCAGCTTAGGAATTTATGCCTTTGGTGCTAGTTTCCATCCCTTGGCCTATGGATGGTGGGTTTGGGGTAGTCAGGTCATGGGCCCTGGGGGACGGGTCGTGACACTATCAAAGAAGATCTCATTACATGTGAGGAAGATATCACTCAACTGGAGTCAAGAAGGCATGTAGAATTTACCAGATTGGTCACCCTGTGTGTGTTTCCTGGGGAAAGGATATAGTTTAACATCATGTGCTGAGGATAATGGTGCATGGATGTTTGACTTCCGGCAGCTCGGACGAGGCGGGGTCAGTATTCATCCCTATGACTTACATAACTAATACCCTCCCACCCATGTGGAAGGGAAGGAATCAGAAATATCTTGATGAGGTAGTTTTGTGGAGTGATCCACTTATGGTCTCATATTAGCATGGATATGTGAAGAAGCAATAGTTGTTAGCGTGCATGGGTGAAGAAGCATGGGGATAAGAAACATAATGTGAAGCACCGCTCAAGGGAACATGAAATCATTTTGTACAAACTTGGAGGGCCATATGGGAGAAGGGTTTGCGATGCATAAGGGTTCACTGGAATGGATCTTGTGAAGCTCTAGTAATATTCAAAGTGGAGGGATTTTGCGAAGGGGTTTGCTTCACAATGTAGAGTGCCTTACACTAGGCATAGGGTATAGATTCCTATAAAGGGTGCATCATGAAGTCCAAAGGATCTTGTAAAGTAGGAATTCATGGAGCATGGATGCATATAAATTCATAACACTATGAATCAATTTTCTTCGCAAAACAAAGTGACCCTACCTTAGCTTGTGGTTCACATGTGTGTGGATAGTAATTTTTGAAACATGAGTGCTTGGCGAAGAGCTGAGTCCCCTTTGAGATCTCTTTCCATCACGATGGCCTGTGGCCTTCGTGAAGGGAATCCTTTCATTAAGAGGGGATATATTTGAGCTAATGGAATGGTAATTCGTAATGCTCAAGTACCATGAAGATCTCATTTTCCTCAAGGTTTTGTAAAGAGGACGGTGCTTCTCAATTTGAGAACGGAGAAGGAAAAAGGTAGGGGTATACATTTTTTTTGTTCGGGGGGATCCTGATATTTATAGGATAGATGTGACATGAATCTTGGATAGCTCAATGTGAATCCACATGGAGCTTTGTGATCAACAATATATTCTTTCATGATTTTTATAGCTGTGGAGTTGACCGTCATCCCCACCTTGGAGGATAGACCTCCTAAATTCCCTCTACAACGCTAATAGAGGCATCCATCATGTTTCTTGGATCGCAGAGGTGAACTGGTTCCATCCACTGTGAGGATATAATAGATACTTGTGGCATAAACTTGGAGCCTTTCACCTATTTACTCTACGGCGACCTCAGTGGGGGTGATGGCTTTGCACTAGCTGTAGTTCTGAGGGGATCTACGAATGCCATAGTGCTTAAGGGCTTCGCAAATAAGGTTCCCAAGGCATCCCCCTTTGGCACTAGTTTCATCTTTACGTCCATTTTCTAGTAACATATTGAGTCTCCAATAGTAGTTTTATCTCATTCATATTTTAGTATTTATAGAATTTTGTCTAATAATAGATTTTTCTTCTTATATTAATTGAATAAATAATGTATTATGACTATAGAATCACTAATGGTAATTATATAATTTATAAAAATTGTAAATAAATTTCTATAAAGAAAATAATTTCAATAATCACCATATAAAAACTTATATTTTTTTATAAAACTATGTTTTTCTTTATGAGGACACATATGTGATATCATAAACAAAGTGAGTGACATTTTTCAATGTTCAATGATTTAAATACTGTATTTGTCATTTTCATGTGAATTTGTGAATTAAAGAAGAAATATTATATACTAAGATGATAATGGTAAAAATAAATTTATACATTAAACATTAGGATGATAAAATATGCTCTTATAACATAGTTTTATGCAAGATAAACCTTATTTAGCCTTTAGCGAGGAGAAATATTTTACCATGGTAACTATTTGATTTGATAAAAAATAAAAGTGGCATACTTATAAATGTTAACCTCCAAAACAAATATGGAATAAATTTTAACTAATTCAATACCTATATGTGGAAGAAATATATTTTAATATAAGTGCACAAAATGTTATAAAATCGTGTTATTAAAGAAAATACATTTGTAAGTATAAAACCATATTTATTCATGTCCCATGCCTAGAGAAATATAATATAATTGTCAAAAAATATGACCGACTCTATAAAATATAAATTTTATAAAAGGAATTGCATAATAGAGATTAATTTTTTTAATCAAGAAAAAAATACATTCCAGGCATAATAATGTTTTTTCGACAAAATAAATTTTTACTTATAAATGTTTTTATACAAAATTCAAACATAAAATTGCTCTTAAATTACATAAAAGTATTATTTGAAATATTTGAAAAACACTTTTTACTTATATATATTATTAAAACAAAATATATCTTTTCACATATTGATTTCAATAAAATAATTATTTTTTACAATTCATTGGATATTTAAATTTTTTATAAAAATTATCAATAATTAAACCTATGATAATTTTATTATCATGATTTAAAAAATGATTTTAATATTAAAAGATAATATATATAAAAGGTCTAGAAATTTAACATAATAAAAATATAAGTAAAATAATTTTTTTGGAGAAAACACATTTTTGAAGAATAATATTACTTTAATAGAAAATAGAGTGATTAATTACTAAAAAAATAGTAATAAATTTAGATTAATTACTATATATATAAATATATATATATATATATCCCAAATTAGTTAATCCTATTAATAACCTCCAATTTGATTTCTAGGTTATAGTTGTCATAAATTATAACATTTTAATAGTATATGAAGGTTTTTAAAACACAACGTAGCGTGTAACACATGTTACTAATGAAATAAAATTATTTAAGGTGAAATATTTTCTAAAATATGAGAGTGTTACATTTCATAATAAATATATCTAATTATAATTGGTATCATGTTAGGTATCATTCAAAACACAGGTCCAGTAAAACCCTAATATGAAATTTCAAGCCCTAGTATACTAAGGAACCAATGTATGAAAATCTATGTAGTTTACATTAGGGTGGGGTAATCCATAACATTAAACAACTTGTCGATCCTTATGAGAATATTGAATATATCTACATAAAATAATCCATATTAGATAATTAACTATTATACATAGATTATAATTCTTTAAGATGAACATCAGTTAGGGAGGACATAATGTCATAATTTGAGATGTTAATAACTATTTTATTTCATGAAATATTTACAAGAAACATGAAAATAATGAAATAGTGTTGTATGAGTTTTTTATCACTTGATTCATTTCATATTTTTAGTCACCATTATGAATATTAACAAAACCATACATCTAATCAGATTACTTATGATTGATCACTAAAGAGGCCTTATATGTCTTATACATTTGGGATTTTCATAAAAGACCCCACAAATCTATATATTTACTGCTACATAATTATGTAAGCATATAATATAAACCCTCACCCTAATCATATTTACTTATAAATTTTTTTTGTAATCTAGATAAAATATTGCGAGAATTAAGAATAATATTCTTAATGATATACTCCTTAAACATAGTATTCACACATCTTTCCTTTAAAAAATATAATGGTACAATGTTAATATAATTTTCTTCTTACGTAATTTTTTAAAGCTTGGGATCATTATCATTCAAAAATATTTTCCATCAAACCTTTTCCTTGGGACCAGTTTGGTAAAAAAATATAACTCTTCATACTTTCATTACCAATATATCTTATACTTTTTTATCATACATAATGATTTCAACAATAAATTTTCATAGGTACAATATATTATTTGTCTATTTTTAAATTTTATAGGTTCATTTATACTCCAAATAGCCTCTTAAAAACATTATTTGTTTTATAATTTAATTTTATGATTCATGATATTCTTTTTTATAATAAATAACACTTATTTCCTTTTATTATGAATATTTAAAAAATAAACTACTAATAACTATATATTATAAAATATGATATGAATTTGGAGAATTATTATGAATAAATGAATTTATTCTTAAATATATTCTAATGAAGGTTGTTGGGGACTCTTTACATTATATTTTAACAAATATCTCACATATACTCTTTTATACCTCATAAATACTTCTTTTATCCTTACATTCTTTTCAAACTTGTTATAGAGTGTGTTGAATTTTAAACCATTTAAACTAAAATTATCAACTAGTATTGAAAAAAATTCATCAAAAAAATAGATTCTATTATCATATATGATAAATAATTTGAAAATTCACATCCTTTATTCAGATTCATTTTATCATGAAGTATTCCTTCACATCCAACTCCCTACTTCAACGACACATTATCTTATGAGTTGAATGAAAAATACGAGTACCATCAATACATACATTGATTTTGAAATATTAAATATTTATATTAATATTAAAATATATATGAAAAATCATATACCCTTTAAAAAAAATATTTCCATAACATCAATACCTCACATAGACAATCCATATAGTACTTAACACACTTAAGGTATTTCGGGTAATTCTATCACATATAAGATCTTAGATCCTACTTCATGGAAACTATATTAATTTTTAATATATAATTATTGAAATTTTATGATAATATTTTTTGTATAAATATAGTTCAATATTTTATGTTTTACCTAACATGAGAGTCTAAAAATCAATTTCTATATTAATTTATCCTTAAAACATTGATAAAATTATGTTACAACCCAAGTAATTATAAAATAATACATTTTAATATATAAAAATATTTATGAATAAGTCAAAACATTTATATTAATGGGGAAAATTTTTCAGATAGTGTACCTGAAATGCAACAATAGATTTATGTGAAATCATTTGTTGCACACAATACTGAGTTATATCAACAAAATAATATATTATTAATATTATTACATTATATGGTAGTTAATGCTTAGCCAATTTATTAGAGGGAATGAACAAAAACAACTATATTATGTTTACAATTTATTATTACATTTTTTAACATTCATTAAATAAATTTCTGTGTCCTAAAAAGGGAAAAAAACCAATTTTAGGTATAAAATACTCTAATATTTGTAAATGGTTGTATTACTACCATTTAATGGAAAATCATTTTTAAATCTATCTTCTTAACATTTAATTTTTTTATTTGTCTAAAGAAAAATTTTATTTGGAATAAGGACGTCAATACATACTTTGATTGAAATTTTGGTATTTTTATGATAAAATTAATATTTTATGGAATAATGAAAATACTATATTTTAATTCAAAATTTTAATTTCATATACTTAATTTGTATTGTTACATTATCATTTGAGTTGGTTTAAAATTATATTTATGGTATTTTTTAGCATTAAATTCAATGTTGGTCATTGGATGTAATTTTATATTGAAATTTGATATAATCACATGTAAATCATTTGATGATTTTTATGTTTTTTAAACCCATTTTCTCATTCTGATAATGGGATTAATTTTAAATTTAATGTTTTAAATTCAATGTATAAAATTTTTTAAAATACAAATAAATGGTTGTAATTATTATGATAAATTCTGTTTAATAGGACCAAAATATTTTTTGGTGGACAATAACTTTAGTATGTTATTTTCCTCTATTAATGGGTAAATGCAGTAAATAAGAATAAAAATAATATTATAATAACATAAAACTACCATAAATAATTTTATAATATTATTGGATGTCTTATGGACGACCAAGAGAAACCTTTGGTCGAAATTTTGGCTTTTGAGAGCCACTGAGGTGTGATAACGACATTTATAACATTTAATTTAATGTAAAAGAAAATATATCATAAATATAACTCTTATTACTAAATAAATATTAATGTGGGGTTATATAGGTGATTTCTTCAACTATAAATAGTAATTAGAAATATAAAAACATTACCAACATCATGGTTTTATATTAATAATTTTAATATTTTAAAAAAATTTAATTTAATTATGACAGAATGATGATGCGATGTTTGCCTTATTAATGAAAGAGTTAAAGAAATGATGTTATAAATATTAAATTAAATATTATATGACATATTTATTATAATACAAAAATTTTATAGGTAAATATGTCATTTTATAATATAATTAAATGTAGTTTTAGAAGCTATATTTTTCTTATTTTAATCCAATAAATTGAATAATGTTAATATTGAAATAGTTGATATTTTATAAAAATAAAATTTTATTAAATTATTGAAAAATCATGAAAATATTTAAATTTTAAAAATTAAATATGATAATGTATAAATTTTCATAAAAAATAAACTTATGTGAAATAAATCCCATAAATGTAATATTTATATCCAATAAATATTTAAAATATTGTTACCACAATAAAAATTAGAAGAGAATAAATAACAGTTAGCAGAAAAGATAATGTTTTAAATAAAATAAATACATGTAAAAAAATTTCTTTATTACAGTATTTCTAAATATACTCATATTATATTTTATATTAATTAGTTTTTTACTATTTGTAATTGAAATTTTATTTTTATTAATTTAGTATTTTAAGAGTTTCCATGGGTGACACTACCCTATCCTATAAAAGGTACCCACTCTTCTACAATAATTACACATCGAGAACCCTTTGGTTTAGCCAATACCTACCCAAAACTCTTATTTTAATCCCTCACCACTTTCTTTAGGCCTTATTTTAGGCATAAAAACAATCTTAGAGGTGTAAATGTTTTTTTAAAGGTGATCAGTAGAAGAAGATGTATCATTTTCTTTATGTATTGCAATTTTATTTATTCTCATAATTATTTAAAATCTCCAATAAACAAGATGAGATAAAAAATAAAATATACTATATATACATAGATTTTATAATTATAATATTAATACCTAAATCTATATCTACTTCATGTAAATGGTAAAGGAATTAATCATTCGTGCTTTTGTGTAAACTATCACATCCACGAACTTCTCTAATTCATTTTCCATAGACACCAATCATTAATGGTTATAATAATTGAATTATTGTTAATATTTTATTTAAATGAAATATTAATTATTATAAAATATAACACATAAATTTTGATCATACATCCATTCGCATAAAAATGATAACGTTGTTCGTGCATACGTGTGAACTATCACCTCCATGAAGTGATGTGACTCATTTTTTATATCACATGTATGATAAATATAATTATATTTAAGTTATTAATATGGTATTAATTATGTTATGATTATTCAGGGAATATAAAAAAATAGTTACCAACTTTTCACAATGATTAATGAAAAATAGAAAATTTTACACATGCATACGTACGACTTAACATGTCCATGATTATAATGATGTTTGATTTTAATAACCATAAATCGTGGATTGATTTAAAATTTCAATTTCTATATAAATATAATAATAATTTCATTTATATTAATATTGCGATGATGGACTTATAACCACATGGACCAGTGACATCAAAACTTGTTCATTTTTAACTCAAGTATCGAATATTGTCAAAATGTACGAATGAAATTATAAAAATATGTAATTTTTATAAAATGGTAATATGTGACATAAAAAAATAATAAACCAAAAAAAGTTCCCAATAATGTATAAATTATCCTAAGTTAATTTTTTAAGAATTTCAAGGAACATACGTGATAAATTGAACATATGGTAGTGGACTTTGTCTCAATCTCCTTTCATTGAGGCATATTTTGTTGTTATAGACCATCTTCTATTATAAGGTGTATAATAAACCCCATGTAATTTTTATTAATACCATGTTTTTAAAATGTAATATTTGTATATTTGACGTTTTAATTTAATTACAAAGTGAAAAGGAATATTTTTTACGTACACAACGACATCGACTTTTCAACCACCGTGACCATTTTGGTATTTGGGATTATCTACAAGAAAAAAATGTTTTTAAAATAGAAATAAATACCATTTTACCTTTACATGTATTTTGGTATTGAAAATTATTCTAATAATGGTTTGATTATATATATATATATTTTATCCATTCATTTTGATTTTAAATTTTATAAGCTAAATTTTGATAATTTCAATCTGTTATGTGTTATTATTATATAATGGTACAAGGAAATTTGACCAGTGGTTACATGATAAACCAATGATGGATGGTTATGTGATAAACCAAATTTGAGTGGTTCATTAATAATCAAATGCTAGGTGGTTACGTTATAACTACCTGTGCATTTGGTATAGATGTCTGTTGTATTGCTATTCCATTTTGTGATATGTGTAGAAGTCAATGATATAGTTATTTAATTTAATTATGTTTATGTCCCATGTAACCATTATATGGTTTATGTAACTTTCTATAGGTTTTAATTTAATAATTTTATTACATAAAGGGAAAATGTGCTTATCTTAAATGAAGTGTAATTAATACTACATAAAGGTGAAAAAGACATACTATGTGACAGAGTATTCATGGTTGACATGTTTTCAAAAGACTAACAGTTTTTATTAATTGTTTATTATTTACTGATATTTTTATACTCATCCAATGTTTTGAAAAAAAATCATAGCTTTTAATGAACAATATAGACAATGATGGGATCAATGAAAAATTACACTATTTAAACATGAAACGATCCCAAGATTATTTTATGATCTTTTTGATTTATGAAATAAAATTTATAGTGACTAAAAGTGTAAGAAATTTAATATTTATGTTGCTATGTATGAGTTATGACATAATTCTCTAATGATCAATACCTGAAAAGATCATCAAAGTGATAGAGAAATTATTGACTTATCTCAAGATTGTTTAGTGTTTAAGGCATGAGATTTATAGTTGGTATCATATGCCAGTTTAGATAACTTTATTTGTTAGGATATTGTTAATAGAATTTCCATAATGTTGGTTTAATTTATTGTCTAATTTAAATAATATAACATATGAAGATTACCATGTTTCATCATCCAAGATATGTTTGTTTATAATGGTTTTCAAAGAGTACAAGATGGAAACAGAGCTGGGAAGAAATATAAGGTGAAACATCCTTTCAGATCAACATCATGAGATGGTATGAATCAGAAATGAATTGTTTTTATTGTGGTGAATCTGTTTACACATGAGATAATTGGCGGTGGTAATTCTAGAGGAGATCTACCAGATCAATAATGTAAGAATATGTCAGTAGTGGGGCATTTCATGGGGTAATGTCCCCCATAATTCAGGGGATCATCTCACTATTTTTGAGAAGAAAGGTGGATTAGAGCAATAGAAAATATTTATGATGTAATGGTAAATTCAGATAATCAAATTATTACTCTTTATATTTATTTCTTTAATGCTGGATCTGATTAGTTGTGGTCAATGGATAATAATATAAAAGGAATTTAACTGATTAATGCCATGGAATTGGATGAATTTTAGAACATATTCCTTGAGAAATATTTGCTTAAAGCTATTTGACATAGGATGTAAAAACAATTCATGGAATTGAGAAATGTGGAGGATTATTTGTTGCTACATATGATGAAAATTTCACCCATTTTTCAATGCACATTCCAAATTTTATCCAGGATATTAATATTTTGATAAATCAATTTATTCAGGTGCTGGAACCAGAAAAAATTTCCATTTAATTCACTTAATGCTACCATACATGATCTTAGAGTGTAGTTTATCCCACAATCTTCGATTTGAATGGTCGTGGAGCCTGAATAGAGTTATGAATCAAAATTTATGGCCATTCCACGTTAGGATGCTGGAAATTGCCATTCAGGATGATTTTGGGGAAATGTACAGTTTTTCATGAAATATGTAAAATCAGGCACGCATGAATAAATGTTTTTCATGCATGAAGTGAAATATTGCGACAAATAATGAAATCTTTCATGCAACATGTCGTACAAACAATTTACACGTCCAATTAGATGTCATATTCCGCCCAGGATGCCCAAAAAATATCGAAGGAAGGTGCATGAATGTTTTGGGAGTAGCGCACAATATTAGTATCCACGAGCAAGATTCATATTCACCCATGGCGACATCAAATGAGTGTTTGCATGCTCGACGCTATTACATGCCCAAGAAAACTTCATTCCCGCGTTTGTACGCCTAACCCCCTTTCCGCACCCAAGGCGACATCAACCGCATCATTGTGTGCCACAACTCTTTGCACGCACACCCGCTGCAGGGTGCACATAATTCCACTTACGTATACAGAATCCTACGTGAAACTACTCCTAGGATCACGAATAAATACAAGGGAATCCCCCACCCCTCAGAGAAGGCTCTCCAGAGGTCGGCTGTCGCTCTAATGCGCGTAAGACAACCTCTTCCATGCGCATGGGGATGAATGGAAACATCCATGTGGGATCTTTCATGACAGGTCCCATATGGGTCTTCATTCGCATAGGCCCACAATGGTTTGATCCTAATCTGGAATAGTTTCTTCCTACGTCGGGTGCACTTAAGATTCCGTGATTTCACGAAAAACATCCAATCTTTCCTGCAGGATTCCCTTCTTGCATGAAAGACTCCAATCTTCCATGCAACTATTCCATGATGTTGAATCTTGCACAGACATATACATCCCAGTCCAATATTTCACGCAACTCTCCCCTTTTGCTTGAAACCCTGACCTCTCGCACCCCACCCATCCATCTTGCGCGGAGATATTCCCTCTTGCATGCAATCCTTCCATCTTGCATGCAGACCTTCCAACTTGCAGCCTAGTCCAATCTTGCATACAACCCATCCTGTGCATAGTCCATCTTACAAATATGTGTCCAAATTTTATTTCCTTTTGGTTGTGGATTGGCATTCAGTTTATCTAGATAAATAATATTGTAAAGCTAAAAACGTTTTATTCAATGATTTTATACCTTTGGTAATTTACTACAAAGTTAATATATATATTAATTAATGAATTTAATTTTATCTAGCTAATTTTTTTGAATGAAAATAGTATTGATTAGTTAAATTCTTGTTGTGTCTAAATTTTCAAATGTTTTTCTAATAAATTTCTAAGTATAATTCAAAATACAGAGATTTTATTTACCACTGATTTATTTCATTATGATAATCCTATTTATAAACTACATTATTGAGAGGATCATGTAAAACTAATGGAATTGAAAAGACATTTTCAAAAATTTATTTATAAAGGTTTCATTTGACCAAAAACTTCCCTATGGGTTGATCCTATTTTATTTGTGAAAAAATGATCATTCTATGAGACATTGTATTGATTAAATTTCTAGAATATCAAAATAATTAAGAACATTTATTCTTTTCCTCATATCAATTATTTATTGATCAGCTCTAGAGATATCAGTATTTTTTAATATTAATTTGAAGTCCAGATACCATCATCAGAAATCGAAGGAGGATGACATTCCAAAGACAACATAATGAATGAGATATGGGAATTAAGAGTTAGTAGTTATACCTTTTGGGTTATATAATTCCCCTACTGCATTTATGAATATCATTAATGTATTATCTCATTGTTTTGTGGATTAGTTTATGGTTGTGTTTATAGATGATATTTTGGTATATTCTAAACGTCAGTAAGAACATATATGTCACTTAATGATTGTTTTTTAAAATATTAATAGAAAATTTAATTTAATAAAAGCATAGAATGTATGAATTTTGGCCGAAATTTATTTTTTCTGTGGTCATAGTATTTCTAAAAATGTTATAACTATGGAACTTTATAAAGAAGGTTGTTGAAGAGTGGACAATCCCTACCAATATCACATAGATTCTTAGATTGATGGATTACTGTGTAATTACTAAAGGTTTGTTGAATTTTTTTCTCAGATATATATCCCATTAATTATGTTAACATGTTAGGTGTTTAAGTTCATCTAGAAAAAAATGAAATGATTTTGTTTTTGGATCTAAAAAATATATTGGTAAATGCTCTAGTTTTGGACCTAACTTCTAGTAATAGTGAATTTTTATATACCACAATGCTTTATTTAATGGAATAAGTTGTGTTCTTAAGAATAATGATCATATAATTACTTATAATTCCAATCATTTAATACCTATTGAGTTAAATTCCCCAAAAGATGATTTGGAATTAGTAGTAGTTGATTTTGTAGTAAAAATTTGGAGGCATCCCTTTTATTGTGTAACTATTGATATATATACATATCATAAAAGATTGATGTATATATTCACTCACAATGAATTGGATATGAGACAAAGGAGAAGTTTAGAATTAATCAATATTATGATTTCATGATTCATTACCATCCATGAAAACCAAATAAAGTATTTGATTTTATAATCTAAAGATTAATGATACATTACACACTCTACACACAGAACAAGATAATTTTTTAATGACTTTCAAAATTTGATCGTTGATATTTTTTGTGTGGGAAATTTATTTATTTTGTTTCAGGTGTCTGTGAAAAAAATCTATCACATAGAATTATGTGAGATTGGAATAACGGTAATGAGTTTAAAAAAAGGTACAATTGGTTTAGTAGGGTAAGATACATGAATTTATCATTGATAAATACTATGTTTTATGGTTAGGAAAGAGATTATGTTTTCATTATGATTCACAGTTGAAGAAAGAGTTGTTTTGTAAAGAATATAGTTCTATATATTAGTTCATCATAGAAGTACTAAGATGTATACAAATATTTGAGAGAATTACTGGTGTGATGGAATGAAAAGAGACATTGCAGACATTATTTTGAAGTGTTTGACTTGTCAGCAGGTGAAAGAATAAATACAATTTCCAAATGGGATGCTTCATCCTTTTCTAGTATAATAGTTGAAAAGGGAAAATTTATCCATGGATTTCATAGCAGTATTAACACATATTAATTGAGCTAACAATGAGATATTGGTTACTTTTGATCCATTCAATAAATATACTCATTTTCATCCAATTCAATGTAGTGTGACTCTAGATCAACATTATTTATTGAATCTTAAAGAGATAGTTAGGTTACATGGTGTTATTATGTCCATTATATCTGATCATTATCCATGGTTCACATATATCTTTTGGATAGTCCATCATAAGTCATTAGGTACTGATTTAAATTTTAGTATAACTATTCATTAGAAAACATAAGGGTAGTCAGAATGAAAAATTCATACCTCGGAGGATATACTAGGTGCTGGTTCAATGGATTACTAGTGATGTTGTGATCGACATCATTCTTTGGTTGAGTTTTCTTATATTAAAATTTTTCATTCTAGTATACATATGTCTTTATTTGAGGAATTATATGGAATGCAACATCAAACTATAACTTTTTGGGATGATGTTGGTGAAAGGATGTTGAAGGGACCAAAATTTGGAGAAGATATGGTAGAAAATTTTTAGATGATTCCAAATCATAAGAGGACAGCTCCGAGCAATAATAAATGTTATCCGGATAACCAGAGGAAGGCTATTTTCTTTAATGTAGGTGATGATTTCTTTATAAAAGTTTCACCTAGTAAAAGTGTGATTCATTTTGTTAAGAAAGGGAAGATGAGTTTTAGGATCATTTTACCTTATTAAATTTTAGAGAAAGTCGGATCGGTGTTTTATCAATTGGATTTTCTTCTGAGTTTATCCTAGGTACAGAGTTTGTTTTAGGTTTCAATATTAAAAAATTATATGTTGGATCCATCTCATGATTTGAGATAATAATTAGTTTAGTTTGAAGAGAATATATCTTATAAAGAATACCCATTTTATATTCTTGGCCACCTAGAGAAAGTGTTGTAGAATAAAGGTATTTTTTAGGTTAATGTTTTGTCAAAAAACCATATTTTTTAAGAGGGAACATGGGAATCTAAAAATTCTATGAAGGAGAAATACCCACATATAATTGATATGTGAATAAAATTATGGGGTTAAAATTTCTAAAATGGGGGAAGGATATAACATCCTTTAAAATTATAGAGTAATAAATTTTCATATGTACTAATATATATGAATAATATTTTAATTTTACCTTAATGGAGACTTTTTTTCCGATTTCATACCCGAAAAGCAACAATGGATTTCTTAAAAATCATACATTGCATAGAATACTAAGTTATATAGAGAATATTACAAATTTGAAATTATTATTTTAAATGGTAGTTAATGCATAGCCATTTTATTGGTGGGAATGTAACGAACAAACTATATTATGGTGACATATTATTTGTAAATGTTTTTACAATTATCAAATAAATGTTTGAGTCCTAAAATGAGAATAAATACAATAGTAATAATAAAATACTCTAAAATATTTATAGGGCAGTTTTACAACCTTTTAATGGAATTCCTTTTTCAATATAGTTATTTTCCTTTTATATGTTCTAATTGAAAAAATAATATTCTTATTCGAAATAGATACAAAAAAATTATATTTGGTCTGAATTTTCTTAATTTTCTAATAAATTTTTTAATTTAATTAATAGTTACAAATATTTCATTTTATTTCAAAAATGACTTTTCATCTAATTTATTTTAATTGTTAGATTATCATTTTAATTGGTTTTAAAGTATATTTAGATTATTAAATAACCCATTATCTCATTCTGAAAACTAGATTAAATTTAAATTTAATTTTTCCACTTCTGTGAATTTAATTTTCAAAATATAGCAAACATAGTTTTAAATAGTATGAAAAATTTTGTATAGTAGGATAAAAATAATTTTTGGTGAATAATAATGTTAGTATTTTATTCACCATGGTAAAAGGGTAATTTAGGTAAATAAGGGGAAAATAAACATTATAATGAAAAAACTACCCTAACAGTTGTCATAATGTTATTGTAAGAGTTCTATAATACCATGAAAACCCTTTTTAGGTTTGTTTTTCATTTTTATCCCATTTGTGTGTGAAAATGGAATTTATAAAATTTACATTAATGTAGAAGACCAAATATCATAAACATGAATCTTATTACTAAAAAAATTTAAAATATGGTTATATAAGAGAAATATTAGAATATAAATAGTCATTTTAAATATTAAAAGATTTCATACATCATGGTACCTTATTTTAAATTTTTTGGCAATAAATAATTAAATTTAATTATGACAAAATGGTGATGTAGTGATCGCCTTATTAATGATATAATCAAATGAATGATATTATAAATATTAAAATACATATTGTTTTATAAAATTTTTACAATACATGAATTTTATAGTTAAATATGGCATATTATAAGACTATTAAATTGGTTTTAAGTTATATTTATGTTGTATTCCATTTACATTCAATAATGAAAATAGTGTCAAAATTTACATAATAGATATTTAAAAAAATTAATATTTTATTAAATTATTTGAATCTTATAAAAATATTAAAAATTTAAAAAATTACTATTATAAGGCCAAAAAGTTCTTTAAACATCCATTTATGATCAATTTACCCCATAACAGTAATATTTATGCCCTCGTAATATTTAAAATGTTGTTACTATAATTAAAATTAATAGATACCAATTAATGGAAAACCGAAATAATAAGGTTTAAAATAAATTAATTACACATCTAAAAATTATCATATTAGATGATTTATAAAAATTGTCATATTATCTTATTAATATATTAGTTTTTTTACTACTCATAAAAAAATTGAATTTATATTAATTTAACATTTTAAGAGTTTATAATGGTGTCCCACACCTCTCCTATAAAATGGTACCACTCTTCTATAATAGTCACACATAAAGAACCATTTTTATTTTCCAATAACTACAAAAAACCCTTCCTATATTCCCTTACCACAATTTTTAGGCCTTAGTTTTTGGTAGAAAATATTTTTATTTGTGTTAATATTTTATTCAATGGTGATCAGTTGAAGAAGAGGCGTCATTATCTCTAAGTATTTGTATTTTATTTTTCTTCCATTTTTTAAAATATCTAATATCCATGATGATATAAAAAATATAGTATCCTAATTATACACAGATGTTATTATGTTCATATAATCTCTTAAATAAATCTCCACCAACCCTTAGATGGGCGCAGAATAAATCATTCATGTGTTTGTCTGAACAACCACTTCCATGAACTGATCTAATTCATTTTACATAACCATCTCTCATGACTGGTTATAGTAATAGAATTAATGATCATTTTTGATATTCATAAAAAAATGATTATTAAAATATATAATAAATCAATTATGTTAAAATGTCTATAAACATAAAAATGATAACATCGTTTGTGCGTACAAGTGAACTATCACCTCCACAAAGTGATGTGCCTCGTTGTAATTATTTATATCATCTGTGTGATATATAGAATTGTATTTAAATGATTAATATGATATTAATTATGTTATTATCATTTTCTTAAGATAAATTAATACTTATCTTTTTTCTGTAACGATCAATGAAAAATAGAAAATCTTACTCATGCATTCGTACGACATACCATCTCCAAGATTATAATGTTGTTCATTTTTCATAACCATACATAATGTTTTGAATTAAAATTAAAATTTATATATAAATATGATAATAATAAAATGAATATCATTTTTTATTATAGATTTATATTTATATGTACTAGTTACATTAATCCTTGTTTATTTTCAACTCTAGTACCGAATATCAACAAAATGTCCGATATGAACATAAATAATTATTAATTTTTTAAAACATGGAAAAAAGTGATATAAAATAAATAAAAAACTTGAAAAGGTTATCAAGAAATTAATTATTAACATATGTTTATTATTTAGCAATAACAAAGAACATACATGATGAATCCAACTTAAGGTAATGGAATTTGTCTAAATATTTTTTAATTGATGTGTATATTGATGTTATACACGAAATTATTTTATAATGTGTATAATAAAATCAATTGATTTTTAATTTATTAAATAGTTTTAAAAATTAATATTTTTATATGAATTATCTTACATTAGTTACATATTGACAAAAGGAATGTTTTTAACGTATGGGACAACAAAGAATTTTTTTCCACTATGGCCATTTTGGAATTCAGATTCCTAAAAAAATGTGTTTAAATGAAAAATAAATAATATATTCAATTTCAATGTATTGTTTTATTGAAAATGGGTTTATTAATGTTTTGATTATATGAATATATTTTAACAATTCCCTATAAATGCAAATTTATTAGTGAAATGTTGATAAAAAAAATATTTTATGTGTTATTGTTATATAATGGTACATGGACATTTGATTGTTGGTTCCATGATAAACCAAAGATGGATGGTTCTATGGTAAACCAAAGACTGGTGGTTACATTATAACTTCCAATTCATTGGGTATGGAAGGTATCCATATGGCTATTATATTTAGTTATATGTATGGTAGTCAATCGTATCGTTATTCCATGTAAGTATGTTTTTGTTCCATGTTAAATTTATATGTTATATATTATTTTATATGTTTTTATGGTTATATATTAATTACAGAAAGTGCAATAACTGATATTATATTTACTAAAGTGTAATTACTGCATCTTAAGGGTGAAAAGTCATAATTTATGATAATGTGTTCATAGTTTACATGTTTTCTCAAGACTAATAGTTTTTCTTATTTGTGTATCACTTTCTGAGATTCTTATGCTCATCCCAAGTTTTGAAAAAAAAATCATTGAATTTACATAAGAATAGAGTCAAGGATGGGATCAAGGAAATTTTATGCTATTTAAACATGAATGAAAACAATGTTTCTTTTTAAAAGTTTTTGTTTCATGAAATAAAATAGATAGAGTGTGTAAGTGTATAGTTTGTAATATTTATGTTTTTATGCATGAGTTATGGCCGATTTCTCTGAAGCTGTAAACATGAAATGATTCTCCATGTGAATTAAATTCAAAATTATTTACTTATTTAAAGATTATAAAATATTTATGGTGGGGTATTTATATTTTTAGTAATATATGATTGATTTTTTTACTATTTAATAAAATTTAAAACTATGATTTGAAAATGAATTCATAGGGAGAACAAGAATTAAATAAAACTATTAGTATATCAAAAACATTAATATTCCCAATAATATTGAGTATGTATGAGAATACACAATTTCCATTCGTTATCACTTGTATAATTCCTTTGAAACCCCTTATAGATCCATTGAAACATCTTATAAGAATAAATATCTATTTTTTGAATAAAATCATTACCCGATTTTATATGATTGTATTTGTATAATACATAGAATTGTATTGTTTATAGAGAATGATTAATTTTTTATGTTTGTTCGACAGAACCAACAAACATCATAATTTTGATTATATGAGTAAAATTAATTAATATATCATGTATTTTGGTTATTCTTCTTCAATTTAACATGCAGATTTCATTACTTTAGTAATTATATCAATATATTACAACAGTTCACCACTATAAGTCCAAAATTTACATGATATAATAATATTCATTAACATTTTTCCAATTGTGTAGATAACATATGTTTGATGGGACATAGATGATGTTTTTATGTCAGGTGTTTGAGGCCCAAAACAAATTGATATATCATATAATGATGTTTAAACTTGTGGATATTCAATATTTTATGTAATTAGGAGAAACAAACATAGTAAATCACAATGTTTTTGGTGTCATTATATATTCTCAAATATCCACATTTATATACTTACTTTTTATCGTAATTATAATATTTATATTATAAATTATTTATTTTAATTTATGGTTGAAAATTAAGATGAAGTATTATAATCGTGAGGTAACATATGTTATGTGAATAATAAGTGACATGATATTAAATAAATAAAATTTCTATCACATTTGATTTAATGGAAGAAGATATATTTGATCCTTTGATTATATAAATCATTCTGAAAAATACATGGCACTAGTATTTCATAGAAATATTTACCTCAAAATTTAGAAGAAAGCTAAATAAAGAATATATGTTGATGAAATATGTGTGGATCATGATTTATCAGATATTGAGACCAAGTGATTCTATTACAATATATTATTTACAGGGTAGTTGTTCTTGTTACAACATTAACTTCTTTCTCTGTAAATTCATTTGTATCTAGAAACTGATCATTTATTTTTTCAAAAATGACATATTTTCAATTCTTAATTATATTATAGAATCAAATAATAAGAAAATATATAATCTCGTTAGATTATATTAAATTTAATATTAATAAAAACAAATATTATTAACATTTTGAATAATACGTTTTCTTGTAATGTAATTCAAATAAATTTAATTATGAGATATTCAGGTTTAAAATATGAGGGTTTAATTTTATCACTTATCTAATTATTTATAATGTAATAAATATATATTTATTTAATCATACTTTTACTCAAAAAAATAATAATAATTATATAATTTTTTTGAATATTAAAATATTCATTTATGCATTGGTTTAGAAAATATATTATGTACATATTTATCAAAAAAATAATATTTGATTAAATGTATAAATATTTTATTAACCAGGGTTTGGAAAATTCCATGGAAGGATAAATGAGAAAAGTTAATGGTTCATTAAAAATTAAATATATATATTCAATATCACTTAAATAGATGATATTAATTTATTTAAAATTTAAAAGTTATTAAAATAGATGTAATGAGAATAATATTAATATTTTTATTCATGTCATGAGGCATTACATAGATTAAAGTTTTAGATATGGGACATTGTGAAATTATCTAATTTTTAACACTGAGTATAAATTATAAATTTTATCAATTTCTTGTGGTTATTTTACACAACAAATGCATTATCTCTATTATTTTCTCAAGTAATAAATTTGTTCATACTCTCATCCTCCCTCTCATGAGAAAATATAGAGTAATATAAATCCTTATTAAGAGTGAATATGAATAGAGTAACATGCTTGTTTATCTCATTCTCTCAAATTGAACACCTAGAATGTAGCTCGATGATTTGTAGATCACGTATATATACAGTAAGAAGATTAATCACTTGGAAATGACCCCACAATGGGAGTAGAATTAAAAAACATAATCAATATTATTATCACAATAAAGTCAATAACATTTTTAAGTTAATTAAAATTTTAATGTTTGAGATCCTCTTTATAATATATTGGTGTGTTTTTTAATGATTTTCTTGTTTATTTTGATGAAATAGAATGAAAATTTAAATGAGGTCTCCAACCGAGACTTCTACTACACCAAGAAAAAGTCTACTAGAATCAATGTATTCACATCATAATTTAAAATTATTTATAACATATATTATCAACTATATTAATTATTTTGATAGATTTCATGTTCATGGTTTCTTTCTTAGTAAAAAGTTTATGACGATGTGTTAATATAAGATTATATGAGTAAGAATATAATAAAATACATAATGAATTACTGAAGAATCCATATATATGTGTCAATATCAAAATATAAAATAGAATATTATATATTATTTATCACCAAAATTACACATCTTGTAACAATACTAAATCACAAAATAGGAGTTCCATAAAAATCATGAATTTCTATGTGAGTCATTCCACAACATGGTTACATGACACATATTGATAGCCAACACGACATGTAGTTTTACATGGAGTAAATAGTGTGTACATGGAATGTACATTCCATGTAACCCTACATGGACTTCAGGCAATGTAAATCACAAAATTTCATGTAGGTCAGTACATTTTGTAATTAATGATTGTGTACTAACATCCAAATGAGCAATGTGGTGAGACACATAGTACATGGTTTATAAACATGATAGGTCAAATTTACAGACCCATGAAATTTCTATATCGTGTTATTTTTGTAATTCTATGAAGTATCAATACTTGGTATATTAAAATCTGTATAAATTCTACAAGTACAAAACATGTATTAGTAATCATTCATGATGTGCACTCTCTGCACACTTCCAGAGTTCACTATTAGAAAACACACCAATTCCCTTAGTTTTAAACACTAGGTATATCCCTAAAAACAATGGGTGTAGGCTATACTCTTGGATTCTAATACCACATCCTATTTAGGTCTCAATATAAACCTATACCCACAGTTCTTTTAAATTAGTTGGTATAGATTCCATATATTCTACAATACCCATAGTTTTAATTAAATCATTTGTATAAATATATACCGACATTTTCGAAATTTGTGGGAATATATTTTCTATTAGACATCCTATGGATATGGTTTTAAGAATTGTGTGTATATGTTTTCCCACTAGAGAATATATACCCACAGTTATAAAAACTGTTGGTATAGGATACTACCTACATTTGGTAGTAGCACCACAAATTCTTCCTCTAACTCGTAATCCTACAAATAATATAAAACATACACTATATATTGAATGAAATTAAAGTGTTCTACATTTATCATCCATATAACATCTTGTAATATTTTTCATACAATAAAAAATATTAAAACATACATATACATCCATAAAATATTCAATTCATGTCATTACAGAACAAAATAATTCTCATTCTTGCTAAGTCTAAAATCAATGGGATCAATTTCAACCACATGTCCAACTTTATCAACTTCAATATAATAATAAACATTTCCATCAACATCATCATCGTCATCTGTAACATCATCACCAACAACATCATTTAGAGAAGAAACATCAGAAACAACATCATCGCCACCACCTTTAACTTGATCACCACTGTTATCATTATTGGAATCACTAAAAGATTTATTTAATGAATGAATCTATTCCATATATAAATTGATAGTAGTAGAATACTCTGATTGAAGTGATAAACATAAAAACAACATACCATTCAGGAATTGTTCAGTGATCATCTTACTTCTTTCACACTCATCTAAAACTATTTTTTGGACTCCACTACATCAGCATGATGAATTTCTGGCTTGAGGTCTGAGAGACCTAAGAAGAGCTTTATGAGGACCAATAACTAGTGAGTATGATGTTTTTCCCTGGTCAACATCAGACTCTATCCTTGTAATCATCAGCTAATATCTAAATCAAATGATAATATGGCCTGATATTGTCATCTTCTTTATCATTAAAGGCCTCTAGGGATGTTAGTTGATAATGAAAAGAAGATATTAAATTAGTTATTTCATATAAAAATTTGGAATATTAATAAAAAACACAGATTATGTTAATGTTTTTCGTCATTAACTGTAATTCTATCCTTTTAATTTCTTTCTCGGGTAGAATAATTTATCTCAAGGTGCATGGCCTTATATTTCCAATATATATTTCTTCAAATAATACTGACTCGTATACACATTTTTTCATTGTAACCATTTTATAAAATGAAATAATTATTAAATGAATGAAAAAATCATAAATTTAAATTTTTGGAAAACATAGATAAAAAATATTCACATAAAAAATATAATCATAAAAAATTTATAAATTTACATACTCATTATGAGCATTAAATAATATTTCATATTAATTATTTATATTTATTTCATAATGTCCCATTGTGCAATTTCCTAATTGGCCAATTGGCCACTAATCATAATGGGAAATTGTTCTCTAGGACAAATCGAAAATTGGGTGGTAGGACTAATGGACAATTGGCATATAGGACTATACACAGATTGTCCTTTAAGAGTATAGGATAATTTGACACTTCAAAAAACTGCCAATTGGCCTCTAGGCATAATGGACAATGGTACTCTAGGCCTAATTCATAATGGTACTCTAGGCCTAGTAGACAATTTTCTTGTAGGACTAATAGAAAATTGGGAACCATGACATATGGATGATTGGCCAGTAGGCCAATAAGACAATTATCCATTAGGCCTATAGTAAAATATAAATAAGGATATCATTTCAATTCAAATTAAAGTTCCCAACACTTCACATTCTCAGTCATTGTAGTACACATAAATGTATATAGATATGTCATTAGATATTTTCCCTTTCCTCAACACTACCCAAAAAATTCAATACTGTAATAAGAATTATTTTATATATGAAAACCGTTAAATATTTTGAATACCTTAAACTCATCAGTCATCCAATATGAAATCATATTTTGATATTGATTATATGGATAGTCACAGTACATGATTTCACCTTCAAAATTCCTACCAAATCTTATCATGGAAATAATATTCAACATATGCTTGTATGATCACCGTGACTTCCCATTATCCCTCAACCTTGTAGCCTTAATAAATGCACCATTAGGAATGTTAAATATACTATACAAAAAACAAGTTAATTAATATAAATACGAGAACAATATATATATATATATATGTAGTTTTTTCTTACCCTTATTTGTGTCCATGCTTTTTCTTTGATTTCATCACTTAGATGTCTCCATGAGACCTATTCCAATGGAATGATATCATGGTACTTGGATAAAGTGTCCATGAAACTTATACACTACCTTGAATTTTAACCTACCATCTACCTATCATCAATTTTATCCACCATTTTTTTATGTTTCATGAGTCTTGGATTAATACATATGAGTGTTACCATGTCCCAAACAAGATGGTCCCACTAAATAAGATAATAGGGGTAAAAATGAATGATGTCATGGAACAACATGAAATAAATTAAGTGATATAATTTGAAATAGTTATAGTAGTAAATACAAAGAAGGATTCCCAATAGGTTGTGATTAATCTGTGGGCTATCCTAGAACAAAAACCTTAGAAGAAGTGTTTGTTCTAAAGAATTATCTGGTTGATATTCATGAAATAGAGTAGAATCCAATGGAAAAAAATCATCAGATTCTAGATGGATCTCAGGATATAGATGTGGTGTAGACATGAACGAATATGGGTGGTATGCAGGAAGATACATAAAAATATATGGATAAGGTAAAGGTGGGAACATCTATTGAGGTGGCGTAGACATGGTCTGACAAGAAGATCATAATTGAGATGATAGAGACATGAGTGGGAACATATTTGGATCCCTAAGTGTAGGACGGAATAGTGTGGTATATAGGATTCCCACTTGTGGGATATCATGGAAATGGGTATGACAGGTGGTCCGTTTAGGTCTAGGAGCATCCCTATATTGAACCATACAAAAATGATTAGGAATCACCAATTTTGGAACTAAATAATCCTATTTTTTAAAAACACTATTAATATGAAATTATTTGTAATGCACATGAAAAATATTATAATTATTATACACACATAGAGATATGAAGGAGGAAACACATAGTTGTGCTCCTATCGATCAATATCAAATTTTCGATTCCTTTTAGGTTTTGAATTATTTTTCATAATATAAAAAATAATGAAATATAGAATTTTTAATATTTTATTTAAAATCATATAGAAAGCATAGATGTCTAAGAAGTAATAAGAAGTTTCAAGTCATCTTTTAGTAAATACAAGATATACCTTTTATAAAAACTCATTTAAACCGTGACATTTTAATTGAAATAAATGAACTCAAATGTAAGGATACTAGAAAATACTAAAACAATAATATGATTCCAAATGTATACTAATTTTAAAATATTTGAGATGAAAAAATCATACTACTATAAACTAAATGAAAATTGAGTATATATCGTTTCTTCTATAAATTACCCACCACTACGTCTGGTTCATCTTCAACTCTCATAATGGTTCAATGTGGGTCATCAATGCAATATTACTGTCAACACCAATGGGAGAGTAAATGGTGATATTTTCATCCCCAGCATCATGAAAATTGTGTCTTGGTATTACTTCATTAATGACACTACTATGAAGTATGAGATGATGTTTCACATAAAACACTTATTTTTCATTGATTCCTAAATTAATGATTCATCAAAATCCCTGAATTGAATCAATTCAATAACAATGTCTCAAGAATCATTATTAAATTTACCTTGTGGCATCATTGAATCAATCCATCTACATTTCATCATAGTGACTCGACCTTGGGAGTAGTATTCCAATAATAATATTTTCTCAACAAGTCCAAAATAATATGAATATTCATATCAAGGTAGCCTATTTGAGTAACTGGAATAACAATTTGTTATAGTAGTTAACATAATTCAATCATGTTTTGTCCTATTTTCACCTCTCAATCAGTTATAACAAATTTATTCCCACATATTATTAAAGACTTGCAATCAAGAACAAAAGAATTGGGACCAAAATCCATTTCTCTTAATTCTTGAGAGACTAAGTCAACTAGTAAACTCATTACCTGAAATATTCATGAACAATAAATTAATTGATATCTATATTTTAATCTAATAAATCTAACAGTCAATCCTTTGATTTCAACTATTTAGGAATCTCTAGGCTATGAAAATCCTCTATTTTTCTCAAAAGAAATGATTGATGAACTATAATTATAATTTTTTTTAAATTTTTAACAAGAAATGATAATATAAGTATGTTTTATATGTAAAATGTCATAATAAAAGACAAAAAATAAAAATAAAAATTACTTACTTGATATAGACGTCAAACAATCCACAGTTAAACAAGACTATGTGATATTCTATATCTCACACTTCAAGGCTCAATGTACCCAATGTATAAGACCAAAAAATTCATCCTATTTAAGGATGATATGGGAAAAGGGATCAATTCCCCTAGAAATTCGATCTTCATTTTTCATTGGCTAGTTATGTTCGGTGCTGAAATAAGAAAAATAAATCAAATAAAAATCTATAAAATCCCAATCTAGAAAAACTATAACAATCAAACCATCTAGGTAATATGTATTCGAGAAATATAATTTCATTTTACCAATATTAATTTATGTAATTTATATCCCCAGAAATTCAACTGATCCCTAAGTTGTGTTTCTATTGGAATATGGACTATTTAATGAACCATGATGGTCAAAATAGTATGGAGGATTTGTTTTCATCTCACACAAAATTAATAGTGACTCTTTATACATTTTTATCCTTAATGACATTGATAAGCATTTAGAAAAAAGGTATCTAGAAAAAAGGCCCATGTGAATCATTGTAACCATTACATTATTTTATTGAAAATTTCGAATTGAAATTGGAATCAAATCATGAATAAAGATGTCATAATCCTATGTTTTTAGAGATTTTAGTTTCAAATACCTTATTTTGAAGCGTTTCTATATGTTGCTGGAATATCAATATGTCACCATGATATTCTCTAGTACATGATGAAATTGGTATTTCTATAATGATGTCATCACATAAGAATTACTTTCAAGTTACCATTTTTTTCACTGATACTAAAAAGACGTATTTTTAGTCAAATACCCCAATCCAATATGTATCTAAGGGATTAGAAGTCATATTTGTAATTCACTTTGATATTTAGAATAATTTAAGTCTATATTTCACAAATATTTTTCACAATATTCATTACATATAAACAATGATATAACAAAATGTAATACCAATATGGAAACTCAGAAAAATACATATAAATTTCCAATTGTAAGTAGCTCGTGTGTCAACATTCTTCCTATTTTCAGATTTTAGATGAACCTTACCTAATGAAAAACTAAAATATTTCAATTCGTTAATCACATAAATACTTGACATACATTGAGTTGGTTTTTCATTTTTTAGAGTATTATAAAACCTCTTAGGAGTCATCCAATATTGATAATCAATTGAAAAGAATCATTGATGCCCCATGAAATTGAATCTATAATGATATCTAAGCCTTATCAATTTTTTTTCTTCATACATACAGGATATGATCTTTTTATCATCATGCTATAACCAGGAATCATTGCCTTCGTAGGGAAAGAATTTATAGTCGATAATGTGGATGCACACATTTGAAATAATTTTTTTGAATAAGAATCGAATTTACATACATTCTTATCTCGAAGAATCATAAAATATCTTATCAAAGTGTTCAAGTAGACGTCTATTTCATTATTGTGATCAGAAGGTCCACATATCATTATACTCAATAATTTGAAAGTTTTTTCCCTTAAAATCCATTGATAAAGACTATAAACAAGAATATAAATTGGCCACATGCTGTAAACAGTGACCATCCGACAAAACATATTAATACCATCTATGATAAACCCAACCATTATGCACCTCAGTTTTTAAATCAGGATGTTGTAAATCAAATGAATAATATGTTCATCCATATGCAAGATGCACCATCCCATCACTACATTTAATTATGTCACCATCATTTAATATCATATTGGATATGATTTCTATAAAGATGAATATATTTTTAAGTCCTAGATTAAATGAAAATATCCACATGACATTTTGTGGCACAAAAGATAGTGGGAAATATATATTTTCTATATATCAAGATGTTTACAAATTCTTTACCATTATTATAGTCAACTATTTCCTCTATAAATAAAATTTTTTTTTATTAATCATGGAAATTATTAGTAGAAAAATACATGATTTTTGGGGCTTCCCACCTTTTTATTACATTACTTTTCGTTATAATTTACAAACATAGGATCCTTAATGTATAGTGTCTTGTAAATCATGAACATAATACATGAAAACAACATAAAAAATTCCTCTAAAAATTTTTTAAGGCTTCATAATAGGTTCATCCTATGTGAAATTACAACATCACATATCCTGGAGACATATATAGAATGAAAGGGTTAGTAGAATGCCCAATAAGAGTAAACAAGGGAATCAATGTACTTGTGATATCAACAAGATCTTGAATAAAAACATAAATACATGAAAAATGGAAGTATAAGAATATCATAATGAAAAAAACATAGAAAATATATTCAATTTGTGTCTACAACATTTCATGTAGACATTCATGGATATATCACCAAGGTCTATCCCCAAGGTGTCATAAAAATTACCAATGTTTTTCACCAAGATATCATGAAACATGTCACCTCTAGATATTAAATATTTACCCAATTCATTGGAGTGATATCAAGGCGCACCCCTAATATGCCTTTAAATTCATGTGACCCACAAATATCATAATCAAACATTTTATAAATAACCCATGGAGAATAAAAGAAATTGTTTTCAATTCAATATCGTGAAATTTCAAAAGTTCTTAAAAAATAAGATAATATGCCATTTATAACCCATGGGATGGGAGTGAGGGTTATATGTATGTCAATTCCAGAAGAAAATAAATCATATTTATATGTTTATGAGCACACAAATAAATAAATAGGTTTGGTTGTTCACATAAATAAAACAATAAAATTTATTGAGATAAAGAGATTGAAATTTTGAAGAGAAATTTCTACAAAATAATGACTATATAACATGGTTTTAGAAAACATTGAATATAGGGAGTACAAGAGTAACCCATAAATAAATAACATATAATAGAGTATAAAAACAAAATAAAATGTAGATAAGAACATCGTATGAAAATTTGAATGACAAACCACATGAAAAGGAATCATGAAAGAAAAGAGAAGATGTGATTCGTTTTACGAAATATTCGGCAGCCTAACGGCGTGACATAAAATTCAGGAAAAAACACCTTCGAGAGAGTAAAGGGTATCTCAACAATTATAAATGAAATGGGAAGTAATTAGAACATATAATAACATACCCTCAACAATAATAGATGAAAATATAAGGCATAACATAAAGGAAGTCATGGCTTAAAAAGAAGGGTGAAATGATCCCCTACCATGAAGAGTAACTTCGAAAGCGTGATGGTTGGGAAATTGGGAGGCTTGAGAGCACCTTGGGAGGACTCATAGGGAGTTAAAGAGACCAGAACTTCATTGGGGAGGATTTGGAAATGAAATTAATGAAGGAAAGACTTGGTATTTATAGCATAAGTGAGGGAACAAAGCATTAATTACCAATAGACACTTCATCGGTGGTATTGGCAAAACCATGGGCTTGGCCATGGTATTTTACCATAGTATTTTCCCATGGTATTGGAAAAATGAGACACCTCATAACATATATTACTATTCATGAGTCGTACAGAATGATTACATAAATATTACATCCTTAATGATGTCATTAAACACCCGAAACTCAAAACTATATTTTCACTATTCATCGAAAATTCAACTATTTCAGAAAAAACCCAAAACATCAACTTAACCAAATATTGATTCTCTGATTTCAAAAATGAACTCTATTTTATGATAATAGTTTTTCTATATTTTTAATTTAATTTTTAAATAAAATACACTATTCACCAGAAAAAACTAATACTTAACCAATAATTTATAAAACAATTATTTACCTATTTTATTAAATCAAATTAATTAATCAAGGTGCATAAATTAAATTAATACTTTCTTAAGTGAGTTGACTTAACAGATTTGGTCACATTACTAATCATAAGAATAAAATCACTATTCATAATTTACTATTCACCAAACATTATGTTGATCTTATTAGACTGTAAATTTCATACTGAAAACAACTGTATAAGACCATTTGTTGAAAATCATTACACATTTATAATTATTTAAGGTATACATAAATATTTTAAAATAAAATTTATCCAAAATTCATCAATAATAGAAAAAGAAGAAAAGAAAATTTTATTTATATTAATTGATTACATGAAGTAGCTATGTTATTGTAACATATCCTCTTATAACATCCTCATAGGACCTAAGTGTAAGGTGTGATAATGTGATAAAATACTGGAGTGGCTCGGCCAACATTGGCTGAGTGATGATTTCTATTATCATGAACTTCTCCTGAAAATGATTCAGTTCCAACTTCACACGATGAAGTCCAGCTTGGGTTTGGTCCAGAGAAAAGCCCAGTAGTGCTACCTATTTCCCATGTTCCATCATATGGGCTTAGATCAGCCTGAGACTACCAGATGAGGCCATCAAATCTTCATTTTCTACTAATTATCCAGGGTCACTTGTATTTATAGACAATAATCACAACATATAGTTTCCAATGGTCATATTCAACAATGGTCATATAACAGTCAAAACCTGACGGTCTCATTTTAATAATACTCATTTCATTAAATGAAATTGATTTTTTGTGTAAAAAATAAAATAACACACAAAATTAGAGTATCAAAATTAATTAAAATTTCAGGTCGTTATATTCTTCCTCCTTAAGAAATATCGTCCCTGAAATTTTTAACTCGTACCCTCAGAAGAGAAAAGATGTGGGTACTTCTGCCTCATATATTCCTCTGGTTCCCGCATGGCTACTTCATGTTTATGGATCCTCCACAAAACCTTATCAATGTTTGTAGTCTTGTTGCATAGAACCTTGTTTTTACAATCCAAGAACTACACCATCTACTCCTCATAAGAGATGGTGTGTTCTAGTTGTACCAACTCTGGGTTTAGTACATGTGAAGGGTCAGGTATGTACATTCACAAGTTGGATACATGGAAGAGATCATGAACTCATGCCAGATTTGGAGGGAGTGAAAGCCGATAGGCCACTTCTCTTATGCAATCAAAGATTTCATAGGTTCCAATGTACCTAGGGCTGAGATTCCCTTTCTTACCAAACCTCATGACTCTCTTCCAAGGTGATATTCGAAGAAGGTGATATTCGACTTACATCACACTCTGCACGATCTCCTCGTAGCTATCATAGTCTCAGTTGGTTAGATTTTTCCGCAGATGAGGTCTCAGTCCACCAAATAATCTATCAACCATACCATTTAGATCCATGACAATGATATAGTTATATCGTGAAAGCCTTGTGAAGTTAATATCGTAGCTTCCCACAGATTCATTCTCCTTATTCTTTTGCTCAAGAAACTCCTTCTCCATTCTTGTTCTCATTGAATGAGGGAAATACTTACTGAAAAAGGTCCCTCTAAACTCTTCCCACTCCATAGATTTAACTTCCACTCATTTTCTGGTTTTTTGATTAGTTACCAGGAATGATCAGCTTCTCCCTCTAAGTGATAGAAAACCAGGGTGAACTTATCTTATATTTAACAATGTAGAACATAAAAGATATTATCTATAGAGTAGATATAGTATTCAACAATCAATGGATCGGTCGATCCACAGAAGATTAGTGGTCGTTGGAACATAAAATAATAAACATAATGTTTTCCCCTTTGTGGGGAGATTGGTCTCTCAGGTTGATTCAAGTTATTACTCATAACATGAGTCCGTTAGTTCATCATTCACATGAATGTTTCCATTATAGATTCCATCGGAGGGTTGTCAGCACATGATCCATTGTGGTCCCCATTTGTATGGATCCTCCTTTTACCCGATATTTTCTAAAAGAATAAATCCCTTGTGAGAAATGTATTTTATTTATGAATCATTTAACTATAAAGGATTTTAGGTCTTAAAACATCATGCTTAAAAAATAACATTTCTCTATAATTTCTTCATAATGATTGATAAAAAGAATAAAAGTTACCAAATATATCCCCTGGGAGGGTCATCACCAATAGTGCAGCAAGGCCCATTGTCATGCAATTGTTCCCATTAACATCTAGCTCAAGGAACTATTTTTAGGTTTTACCCCTATCTACATATATTCTAGAGATGCCTCTACTTGTTCTTATCCAAACAGAGATATATTTGTTTGATAAACCACTAACTCTATACTCACCAAAATACCAATAAGTTTTCCTATAATTAAAATTTTTAATAGGGTTATCCCTAATGTTTTCATATACTAATTTCCATATATAACTAAAATATAATTTGATACCAACTATGGATTCCCACTTTTTTATTACATAACATTTCATTACAATTTACAAATAGAGGATCTTCGAATTCTAGTGTCTTAGAAATCAGGAACATAATACTTGAAAACAACATAAAACATTCTTATAAAACACTTGTAATGATTAATCATAGGATTATCCTATGTACAATTACTGCATCTCATATCATTGAGAAATAAATCAAAGGAAAGGGTGAGTAGAAGGGCCAGTAAGGGTAAACAGGGGAATCAATGTACTTGTGATATCACCAGAACTTGAATAAAAACATAAAGACATGAGAAATGGAAGTATATGGATATCATAATAAAAATAACATGGAATATAAAATGAATATGTGGATAAAAAATTTCATTTATACATTCATGAACATATCACCAAGGTCCCTCCCCAAGGTTTCATAAAAATTACCGATGTTATTCATCATGGTATCGTGAAACTTGTCATCTCTAGAGATTAAATCTTTACCCAATGCATTAAAGATCTATCTAGGTGCACCATTAATATGTCTTTACATTCATGTGAGCCACATATATCATAATCAAACATTTCATAAAAATCCAATGGAGAATAAAATAAATGGGTTTCATTTAAAGATTGTGACGTTTTAAAAGTACTTAAAAAATAAGATCATTTTTCCATTTATAACCTAGGGAACGGGAGTGAGGGTTATATGTATGTCAATTCCAGAATCAAATAAATCATCTTTATATATTTATGAACACCAAAATAAACTAAATAGGTCTGGATATTTACATAAATAAAACATTATAATTTATGGAGAGAAAGAGATAGAAATTTTGAGGTGAAAATTCTGCAGCATAACAGCTATATAACATGGTTTTAGGAAACATTGAAAAGAGAGGATGAAAGTGTATCCCACAAATAAAAAAATTATAATACATTATAAATAAAGAATAACATGGAGATAATAATATGGTATGGAAATTTGAATGACATACCACATGAAAAGGAAACATGAAAGTAAAAAAGAAGATGCGATTCTTTTTATAAAACAATCAGCAGCCTAACGACGTCACATATAAATTCAGAAAAAAAATTTATGAGAGTGAAAAGGGTCTATAAAAAATTAGACATGATATGGGAAGTATGTATAACATATAATAATATACCCTCTACAAAAATAGATGGAAAATTAAAGACACAACATAAATGAGGTCATGGATTAAAAAGGAGGGTGATAGGATCCCTTACCTTGAAGAGTAACTTCGAAAGCGTGATGGTCGGGACGTTGGGGGGATTGAGGGAACCATAGGAAGAATCTTTGGGAGGTAACGAGACCATAAAATCGTTGGTAGGATTTGGAAATGAAATTAATGGGGGAAATGCTTGGTATTTATAGGAGAATTGAGGGAACAAAGCATTAATTACCAAGGGACACCTAACCGATGGTATTGGAAAAACCATGGGCTTGCCCATGGTATTTAACCATGGTATTAGCCACATGGGTAACCTTATACCTTATCTTACAATTAATTAATCTAATATAATGATTACATAATTAGTACATCCTTAATTATTTCATTAAAAACCTGAAACTCAAAACTGTATTTTCATTATTCACCGAAAATTCAGTTATTTCAGAAAAATCCCAAAAATTCCCCTTAACCAAATATCGAAGCAATGATTTCAAAAATGAACTAAATTTTATGAAAATAATATTCTAAATGTTTTTAATTTAATTTTTAAATAAAAAAAATATTCACCAAAAAAACTAATAGTTATCCAATAATTTCTAAAACAATTATTTTCTTATTTTATTGAATCACATTACTTAATCAAGGTGCCTAAATTATATTAATACTTTATTAAGTGAGGTTACTTCCATTTGTGTTCATTACTAATCATAAGCGCAAAATCACTATTCATAATTTACTATTCACCAAAAAATATGTTGATCTTATTAGACACTAAATTTCATACTGAACAAAACTATAGAATACAATTTTTTGAAAATAAATACACATTTTTAAGTATTTACGATTTACATAAATATTTTAAAATATCCTTTTTCCAAAATTCAACAATAATACCATAAGAAGAAATGAAAATTTTATTTATATTAAAGGATTACATGAAGCAGCTATGGTAATGTTACATAGCCGCTTATATCACCAGCATATGACCTAAGTGTAAGGTGTGTTAAGGTGATAGAATCCTTTGGCAGCTCAGCCATCGTTTCCCGAGTGGTGATTTATATCAGCTTGAACATATTTCGAAGGAGATTATGTTCCTGCTTCACACGATGATGTTCAGCTTGGTTTATGTCCATAGTAATGCCTAGTGGTGCTACCTCCTTCCCATGTTCTGTCAGATGGGTTTAGATTGGCCCAAGACTACTGGATGAATCCATCAAATATTCTTTTTGTATTAATTAACCAAGATCTTTTGTATTTATAGATAATAATCGCAACATTTAGTTTCCAACGGTCATATTGACTAACTTTCATATAAAAAATGAAACCTAATGGTATCATTTTAATTATACTCATTTCATTAAATGAAATAGTTTCGTTGAGTATAAAATAAAATAACACATAAAATTAGGAAACAAAAAATATTCATAATTTCAGGTCGTTAAAATACTTAATTACCATTCATGCCTTATAATGATTTGAGGGAATATTTGCACCATTAAAAATAATCCCTTAAATATGGTAAGAATATAATCAATGGAAGTACTGGAAATCCGATAAATATTGTTCCATTATATAACACAATTAAAAATTCCAACTTGGTCATTTAATACTTTCCTAATATACCAGAGTTCGGGCATCATCCATTATCTTTTTCACTATATCAACATCATTATTTTCTATCTTTACCTCATGTGTATTGATGTCATTGTCATTAATACCTATCATTCCATTGATCTCCTAATTATGCACAAATTAATATAGATAAAATAACAAATTCTCCATTCCCCTTATTTCATATAAATCATAAACAGTATCATATATTACCATATATTTATGGTGATACAAAACATAATAATTTTTTTGAAATAAAAAATTAATTACATGGTATCCAACTTCATCATGGATTAACCAGGCACCTCCAACATATTTATAACGTGGAAATTGTATACAACCTCAATCTGAAGCATTGTTAAACGAATAATCTACAAAATTAAAATTATTTCAAAACTCGTTTGAAATATGATTGGTATGAAACATCTAACTGTTATCCAATCTATTAAAAGGGAAAAATTATGTTCCACTTAAAAATTTAATTCATAAATTAAAAAATCAATAAATCCCTTTTTAATATGAAATTCATCAAAGCATACTAGTAATTCGAAAAACAATGAATAAGAGAACTAAAATATGCCATAAACAATGACTACAAAAAAATAATCAAGGTGGGTATCCCTAAATTTTTAGAATTTTATAACATTTTGGGTAAATTAGGAAACTTTGACACCAAAATCCATATCTATACCTATACTAGATCTTGTCTAGTAATGTGAAACAGGTGGTCTGGGGAGGGGCATTCCATGCCTGTATGGGTTTGAGCCAGAATGAGTTTGTCTGAAAAATTTTGAAAATAAATCGAACATTACAACGTGGAATCATATAGCATAGTATAATCCTTATTTTTTATTAATAAATATAAAATATTAAAGAATAAAAACCTCTAAAGCATAATTTTTTTAAAACCAGACTCACAGTTAAGCCCGCACCCATGCGAGATCAACACACTTTGGCCTCCACACTTACAGAATCAACAGGCATTGGCCCGTACTCTAAATGGTCAAAATATTTAGGCACACCCCACCCCAAATCCTCCACATACCTGAAAATTATACAAGACGTGATCTTTGTATTCACCACTAATCTTGTATACCATAATGATTAAATTTCATTCATGATCAACAAGGTCTATCAGCACGGTCCAAAGGCACTAACATACTCAATGAAAATTAATTAACCTTGATAAAAATAAAACTAAAAAATTATTCCATTAAGGGACCTAGGATAACAACATTATATGTTTATCATTAATACATTTGAAATAATGATTTTTGAAATAAACAATACTCAAAAAAAGAATAAAAACATTATTAAATATTAATTGTATTATAAAACATAATTACATAAAATGTATACATCATATTTATTTTTATATTTATCCATCTATCTTGTAAAACCTACTAAACAAATGTTTGTGAAATTAAATTTCATTCTTATTTTGAAAAAAATTTATGAAAAACAAACATTCAATTATATAAATAAAAATTAACAAAATAAAATCACATATAAATCATGTTTACTCAATTAAAATATGTGTATAACAATCGTGATATTATTCCTCATTCCAACACACCATATTCACAATTTATAAGAAAGTAATTTTAGTGGGAGAATCTTATTTAAATTATTTATTCATTCCATAACTGTTTTTATTTATGTTTTTATTATGTTATATGAGATGTGTATGTAAATAAATTCATATTTGTGGTAATTTATTAATAAAAAGAGTATATCTTATAATTATCAATCATTTTTTGTGTCATCCATATATAAAAATTTAATTTTAATATGTTATTATTGATAATTTGATTCTACTAATTCTAATTTTAATTGATTGGAGTAAATGGAGAGGGGTAATGGATATGAAATTGTTTAGGTGTGGTTGGGTGAATGTTTTATACATAAAAATTCAATAATGTTAATTGAATAACATTTTCAATGAAAGTGGACCAATAGTTCCATATTAATAAGTAAAGGACATTAATTATCTCATCCAACAGTTTAATACAAATAATGTAATGAAATTTATTTTTTAATAAACCAAATTTATTTATAATGAGAATAATAATATGAAAATTGATGAAATATTTACATATTTAAATTATTCTATTAAATATAATATTTATGTTTCATTTCTTATCTTTTTTCAATTATACTATTTTTGAATAATTTCTAAAAAATACATATGCTAAATATACCAATTTTATAGGTTCTTGTCTAATAACCATGTATTGAATGGAATGTTTCCTAATGACCATATTTTTAAGAGCATATATCAAGCAGACGAATATATAATGGTCTAATTTAATTTCGATATACATCGTTACATATATTTATAAAATAATTAATCCTTAATTATTTTAATTTCTATCTATAATAATATGTCAATTATATTTATCATCCCTATTTTTCGAAATTTAAGATTTATTTAGAAAATAAGCCAATGTGAATCTTTTTTCACACCATATACAGAAACTAAAATAGAAATTCATGCATCTATAATCTAAAATAGTTGAAAAATATTAAATATTTGTAACGAAAACATATTAATATTTATAAAACCGACCCACACCCATGAAGATGGAGGAAAAAAAGAAAATAAATAAAAAAATAGGAAATAAATCCTACCTATAAAAGTTACCAAGAATTAAATTTCCATAAAATACATTGGATGGGTGAAATATCACCTTGGGGCACCAAATGTTCCTGAGGAGGGATGAGGGAGTCCAAAATTGGAATATGAGGGGAGGGGAATGCCAAAACAATTTTAGATGGGATGTAGGAGACCAAATTTGACCAAGGGGATGGAGTAAGAATAGACAGATGATACCCTTATGGTTTGAACAGGGAGCAAGGGAGGAGGAACCCGAGTGAGCCTCAACATATTAAGACACTATACAAATAGTTTTTTAAACAGTTTGAATAGCCTTGGAAAACAACTATATACCCAATGTTTTCATAATATGTGTGAGTTGATCAATGGGGAATGATTTATATTCCAGTAGTTGTTACAATCCACATATATTATTTGTTATTGTTTGGCCATATTTTCTATAAATCCAATATATCTTGACCAATTAAGCTACATACTGGTATGTATTAAATATATTAAATGGAGAATAAATAACATTTTCCAAAAGATATGTTGAGAAATAGTATGAATAAAATATGTATTGAAATTACAAAAGTGAATTTTGATATTAAAAAAATGTACATTCCATGTTTCCTCCCATGTACATGTCATGTACTAAAATAATATAAAATAATTATATATTTATTCATAATTATTTTGGATTATGTACTTATATTTCAAGAACTATTGGGGGAAAAATTTAGTTAACAAATTATTTAGTTAATTAAAAAATTAGTTCATGTAAATTTGTCTTAATTAGTGATGTTAATTTGATCAAAATATGATCAATAATAGGTGGAGGGGGTTTCTTAGTGATAAATGTTTCTTTTACATGAAGGTTTTTTATCATCACATAGAAAAATTTACTAAACTATAAACTAGGTAAAGTTATGATCAACATAAATATAAATGTAATCCTTACCTTTCATTTGAATGAAATATAAAGATAGATCATCTTGTGATATTTTCAATGTTTGGTAAAATGGCCTACTCTATTCCTTGTGTGGATATGTCCCCAAAATGGATTATTTTAATAACATATTTTCATATAAACATGGCATAGTTATCAATTGGATATACCCACTAGTAATTATTCCTACATTTATCCATGGTTCAACCCCCATAAATAATATCAGCTAACATAATTTTTTATTACCCCATATATCTTAATAGTGTCTACATAATGTGATATCTAGTTAGACCACTCATCCACAATAAATGCTACTAACTAATTATTTCCCCCACTAGTATCTCTGTACTTGTTCTTTTTTGATCCACCATTGAATGATATTTTATATCTTCAAAAGCTTGTTATATTAAATTAACTGGTATAAAATTATAAAACATATTTAAAAACTCTCTTAAGTGCTTTTGGGACATTAAATTTACTCGTAATCACTAGAAGACACGAATATAATTAATCTGAAATTTTTTGGATTTTAATTTTAAAAACATACTTATGAATGTTCATACGATTGATAATTTTTTGTGTTCCCAATAAATGATTACCCAATCATGTATGTCTCCATTCGATGCTTCTAATTATTCTTGTATAATACATGATCTATTTGATGAACATTCATTCTATGTTCTCAGTATGATAAATCATTATACACTATTGGAAGCACATTTTTATGTGAATCTTACATTGGTCGGTAATTCATATATTTGATAAATATTCAAATATCATTGGTCTGATTAAACATTCATCCACTATATGGGAACTCAATTGGATTATCTCCCTATTTTATATTTTTTATAGATCAATGACTGATGAAACTTCATCAACTTGTAATGAAACATTATCCGATGGAACTCTTATTCAACCATATAGTATCATTGGTTAGAGAGTAATTGTGTAAATCATTAAGAACTACATCTCTTCTGTATATGAATAATGTTCTATTAATTTTTATATAACAAAAACCATTTTTATTGGGTTCTCTTATAAGAAAATTATCCCTAAAATATTATATATTTTCATACTTAGAAAAATTCTAAATTCTCATACCCTAATTCATTTTAAATTCACTATACAGTTATTAAATTTTATGGAATATTCATTAGACTCTGTAAAACATTTCAATTGCTTGAAAATTTCATCAAATGTCCTTTACTCTATTTTATGCAACATTGTATAACCTGGATAACCACTCTTGGAAACAAATCATAGAATGAACTGGGGAATATCAACCGTGTTAAGGAAATTACATTGTTTTTATAAATAGTCATATAACAAAACTTTCAAGTGTTATCATCTTTGTTTAATTCATTACATACTGACAATATGATGCTATTCATTTAGTATTATCTAGCCAATGGACTTATATATTTTCATCGTCTATTGGTCTTATATTTGGTCTCCATGTTCTAGGAATCATATTTATAATAAACCAGACATATTTTTTGATAAAATCTCATATGATTATCTACTTAATCTTCATACTACTCTTTGAGTAGTTGCATTAATATGATACATCAGAATCATGAATTAAAAATACTCACTTTGATCATTAAACATTAGAAACATATGCTTTTAAATCTTCATAGGATTTTCTATTTGATGAAATTTTGTACCTCTGTTTGATTACAATGCATAATATTCTATTATCCTTCATCTCATATTTCAAAATCCATTGTTTACATTGAGTTCCTTCATTTTTCTCTATATAATAACCCCTTAAATCTCTATCCAATGGATATTTCTTATATCTTTATGATGGACATAAAAAAATTAAAACATTATAAAAATATCCATCAAGTGTTCTACACATATTTACTATAATGGATATCATATATAACCTATCCAATACATAGTAAAGTCTGTACTATTATATTCTATGTCTAATGTAGCTCCAAAACATTTCTTCGACCAATTAAATTTTATCTGACTTTTATGTCTAATTACTCCACACATGAACATTGTAACTCATAACATTTATGGATTTTATATCATTGATTATTCTTAATACAACATCAACTGCATTTTTTAAACTCATACCTCTTCCTAATAACATGTGTATAGTCCGGTCTATCTAATCAGATTTTTCGACATCATATACATAGTCTATCTAATAACATCATCTTGAATGTTATACATATTCTTGATATTATAATTCATTAACATTTTAAATATTGAAACCATGAATCCTCATAAAAAATTTATTATTTTTTTTGAGATGAATATTAAATAAATTTCACAAATACACCCCTAATGACTATAATGGATTAGTGTCTTTGGAGACCCAGTACACAATCTTTTTATTTCATAACTGATATTCAAAATCTCTCAAATATATCTCCCCATTAATTAGTATTGAAAGAAATTGTATACAAAAAAACACTCTTCACTACCCAGGTAAAAGAAACATAAAAAAGGGTGAGATAAGAATATTAATAACTTTAATGATGGGAAATATGAATAGATGATCATAAGAAAACATAATATAAGAATAATGGTATATGATCATGGCCATAATCTAAAAACATCATAGCAAATATATAAATGATGTTATACATGATTCATGACAAAAGGATATATTATATCAAAAGGAATTAATTATATGTGTGAGAAATAATCATAAATCAATAAAAAACAACAACTTTAGGTCATAAATGTGTGTCACCATCATATGTATTGAAACAGATATATATTTCAAGGATAACTATAAAGACCATAAATTCATGGTGGATCAAATAACCAAACTAGTTTATTATATCATAAAAAATAAATCATCCCAAACTACATCCCACATTGGATCATGAACATCAAAATACATCCCAAATTGGATCAAGAATATCCACCTTCATCCCATAATTATCTCAAATGATATAACAATTTACTTAGTGTATTAGATGGATTTATAATTATAATCCCACCCAACATATAATGAAACCCATCCATACTTGCGACATTGTTCATAAACGATTAATAATATCATAACATCACATCCTATGATAATAAAATAGGATTCATAAATATTCAATCAATTCAAAAATAAAATGACCCATGAAAATAAATGGGTTTCATAAACATCTTTCCATCATAAAAACAAACATCTAGGGAAAGAATAAAGATTGTATCATTTTATAATATCCTTAGTAAATCATAATTAACATCAAAATATTATTCCAAAGATGACAACACATTTAAAATTTCAATAAAACATTGCTAGAGGAAAATACTTTTTCCATATTGAAAATTATAACTTTAAAACTAAAAATTCACAAAACATTGTGACTTTTTTCATAAAAAATATATTTTGGATAATATGAAGGAAGCATAAAAAATTGAGTTGTAATTATAGTGAAAAACTCTCTCCATTTTGTAAACATTAAAAAATTTAGTCTTCTAACATTTTCAGTTAAAAGTCAGAAGTTTGTAATAAAGAAAATGAAAAGAAGATTACATTGAACAAATGTTTTACAATATTATAACATGGATAAAAACTGATATCAATAATCAATTAGAAAGAAGTATAAACATCCAATAAATCAATTTTAAAAACATAGTCATGTAATACAATGAATGTTTGATCAAAAAGAGAAATAGTGTTGATATTCCATAAAAAACATATTATTATAAATTTAGTTCATAAAGAGAGTTAAATTAAAGGAATCCAGTATTCTAAAAAATTAATAGAGGTGTGTGAAATCAAGGATATTATTAAGAGTTAGATCGTTAATTATCATCATCATAAGATTAATAAAATAATATCCAGTTAAATAAAGATATTTTAATATAAACTACATACTACATTGGTAATATACAAATCAAAAACCTTCAAAATGATAGATACATATATGGATGTTTAAATTCCTATACATTTCCTGAAATCCATATAAAATAGATTCATGTAGAGTTAATATACAAATATATATATATATAGGTGGTGAATATCGTATATGTATCCCATAAGTAAAATATTTATTAAAATCACTTACTATGAACATAATATTGTTGTGATAATTAATAAATAAATTTATCATGTGTAATAAATGTAAATCAAAATAAAATATGTGTAAATAAAACATAAAATTATTAAACTTTATTACACACATATTAATATAATATAAAATACTATGGGGTAGTAAAATGTCCAAATAAAAATAAATTTAGTGATGAATTCCCTAATATGAGAATGACACCCACATAAGTTCATTCTCTTACATAATAATACAATAATGATTACTATTTAATAGATTAATAATTAAATAACAATCCTTTTTACACATCAATTACTATTTTAAAATTGACTAAAAAATATGGTTATGAAAAATTAACTATTCTATAATAATGAAGACCATATTTCTTATATATTCAGGTGTATCATTTCTATTTTTCCAAGATCATGATGAAAACAAGGTAAGTGTTTTTTTAAATTTTCATAATTATGATGATATAGTAAATATTATATATTTTCTATAAATTAATTTTTATATATCAAAAAATTGATTCATAAAGAAAAAATGAAACACATCTCTTCATAGAGATAGTAATCCACACATAGGTACAAATGAAGTAATGATATTTCAATGAATGGGAAGTTAAAAAAGTATAAGATATATTACTTTTTCATAATGATATATTAATATAGAATATAACATGTGTACCATAAATATATCATCCCCAAAAACATTGAGTGTCAATTATGAAAAAAATACATCAGTTCGTGATGCAGTATTCCACCGTACACACGAATAACGATTTCATTTCCCATTTAATGGAATTGTAGATAGATTTAGGTTATTAAAATATCAGAATAAAAAGTAATTACATATTTTAAAAGTATGTTATTATTCAATCAAAGAAGAATATTATTTAAATAATGTGGAAGAAGAATTAAAAAACACTCTTTTAAGAATGATACATCTTCAGCAGACAACCTATTTAGTATTAGACCAAAATAAATCCTCAGAGGGTTTTTTAATCAAACCATGTACTCTGAATAGTGGTATGGTAAGTATGTATGTTATTTTTTAGGATCATTACATATAAAAATGATTTTATGAGTGAATAATATAGTGGAGGAGGTTCAATTTTATAAGTGACGGGAGGGGTACATTTGAAATTTCATAAATGATTAAAATATGGGAAGGTAAATATCAATTCAATTATTAAAAGTGTATTGGGGTTAATATATATGTTATTATGTGTCTTCAATACCATAATCCAATTTGTTTTTGATATTTTATGTTCTTTTTTAATACTTTTCTTTTGGATTGACCCCATAATTAACTTATTTTATGGTTAAATGCTGAAACAAAAATTTCAAAATGAAATGGTTAAAAATATTACTAAAAATGAAAAAATGACTGCTAAATGAACCAAAATTGACATATTAATCCCTATTAATGTTACATGGATTAAGATACACTTTTAATTAACAAAATAATTTTTACTAAAATATTATTTATTACAAAATATTATTAATTTAAATTCTGAACAATTCATATATATTGAATTTAAATGCACCAAGAAATATTTTTAGTTATAATATATTATTATACCACATCTATATTATGTAATATATATCTGAAAAAATTCATTGAAAACAATAAATCAAAAAAATTAAATTAATTTTTATATTTTTATAATTGTATATATTATTTTTCTATAAATTAAAGAAATACTATATCAGTATTACAGAAAAATAAATGTAATTATAAAATAACAAAAAATAAAAACAAATTCCCAATATGTAAAAAATTACATTATTCAAAAGTTACACATTAATATTATTTCACAATATTGATTTTGCCTATGTGAATACATAAAATATATTTAAACATAAGTGAGTGACATATTTTCTTTTTCATTAAATAAAATATTATATAGGTCACATTAATAGAAAACTATCCTAGCAAAAATAAATGTGTGGAATAAGTTGATATTTTTATAAATTTATTCGTAAAATAATATTGAATATAAAAAATAGTGGACATGTCACTTAATTTTATCATATTTTAACTCAACTTAATATTTTCCATGGTGATAATTCATTAATGTTTTTACTATTTATTAAAACAGAAAACCAATTATACCTTTTTAATTAATATTAATTGTGTGGATATAAAGTAAATTTTTTTTTCTCCAAATCAAAAAATATAAGTGGAAGAAATTTATTTTATAAGTATCCCTAAATTCATGGTGAAATATGGTTTTCAGAAAAAAAAATTATGCTTAATGTTCTAATGTAGTTTCATATACCATGAAAACATATAATTTGGATTCAAATTAAATTTACTAGAATATTTATAAAGAAAATTTACTTATACTGATTTTGAATCAAATTTAAAATTTTGTGGATCTTTTTAAATGATTATAAATGAGAGTTTTACAAAAATATTTATTTTCACTATTTAGTGATGAATCAATATTATTAAAAATGAAACAAGATTTAACCCTAATATAATTTTGACACTATGATTTAAAAAATTAATTAATTTTTATAAATTAATAATTAAAGAAGTAGAAAAAATTAATATTTTGTATCACACACAAAATGTCGTAAATATAATTATTAATGAAGTTTTCTTTTTGATGAAAGAAATAAAATCACTAAAAATTGATTACATAATTATTAACCATTAATTATTAATATTATTTAATAATAACTTTATATATATATTTCATAATGAGTAAATTCCAATTCATTTCATCAAATATAAGATCTTGGTTATAAGAGGAATAATTAAATAATAATATTTTAATAATTTTGTAACACCTGATTACCTTATTTTAGTTAATTAATGACCATTATTTTTATCAATTTTTTATTGGGGTTTTTATCCATCAATTTTAGGTGTAATTTAGAAAATTTTAGAATTTTTTTGGGGCTATTCAATGTTATTGTATGGTTAGGAATATTTTTGTAGTTTGGGAAAGAAAAAATTACAGCAAATTATGGGACACTGTAAGGGGACACAAGGTTTTTAAAAACTGTATGACCAACAAGAACCCTATTCACACTTGGATAGTATGGATTTTAATGTTGTCACATGATTAAATGAACTATGTGTCCAAAAAAATACACCCCTACCATAAGTCCAATAAGGGATCTCGATTTGAAAAAACTGTTACTACTATCCATGAATACCATATAAAAATACTACAGATAGTTTTTAATTCCAATTTAGGTTATATTATAAATTATGGGACCCCAGTGTAAAGAATAAACACCCTTATTAGTATCTTGTATTATTAATTGGTATTTGGAGGATTTTAATTGGTGATTCGGATTCCTCTAACCCCTTCTCTTGGAAAATCAAATCACCATTGATTGTGTTTGATCTTCTCCTAGTAAGTGAATATATTTCAATGTATTTTCTCTATAGAGAGTAATATATTATCAATTTATTAATTTATTTAATCTCTATTTTTATGGATCATGATTATATGTTTGATTTTTTAATCTCCTTCACCACAATACCCGTTTGTGTTCTCATTGAAGGTGTTGAATTGATCTTGTGATTATGGGATGGATGTTAAATTAGGATTTAAACTAAAAATTAACCCCTATATTTATTGATTAATTTTAGATGAATTTTTAATAATTTAAAAAAACTATATTTGAGATTATTTGATGATTGATTCCAAAATATAATGGAATTGTAAATTACCCCAATGTTAATGTAATTATCATTATTGGGAGGATTTTGAGAAATAACGATGATCTAAATTGGAAGTAGATTTTATGGAATGATTTTATTATTATTCTTGATAAAATTGGATTAATATTATTGATGATATAATATGGAAATAATTCAAAGGAATCATATGATTTGGGTTTGGAATGAAAAGGAATACTAAAACTAGAAATTAGAAACTGATCTTGATTAAAGATATATTATTATCCAAATATTTATTCGTTGTTTCTTTAAATCACATGTGATCTTGGGAATTTATTGGATGATTAGGATAAGTAAACTAGGACTTTATCTCTCTATAAATGTATTTATGATGAAAATAATAACTCAAAAAATATTGGAATGATCTCCCCCGATGAGTCCCCTAACAATGTATATATTCATTTCCTTTAATGTGTTCCCTAATGGTGGGTTGATTTTTGTGTGCACACCTATATTGAAATGTGACAATGATTGAGAAGTGTGAGGGACCTATTGTAAGAAACTAACAAATCTCAATTCTTATGATCCCGACACTTTTTTTTTGTTTTACATGATTTTACATGTCATCCATTATAGAACTATTTTAACCATTCCATCTATCATACAAATTTTTTTTAATAAAATAATATATTTAGGATAGTTATGATATATCTTCCATCTATTAGATTTCAATTCATGTTTTTCTGAAAATATATAAATGAATGTCCATGGGAAATTTTATTTAAATTAAAGAAATACATGTTTTATCTTTATGGAATTTAATTTGAAATATTTTGTAGTTACATACCGGATTATATTTACCACACCATAAGATTCCCACTACTGTTTTGTGATTTTATCATACAAGGTCCAAAAAAATGAAAGGACCATATGATGTTGGTAGGTGTACAAGACTCATGGGACCTAGAGTGATGTATGTAATTGATGGAGAAGAGATATTTCACAATATGACCCACAAGGACATCCATCGATGATAGTATGTTTTTTTATTTGAACTTATATGACCCCAATTAGATGGGAGTTATAGACCATCATTAAGTATTAATATCATGCATATAGCAGGCATTTCCCTAAGATAATTGTATGAACACACACAAATCTCAAGACCATACAATTATGAAATTTAATAGAAAAAAATGAATACCATTGAATGTATATATCTAAATTCCACCATCAGAGTATGACCATATGAATTTAAAGAGATATTATCCAAGTAAAATCCCCCCAAAAACTTGAAAGGAAGTCCAAATTTCACATACTAAGTGGAATACAATGAATATTATCACTATTATAAGCCTCAGTCAATCTATCCCAAGACAACATTATACCTTCCCCCTGGACCCCATGGACTCCATAAAATGTCTTATCATCGTCATAATTCATGAAAAGTGTAGAAAAATACCATTCATGGGTGATTATAAAAATACATAGTAGACACCCTAAAATAACAAGACACAAAACAACAAGAGTATCCATGTCAAATAAAAAGGTATGTCAATCATGACATGAGACATGAAAATAATAACAAATAAACCCAAATATCGTCATAAAAAATTGGCCTCAAAAGGTCTAAAATATCACTACCATCTAGTAGATTATTTTTAAAGCATCAAGTCAATTTTTTTTAGGAGGTCTCACCCTATAAACCATGTAGTCATAAATTACACTAATCTACGAGGTTGTGTTCATATGCCCCTTCCAAATCAAGATCTCCAAATATCCAAAGATATCACTATATTTATAAGGGATCAAACAAAAAAGACATGGGGGTACCACCATCCTTATTGGTTCAATAAAAACGATAGAGGATGAATACCCTTTGTATGATGGTCATGTTAATACAGCAAACCCAACATAGTAAGGATACAAAAGAGGATCCCACACCAAGTCTCACGTAGGGATATCGTGAATCCTATTTGAATACGAACACATTGTAGGGATAAAAATCATATACCAAGGATGTAATTCCACATTATACAAACATTGGGATAGAATAAGGAATCATGAACAACTAAAACTGTTCTATAATTTGTAAACAAAGGTCTCAAAGATATATCAAATGATGTAAACAAAGAGTGTTAGGGGTACATGAAATTTATGGTATTATCTAGGTCATCCTTTGGATCACTATTTCACATTTAATGTAAAACTACATATACATAGTTTTTGTCTTTGGGTTACTTTCATTGTAGAGTTATGGTCGACACCCAGCATGCCTCTTTTCCATTATTATGTATATTAGGCCATTCATGGGAACTCTACACTCCCTTATGGGTTTTTACATGTTCATGTTGTTGTGTACTCTAGGATACACAGTGAGATTCTAGGATGGTTCATAGGGAGTGTATCAATATTCACACAGCAAGTGATCATTTACTCTTTTAGTAAACTCTAGCACTGAACAATAGAGACTAGACGACAACTATTTTTAAAGTACACACTATGTAGTGAGGAATTTTATGGAAATTATAGACTATTCAGAAAATCTATTTACAACACCACCACATATTTTTCACCAATAATTTCCAAGATTGGTGGATCTAGGGAAATCATGTCTCACCACCATTTCTCTCTAGATCCCTTATGTCAATCCCCTCAAAATCTCATCACTTATAGATCCATACCCTCAATGAATTTCTAAATACAGTAACATGTACATAAATATGAAAACCAAATGATCATCCTTCATCAAGAACATCAAATTTTCTCTTTATCATAATCCTAAACTAATTGAGAAAATCTTTTGTGCCCATGATCAACTATGCGATGATCATTCACTAGTTATTTTTTGAACAGCCAACCAAATGAAAGAACAAAAAATTTCAGAAATGTGATATGGGAGAGGAAAGAAAAAAAACATTAATGAGGAATAAACCTAGTATCTTGTTAGGGTTGTAAATAATTCTTTTACTGTTGGAATAATAAAACAATGGAATGAGTTGAACAGACAATAAATCCCTAAATCCCTAGTATATACTCCCTCACCCCAGTATGATCCACCAAAATAAAAAATTTATCAATTATTTAATTTATGTTCATTATTTGGTAAAACAATGAAGAAAAACTACATAAAATAACATCCTAACTCAAGTTAGATTGGTCATTGATGAAGAATATCGACATGTCGATAGTGTTGGTGAGAGCTACAAAACTTAATGGAAAAATGATCCTTGATCACTACCCTAATCCATTTTTGCTCACTAATAACTCCTCCAAATTGTATCATCTTAATCAGAGGATTATGATGATATCCATGGGAATTGGTTATAATAAGATTTTTATACAGGATTCAGGGTCACTGTGTCAAGACATAGTTACATAAATATAAAAATTGTTTAATTTTATTATTTTATTATTTTCACATGTGACAACCATTTAACAAATTCCAAATTCGAAAAAAACATATTTCTATGCATAGTGGAAAATATGAAATCTATACCCAAATAATATCTTAGATTTCCAATCCATGACTCTATTTGGGACTTATTCCAATATTTTAGGAAAACGGTGTGCACCTAATTTTAATGTATCTAATAAAGTCATAATAACAATACTAAGCTCACCAGGACTCAGAATCTAATATTGTATCGACAACTAAATTTGAAAATATTACTTGATATATTTCAATTATTTATATAAAATAATGTGATGTTTCATTATCCCACTTTAGGTTTTTTTTTCATGAAATGTGATGGAGACTACTCCAATAAATTTGGGTATTGATCATGCATCTGGATCTCCCTCTCCTAGGTTATCTATGTAATATCTCATTGATTCCACTAGAGAGGCACAAAGGGAATCTGTCATCCATCGATTAACTTATCCTATTAATTATTGATCTCTACTAGCTGCTCTAAAACAATAGCTTCATCACAAATGTCAATCATTTCCCTGTCAATAACTTGTGACATGTTATGTATACAAATCCTCAACATCTCCACATAGAAGACATTATGTACCTGATAAAAAAATTATTGTAGACAAAAGTGTAATATCACCGCTTACTCTAAACTACATCTATAAAGTGAAAATGAATATCATAGATACTTGAATCCTTAGAAAATTTTCTAAAATCCATATCTTTGTGAGACCACTAAGAACATGTGGTCTTTGTCCTCAAACTCCAATGGCCTCCACTATTTTTATGTATAGAAATTGTGATTACACTATAGATTATTCATCCACTCCTATATAATATGAACCACCTCTTTTGTAGGACTCAAAAACTCATGGACCATAAGATAAAACTCACCTCGATCGGTCTAACATTGAGGATGCCTACAGAGTTTCTTGAACGATTCTGAAAATATTTCAATACATATAGTGGAATAGTAGCTATTGTTTTATAAACACTATTGAAAATGTTAGTTATCCTACCAACCAATGAAAATTTCCAACATGAAATCCCATAGAATATCCTCCTAAACATGAAATGTATTCTCATTTTAGCCATCAAACTGGGGGTGAAACAAAATTCTCTAACACAACTGATTCCCAAAGGCCACCTTCAATCCTATCAATAAATACAATGAGAGGTGAACATTATAAAATAAATTTATTATTGAGGTAAATACATAGATCCACACTCCCACACAAAAAGGAATCCTAATATCTCAACATAAATATTCTATTAGATAACTATTAATTGAGCCAACATTGTGTGTTTTTCTATGGTCACCTTGATGAAATGGTGTCCTTAATACATTTTAGGAATCCCCATCAAGTAATTTAAAAAAAATATCATCCCACATAGAAAATATATTCTCCAGGGGTTTAGCTATTTTTTTTTAACCTGATGCACATCCTTTACATATTAATATGTGAGGCATTGATATAGAAACAATTCTATACCATTATTCATACATGGGAACTAGTATAGTTGATAACATTGCCAAAAGATATTTTTCTCATCATGATGTACCCTTAAATGTGATTTTTTAAAATCAATCATCAACTCCTCACACCACATCAAATTCGCCATATTCCATCATAAATTTTTTTTGGTAGGATCCCCATATTTACAAAATAAATCAGGAGAAAATTTGTTGGATATAAGAGCATGTATGGTCTCAAAGTCAGTACCTATTTATTGTGCCTCCCTAACAACATATGGAAGTAATGTGGTAAAAAACATTAATTGTAGATATTTATCACTATCCAAATCCACTATTTAATTCAACAATAAGGGTCACTACACAGAAGTCTTAGTGAAAAACTATGAAAAATATCTTCAGATAAGAGAATCATCCACCACATTCTCCTTCCCAAGAGTATAGACTGTCATGAATTGATAATCCAATAAGAACTATATCCATCCTATTTAACTAAAGTTAATATAATTACATGATAATATTTACTAGAGACTCTTGTAGTCATCATAAATGTAGTATCTCTCACCTAGATGATAGTGTCGTTATATATTTAGGGAGATTATAATGGATTCTAGCTCATAATAATCAGTAGCATTGTTATACTCATGAGGTCTAAAATGGTGGGACTGATAAGAAATAACCAGTGACATCTGCATTAGGGAAACACAATGTTCAGTCCCTAAGGAATCACAGAACACCACATACTTGAAATTATCCTCTCGAAATATCAATGTGGGAGTGAACATCAACCACTTACTGAACTCCTATTAAGTATGTTGGAACCTATATGTCTACAAGAAATGACACCCCTTACAGATATAGTTAGTTATGGGAGGTGATATTATAGAGAAATAAATTAAAAATATAATATAATATCCTTCCATTCTATGGAATCTATGCACCACATATATGCTATTTGGTGGTTCTCAAGCTAAAACAGACTCACCAATTGTTGAGTCCACAATTAAACCATCCACCGAGATGATATTTCCAAAAAATTCGACCACATTAATCCAAAATGAGAATATCAAGAGAATTCTATATAGATAGTTCTCTTGGATTATTTCTAGGGTCATCTTAATATGTCTTGCATGATCCTCCCTAAATGAAAAATAAACAAGGATATCATCGATGAAGACCACCACAAACTAGTCTATGAATAGATAGATGATATGTTTTGGGAGTCTCCTGAACATGGATGTAGAATTTATAAGGAAAAAAGGCATCCCCATACACTCATAGTGGCATAAAAAACATATCAAATCCATCTTTGATATATCATTATACTTTAGTCGATGATATTTAAATCTTCATCTGAGTTATTACTCAAGAACCATCTTGAACATCTTAACTGATTGAAGTGGGTTCTGATCCGCACTAATGTATACATAATAATTTAAATCACCTTGTTTAAGTGATAATAATCCACCCAAAACCTCAATCTCTCTTATTACATTTTTTTAAACACAACTAGGGTTCCCTAGGGTGCTACAATGGTTTCAAAAAATCCGTTCCCATAAAATTATTCTAATAGAATGAACTTATCAGAAATATATTTGAGGCCCATAAGATATATTATAAAAAATAATAATTCCATCTTAGGTTGTATGTATATAAATAATCTAACTCTTGGTAAAGATATAGGACTAGAACTTCCTCATGAAAGTGGCCATCATACAACACCATCATTATATTAATTTGAAAGATCAAAACATATAATACTCGAAGTTTCATTCTAAAAAATATGTTAATAATCCTCTGAACTCACCTAATTATGAGCCCATACTACATCACTTGGATTTCCTTCTCACCAATGATGAAAAAATCAATCATTATCTACAAATACAAAAAATACTCTATTTAAAATAGTCAATACGGACATGAAAATTGATTTTTAGTCCATAACTAGGATGAATTCATAAGACCTCATTTATCATAAAAATATATCTCTTATGATGATATCACCTTCATGAGTAAAACAACCTTGTTTTTAGAAGTAAGTGATCACTAATTATCCTTTCATAGGAGTCTCCAAGTGTATGGATAGAGCCATAGTCTCACAAAAATATATAATTATAAAGTATAGAAGTGGATATAAATTAGTTTATGGAACATTTCACTATCATTAATATAGATGATGTATAAAAGAAAAATATCATTCTGTTAATCATAACATGTTATCCAAGTGATTATTCCGCCATTAACAATAGATATCATTATCCCTAACCACAGTATCCTTGATATTGGAGGTGATCACATGGGTATGGTGGTGGAGGTAAGTCAAACCACCTACCATCACATGCTACTCCATCTGGTTTTCTTCCATGTATGTGTCCCTACATACCACCTTGATCCTACAACTTCCTATTTATATGTGGTATATTGGTCATCTATCTATAATCTATATGAGGGTATTTTAAACTCTTGATCAGGTTTTCCCTATAAATCACAAGAGAAGAACCACCTCTCTCTAGGATGAATATGACAACCCTGCTTTTTATTACAACATAAAATTGATTTATTACATAAATCTTCACTTGATACAGCAACGAAGATCGAGAGGTTTAGTGTCTTTTGGGCTTAGGATCATTACATAAAAACTTGAAACATGAGATACAACATCTTTATTGAAAACTTCCTTTACATGACCACTACATTCCCTTGTACTTAGCATTGCATGGGATAACCGGAGGACATGCATACGAAAAGGGTGAGCTATAAAGCCCAGTAAGGGAGTACACATGGAATAACATGAGGAGTAAAATACATGTTAGACAATAGTCATATAAATATATCATAAAAGAAACATAAACAAAAAGGAATGATAAAGCATGATAATCATAACATGGAAATGTGGCAACAACACTTAACATTGAATTAGCATGAGCCAAGGCTCATTGCACATGGAGCATGAGTAAACCCTCATTGCCCATGAAGCATGAGTAAACCCTCGTTGCACTTGAATTAGAATTAGTCAACACTCATTGCACATGATGTATCATGATAATATACATTACCCAATGCAATGGAGCGCTATAAGGGCACACCCTTCTTAAACATTTAATTTCATGCATAAGTGTGCCACATGGATCATAAAACATGGATTCATAAAACATAATCATTTATTCCAAGATAAAGGAATCTGGAATTCATATATGAAAGTATACAATCAATTAGTAAATGTGCATAAAGGTGAATACCCTTGATGGAGAAATGGGCATTGTATTCACTATACAATGACATTGGCTTAGAAAATCGGTGCGATTTCGGAAGCGTAACAGCGTGACATAAGAATTCATAAAAATGGTTGATGGGAGAAAAAGGGGTTCCTAATAATATTCACATGTAATGGACAGTAAGGATGTCATATAGATACATGTACTAACAATTGAAATGTAATTTGGATTCATGATTCAAAAGTATTGCTTGAATGTAAAAGAAGAGAGAGAAGTTCCTTTCGAAATTTCGGCATATTAACGGGTGTACATGGGAGGCATTTAATGAGAGAGAAAGGGGTCTCCCATCATTCAAACAATAATAGGGCAGTATGGGGGAGGTGCGAAACCATACCCCAACATTCATAATTGAAATTAAATGAACAATAAAATTAAAGAAAATTGACAAAAATGAGAAAGGAAGAAAAAACCCTTACTTGAATGTGTGCTTCCAAAGGCCCGAGAGAGGCTTCTGAGAGGCTTCATGGGAGCTTGGGGAACCTAGGGAGGATTATAGAGAGAGTAGGTCAGAGGTTGGACGAACTCCAAAGGATTTGATTGAGGAAGAAGTGGGATCTTGGGTGGGGTTATATAGGAAAGGTGAGAGAATTCTTTATTATTTATGTCCGGGACCCCTTATATTAAACTAATCCAAACCACAAACCATCCCATAGTTTTTGCCCATGGTTTCTAAAAAAGGAATGAGGAATTGTATTTACAAGGCCAATGTCCGAACTTATTAAAATAATAAGGTTTCTTATGTGGAGGTGAGTCACACTCCCATGGAAATTAATTTAAAAAGGCAAAGTGTTGAATAAGTCTTGAGGGGTTCATTAATGCTTTGAAAAGTAAGTCAAAAAAACCCAAAATCAATTTATTTTAATGGAAAAACATATATTGGCCGAACATAAGGATTATAATATTTCATTAAATCACCATTGGGTCATTATGATGTCATAAAACACATTATATCTTTAAACTTTATATAATTTTTACCCAAAAATTTGACTGTCTCAGAAAATTATGAAAAATTCACCGTTGGATAATTTCGACGTCCTGTTTCTAGAAATGACATTTATTATATCTAAATTTTTTTCTAAATATGTTAATTTTCACTTTTAAAATAAAATCCAACATTTATTGAAAATTCACGGGTGTTGACAGAAATGGCTTTCAAACCATAATATAATATTTTAATTGAATTCATAAATTTATAAGATCATTTATATTTAATTAATTTAATAAAAATATTATTATTTTATTAAAATATTATTTAACTAAAAAATCCCTTAATTTAATAAAATATATTTCTAAATTAAATAATAACTAAAAACACCATTTGTACTTCAAAAAATATTTACAATGTATTAAAAATGACTAGAAATTATATTAATTATTATATACAAAAATAATGTACATGAACATAGTACTACTTATTTGTTACATAACCCCTTAAAACAACCGCATGAGACCTAAGGGTAAGGTGTACGATGGTGACCGACTCTTGGGGTGGATCGGATAACATCGCTTGAGTGGTAATTTCAATCAACTTCCGCATTTCCCATAGACGGTCACGTTTGGGCTTGACATAATGAAACTCAGCTTGGGATTGGTCAAGGGCGAAGCCCAAGGATTCCACCACTTTTCCGAGCTCTAGGAAATGGGCTTCGTATGGGGCAATTCTACTGGATGAGGCCATCACTTCCTTTGTCTGAGTAAAATTGGGTTTGTTAAAGCCTTATATTTATACTAATCACGTTATCACTGTTCAACGACTATAAAAGTAATAGTCACAACTCTTATCATAAAACCAACGAATTTGACATCTTATAAAAAAAAATTTATAAAGAGGCATTTAACAGGATCAGGAGGAATATTCCATTAATGAAACATTAGTTCGTTACAATATTCCCCCCTTAAGAAATTTCGCCCTCGAAATTTTCATTTTCCCACACTAAAAAAATGTTGGTAACTCAGCTTCATCATATCCTCCGACTCCCAAGTTGATTCTTCAAACTTGTGGTTTCTCCACAAAACCTTGACGAGGGGCATTGTCTTATTTCGTCGAAATTTTTCTCTATGATCTACGATCTTCACTAGTTTCTCCTCATAAGAATGATCATCTTCCAATTGTACCACCTCGGAAGAGAGTACATGTGAAGGGTCTGGTATGTACTTCCTTAAGAGGGATACATGAAAGACATCATGCACATTAGATATATTAGGTGGAAGTGCTAGTCGATAGGCCACAACCCCAACACGATCAAGAATCTAGAAGGGGCCGATGTAACTTGGACATAACTTCCCTTTCTTTCCAAACCTCATGACCTTATTCCACGAAGATATGCGTAAAAACACCATGTCTCCAAATTTAAACTCAAGGTCTAATCGACAATTATCTGCATAACACTTCTATCGACTATGGGCTGCCTTGATATGCCGCTGAATGGTTTTCACCTTCTCCACCATTTCCTCGACCATTTCTGGTCTAAGCAGCTTACGTTCACCGACCCCATCCCAACATGCTGGTGTTCTGCACATTTTCCCATACAGGGCTTCATACGGTGCCATTTGGATGCTCGACTGGAAACTGTTATTATAAGAGAACTCAACCAGAGGAAGATGTTTATCCCATACTCCTTTAAAGTCCATTGAGCATGCTCTCAACATGTCCTCATGTGTTTGGATAGTCCGCTCGGATTGGCCATCAGTTTGAGGATGATAGGCCATACTGAATTTCAGTTCAGTATTCAGAGCATGATGAAGAGTCTTCCAAAACATAGAGGTGAATCTTGGATATTGTTTGAACACAATAGATAGTGGTACTCCATGCAACCTTACCAATTACCTAATATATATCTGTGCCAGTTGATCCAATGAAAAAGCCTCCCGAATAGCAATGAAGTGTGACCTTTTTGTAAGACGATCCACAACAACCCAGATTGCATTGTTGCCTTTGGATTTCCTCGGAAGTCCGGTGAAAAATTCCATGGTGATATTCTCCCATTTCCATTCTGGTATGGGCAATGGTTGCATCATCCCTTTATACTTTTTCCTCTTTGCCTTCACTTGCTGACACACCAGGCACTTTGATGTATATTCAGCGATCTCCTTCTTCATATTATCCCACCAAAATTTTTCTTGGAGATCTCGATACATCTTTGTGCTCCCTGGGTGAATAGAGATATTTGAACTTTGTGCATCATCCAAAAGTTACTTCTTCATCTCCGGACATGATGGAACACATAGTCTTTTCCCAAACCACACAATTCCTTCTTCATTAACATTAGTCTATTAGGATTTCCCCTTTTTGATAGCTTCCACATTTTCCTGAATTCCCACATTATCCTTTTGAGCATCCCTTAACCTTTCCAAAAGAGATTGTTGAGCAATCATTTGTGAAAGTATTGATGGTGTTCCCTTCTTTATGATTCCCACATCCATCTTCATCAAGTCTACAAAGATTGGATCCTTCTCAATTCTCATCATTGATAGAATCGATGGATCCTTTCTACTTAGGGCATCTACCACCTTGTTCTCTTTCCCAGGGTGGTAATGTATTGAACAGCCATAATCCCTGATGAGCTCTATCCATCTTCCCTGGCGCATATTAATCTATTTCTTTGTGAATATATATTTAAGACTCTTGTGGTCAGTATATATCTCACATTTCTCTCCGTAGAGATAATGCAACCATATTTTAAAGGAAAAGATCACAGCTGTCAACTCCAGATCATGCGTTGGATAGATTCTCTCATGTATTTTCAACTTCCTTGAGGCATAGGATATCACTTTATCATTCTGCACTAGTACACACCCTAAGCCCTTCATTGAAGCATCATTGAATACCAAAAAAATTTCCCCACTTGTGGGTAAAGTGAGGATGGGTGCAGTGATAAGCCTCCTTTTCAACTCCTTGAAGCTTTCTTCACATTCATCACTCGAAGAAAACTTTACTCCCTTTTGAGTTAGCTTGGTAAGAGGGTGGAAAATCGTGAGAAATTACTCACAAATCATCGATAATATCCAGTTAACCCCAAGATGCTACAGATATCCGTTACTGATGTTGGCCTCGGCCATCCCTCAATTGCATCTGTTTTGGAGGGGTCCACAGATATCCCATTTCTTGTGATGATATGGCCCAATAATGAGACCTCCTTCAACCAGAACTCGCACTTGCTATACTTTGCATAGATATTCTCCTTGCGCAAAGTCTCTAGTACAGTTTTTAAATGCTCCTCATGATCGTCCTTGGTTTTGGAGTATATTAGAATATCATCTATAAAGACTACAACTAATTTGTCAAGGAAATATATAAAGACTATATTCATCATTTCCATGAATATTTCTGGAGCATTGGTGAGTCCGAAAGGAATTACTATGAATTCATAGTGCCCGTACCTTGTACGAAAAGCAGTCTTGGGGATATCTTCTTTCTTCACCCTTACTTGATAATATCCCAACCGCAAGTCCACCTTGGAGACGTATTGTGCTCCACACAACTGATCGAACAAGTCATCAATTCTTGGGAGAGGATACTTGTTCTTTATTGTGATTTTGTTAAGTTCGCGATAATCGATGCAAATCCGCATTGACCCGTCCTTCTTCTTGATGAAGAGGACCGATACACCCCATGGTGAAGCACTTGGTCTTATAAACCCTTTATCCAGATTCTCTTGTAGTAGTGTCTTCATCTCTTCAAGCTCAACAATAGCCATTCTATATAGAGTCTTGGATATTAGTAATGCCCCAGGTATAAGTTCAACTGAGAACTCAACATCTCTTCTAGGCGGAAGACCAGGCAGTTCCTCAGGAAACACTTCTGCAAATTCCCTCACAATAGGCATTTCTTCAAGGGTGGTTTCTTCTTTGGACTCAGTCTTCTGAGCTAGATACAAGTGCCCATAGTGTAGTAATATCCATGCTTGAGATGATGGAGCTAAAGGGGATTCATCTTCCTCCTGACACTTGTAAAGAATCGAGGGTAGATTCTCCAAATGGAGTGTTATTTCCATCTCCCGACAATTTATGTTGGCTCTATATAAGGAAAGCCAATCAATTCCAAGAATTACATCAAATTCCACCAAAGGGAGTATGAAGAGTTTCTCCGGGAAATTCAATCCACTGATTATAAAAGGGGACGACTTATATTCTTGGGATTCAATGATTTCCCCATTTGTCGTACTCACCGACATCTTTACTTCCATGATTTGTGGTGGTGCTGGGATTGTTCTACTAAAATTTAGAGATATAAAAGAATGCGTAGAACCTGAATCAAAAAGTACATTTGCTATTCATGAATGAATAACTAGTGTACCTATCACCACTTCTTTGTCGGGGTTCACTTTGGCAGAAGTGATGGAAAAAGCTCTTCCTTTCTGTCTTGGATATTTTTGGTAGCATCCGATAACCCTTGGATTAGGGAACTGATTTGCAAAATGACCGAATTCTTTGAATTTATAGCATTAAACAACGTGTTGAGGTTCGAACGGAGTGTTCCTCTCCTTTATCGTAGCTGCGAGACCTTCTTGCCGACAGTTAACAGCTAGGTTCCCTTCTCTTCCACACCTGAAGCATTTTCTCGTCCCCTTAAGGCAATTTCCAGGGTGCCTCTTTCTGCACTTTTGGAAAGTGGCGTGCTGGAACTTCTTAGCACCGTTGGATTTATCCATCAGACCACCATCATTGAATTCCACCTTACGCTTCTTGTCCCCATGATACTCCTGTGATTCTCCGATCTCCATTTCGACCTTGAGGGCACATCAGACAATTTCTTCATAGCTGTCAAAGTCCCGGATCACTAATGCTTTCCGCAAGCTAGGCTTCATCCCACCAATGAAGCGGTCAACCTTGCATTCGGGGGTAACGACAAAGCCGGAAGCATATCGTGCAAGTCTTGTGAAGTTTTCCATGTACGCTCCCACAGATTCTCCATCATTTTTCTTGAGGGAAAGGAAGTCCCTTTCCATCTTAAGACGGAGGGTGTGTGGAAAATATTTATCAAAAAACATCTTCTGGAATTCCTTCCATTCCAATGCCTCGATCTCCTCCTCAGGCTTCATATTTTTGATCAACCTTCACCATTGATCAGATTCACCCTCCATACGATAAGCCACCAGGAGAACCTTCTCTTGTTCAGAACGTTGGTGGATGGAGAATATCTTTTCAATGGAGTTGATCCATTGTTCAGCGATCGTGGGATCAGATGATCCACTAAAAGTAGGAAGCCTTTGTCTCATGAAGCTCTCAGTAGTGACTTGTTCTTTCTTAGGGGGGGGGGGGGTTAAAAGTTCCTCTTGATGTGTGTTTCTATTCAAAACATGAGTTAGCTGAGAGAGAAGCGTGACAAAGTTCGCGATTCCCACTCTCATTGGATTGGGCATCTCATTAGTACAATCATCACACTGATCTTCACAACGGTTGTTAGCCCGAGTCCTCCTATTACCGGCCATTGGTTGGAATAAAAGGAAAGTTAGGGGTAACACATAAAGGGTAATCCAAAGACAAAATTTGATGACTTATAAATAAATATTATTTTCTTTAACTCATGAGTCTATAGGCTTCAATCTAGGATTTTCATGATCTAATTTCTAACATATATTTTGTGGGGCATTTTTTCCTTAATAAGGGTTCATACCAAGATTGTGAATTTATCAAAACATATCCACTGGGAGTGTCGTAACCAAGAGTGTAGCAAGGCCCGTTTTCGTGCACCAGTTCCCATTCGAGTCTAGCTCAAAGCTGTGTTTTCGGGTTTTACCCCTAAGATACATCTGTTCCGGAGCCACATCTACCTGTTCGTATCCAGATAGGGATGTATTTGTTTGATAAACCACTTACATAGTATTTACCAAAACATAGAGAAGTTTTTATTATACTTAGTCTTGTATCTAAGGCTTTACTAGGGTTTCCAAATCCCAAAAATAACTAAACCTATCCTCTGATACCAACTATGACAAACCTTCTTTTTATTACAACATAAACATGATTTATTACATAAATCTTTACTTGATACAAAAAAGAAGATCGGGAGTTTTAGTGTCTTTGGGGATTAGGATCATTACATGAAAACTTGACACATGAGATACAACATCTTTATTGAAAACTTCCTTTACATGATCACTACATTCCCTCGTACTTAGCATTGCATGGGATAACCTGAGGACATGCCTAAGAAAAGGGTGAGATATAAAGCCCAGTAAGGGAGTAAAATGGATTAACATGAGGAGTACAATACATGTTAGACAATAGGCATATCAATAGAGAATAAAAGAAACATGAACATAAAGGCATGAGAAAGCATGATAATCATAACATGGAAATGTGGAAACAACACTTAACATTGAATTAGCATGATCCAAGGCTCATTGCACATGGAGCATGAGTAAACCCTCATTGCACATGAAGCATGAGTAAACCCTCATTTCACTTGAATTATCATGAGTCAAAACTCATTGTACATGATGTATCATGATACTATTCTTTATCCAATTCATTGGAGTGCTATATGGGCACACCCTTCTTAAAAATTTCATTTCATGCTTAAGTGTGCCACATGGATCATAAAACATGGATTCATAAAACATAATCATTTATTAAAAGATAAAGGAATGTGGAATTCATACATGAAACTATACAATAAATAAGTAAATGTGCATAAAGGTGAATACCCTTGATGGAGAAATGTGCATGGTATTCACTACACAATGACATTGGCTTAGAAAATCGGTGCGACTTTGGCAGTGTAACGGCGTGACATAAGAATTCATAAAAATGATTGATGGGAGAGAAAGGTGCTCCTCATAATATTTACATGTAATTGATAGTAAGGAGGTCATATAGATACTTGTACCAACAATTTAAATGGAATTTATATTCATGATACAAAAGTATTGCTTGAATGTAAAAGAAGAGAGAGAAGTTCCTTTCGGAATTTCGACATAGTAACAGGTGTACATGGGAGGAATTTAATGAGAGAGAAAGGGGTCTCCCATCATTAAAACAATAAGAGGACAGTATGGGGGATGTGTGAAACCATACCCCAAAATTCATAATTTAAATTAAAAGGACGATACAACTTAATGAAAATTGACAAAAATGAGAAAGGAAGAAAAAACCCTTACTTGGAAGTGTGCTTCCAAAGGCTAGGGAGAGGCTTGTGAGAGGCTTGTTGGAAGCTCGGGGCACCTTGGGAGGATTATAGAGAGAGTAGGGTAGATGTTGGACGATTTATAAAGGATTTTATTGTGGAGGAAGTTGGATCTTGGGTGTGTTTATATAGGAAAGGTGAGATAATTCTTTATTATTTAGGTTTGGGACCCCTTATATTAAACTAATACAAACCAAAAACCATCCCATGGTTTTTGCTCATAGTTTCTGAAAATGGAAAGAGGAAAAAAAATATTTTACAACGCCAAGGTCCAAACTTATTAAAATAATAAGGTTGCTTATGTGGAGGTGAGTCACACTCCCATGGAAATTTATTTAAAAAGGCAAAGTGTTGAATAAGTCTTGAGGGGTTCATTAATGCTTTGCAAAGTAAGTCAAAAAAACCCAAAATCACTTTATTTTAATGGTAAAACTTATATTGGCCTAACAAAAGGATTATAGTATTTTATTACATCACCATTGGGTCATTATGATGTCATAAAACACATTATATATTTAAACAGTATTTAATTTTTACATAAAAATTTTGACTGTCTCAGAAAATTATGAAAAATTCACCGTTGGATAATTTCGACATCCTGATTCCAGAAAGGATATTAATTTCATCTAAAAAAATTTCTAAATATGTTAATTTTCACTTTTAAAATAAAAACCAACATTTATCGAAAATTCACGGGTTTTGTCAGAAATGGATTTCAAACCTTAATATAACATTTTAATTGCATTCATAAACTTATAAGATAATTTATATTTAATTAATTGAATAAAAATATTATTATTTTATTAAAATATTATTTAATTCAAAAAACCCTTAATTTAATAAAATATATTTCTTAATTAAATAATAAATAAAAATAGCATTTGTACTTTAAAAGCTATTTACAATATATCAAAAATGACTAGAAATTATATTCATCATTATATACAAAAATAATATACATGAACATAGTACTACTTATTTGTTACATAACCCCTTAAAATAGCCGCATAAGACCTAAGGGTAAGGTGTGCAATGGTGACAGACTCTTGGGGTGGCTCGGATAACAACTCTCGAGTGGTAATTTCAATCAACTTCTCCTTTTCCCATAGACGGTCACGTTCGAGCTTGACATAATGAAGCTCAGCTTGGTCTTGGTCAAGGGCGAAACCCATGGATGCCACCTCTTTTCCGAGCACCAACAAATGGGCTTCGTATGGGGAAATTATACTGGATGAGGCCATCACTTCCTTTGTCTGAGTAAAATTGGGTTTGTTAAAGCCTTATATTTATACTAATCATGTGATCACTGTTCAATGGCTATAAAAGTAATGGTCACAACTCTTATCATAATAACAAAGAAGTTGACATCTTATAAAAAACAATTTTTATAAAGAGACATTTAACTTGATAAATAGGAATTTTCCATTAATGAAACTTTGGGTCGTTACAATGAATCAATACATCACAAGAGACTTGGAATACTGATCCACTATCCTATGATTTTTTTCTTGAGGAGTATTGGATTCCTGGATAACTATGACATTTTTTGTCTACTAGATGTCATGGTTTGTACACCTATGTACCCACTAAGGGCTCTAATGGTCCAAATATTTTCTTCCACGATGTTATTCACAACTAAATCCCATTCAATAACTCCATAATTAACTACACTCTCTTTTTAAACATTAACATTATGATACATTTTAAGAAAAATATAAACACAATAAAAATAGAAGTGAAAAGATCGTAATGAGTATAGTGCCTTTGGAAGCATGGAATCATGAACAGTAGTACATAACTTATATAAATTATCTCCCACTGGGATATTCTTGACTACAAACCTTCATATATACGTAAAACATAACACATATCTTCATAACCAAGTAAACTAATCCAAAACAAATGTTTTCTTCGATACATAGTAAGGGTTAACAAGGGAGACATGTAATCACTAATATTAGAAAAGGTGTATGAAAGCATGATCATGGAAATATAATATCAAACCCTACATATCAAAGATTGTAATTTGGAATCAAGGAATAGAGATAAGAAACTCATAAGATATGAAACATAAGGAAATAATGAACAAAATCCATGAAAGAATAACATAGGTATAAAACATGGAATTATGGAAGACACATATGTATGTATAATTATTTCCATAGTAGTCAAGGAATCACTACCAATGACTGGTTAGTATAAAATTCCCATTAGTAAATTGGGTTTACACCCCATTCCACCCTTGTATTACTACACCATGTACACCCCTCATTCTATCCCTGTATTACGGAACCGAGTTCATTTCCTATTGCTTCCCTGTAATAGTGAACCAAGTTCATATGTCTTTCTAGAAATGATTATACAATGAGATATAAATCTTTTTCCAATAAATTGGAGGGAGATATAGTTCTCACCCATAAAACATTGAAATTATATAGAAATGTGCCACAAAATCATAAAAAATAATATTATAACCAATGAAATCAATTGAGTATCAAAGAAATGTAATCATATATTAACAAGTGGAAAATGATATAGGTTTCATAATCATTTCATCATAATGTTATCTAATAGAAAGAATAGGGTTTCAAAATCATATAAACTATGAAAGAGAAATGTATGACATGAAAATCATTCTATAAAAACATAACTATTATAGAAAAAATAAGAATGGAACAATAGGATTATTTTCTAGATGGAATTAGTAACATCAATAGATTCCATATTATAATGACAATAACATGGAAATTTATTTTTATAACATCAAATTAATAAAGTATCATTTCTCTAATAAATACTATTATTTAAAACATAAAATATTTTTAAATCCATTACCATTGAGAATACATTAAAAACATAAAAAGAAGACTTGAAAACATTTTGAAAACATTTTTGACTGAAATATTATAAAACAATCTTCAAAATATTTTAAAACTAATTTTCCATAAAAATTTATTAATGGTTATTGAAAACATATTGAAAAAAATTCATTGAAAATTATTTTCCCACTTATATATTAGGCTTAAAATAATTTTGAAATACAATTTCCATAAAAACATATAAAATTAGATTGAATACTTATAAAAATTTCCTGAAATCATTTTCAATTGAAAATATATTTAAATATATATAAATATGAATAGAAAAAAGTCATTTTATAAAAAAATATAAGTGAAAATGTCTTCAATTTTATTTTTGCTGAAAGCAGTTTTCATAACTTTTTTTCAGAAATGTGGGTTTCGAATAGAATAGATTTAGGACCGAAGAGATAAATGATCATTTTTTAATTAAATACATTTTAATAAGTACAAATTTGTTGAAAAATATTATTAAAAAATGAGGATACATTAAAAAAATATATGAGAATTCAATTCATGAATGTTTTTGATATATGAATCGTAATATTTAATCAAAGAAGGATAATCATTAAAAATTTCGAAAAGCGATGAGATTATTTCAATAAGATCTTACCAGTTCGTTACCTAGTATCATACCATATATTTTAGAAAAATAATTTTATTTATGCATAAAATATAATTAATATATTTATATTCATGATATAACATGTAAAATGGATGTATATACACCCAAAAAAATAATTTAGATGGATAATAAACATTGAGTATTAATGAAGCCAAATTGAGACAGAACTATTTTACCGATTTAGATATTTTGTAAACATAAATCCCATTAAAAGAATTAAAAAAAATTGATATGTAGATACACATAAATTTATGTATATGTATAATATAATATATTTATGTTCATTACATACACTACAAAAAGTATTGGGTGGTGAATAAAGCATGAATCTCATGGATGACAAGTAAGATGAAATCCCCTTACCTTATGTATTTACTATCATTGTACTCATTAATTTTTTTATGATACATAGAAATTTATTATTCATATACATCATAACCATAATATTACTCATAAAATGATATATGGTTTTACTATGTCTTTATATTACCTTCTTGTCCACAATTCTATGATAGAGATTCACTTCAGGTAATATCCCTTTTGTTTTTCGCATTTGTCTTAATTTGTTATATATTTTTTCATTATATTTATGTCATTATTTACATAATTTAAACCATTATTTAAATATAACTTATACTCATTATATTTTTATTATTATAATCCATTGAATATATAAGTACGAAATAGAATACACCGTTCATGGAGACTGTAAATCGTATGTATGCTTGAACGATATTTCTATTTAATTGACGTGTTGAAAGAAATCAAATAAATGAATCATAAGTATATATTTATATCAATATTAATTTATATTTTTTATATCATATATATGATATAAATTTATTTAACGTATACTTAATTTTTTCCATGTATTTTATGAATGAATAATATCACTTTGAGGGGGCAGTAGTCCACTATTTCTCAAATGAAATTACCGTATTAACAAAAAACAGAATGTAAAAATTGATATGTGTTGTAAAAAGAAACAAATATTTTTAATTTAATATTAAAAATAATATATAACATATAAAAATATACATTCCACCGTATTTTCCACATATAGAGGTAGTAACGAAAAAAGGAACAATCATTGTTTAGTGAGGATGTGGTTCGCTGTACACATAAATTGTATGTTCGTTACCCATTAGATGGAGGTGTGTTTATATGTATATATAAAACATAGAATACAAATATCATATTTTATTGTTTATAATTTTTTAATAAAAAATTTATAATGATATTTCAGGGGGAGGAGAAAGAAAATAAAGTAAAGGACCTTGAGAGATGGTGTTACCTCTTAATTGGGTTACTCTTTTTGTTATATGTTGAAAAGCATCCTTGGATAGAATTATATTAAAGGGTATGATTAAAAGAGAATGTAATGGCTTTATTTTAGTTTATTGGGTAGATCATTACTAATCCTATGTGTTTTTTGAGGAGTTAGTAAGAGGGATAAGTGTCGGCCTTTTGTAGAGATGGGAAAAGACACATTTGGTATTTTCGAATACAAGTTATGTGTACCCATGTTTTTTGCTTAAAAAGACATAAAAATAATAAAAAAAGGATATTTGAAATCTAATAGAAGAATAATGTCCATAAAATGGGTGTTTTATATGTTTACAAGCCATTTTTGGTCTTAAATTTATGGTTTAGTCTTTATTTAAGCTTAAATTTACCATGACCGATATAATAAATTTTCATTACATTCACTAAATTTTGTTGTCAAAAATATATTTAACAAATTATATTTTATATATTATTATTATTCAAAAAATTGAATCCATTTATTAATATTCAAATCACTGGATTGGTATAATGTAATTTAAAATTAACCGTGCCGATGGGATGATGCTTAGAGTTTTTATTCTAAAACATATTAGTGAATGTTTATAAAGTGTTTATATACAATTTTGATGAGAAATTAGTTAAAATTAACTATATTGAATTAAATTATAAATAATATATATAACTATAATTTTCAACCAGTTTAAAATATTAGTTATCCTTAAAAATAAATATGATGAAAATGAAATTTTGAATTGAAATTCAGTATTTGTAACTATTCATAAAAAATGAAACCTTACAGAAAAATACCAAAAAATTATCCTAAACAATTTTTTAGGCTTCTCTTAAAACAATAATGTTTATTTAGATATATCAAATTTATAAAAAGTCCCAAAATTGGATATAAAATGTGTTCTCTATTAAAAGTTGTTAAAATTACCTTTATAAAAAATACAGGTTTTTATCAATAATATTAGGTCTGTTCTTATCATATTTCTATCCAATGAATTGGATAATTACCAAAAATATTTTATTCAATATATAATATATATATTAAATTAATATCACTCACTAATTGTAGTAATTTTAATTTATTTGGGTAAGACAACTTTGTGAAAATATAAATATTCATGTTTTCTTTTATATTCAATCAGTTTTCACATTCTGTTATAATTAATTTCCAACCTATGAATTAATATTATATTTGGGTTAACCATGTATTTTATGAAATTAATAAATAATATTCATAACCTCTAATTTAACTCCATGGTTATATGATTTCATATTAAATAAAAAATATTAATATTATATTGTTGTTTGGTAAAACCTGGTCATGCATGTTATGTAACACATCGAGGAATGTCATTGTTTCATGTAATGTATTATAACCGTAGTTTTATGTGTAGGGAATGATAATATTTATGTTGTGTGTATTTCATGGTTAACTTGGGTTTTTATAACAGAATTCATACAATGCTATTTAATATAACATAAACTATTTTTATTGGTATGTAAAATTAAAAATATTTAAAAGGTTAAATTTATTTGAAAATAAATAAGTCACAAAATCTTCATGAGCTACATTCGACACCCCTTAAGATTAATTTATCCCTCTATATTAATTTGTGTTATGAATATTTTAATATTATAATGTTTTATTCATAGAAACCCACATCCTAAAAAAGGATAATAAAACTTATCTTAAAAAGGGAAGGCCAGAACCATAATAGTTATCCAAAGTATCATATTTCTAGGTTTACACATACGAGAACATAGGTTGGTCATGATTATTAGATATGTAGGAAAGTAATAATTATTTTTAGGTATTGGTTGAGGTTATCAATCAAAAACAAGTGAATGATCAAATAAAAGGTGGGGGATTTAAATTCATAAATCTATCCTGATTAAAAAAGTCATCAATCCAAAAAATAAGGTATAAGGTCAAAAAATATTCATTTTATCATTATCATAAAATTGATTAATTATTTTATTGACCATGAATATAATGAAATATACTTACATTATATATTTTTATTAATTAAATTCATTCATTGGTTGTGCTATTATCAATTTCTAATTCATCTGTTACTTCATGTAATTGATGTCCAGAAATTAACATTGATGCCTCAAATGATAAAATAAACATTTATCAGATCATATGGCCTATAAAATAATGAATAGTATAAATATTTATCAATAAATATTCATAAAAAATAAATATGGTTAATAAATTAATCTCAAAAAATAAAAATTAGCACTACTATTTCAACCAAGATAGTTATTCATCGAACATAAATACACATTAACCCAAACATCGCATGGGTCAATGGTAGGTGTGAATCCCTTATCATCCATTGGTCATTAGTTTAAGTACATCGACCTTTCTAGACTTGATGGTTTTCACTTGACATACATTATTTCTTTTTCTAAAACTAATCAAATATAATTTCCAAAATAAATGGACATCATTGATACAAGATTAATCGAAAAATAGCCTTTTAAAAAGTGTTTTCAATAAAAACATCATGCAAAAATACACCCTCCAATGATTAATATGAACTTTTCATGAATTGTAAATATTATAAACCATATTAATGATGAAAATAATAAAATTAGAAAGAGATTCCAGAAATCATCATATCATTGATCCCCCAGATATCATAAAGTATCTCTTGGTTGTCACATTCCAAACAAGTGAATACCCTCATGGTAAATTCTCTTACCACAAGGTTACAAACTAAATTTCTATAATTAATTTTATAAAGAATTCATGATTATTTATTCCAAAGGCTAAAAGATATATTACATAAATCTATGATGTTGTAAATGTTATCCACAATTGCATAAACTACTTGTCAGCAACACCATAATTAGTTCAAAGGTAATCCGTACCTCCTAACATACTTATTAATATCCCTCAGATATTTATTTAAAAGAAAATATCATTACATAAAGAACATATTAAGAGAAAGTTTTCCCCTAATCATGTGTTTTCTATGGAAATTACATTTACATTATATCTCTTCCCAATTCCATTTGAACATTTCAATGTGTTCTTGTAATTCCGTATGTAAAAACAAAAAATCAACAATAATTCTACATTTTACCATTAATATAACATTATTATTGAATCCAAATACATAAAAACATTGATTATTACACTTAATACTTATTCCATTAAATATTATAACACATCCTATTATACAATACCTCCATCCTTTCACATTGCATCTACTATATCATCATTATCCACATTGTAACCATTACTCACACCACCTTCTTGATTCACATTAGGAGCCTCCCAATTGGAAAATTGAGTTACATAGTGACCATTTATTCAATAATTAAAACACATAAAATTATATGAGGCCTTAGGGAGGCCAATATTCTCATCCATTTCATTAATAGTACACACCATATTTTCACAGCAGTCACTTTCTTTTTTTCACTCTTTTCCACAGTCAAAATGTCTTCTTATTCTTCTAGGAAATTCACTTAGGTAATTATTAACACTTTCTAGACACAAAAGAAACCTAAAATTCATTATTCCATGATCTATATTACCATAAATCACTAAAAAATAATTCTTTTCCTTCCTTGGTGTGTCCCAATTTCAGCTAATAGACACATTTTTAATTATGTTCCGTGAAAACTAATTCGGGATGATCACAACATCTTTCACTCCATTGATCATCCCACCTAACATCCCATTAGAAAATCATCCATCAGATTCAACATTAATCCATTTCCTTCTAGTTCCCACCATTTCATAAATCCATAATCATTGTTGGAGAATTACTTATCATAGAATAAAACCATATATTCATGAAAATAATTACTTATACGATTTCTAAATCATGACACCTTATTTAATCTATGACACCATAGGATTATACTAGTCTTTTAATATCCAATTTATATATTAATACTTCATGATAGTTCCCGAAGTGTTTTTGAATTACTAATAAATATCCACCGGAGTGTCAAACCTGGTGTCAAACAATGTTTGTTCTCATGTACCTGATTATCCCAAGTTAGGACCGAAAGATATTGTCGGAATTGTTACCCCTAGGTAAAAGTTTTCTTGAGACACATCCACTTGTTTTATATTATCATATATGTATTTCAATAAAAACATTAACTCTATCCTTTAAAAAAATTATATAAAATTTTAATATATTTTTATTTTTCCATATAATTATCCAATGATGTTTCCTTAGGGTTCTCATAATGGTTTTCCCATCGTAGATTACAATGGTTATTTTTTCTCTAATAGCAACTATAATGACCCAATCCTTTCCAAGAATATCATTACATACCATTTGTGGAATAAATAGAAGAATATACAAAGAGATTCCTAAATAAAATAATTGTTATTGTGAATTTGGAAAAATAGAACCATGAACACTAGTAATTAATTGAGATATATTATCTCCAACTAGGTTATTCTTTACTAGCCCCATTCTTAGTCACTTTAAACATAATTCAAATCTTCATAACATGGTGTAAGAAACATAAAAATCAGATATCTAATTTGCTCAATAAGGTTAAAAATAGAGACATGTAAGAATATATATGTGAATAGGGTTATGAAATTTGATAACGAAAATAGAAGATCATAACCAGCGTATCAGAGAACATAAATTAGAAATCATTGCATAACGATAGGCAGTTCATAAGATATGGATAATAAAAAAATAATTAACATAAACCATGAAATCATAACAAAGGAATAAAATTTGTAATGATTAAAAAAACATAAGAATATATATAATGATTTCCCTTGTAGTCAAGGGATCACTACCAAGGCCATATTAGTGGCAAAATGCATTATTGAACCAGGTTCACATCCTATACCAAACCTGTATTACTGAACCACGATTACCTCTCTATCCATTCCTTTATTACTTATCTTGGTACATTTCCCATTCCAGTCTTGTAAAACTTTACCATGTTCATTTCTTGTTCTAGATATGTCAATCTCATAAGATATAAATCTATTCAAAATGCATTGGAGGGGTATATAGGTCCCACCCAACTCCTTGTGAAATCATAAATATATGAGACACAAAATCATTAAACATTATATCATAACCCATGAAATGAAATGGATATCATAAACATGTAATCATATCATAACTTATGGAATAATACGGTTTTCATAATCATTTAATCATAAGTATAACCCATTGAAAGAAGTGGGTTTGAAAAGCATATATGATGTGAAATAGAAACATGTGTCATAAGAATTACTCCATAAAAAACAATTCAATATATAAAATTAATGAAACATTCGTATTATACCCTAGAATAGAATGAGTAAAATCAAAAAATGTCCTCTTATTAAGTAAAATGACTTGGAATTATATTTTGAATAAATTTCTTGAAGAAAAGTTAATTTCTTCAATTAAAAATGATTATTAAAACATAAAAACATTTTAAAAACATTTCATTTGAAAATACTTTGTAATATGTAAATAAGTATTGAAAACATTTTGATAATATATTTCCCTGAAAACTTAAAGAATCAACTTGAAAACAGTTTGAAAATAATTTTCCTTGAAAATTTATAAGAGGATCATAAAAACGTTTTGGATAAATATTTGATGAAAATAATTTTTAAAATAATTTGAAAACAATTTAAAAATATTTTTCCTTAAAAACATACAAAAGAAACATAAAAAAATTTCTTTGAAAAAAATGTCAAACATATAAAGGAATAATTGAAAATCTTAAAACTTTTTCTAAATCATTTTTTCTTGATAATGATATTCAATAATCATTTTAAAAAAATCAGAAAAACTATTTATGAAAACATTGTTTTGAATAAATTAAATTTTCCACTGAAGAGAGAAATCGTCAGATTTTACAAAAACCATTATATTAAGTACCAGAATTTTCTAAAATGGTAATATGTCATGAGGATATATCGAATAACTAGATTGGAATAAAATTAATGAGTTTTATTAATATATGGATCATATGATTTCATCAATGAAGAATAATAATTAACAATCTCAAAAAGTGAAGATATTTTTTCAATAAACTCATAATACTTGGTTACATGAGATCATACTCTACACATTAGATAAATAAATAAAAAGAAGCATAAAATATCATGGAAAGACATATATTCATACATAACATGTAAAATTTAATTATATACACATTTACAAATAATTATATGCATAAAAAAACAAGAGTATCATAGAATAAAAATTGAGAAAAAACTATTTTACAAATTTGGTAATTTTAACAAAATATACCCCAAGAAAGGATGATTACAAAATGGACATGTGAATATAAATATATTTAATTATAATATACATATAATAAATTCATTTGAGTTTCAAACACCACACAAATGGAATGGGTGGTGAAAAAATCTTGTATCTCACAAAAATAAAATGTGAGATGAAATCCCCTTACCATGTGACTTGAATATATCATATTAATTCAATACTATTATACAATAAATATAAAATTATTATAAATATGACATAGTAAAATATTATTACTTCTAATATAATATTTGGTTTGATTATGTCTTTATATTACCCTATTGTAAACAAATCTACGTTAAAGTTTCACTTTGGTTAAAAATCGGTTTTTTCAAACGTGTAAAATTTGTTATATCATTGGTCTTAATATTTTATATCATTATTTCCATAATATAAAAGATTATTTAAATATAATTCTTATTTAGTATATTTGTATTATAATAATCCATGGGATATATAAATAAAAAATAGAATACACTATTCACGGAAACATTAACCCATATGTACGAATGAATTTTATTTCCCTTTAATTGTCTTGTAGAAAGAATGAAAGTAAAAGACATATATTTATTTATATATATTATTATTCATATATATATGATATCATATATATATATATATCAAATATATTCAATAAAATATTCCATAATAAATTCCATTAAGTGTATAAACAAATCATATCACTTTTTGAGGGTAGTAGTCCACACTTCCTCAAAACAAATTATCTTATTAACCAAAAATGAAAAATAAAGATGATATATACTATACCAAAAGGAATACATAAGAATAAATAAATTTTAACTATAATATATAACATATAAAAACAGATTTTCAATAATAATTTCCACCATGATAGGTTGTAAAGGTAAAAATGAACAATTATTATATAGTGAGGTGGTGGTTTAGCACACACATAAACAAAATGTTTGTTACCCCTTAGATGAAGGTGAGTTTAGGTATAGTTAGAACTCATACAAAAAATTCTTTTATATTAATGATATTTTTTATAAAATATTCTAATAATGAGAGTGGAGGGTGTGGAGAAAGAAAATTAAATAAAATATCTTGAGAAAAGACATTACCTCTTAATCATGTAACTGCTTTTGGACTATGCCAAAATGCTTATTTTGATAGATTTCTGCAAAAGAGGATGATTATAGGAGTAACATATGGATGTTGGGAAGTGTATATGTCAGATATTGGATGAAGCTAAGTGGATTTAGAGTTGTGAATAAGAGGGAGAGTTGGTATCATTTTATATTGAAGGGAAAGAACACACATGGAATTTTTCACAACAAGTTAGGTGTACCCATGTTTTTATCTAAAAATGTCATACCAAACAAAATAAACACAAGAAATGAAGGGTTATTGATGAATAATGGATATCACATTGGTGTTTTACAATAGTATAGTTTGTTTGAGGTCTTAATTTTAATTTTTATTCCTTAGTTATGATTAATGTTACATTAATCTTTGTTACTAATTTCAATTACTTTCACCAGTAATTTTGATAAAACAAAATTTGACCTTATTAGACAATATAAATTATTATTATTTCAAATATGGAATCAAAATTTTCATTTTTCAATCACTGTAGTTTTATAAATTAAATTTAAATAACACCTTAGACAGGATGACAATACAGGGTTTTAAACTAAAAATATTATTAAATGGTGTCATGTTTTTATATCCAATTTCAATGTGAAATTGGTAAAATTACATAAATTAGATTAATTGAAAAAGATATTATCTAATTAATCTATTAAAACAATTTAAAATATAATTTATCCTTATAAATTAATTAGATGAAAAATAAGTTTTGAATTAAAATATAATATTTTTATATATTCATAAAAAATTGAATCCTTATAGAAAAATACAAAAACATTAAAATAACCTATTTTTATGGGTTCCAAACAATCTTAATGTATATAATTACATATTAAATATATAAACATTCCAAAAGTTCGATTAAAAAAGGCTTCTGTATTAAAAGGTGTTAAAACCATCATTATAAAAAAAATATTAGTTTTTTAGAATAAAATTTGTGTTGTTCATATATTATGTCTATCTAATATATTTCAAAAGAAACACAAAAATTTGACTAAATATATAAAATATATTTTAAATTAATATCCCTCACTAATTATAATTAATTTAATTTATTAGTGTAGAATTTCTCTATGACCATAAGAATTCCTATATTTTCTTTCATATTCCATTGGTTTCCATATTCATTTATTATTAATTGATAACCCATGAATTATATTATATTTGTATAAACCATATATTTTCATAGATTTTTTAATATTATTCATCACATCTAATTTAGCTGCTGGTTATATATTATTTTATTTAATAATAAATTTTAATAATATATTATTGTTTGGTATACTCGTTAATGTGTGTTACGCAGGACATTGAGAAAAAACATTGATCCATGTAACATAATCTAACCTCTGTGTAAAATTTATGTTGGGTGTAGTGAATTATTCACTTGGTGTTTTATATAACACAAACCAAACATAGTGATTTAATATAACATAAACCATATTCAGTGATACATGAAAAAAAAAATATCGGAAGAGTTAAATTAATCTGAAATAACTAATTCAAAAAATCCCAGGTTGTTACACCAGCATAGGTGGGAATGTAATGAAATGTCACTCAAGACCAAATATCAGTGAATAATGTCCAAATTAATGTTTTTTCACTGAATAATGTACCCCAAGACTTATCCAACAATAATATTAGTATTTCAATCATCCTCATTTAGTACTCTTGTATAGTTATATAACATTAAAGTAACTATAGAAGCTCGTATATGAGTATTAATCTCCATCTAGTGAAATAAAAATCCCACTTAAATAGGTTCTCAAATTATTAATAAGAGATAGAATTTAAATACTGTGATTGAGTTAGCAGACTTCACCATTAACTAATATACCACTTAAAGAATGATCGCTGCTTGGACCACCATCTGATCTATAAGAACCCGCGTTCTTAGATCGGCTAAAATACAAGTTTTATTTATTTATCGGTGGGTCATTTTTAAAACCGTGCTTCAGAACGAGGTTTCGAGTGCGCGAACCGGTTCACGCGGTGACATCGGGTTGCGCATGGGCGGTTAGACCATGCAGGTCAAGTCGTACAGTTGACTGTTTTTCAAAATAGGTTATCTAATTAATTTTAATTAATGGATGTTTTAATAATAATAATAGTGAGAGGTCATTATTATTATGTGTTGTGAAAACGCGTTAAATAAAATGATGTTCGAACGAGATTAAATGTGGTTGTTTTAATAATAATAATTTTGGAAGATTATTATTATTAAATATTACGCAGACGTGTTCATTTAAGTGGTGGTCAAATCCCATTAAATGTAATGTTATAGTTTGACCAAAGAGTATCAAATTAAAATCATGGTCAACGGATTTTAATTTAAGTTGTGGTTTAATAAAAGACGCACTCTTTAATTAAGTCACTCAATGAGATTAAACGGATGTTTAATAATAACAATATAAGGATATTATTATTTATATTATGTTTTATTAATTAAATTCCTGGAAAGGTGAATTTAATTAATTGAGTGAAATAAATTTATTTATTACATGGGTCAATGATATTTTATTTTTATGGGAAGTTTTAATAATAATGATGTTAGGATATTATTATTATTAAATGTAACACTGACGCATTATATAATTATTCTAAATAAATGGATATTTTTAATAATAATAATGTTGGGAGATTATTATTATTAATTGTTGTAAAAAGGCATTTATTTAAATGGTGGTCAAACGTAATTAAATGTGAAGTTTCAGTTTGACCAAAAACGTTAAATAAAAATCACAGTTTAGTGGATTTTAATTAACGTTGAATCTTTTTAATTAAAGGGACCGTTATTTTTAACGCATTATATTAATTTTGGCGGCTTCGCAGTGAAGCATGTAAATAAACGAGAGCGTTTAATTAAATGTTGGTTATAATTATTAGTTTTGATCATTATTATTGTAATAATAATTGGGTAGTTAAATAAGGGTTATGGTTGACTTAATTAATTAAATAGATGGGTGAATAATCCATTTAAGGATTTAAGTGTAATTAATCCTAATAATAAATATTATTGACCATTATTATTATTATATTCATGTGAATATTATTATAAATATAACATTAATGATGGCCTATAATATATATATATATATACATAGAGTGTAATATATAAATATATATATGTTTAAAGATTAGTAGTAATATATATATATGAGTAAGTAAAAAATATTAATTTTTTTAAAAGAGGTGCTGGGAAAGGGGGGCATGACTCCCCTTCCCCTTTTTATTCCTCTTCAACAATCACACAGGCCCCCACGTGGAGTTCTGTCTCTCTTTTTTTATTTCTTCCCTCTTATTTCTTCTTCTCCCACGCGAGGTGCCTCCTCCAAAACATTGGCGGATGAGGGTTTCATTCCACCCTAAGCCCTAGACTTCCCTCCTAGACAATGCCTGTAGCGTGACACCCTGCTTCGGCACCTCTACAGACAACGATAGTCTTTGCTGCGCGAACAGCCCCACAACCAAACCTCCTCCTCCCATGGGTTCCCCTGCTGCAGCACGCCGACTGCCCTCTCTCCTCCTATGGCAGCGGCCAACTTCTCTTCTCCCGTGCAGCGGCACAAGTCCTCCCTCGTAGGACCTCCATGCAGGGCAGTGCTACTCCAGAGAGTTGGCGTGGCCCCCCTGTAGCGCGGATCTCCCTTTGGCACACGGACCAGCGGCCTGCTCCCCCTCTTCCTTTGCGCGCCCTACCGAAGTTGTACAGCATGACCTTGGTCGGACAACCCATGTAGCGCAACCCTTTTTGTGGGTTCCTCCTTCATGCATGGTTTTTATCCACTTCCTCCTTGGGTTGATTCGATTAGTCGAGGTATGGTTTTTCTTGACATTTTTCTTCGTCGCTTTGAAGTGTTGATGCAATTCTGGTGTTCGGTTTGGAATTTCCCGAAACCCATAATTAGGGTTTGGTTGATAATTTGTGTTTATCTATTCAAGGTTTATGCGGCAGATGTGTCAGGATCGTTGGAACATGATCCAACAACCATAGTTGGGTTAGACTACGTTTATCTCTGACATTTGGGTAATAATATATATATATATACATAATTGTTGTATATCTTGCGGCCTTTATCTGGTCCAGAGTCTGTTTACTGGAGTTGTTAATTTTAGCAATATATTCTTGTTTACGTTGGAGGTTATACATACACATCGCTTTTATGTGTGTAGGTATATATATATATACACCGATATATATATCTATATAGATATATATATATATACACACATCAATGTCGCGCATGTGCGACTGCGTGACCGGTAAAGCAAGGTGTGTTAACCTCGGCCCACTCCGAGGGAAAAATAAAAGCCAACATCCGAGTATATCGTCCTTCTCACTTCGAGGTAGGTGGTTTGTTCCTTTCCGTATAAAGATGATGAATATTTTGTGAAAATTCAACCAATACCCATGAATGGGGTATTGCGTGTTCCTATTTTTCCTTTGTTGTATTGCATGCTTTGCTTGATTCCTAGAGTAGATATTTTTCTTGTGATTATGGTAGCTTTACTGTACTTTGGATGTTTTCTATGCTTGTTCTTCTTGTTTGGCATTTTTCCAATTTCCATGCTTAGTCGTAGCACAGTGGAACTGCTACCTTGTTATGCTGCTGAGCCTTAGTAGATAGCCAAGTAGTTCTTGAGGTTTTCTTGGATGATGTACACGCATGCTGAGCATGTATTACATTTCACTCAGGACTGTGAGAACCTAGAGTAGTAGAGAAAAGGGAGAATTGATGGTAGGGCTTCTACAGAAAATATTTTAATTACGATGCGAGACCACAGGGGGAATTGACGCTGAGTGCTTCCTCAGAGAGTCTGTAGTTCCTCGATACGGGCCACAGGGGGAATAGACATTGAGTTCTTCCCCAGAGAGCCTTTAGCATGATTCATGACTATAAGGGGAATTGACGGAGAGTGCGTCCCCAGAGAGTCTATTAATTTCATAGCCGAACCAGAGGGGTGAGACTGTGTGTGCCTCCTAGAGGGTTTCTAGTACTTATATGTTGAACCATAGGGGTTAGGTTGTGAGAGATACCCAGAGGGTTACCTGTTTTCTTCATATTGCTGGCTATTTACTTGTGTACTTTATTTGTTAGAACTGTGAATTGTAGCTACTGTGTATTTCTTGTTTATTTTTCTTGTACATTCTTTCCATGTATTCATTAATTGTTAGGCACGGATCTTTGGGTGGTTTCCAACTGGGACTTTGTATCACACCCTGTTTGGGCCATGTTTTTGGGCTAAAGTAGACTATGTTGTTGCAGGTATAGATAAGGGCAGGCGCCCTTCTACTTTGGGTACCTGACTTGCAGCGGAGCTGGAGAGCATGGGACCAAGCTAAGGCTTGCGATGCTGAGGAGACTTCTGGATGCTTTTTTTCCTTTTCATTGTTACTGTGTTGTTTCCAGCCTGTTGTTTGGTTTGGATGTTTTATTAGACTCATAACATTCCATGCATCATATCTTCAGTTCCAGTTATTTATTATTTTATAAAGTCTTCCACTGTTAAATTCTGATGAGAATGTTGCTTACTGCTTCTGCTGTTATATATTGTTTCCTTCCTTTTATTTCCATTTCCTATGAGGGCATAGTTCCATCAACTACCTTACCTGAGGCCCTCGCTGCTAGTCGGCATCCTCTGGCGTTCGGGGGAATGCGCTTGAGGTCATGTGGTGAACCGGGTATGGGCACCAGTTGAGTGGCTCCGGATTCAGGTTGTTACAAAGTGGTATCAAAAGAGGTTGTTCTTTCTTTTCCTTTTGTCTTACTGTTTCGGGGTTGGTAGACCAGAGACTAAGAATGTATCGGCACATGGGTTAATAGTCGTGCATGGGACTGATCACTCTATGTACGGGAAATGACCACGTGACTAGGGTTGGGATTAATATTTATACTGGTTTCTGTTACAGTTGATATGATTTCTCCTTGGGTGAATGTTGTACTTTCCACTGCTTATTTATTATGAAAAGTTTTCGGAAAATTTTCTGTGGCCTATTATGGCAAGAAAAAATTGCATTTCATGCATTACATTAGGAACATAGAGATTCATAAGCATGCATATGTGCCATGCCATGTAGCTTCATTAGTAAATTGCTTGCTAATCTTGATTGTGTGCCTTGAATATGTGACATGTCTTGCATTTATTTAGTATGTCTTGATTAGATAGCATGTTTCGGTTATACAATTAACATTCTTGTGTGATAAAATTCCATGCTTCCTATCTTGTTATATGCCATTATTTTATGTTACAACATGTTTGATGATTTAAAAATGTTGCGTTGTTATAGTTATTTGTAGTGACATTGTAGATTTCTGATAAATGATAGGTTGTTATGGATAAATGTTGTTGGTTGCGAATACGATGGAACCAGTGTTTTTTAGTTGTAAGGTGTATGGGCACCTTATAACTGGGAAAAATGGTATCCTGTGTATTCGAACTTATGAAAAATGTTTCTAAAGTAAATCATAAAGTGAATTGATCTTTAATGGGACCCTCGGGGGCCGCCTTTTTCAGTAAATATAATTTAGATGCTAAATTTCCTGTTAATGTCTGAATAACATTGAATGATTAAATGTTTAGAGGAATCTTTTCTAACTTTCCTATTTTTCCCTGGGTGTTGATTGAAAACCATGTGAACTTGTAGTGAACAATACTTGTGAATTTTTAGAATTCATTAAAATGTTTAAGGGTGCAAATGAATTAAATTTAAATGGTTAAAATGAAAATGGATCTTGAGCCTAGTATTTAAATTGATTTCCGTGACCAAAAGATAGAGTCAATGTGTGGGCTTTATAAGGGGCTATCCCATGGTAGATAACACCCTTAGAGCCTGATATGCCTTGATTCGGTAGTGAAATTTTAAGGTTGGTGCCATTCGTGATGTTTTTCCTAGTAGGACTTTTTCAGTTTATAAATACATCATCGTTATGATGGGTGGTCGTTGACCCCTTTGCTTCTCATTAATGGGGTGACTTGTTATGACTTCATCTGAGACAATCGTGATGTGACGTGACATGACCCTGATGTAAAAATTCTTGTGCTGTTGAGTATGATTTTCAGGTTTCCTCCTTGGTAGAGTGACCAATTTGTTAAGGAATAAGTTGCATCCCACTATTCGGGGGAACTTATGACTCTGGTGTTTTGACACGCCGACCAGTTTATTTATCATCTTCTATGTATGATGTTCAAGTGGTGATCTAGGTTCTTGTAACATCACACATGGGTTAATATATTATCATATAGCATGCTGTTTAGTAGTTGATCACTTTTTGTGATGACATGGAAGATCTTAAGGTGGGTAGTGTCGCTTTTGTTTCCATAAATGTGTCGATAATTACTTGGTAGCACGACTAATCTTCTTGATGACCTGGGTTCCCTCTTAGTGCACTATCTCTAATGCGATGAGAATGTACCCCATCTTGAACTCGTGCTAGAGGCTAGGATAGCGTCGGTTATAAGCCACGCTAAAGTTTCAAAGATGTAGGCTTCTCTTGTGATCTCATTCATAGTTGTTCACGGGGTGTGTGTTTCCCTTAATCATTGACCATATCCATGCTAAGGCACAATTTTTTTCAATAACCTTGTGAAGGTTTGACTTTGGAATGTCAACGAAGATCAGGTCAAGACTTTGTTGTGCGCACAGTTGGTAATCTAATTCTTTTCAAGACACGTCGTAAGTTAAATGACGAGTGCGGTTTTTGGTTCATCGATTTTTTCTGAGGAAGCATGTGTAACCTCTTTATCTTGGGTGATTTAGATTGACCGTTTTGTTGACGGGGTCCCTGAAATGGCCTCAGATGTAAAGCTTCATTTTGTTATTTGAGTATTAAAGTGAGTGTTGGGTCGAGTTTTAAAAGCTCAAGTGCGGTTTTCTTAGGAAACACATGAAGATGCATTAGGCGTTGGCAATGAAATGCGATCATGTTGAACAAAACTTCACAACCCCTGTAGGTCAGGTGATGTTTTCGTTGGTTCTCGAAGGCTTCTCGGGGATGAGATGTTTTTAAGGTGGGTAGTTTGTAAGAACCCGCATTGTTAGACTGGATAAAATACAAGTTTTTTTATTTATCGGTGGGTCAGTTTTAAAACCATTCTTCGGAACAAGGTTCCGAGTGCGCGAACCGGTTCAAACGGTGTCATCAGGTTGTGCATGGGCTGATAGACCATGCGGGTAAAGTCACGCAGTTGACCGTTTGGCAAAATAGGTTATCTAATTAATTTGAATTAATGGTTGTTTTAATAATAATAATAGTGAGAGATCATTATTATTAAGTGTTGTGAAAAAACATTTAAAAAAAATGATCATTAAACGAGATTAAATGTGGATGTTTTATTAATAATAATTTTGGAAGATTATTATTATTAAATATTACGTAAACTTTTTCATTTATGTGGCAGTCAAATGCCATTAAATGTAACGTTACAGTTTGACCAAAGAGTGTCAAATTAAAATCTTGGTCAACAGATTTTAATTGACGTTGTAGTTTAATAAAAGACGTAATATTTAATTAAGTCACTCAATGAGATTAAAATGATGTGTAATTAAATGTGACGTTATATTTTGACCAAGAACGTTAAATAAAAATCACGGTTTAGTGGATTTTAATTAAAGTTGAATCTTTTTAATTAAAGGGAGCATTATTTTTAACACATTATCTTAATTTTGGCGGCTTTGTAGTGAAGCGTTTAAATAAATGAGAGCATTTAATTAAATGTTGGTTATAATTATTAGTTTTGATCATTATTATTATAATAATAATTGGGTAATTAAATATGGGTTATTGTTGACTTAATTAATTAAATAGATGGGTGAATAATCCATTTAAGGATTTTAGTGTAATTAATCCTAATAATAAATATTGTTGACCATTATTATTATTATTATTATTATTATTATTATTATTATTATATTCTTGTGAATTTTATTATAAATATAACATTAATGATGGCCTGTAATATATATATATACATAGAGTGTAATATATATATATATGTATATAGATTAGTAGTAAAATATATATATATATATATGATTAAGAAAAAATAATAATAATTTTTTTTAAAAGAGGCGCTGGGCAAGGGGGGCGTGACTCCCCCCTGCCCCTTTTTCCCCTCTTCTTCAATCACGCAGGCCCCCATGTGGTGTTCCCTCTCTTTTTTTATTTCTTCCCTCTTATTTCTTCTTCTCCCACGTGAGGTGCCTCCTCCAAAACATTGGCGTGTGAGGGTTTCCTTCCTCCATAAGTGCTAGACTTCCCTCATGGACAACGCCTATAGCGTGACACCCTGCTTCGGATCCTCTCGGCACAGTGAGACTCTCTGCTACGCAAACATCCCCACAACCAGACCTCCTCCTCCCGCGGGTTCCCCTGCTGCAGTGCGCCGACGACCCTCTCTCCTCCTATGGCAGCGGCTAGCTTCTCTTCTCCCTTGCAGCGGCACAAGGCCTCCCTCAGCGGACCTCCATGCAGGGAAGTGTGACTCCGGACAGTGGGCGCCCCCCCCCCCCCCCCCGTAGCGCGGATCTCCCTTTGGCACACGTACCAACGGCCTGCTCCCCCTCTTCCTCTGTGCACCCTACCGATGTTGTGCAATGTGACCTAGGTCGGACAGCTCGTGTAGTGCAACCATTGTTTCGGGTTCCTCCTTCGCGCATGGTTTTTATCCACTTCCTCATTGGTTTGGTTCGATTAGCTGAGGTAAGGTTTTTTTTTGACATTGTTCTTCATCGCTTTTAAGTGTTGATGCAATTTCGGTGTTCAGTTTGGATTTGCCCAAAACCCACAATTAGGGTTTGGTTAATAATTTGTGTTTATATGTTCAAGGTTTATGCGGGAGATGTGTTGGGATCGTTGGACCATGATCCAAAAACCTCAGTTGGGTGTGACTACGTTTATCGCCGACATTTGGGTAAGTATATATATATACATAATTGTTATATATCTTGTGGCCTTTATCTGGTCCAGAGTCAGTTTACCTGAGTTGTTAATTTTAGCAATATATTACTGTTTACATTGCAGGTTATATATACGCATCGCTTTTATGTGTATAGGTATATATATATACACAGATATATATATATATATATATATATATATATATGCACATCAAAGTCACGCATGTGCGACAGCGTGACCGGTAAAGCAAGGCGTGTTAACCTGGGTCCCCTCCGATGGAAAAATGAAATCCAAAATCTGAGTAGATCATCCTTCTCACCTCGAGGTAGGTGGTTTGTGCCTTTCCGTATAAAGTTGATGAATATTTTGTGCAAATTCCACCAATACACTTGAACGGGGTATTGAGTGTTCCTGTTTTGCCTTTATTTTATTTCCTTCTTTGCTTGATTGCTAGAGTAGATATGTTTCCTGTGATTATGGTAGCTTTACTGTACTTTGGATGTTTTCTATGCTTGTTCTTCCTATTTGGCATTTTTCCAGTTTCTATGCTTAGTCATAGTACCATGGAACTGCTACCTTGTTATGCTGCTGAGCCTTAGTTAATAGCCAAGTAGTTCTTGAGGATTACTTGGATGATGTACATGGGAGTTGAGGATGTATTTCCTTTCACTCAGGATGGTGAGAACCTAGAGTAGTAGCCCAAAGGGAGAATTGACGAAAGGGATTCTCCAGAGTGACTTTTAATTTCGATGCGGGACCATAAGGGGAATAGATGTTGAGTGCTTCCTCATAGAGTCTATAGATCCTCGACACGGGCCACAGGGGGAATAGACATTTAGTGCTTCGCAAGAGAGCCTTTAGCACGATACAAAACTATAGGGGGAATTGACAGTGAGTTCTTCCCCTGAGAGTCTATTAATTTCATAGCTGAACCAGAGGGGTGAGACTGTGTGTGCCTCCTAAAGGGTTTCTAGTACTTATAGGTTGAACCATAGTGGTTAGGTTGTGAGAGCTACCAAGAGGGTTACCTGTTTTCTTCTTGTTGGTGGTTGTTTACATGTGTACTTTATGTGTTAGAACTGTGAATTGTAGCTGCTGTGTATTTCATGTTTATTGTTCCTGTACTTTACTTGCCATGTATTCATTAACTATTAGGCACAGATCTTTTGGTGGTTTCCAACTGGGACATTGTATCACACCCTGTTTGGGCCATGTTTTTGGGCTCAAGCAGACTATGTTGCTGCAGGTATAGATAAGGGCAGGTTCCCTTCTACTACGGGTACCTGACTTGCTATGGAGCTGGAGATCATGGGACCAAGATAAGGCATGCGATGCTGAGGAGACTTTTGGATTCTTTTTTTCCTTTTCATTGTTACTGTGTTGTTTCCAGCCTGTTGTTTGGTTTGGATGTTTTATTAGACTCATAACAAGCCATGCATCATATCTTCAATTCCAGTTATTTATTATTTTATAAAGTCTTCCACTATTAAATTCTGATGAGAATGTTGTTTACAACTTCCGCTGTTATATATCATTTCCTTCCTATTATTTCCATTACCTATGAGGGCATAGTTCCCCAATCTACCTTACCCAAGGCCCTCACTGCTAGTCGGCAGCTTCTAGCATTTAGGGGAATGCGCTTGAGGTCATGTGGCAAACCAGATATGGGCACCAGTTGAGTGGCTCCAGATTCAGGTCTTTACATGATCTATAGATGATATCACAAGGATAAAAACGTAGGTGAATACAATAATATAGTCCTTATCTATATAGGGATATATAGCACAGTGATACCTAAGAGGCCACTACTATTATATCACATTGTGTGTAGGCAGTCGATACTCATCCATGAATGGTTCATCTTGTAAGATATAATACTCAATGGGTGTTGGAAGAACTAAAAAACTACTTAGAGGTACCACATTCTATATTTTCCCATGTTATAAAGACTCATCACTTATCGTATAATCCTCATGACAATGTAGTGGAATCTTGGATGGATCTCTTAATAGAGGAATCCTAAAATAAACATTATTCACCATGATCAGTGAGTATATTTGAGGATATAACTCAATAAGGACATAGAAACCACAACCAATTCTTTAATGATGTGTGTACTAATATTTTTTAGAAAACTAACACATATGTTAACATAGAAAATTAGTAAATTATCCAAATTATGGTGGAGGGATAGTTCATTCTCTATACTTACACTAGACACCCTAGCCTGAAATCTGAATTCGATACCCGTTAAAATAGTTTCTATAATTCCAAACCATTCATCACATATAGATAATTGTATCATAGTCCTATGGTAGATCCGACTCGTCTAACACAACTTTGTTAGGATGTGGCCCACCATGTACAACATTACTATTGATAAGTAGAATGCAAAATACCCAGGCCATCCTATAATAAGAAACAAGCTAACAAGTAGTGTAGAGTTGACATATCCCAAATATGGGAGACATTTTCCTATTGTACTTATATATGTAAAAACATCTCCATGACCATTAAATAAGGAAATTCATGATAACACAGCTTCTACTATTGAATTCATACATCTAAATTCCACTATTAAAGTTCATCCAAGTGTCCTGAATGTGATTAGGGAGAAATGCAATCACAAAAAATTTGGAAAATATGTTCATACACCTTTGAAGGAAAATAATACTAAAAATATATCAAAAATATGAACGTTGATATGTCTATCAAAATACTAAGATCCACCTAGACTCTTTCCTTATAGGACATAAACATATATTATTTCTTTTGTATAATCTATAAAATGTGTAGTCTGATACTATGATGGTGACAGTATAAAAATACCTACTAGGATTCCTAGAAATAACCAAACATAAAGAGTAATTAGTAGTGAAATAAAATTTACAAGTATATGAATCGGGATATGAGATACAATAGTAATAAAGCACAAACCCAGATATACTCATAGAAAAAATATCCACAAATGGTCTCAACAGAAATTATAGACAGATGATTCTAATCAAGTATTCATGGAAATTCTTATATTGGAAGGATCACACCATGGTCCTTGTTATCACTGATGAACATCATTTGAAATATCAGGTTTTTCTGACATTACCAAAATGCATGGATCTGATTTTTAAAGATATCACTATCATGGTATGTGATCACTACCAGGACCACTAGGGGATGCCTCTAACCTTTTTGAATCAATGTGATATATAACATATCAATTACCTATGTATGGTTTTCACTCTAATAACATGAACCCCATCAGGAAATGATATGATGGGTGGGGGGGGGTCTATCCCTAGTTCGCACATAAGGATACGATGATCATTATTTCAACTAGAACCCATAGAGGGAATTCAAATCCTATTCCATGTATGTAATTCCACACTATACCTTCATAGGGATATAGTGGTAAATCAAACTCAAATAAAGCTTGTCTAAATTGAGGATGTAAAGGTGTTCGACCCATCTCAAAACATTTAAATGATGTTTCATGAAATCTCTGGGTATTTACTTGTCTTTTAGTCCAACATGTAATGTAAAAATCCATTTTAATTACATTTCCCATAGGGGTAAATGGTGTGTAGAGGTATCACATGCACTTTTCACGCCATCTTCTCATTACCATGTACACATAACTGTTCATATGTACTCTGCTTCATTCATATATTCTATTATATTCCCATGCATTTGTATCCTATGGGATATACACCGAGCATCTAGAACATGGTCATATGGTGTGTGACATGTGTCCCATTGCATGTGATATTTTTCTATTTACACAAACCTTAGCACAATATAAGAGGGGATACATTATGTGTGATATTGAAGTAAATGTCGTGTAGTCTAGATTCATAAAAAGAATCCAAAATTTTCATTCATCATCCATCAATACCACCACCAATTATATAGAACCAATAATTCCTCAGAAGGGTCAAACTAGGAAGACTGATCCTCGTTATCTTTGCTTACAAGAGTCTATCCAACGATCTTCTCTAAATCGTATATCTAGTTGATCTCATCCATAATTAGGTGACAAAAACCCACAAGGGGTTTCCAAAAATCCTATCAAAATGACCATACATTACCATGATTTATAATCAGGTTTAATATATACATCCCTAACCTATATTGATGATCTAATTCCCCAATGATCAGTTGCGCAATGATCATTTACAAGGTATTTTTCAAAAAAAATGACAAAAATGAAATTCCAATGAAGATCACACATATAATAGGATAAGGAAATAGAAAAATTATAAAATATTATCAAACCTAATCCACTTTTTATGTTATCATTGATTCGTTGATGTTATAATAATTAATTAAGAGGAAAAAGGAAACAAAAAATTAATCCACAAATCCAATATAAATAATCATGATCTAAGAATAAGATTGAGGCATGAATCAGTGTACTGGTTGAATTTATTCACATTTTTATGAGAAAAAAAATTTGGAATAAATTCACATAAAATTATTTTCATCCTCATGTTCGATTGAAAACTAATGAAGAACAACCACATATCAAAATCACTGCCAATATCACTGACCTCCTTGGTGAACTGATACTCGATCCGGATACAAATCATTTATTTCTCACCAAGATCTACTTTAATGGAATCCCATCAATCATGTTGTTATGTGTCAATCCTTATGAAATTATTATACTATTATTTATATAGAGTAAACAGGGTGTTTACATCAAAATGAAACAAAATAAATATATAAGTAAATTTATTTTGTTATTTTCAATTGTGATAACATTTTAACAAATTATCGATAATGAAAAATATTATGTAACACCTAGGGTAAATAAAAAATTCAAAACTCAACTACAATATCATATTTCAAATCCAAGATTTCTTGGTTAATATTATTCTATAATAAGAAAATAGTATGATGTTTTATTAATTATTGAATAATTTTAAATTATTAATACTTTGCTCATCAGGCCTTATAATCTCATGTCGTCTTAGTGCGTGGATCCAAAAATATCAATATATATATTTAAAATATTAATATTGTTAAAATATAGATTTTCAAAATCTATATTTTATATATCTTATCTGATCATTTCATTGATAGATGTTGTGCCATTAATAGTGTACTATTTGGTCATTATTTTACATGTTTGATTCTCATACAATTTCCATGATGAGTGGTTTTACAAATCCTTGTAATTTTTTACTTCTACATTTTGTGGAAAAAAAATCCTTTTTCATTATTATATGATTCCATGTGGTAGTATCAAACCCATGAGGATTAGGAACACCATTTGAGATATGTTAGGACAAACTCAGGTATTTGTGTACCATGGTATTTGTTCTGGCTCGTGAATAAGTGGTACCAACATAGGTTTTGAATCATTCTTTAATACCTGTATAAATATTTATTAGTTCATACTAGAGAGGAGGTATGATTTTAAATACATAATAGGTAGATACTAGTGAGTTTCTGGAAAACACTCATCATAACTAGATTTAATCTAGCATTATTTTTTGGAAAATTATTTTTGGATCTAATTCTAGTCCTGTCCTTACCATTTATTCAAGTTTTTTGAAATCCAAATCATGAATTTAGATAATTTATTTTTCTTTTGGTATCTTTTATTTTATTTTTTGATATTTGTATCATTTTTGATGTTATAATGTTTTATTTTGATCTTTTGTGTCAATATTTCTCCCATAAGATATTTGAATTGGACACAATAGGACGATACCGGTGAACCATAATGAGTGAATAACTTGGTGGTCTAAAATATTGTTGTAATGGTGTTACATGACATATATGATCTAGGGAAGGTTTCCACACCCATTCCCATTATAGATCCATTTGTGTACCACAATTGTATGAATATAAAGAAAATTCTCAAAAGATTACTTTCTATAATCCCTTAGATATACACTGCCTTAATGATCCTCATGAATCCATGGATTTTTTGAAAATATAGATATCAATTTTGAGATCTTTTGATCACCTAACTCATAAAAAGTGAACTGAATTACCTTAAATCTGGATGCGCATAGTAGGAGATATGATAATCAATGGTGATAAAAAAGAAACATGAGGTAATGCAGTAGAAGTATATCATATTTGTTTAATTAATTATTTTTATTTAGACTCTATGATCTCTTTGAAATACGAGGAGTTTCTTATACTTAAGTAGAGTGAAAGGATGCTAAAACAGTATACAATCAATTTTTCAAAGCCTATTCAGTTTTCTCTTAAGGCTGTGAGGAGTGATTGAATGATAGATTGAATTTTTAGGATGGATTTGGTAACATATATTTGATATAAATTGTTAATGATAAAGTTCACTTCTATGATGACATACTAGATAAAGTGTTGATGGTTGATCCTAACTTGTTGGTACATTAGGATTAATGGCAGTTACCTTTTATCCAAGTGGAATTTATATTGGTTCCTTAAATGTAATGATAAATAATCAAGAGTATCATTGTTGAACTCAACAGTAGGCGTGGTCTATGCCTCTAGAAGCGTGTCAAAGAAGACATATCAATTTATTTTTGTGTGGAATTGTTTGGAATTTAGAATGGGTTTTTACTAAGTTACTCAGTATCTATGGTTCATGTGGACTCTAATGCCACCTACCAATGTTCTTTAAAATATCTTCTACTTCAAGTACTGGTATATCCTCATAATCACTTAAAAACCCTGTAATGAAATTAGCTTCTTCAAGATATAAGGGGTTCTAGACATTGACATCGGGAATGGAGCTTCTTCACAAAGTGGAAGAGTCACGAGAGAAAACAATTGTGGGTTTAGCGATAGTGAGAGCTACCATCACTATAGAATAATCCTTAGTGACTAAATTATTAGCTAATAGTTCATCTAAATCTTTCATATCTACATTTATTTTTATCCTTTTAAATATTACTAAATAAAATTTTCTTATTTAATTTATATTAGTACACCCCCTAGAATGAAGATAAATTTGTGTGTATGTTACCCCACCTATGATTTCCTTATATTAGATATTTAGATTACAATTCATTAGTTAAGTCTTGAAATTTAAAACTCTAATATTAATTCTTGGGATATATTGGATGATTTCCCATAAGGATGTAATTTAATTTATCTTTCGAAGGATTCCTATACTACATCTAATGGGGAATTCCATGATTCCCAAGAGTAATTAGAGCCAAGGTTTAGTAGAACAATTCCTTATTTTCTAGAGATGGGAATGGTAATATCTATGATTTCAATATACATGGAGTTAGAATATATGAGTTGTGGTCCCAATCAAGCTTTCAATGAGTTTATAAACATGTTCCCATTGTATTAATTTCTCTTCACACCACTAAGGGAGTACGAGTTCACTGTTAATTTATAACATGAACTAGGAAAACATCTATTCCATCTTAGCATTTAGCACCAGCTAAATTGATGGAGGTGAAAATTCATTTATATTATATAATAGAGAAATTATTTATGAACTCGAGTGTGTCTCATTTATTATTTCCTTTTTTATTTGTTAAAAAAGATGATCTGACACTTTTAATTTATCTTGATTACCGAATACACAATCGAGTTATGATAAATAAAAAATATAAATTTCTATATATTTATGTTTTTACCAATTGGTGTGTGAGAATTTGTACGAGATGATTTATCATTCTTCAAATTATCACCATTTCAGAAATAAGAAATCTTATATTTAGAAGATCACCTTTAGGAGTTGTTATTTAAATTATGTGAATCCTATTTTGACTATTGATTTGACCAATTATATTTTAGTGAACAAATATATAATAAATAAGATAATAAATTAGTACCTTAACACATTCATAGTAGTCCTTTTGGACAACATCATGGTTTACATGAAATCTATAGAGGTTCACATGCTATATTTTTGACTATTTCTATAGATTTTTATAAATAATAAAGTACATGATGTTTTCGAAATGTAGTTTCTTGATTTGAGATGTGAATTTAATGGGACATGTGGTGTTAAAACATTGTTATTTTTTATGATACTGATATGGTGAAATACAATAAGATAAGGGAGAACCAACATACTTGTTTCATGATATATAGCTTCTTTTGGTTGTATAGATATTACAAAATGTTTGTTAAATATTTATCTTTGTTTTAATATAAAAAAATATATTTCACTATAAATTTAGTGAAGTTATTTTGAATGTGAAATGTATGTTTCCTTTTCATGATATGAAATTTCTTTTGAATTTAGAACAAATTTCGACTATTTTGGGGGATGATTTGGACTATGTTGTCTTTTTTTGACACATCTGGATTAGGTTTTGATTGTGTCCTTATGCAGCATGATCACTAGGTTTCATATAGTTCTATACAGATTAGGACAATCGAAATTAACTATCCGACCCATGATATTGAAATTATAGTCATTAATTTTACTCTACTGAGATGGTTTAATAACATTTTCATAGACTGGTTCCATATTTTTCTAAGAATATTATCTTGAGTAATATCATATCTTAAAAAGGATCGAAATCTATGAGAGAGATATTGGGTAGAGTAAATATGGTTTATTGATTTTGAAATTCTCAACACCTATGGTATCTGAAATATCATCCTTGATGTATTATATAGTGATATTATGTCCCACTCCATAAAATAATCATATAATTATTGGAAAGTCATTAATTTTTTTATTTTAATTTATTTGAGAGTATTGGAGGATGAAATTGAATTTTTTCTAGAAGGTTTTGTGTTGACCTCTGTTCTTATCAAGATTATTATTTAGGATTTTTAGGTTGATGTTGTATTCTATGGCCTTATGGAATATCTTTATGGTGGGGAGACTATTGGTGAGTGGTTCCTCTCTTCAGATCGTATCCAATATTTTTATAATTAGAACATTGTACCTCTTCCTGTATGAAATTTCAAGATGGTGGATTGTCATAATTCGTTGTGAGTGGTGAACCCTAGAACCACATAGGTGTTGTAATATATACAACACTTATTTAGGTTTCCATGTTTGGGATGATATATCATTGACTTTGGTTGTAATTTATTTGGACCCAATGAATTTATTAAAATAATGAAGGGGTATAAGGAATACTCAAGGTGTAATGCATTTACACCAGCATAATGTTTGAGACAAGAACAAGAACAAAAATAATGCACAAAAAAGAAAAAGCTCATAGAAGATAAGGGACTGATTTGTGAATGAGATCCTCAATAAAAGAAGCATAGGTGTACATCGGTCCATCTTCATATCAAGCTAATGCAGAGCGACTTACCCATGCTCTCAAAAATGATGAAGAAAGAAAACACTTCCAAACAGATAGAAAAACCAGCAGTAGCAAAAAAGCCTTTAATCTTTGGCAAATGAATGATCAATGCCATTATTCAGCATCAAAGATCTGAACCGACTTCAAAGAAAACACAAGCTAGCAGAACAATGAAAAAAACAGATCGTTCTGTTAAAAAAAAATCCAAACCAAAAACTGAACATCCGGAGTCAGAAGTCATGAAGAGTGAAACACATTATATTCCATAACAACATATCAAAAAAGTCCCAAAGGCCAACAGAATAAAACAGAACAAATGCATCAACAGTTATCCCACTTATCTTCATCCAAACCTCTCAATGAAATCAGGAACCAAAAGTCATTTCCATGGTATGTCCTTGAAATCGAAGTTTGGATCTTTCTTAAATTCCTCATCCACTCTAATAAACATCCTCTTTCTAATATAAAGATAAGAATCAACAGTCATTTAACTATTTTTATATTTTCTAAAGGTATTTGAATAATTTTCTGCAAACCAGGAGTCAAGTTCCATTGGGAAATTTGTTTAATCTTCATAATGATAGGCATCCTGATATGTAGGATCATTTTCATCATCTTCACTTGAGGAAGTATCTGAATCGGAACAATCAGAAGATTGTGAGGATTTAGGCAGTGGTTCAATAGGGACAAGCTGTTGAGGAACCTCATAATTAGTATTTTTGGCAGCTAATGATCTTGTGATAATAGTTCTTCCATAATTGACTTTATCTCTATGTTTCCTAGTTTTCCTGGGATTTAAAGAGATGAAACCATTGCAGTCAACCATGGCCTTTATCCCATTGCTATCCTTTAAATGAAAATCCTCCTTCACTTGAGAGATCTTATCAACATCCTCCTAAAAAGAATCATCAGCTTCCAACTATAAGACCTCATTAGTCTCATGACCAACAGTGTTAATCACATGACCCTATGGTAAGGAGACCACCCCCATAGTATGAGGGATGACATTTTCACTGGGATTATCTATTTGAGGGTTTGGGATATTCTTGGAGATCATGTTATTCTTATGGATGCCCATCTGTTCAGTAGTTAACATTTCTGGAGCAATCTTTTCAACCAACATTGATTTGAAATGTGGACATGGGTGAGGTTGATGTATTTCAATCCCACATATTTTATTAAAATGGACAATTTTAAATAATTTCTTACAAAAATCTGGAGCATTCTGAAACACTACATTCTGTATAAATTCATACTCCCCATTTTGAATCCAAAATATCGAAGGAATTTCGTGAGAAATATATATTTCTATGCATATCCTCGCAACCGAGGGGTGTGTCAAGTTTAGTGTAGCATGATAAATTTTGAGAGGCTGACCAAATAACCGAGTAATAGAAAATAAAGAATTCTTTTTGAATAGGTGCAAAGGAAGACCCAAGAATCCAAGCCAAACAGGGAATATTGGGGGTTCAAAAACAAAATCAAAATCAAGTGACCATTTGAATACTTTCATGAAAGAACCCCCAAAAGACCACGAACCTCGAGTCCAAAATATATAGTAGTCATTATCCAGGGAAAACTGAAATGAAACATGTAATGTATTCAAAATCCTGATATGAATGTTTGTAAATCCAATGATTTTCAATGTTTTACGAAGGTAATCCAATGAGGTCCGACGTTTTGAGAATTTACCAAATAATTCAAAACGAAGGTCCTCAGAAAGGAGATTTACCTCTTCCAGCAAAAATGAAATTGCTGTTAAACCTTGATGCTTATATTCTTTTGGAAATATGGATTTGGAGGTCCTGGTTTCCTTAATATGAGGTCGACTGGCAACAACGTCTACAAAGGATCTTGATTTGTGGTTCCCAGCGCACGCTAGGGTTTCGTCCAGGATCGCTCGTAGGCGGTGGATCTCGTGCAGAATCCATCACCAGAGAGAAGTCATTCATGACTTTGGTTGTAATTATTATACCTACTAATACGTAAAAGATGAGAACAAAATACATTCACATTTTCTTTAACCTATTCTAGTGATGACTTTGAAGTGTGATGATATTTTAGTGGAATTTGTTATTGGGTTTATATGTACCCCATGTTTGAAGAATGTGATATTTGTGGTGATATATATAATGAACAAATATGACCACATTAAACATACTAAAGATTCCACAAATTTTTATGACATGGAGATTTTCGATTCGAAAAGTTTTGTCTATTTTCATGGGGTATCTTCTGTTGTAGTCTCTTCTAGGGATCCATGTTTTACATATCATTATTGGAAATTAATCGAGGAGAAAATAGTATACTAGGTATTTTTAAACATTTGATATCACCAATTGATGTATGGAAATATAGAAAATCTATAAAGATACTTGAATAAATTTTACATTCTTTCATCCATGAATTTTGTGGAGCCTGGGAATCCCATTTAGGATATATTGTTTTTTCCTAAATATTCTGTTTACATTCTATAATAAAAATATGTTTTTTCCTCATTTATTATCCCTTGAAGATATCCTATTTCTTGGTTATATATTTTAATGTTTCCTTGTATATGTAAAGTATTTTTCTATGAAACAATGATGAAGATTTATTTGACACATTACAGAATAGTTATGGAACTTAGTTTTTATTAATCCAATAATGATTATCATAATTGACCATTAGAGTTTTACTTTGGTGAAAATGTGTCCATTATAATTTCAACTCTATTGTTTTAACTCCATATTGGGAAATAGGGATATCTAGTGCTGATTATTATGAGTTTTTTTCGATTACTAATTTAGTGGGGAAATTGAAATTTTATTTCTCAGTTACACTGAATTTGAAATCGATCCACAATGTGTTTCATGCATCAAAACTCAGAATGTATCTTTATATACCTTATAATGTTTTGAGATGGGAAGATCATGATGTTGAGCGTAATTTTTCTATAACAGAGCATCTGGTCAGTATTATTAATTATGAGAAAATGGATATTTTCTGGAATATTATACCATTCCTCTATGTAATAAGGTATCTTGGTTCATGTTCTAATGATACATGGGATAATGATACACTAATGAGGGATCCATAACCTCAAAATTTCAAATGAAATTTTCATTATTGGATTTATAGGCCTAGAATTCCATTATAGATAATAGGATATAACATAATGCTACCATATTTTAGGAAATTCATTATCAGTTTTTACCATACATTGATTGTGTATTTTTGTGTGTGTTTTTGTTGTTGTATTTTTAGAATTTTTTAACTTATTGGGGCTTTGCACGGTTGGACCATTTTTATGGAAAACTATTCTATTTGGACCAATAAGCCATGTGGCCAATGTTGATCCTTTTGAAGGGGACCCACTATTTTTACTAACCATGAAACTGGAAATCCAAACTATTCAGCCATGGTAAATGAGTGTTTTCAAGGTTTGTTCATAGTTAAACTCGATATGATTTAAAATAATCGATACCTTCCAGATGTCTTGAAATGGTTCATTTTTATGGAATATGTTTTCTTCTAACCCTGTCATCGGAAGAGTAAACCATGCATATATTTTTTAATTCAACAATTTTTTAAGAAAATATTTCAAACCCTAGTTTAGCACATAGATACCCACAAGAAAAAATAATATTATTACTATGAATTTTGAGGCTCACAAGATGTTATTTTTATTACTACGAACCCTTCTCTAGATTAATTGAAGCATCGATAACTGTGTTTGATTTTTTTATGGTATGTGAATCTCTTATCATGTAGTTTCTTTTCATCCCCTATTCAATACTTATTATTGAGTTATATAAAATCATGTTATTGATAAATACAATCTAATTTTTTATAGATCATGATTCTAGTTTTTATTTCTTGATCTCTGTTGCCTCTATTTTCCTTGATGTTCCTATTATGGGTGTTGAATTGTTCACATTATAAATGGTAGATGTATCCATAAGTCTTTAGACTACAATTGAAACACAATATTGATTTATTAAATTGAAATGATTAATTAATTTAGTTGAAAACTATGATTTGATATGATTTGATTAGTGGTTTAAAAGGTAATGGAATTGTGTACATCACTTAATTTCAATAACATTTTAATATTTTGGATGATTTTGAGGAAAAAAATTTCTTGAATAGAATGTTGATTTTATGGAATGATTTTTTATTGATTCATTAGAATATTAAATTTCAATGAAATGTTATTTGAAAATATATTAATTTTATTAGAAACTATGATTTGGTTTTGAAATGAAAATGTACATTTAAAATGAAATTGGGAAACCGAACCTTTTTGACATGATTTTTGTTGCATGATGTATAAATTCATTCTCTCAAGAACAATTGATACTAGATAATTAGTAAGTGATTATGACAAGCATGTTAAAACATTTACTCTCAACAAATGGATTGACTATTACTCTATTAACTAATAAAAGTATGCAATGATCTCTCGTGATGAGTTCCCTAATGTGGTATAGAATTATTTCCTATAATGGGACCACTAATGGGATGTTGATTTAAGTGTCAACACCAATCTTGATATGTGATGATTATTGAGAAGTTTTAGGATCCTATTTCTTAATACTAAAATAACTCATGAATTATGATCATTGTTATTTATTTTGTTAGACATTATTATACATTTCATTTGTTGTTAAAATTTTTTATTAATTTTAAATCACTTTATATAATTATTTATAAACATTGTTCTTTTAATCCCATTTTTATTTAGCTACCATCTTTTTAGTTTGATGTTTTTTTTGAAAATATTTAAATTCTATTACATGACTTATTTCATTTAAACTGAATGAATAAATGGTTTATTTTTATCGAATTACTTATGGAATAATTATTGGTATCATACTAGGGTTTTTTCTCACACACTACCTTTGTATTTGGGAATTCCAAGATTATACTTTTCCATGCCCAAGAAATGGGAATTCTCCATTCGAAGGAGGTAAATGTACTTGATTTATGGGACCTGGAGCAATGAAAGTAACTCATGGATATTTGATCCACCTTTTAAATCAGTTTTCCGTTATTTATTTTATTGATATTGTTTCTCTGATTGTTTACTATTTGTGTATTGTTTGACCTTTTTGATACTGGAACAATCTCCTCAGGGAGTGTTGGAATACCGACTTGTAATGATAATCTTCTATGTGTTTTGGAAGAATTATTCCCTTTTCAATGTTTTTATGATGTCAAGTTCAATTTACCTACCCCTGGGTTTCTGAAATTCAATTCAGGCTGTGTTAGGAGTGGTTGATAAATCAGTAAACCAAGTAATCCTGGCATGTTAATGAAAATTATAATATAGTTTTTTAAAACACAATGATTTGTGTAATGAACGATAAAAATGAAATAATGTATATTTAATGATAAATATATTCTAAATTAAAATGGTGTACGATTATTTTCTATTAAGTTAACCTTATCCTTATAATTTAAAATCATTCTTGGTAGTCAAGGGTGTGACATTTTAAATTCTATTAAAGAAAGCCCCCATTAATAAATGGTCAATAAAACATCAAATAAAATAGAGGGAAAAGGAAAATTAATCCCATTTGGAATTAAAAAATCTCATCTCAAAATTTGAAGATTTTATTTGGAAGTGGAAACAGACAAATAGTGGGAAAATATCACAATGAAAAATATATAGTGATTGTGGAAAAGGGAAATATAAATTTAGCATACAAAGAACAATAATTTTTTAAAGGGTTAAATTACGAGTGATTCATCATAATTAAAGGTAATGTATAATTTTTTTTATCAATTACATATTCGTAAATTTACTGCATAATTTTACTACCAGGAAAGTGCACATTAGGAAAAAATTACATTATTTCATTCCATATCATAAGTATAATATCATACTTTTTCTGCTTCAAAATATGTCCACATCATCCCATAATAGAATAAATAAACATTCATGTTGAATTTTTCATTCCTCAAGAACTAAAATTTTCTTTTAAAGTTTTATAGGATATATAAAGGAATTGTAATAAATTTTTTATCTATAGTTATAATAGCACAAAAATATTTATCACATGTTATATAATTTGGATAAATATAATAAAATATTTTCTAAAACAAATATTATAACACCCAAAATTCAACTTAAAGAACATTTTAAGTAGTTTACACTTACACTCTTCCAAAATATGACTGAAAAAATTCAGAACCCAAAAATATGAAATATTTGATCATATATATATATATATTCCATGTTCATCTTTAACACGTTTCACCAATAATATAATTCTTATTAAAAATATTATCCCCAATATATGAATACCATGATCTTAATGTGTTTGAAACATTCTAATACATTCACAAAATAATCAAAATTTCTATAAAAACTCAATGAAGTCATATATACTTACCGATATTTATTTTTATCCTTATTACTAAATTATAATGACATATTATTCCATATATTCCTTAAATTGAGAAATTAAATAGAGTTCATCATAAATAACATTTTCATCAAATAACAAATTAATTTATAGGTCACCAATACTATCCCATTTACCTTATCTATATCAATACTGGCTTTGTGTCATCTAAACATTATTACATTATCATCAGGAACATAGAAAGATTTATATTTCCCTCAATAATGAGAATTCTATAAAATATCACCTTATCTTTATATAATTTCACTAAAAAATCAAAACCATTAATGATATGGTTTCATGTCCTTATAAAACTACATTGTAACAATACATATATCTTCTAATATTTATTTTATAAAATGTCTTTGATATAATAATTTTAAAATGTAATTATTAAATCATAGTATGTAGATACTGTAATCCTTCATGTTCAATGATAGTGAAGGAATAAGGCATTCATTGGTCTAGGAGATTTCCCTTGGAATGCAGAATTTAATCATATATTTCTCATGTTACCCATATATAATAATATAAATAACTCATAAATTAGTTTCTCCATAACATTAGTTTTCTTTTAGAATACATCGTACCATTCTTTTGAGAAATTCTACTAGGTTCCATTTCCTATATTTTTTACCTAAATAAAATTTATCTTAATTTCTTCTATGTTTAGTATGAAATATACTTTCATAAAATCCTATCATGATCAGACTTGATGCATTATAAATATTATTTATATTAATGTTTTTAATCATTTATCATGACAAGCAATTAGGAATATTCAAATTGTTTCACCTTATAGTTTATATTTCAATTAGTTTCTCATGTGTATAATCAATCTTTTGTCCGTGAAACTAACCATTAACAAGGATTACCGCAGATCCCCCAATTGTCAAAAACCAAAAACCATAACCTGAGTAGCAATAATCATAATGATGTATAAAGAAAAAAATCATTCATAGTATGTAAAAATTTTGACACCTTATTTTCAATCTATAAAAACATTTGTAAAATCTTATCAATATTGGTTCTAATCTATTAAAATCCTTCAAAATGTTTCATATTGAGATTTTGAGATCTCACAATCATATCCGAAATATATTTTAATCCTAATGGTGAGGAACAGTAGCAACATTGTGAACTATAATGATGGATGAGATATATATAGAATAATTTTTTCCAGGTTTTAATCCTTTGATGAATCTCTTCAGAAACTGCGTGTACTTGTTTTATCCATACAAGGTTATTATTTTAGTAAAAATATATAACATATTTCATAGGAAACATTTAGGATTTTATCATATATATAAACATATAAAAAAAATTTAAACAATGTTATCTAAACCTAATATCTTAATATTGACTATACCCTACTCTGATACAAAATATAGTGACCCCGGATTTTAATAATAAAATATTAAATCTTATTTGGAAAATATTCAAAAAAAAAATAACAAATAAATTCTAGATTACCAAAATGGTTTAGTCCATTTTAAAACAAGATACAAAATATCATTATTTTGTGAAGTATATTCAAAATAACTCAGAAAGAACTCCTTATATAGTAATATTAATAATAATTCCCTATATAAAATCATTCTTCATAACATATGGAATGAAAATATAAGATACTGTGATATTAGATTCTCATTAAGGGTAAATTCGAGAGATATAAATCGTGATCATATCAAATCATAAGATAAACACAAGGGTATGGTAATAGGACTGAAACATATATTGTTAATACCTATCCCATAAATGATTATAATAATGATTCATATAATAAATCATTATAATTTCAAAATTTGTGAATCATATGATTGATAAATAATCATAAATCCATCACGAACCATATAATAATATCATAAAAGTGTGTAAGAATAATAATTATAGACACTATTTCATATGTCATGGTTAACCACTAATAAAATAAAATTATAGTGTATCATTTAACCTTATTTGTATAAAATATCATAACATACCATTCATCTCCACCTGGATCTCATATAGGATCACACAGATCTGCCTATTTATATAGTGGATCATGGTAATTGACTATCAACCTATTGTAATCTCATTTTATACAATACATTGAAAATTTAAGTGGATGTATATTTAATTCTTTTACTACACATCACATAATGAAAAAAATATAAATATATGCCATATGATCATAAAACATTCATTATGTTATCACAATATTACCCATGAAAGGAAAACTAGTTTCATAAACATACCATCAATTCAATATATCATTACACATGAAAACAAATGTGTTTTATAAACATATCATCAATATAATAATAAATTATCCCAATAAATAATAGGTATGGTATCAATATATCATATCCACCTTAAATAAAAAACAACATCAAATTATATTTTCACATATGAAAATTACATTAAAATATCACTGAAACATTTCATTATGGAAACAAACTTTCCACTTCGATCATCACCTTTTTAAAGAAGAATATTCACTAAACATGGTGAAAATATTTATTAAAAGAAAATAAATATGGAAACATATAAATAAATATTCAAATAATTTATCATTCATAACATATGGAATCTATATTCTTGTTATATGTGTTAATACTAATATTCATTTCATATTTTTTATAAAATTCAAAAGTACCACGTTTAAAAAAAAGTATGTATATATAGTCTAAAACATTTAGAAAAAGTAAAATATGTCTAAATTTTTTATTAATAATCATTGTATATTATTAATCACGTTATTGAATTTTTTTAGAAAACATGGATGTGTGAGATTATATATTTTTGATCAAAGATAGAAATAGTGTAAATTTTACTTTAAACCATTATTTTAGTCTCTTCACATCATAAAGAGGGGGAAATAAAATAAAAAAATGTATTATAAAGAAATAAATAGATTATAAAAAATTTCATGGGATTCTTGATAGTTAGATAAATAAATTGCATCATCAGAATAATAACAAAAAACAATCCGGATAAATAATGAGATTGTAACATAAATAATTTAATTATATGGAAATCACGATATAAAAAATTAATGAAAGATATAACCATATAATAAATTAAAATCCCTATAATTATCATGAAATAATTACAAAATAAATTCATTGTTAGTATATACTTCACAAAAATGAAAAAAATTTGTGAATATGGAATATGTCTCACCACAATTAAAGAGAGACAAAAATCCCTTATAAGGAGCATATAATTTGTGTGATAATTAATTAGGGAAGTGATTATGGGTAAAAAATTTAAATATATATTTTAAAATAAAACATAATATAATGAAAATAATTTCAGACATAATATTAAAATCATAATTAATTATAAAAGTTAATATATCCAAATGAACATAAATTTGGTTATGAACCCCTTATCTCAATTCTGACATATCATGTATGTTATTTAACTTTAGGAATAATAAAATTATGTAAATTATTTATATTATAAATAAACTATTTCTTATTTATAACTCATTTAATTATATTTAATATTATTTTATATTCAATTACTTAATCAATTACGTTTTGGTAAGAAAGTTTGATGATATTCCCCATATAAGTTCAAAATGATTTCAATGGTTTTACTATAGTCATTGTGGAAATTATTTATTAATATAAAAAATATTAATCGTGAAATAATTATAATTTTATTATATTAATTATAAATTTGAAATCATACATGAAATTTGGTTAGGAATAATAAAATATTTCACAACAATGGAGACTGTATGACTTATGTAGGCAAAAGTAACGTTTCCATTTCTCAACGTGTCATGATGGAAATAAAGTAAGTATTATATTATATTTAAATTTATCCAATTATATCATAAATATCATATTATTTTTATAAATACACAGATATATATATCAACAATTTGAATCGAATATGAAAGATGAATTTAATTGCTTCGTGGATGTGGTAATCCACAGGTACGCATGAACGTTATAATCATTTTTCAATGAATTAAATGGTTAATAATATATGGTATATTAAATTTACCTGATTAAAAATATTTTATGAATATAATATTTTTATTTTATATATGTAATCATAAATAGACCTGATTTGATTATGGAAAACAAATTACTTCGGTTTGTGTGGCGGTAGTCCACCATACAAATGAACAATGGGGTTGTTTCACATTTTATGGAAAATGTGATGGATCTGGGTTATAAAATTAATATTATAATATCGCATTATATAAAAGGTATTGATGATATTATAATGGCATGGAAGAATAGTGATTTAAGGAGTTTTAATAAGAAATAAAAAACAAAATGTTAACGATGATGCCGCTTCTTCATAAAAGAATTATTTTTCCAAAAAAATAATTCTTAGGAGGGTTGTATAATATAATATATGACCCTTGGATACAGTAAGGGAATTAAAGAATATATTTAGCCTTTGATTTATAGGAAAAATGCATTTGATGTGTGAATAAAATAAAATAGTATATTCCAATTTATAAGTGAATGGTGGGTCATTTTTAAAATTTCTATAAAGATTAAAATAAAAAAAAATAAAAAAATTCTTCCTTATTGTCCTGTATATAGTAAACGATATTATTTGTTTCAAATACAATTATACAATATAATATAGGCATGTTTATGTTATATTTTGAACCTTATATTTTCATTTAACACCTCAGTTAACCTATTTGAACAATAATAATGGTATGAACTATTTCTATCCTAATGAATGCTCTCACAAATGGAAAATAACTCATAAATAGACCATGGTTTATATATTTAAACATATTTTATTCAATTGTCTGAAGATAATATTTTTATTAATTTTAATCATTTAATAATTATTATTTATTAGAAAATATCATGAATATCAATAATGGAAATATTCATTTAATTTTTCTTTTCTTACTCTAAAAAAAATTGAAGTGAAATAAATTATTTTCAAAAATCACAAAAAAATTCGTATGTAACAAAAAAATAATGGAATAATATATCTCCTTCAAATTATAGTTTAATAATACTTTCAAAATTTTTTAACATATTTTATATTGGTTGATGAAATTTTGTGTTGTTATTGGTTTAGGATTTAAGGAAATTATAAAATTACTAAAATATAGAATTAAATTATAAAATTAAATTGATTTCATTATTAAAATAATAAAAATTAATATTCTTTAAAAATATATTTTTCCCATTGTTATAAAATAAGATATATTTAAATGTATATAATTAATATTTTTTATTTTTCTTTATTTATAAATATTATATTGGTAAATTATATTGAAATGTGTCACATAAAAAAATAAAAATAAGAATTAAAGTGATAATGGTTGAAATTATTTTGTCAAAAAAAATTATGAAGGAGAATTGTGGTCATATCAAATATTTTTAACTGAGTTTACCATGATTTGCGCTTTTACCAATGTAACAAATCATTACACTTTAAAATTTTCAATGTGGAAAAAATATAAGTAAACCTAATTAAATTAAATTAATTATGATGATTATAAATATGATTTCTATTTACTCAAATTATTTCACTATATGTGGTAGATATTTATTGTATAAGTATTTCTCAAAGCGTGACGAAAAACTATTTTCCAAAACAGAAAGTAATTATTTTTATGTCTAAGTGTATTTTTATTGGGTGATCACATATAATATTGTTTCATATAACATTTTCTAGATTATTTCTATCTAAATGAGAGTTATATTAATTTAGGAAAAATCCAAAAAATTTCGGGGACGTTTTAAATGAAAATAAACAACAGTTCTCAAAATAATTTGAATATTTCACTATTCACTGAGAAGGTAGTATTTTCAAAAACAAATCTCAAAATTTAAACCTTAGTGAATTTTGATATGAAAATTTAAAAAATGATGTTAAATTATAAAATAAAATTTATAAAATATGATGAAATAAATTTTATGTCCAATGTTCAAAATGCTATAAAATTAATTTTTCAATAAAATTTATTTTTGATGAATAAAATGACATCCCTAAAAAGTTAGTTCATATTTCCTAAAAATTATTCCAATATTTTTATTTATAGTAGCATATATATTTTTATTAAAATTTTTTCATTCCTATTGAAATAATCAAATTGAATACTTAGGTTATAATGGTTATGTTTAAATATTAATATTTTAATATTATGATATGATTTGTTTAAACCTGGTGTTGTGTGTAACAAATGCTATCAATGAAATCACATTCTTATAATACATTATCAATTTTTTTACACCACATAAAGATAAATCATTATTCTCTATATTGAAATATTCAAAAACAAATCCCGAAACATATTCTATGACATTAATTTTATAAACACACATTGACATATTGAAAACATTAATCCAAACACACTTTTTCACACCAATCTCCCATTCATGTTTATTTTCAATATCAACATAAAACATAAAATGTAAAAAAAACTATGATTTCTCAACAACTTTTCATGATGCTTTCATTTATCCATATATTAATTCTCCACCCATTTTATAATAAAATATATCTGTAATATATTGAACATCATATAATAAATTCATTCTTTATAATCATAAAAAACCATTCTCTTAGATAAAGTTTATAGCACTTTATTTTCTAGGAAAATATATTTCATATAAACAAATATTTGTCAACATGAATTATCTATGTATATAAAACAAGAGTGTCAAATAAAGGTGATAAATGTTATCTATAAAAATTATTCCATGTAATAATTTCCTCGGTGTTCTTAAAACATCTTTATTATAGGGGAAGATGAAAAAAATAAGGTAAAACCAAAATCAATTTTAAAAAATATATTAAAACATTTTATGTGTATAGAAAATTCCTCAGTATTTCAGTTTTCTTAAAATAAAAAAGCCTATTTCTAAGAAAATTTTGTTTCTTATACCTCATCATTGTTTTATCCTCCATAAGGGTAGAATAAATGTCTTCATCATGGTGGTAACAATGTTCCCTGGTGGATTTCTTAAACATGATGTAAAACATCTAAAAAATACATACAAATTTATTCCTTCTTCTCTTTTAGTAACGTAAATGCTAGTACAAATAATCAAGTATTGAGAATTAAAAAGAACCACAATGTTTTTTAGAAGTAACATTTTGACTTAAAGTATTATTTTAGTCTAACATTATTATTTATTTCTTTAAAAGTTTTATGGCATGTAGTTTTTATATTATCATATGTAGAATCTTCAAATTAATATTTTATCATCTCGGCCACTTTCATAAAAATATTTTACAATGTGTTTATAACCTAATTTTCATGATTTATTTTTGGAATTATAATATAGTCATAAGATTATTTTTTATAATTAATATATTTCCCACATCCCACTAATTTATGAATCTAAAAACTAAAACTAGTTTTTAACTTGTTAACACACTTGTTCTTAATTTATGATATATATATTTTTTATTTAAAAATATGTGTTCTCTCTATATCATTATATCCATGTAGTGTTGTTATATCCAAATAACTCTATCCACTTTCTTTCCCTTTTCATATTATTCAAACATTTTTATCTTCTCGGCAATATTAATATTCAAATTTTTCGATCTTGATGACTTAACATAACTCACTTTAAAAAAATTATTTTTTACCTCACAATAATTTGAGGGAATGATTATTATTATCAACTAATAAATATAAACATTGAGTCATACCTCTTTCTAGTTAGATACATATTGTACTTTCATGCATATTGTCTTCCTATAAAATCCCCACAACACTATTTGGGTGCTCCAAATCCTTATCTATTAGACCGATAACAGTGTTAATATTAATTTTGGTGTTATAGTATATTTTAAATTTGTTGGAGAATTGTTTTCAGGGTGATACATTCCTAATGTATTACACTCCTAGTGATATATGATTTCATAAAAAATTTATATTTTCAAACTCCACAATTGGTAGAAGTCATAGTATGTTGACATTGTTTGATAATATAACGAAAATTATTTAATTGTCCTTAATTTTCACCAGATGGACAAAAATTTCAATATTTATTATTTTTAACTATACAATCCCATACATTAAGGATAAAATAAATTGCAATCCCAAGATTTTTTCCTATAAAAAATTTAATCTTCCTGATATTATCATATATGATAATAAATTTTACAATTATCATCAAGACATCCATTTTGTGAAAACACATTGATCGTGAAGTTACCTTCTCTCAAGTGGTTTCAGATGAGAAATATCTAATTGATAAACATTCCAAAACTTCTAAAAATGTATGTCAACTGCCAAGGATGTTTATTTATTACCCTAAATAAATCCCAAAAGTATGTAGAGTTACACTCAACATTAGAGATTTGGATTTTCCACATCTGTAATATCATCATGTCGTATATAAGAGCCATATCCTCCATTTTAATTGATAATAATACACCAAAAAATGAACAAAATCCAACAATTACTGATCCATGGATATCTTTTAACATCCCACCACCAAAAATATTTCCAGACATATTGGATCTATCCAAATTGAACTTCATCCCCGATATAGGATCTTTCCATTGAATCAATCTCCCTTAACTTCAATTCATTTTATTCCACCATAACTAGAGTTATGGATTGATCATTACGAATGTCACATCCAAATAACCACCAGTTATAATGATCCTGAGTTCTTCTACATTGATTTTTATGTGAACCTGGTAAAATAATTGAGAAACTCTAATTACCTCTTTAGATATGTTCTTCCAGTCTCATATGGTCCATCAAACAAAGAAGAATATTCTTTTTTTGGCCATACATTCTGATCCCAGATGGGTGCCTTATAAATATAGTCTAATATCCCCCCTTGTAATGTATATCTATTAAAAATGGAATTGGGATGTGTGAAAAAATGTCTCTATATCTCTATTACCCAATATCCCTTAAAGAATATGTGATTTGATGTCACCATTTTATGTAATGGTTAATAATGAAATGTAGAAACTAGTGAGATACCCCTCACCTGATTAATTTCATCCATAGGAAGGGATTTGTTTCTCAACCACCAAAACCAAAAAATATTATCTTATGTGGGATTTCATAGAATCATAATAGAGTAGACAAGAAATCAGACTCATATCTATTATGTATCAAAATTTTAATTTCCTTGGTATTGAATATCCTTATCGATGATTATGTGAAAATGAAATAGTTTTGTACATAAGAGATAATATTACTATCGTAAATTTTCTCTAGTATTTTACAAAAATTGCATTAATAAAATCATGGTGCATAGTGTATTATTTGATGAAAATATTTGGGATCAGATATTCCAAAAAACAAAATTGTACCAATACAATTTTATTTACAAACATTGATATCCCAATTTCCAATTAACCAAAGATCATTTTGATTAATGATTACTAGATTTATAATAATGCATATTGAATGAGAAATTATCTTCCTATTATTATCTATCCAATTCAAAAAACATTCTCCATATATTCCCTTCATAAATGTTTTCCATGAAAGTCTCCAATGATATTATCCAATGAAACGTTTCCTTCCATGGAATTCTGGAGTTCTTAAACTATATAAAGGGATGTCCTACATTGATCCATTAGTCATTATAACCAGTTATTGGAGGCCTAGTTACACTAAATATCTATTTATGATTATCCACATGAGATTATGTTTGATCATAACTACTTATCTGTCTCTCTAGAAAAAAAATTAATATTTTATGCTCAAAAAACATTATGCTTTATCTATATTATTTTCTCAACATTCTCAAAATATATCTCCTTAACATAAATTTAAAACTTACTCATTTATTTCTTTACTTTTTTGTGGATTAATAGAATATTTAAAAAAAGAAGAATAAAAGCAGGTTATATTGTCTCATAACCATAATCATTAATGTGTGATGAAACAAATACTAAAATTACACAAGTATAAAACTGGAAGTCAGTATTATATTCATTTTTTGACAAAGAATAATCCTTCTCTCTTCTGCTGGAAAAGATCTTCTTCTTTTATCAAAAAAATGTTTTCATATGTTTATTCCACTTCTATTATTGATAACATGAATCTAATTCATTTGGAATAGAATATTAATTATTTTTATTAGGAAGATATCATACAAAAATTACGTTATAATTATTATTAAAGTAGTTAACAAAAATTTCACAATTATATTATAAATTATTTTATTTCTTTTAAATATGGTTGATTATTGTGCTAATGTCCTCATAATTTTCCTATGCCTATAAAACATTTGACTTTCCTCGGATTTTTTATCTCTTTACTTCCCTTTTAACAATTCTTCGAAATCTATTTATTCTATATTCATATTTTTGATGATTACATTTTCCTCATCACATAATACTCAATAATATTATAATATTTATCTAGATTGAAAAATTCTTGATATTATAAATCATAAACTATGGAATCATATTGATCTAAATAGTTCTCAATGATTTATTAACAATAGTAGAATATTATTGATTCTCCAAAGACCAATAATAATATTTATAATATCAGTAAATCTTATAAATAATTCCGGAATAATTTTTTCATCAGACATATTAACGTATTTAGACCAAGTCCTATATATTTTTTATTAAGCTTCCATATCATTTTTTATTCCCTCGATAAGTGCTTCCCAACTTATAAAACAAGCATTTGTACATTATTAACCCATTAATAGTATTATAAAGAAAATTTGTGAGAAATAAATATGGAATTATGATATTTTCCATCAACATTAAAAATTATCACATTAGTATTTTCCATTGAAACCACATTAATGGGTGAGAATACAATTATTCCCTAAATATCTAATATTAAGAAAACGATATAGAATATAGGGTTACATAATATTATTCCAAAAATTATAGTTTTTGCCATTTGAAATTAGAGCATGGTTTTATTAGATGAATAAAAATTATATTTATTTATTTGTTCAATCAATAACAAATTACCCACTCTGATACTATTTAGAGATATCTAGGTTAATATTGGATCATATGGACGTGGAAGGGTTAAATTTGTTTCCACTTTTTCTTTTACCTGATTTTTTCTCTCACATCATAATAAAGTATTTCCTAACCTATAAAATCTGTTAGAGTTATGATACTCTAAAATAAAATCTCAACCACATGATTCATATTAGGAAAATATAATGAGAAATCATTAAACGATATTTACAATGTTTTGTACAAATACATACTTCTTTCCATGTTGGTTTTCCCCCAACATGGATTCTATTAAAAACATATTTAAGGATTACAAAGCCATATTAAAAAATAGGTTATAGCCCTTAGTAATCAATCATTAACATAAACATGGTTATAACCCCTATAAATTATCCCTTCATCCATAGTTGGTTATATTCCTAAAATAACCTAAGGGAACATAGTTTGAATAAGATATACCAATAACTTAACGCAATCCATTTCAAATGGTTATACCCCTAGATATATGCTCATTTATTCTTAATTATTATCTAATGTCTGAAGATATTTTACTTATCCAATAGTATGTTGTACACATTCAATTTAGTTCTTTTTTCAAGATATTTAATGAATATGTTAGATGTTTTTTTGCCTTCAAAATTCCTCTAAAAATTAATAAAACCTAGATATGCACAATCAAAATATTTCAAATATTTATTCTATAAAAATTTTATTAGAAATTTTCACCTGATTGAAACCATCCCATATAACATCAATCTAATGAATCCATACAATAAGTATATGTTTGATGATCCTCAATATGCTATGGTTTGACATTATATATTTGATGCATCTTCATCAGATGTTCTCTATCTAATGCTTCTCTATTTGAGGGAGAATGATTAGTCCATTGTGCCTCCTTATTTGACATGTGGTTTTTTATTGGATATTTATTCTAATATACTCCCTCTAATGTACTCTTAATGAATTAAGTAGGAACACAATTAGATATGAACAATGATTTTGATTTGTCTGATAGATTTAATATTAATATAAGTTCCACTAAATATGATGAAACTCATACTTATAGAACTATTCTTTAACCATTAAGGTCACTTGGATATATATTCAATGTATAGTTCATTCATCAATTCAACTCTTTATTGTATAAAAAATTTTGTTAAAATTGTACTATACCATCTCCCCCTTTTTATATGTTCACTTATCAATTGTATTGAATGGAAAAGGAACTTATTTTCACACTCATAAAAATTTAAATTTAAATTCTATTTTCAGTTTTAATTTCTATAGACTATTCAAAAACAAATTTTAACCATATTTAGGCTTCCTAGATCATTTGATGTATTATAAAACATCCTCAATCATCCTTGAATCAATGTGAATGAATGTTATGAAACATCCTTAACCAAACTAACTAAACTTATTTTATATGGTAATATTATAAATATAATTTTTGTGTAATTTCCATAGTTTGTGTAAATATCCTTAAAACGCATCTATCTAATGTTTTTCCATTCAATTACTTCGTTATGAACTCTATAACTACTGGTACACCTTCAGTATTCTCCATTATGTGAACACAAATACCTTCATCATCCATTAGACCTTAGATAAGTTTCTCTATTTTAAGAGACCTATATTTAATAAAATAATTTTATTTTGGTCCGATGTAATCTAAAATCTCCATGCAATGGATTTTAAAAATTCTAACCAACCACTACTATTCATATGTGACATCTGACTGATAACTTAACAATCATTTTTAATTATTCTTTCCTCATATATTTAACATTTACATCTTCAACGAATCATTCATATAATGAAATAATTCCCCTCAATCCAATGAGATGTCATTAGATTATATTGAACCTCATCTCATACTTCATACTCCCCTATCCACATAGAGTACCATCAAATTTCTCGATTTGATGAGATCACAAATCTCCATAGAATTGATATGTATTATGTATGTCTCATGTATCTTCAATCATTGAAATGTTTTACACATATCCATCTAGAAATTTATATTTGTTTCATTTTTTCCATATCATAGAAGATATATCATCCATTTGATGAATTTTTTACTCTACTATTATCTAAATGATGTTATTTCATAAAATTCATTAGAATGATCTAAACATCAATGAAATTTTTTCCAGTTCAATATAAACAATAAAATTTAAAAATAATATTTTTAAAGGGAGATATATCATAGAACAGTCTCCATTAATTCATAACAAAACAGTTTTGATAGAGTCCCTCATATGATAACATGAGTATGGTCTTCTCTACATGATTACACTATTCTTATTTGACCAAATAGTTTATCTAATAACTATATCTTGAGTTTTTTTTACTACCAATTGATCTTGTACATCTTTATATTTATACAACTACCAATTTTTACTTATTTCAATTTTTTAAAAATCAAATAGACATGTCACAGATCATTATTACCTTCGTGTTTCTTGGAATATGAATAATTATAATAGATTATCTCACTTAGAAAGTAATATTTCTCATAGTCCATAATGAAGGTTTCATACACCTCATAAGGAAACATCCACATCCTCAATAATGATTTTTTTTCAGATATACAAAAAAATATTCCCTCAACAATTTATTAAAATCACATATTGACATATTTAAAGCAAATAAAACCAAACACACATTGGAATAATATTTAGAATGAATGAAAATGAATTATAGTAATACTAAATACACCTTTAATTTCAAAATGTGATTTTTCATGAGATTTTATGACCTATGTATGAGTTGGATTTTATATTTCATTTAATTAATTTATACGCTGATTAATTTTATATTTATTATTAAAACATATACAATAATCTTTTCATATTACCTCCCTTATTATTATGTATGTGGTAGGGTATCCATGAATTATTACATGTAACCCTAAAACCCTAGTATCTCTCAATTATCTATGAGTAATTGTGTTAAAATGGTAGGATTTCCCAAATTGGGTAGATGATTTAGAATATGTGGTAATATTAATACATCCAATGAGAAACAGAAAAAATAGGTAAATTCATTAACATGATCAAAGAATAGACTGGAGGAGTTACTTCCCTATGGTAAAGGTTGTCTTATCACCATTCTCTATTCCACCAAAAGATAAATGATCATGATCATTTGACTTATTTATGTTATTCTATATATCCATAGTTATTTTGTGGATTTAAATGATGAATTATTTATTTATTAGTTTTATTAAAAAATATCACATAACGTAAAGTGATAAATAAATTTAATTAGGTAATATAAAATAAAGTAAATAAGATATATTTTATCAATTATTGTTATTTAATTATATAATTTATCACATAAATTTTTTAACAAGTACACATAGTTAGAATAATACATATTATACTGATATTTGTGAAATTATTTTATAAAAAATGATTTATTTATTATGTATGATCTTTATAATATTAAAATTCATGTGAATAAAGCAAAATAAATATTTATATATATACATATATAAAACAAAATCTCTCAAATAAAATATTTATTAATTAAAATAACATCAATTATCTATGTCAAGATACAACCATAGATAATATGTTGACCTAGAAAAAGTCATGTTCAATTCAAAATATTTAGGATTCATAATGAATTTAATGGGATAACATAACTATATAGTAATTAATGGAAATGTCCAAAATATAATTAATGTAGTGTGAAGGCATTTATTAAGGTAATCCATGTAAATAATTTTAGGAATGTGTGTCCATTAATTTGATAAAGGAACTATAAGTTACTGAAGATGTAAAGTAAAATAAACCTATGTAAAATTGATTGATTTTCATTTACATTGTCTATTTTTTAAGAGGTATATATATATAATTGAAAATAGAATATCCAAGACACTAAAAATTTAAAATCAAATAGAATGGGTGGTCTGAATTTGAAATAAATGTTTAAGTTTAATTAGTTAATAATATATACCACAACTAATAATCATGATAAGGTAGTAAAAATATTATTTAATTTGATATAGAAAAAACTGGAACCCATTATACCTTATTAATTTATCAGAAATTCATCTCAATGTAATAGAATCTATTGACAGGTATAAACATCCATAAATGGTACAAGTACCTATGTGTTGTCCCTTACCAATATAGAATGTATTATTTACTATCATCTCATGTCTATGTGGATCCCTCTAATAAGCTAAATAAGGAGGAAGTTTTTTTATAAACACATGGGTTATACATGGGATGTCTAATTCCTCATGTTATCATGTAAGACGTGTCAACTCTAGAAGATTCATAAATATATGGATGTATTATCTGTGTTATCTCAACTCAATTCTAATTATAAGGATAAATTAATAAAAAAGAGTTTAAAAATATATAAGATACTAAATATGTGAGAGATATGATATGAATTTATTAATATACCTCATATAATCTATATTATCTGTTTCATTGAGAATTTTGATTTTTTTGGATTTAATGTTTTTGGAATTGTGCACATAACTCATTATAACCTCATTACCTTGAGGATCATAATGTATAATTATAAATTTCAACATGAATAAATATATAAAAGACACTCATGGATCTATTGAAATTCATTCTCAATGTGGATAGAGGCAGAAATAATGGAAAATATTCTTTCCATATTTGTAATATTAGGAAAGGAACGATGAAATGTTCTTAGTAGAGTAATAAACGTATGGGACATTTACAATATCATTAAAAGAAAATAATGATCCATATAGGGTATAAAGTCCTATAATTTATATGTTTTTTTCCTATTGAAAGTGGATAAATTTTTTGAAGAACAATACCTAAGTATAAATTAAATAGTAATTTATAGGCAAATTCATTATTGATTACAATGTTCCCATTTATAAAATTCTGTATTAAATACATTTTTATTATCATATTTATATCCAAATAAAGGAAACAATAATATTTTTAAGGATTAAGAAAGGAGAGGAAGATCTTCGAGCTTCTAATGGAGTGATAATAGATGCACCAGATATTGTAGATTTCTTTCTCACATTAAAAACAAGATTGATTTTAATTTTTAAGATGTATTATTATGTACCACCTATAACCAAGAAGACAATTTATGTGTGTAGTTTTTAAAATGATGGATTTATTTTATTTTTAAAAACTAAATAATGATATATTTATAAATATATCATAATTTATAGTATGACACATCCGAATAATCGAATTTATATACAATAAAATAAATAATCAAATTCAAGAAATATAAAATGAATCAAGTCCACATAAATTACATCACACCTTAATGTGGAATCATTATTAGTTTTATATTATCTATAATAGTTTCAAATATTTATTTCATGAAGGATATTGAGACTATTTTGATCATAACTCCCTCCCCCCCACACATATATATCATTCTTATATTAAATAAAAAATAACCAAATATCCTTTTAGAGGAATGTATCAGAGAGCCACCAAAATTTTTGAAATTTTCCTTACGAATGTGTGTAGACACTTTATAGTATAATATCATGATAGATAATCATTAATCCTTAGTTATATAGATGACTTCAGTCAATAGAGATAATTTTAATTGATGAGGTACACATCTGATTCGTTTCATAAATTCATGAAATAAATGTATAATGTTGAGAAATAGATTGGTATGAAGATAAATAAACATAACTCATAAAGACACATAGACTATCTAAACCACGATTTAATCAATTATTCAAAATAGTTTTGGATATTATCATAACCTAATCCACATTATACACCAAAGTGGAATGAGGATCGGTAAAAGTGAAAATATTTAATGTCGTCCATGTTGAGATATATCATATATCATGTTCATCATCTCTTATCCTCATGAGTCGTTTCATTACAAGTGAAAAATTACATACTACACTATGCTCCACTTAATGAAAACATGTAATCTCCAATAAGTAATGTAATGGAGGGAAATTCTCTTTTTCAAACATTAATGTGAGAAGATGTGATGTATTTGATAAATAAAATCATAGCAAAACCCTTGTATCATGAGATATTAATCTCATCATTATAGGATATCCTAAAAAATATAAAGGGAATTAATTATAATATAAAATAAATTTAAGGTTCATTGATGAAATTAATCTCAATTTTATTAAAATGGATCACATCTTTAAATTATATATAGGGAGAAAGGATGATTATGATGAAATTGAATCCTTGGATGCCCAAATGTGTCAACATGAATAGGTTATACAATATTCAGTTGAAGTAGTTATTTTGTAGACACAATTGCTTCATTAGAGTAATATAAGGGTTAGAGATCAAGGGAGATATAGTTTAATTCTATGATGCACATTTCAAACATAATATTAGAGCGCAAAATTAAATAAAAACCTTTAGAATGTTCAAAACTATAATAAATCAAATATAACTTTACTAAATGACTAAAATACTTCATTAAAGTCCATTTAAAGACACACAAATAAATAGTAAAAAATAATATAAAAACCAATGAAATAAAAAATAATAGTAAACTGATTTGTTATGTCATATGGATATGAATTCATAGTCCTGAGACTATTCCTCTATAAAAAACACACACCTATTTTTCAGATTTTGATTCATAGCCCCCATTCATGGTGGGATGCATGTGTAGCGAGATCATGTAACCTATAATTTCTAACATTTACCACATTAAAAAAATATAAAAAAATATAATAGTTCATTATAAAACATAATACAATTACTGTAACTGAAATATCAAGAATAAACAATCCTCAATTCTCAATAATAAAAAAACATTCTCTCTTAATATTCTATGGTAATATTAGGATTACAAAGATAATTGTTTTTATGAAAATTACTATCAAAATAAACATTTAGTTTTTATAATATAATCTCAATTATAAATTTTTTTATAAATACAATAATAAAATGTTATATTTTATACAATTTTCAATAAAATGTTTTAGACTGTCATATCCTGACATGTGAGTCATCCTATAAAAATTCTTAATGAAAATTAAAAAATTTTATAAGCTGGAAATAGGTCATAAAAAATCAAACTTATCATTTGAGAAAAAATTTACATAGTTATACATAATTAAATGGAATAATTTAACTATAAAACCAATATGGCCATTCCAAAAATATGATGAACCATTCTTATTATATAATCAGCTTAAAGAAATATATGACATCTAAATGGGATATACCATAAAACATGAAATAATAGTCATAAATATTGGTACAAACTCCAATACTACGCTACCAAAAAAACTAATAAAATATATAAAAATATATCCAAAGTAAAGGGTAAAAAAATATAGAGACTCCTAATTTTTTGTTTATATGAAATACCACTCCAAGAACCACCATGCGTAAAATGTTTACTTGTTTTATACTATATGTGACCCATAATCACCCCTTGTGCATCCCTATCACCATAGCTCCTAATGAGCAGCTATAGAAATCCATAAAATCAATATACATTATTTTTTTCTAAAAATTTGTAAATTTATATATATACAATAAATGTGTTAGAACTATCTATTAATGATTCCAAAAATACACCTTGATATTTTTTATTGGAATAAAAAAATAATGTTTATTTGAAAATAATAATTAAAATATCTTGAATTGATGAAAATGATATGAAAAATAATTTTTTTGAGTTACCTTTTGAAAATAATAGTTATAGAAGCAAGATAATTAAAATTAAGAGAAATAATTTATACAAGACAATCAAACATCAGTATAAAACAATACTTTTCCTAAAAAACAATTTGGTGTCTATGTAAACAACATTTTGCATGAGGTATAAGGAAATGTCGCACTAAGATATTTTTGTCATCCTAGAATCACACCACTCACTATTTTATCCTCATCATAAGGTAAATATTATATTCCGTAAAAAATATATATTTGGACCCCTGACTATAACATTCCATGTACTTATAAAATAATTTTTTATATTTTGACAATAAATAGTTAAATTCACTATATATGTGTGATTAAACAAGATGTATTTATTGAAATTAATAAATATATACTAATAGAATAGTAACATCTCTTATGAGAGTATAAATACAATTTATAGGTGAAAATATTTTATATTTAGATTATGGAATAAGAAAATAAATGTTATAAAAATTATAAATTATGTGTTTGTATTATTATAAAACATAAATATTTATTTAAAATTTAATTATAAATAAAATAACATCAAATAAAATGTAACTTCATAAAAAAAGAATCATAAATTAATATTTTTTCTTATAGTTATATATAATAATTTTATGAGACCTAAATAATTTATTCGATGTGTCATAAAATCAAATATAATTTTAATATCAATATTTCTTATTGAATAATGATTCTAATAAAAATTACATTTTTCATTTTTGAAAATTAGTTTCAAAAAATTGAATTCATTTTTTAATTCCAGATTTCAATAAATTATTCAGCTGATTTTTTGGGATTTTTCTAAAGTACGTGATTTTTTGTGAATAGTGGAGTATTGAAATTTACGATATATACACAATATGTGTCAAATTTATTATTTCTTGATTCAGTTCTGATTTAACAGAAATGATAAATAACATAACATATTCATTTTAATAAATTTATTGATAATTCTCATACTATTCACATTAAAGGGAAATATGACAATATATTGAATAGAATATTGAGAAAAAACTGCTCTTATACACTATAAATACAACCCTTATCCACCTCTTCAAATAAAACCTCCAATACCTTTATATTGCCTACTATTTTCCTAATTTCCCCCAATGACTATTCCCCATGACCAATACCTTTTATTCTAACCGAAATTCTGAAACCAAGGGCCCTAAGGTGGCTCCCAATGAGAATAATTCAATAGGTAAAATCATCTTAAATTTTATTTTATTTTCCTTCAATTTAATTTATTTTATTATTTTCTATTGACCACCCCTTATAGAAGTCGAATTAATACTCATGTATATTATATATAGTATAATTTTATCTTCTCTATGGAAATATTCATCATAAAACTTTCTATCCTCTCACTTTTATTAAAGAAATGAGAACATCATCTATGATGTGTCAATTATCGTAATAATAGATGATACACATTCATTTTCCATCCCCTCTTTCATGGATAGTAATAGAACCATAATTATGGTAATATAATATTTTATTATAAATATTATATGTTATATAACGTTCTATAACAAATATATAACCATGTTGTTATATAAAATGTTAAAAGTATTTGATGGTCATAAAAATGAATATAATAAATTAAATCATTTTCATTGATGTTTTATCTTATGAATCATCCTAATATCAGAAAAAAATGGAATGCAGCGTCATTTAAATTTTTTGAAACATATTAATACCATTTCATTACACTTCTATAGTTTTTATCACATTAAATAAGAAATTCCATAATGGATGAACCGTGTAAAACATGTAACAATTTCACACGAAATAATGAATATAATAAAATATTATCAATATATGTATGAAAATATATTATAAAAATATAATATAAGGTATCATTAATATTAATAAATTTTGTATAATATATTTAAAACACTTTTTTAACCATTATACATGAAATTTTAACTTGTTTGAAGTAAGGCGAACCTATAGTAAGAGAAATTTCTTAAAAAATTGTCTTTTAAATATCTATGTTTAAAAAAATTTAAAAGGATTGTTTTTATTCAGGATTTTTGTTATTTTTTGGTTTATGATAATTTTTTATGATTAATTATGGCATTATATCTCCCTATAATGTATTGGGTATGTTTATTTTGGAAGAAGACAGTACGATTAATCTCCATGTAACTATGATGGATACACTATTAGGTAGTTGTGAGGGTTACATAATATGGTAGGTGTGATGGTCACATTATTATGTATCCACGAGGGTTACGAATAATATGGTATCCATTAGGGTAACAATATTTATTAATTAATTCCCCAAGATACCATTATGTTTTTATTTATGATTTCTATATTTTATAGAAATCAATTGTTTTCACAATGTATGTATATGAGACATTATGGATGATAATTATATCATTTTGAAAAATATTTCATAGGATTATAAGTATTCATGGACTAGAGATTTATTTCTTTATTATTTCCCATACATAGATTTTTTTGCTCATCCTAATATTTAAAATGTTTTAAATGGTTTAAGTATGTGTAAGATAAATAACGAAGCCAAATTGAATGTTGTGAATATTTTCCATTTAAAAAATTCATGTTTTATAAAGCACTATTATAATATTAAAGAAATTGATAATTTTTAAGTATTACCCAATTTGTATGATTTTTTGATGTTATGTATGAATTTTTTATTAATTCTATAAAACTCTAATTAGAATTGTTATTCTATAATGTAAAAATATGGATTCAAATTGTTTTTACCAAATTATATAATGTTTCATACAAATACATTATAGATGGTATCATTTAATAATTTATATAAATCTATGGGATTCAATGATGTTAATAGAATACCATAAATTAATTTTCATATTATGAGTATGTTTAATTGATATATAATTTAATGATTACCATGTTTATTTATCTAAGATATATCTATTCAAAATTATTTTCCATTGAAAAAAGAATAATGTTAAAGTAGGAAGGAACCAAGAGGATGTTATCTTTCTAAATATACATCCTGAAATTGTGGTAATTATAACTGAGATCATTGTAATTGGTATGGATCCATTTTCACAAATTATAAATGGTAGAATCATCTATTAAATAGAAAAACAAGATCTACTTCAAAGTAATATTATTCTAGTGAAACATTTTATGATGGAAAACCCTCCTTCTTCCAGTGGATCTTATGAACTATTAGTAGATTAAAGATAGATTAAATCCTTTGAAATGATATCTATGTCATGGGGTGTTCATATAATCCAAATATTAGTCTTTAAATTTATCATTTTCAAGGAGAAGACAAAAAATGGTGGCCAATGGTCATGAATATCACAGATTGTGATGAGATTGATGCCTTGTAATGGGAATAATTTAAGAATACATTCTGTGAAAAATATTTTCCTATGGTGGGTCAACAGATGATGGAAAATAGATAACATTAATTTAAACCAAATTAGGATGTTATAGTGGATATTTATGAAGAAAACATTACCTGATTGGAATAGTAAGATCTAAATCATATTTGAGATCTAAATAGTAAAAACAATCATTTTTACTTAGGATTTAAGATAATATATCGAATGGAATATTCCTCTAGTTATTTAATATGCTATGAGAAAATTGTATGATGTGATGATATGGTGGAAATATTTTTGTTTGAAAATCACATGATCATTAAAAATAATAAAAATAAGTGGTCCAGATGTCATGAAATGGGTAAAAACCAGTCAAATAAATATGAAGGTGGGAATTTAGATTTTCTAGTTTAGGGGAAGGGTGGTAACAATTACCAAGGGTAATATCTTAACAAATCTGGGAAGTGTTTCATATGTTGTCAGTGTATACATATATTCTGATATTTCAATAAAAAATATCTTAGTGAAGCTATATGTAATTCTCATAAGAAAACTATAATGTGTTTGAAATGTGATGAAATGGATCATTAGAAAAATACCTACCCAACAAAAGATATCATTGATGGGATGCAAGTAGATTATAGTCCGAATGGTGTATTGAAATATTTTGTGACCACTTAATCAGATATTGGGCCCTCCAATAGAGTGGTTTTAGGTAAAAAAAATTTACCTATATTTTTCTAACGTATTGTTTGACACAGGGTCTAAACATTCGTTTATTTGTTATAAATTTTTGTCAAAATTAGATAATTTATCACAAGAAATGAATCTATAACATATGGTTGAAACACAATGGGAAAAAATTATGGAAAAAATAGTATAAGTATATTCTTCTTGTTGTTTGGGGAATAATATTACCTAAAAACCTTGTTTTTTCCCTTAATAGAGTTTGATGTTATTCAAGCTATGTATGGGAATTCTGTTTATCAGGTTATTAATGAATACAATGTTATATATCTTATTTAGAAATAGATTTAGTTTGTATAAAACAATTGACCAATGACATTGATATCATTTCAAGATGCTAATAAATTTTCATATTATATAAATGAAATTTATATTTCACACATTGTTGAAAATAGGGGAACTATTAATATTAATGTTGTTCTAGTGTTAAATGAATACCTAGATGTTTTTATGACAACATTATCAATTTTATACCAAATTGTGAAGATTAAATTTCCACTTACATAGAACCTGATGTTAAGAATATTTCAAACCAACTTATTTTATAGATGAAGAGGAACTTTTAGAATTGAAAAAGTGGTTTTATGATTTTCTCGATAAAGGTTTCAATTTTCTAGGCACATCCCCATGGGGTTTTCTAGTTTTGTTTGTTAAAAATAATGACTGTTTGATTGGGATTTTCATTGATTATTGTTCATTGAATATCATCAAGGTTAATAATCTGTATCCTTTACATCATATAGTTGAATTTTCAAATCTTCTTAAAAGAGATCAATATTTCTCCAAGATTAAATTGAGACCCGAGAACCATTAGATGAATGAAAAGGAGGATGAATCATAAAAATTTATTTTAATACTAGGTATGGGAGTTATGAAATTATTTTTATTCCCTTTGGTTTAAATAATTCCAATATTGTATTAATGGATCTTAAGAATATAATCATCCTTGATTATTCAGATACCTTTATTTGGTTTTTATTAAGGAACTATTTTTTTATTCAAAAACAATTTGGCATCATGAAACACATTTAAGAATTTTCATACAAACTCAAAATGATAAAAATCTATACGATGAATTTATCATATGTTATATTTGGGTGTAACATATTTCTTTTCATATGAACATTGTAAAGAAGGATGTTTAAAAACGATATTTCTGAAACAAAATTGGTTGATAAATGACCATGATCTACAAATGTTATTGTTATTCATAGTTTTCTTGTATTAGTAGTATATTATTTTAATTTCTTTAAAAACATTGTCTGGTAATGTAGCCTACTAACTATGTTAACATGAAAATGGTATAAAATTATTTTGATTAAAGAATGGGATGTTTATTTTTAGTAACTAAATTGGAGATCAGTGAATGCTCATGTTTTGGCCATACCTTCAAAAAATTATAATTTTCCATCTATATTGATTCTTTATTAAATTAACTTGGTTGTTTTATGATTCAAAATGAGCAGGTAATTGAATATTCTTGAAGAAAAATAAAACCCAATGGATTAAATTTTCTGAAAAATGATTATTAATTATCACCTGCAATTTTCACATTGTATATTTAGATAAATAATTTATATATATCCAAATGTGAAATATATTTTAACAATAAAATATTGAGGTGTATAAAAACTCAAAAGGAATTGAACATACATCAGAGAAGATGGATTTAAATAAAAACAATGATATGATTGAATGATCAATTACCATCATCGAAATGAAACAATGTTGTAGTTATATAGAGTTGAATACATAATGCTACAATAACCATGTTACATTTGAAACAAGACCCCTTGATTAATGATTTGATGAATTTGAGTATAAAAGTTGACAGTTTCGGAAATTCCTTAGTTTTGTTTTAGGTGTTAGTTTAGTCATCTCTATCTAGAAAAATTAAGAATGAATATAAGGAATACTATTATGCACCAAAAATTATATAATTGGTTTGATGATGTATGTATATAGAATTTAAAATTGAAGAATAATGTTTTTTGATATTCTGGAAGAGGATATGTAAGGATTGTGATAGCAAGCTAAAGAAATAATTATTCTATTTAGCTTATATTTCTCCATTTTAAATTCATCATGGAAGTATTAATATGTACATATACTGTAGGGAGTATTAATAGTGGGATGGAAGGATAATATATATTTATTATTTTATAGTGAAAAGTTTGAATTATTCACTTGTTAATGCAGTGAGACAACTGCCAATTGTTATTCTTCACCCATTACTAGTGATAAAGTGGAAATGGGAAAGTATATTGTGGGACTTCATAGTGGGAGTAGAAAATAATTATCAAGGAAACATTGAGATTTTGATTATTATTGGTTGACTCACTAAATCTTATCATTTTCATCATATTCATGATATTATTTTTATATATCCTCTTTCTAGACCATACCTTAAATAATTATTCAGGTTACATGGAGTTCCCCTTTCCATTGTATATGGTTATAATCCCAATTTCACCTATAACTTTTAAAAATGACATCAGTAGTTTCTTCGAATTGAATTTAATTTTATCATATCTATTCACCCTCAATCAATTTGATAGTCATAATAAAAAATTCATACATTGGAGGACATGCATCGAGTTTTTTCAATGGATAACCAGGGATGTTCGGATCGACATCTTTTTTTAGTTATGTTTTATTATAATATTATAATTTTTTCTACTATAATTATGGAACTTTTTGAGGAAATATATTTTATTCAATATACAACTCCAAAATTTGGGATGAATTTGGGGAAAAGAAGTTGATGGGACTAGAATTAGTAGAGAATGTGGTAGAGCGAGTATTGATGATCCGGCAACACATGAGAAGAGATCAGATATGGAATAGTTGTTATGAACATAACATGAATAAATACATATCATTCAAGATAGGTGATCCTGTTTCCCATAGCATATATCCTTGTAGAGTTGTTATACGTTTTGGTAAAAAAAGAATATTATATCAACGGTTTATTGGACCTTTTAAATTCCTAGTGAAAGTTGAACTAGTTTCATATTTAGTAGCTTATCATTTTCATTTATCTTAGGTACATAATTTGTTTCATATTTTGATGTTGAGAATGTGTATTTTAGATTCAAATCACATTTTGAGCCCAATAATTGTTCAATTGTAAGAGAACATTAATTATGAATAAAATATTATTTAGATTCTTCATCGTGGATGGAAATTATTATAGAATAAGCTAATTCACCACATAGAGGTTTTTGTGGAGAAACCAAGTGGTTGAAGAAGAAACATTAGAATATAGAAATTCTAGGAGGGGAAGTTATCCTCCACTTTTTATCATGTGAATGTTAATTGGGAAAAAAATTCCTAGAAGGTAGGGAGAATATAATAACCAAGGTATCTATAAAATAATTTTCATTCATTCTCTAATTAAATTATTAAAATCATTATAAATGTATAATGAAATAAGTTGTATTTATTTAAATTAGAAAATATGTACTAATATAATTTTAACCTCTCCTATTATAGTATTAATAAAATTTATAAGTTAAAATATTATATATTTATATCATTGAGAGAGTAAGAATTTTTTTTTAAATTATAAATTATATGTTAGTATTTTTGTTCAACATAAATTCGTCTTAAAAATTTTATAATTAATATAATAAATTAAAAGAAAATTTAAAAACTAAAAAAATATTAAAATATTAATATTTTTCCATAGGATTATAAGTTAATTTTATGAGACCTTATTTAATATTTCTAACTGTCATAAGATGGGTTATAATTTTAAAATATGTATTTTAATATTGAAAAATTATTTTTATTAAATCAAATATCATATTTAGTAGATTATATTCATAAATTGGTATTCATTTTATGTTTCTACACATTAATGAATTTTTGGGTTGATTTTATGGTATTTTTATAAAATAGTTTAATTTTTGGTGACTTGTGAAATATAGTAATCTATAGTATATATATAGTATAAGTAAAATAAACTATTTAATGAAAAATTGTTGATATTATCACTATAATATAGAACTAAACTTCACTGTTTTAATATAATTTGGGATAAATATCTAACTATTCATATTCATGATCCAAATAATAAACTAATGAATATTATAATGGGAAAGAACCCCTCTCCTCCACTATAAATGAAACCCTCAAAACTTATTCTCTTAAAACCTCATATCCTTTTATATTATTTAATATTCTCCCAATTACCACAAAAATACTCCTCAAAACATAAAATTCCTTATCATCTAACCAATGATACAAAATGAAGGTCTATAAAGAGGTTATTGATAGTAATAATTGAAGAGGTAATATCCTCTTTTACTTTCATTTATTTTATTTTATTTTCATTTATTTTATTATATTCTCTTCACCTCACCTTATCTATGTGTTATGAGAACTCGCATATATTATATATATAGTAAATTTATCATGTTGATGAAAAAATCCTACATCATGAACCTTCCCTTCACACTTTTGTTCTTAACATTACAATATCATCTGCGATGTATCGAGTTTTCCCCATTAGGGATGATACACATTAATTTTCCATTAAAATAATCAAGGCTGGTCAAAAAATCATTATAGTTGATAAATCCAACTTTATTATTCATATTATATGTAATATAAGGTTCATGAACCAATATATAAACATGATACTAAATAAAATGAAATTAGTTCATGATGGTCATAAAACCCTCCAAAATAAATTAAATCATTTTCATTAATGTTTTATCTAATAAATAATCATAATACAAGAAAATGATATATGGTATAATTTAATATTGTATAAAAATATTAATACAATTTTATTCAAGTACTATATTTTTTCATTAATTTGATATAAAAATCCAAAACGACCCAACTGTGGAAACCATGAAATAAATTCACTCGAAACAATGAAAATAACAAAATATAAACAATAAATGCATAAAAAGATGTTATAAAATGATTAGATAGGTTATAATAAATTTAAATATAGTTCTTTAATATATTCATAACACCTATTAAAACATTATGTAGGAGGTTTTAATAATATTTAGTAAATAAGAACCCTGGGAAAGGAACTATTCTTTTAAAAAACATAATTTCAATTTTTATTTTTAAAATATTCAAAATGATAGTTTTAATTCATGATTTATTATTATGTTAAGGTTCATGGTAACTTTTTATTATTAAATGTGGGACTTATTTCTCCATGCAATGAATTTGTTATGTTTATATTGGGGGTCAACCATATGGTTACACTAAGTGTAACTATGATGGATACACCATAAGGTTTCCATTTGGGTTATATAATTATGTAATTGTGGGGGTTTATTTGTAAGGTACCCATGATGGTTATAAATAATATGGAATCCGTGAGGGTTGAAATATTATGTAATTAATTCCTTATGGTATATTTATGGTTTTATTTATGTTTTATATATATTATTGAAATCACATGATTTCACAAAGTATAATATGCTCAGTGGGTGAGAAGTGTGTCTTTGTAAAAATTATTTCATCTTTTTATAAGTATTAATGGAATAATTTTTATCAATCATTATTTTATCCCTTAGTGATTTTTTTTGATACCATATTTGAAAATGTTTTTTTTTCAAAAGGATTAAGGATGGGTAGGATAAAAGCGGAAGGAAAACTGAATATTGTAAAGATGATTCATGAAAATTTTTATTGTTTTATTAAAAAATGTTGTATTATGGAATAAAATTATATTATTTTAGTACTTCCGTCTTTTTATACTTGTGGTTTTATATGAATCATTTATTTCCCAATTCATTAGAAAATCTAAACTAAAAATATCTTTTGGAATGTAAGAGTGTAAATTCTAAAAGAATTTAGTAAATTATGTAATGTTTAAGGCCTTTTCATCACACTAATAGTGCATAATCTCTCATTTGTATAACATATCACTAGTTTCACTTAAATATATAGAGCGTTTTTTATGAAATTATAATCAACTAAAATCAATGACACTATAATAAAAATATATTGGAAAATCATATATAACCAATTAGCACTATATAGGGAAAATCCCTTTTCCGATACCATTATTATACCAATCAATACATAAATAATAAACATTTGTATGGTTATTATAATGGTTAATAATAAATATAATTTTAAATAAAAATAATTATCATGTTACATGAGAAACACACTTTTGAAATCCAAAAACTATATATAGAAATATGTAAGTCTTCTTTCAATATGTACAATATTTTAAAGACCAATATGATTCAAATTAATCTATAGTAATGATCATAGATATTCTATCAAATACCTTGACTACCAAAAATTTACTTAGAATACATTATTACATACATTCATTGAAAAAACAATTTTTTATCAACTAATATATGAAATCATGTTTAAATCTCTTTATAACCTCATAATAAATAATTTAATTAATCCTTAGATTAGAAAAAATGATTTAGAACACCCATGATCCAAGGGTTATGATAAATAAATGGAATAGTAATTAATCACCTACCTTTGTATAATGAAAAGAATAGGCTCTGATTATATAAGTTATATATGGAGTTAGATAATTGTTTCACATTACCTAAAAACAAATATACCAAAGGTTTAGTGATTTATAATGAATTGGTTTTACACATGTAGTTATATGGTGAATGAAAAGGGTATAAAAGTTTATGAGAAAAAAGATAAAGATGTATGTAGAAGAATATTATTAAAATTGTAATAGTATAAAATCACCAGAGTCATGATGAAATAATAAAAATATAACGTATTAGGTGTGAGGTCAACCGAAACACCACACAGATATTGGATGTATGCACTGGAAGCTAAATGAGGAGAATATTCTTATAAGTTCTTAAAAATTATAAAGTAATACAATTATTATAATACGAATTAACTGAATTTCATGATTTTTAGGACTGTTTACATCACAATAAAAAACTCAATATAATTGGATTTTTTCCCTCTATTATTCTATTTCACTTCCCCCAATTCTGATAATTTGACTATGTATTTTGAGAAATTTTTTATAATTTCTCCATTTTCTATAAAATTCTAAAAAATTAAATAAAATTAATGAATTCTAAAATAATTACATACACATGACATCGTGGCTGTTAAATTTATCCACCTTTTAAAATAATTATGCAGTATGAAATTTTTGAATATTGATTGACCATACATTATTCATGTTTAAATATTAGTTATAAACCTAATTACGACCACATATTTTGTAATTGGGAATTTAAGAGTGGTTAACTAACAATATTATCCACTATATCCAGTTAAGATATTATTTATTTAATGAGGATTATTTAGCATTTTCTTTAGAAAAATATATTTGACATCATTTTTCTTTGATAGTGAATGTTTTCGAATAATGTTTTATAAATTTATTAATTTTTTATAGTCACATCTTAAAATAATTTTTTTCTTAAAATAAACTAAAATTTCATCAATTTATAAAATTATAGAATTATTTTTAATATAATATTTACATGTATGAAAATATTAATCTTATTTTGTTCTTGGTGTGATAAAATTTACATACTTCTATGCCAAAGAAAAATATTCATCCAACAAATAAATTCCATTTAGATGTGTTATTGGTTTCACACAAATTTCATTTCCAATATAAATATATGTATCTAAAAGTAAAATATTTTATATCTCATTAATACAAATACCAAATTCAAGTGATGATTTTATATATTGGAGTATTATATTAGCAATTATAAAGTCAAATTATATTTGAAAATTTTGAAATATACAAAAAGTGTAAATATATATTTAATAATGGACTAGTGATGATGTTATGAATTATATGAATCTAATGAAACATATCAAATAATCACCATTAATATAAATTTCATCATTATATTATTCATATTTAGTGACCATTAAAATAGGTGTGGAGACATTCTTTGAACCATTTATTATAAATTAATTTAGATAGTTTATGCAATACTTTTATTAAGATATAAACACTATTAACAAATATGATCAAATATATAAACCCATGAAAAATTTATCTAACATAATTTTCATATTAAATTATTTATTTTACTATAAAATTCATAAAATGTTTTACTGAATGAAAATTATTCCACAAATAATCACAATCATAATGTTATTTATTACTATAGTCATCAATAAATATTTTTTTCAACTATCATTTCTTCCAATTAATAAATACCATAAACGAATTTTTCTTTAATGATAAGTATCTAGGATCATTCTTCCATTAATATTTACATATCTAATTTAAAAATTTTAATTCCATATCTATAAATTATAATTCTTTTGGGTTGCGGAGATTAATCATCCTTATCAATATCTCCCATTTTAAATTTTAATTCGATATTAATTGGTTTTGAATTATATATTTTTGAGCGAATATAATGAAATTTATTATTATAGTTTCAATACTATAAAAAGGGTAAATAGTTCCATCAAATTATATTCCCACCACTTTTGAAAAAAATTAATAAGAATTATGATCCTTATTCCATTGTATATATTATTTCTCATTTAGTTTTTTGAAAATGAGAGAGCATAAGATAATAATATTTTTCCCTATTTTCCTTAGAGATAGATCCGACATCTCATTCGTCATTTTTTGGATCCCTAATCAAAAATATTAGATCCATAAAAATGTATTGTGTTCCCATTAGATTCACAATATAGGTATCACGACCATACTTATTGAATGCATTCTATCCCAATGTAATAAGTGAGTGTCACACAATGAATCCTTTTATATTTGTTCTAAATTACATTTAGAAAAGTCTCTAGTATGTTATATATGATATGTAATACCTCCTAACCTTTATGAAAGCTTTTCATTGTTTATTATGTAGTGTAAACATTGATGAAGAAAATCTGTGAGGTAGTGAGCCAATGCGGGTAATATTGTGATAGAGGAGCTTCAACAGAAATCTTATCAACTATTATTAATTTTTATATTATCCTAGTTTTTTAGGTGATGTGATTTGGGGGATTTTATTTGTTGGATTTTTTATTGGTAGAGGCTAATATTCATTTTATATTTTGTAATATTCCTGTGCTTCATAATTCATAATAACAATTTTTATTGAATTTTAAAAATTGTACGTTATTTCACAATATGATTGTAATTCCATCTTAACATTATCAAATGCAAGGTACGTTTTTGAAACCTCATAAAATAATAAATGGTATCTATTTTTTTACATATTTTATTTTTTGGTCCCCATGATGTAATGAATAATTCATTATTTTTGAGAACTTGAATATTCTCATTGTAAGTATACTAAAATTGCATTGAACTAAGAAAATGATGGATGAAGTGAACTAGAAAATAACCCAATGAATGTACATTATCAAAAATTATTCAAGCCCAAATATTCTAAAAAATTTATACTGACTAAATCATGGAGAAAATCTAATTAATATGTTTCCCATGATTATTTTTGATGTTTTAATAGAGTTGTAGACAACCCAATGTGAAGATAAAATTATAGGCCAGATTCTATGGCCCAACAAAATAGCCCACCATTTCACTCATATATCAAAGAAAACCATTTGGGATAAAATGGTATAAGTAATCAGGGGACATCCAAATGTCTATTAGGTTCTTATAAGGACCACCCAAATTATTCTATCTAGAAGATCATTTTAGCACTATTGTTTGATGGATGCATGTCTGATTCCATTTCAGGAAAAAGGTGGAAAAGTACAAATTCGAAAAACATTCCACAACCCTAGGACTTCTATAATCAAGTGGTAAGACATAGACTATTGGTGGATCAACCCAAGTCTCTTGAAATTCTTATTTAAGATTGGGGTGGTGAAGTATTTTAGGCATCTCACTGTTTAGTTTCTTTGTAATTTTATGTTGCTTTGTTGAGTTTGTAGATATGTTTCAATCTCTTGTATGTTGTTAGAATCACCTTAGTTCTTAATAAAATTTATTCTAACATTCTTATTCAATTATTATTCATATCATGTTGATATTATTTCCTCATGGATTAAAATTAATCACACAAAACATTTTGAAATTATTCACACACTTATGGACTGCTCATTTTCATTTTTATTTGTTGTTTTTTTCTTAATAAATTTCTCCCCCTAAGCATACATCCTTCTTCCAGTGAGAACATGTCATAAATGGAGGGATAATAATTTTATGGTTTGATCCAATGGAATAGAGAAGCATTGTATTGGATTTTATTTCTCACTATCTAAATGTTTATTAAATTCATTAATTTTAGATTTTTATTCCATGATTTTCTCTCTTCCTCTTCATTATTGAATCTTATCACCCCAATTTTATTTGATAATATGTCCCTTTATGTTGTAGTTCTCATGAAAATGATCGTACTAGTGTATAGGTTATTATCATGTGTTTTTGAAGGTGTTTAACAATTATGTGATGAGGTTATTTTGATATCATTGAACATATCCATCTCAAGTTAATGAAATTGAAATAGTTAAAAATAATAATTTCATCCAATCCATCCCATTGAATAACCTAGGATCGACCCTTTCTAACAAATTTAAATCAAATATATCTATTTGTGCTCTTTAAAAGCCTTCAAAAATTAACCCAATAGTTGCAACATCATAAAAAAGAACAGTCTGTTGAATGCACATTGCTATAGGTTTCTTCTTAAGAATTTTAGGATTAGACAACCCAAGATACAATACAAGTGACGACATAACACTAAAAACATGGGTAAATTTGGGAGAGAACAATGTCCCACAAAAATTCAACACATTCCCTTGCGATTCCTAACAGGGTTCTCAGTGCCATCTTGCATGGTAGCATGGTTTCATGGAATAACACATGAGTTTCAAGCCTTGATTCCCTAATCATTAGTCCCACATAAATAGGGGAGAAGTATTGATCATAATAAATAATATCATGAGATCTCCTCCCAACTCAATAAATTTTTCAGATGTTAATGGGTACTAATAACATTTGATAAACAAAACCATGAGGTAGTGAGATGAAGAAGCCAAAATTACACTGGAGGTGAGGCTTCCAAGATTATATCAATTACATTAACCCATTCTTTTTTAACAATTACATTATAAAATTTCGCATCATATATTATGAAAATAAAATATTGTGACTTGTTATTTTGAATTTTCATCATGTTTTATACCTTTTTTATCATTAAAAAATATATTTTTTTTATTATTTCTACACTTCATTATCTTAAAATGTATATTTATATACTGTTTAGAATATTTCGTCTCTAACACCAAAAATATATTCATTTTAATTGTTAATTTATTTGTTTTATGGTTTTGTTAAAAAACATAGTGTAACTAATTCATTATTAAAAAAATTGATTTAAATATAGTTATATGCAAAAACGAATATTAAATAACCTTGACATAATAATTATCGACCATCATTCATAAACAATTATTATAGAAATTATTATAAATTAAATTGTGTGTATTAATATAAAATATATAATCATTTTTATTCATATTATTCTTTCCACCACTCTTTCCTTTCAAAATAGTTAAAATTTGGATTCAATTTTTTTAACTTGAACTACTTTTTTCATATGGTTTCATTTCTACATTTTTCAGAAAAATTAAATGATATGTACATTTCATAATACAAATATATAATTCCTAAAAAATAACATAAAATAACATTAGGATTTTTTTTACTTTTATATAAGTTATTATACAATTTATTTGTATGGAAGTATTATTTTTTAGTATATCGAAATTTAGAATCATTATAGATATCAAAAAAAATAAATTTATTCTAAAATATATTGATTACTCTATTATACGAGATTGTAAAATCTCAATATCGTTATATAATTAAACAACACTCCACATACCAACCGGAACAAATACTGAACTCATAGTGGGGACAAGTGTGATCCATCAATCCCACCTCTAACTTCCTATAGGTTAGTGACAGGCACTAAACATGAAAAACTACAACATATGAGGCATTGCAGACATAATTAGTTGGATATTATTGAAAAATATACTAATAAAATATATAATATATTAAATAAAAAATAACATAAAATTATTGCAATGTTAAAATTATAACCATGGTCTCCAAACATATAAATTATAACCTAGGATATGACAGAAATTCCACAAAAACCATCCATCTTCAACTAATTTGATTTTATTCTTTATATTGATCACTAAAACTCACTTAAAAATGTAATATATATATATACATACACACACACACACATATATATATATATATATCTCTGCGTGTGTGTGTGTGTGTGTTTGTGTGTGTGCGTGTGTGTGGATGAGAATACTGGTATACTAAGTAGGATCCCCCCAAAATGTCTCAAGAAAATATAGAATAAATATGATGATAATTCTTGAAATAAATAGCAATAAAACACATTACAAAAAACATTAAAACTATCATGAAACACCTAAAAAGGTACCACTAACCCCATTGACACAAAAGTATAGTAATATAATAAAAAAATAATAAATATTAAAAGTTGTTGAGTATTTTACCCATAACCAATTTACATTATATTTTAAAATATCAAAATATTTAAAAATAATGTACCACATAATGATTATTCACCCACGTACCACTAAAGTGATAATTTACATAGAGTATTTATCTCATTGAAAGGTTATAATTGTTCCCTAGTATGAAGAGAACCTATAGATGTTGTGAAGGTATTATTAAAAATATGTCATTTGGAATGGATAACATATTTGTGATTTGGAACAAATAATGTATGAGTGTTAATAGTTTTTTGTTAATAATACACTAAAACATATTCTCATAATGCTTCCAAATAGTGATATATAAGAAGGGAGATCATAAATGAATTCAAATTAATAGTAATTACAATTCTCTATGTGTCATTAGATATTTATATCGTTTAATGTGTGTATTATTCCATAGACTTGATATAATTATTAATGTGTATCACCATTCAGGAACAATAATGTGTTAATAAAAACTATAAAAGAACATGCTCGTGAATAGTTAACATACATTATATGAATCATAATTGATATGAAATTAATTGTGTTGGTCAATAAAGGATTTGTTCCTTCTGAGTTAATGGAGGAATATATCTTTGGACCTTTCATCAAAATATAAGCATTTAATTAAATCTATTTCCATGGTATTTCATAGATAAGTTCATTTTTAAAAGATAATCTAATATATGTAGATCATATAGGGTGATGGAAGAAGTACATATCTTCTAGGATGAGAGATCGGTAGAAAAAATGACCATATTGCACTATACAATTTATAGGAAGGTGATTGTTGAAATTTTATCTCCTTTATCTATGTATTCCTTGAACTGTTTCTAGATAAAGATCATGTTCTTCAGATAAAATTACCTAATTCCAATAATAATGAAACCAATGGGGACACACTCTATCTATAACCAGAATCTCATTAAATTATATTGAATATAATATTATTAATAAATATTATTCTATCTTGGGGAGTAATTAATTTTAATTTTTGATTCATTTTAAAAATTCAATAATTAGACATTCATGTATATAAAATGAGAGTTGAATTTTATCTCCTTTGTATTATTCAATGGGAAAAGAAAAAAAAAATATTTTCTCACCCATTCTATGAACATATTTATATAAATATTTATTTCAACACATAAAAATAAAAATAATTATTTATTCATGATTTTTGAGAACAAAGTATTTATTTATATATATTTTGAATAATATATATTAAATGAAATATTATACTATTTATGGTTTGATAAATAGAATATAAGGATTAATGATCTCCTTTAACAGATAGATGGAAATGATATATTTTATTTAATATCATTTGCATAAATAATTATTTATTTATTTAAGAAGTGATATTTAGATAATTTCATGAAATCGGATATATTAATGATAATAATAATAATAATTTAGTTAATATTAATAATGGAAATGGGGAATTAGATAGATCAAATTTATTTATAATGCAATGTATGAAATTATATATTTCTAACTCCCTTTATATAATAAAAAATATATCTCATTTCTAATCGATGAGACTTGATACACACTATGAAAAATCTAAATCATTATCTCAATAATAGAGTAAAAATCACCCATTCTCCCTCTCAATAATATAGAGAGAACATGATAACATTGATAGAATCAATATATAATGGATTGAAGCACCTAAAAATGTCACACAAAGACCTCAAGATTCATGAATAGAGTTTATTTTTATAGAGTACATGTTGATATAACTAGATGAGTTATCATTTATATTATCAACAACAATAAAAATCTTAAAAATGAAATAATGAATTCTGATCAATGAAATTACTTATTTAAGGTTATTGTCATTCCAAATTAAGTATTCATTAAATTTTAAAGATCTAATCTATGAGATTCCAAACTTATATTCACTAATTTCTCAAGATTGTATCCTTGAAAACATACACAAATATAATATTGGGAACCCACATAGTGATTATTCAATAAAAATTATCCTTTATTTGGTTTTAGTGTAGTCACATTCTAATTTATAATTATTTGTAATTTTTTGATCTATTTCCTAAGTTTTTTCAAAAAGAATTATTTTCCTTTATTTTATTATAACTCTAATGGTTGAGATTCCATGTTTATCAGAGTATTGTGACAATTAATGTGTAAAAAATATACAAATAAAACATGAATATGAAATATAGAGGATCCAAAGCCCTTGAATGTATGAAATAGATACACAACCAGTAATAAAAAATTACATGTTGTGTACCCATGTTCAAATATCACAGTGAGAAAGCTATGTAAATATTTTCTCTTTATATAACTCCTTACACAACAACATTATACACTGCATATTGATCAATAACACAAAACCATCATCATATGAATTACAAAACAGAAATAAAGTTTGAATTTCATATAAATCCACATGGTATTGAAACTATGTTTATTAGGAAAAGCTATGTAGTGAATATGTGGTTTCATCACAATTCATTCACTGACTACAAACTGAGAGACACATCGTCACACGAAGTCCATGAAGAATAGAATCCATGTAAACACCATATAACACACGTAATATCATGAATGATACATAATAAATGTTTTTTTGTCCAGTCATGTGGGTGAATAAGAAAGATAATTAAAATATGACATAAACTACGTGAACTGTAACTAGTTTTATACATTATGTATCATTTTTCCATACTTACCTAGTACATGTTGATTTATTTTCTATCTTTATTGATTGTATGAATGATAATAATTAATAACTCATAAATTATACAAAAACATGAAATGTAATAGTCATTGTATATACCATTTAACTCACATGAATTTCTAGTAATACATATAACTTGTATTATAGTGTGTCATGTAGTCATAAAAAGAAAGAAAACTATGTTTCCTAAACCATTTAACTACATGATGTGTATATAATTACATTTCACATATTCAAATAGACAGCATAAGTACAAAGTAAATGTAATTATTCATATGACAAGTCAGGTGATAATACATACCATGTAACAATTAAATACCATAAATATATTCATTATAACATAGAATGTACATATCATGTGACCTCATTAGTACAGAACATCTACATAAGTATTTTAAAATAAATTTTTATTTACTAAATATATTATAAATTATAATGGATTTCATTATAATGGATATAGGTTTATTTGGATAGAATATTAAAATAAAATATTAAAATTTTTATTATTTTATAAATTTTCTAATGCAATAAAATATATTTTAATTACATTTAATTGAAATGATCGCTTGAAATACTATATAAAATGGTTATTCATGTTGTAATTTATCATGATCGAGTCATACTTGTGTATGTTTCATATTTATTCAAGGATTTTTTTAATTTTGGAATCGTTTTACCAGATAAGTTTATTAAATTAAAAATCACAATTTTTGAATCATCCCTCCACAATATATTATTTATAAGCTTATATATCCAATGATTATTTTATGTAAACAAAAACCATTGGTACTATTCAACTAGGAGTTGGTAAAAACAATTTATAGAAGAATTTCCCAATAAAGGGATATCATTCATGACTCGATACAATGTGTATCTGTCACGACCCCCTCCCACCAAAGATGCCCCTCCTAAGCTGTAAATGATGAAAGAGAGATAATGACCCCCGAGTCCTGCCTCCGGTAGGCCCCGGGGTGGTGACTTGCACCAAGGGTATGAGTTTTCATAAATATGGGAGGCATTACCCTTTTTATTATTTAATATCAGGAAATAAGACAAGTAAACCACCAAAAAAAGGAAAAGAACAAGTGTATAGAAATAAACCCAAACCAAGCCCACATGCATGTTTAAACAATTTTATAACAAGGTAGAAGTACAAGAAATCTCAAAGTACAATACCAACAGAAAAACAAACGTACAACAACAACAACAACTCCAAATGTCCGACTAGTAGGGTCCCACACGGCCCTGGTAGTACTCTTAGAAACCTGAAAGTAAACATAGGGTGAGAATACAAGTATACTCAGTAGGGAACCCTAAAGCTCTCGTTCACAAGTGGGGAGCCATCCTAATGTCCCGTGAGAGAAACAGAAGAACCTAGCAAGAAATTCTATCCACCCAACGTCACCGACCACACTCACCAAAAACACAATCACAACAGGTAGTAGTATATAAGAACAAGAGTATTGGGTACCCCGCACCATTTCCCTTGAGTTAGCTACTCTTCCTAACGACGAACGTCCTGATGCTGCCACACTCTCCCCGCCCCCACACTCCTGGGCCTCACAAACCACACATCCCGCCCGCACACACCTGGGCCTCACAATGACGCATCCCACCTGCACACACCTGGGCCTCACAACCACGCATCCCGCCTGCACACACATGGGCCTCACAACCATGCATCCCGCCCGCACACACCTGGGCCTCATCCTGAAGATTATTGGGAAACAGTAAAACCTCCCCGAAGAGTCTTGGTATAAATCCATCCCAATCATAACCTACCAGAAGAGTCTTAGGTGAAAGGTCGCCTCAATCCATCACATCCTAGGGGAGAAGAAGCAGGAAGGAGCTAGTAACTATGGGAAAAACACCATCTCCCATTAAATGGGAGTGTTCGACACTAAGTTATAAACATGGGTGGGGTGCGATAAAACATAAGAGATACAGATATATATATATATATATACCAATCACATAGCCCAACCTATGGCTTCTATACAGAGAAACTGAGCATGTGCCTCGACACTGCTACTATGAAGCATGCATACAACAAACAACCCCATCCCTATTTAGGTGTTTCTCATTTCAGCAGAATTAGTTTATTTAGTTCCTTAAGTACTGGACAACTATTCACAACTAACCACATCAATTGTTTGTAAAACATATCCCTGCCATCCAAAAATCAAGTTAGGAAAACACAAGCAGCATAGAAAAACCCCTTTTTATCAACCAACCAACCCCATTTATTATTAATCTTGTTCCATTAACATGACACACCATTCATTAACTCTTCCACATTTTATTTATTATTCAAAAACTGTAGCCAATTCATATTTAAACCCATCCCTGCAGCCCCACTGCCAACCACCATAACCACAACCACACCAATGTTCGTACATCATTATCCCTTTAATACCATTTATCGCAGCCCGATTGCCCGTCATCATCATAGCATTCACACCAAGCCACAACCAATTCAACCGCAGCCCCACTACTCACCTGATCCACAACAACCCACAAAACACCCCCATCAAAAGCCACGTAACCAAGCCAACACCGACATGTTCTTTATTCCATTTTGTTAAAATGGGGTGATCACACAAGGGTTCTAGATTTTCATTTAATCATCCAAGTTTACATGATTAAAAAATTTCCACATTCCACAATGTTCCATTCACAAACGTTCTAGAAAGATAGGGCATCATTTAATTGTTCATGCAAAGGCCCCCATTGACTATGATTTCTAGTAGGCATAAGCCAATTCAATTCACAACTTAATATCACAAGATATAAAAAAAGTAATAGTAATCACAAACTTTCGAACCCCGTTCTTTAACCTGTTATTATCTTTATTTAATGGTTCAACTATTTCTCATTAAAACAAGAGGATACTCACCTTGAAATATGCACAAATTATAGAGATGAAGTTAAGATCCCTACTTCAACAGGTTCCGATCGCAATGCTCCGCAAGATGAACATTAGAAGACATTCGTCGGCGTCCGTCACTTCTATCGAATCCCAGAAAAACCTCCTCGGGTGGATGTCGTAAAGGAAAGGCCGAAGAAAATACAATGGATCCATGCTCGGATGTTCTGCCTCGTCGTTACGATCCCGTGACCGCTGATGGATCGTAAATCGGAGCTTGGGCGAAGAAGTTATGGAATGAAGAGCCTTTGAGTCTCTTGAGAGAGCTCTTCTCAGAGGAGAGGGGAGGAGAGGTGTCTGTTGAAAAGGAGGAGGGGATCCCTCCTTTTATAGGCATGATAAGTAAAAGTACACGGCGTGTACTTTATGGTACATGGTGTGTACTTGGTTCTTTCACACGGTCTCCACTTGGCTTCCAACACGGCTCCGCGGTCGTCGACTTGTAAACTCACGGTTCGAGGGTAACGCATAGGCGGGGAAGGACTACACAGCGTGTAGTCTGGACACACAACATGTACTCATTTATTGCACACGGCAAGGACACGTCTCCAACATGGTACACGATCATCGACTGGTAACGCGTACGCAGTGAAGGACTAGACGGCATGTAGTACTGGACACACGGCGTGTACTCATTTTCTTCACACGGTGAGGACACGACCTGCAACACGGGGTATACCCGGCAAGGGGCTACATGGAATGTAGTTTCAAAATTCTGGAAAGTGTGGGAAAAGTCCATTTTACCCTCCAGAACACTTCGAAACCTTCTTTTTGGAAAAGGAATGGGCCAGAGAGGTCCATGCCATTATATCAGATACCTCTTAAAACATTCTCATCCCCGAGAATTCAAAAACCAACCCAGAGGAACCCAACAAGATACCTCTTAGGGTCCTCGCTATAATAGGAACCCAACCAAAAACCCTAATTATAGGTGTTTGGAATTCCTTCTCCAATGTCATGATATTATCCTCTTTAGGCGACACTGAATTGCTTGCACAGGTTTAATCACATCCTCATTATTGCGTCTCGATTAAGAATCGGGTCTTCCAACTTCTATACATTAGGATTTTACAACTCACACTGCCCCCAACACCGCACAACCCACACACTGCCCGAACACGTGGTTTGGGGAAAATTCCTTTTCTTATGTCGAGATATTATCCACTTTAGATGGCACTGACTCGCCCGAATGGGTTCAATCACATCCGCATTATTGCGTCTCGATTAAGGGTCATGTTTTTCCCTTTCCCCACACATCCGGATATGTTACACATTACAAGGATACAAAATGTCTCATAACCAACAAGACAATAATTCCATATAACAAAGGTACCAAGTACAAAAACAAGCTCAGAAGAATAAGGTAAAACACAAGTCAAAACAACTTCGCATACTGAGCATGCATCTGGGTATCCCTCTCCCAAGTTCTCTCTTCGAGGCCGCCATGCCTCCATAACACAAAAACCAAGGGAATGGTTCATCCACAGAGTACCTTCTCCATATGATCTTCGATTCTGACTGGTCATTCCTTAAAGGTCGCGTCGTCTCCCATATCTAACTCTCCCCAGTCAATAACGAGAGAGTCGTCGTGTATGTACCAACGAAGCTGGGAGACGCGGAAGACGTCACGAACTTTATCCAACTAAGGTGGCAGAGCCAGCTGATATTCCACCTCACCGACTCACCTTAGCACCTCAAAAGGTATGATGAACCTAGGTAAGAGCTTTCTCCCTTTCCCAAACCTTCGCTGCCCCCATCGAGGGGAAACCTTCAAGAACACATGATCTCCCACCTTGAACTCCAAGTACATCCTCCGACGATCAACATAAGACTTCTGGCGGTCCTGAGCCGCCTTCATCCTCTCACGTACATGCTGGAATTTCTCTGTGGTGCTCTGCACTACCTCTGGCACAAGATCACCTGTCTCACCAACCTCTTCCCAACAAATGGGTGAACGACATGGCCTTCCATTCAAAGCCTCAAACGGTGCCATGCCAATAGAAGAGTGGAAGCTATTTTTGTAGGAAAACTCTACTAAAGGAAAGTGTCGTACCCATGACCCTCTGAAATCAAGGATGCATGCTCACATCATGACCTACAGAGTCTGCATAGTTCACTCTATCTGCCCATCGGTCTGGGGGTTGAAAGCAGTTCTAAGGCATAGCTGGGATCCAAAATCATGTTATAACCCCCTCCAGACTCGTGAGATAATCTGAGTATCCTGGTCTGAGAAGATAGTCCTCGGAACTCCATGCAAACACACCACCTCATCTACGTACCTCTGTGCTAAGGTACTCACCGGGCCCGAATCCTTGATTGCTAAGAAGTTAGCTGATTTCGTCAGATGATCCACCACCACCCAGATAGCATCATAACCACCCTGAGCTCTGGGTAGTCATGTGATGAAGTCCATTGAGATGTCATCCCAATTCCACTCAGGGACATCTAAAGGATGCAACAAACCACTCGGAACACGGTGTTCAGCCTTCACTTGCTAACACACTAGGCATCTAGCCACAAACTCCACCACTGCCCGTTTCACCTCGGGCCACCGAAACTGTTCCCTTAGGCCTCAGAACATTTTTGAATCTCCTGGATGTACTGCCAAGGCTAAGCTATGGAAGTCATGGAGAACTACCTCACGCATCGCCTCTAGAACAAACAACCTTCCATAGAAAATCATCAGATGTCAGAATGTCCACGGACAATCCTTCTAGAGCGTTCCCCTGATCAAAAAGATCCCACATCACTTCCGCCTCAGAGTCCCCCCACTGAGACTCTTCCACCTGCTGCAACAAGGAGGACTACACCTTCATCCGAAAAAAAACATCCTCTAACACACTCTACCCTTGAATCCAAGTGCAAGGCAGCCAAATCTCCCATCGCTTTCCAATCATCAGTGGATTCCCAGACCACTTCCTTGTGTGACTACCTGCTCAGGGCATCAGCCACAACATTGACCTTACCTTCAGTGTAAGATATCTCAAAGTCATAGTCTTGGAGAAACTTGACCCATCTCTGCTGCCGCAAGTTCATGTCACGCTGGGAGATTATATAACACAGGCTCATGTGACTGAGAAGACCACAAAGCGCTCCCCAAAGAGGTAGTGTCGCCACAACTTCGGTGTGAACACTACTGCTGCATGCTCTAGGTCATGGGTGGCATAGTTATGATCGTGGGGGAATAATTGCCTAAAACTATAACATATCACTCCCTTCTTCTGCATCAGCACGCACCCCAAAACATGGCCAGAAGCATCACAAAAAAACTCATACAGCAAACCTTCCTCTGGAAACCTAAGCACGGGAGCACTGACTAACTTCTCCATCAGGTTGTTGAAAGATTTCTGGAACTTCTCCCTCCATACGAAGACCTGGTTCTTCCTAGTCAAAGGTATCAATGGAGCATCAACTCGAGAGATGTCCGAAAAGAACCACTGATAGTAACCTATTAACCTTTGGAAACTACGAACTTATTCCATGCTCTTGGGTGCTGCCCAAGAAACAACTGGCCCCACCTTCGACTGGTCCACTGACACTCCATGCTGAGACACTACGTGCCCAAGGAAGGGTACTTCTTGCATCAAGAACATACACTTCGACAATTTCCCGTAAAGCTGAGGGTGTCGAAGGACTTCCAAGACTGCCCTGAGATGCTTAACGTGCTCCTCCTCTGATCATGAGTAGATCAGAATGTCATCGATAAACACAATGATGAACCGGTCCAGAAACTGTCAGAAGACAAAGTTCATATGTCCCATGAACACAGATAGAGCATTCGTAACTCCAAATGGCATCACTACAAACTCAATGTTCCCATACAGGCACCTGGAAGCCGTCTTCGAGATGTCACTGTCCTTTACACTCACCTGATGATATCCAGATCATAGATCATTCTTGGAAAACAAACATGCTCCCCTAAATTGGTCGAGGAGATCATCTATCCTTGGGATGGGGTAACGGTTATTGACTGTTACCTGGTTCAACCTTCGGTATTCTATGAATAGCTTGAGACCACCACCTGCCTTCTTCACGACCAAAACTGGAGCACCCCATGGTGACATGCTGGGTCGAACAAAACCCTTCTCCATCAGATCGTCAATTTGAATCCGCAACTCCCACAACTCCGAAGGTGCCATCCGATAAGGAGCCATCGAAATCGGACAGGCACCAGGTTGTAAGTCTATCCTGAACTCAACGTCACGTCGGGGGGGGGGGGGGGGGGGGTGGGGGTTGAGTCACAACCTCCTCAGTAAAAACATCAAGGAACTCCCCCAACAACCTCTGGGACATCCATCATCTCTGTATCAGCTGGACCCACTGGTAACCCGCCTAACAATGAAAGGTGAGGCTCCACACGCCGACTTCCCGTCTGATAGGTCCTCTCGGTAAAAAATATACGCGTTGTCCATCCACGTCGGAGAACACGACTCTTCTCTGAAAGAATTCGATAACGGCACTGACTAAAAACAACCAGTCGATGCCTAAGATGACATCGTATGGCTGCATCTGTAACAGAAGAAGGTCCCGACTAGATCGATGTGGTCCCAACGTTAGCCCACATCCCCGGAAAACACAAGATATGCTAGTCTGTCCTCCATCTTGTGTACTCAGCACCAGTGGTATGGAAAGTTTCTCTACGTCTACTCCCAATGCATGGGCTAGACCAGGTGCAACAAAGGAGTGTGAAGCTCTCGAATCGAACAAATAAGAAACAAGAGTGCTGAACAAACAAATCATTCCTCGCACCACCTCTAGTCCTGTTGGAGCTATCAACTCTGCTGCGTGTAACTGTCCACACCCAGCTCCTCTGCCTCTCTGATGTCATCCACCTCCCTGACCACGCCCTGGTCGAGGTCCCTGAGGAATGCCTTGAAGTCGCCCTCCTCCCGCCAAGTCTTCCCTCGGAGGAGCATGGTCCTGCTGCTGCTGGAATGGCCTCACCGGAAGCTGTTGCTGCTGAGGTGGGCGCTGAACCTTCCCAACTCCACCGTACTGAGCTCATGTCGGGCACCGACTCTGAACTTGCCTGAAACCTCCACAAGAAAAACACTTCAATCCTGGGCTCGTGAAAAAGGGACTAGGACCTAATGATCTGAACTGGAACTGCTGGGGCCTGCTCCCCACTGTCCTGAACCTAGAAGGCCCCGTCGCAGGAGAGCTACTACTGACTTCCTTCCCCTTCGACGAACCTGGCTGAAACACTTCACATGGTGCACCTCCCAACGAGTGAATTCTCTCTACAACCTCTGCCTTCTTCTGTACCACCAAGTACGTCAGAAGGGTGAAGGGGGTGACAACATACTGGAGCGAAGGATGAAGACCCTCCTCCAAACGTCTCGCCCGAGACTCCTCATCCGGAAAGAGATCTGGAGCAAAGAACATGAGATCCTTGAACTTGATCCCCAACTCTCGTACTAAAATACTCCCCTACTGAAGGGAGAGTAACTCCCGCCGCTTCTCCGCCTTGATCATGGAAGAAAGGAATTACTCTTGGAATTCCTTCTCAAAGTCAGCCCATGGAACCTCTGCCTCTATCCTCTCTCCGAGGTAGAGCGTCCACCACTGTCACGCCACACCTCTCAGCTGACTGACTACTAGGGTAGCCCATTACTCCCTCGGAGCATGAATCAAGGTATATGTGATTCCTATCTCTTCAAGCCACCCCTCCGTCTCCGTATCCGAAGTACTACCCTCGTACTTCTTGAGGTTCTATCACTGGAAAGAATGGATAGTCTTCTACCACTGGCTATCTTCCTCCTCTCGATCAATACTCATCTGATATACCGCCTTCATCTACTATCCGTTGGCCGTCTGAGCCACCCAGGGATGACGTCCAGGTGCCACAGCTGTACGGTAAACAAGGATCACCTATGCCCAAGTAGTAAGGAAATTTTCTCAAGGTTTTATTTTATCACTTTATTTCAATTTCTTTCTCAGAACACCCTAATCAAGTAAAACACAGTTATGATGATGCATTTACCTTCCCTATGGTCTCTAACCTGCAATCAATGTGGTCTCACTTGTTCATTCAGTAGGCTCAGAGTCCTTGCATCGGATCACAGGGGGCCCTAAAATCCCGTGTCTTAGCCGGTCTTCCCTAGCCTATGTCACACACCAAGATTAACTAACACTGTTGCCCAACCATCCTATGCAATCCTCACCGTGCCTAACTCCAAACATCATCCTATCTCTCAACCATCAGCTCTGATACCGTCCTGTCATGACCCCCTCCCACCAAAGATGCCCCTCTTGAGCTGGAAATGGAGAAAGGGAGATAATGACCTCCGAGCCCCACCTCCAGTAGGCCCCGGGGTGGTGACTAGCGCCTAGGGTATGAGTTTTCACAAATATGGGAGGCATTACCCTTTTTATTATTTAGGATCGGGAAATAGGACAAGTCAACCATCAAGAAAAAGGAAAAGAACAAGTGTATCGAAATAAACCCAAACCAAGACCACATGCATGTTTAAACAATTTTATAACATGGTACAAGTACAAGAAAGCTCAAAGTACAATACCAAAAGAAAAACAAAAGTACAGAAACAACAACAACTCCGACTGTCTGACTAGTAGGGTCCCGCACGACCCTGGTAGTCCTCCTGGAAACCATAATGTAAACGCAGGGTGATCATAAAAGTATACTCAGCAGGGAAACCTAAAGCTCTCATCCACAAGTGGGGAGACATCCTAATGTCACGTGAGAGCAACAGAAGATCCTAGCAAGGAATTCTATCCACCCAACCTCACCAGCCACACTCACCAAAAACACAATCAAAACATGTAGTAGTATATAAGAACAAATGTATTGGGTACCCCCACACCATTTCCCTTGAGTTAACTGCTCTTCGTAACGACGAACGTCCTAAAATTGCCACACTCTCCCCGTCCGCACACACATGGGCCTCAAAAACGACACATCTCGCCCGCACACACCTGGGACTCACAACCACACATCCCACCCGCACACAACTGGTCCTCACAACCACGCATCCCACCCCCACACACCTGGGCGTCACAAACATGCATGCCTCCTGCACACACCTGGGCCTCATCCCGAAGATTCTTGGGAAATAGTAGAACCTGCCCGAAGAGTCTTGGGCTAAAACCATCCCAATCGAAACCAACCCGAAGAGTCTTAGGTGTAAGGTCACCTTTAGCCATCACAACCTAGGGGAGGAGGAGCAGGAAGGAGCTAGTAACTAAGGGGAAAACACCCTCTCCCCAGAAATGGTAGTGTTTGACACTAAGTGCTCAACATGGGTGGGGTGCGATAAAACACAAAAGATATAGATATAGATATATATATATACCAAACACACATCCCATCATATGGCTTCTATGCAGAGAAACTGAGCATGTTCCTCGACACTGCTACTACGAAGCATGCATACAACAAAAAACCCCAACCCAATTTAGGTTTTTCACATTTCAGCTGAATTAGTTTATTTAGTTCCTTAACTGCTGGGCAACTATTCACAACTAACCACATCGATCGTTCGTAAAACATATCATTTCCATCCAAAAATCATGTTAGTAAAACAGAAGTCGCACCGCAAAAACCGTTTTTATCAACCAACCAACCCCATTGATTATTAATCTTATTCCATTACCATGACCCAGCATTCATTAACTCTTCCACATTTTATTTATTATTCACAACCCGTAGCCCGTTCACATTTAATCCCATCCCTGCAGCCCCACTGCCAACCAGCATAACCACAACCATAACAAAGCACGTACGTCATTATCCCTTTAATAACATTTATCGCATCCCTGCTACCCATCATCATCATAGCATTCACACCAACCCACAACCAAGTCAACTGCAGCCCCACTGCTCACCTGATCCACAACAACCCACAAAACACCCCCATCACATGCCACGTAACCAAACCAACACCCACATGTTCATTATTCCATTTCTTTCAATCGGGGTGATCACACAAGGGTTCCATATTTTCATTTAATCAGAAAACATTATGTAATTAACCAATTTCCACATTCCATAAAGTTCCATTCACAAACGTTCTAGAAAGATAGGTAATAATTTAATTACGCAAGAAATGGCCCCCAACAACCGTGATTTTTAGTAGGCATAAGCCTATTCAATTCAGAACATAATATCACATGATATAAAATAAAGTAATAGTAATCACAAACTTCCCAACCCCATTCATTAACCATTTATTATCTTTATTTAATGGTTCAACTATTTCTCATTAAAAAAAGAGTATACCCACCCCGCAAGATGCACAAATTAGAGAGACGAAGGTAAGATCCCTACTTCAATAGGATCTGATCGCAACGCTCCCCCGAGTCAACCTTAGAAGATGTCCGTCAGCATCTGTCACTTCTGTCGGGTCCCGGAAAAACATCCTCGTGTGGATTTCGGAAAGGAAAGGCCAATAGAAAGACAAGAGATCCAATCTCGGATGTTCCGCCTCATCGTTACAATCTCGTGGCTGCTGACGGATCGTTAATCGGAGCTTCGACAAAGAAGTTATGGAAGGAAGAGCCTTCGAGTCTCTTGAGAGAGCTCTGCTCAGAGGAGAGGGGAGGAGAGGTGTGTTGAAAAGGAGGAGGGGACCCCTCCTTTTATAGGCGTGAAAAGAAAAAGCACACGGTGTGTACTTCATGGTACACTGTGTGTACTTGGTTCTTTCACATGGTCTCCATGCGGATTCCAACACGGCTCCGCGACCGTCGACTGGTCAACTCAAGGTTTGAGGGTAACACATACGCGGGGAAGGACAACACGACGTGTAGTCTGGACACATGGCGTGTACTCATTTATTGCACACGGAAAGGACACGGCTCCAACATGGTACACGACCGTCGACTGGTATCGCATACGCGGGGAAGGACTACACGGCATGTAGTACTGGACACACTACGTGTAATCATTTACTTCACACGGCGAGGACACGACCTGCAACACGAGGTATACCCGGCAAGGGGGTACACGTTGTGTACTCAAACTACACGGCATGTAGTTTCAAAATTCTGGAAAGTGTGGGAAATCTCCATTTTACCCTCAAGAACACTTCGCAGCCATATTTTTGAAAAAGGAATGGGCCAGAGAGGTCTGGTCCATTACAGTATCTAACCAAGGGGATACATTAGAGAATTGAGTATTTTTACTAGTCCTGGAAAATATAGGCTCAAGAATTTATTTCTACTAAAGTATATCATCACATGATAGTCTAACCAGTAGTTAAAATATCTATAAAAATTCAAATATTTATCCACATTTATCAGTGTCTGGTTATTTTTTTATTTATTTTTCAGATGCTTGTTTTATTTGGATGTTAAACATGATCACATCAATGGAATATACTAAAAATAATTATAATGGAAAAATAAAAAAAATTATTTTCTGTAAATTATTTTATCATTCCAAGATAATTTTTATGTATATACCATGAAATATTAATAAGAATATGAATAATAAAATAATGAATATTTTTTCATATGTTATATAAAATCTCTCAATCATATTATTAAGTCAAATATCACCTTCCACCTTCTGAGTTACTGTGGAAATATTTTTTAAGAGTTAAATTATAAATAGTCAGGGGAACTCATAATTATAGAGGACTCTCCATAAAAATACTAACACATATTGACAAAATTGGTATAAATGTGAACCACAATAGTGTAATGATCCTCAATTTGGACTGGACTAAAATCTGGGGAATTTTATCTTTTTCAACTACTGACTGGGTCAGTTTTTAAACCAATATATGAATTGCATTCCAAGAGTTAGGTCACTTATAAATGATGTTTTTGGACTTTAGTGAAGCCCTGCTAAGATTCCCATGAGGTTTAAGGTATTATGGGAGTGTCAGACCCAGAAAATGGGGTTTTTGGAAAACTACAGGGGCACATAGTTTTTCTAAAAACCAAGAATTACATTGAAAAACCCATACGACCTAAATCAAGGAGGAAGAGGCGTTTCACATGAGCTATGGATGATTTCCCAACTCGTGTGCCATGCATGTGCGATGGGATTGATTAAACCGAGAGTCCCACATGGTTGATGAATGGTTTTTCGAACCATCTGGGTTATGCTGTGTGGACTGGCCTGTTTAATGAAACTAAATTAATTTAAAATGAAATATCATAAAAAAATCATAACCTAAATATAATCTCCCAAAACCCTCAATCACATGATGTACCAGTCTATGAGGCTCTCTCCTTCAGGGGACAATTATCAACCTATGGAATCCTCTCCCCCATCGATTCTTTATATATTTCTTCCCTTCTTCGCATGACCCTCAATGATAATAATCTCTCTCTTTCTGACTATTTGTTTTTAGCTTCACATTTAATGCCCCGACCCCAGTTACCCAGAGTCGGTGCATTATTAAATAACATTGGCATGATTACAAGAAATATCAAGTCTTGGAAGACCGATTAGTTTAGTAGCCTTGTAATAACTAGATACATTCATAAAGTTTACATTACATCATAAAATGAAAATTACAATAATATAGTCTCTATAGACCACAATATTATCCCCTCATACTATCCTTGCAGGCCATTCATAAAATACTTCTTCACATCCTGGGAAAAATTAAACACAGAAAGGGGTGAGCTCAAATTCTCATTAAAGATAACAATATAGCAGAAACATTCATAAATATGCATAAAAATTTAAGGCAATGTATATCTAAAACAAAAGCCTTTTAAAATTGAACATCAGCCTAAAATGATATAAATAAAATGAAATAACTTCATATACATATTCACATGGATATTATACTAGTCAAATAACCACATGCAATATCAATAACCACATTCATAATGATGGAATGCATAATGCCAGACTATCATAACCACATAGTCAAGGCCTCATGCCATGACTACAAATAAGATTTTTTCAAGGACTTGTTCCAAGAAACTAGTTTGTCTCATGAGACCTACCGATGCATCGAGGAGCTATAGTGGGCTCCACCCATCACTTATTATGTCTAATGCATTACCAAATGAAAAGTTTTAAACATAACATAAACATTCATATTAAAACTATTATTTGAAATGTAAATACTTTTTCCAAAAACAATGAATGGTATAAAAATAACACATCCAAAGTCAAACATATCACAAAAACATCAATACAATATAGAAATTTTGTATCATAATAAATCAACTTCAAATAAGCTTAAAATCCATCAATGTATGTTCACATAGATGAAATCAAAACTATTTGCGAGAAATATCTCTTTTTTAAATTCATTTAAAAGTCCCATAATTATAAAATAAAAAATTTACTTTGAATATTTTCTTATATGCTTTTAAGGGAAGCTTCGAAGATTTTATAATGGCAGAAAATATCTGCACCCACCATATAAGTTAAAAAAAGACATTCTTACCATAATTCTGTTGAAAAGGTAAAAAAGGACCCTGTTTGGAAAATGACGGGAAGATTTCATTATAAAATTCTTATAAAAAGTCAAGAAAGGGTATAAAATACTTTTAACCAATATTAATTAAAATAGTAAGAATGTTTTGAAACACATTTTTAAGAAACATGGATGTGGATGAAAAAGAGGTCCCAGTAGATAATTACGTATAAACAACTCGGATAATGATGACATTGTGAAATAAACCCTTACCTTGTACTTTTCCTTGGTTGAGGGTAGGTTAACCTCCTATATAATGGTGAAATAATTTTTATTAAATTATAGAAGAATCATATACATTAATATGATATCATATATGATCTTTTAACATTTATTTGTTAATAATATCTTATTATTTTCATTGTTTTGGGTGTTAATTTACTGCTTTTCTTTTATATGTTTTGTTATGTTAGCCGTGTTTGTAATGGATAGGTTGTATATTATTCATATCCAGAATGATATAAAGTCCTTAAAACATTATTTTTAATCTTTAAATGATAATTAGTCTTGAATGGATACGATGGGGAATGAATCTCATCGCGTTCGTGGAGACGGTAGTCCGAACATACGCACGAGCGACAATATCAATATTTTGATATTAAAATAATATATAATTGGATGGTATATCATATATATATAGAATAATAATCATGTTATATTTATTATTTATAGGACTTACACATCATTATTATACCCATCCAAATAAAAATTTATTGAATAACAATTACATCATGACGTCGAGACAGTAATCCGTACGTACGCACGTATGGTGACATGTCATTCAAAGGATGGATAGAATACTGAATATGGTTGTACCATATTTATAATAAAATAACAATATATATATGATACTGGAGTTATTATTTTAAAATGGGAATAATAAAGAAATAAGTAGTTGAAGAAGAAAGAAACTTGAAAGAGTGTGGTGAAAACATTACTTTTTTCTTCGGGTTCTTCCTATTGATTTGATCAAAAGGGCTACTTATGTTGCCTTTCTAAGAAAACTAAATCCTCTAGGATGAAATGAAGGAAGTTGAGTGAGTATATGGTCATGGTTTGGCAGAGCCAAAAGGTTTTGAATGTATGAATTAGTGCGAAGGGGGAGTTCCCTTTTATAAGAGGGGTGAGGGGCACCTTAGGAAAATCTAGAAATATTATTTTATAATAAATACATATTAGGTTTATAATGATTCAAAAGTGGATTATTTAAAGGTTAAGGTGGGGATAGGTCAAAAACCGCTCAAAAAATAGGTTTTAGATAGGTTTGGGTGACTATGTTAACCTTATCTTTTAGTTTTAACTCATAGTTAATTAGTTTATCATTTACCATGTAACTTTGTATTTTTATATTATATAGTTAATAAACATACTATATACATCCACGCTACCCCCAAGTGGTTAACTAATGATACCCTTATCATTATATATGTCTCTTGGATGAGACTTATATATTTAGGAATTTAATATCAATTAATAATATAATATTTGTTTGAAAAACTATTTAAGGTGAATTTTGACACTATTCAATAATTGATTTTTGTTAGTCTTAAAAACATTATTAATTCGAAATAAAATTCATTTAAGAAATATTATAATGTCATATTAAGAAATAAAATTCATGGATGTCATCAAAACATTCATATTATAATAATTTTAACATTTGTAACACCAATTATTAGATTCTATCATTAATAAGGAAAATACTGAATCATTATTGTGTCATAAATAATATTAATTATTAAATGTCTAAAAATTATAAATAAAAAACCATTATGTAGAAAATCGTTTTATATTTATAATTAATATTTATAGTCTAAAATAAAACATATATAACCCTATGTAAAAAATGTTTTTCTAAACAATATATGCTTATGTCATTTTTGTATTTATTTTAACTTAATTAATATTAAGTGTCCCTATCATCTACATGTGGCTCCATGGGGTCCCAAAATCTACCCAAAGATGCCCATGGTCGGACATGTATCAACCAATAAGGTTAGGACATATTTTATGGTAATTTATTATTATTATAATATTATTGGTTTACCCTTATTTACTGGATTTACCCTTTAACTATGGTAAATAAAATATTAACGAAGTAATTATTCAAAATGTCTAAAAATAAAAGTTACTTATATACAAAATTTGGGTATCTTGATTCCAAATATGGAATCCATTTTTCCAAATTGAAATCACATATTTGGCAGATATTAATTTAAAATTAATTCTCGTTGTTAAAACAAAAAAGCGTGTTTTAAGAGATAATAACTATTAGAAGATTGACACTTGTTCATGTACGGTTTAATTGTGAAATTTTGTCCAATGACCAACATTGTAATAAATGGTAAAAATATATTCTAAATATACTTTAAAACTAATCAAATTCATAATTTATCACTATTAATTATTTCGATTAAAAAAGTTGTTTTTAATTAAAATTTAGTAATTTTCACTATTCATCAAAATATAAATGTTATATCAAAAGTTCCAAAATTTTACCCTAGGATAATTTCGATATTAAAAATCCAAAAATGAAGTCAATTTTGACAGATAAAATTTATAAAATTTCAAAAAGTGGTTATTACTATTTATAACGGCTAGTTTGATTGGCTGTGGTGTGTGTGTTAGAACTCGATGTTGCGTACAACACATGCTACTGTATTATTCAAAGAGAAGCATACCGTGGATGCTTGGGGTGTTACAATCTCCTCTCTTTAAAATAATTTTGTCCTTGACATTTCAAGAATATTTTTTCATAAAAAGACTCGGGTGGTTTTTCATCATAAGTTCCATGGGTTCCCACATTGCTTCTTCCATCTTATGGTTTCTCCATAGAAATTCTACCAGATGATCCATCCGGTTTCTCAGCACTTGTTCTCTTATATCTAGAATTTTAATGGGCTTTTCTCAATAAGACAGATTGGGTTCCCGTTCTAATATCTCATAAGTGAGTACATGCGTTGGGTCAGGCATTTATTTTCTCAACAGTGAAATGTGGAACACATCGTGAACTTTTGAGAGATTTGGCGGCATTGCCAAATGGTAAGCTACAACCCCAATTCGTTCTAGAATTTCAAAAGGACTGATGTACAAGGGACATAATTTACTTTTCTTTACAAAATGAATAACTCCTTTCCATGGAGATACCTTCAAGAAAACATGATCTCCCACTTGAAATTCCAAATCCTTTCTTCGGTTGTCAGCATATCTCTTCTGCCTACTTTGAGCTGCTTTGATGTAGTTTCGGATTACCTTCACCTTTTCCATCGTTTCCTCCACCAGTTCTGGGCCTACATATTTTCTTTTTTCCAATGTCATCCCAATAGGTTGGCGTTCTACATCTCTTTCCATATAACGCTCCATATGGTGCCATCCGAATACTTGAATGGAAGCTATTGTTATAGGAAAATTCTACCAGAGGTAAATATTGATCACACTTACCCTGAAAGTCAAGTGAGCAAGATCTAAACATGTTTTCTAAGGTTTGAATAGTCAGTTCCGATTTTCCATCTATTTGATGGTGGTAAGAAATGCTCAAACGATGTTCAGTATCCAAGGCCTTCTGAAGACTCTTCCAGAATCATGAAGTAAAATGGGGATCACGATACGAAACAATCGATAGGGGTACTCCATGAAGTCTCACAACATCATTAATATATAGTCTTTCTAGAAGTTCTAGTGGTATATCTTCTCTTATAGCAAGAAAATGTGCTGACATGGTAATACTATCAACAATAACCGATATTGCATCATTCCTTCTAGGATTCTTTGGTATCCCCATGATGAATTCCATCATAATATTATACCATTTCCACTCAGGTATGGGAATAGGTTGCAATACTCTACCAGGATGTTTCCTTCTAGCTTTTACTTGATGAAAAACCATACCTCTTGACACAAAATCATCTATCTACCTCTTCATTTTGTCCCACCAAAAATGATCCTTTAAATATCTATACATTTTGGTGCTCCCAGGGTGTATAGATAAATTGGAACTATGAGCATCGTCAAACGATTTCTTTTTTAAATCTTGTATATTGGGAAAAAAAGTATCTTCCCAAATTTCAAAATTCCTTCATCATACACAAATTCTCTCAATCTCCAATCATTCACATCATTAATCTTCTTTTGAAATTCTTCATCATTGGTCTGAGAACTCTTAATCCTTTCTAGTAATGATGGTTTGGAAACAATTTGAAAAAGCACTGTTGTTTCACCATCCATGGTTATTCCCATTTTCATCTTCACTAGATCCAGGAAAATTGGATCCCTTTCAATTCTAATATTGTTCAAAGCTCCATGATCTTTTCTTTTCAAATCATCTTCCACCTTATTTTCCTTCCCCGGGTGGTAGTGTATCATACAATCAAAATCCCTGAGTAATTCAAGCCATATACTTTGCCTCATGTTGAGTTGTTTTTGTGAGAAAATATACTTCAAACTCTTCTGATCAGTATAAATATCATATTTTTCATCATAGAGGTCGTGTCTCCATATCTTCAAAGAAAATATCACAGCTGCTAACTGAAGATCATGAGTAGGATAGTTTTTCTCATTAATTTTCAACTCTCGTGATGCATAGTAAATAACCCTATCATTCTGCATAAGGACACAAGCAAGTACTTTCTTCAGTGAATCACTATAAATAATGAACACATCATTCCCCGATGGTAGATTCAATATAAGATCATTGAATAAAATTCTCTTCAGTTATTCAAAACATTATTCACACTCTTTTTTCTAAACAAATTTATCCCCCTTACGTGTGAGCTTTGTTAATGGGTTAGACAATCGGGAAAATTCTAGACAAAACATTAACAATAACCTGCTAAACCAATAAAAATTCATACCTCAGTTATACTTGTAGGTGCTGGCCATTCTTGGATTGCCTTGGTCTTAGAAGGATTAACAGAGATTCCATCTTTAGAGACAATATGGCCAAGAAAAGAAATCTCCTGAAGCCAGAATTCAAACTTTCTAAACCTCCAATATAATTCATGTCTTCTCAAAGTCTTTAGGATATTGCACATGTGATTTTCATGATCTTCATAGATTTTGGAGTATACCAAGATATCATCAATAAATACCACCATAAAATCATTGAGATATTCCTTGAAAACTCCATTCATTAGATCCATGAATACAGAGGGTGCATTATTCAGCCAAAAAGGCATTACTGTTAACTCGTAATGCCCATACCTTGTTCAAAATGTTGTCTTCAGATTGTCTTCCTTCTTAACACACACATGATGGTATCCAGATCGAATGCCAATTGTTGAAAAGTATTGATCTCTATGCAGTTGGTCAAATAAATCATCAATGCAAGGTAGGGGTTACTTGTTCTTTATTGTTATAACATTGATCTCCCTGTAGTCGATACATAACCTCATAGATCTATCATTCTTTTTAACAAAAATAACAGGGGATCCCCATGGAGAAACACTAGGGTGAATAAATACCTTTTTACTAAATTCCTCTAGTTGTTTATTTAGTTCTACTAATTATAAAGTGGCCGTTCTATAAGGGGTCATCGATATAGGCCTTGATCCAGGAATTAAATCAATAGAAAACTCAACTTCTCGTTCTAGAGGATGTCCAGGTAAATATTTCGGATACACATCTAAATATTCTTTCACAATAGGTACATCCTCTATTTGAACATTCTTTTCCTCACCCAAAATCTTTTCATTCTCTTCCTCCCCTATAATTGAATTTAGTTGAGCTAGTGGGGGTGGATCTAGATAATAATTAGGTGGTGATGATTCTTCTCTAAAGATATGGTGTTCCTTATCATCATCATCAAAAATCATAACCTCCTTATTCTTACAACAATTCATCAAATCATGTTTCAAACGTTAATCCATACTGAGGATTATATCAATCTCAATCATAGGTATGACGATGAGATCAGTGGATAAAGAACATTTATATGCTCTAATGGGGAATAATTCAAAAAAAATTGTTGCAATGATACTTCCCTTAGGAGTTTTAACTGACAACTCCCTTGTTAAATCAAATTGGAAATATCTTATTTTCTTAGCAAATTGGGATGATATGAAACAATGTGACGATCTAGAATCAATTAAATCATTTGCTAAACCTGAGGAAACCATTAAATTACATTCCCCCACATCTTTCGGAGCTTCTACCTCAGCAGTAGTGATATCATAAGCTTGGCCTTGATCCCTTGGCCTTTTCTGAGGTAAGATCCCCTGACACTTAAGACATTCACTTGCATAATGTCCCAACTCTCTGGAATTATAGCATTGGACATCGGTAGCTTCCTTCTTCACCTTGAAATCATGAGCTTGGTGGCCTTTTTCACCACACTTGTAACAGACTCCCATTCCATTTATGCAAGTACCAGAGCGTTTCTTCCCACATTTACCATAGGATGGATATTATACATTTCCCTTCTTCCCCTTATTTCCATTCCCATATTGATCAGAAGATCTCTTTTTCTCTTTCTTTTCTTTAAAGTCATAAGACTTAGAGAATTCCTTTTTTGTCTTGATAGCACATGATACAATGTCTTCGTACGATGAGAAGTATTGTGAGACTAATGCTCGATGGAGAAATGGATTTAACCCCTTAAAGAAACGATCAATATTACTTATTGGGTTACGTATATAATCTTAACCATACCATGCTAACCTTGTAAATTTAGCCTCATACTTTGCGACATGGTCATCCTTATTTGGCCACAGACTCAGAAATTGTCTTTCCATATCTGCTCGATGGTCAAGAGGAACATATTTTTCTAAAAAATTATCTTTGAACTCTCTCGATTCCATATTTGATTCTTCATCATCTTCCTTCATGTTACGATTCAATGACCACCATTGATCAACATCTCCAGTGAGGTGGTAAACTTCCATGATAACCTTTTCCCTTTCACTACTCCCCAAAGCCTGAAATATTTTCTCTATTGAATTTATCCATTTCTCAGCTATTAAAGGTATTTTTACTCCTATTGAACGATGGTGGTTATTGCCTCATGAATTGATATAACATTGATCCTCCACACTGAGGATCATGGTGCTCCATACAAGTAATGTTATTATTCATAACCTGAGAGAGTTGGCCCAGTATGGTGATTAGCTGATCAGCACCATTTTCATCACCAACACTACTATAATTATCTTGAGTAGGAGGGAAATCCCTACATGGAGTTCATGCATTGATACGGTTTCCATTTCTTCCACTAGGTTCCATTTCTAAACAATGGCATAATCTAGATCAGTTTATGAATCAAAATACATAATTCCATACTTATAAAACACTTAACATAAATTGAACTATTTATGGATATAATCCATAAACATAAAAATGTTTTCTTTGAGGAAGTATATACTCATAATCCCTTCATAATTGTTTTCAATGAAAACGAGGGTTATCATAAATATATCCCCCGAGAGTGTCTTAACCAAGAGTGCATCATGGCCCATTTTCATGCACCAGTTCCCGTTCGAGTCTAGCTCAAAATAGTGTTTTTGTGTTTTACACCTAGGTACATCTGTGCCAGAGATGCCTCCACATTCTCGTATCCAGACAGGGATGTATTTCTTAGAAAACTCACAAAATCTCAGCAATACCAAAATACTTGGAATTTCTTCTATACTAATCCTCAAAGTCCATCTTAGATCTATGTTCTCTAATAAGAATTTATCTAAAAATAGCTTCCAAGGTTTGTACTAAACTTCCTCTAATACAAACTGTAATGCCCCGACCCCAGTTACCCAGAGTTGCTTCATTATTACATAACATTGGCCTGATCCCATGAACGATCAAGTCTTGAATGTCCGATTAGTTTTTTAGCCTTGTAATAACTAGATACATTCATAAAGTTTAAATTACATTATAAAATGAAAAATAAAAAAATATAATCTCCATATTCCACACTTTTATCCCATCATACTATCCCTACATGTCATTCATAAAATACTTCTTCACATCCTAGGAAAAATAAAACATAGAAAGGGGTGAGATCAAATACCCAGTAAGGATAACAATATAGTGGAAACATTCATAAATAATCATAAACATTTAGGGCAATGCATAACTAAAACAACAGCCTTTTAAAACATGATCTTCAGAATAATATGGCAAAAATAAAATAAAATAATTCCATATACTTATTCAAATGGAAATTCTATTAGTTGAATTATCACATGCAATATCAATAACCACTTTTATAATGACGGAATGCATAATGCCAGACTATCATAACCACATAGTCAAGGCCTCGTGCCCCGACGTCAAATAAGATTTTGTTAAGTCCTTGTGCCATGAAAATAGTTTTTCTCATGAGACATATTGATGCATCGAGGAGCTATAGCGGGCTCCACGCATCACTTATTAAGTCCAATGCATTCCCATATAAAAAGGATTAAACATAACATAAACATTCGTATTAAATCTTGAAAACGAAATGTAAATACTTAATTTATAAACCATGAATGGTATTGAAATTACACATCTACAGTAAAACATATCAAAAAACAATAAATACAATATCGATGTTTTGTATAATAATAAATTGTCTTCAAATAAGCTTAAAATCCATCAAATGATGTTGACATTGATGAAATCAAAACTATTTGAGAGAAATATATATTTTTTGAATTCATTTAGAAGTAAAATAATTATAAAATAAAAAATTTAATTTGAAAATTTTCATATAAGCTTGTAAGGGAAGCTTCTAAGATTTTCTAACGGCAGAAAATAGCCACACCCTCCATATAAGTTAAAAAAAGACATTATTACCTTAATTCTGTCGAAAAGCTTAAAAAGGGCCTTGTTTGGAAAATGATGGAATTATTTATTTATAAACGTCTTATAAAAAGTAATTTAATGGTATTGAAGACTTCTAACCCATATTCTGTAAAATAGTAAGAATGTTTTGAAACACATATTTAAGAAACCTGTATGTGGATGATAAAGTGGTCATAGTAGATAATTACGTATTAACAACCTCGGATAATGAAGAGATTGTGAAATAAACCATTACCATGTAATTTTCCTTAGTTGAGGGTAGGTTAAACTCCTGTATAATGGTGAAAGAAATTTTATTAAATTGTAAAAGAGTCATATAAATTACTATGATATCATATATTATCTTTTAACATTGATTTGTTAATAATATATTAGTTTTGTCATTGTTTCGGGTGTTAACTTGCTCGTTTTATTTTAAATGTTTTGTTACATAAGCTATGTTTGTAATGGATAGGTTGTATCTTTTTCATATCCTTAATGATATCAAGTCCTTATACATTATTTTTAATCATTAAATGATAATTATTCTCTAATGGATACGATGAGGAATGCATCTCATCGCGTTCGTGGAGACGGTAGTCTGTACATATGCCCGAGCGACAATATCATTCATTTGATATTAAAATAATATATAATTGGATGGTATATCATATATAAAAAATAATTATCATGTTAAATTTATTATTTATTTGAATTACACATCATTATTATACCCATCCAAATAATAATTTATTGAACAACAATTACACCACGATGTGGATATGTTAATCCGTACGTACACACGTATGGTGACATGTCATTAAAAGGATGGATAGATTATTTAATATGGTCGTACAATATTTATAATAACATCACAGTATATATAAGATACTGGATTTAATATTTTAGAATGGGAATAACAAATAAAGAAGATGTTGAAGAAGAAAGGAACTTGAAAGAGGGTGGTGAAACATTATCATTTCTTTGGGTTCTTCCTTTTGATTTGATCAAAAGTGATCCATATGTTGGCTTTATGATCAAAATAAGGCCTCTAGAATCAAGTTAGAGAAGTTGATAGAGTATTTGAGTAGGGTTTGGCAGAGCCAAAAGGCATTGAATTTTAGAATTAGTGATAAGGGGGAGTGCCCTTTTATAAGAGGGGTGAGGGGAACCTTTGGAAAAGCTAGAGATATTATTACATAATAAATTGATATTCTATTTATAATGGCTAAAATGTGGATTATTTAAATTTTAAGGTGTGGATAGGTCAAAAAACAATCAACCAATAGGTTTTAGACAGGTTTGGGTCACTATATTAACCTTATCTTTTATTTTTAACTCTAAGTTAATTAGTTTAACATTTACCATGTCACTTTGTATTTCTATATTATATAGTTAATAAACTAGCTATATACATCGAAGAGAACCTCATGTGGTCCAATAAAGATACACATATTGTGATATATGTCTCTTGGTGGATCCTTAGATTTTTAGAAATTTAATATCAATTAATAATAATTTTTTTTTTAAAAAAGTCTTTTATGTTTATTTTGACACTATTCACTAATTTATTTTTGATAAAGTCTTAACAAAATTATTAATTCGAAAACAATTCATTTAAGAAATCCTATAATGTCATGTTAATCAATAAGATTCATGTATGTCATCAAAACATTCAAATTATAATAATTTTAACATTTTTAATACCAATTATTTGATTCTTCCATTAATAAGGAAAATACTACATCATTATTGTGTCATAATTAATATTAATTATTAAATGTCTCAAAATTATAAATAAAATACCATTATGTAGGAAATCGTTTTATCTTTCTAATGAATATTTATATTCAAAAATACAACATATATAACCCTATGTAAAAATTGTTTTTCTAAAAGATATATGCTTATGTCATTTTAGTATTTATTTTAACTTAATTAATATAAAGTGTCCCTATCACCTACAAGTAGCTCCATGGGGTCCCAAAATAGACCCAAAGATGCCCATGGTCAGACATGTATCAACCAATAAGGTTAGGACACGTTTTAGGGTGATTTATTATTATAATAATATTTTTTTATCCTTATTTACCGGATTTACCCTTTAACCATGGTAAATAAAATATTTACTGAAGTAATTATTCAAAATGTATAAAAATAAAAGTTACCTATTTAACCAATTTCGACATTATAATTCCAAATATGGAATACATTTTTCCAAATTCAAAACACAGAAGTGGCAGAAATTAATTTAAAATTAATTCCCGTTGTTAAAACAAAAATAGTGTATTTAAGAGATAATAACTATCAAAAGATTGACACTTGTTCATGTCCGGTATAATTGTGAAATTTTGTCCAATGACCAAAATTGTATTAAGTGGTAATAATATATTCTAAATATACATTAAAAACACTCAAATTCAGAATTTATCACAATTAATTATTTAGCTTAAAAAAGTTGTTTTTAATTAAAATTTAGTAATTTTCACTATTCCTAAAAATATAAATGTTATCCAAAAAGTTCCAAAATATTACCTAGGATAATTTAGATATTATGAATCATAAAATGAAGTCAACATTCAGAGATAAAATTTATAAAATTTCAAAAAGTGGGTATTACTATTCATAAAGGCTAGTTTGATTGGTTGTGGTGTGTGTTAGAACTCGATGTGGTATACAACACATGCTACTATATTATTCAAAGAGAAGCGTACTATGGAAGCTTGGGGTGTTACATCACATCATCCTATTCAGCAACTAGTGAGAATCCTTTAAACCCTAGGGTTTTATTATGGATCAGATTTTTATTTTTGTTCTATTATAGGTTGGTGTGGAAGCCATCTTGGGTCATCTTGGTATGTATTCTAGTAACAGCCAATGAAGGAGTAGTAGTCCAGGTGATTTTCGTATAATGTCATTTCATTAGGGTTTGTTTCCTCTTTATTTCCTAGTCACTATTAGGATATTGTGGTGTTAATGTGTCCCTAAAATCCTATTTGTAGTGTGTTGGGCTGCTTCAGGTAGTTTCAGGTCAATATGGTTTTCTTATTCCAAACAAGGAAAGGTTTTGGACCCACTATTTGGGTTTTCCTTTTTTATATGGTTTCCTTTTGGTGTTTTGGAGTTTCTTGTATTTATCTTGTAGTTCTACAGCCCTTGTCTTGTTTTTTTGAGTCACTAAATCAATGGTGACTATCCTACACATGCATAGGTATGCATTTATATATATATATATATATTCCACTTTTACATGAATATCCCTGCATGGAAGTGTTTATATGAGTATTGGTCTAGGTGTACCTACATATATTTAAAAATATTCATGCATAGGTGATAGGAGGCGATCATATTCATATAAGTGTATATGTAAGGATCCCCTTGTCCATTCCCATGGCCATGCACGTGTGTTCATAGTGGTATGTGTCCATGCATGTGTGTGAATGTCCATATACCTAGTGGGGGAGAATCAACATTTAATTAGAAAGAATCAAGATTAGAAGTGGACTATTGTGTTATAATGTGTGGTGGGGTCCCATTCCATGCTATTTTTCATTGAGTAAATCATTAAGGAAATTATTACTTTACTACCTTAGTTTAATTAATGCAGTTTTATTAGACATTAATGCTTTCCGTCCTTGAAATTCTTGGTGTCTCTTTCAGCTACATGTATGAATATACCATTTTTAGGAAATATGAATGAGTTTACTTGTTTAGGGATAGCCTTATGTGATAGAAATCCTTCCATTATTGTAATCTAAATGAACATGAAATTTTAGGTTGGATTATGTGAAATGGTAACAACATTTAATTGGAATGGATATGCCTTAAAACAATTTTCAGTGATTATGGAAATTAAGTGTAAGGACCTCGAGTAATATTACTTAGAATAAATGGTATGTTTTATAATGAAATGGATTAAATGGTTAAACATTAAATGAAACATACTAGGGTTTCTTATTCCATATCCATTCTTTTTTAATGTAATTCACCATATGAAAAGAGAAATCCTCAAAGATAATATGAAATGGATTTTGACATGTGTGAGAGGATTCACCTCATTCTTGGTAATGAATATGTAACCATGTCATTAAATTCCTAATATGTTATGCATTAATTACAATTGGAATAAATGAATGTGACCCATATGTAAATGTATGTTTGAAACACATAAGATGGGTTGCCTTATGTAATTTTGTATGTGTTTTATTATGTGTAATATGATATAGATATATAGAAAACATAAGTGGTAATGCCATATGCATTGTATTATAAATGTGATTATATTAACGATGGTAAGGGGGATGAATGAGCATGATGACTCTACACTCATTTACATCGATACCGAAATGATGATAATAGAGGTCTGATGAGCATGGTGACTCAACACCCTCTTACATCTATATTGGGCATACTAACCCGAGAGTAGAGATTATTAGCTAGTAGTTTGGTTAATAGATGCATGAAAAATAAGTCTCGGTCATTTCAAAACATATAGGACAAGAGATTAAAAGTGATATTGGAACTAGGTTTGGGCCAGAAATTGTGATATGCCCTAGAATTCATATAAGAGTGGTATCTTCCAACTCACCCCAATATAAATCTAATGCATAATGTCATAGAGATAAAAATTTCTCTTGGACCTGGGTTTTTGGAAGACTGTGAGAGCTCCCCTAGAATTCATATGGTGGTGGTATATCCCAATCCACCACAACATATTTCTATACTATAAGTGTTCACATGATGAGGTCACTTTTTAATATGATATATATATTATAAGTGTACAATTGCTAAGGCCATATAATGGACTATATTAATGTTTTCACATGCTGATGCCACTTATTACAGTACATTAAAGGGGTGTGCATGTTGATTCCACATAATGAACTATATATAATTATGTAATGACACGACCATGCTGATATCCCAACAATGAGACAAGTATGGTATACCGATCAGGTGTCCATTAAGAACCTGGATGAGTGTTTATTTATAAATTCAATTATGTAATTAATACTTCATACCTGCACACTATTAAATTAACAATACACTGTCTAGATAGGGCTAGACTCTGGTGGTACCGACCTACTGACATTTATATCTGACACCCTACCCAGCCGACCACTGCAATGGGGTAACCTATTAGACCGTTCTTATTCAGATGACTATAGACATTGTACATTTATTATTGGGTTATGCTAGTACAGGGAGATAAGATCAAAGGACAATGATAAAGCTCGCGATTCTCATGGAATTCGTCATGGGTCTTTAATCATTTTTGTTATCTGAGTCCTGTACTATTTTTATAATAAAACATGGTTTATTGTTTATTTCTTTTGAATATTTATCTCCACATGTCATTCATTCATCTTCTATATTATCGTAATTTTCCACATTTCTAAAATTAATATTATATATCTTCCACTTCTTTGTCATTTGTTATATACTACTTCTGATATTTCTATTGGTCAAACTATGATAATACCACTATGAATCTCAAATAAGTTTGTATAGTCTCACCACTATCACCTCCCAAGACCCTCAATTATAGTTAGCAGCCTCTGGAGTATGGGAAGACAATCTTGAGGCCATGTGATCTACCAGCCTAACTACTAGGTTTATGGCCAATTTGGTCGGGACATTACAATGTAGTATCATAAGGTGTTTCTTTTCATTTATATTTCTATTTTGGGGAGGTATATAGATTTTTATGAATGTGGAGACACCTGGATAATATTAATTCTTAGGACTGATCATCCCATGTAATATAAATGACCATGTGTCCAGGTCTAGGAATTTTTTTCATTTTTTTTGTTGTTAAAATTTATACGATTTCACCCGTAGTTACTAGTTTATTTCTGCTGCTTAATATTTATATAATATATTGGGTTTTACCCTTGAAATGATATGGAATGGAGTCTTATTTCACACTTCATACTAGGCACATATGAAATTCACATTCCAAGCATATTCCATGCCATGTAGCCGCATATGTAGTCTTCTTGTTGATTTGGAATTTGTTCCATGAGTGTTGTTCCATGTATGTATTTAATTAACATGCATATATTTTTACCTGCTAAGGTTATATTTTAATCATGCATTATTGTTAGTATAATATGCCAAGTTGATTAACATTCCCTACTTTTCATCTTAAGCATGCCATTCATGATCACATTTCATGCTTATGTGTTATAATATGCTCCATGATTACTAAAGGACATCATGTTTTTCTCTGTTATATGGGTTGTGAATGAATGATAATTATTTCTCTCTTTTAAGGGGTATGAGACCCTTATAATCGTTAAATGGTAACCCGAATATTCAAACTACCTCGTGAATAATATGTATACATTATTAGAATTGTTTTTTATAAATTTAATAGGTTGGTAAAGTGATGATTTTAATTTAAATGATTTTTATTAATGGGAGAAAAATGAAAAAAAAGTGTATGGGTGATGACATCTTGGTAGATGGCCACTCATCTTACTGGACTATTATATATATTTATATGAGAATGTTATGATTATGAAAGTGAATGTGGTTTTGTTAAATGATATGCATTTTTCAATCTATGAAGTGTATAGGTGCTTCCAGAATTATAAAATTACAACACATGTTAAATATAATTACCATGTAATGTTTCAATTTATTAAATGTTTAAATGTGATGACATGATTCATGGTGAGATGTTATAAATGAAATGGCATAATGTGATTCTTTTAGGTTTCCTTAAATATTAGTAGGAATTTATTATAATAAATTTGTTTCTTATGATGGGATGGCATTGAATGTTTAAATGTTTCAAATAATGTTTTTTTTAACTAGAATTTTTTTCCTTTGGGGGTTTTGTTTGAAATCATATACCTTGTGTTTAGTTTTAAATGGTGCATGATGTTTTCAAAAGTTAAATACTATTGATGAAAAAAGATTAAATATCAATAAAAGGAAAGGTTTGGGAAATGAGAACTTGAGTGGTGTCCTTGGTAAGACCCTCATGTAAGGGTAGCTTCATGTTTCTCTTTGAGGTTCCATAGAATGGAACTCTAGTTGTTTCCCATAGATATTTCTCCTTTAGTAAAGGAATAATTTTTTTGTTGATCCTGTGAATATTTTTTGGAATTCCCTACTACATGGTTTGACGCGTGATCATCGTAAGGGGCTAGCCCATGGTAGGTAGCGACATTTGAAATTGGTTTCATTGATGTTGTCATTTGTTTTTTAAAATTTGGTGATGTTTGGGTGTCTTTGTACTTAGTAGGACATTCAGTTTTTAAATGACACCGTTATTGTGATGGGTGGTCATGTTTCATGTTATGGGTTTGAGCATCGAGTAATCCTCATTTTTAGATTGTTGGAAATGCCAAGGGAATGGTTAGTTGTATCCTTGGTCATTTGAATTCTTATCTATTCATTGAGTATTATGTGTTGTTATACGCATTACCATAATTTGTTAAATGAAATAAAAAACTTGTTGTGGTTAGTTTAAACATTGAGTTTGGTACGATTGAGTGTTGTATTGGGTCATCTACTTGTAGTGTGGCCTGAGCATTAAATAAATTTGTTCATCCTAATGCTTGTGATGAGCTTTTACTGACCTTTATGTTTTGACACATTCGTCTTGATGGTGGGTTTTATTTATGTGTTTTAACGTTGTGATTGTGGCTCAGAGGCACATCACACATTGTTTTATATTTTTTTGGTACTAGCACACTTTTGAGAAGAAAGTTGATCTTCTTACCCTTCGACGATTAGAACACACCTAAGTCAGGGAGCATGTCATGTATATTCTGGTAAATGTGTCCTACCCTATAGAAGGGGAACTTTATTAAATTCCTTTTTAATGGTTGATCACACCTGAACTCATTTTAGGAGTATAGGGGTAGTTTAAGGTCATTGTTTTCATAGAAACAAGAAATTGAACTAGTGTTTTGTGTATATGGCCTTTGTAAAGAACCGTTGGTCTCAGGTTGAAATAAGTGGGTAGTTGAAACGAGCACATAATTGTTTCACGCATTAAAGGCATGTGTTTGGTTAATAATGGTTCATCTGTAGGGGTAGGCATGTCCTCTCCTTTTAGTCGACTATTGGTCGTTTGACCGTTCTTCCTTCTATTAGTCATGTATGATAAACTAGAATCTATTAAAAATTCTCTCAAAGTTCTCTGAAAATCGACCAACAAGTCCCCTAACTTACCTACATCTTGAATAAACTAAGAGTGAATCAGTCATATGTTGTGATAAACACTATAACGATATTGGGTTTTATAGGCGGTTCTATCATTTGTGTTGCATGTGAGATGCATTGTTTTAATTTAGGATTGATTTTATAAGCATCATCTTATGTCAAGAGTGGGCTTCAAAGAGAATTATTATTGTGAATGCAAGCTTCCTTAGAAGAAGGCATAATAGTTCTTCTTATATAACATTAGCTATTTAGTATGGTAGGCATTATAGTTAGTCAGCCAAGAGGCGAGACACCATTTTTCATGGTTTAATAGTGATGATTGGTCAAGAATCATTTTAAAGGAATGTCATCAATTGAAGGCAAGTGCAGCTGGTGTTGGTCTGAGCATTTTATTAAAATCCAGATCGACGCAGGATTTTAGGTCCATGAGAATCAATTTTTTTATTGTTTAAAAATCCTAATGGGGGCATAATTGGAATATATATTGTGTATTTTTAAAGTCAATTCCAACAATTGGTTAAACCGTTGGTTGTATTTGGTCGTTTAAAATTAAATCCTAAGGTGCGACGTAAAATAGAAAAAATTATTGATGAGACAATGATGTGATAGTGTCTCTAGTCGGACAATCTCAGTTAAGTGACTTCTAGTGCTTTTTGTTGGAATGGGAGCATTGGCACCAATTTTAAATTCTTTAGGTGTCTTTTTCATTAGAAATTATAAATGGTGCATTGGGGGGTTTATAATGAAACACTAACACATGAATGAAACCTTGCTACCCCAGTAGGTTAGGTGATGTATATGTTTTTTTCTATGGATTCCTAGAGATGAGAAGTTCTATGGAGGGATGTATGTAATGATCTGTATTTTGGACCAAACTAAAATGTGAATGAATTTAAACCTTTTCTACTACTTAAGTGTTCATTTTTAAAAATGAGCTTCAGAATTGATTTATGAGAGTTGTGTTGCTAAAAGTTATATTTATTGACAGGGGTGATGCCCTGTTGAGTATCTCAGGTGGATAAAAGAGTTCTGGGTGTGCCAGACTTGGAAAACAAGGTTTTTTTGGAAAACGTCAGAGGGCACACAGTTTGTCTTAAAACTGTACAGACCATAGTAGCAACTATGCGGCCTAAATTACGGGGGAAGAGGCATTTCATATAGGCTTTGCCTGAATTCCCGATATATAAGCCTAACTCATGCATGGAGAGTTCTAAAATAGATACTATCGCATGGTTGGTGCATGGTTTTCCAGGCCATGCGGTCCAAACCCTGAATACTGGCATGTTTAATGGAATAAAATAAATTTAAAATGAAATGAAATTTAAAAAACAATACAAAAACTAAATCAAAACTCCCTCACCCATCACTTGGGAAAAACACTATCCAATGGGGTTTTACACTTTAATGCATGACCCTCCACCTATGACATCCTTTACCTCTCGTTATTCTCCATGTATTTATTCCATTATTCACCTAATCCTACATGGTATGCTTATCTCTCCCTTCTACTCTAGTTTTGTTGGATTTTCATCAGCCTATTCAGCAACTGGTGAGAATTATAAGAACCCTTGTTCTTTAGGGATGATCTGATTTTCAGTTTTATCTTGTTCTAGGTTGGTGTTGAAGGCCTCTTAGGTCATGTTGTAGTGTATTCTGGAATCCGCCACCTAATCCAGGAGGTTCGAGTGAATTTGTTTTTTGACTTTTCTTCGGGAATTTTCCTCTTTATTTCCTAGTTATAATTTGGCGATTTTGGTGTCAATGAGTCCCTGAAATCCATTCTGAAGTGTATCTGTCTACATCAAGTAGTTTCCTATGGAAGTGGTGTGCCACCACCAACCAAGGTGAGGTTCTAGACCAACTATTTCATTTCACCCTTGTTATATGGTGTCCTTTGGGTGTTTTAGAGTTTCTAGTATTTATCTTCTAGTTCTTTGGTCCCTTTCATGTGGGTTTGAGTCGCCGAGCCTCCCATGTATTCATAGGAATGTATTTATATATAAATATATATTGTTTCCCCGGTTACATGTATATTCATGCACAATAATTTTTATAAGTGTATGGTACTAGGTGCTCCTATGTTTATAAAAAATGAATTCATAGGTGATTAGAGTCGAGAATATGAATATAATAATGTATGTAACGATTCCCTTGCGCATTACCATATCCATGTGGGTGTGTGCATTATGGCTAGGTTTCCATGCATAGGTGTGAATGTGAAAATTTCTTGTGGGGGTGAAGTATCCTTTAGTTAGAATACTTCAAAAGTTGAAGTAGACTAATAGATTCCACTATGTGGTAGGGTCCCATTCCGTGCTACTTATTTTTCAGTAAAGCATTAATGAAATTCTTACTTCACTGCATTAGTTTAATTAGAGTTGTTTAATTAGATATTTATGCTTGACAACATAAACAATATTAGTGTCCATTTTGTGTGTGTATGAATCGTAAATTTTTAGGCAGGGATAATGAGTTGACTTATTTAAGGAGATTCATATGATATAGGATGCCTTCCCTAGTTGTAATATAAATAGACATGACATGTTAGGATAGATTTTGTGAAATGGTGACATCCTTTATTTAGAATGGCAAGGCCTTAAATAAATTTTCCCTGTTTAGGAAAATTGTGCATAAGTACCTCGAGTAGCATGAAAAATAATGAATGGAGTTTTTTTTTATTTAAAATGGATTAAAATGGAAAAACTTGAAATTAAATGGACTATGGTTACTTATTCCACACACAATCCTTATGAACGTAATTTTCAATATGCCAACTGAAATGTCAAAAGGAAATGTGAAATGGATTGTGACATCTGTGAGAGGATTCACCCCATGATTGGTAATGAATATGTAACCATTTCTTTTAATACCTAATATGTTATTCCTTAATTACACTTGGGATAAATGAATATGAGCTCTATGTAAATGTATGTTTGAATCACTTATGAGGGGTTTCCTTACGTAATTGTGTATGTGGTTTCTTATGTATAATATGATATCAATATCTATAAATCATAAGATGTGATAACTTATTATTTATATTATAAATGTTATTATATTAAAAATGGTAAGGGGAAGAATGAGCATGAATACTTTACACTCAAATACATCGATACTGAAATTATGATAACAGGGGTTTGGTGAACATGGTGACTCAATGATCTCTTTCATAAATATTGGGACTACTACCCCATTGGTAGAGATTATTGGATCCTAGAATAGTTGTTGTATCCCTATACATTATTCCAAGTCCTACTAGTACATATAGTTCAATAGATTAAAAGAGATCTTAGACCTTGGTTTGGGGAATACCGTTTGGGCTCCCCTAGAATTCTGAAGGCGATGCTATGTCCCGATCCACACCAAAATAAATCATATATAAAAAGGCCAAGATATTAAATGGTACATTGTACCTGGTTTTGGGGAATATAGTGTGAGATACACTAGAATTTGAATGGTGGTGGTAGTTCTTGATCAACCCCAACAAACATGTAGACTATATGTGCTCACATAATGAGGCCACATAATGATATGTTATATATATAATATAAGTGTACACATGATGATGACACTTAATGAAATATTTGTAAGTATGAACATAATGAGGACACTAATTAGACTATATTAAATTTTTTCACATGATGATGAAACATAATAAAGTATATAAATTTATATAATAACACCCTAAGGCTGATATCCTGGCAACGAGAAGAAACTATTATAGTCGTCAGGTGTCCTTTAAGAACATTGATTGGTGTTTATTTATTTTTTCATTTATTTAATTAATACATTATAACTTAAAAATGTTAAATTTAAATTACACTTTCTAGATAGGGAATGAAATTTTATGGTCTATACTACTAATATTGATATCTCACACCCTACTCAGGCAGCCATTGCACTTGGGTACCCGAGTATACCTATCATATTTTCAGTATTATAGACTGTGGACCTTGATTGATGATGTATTTTAGAAACTGGATATAAGAGAAAAGGACTAAGATGGAGCTTAAAATGCTTATTGATTTAGTCTTAGGACATTTATCTCTTTTCATTATTCGAGTCATGTACTTTCTATTTTTGTAAATAATGATATCGTATTTACTTTTTTCGAATATGGATCTCTACATGTCATGCATTCATCTGCTGTATAAATGGTGTTGGCCACATTTATAAAATTGATATTATCTATATTCCAATTCTTTTTCATCATTTATATAATGCATCAACTGTTTCTATTGTTTATACTTTGATAATACCATTCTGAATCTCTAATAATAGGGTATAGTCTCCCCACAATCACCTCCCTAGACCCTCCTAGCTAGTTAGCAGCCTCTGGAATATGTGGAGATATGCTTGAGGCTATGTGACCCACTATTCTGGCTATTGGGTTTACAGTCAGTATGGCCGAGACATTACCAATAGTATACATTTGATAATTTTTTGGTGAAAATTGAAGAAATATGAGCATCATATTTCTATATTTGGGAGTCTATTCATTATATCAAGTTGTTGTGGCTTATTCTATTTGGAAGTTAGATTTTCCTAAAATTCACTTGTGTAATTCTCTTTTAAATAGTATGAGTTATGAGAAAAAAAATATGGATCCTTTTCGCTAAAATATATTAGTGAATTGATATTATATATCTAGTAGTTATGGATATGGAGATTTTATTAAAAAAATGTAGAATAGTTAAAAAAACAAATTTACTTCATAAATGAAAATAATGATAAATTATTAAATATAAACTTTTATTTGATGTGAAATATGGAATGTAATTTGACTACATAAAATTTATTATCATCAATTAGGGAGAAATATAATCTGTTGGGTAATGAAAACATCCAGAATCATTATAGTAATGTGAAAAACATATTACAGCATGAGTGATTGTTATATATATTGGAATCCCTAGTTACGACTAGTCAATCTCAAGAGGCTTGTAAGAATATGAATAATGTAATATATACATATGTGGATGATGAAATGAATGTACAATGCCTTATGAAAAAACTATGACTAGAGAGATCTAGAATATTCATAATGATAATGATTATTGCAACATGTTGTATTTTCTCCCTGACATCTATCTAAATAAATAATGAAAAGAGTTGTATGAAATCTCCCTGAAACTTTTTACCAGTATTCTTAGATAAGAAGTCCTAACTGGACCACAGTTAGTTAATATGAATGACTACATTGAGTATTTTGTAAATATAATATTCAATATTTCCAATATATTTTGCACAAAAATTATTCCCTCCTCACTAACGACAAGATTCCTAGGTTATTTTATAAATATAAACATACACAATACTCTGAAACCCTCCATTATATTTTTACATATATTCAAAAAATTTATAAAGACATGATTTGTGGAATAAAATATTTCCTTATGGTGAATAAGGATAAATTTGTGGTCAAATGTTATATAAAACATTTTATTCCCAAGATAGCTTCCAAACAACCTTCAATGAGTAGAATGATCACGAAAGTGTTTAAAGGGAAACGTTCTGTATATTTTTATTATGATAATAATGAACCATATAAGAATAAATACACCTCATTGAATAAGCAATTAGAATATCATAAAAATTAATTTTGATGTGAAATATTTCGTTTTATATAAATTGGATATTAGTTATGGCTTATTGTCTTGTTATTCGTATAAAAATATAGAAATCGAGTGGAATTCAAAAGTTGTATAAATATGAGTTGATAGTGGAGTGGGACTACAAATTATGTCTATATAAGACTACAATCTCACATTTCCAAATGGAATTTTTTTAGTTTTGAATACAAAATATTATGGTCCAAGTGTAACAAATATTTTCCTTAATATGTTCATGTTAGAAATGGATTGTTTAAAATTGATGTTAAAAAATAAAATATTCGCTATTTTTAAATATTATGTATATTAAGGAATGGTACATCGGAAAGAATGAAATTTTATTCTAGAATGTAATAATAAATTCTTTAGAATAGATAATGAATCAATTTCACATGATTCATATCACACCAAGTTATGGCATTACCAACATGGTCAGGTATATGAGAATCATTTAAAGAACTTATATCCATAAATATATTTATATTCTTCTTATTTTAAAACCATATATATATATATATATATATCCCTTTTTACATTGCAAATATTCCAAAGATATATTTAATGGAGAAGGTGAGGAATCTGTGGAGATTCTAAATTGAATATATATATATATTTTTGGACCTTTTACAGAAAAACCTATATCCAGGTACTCTTAATTAAATAATTTTATAGATTATTTTAGAAGATATAGATATATATACTTGATGATTTATAATTTATATTCTTCAAATAAATTTAACTTATACAAGAATAAAGTAGATAATCATATTGGTAAGAAGATAACGATACTCCAGTCATGTTGAGATAAAATGTATCTAAACATAGAGTTCACAAACCTTCTAAAAGAGTATGGGATACTCTATCAACTCACACAACCTTATACCTATAATATAATAATATATATTAAACAAGGAATCAAAACATTTTTATTATGGTTTGATCAATAATGAGTCATTTAAATCATCCATTATCATATTGAGGATCTATAATACATAATGTATCCTATGAACTGAATTCAGTTCCAAAAACATGTACATTTAGAGTATTATATGATTTATATTAACGAAATAAATTAACATTTCCCCATATTTTTGTATAGGGATACCTGGAATTTACTAATGATAATTATTGAAACATACAAGCATTATGGGGCATGGAATAAAAAATTATATGTTATAATGTATAAAACAAAGCGTATTACCAACATAATACCTCATAAAAAATGGTCATATTCTAACTATGTTCTTATTTTATTAAAAAGTAAAATACCAATAAAATGTATTGTTAGATAAAGGTAAACATCACAAAATTTTTAGCTAAAAATATACAAGATTTTCTAAAGGAACAAAATACAGAAGGCTCATTATAAGATATTGTCCTAGAGGTAGAATGGAAATGTATGAGTACATTATATGAAAGATAACTAAAGAGATATGGTTTTTTATTCTCCAAGGTAGGTGAAACTTTATTGGTTTAAAATATGTATCCTTTATCTAATTATTAGGTTGTAAAATACTCTAATGTTTTATAATAGAAATAGCCCACAAATTTTTTAATAGATTTTCTAAAGCAGAAATTTTTTTAGTTTTTGTATATCCACTAATTGATGTAATTCCACATCAATGTAAATGTGTAATAAAAATAGTTCTATGAATGAACCATAATTTTAATACATATAGTAATATACTGGGTGATATATTTTTCAATAAATTTAATTTAATAGACTATAAATAAATTATCTTACCAATTTTTGTCAAATAATCTATCATAATTCTACATTCTATAACATATTTTTATAATTACAAGATTTAGAAAATGGATATTATGAAAAATTTCATTAATTTGATTTTTTGGAAGAAATCTATATTAGACAACTATAATGGTTCAGGTCACCAACATATTCCACTATTCAATAAAATTTTTACTGATACATTTCTAGGTTGAAGTACGAATCAAGATTAATGAACGTTCATTTTGACGATGTTTTATGACAATTTGGTTCTCTTAAAAATGAATGTGAGATATTTTTCTACACTGTATTTACTGTAATATTAGTAGTTTTCTTAGTAATATATGTTGATAATATACTATTGATGATAAATGAGATATAATCTTATATTTTGATAATATATGGTTGTATAAATGACTATCCCAGAAAGACTTAGGTGAATACGCCTACCTTATTGTGATCAGGATCCTTTTGTATAGATATAAGAGGATTCACATGATATGTAAAGATATATACACTAAAAAATAATCAAATGAATAAAATCAAATAATATAAGAGAGGATTATTTCCTATATCATATGAATATATATTTATTTATAATGTAACATCAAAAACAAAGAGATAAAGACAAAGTATATGTTAATATGTATAATACAAGTCTATTTTTTATTATATCTATCATATATTACATACATTGTATTAGACATAATATTTATTATGCATTGAGAAAAGTAAGATTATATCAAGAGGACCCATGATATCTAGTTTTGTTTGTATTAATTAATACCATAACATATCTATGGAGAAAAAAGTGTATCTTGTTGGTTTATTGAAAATATTAGGAATTTTTTTGCGAGGGTATCCCTACATTAAAGATATCAAAATTTTATAAAATTATAGTTGAAATATGTGTTTTTCATAAATGGATGAGATTTGAAATATAAAAATGAATGGAATTTAATGGTTATCAATGTAATGTCTTGGACCTCTCCGGTCCATTCCTTTGTGAGAATTAGGTGTATGAAGTGTTTCAGGAGGTCAAGGTGACTTATCCCCAAATATTTTTCAAATTTTCATATATGTGAACAGTGAAATAGATGTCATAATGAGAATAGTGAAAATAGTGACCTTATGTGAACAATGTCATCGATGACCTTATGTGAACAGTGAAACCGTGAAGTTCAAACGGTGAGGTTCCAATGGTGACCTCTTTCCTTTGCCAAATATTGAGTTCAAGAATAGTGTATCCTAAATGGTGAGGTACCAACTGTGACCTCTTTCCTTTTCCAAATTTTGAGGTCATGAACAATGTTTCCAAAAATGGAGAAGTTCCAATGGTGAACAGTTTTTTTCCAAATTTTGAGGTCATTAAAACTGTTTCCTGAACGGTGAGATTCCAATGGTGACCTCATTCCTTTGCCCAATTTGGAGTTGATAAGCAGTGTTTCCAGTATGGTGAGGATCCAATAGTGACCTCTTTTCTTTTCCAAATTCTTATTTCTTGAAGACTGTTTTCAAAACAGTCAGGTTCCAGTAGTGACCTCCTTTGTTTGCAAAATTTTTATATCCAGAATAGTGTTTCTACAGTTGTGGGGTTCCAATGGTGACCTTATTCCTTTGCCAAATTTTGAGTTCATGAATAGTGTTTCTTGAACGGTGAGGTTCCAATGGTGACCTTTTTCCTTTTCCAAATTTTGAGTTCATGGAAAGTGTTTCTATAATAGTGAGGTTTCAACAGTGACCTTTTTCCTTTTCCAAATTTTGAGTTCATGAACCGTGATTCCAGAATTGTGAGGTTCCAATGGTGACCTTTTTTCCTTTTCCAATTTTTGGGTTTATAAATAGTGTTTCCAGAATGGTGGTGCTCAAACGGTGAGGATCATGAATAATGTTTTTCCATTTCTAAATTTTGAGTTCGTGAACAGTGTTTTCAGCTTCCTACAGTTCACCCCATTAATATTTCCTTTGACATAAATTAATTTAAAGCCTTGTTTTAAGGACTCTAAGTCTGATACAAAGGCCGTAACTCATATATTAATTCCTCTTAAGACTCGAGATGTTTTTACTTGGTCAAACTGCATGGTTTAATGAAATCCAAATTTAATGGAAAACCCAGTGTATCGTAAAACACTACACCACTAAATCTTTTAAAGAGACGAGATATCTTCCCCCTTAGTTCTTTATCAATTTTCTTGGGTGGGAGATGCTCAAACATCCAATTATTTCTCGTTGGAGTTAGGAAATCAAAATTTCTTCCTAGGATTTGTTACACTCTATTTTGATGCAACAATCAAATATAGACCAGTCTCTAATATAAGGAATGGTCTGTCTTTATTATTTCAAGTTTATATGTTTCTTTGTCCTTGGGATTTTTATTGAATTTTACCCCCCATGTTCTTAATGTTCTTTTCATTAGTGTGGGCCTATGTGGTGGTGTCTCTTCATCCTCAGGTGGATACAGTTGTCACAGGGGAGGAGACCGTATCCCGTTTTATGGATCATTTTCGTATAAAGAAGGGAGAACTTTTTGAGGTAGGGAATTCGTTGCTTCTCTCTCATTTTGCATGCAACTGTATTATTAGCATGTTTTATCCCATTGGATCACTATGGAATTGATATAATAAATATTTCATCGTGATAAATAACCATATATTGATCGTATGATCTTGACACTTGTTTTTCTAGATAGTGTGATATCAAATCATGCTTGTTTATATTTTCATTCTGGATGGAAATTGGTAAAGAACATAAAGACAGAATTTATTGATATTCGCTTAGTATAAGATGAAGAGGAATATCAATGAATCTAGTTGATGTTTTTTTAATTTTATGTTAAAAAATTATTGTATTATACATGTTTAATTATTTTTGATAGCTTAATTTTTAGGTTTCCCCTATTTGGAACCTACGAATAATAAATTGGTTAATCAATGATGGATTAAATAATAGGTAGTTTGATAAAAGATAATTATTTTTAGGGGTTTGAGTTACCCTTTTATCTAGTTTAAGCGATAAGATCCTAAATGATATGATTATTTTATTGATGATTGAGTTTGGATGTGATCGTGGATGGTTTTTGTGATATGTGGGGGTAGGGAGGCCTATTGGTTGTGGTAGAAGATGATGTCTAGTGTGAAGATACACAATAGTGTATGCATGTGGGTGTTGGAGATCACACCAGGGATGATGGAACAAGTTGGATGTGAATGTTTGGTTTCTTTTTGTTTCTTCGATTGGTTGTCTACATTACTTTCCCCACTGCTCAAGGCAGCTGGTCTTGCTTTCCCTTCTTCTAATTGGGGTGAAGACGCATGGGGTATGCCACGTGATTTCCGTGTCTACATTCTCAATGGAGGATGGGTCTACACTCTTTATATAGGCAGTAATGACTCGGCGGGTAGTTATCAACTCACCGTGTTGATCCCCCTTGTGTTTAATAGCATAGAATGTTTTTCTAGAATACCTGGGAATAGGTGAATGTAAATATATAAATAAATAATTGAATAATTGATGTTAGACCATGGTGTTGGAGCTTACTGGAACGAAATGTTGAGGTTAGAATTTTAAAGGGACAATGGACTTTGGATGTAATTATAATGAAATATAATGTGAAATTATTAAAATATAATTAATGTTTAATGAATTACATAACGTAAAGTGGAACTAATAAAAGGGGAATGAAGTAATGTAATTATGTTCTTTAAATGGTTGTGTTCTTCTAGGATACGTAGTCTTAGATGTGGAAGTCGGGTGTCCGAGAGATGTTAGCTGTAGTTGAGTCCAAGACTTGGTAATGACCATAGAGTGGTTTTGAGAAATATTATATTCTATAATTTTTTTGTTTATATACTCTACTCCACCCCGTTAGGTAGGGAAACTAACACCTCATGGATTCTGAGACCTAAGAGTGTTTTCACCAACATTTTGTTAAGAGGATGGATGGTTGACAACCCCCTTTGGCCCTGATATCTTCTCTTGGTAGTTACTTATGATGGTGGGCACAATGGTATGTTTTCCCAATATATGTGTGTAGAGGGATATAATGGATTGGGGTTATTCACAGACATATATTCTAGATATAGTATCCTATTGACTACTATAGGTGTAACTTGTAGAGGTTGTGAGGGCTTATGGATCCTTACTCGGTGTATGGGTTGTAATGGCTTGAGGTAAAATACCCATCATATGATACACGTTATACGAGCTATGGTGGCTCCTAGAAACTACTCGGTCACTTTATTATGTGGACATGTTGGTTTTGTTGCATGAGGTGGTTATTGTTGTGCTTCACCAAGGTGTCTACAAGCATGCGTTTTTGGAGAGACATGATTAGGACGTGGGATGTTGGGGAAAAACAGAAAACCAGTGGGGAAGTAGTAGCAGTGTACTCTTGATATTATTTATTACATTATATACTATTGTATGCTTTGTTGGGTGAGAGTAGCCATGGTGAGGATGGGTACATAGTAAACCTATTTAGGTGAGAGTTAGTTTCACTTGTTGTTCAATATTCTTTAGCATTATTTCTTTACATTTTCATGAGAGGCACTGGGGAGGATCCTATTGAGTATATTGTTATATTCACCCTATGGATATATTAACTCTTTTTTAGGTCAATTGGAGTTGGTTGGAGATCAAGCTTGTTTTTACTAGCATGGGGTTGTAAGATATGTTCAAGCTTGTTGTTGCTGTTGTTTTTACTTTCTTTTGGGTACTTTTAGTTTTTATCTTCCAGTTTTAGTAGTATTTCATGACATTACAAATGTGTACATGGGTTTTAATTTATATTTTAGTTTGATTTGGAGTTGTTTTCTTTATATCATATCTCTCTCTTTCTCATGTGTTCTCTTAGAGGGTAATGCCTCCCATTTTTGTGTTTATTATACCCTTGGTGCTAGTCGCCAACCCGAGGCCTATTGTAAGCAGGAATCTAGTGTCATTATTTATCTTCTCACATTGCTACCCCATGAGGGGTACACATTGGGGGAGAGGGTCGTGACAGAGTGGTATTAGCGGCATGGTTGAGTGATAGGATAGAGTTTGGAGTTAGGAACAAGAGAGGTTTCATGGGTTGGTAGGGCAACATTTTCATTCATGTTTAGCAAGTGATGAAAACTGTAACGACACAAAAATTCATAAATGGAAATCCCTATTGATCTGATTAAATGTCTATTTATGTAAAATGATTATATAAAATGTCAAATTCTTTGGATTTATTTTAATAATTGTGACCATTGCTAATATAGTCGTTGAACAGTGATCACATGATTAGTATAAATAGAGGTCTTTATGAATATAATTTACTCTGAAAAAGGTAGTGATAGCCTCATCCATTATAATTGCTCCATATGAAGCCCATTTGTTGGCGCTCGAAAAAGAGGAGGTGACTTTAGGCTTCACTCTTGATCAAGCCCAAGCCGAGCTTTATCATGTCAAAATTGAATGGAACCATCTACAAGAGATGTGGAAGTTGATAGAGATCACCAAATGTGCAATGTTATCTGAGCCACCCCAGTAGTTTTTCATCATCGTACACACTTCCCATAGGTCATATATGGCTATTTTAAGGGGTTATGTAAAAAATCCCTAGAAAAATGGTTATGTTCATTATTTTTTATATAGTAATGAATATACATTTGTTTTATTATTGTTACCTTGTAAATAGTTTTGAAGGCACGAATGGTATTTTTAGTTAATGTTCAACTATGAAATCTATTTTGATGAATTAATGGATTTTTTATGTAAATAATTTTTTAATAAAATAATATTATAATTATTAAATTAATTTTTATTAAATATCAATGATCGTATGATTTTATGAATAAAATTGTAATTTTTATTATGGTTTGAAAGCCATTTTTGTCAAAACCCATGAATTTTCGATAAATGTTGGTTTTTATTTTAAAAGTGAAAATTAAAATATTTATAAAATTAGATAGATAAATGAATATAATTTTTGGAATCAGGATGTGGAAATTATCCAATGGTAAATTGGTCATAATTTTCTGAGACAGTCAAATTTTTGGGTAAAAAATAAATACCGTTTAAATATATAATGTGTTTTATTAGACCATAATGGACCAATAGTGTTGTAAAAAAATATTATAAAACTTATTTTCGGTCAATATATGTTTTTACATTATATTAATGTGATTTTGGGTCTGTTTTATTTATTTTAAAAAGCTTTAGTGGACCCTTCAAGACTTAATAAACATTTTGTCTTTTTAAATTGTTTTCCTTTGGAGTGTAACAAACCTTTACATATGAAACCACATTATTTTAAGAAGCTATAACTCTGTCCTTATAAAATATTTTTTTCCACTTCCCTTTTCCCAAAAACATGGTCAAAAATTATATGCTGGTTTGTGTTTGGGAATAGTTTGATGGGAGGGTCCCAAACCTAAATAACAAAGAATTCCCTCACCTTTCCTATATAAACCCACGAAATCTCCCACTTCATCACCACTCAAAGCCTTCGGAGTTAGTCCAACTTCTTGCCTCCTTTCTCTATAATCCTCCTAATCTCCCCAAGCTCCCATGAAGCCTCTCTCAAGCCTCTCTCAAGCCTCTCTCAAGAATTTGGAAACATACGTCCAAATAAGGGTTTTCTTCCTTTCTCATTTTTGTGCAATTTTCTTAATGTTGTTATGGAATTTTATTTTCAATTATAACTGATTGGGTATGGTTTTTAACTTCCCTCAAACATCCATTTTTATTTTTGAATGACGGGATACCCCTTTCTATCTCATTAAATGCCTCCCATGTACACCCGTTACTATGCTGAAATTCCGAAATGAATTTCTCTCTCCTCGTTTACATTAAAGAAATCCATTTGTATCATTAATATAATTTCCATTAAATTTGTTTGTAAATGTATTTATATTACCCCTTACTAATACTTTCTTGTAAATATGATGATACACCGCTTTCTCTCTCATCAACCATTTTTATTACTTCTTACGTCACGCCGTTACGCTGCCGAAATTGAACAGATTTTCCAATCTAATACCATTGTGTAGTGAATACAATTCCCATTTCACTATCAATGGTATTCCCCATTATGTAAATTTACTTATTGATTATATATTTTAGTTTATTAATTCAACATTCCCTTATCTTGGAATAAATGATGAAGTTTTATTAATCCATGTTATAAGATCCATGTGGCACGCTTATGCATTAAAAAATGTTTAAGAATGGTACGCCCTTATAGCGCTCCAATGCATTGGGTAAATTATAGTATCATGATACATCATGTTTAATGAGTGTCTAATCATACAAATTCAATTGTAATGAGGTTTTACTCTTTATTCATCTACAATGAGGATTTAGTCATTCTCCATGTGCAATGAGCCTTGGCTCATGCTAATTCCATGTTAAGTGTTGTTACCACTTTCCATGTTATGATTATATTGCTTTTATATTGCCTTTATGTTTATGATTCTATTTTTATCTATTGATATTCCTATTTTATAACATTTATTGTACTCATCATGTTATTCCATGATTATTACCTTACTGGGCTTTATAGCTCACCCTTTTCTTATGCATGTCTTCAGGTTATCCCATGCAATGCTATATTCGAGGGAATGTAGTGGTCATTTAAAGACTATTTTCAATAATGATGTTGTATTTCATGTTTTATGTTGTTATTTTATGATCCTAATCCCCAAATACACTATAACTCATGATATTCTATGTTGCATCAAGTGATGTTTATCTAATAAATTTTGTTTAATTGTCTAATAATAGAGTTGGGTTGTTATGGTCGGTATGAGAGGATAGGTGTAGTTATTTTTTGGATTGGGATTAGAAATCCATATTAAATCCTTAACTAGATGATTGAGTATAATAAAAACATTCCTATGTTTTAGTGAGTATCGAGTAAGTGGTTAATCATGAAAAATACATCCATGTAGGGATAGGAGCAGATAGAGGTGGCTCTGGCACAGATGTATCCTAGGGGTAAAAACTGAAAACACCACTTTGAGATAGACTCGAATGAGAACTTGTGAACAACAATGGGACTAGATGCACTCTTACTTACAAAACTCCTGCAAGATATGCTTTGGTAAATTTGCAAACTTTGTATGAACCATTATTATGAAAAAATTGCTCTATGAGTATATGTTAGAAAGTATATTAAGGATAACATAGACTGAAACAAGTATATTCATATGTTAAAGAAATAAAAGTTATTTATAAGTCATCAGTTTTGTACTTGTATTATCCTTTATGAGTTACCCCTAAATTTCCATTGATTCCAGCCAATGGCCGGTAATATGAGGACTTGAGCTAGCAACTGATTTGATGATCAATGTGAAGATTGTACTAGTGAGATTCCCAATCCAATGGGAGTAGGAATCACAAAATTTTTCATTCTTCTATCTCATCTTACTCAAGATTTGAATAGTAACATGGGTCAAGAGGAACGTTCAACCCCCCCTAAGAAAGAAAAAGTCGATGTCAAGAGGTTTATGAGACAAAGGCCTCCTACATTTAATTGATCATCTAATCCCTCAATCACTAAACAATGGATTAACTCTATTGAATAGATAGTCTCCATCCTTTAATGTTCTGAACCGGAGATGTTCCTCCTAGATGCTTATCATATATAGGGTGAAGATGATCAATGGTGGACATTGATAAAAAATATGATGCCTAAGGTGGAGATAGAGGTGTTGGAATGGAAGAATTTCTAGAAGATGTTTTTTGATAAAGATTTTTCGTGCACACTCTTTTAAAAGATCGAAAGGGACTTCCATTCCCTCAAGAAAAATGACAACAAATATATTGGAGCATATGAGGAAAAAATCACAAGTCTTTCATGATACGCTTCCACCTTTTTCATTACCCCCAAATTCAAGGTTGACTGCTTCTTTGGTGGGATGAAACCTACCCTTAAAAAACCAGTAGCGATCCTTGACATCAACAGCTATGAGAAAATTGTCTGATGTTCCTTCAAAGTCAAAATAAAAATAAGAGAATATTACGGGTATCATGGGGATATGAAGAGTAAGGTGGACTTCAAGGCTGGTGGTCCAATGGATAAATACAATAGTTCTAGAGAAAATCCAACACCCCCATGCCAAAGGTGCAGAATGAATCACCCTGGAAATTGCCTAAAGGGTACGAGGAAATGCATTTGGTGTGGATGAGAAGGGAACCTAGCTATTAACTATCAGCAAGAAAGACCCATGTTTGTGATAAATAAGGGGAATGCTATCTTCAATCCTCAGTGCGTGGTTCATTTATAAAACTGCAAAAAACCATTGCATCGTGCAAATCAATGCCCTAAACCACGGGTCTTTGGAGGCAACCAACAACCTCCAATGTAGAAATGGAAAGCTTTTTCAATTACTACTACTAAAGTGAACACTCAAAACAATGTGGTGACAGGTATGCTAGTTATTCATTCAAGAATAGCGGATGTACTTTTTGATTCCAGTTCTATGCTTACTTTTATATCTTGAATGTTTAGTAAAATAATCCTAGCACCACCACAAATCATGGAAGTGAAGAAGTCAGTGAGTACGGAAAATTGGGAAATCATTGCTTACCATGAATATAACTCCTCTTCTATCATAATATGTGGATTTATCTTCTTGGAGAACCCCATTGGACTACCTCTGGTGGAATTTGATAAAATTCTTGGAATGGATTGATATTCCTTATATAGAGCCAAAATAAATTTCAGTGAGAGGGAAATCACTCTCCATGTGCAGAATCGACCCCTGATTCTATACAAGTGAAAGAATAAAGATGAACCTTCTTTAGCTCCATCATCTCAATCATGGATATTAAATCCCTATAAACATGCATATCTGGCTCAGATGATTGAGTCTAAAGAGGCAACCACCATGGAAGAAATTCCTATTGTGAGGTAATTCACGGATTTCTTTCCAAAGGAATCGCCTGGTCTTTCTCCTAGAAGAGATGTAGAACTCTCAATTTATCTTATACTTGGGGTGTTGACAATATATAAGAATCCATATAGAATAGATGTTGAGGAGCTTAAGGAGCTGAATAAAAAACTATAGGAGAATCAGGATAAATGGTTTATATGCCCAAGTACTTCACCATGGGATGCACCGGTCCTCTTCGTCAATAAGAAGGATGGGTCAATGCGCCTTTGCATTGATTATTATGAGCATAAAAAATAACTATAAAGAACAAGTATCCTCTCCCAAGAATTGATGACTTGTTCAATTAGCTGCATGGATCACAATACCTCTCCGAGGTGGATTTGCGGTCGAGATATTATCAAGTAAGGGTGAAGAAGGAAGATATCCCCAAGACTGCTTTTCATACAAGATACGATCACTATGATTTCATAGTAATTCCTTTCGGACTCACTAATTCTCCAGCAATATTTATGGACTTGATGAATAGATTATTTATATATTACCTCGATAAATTTGTGGTAGTCTTTATAGATGATATTCTGATATACTCCAAAACCAAGGAGGATCATGAGGAGAATCTAAAAAAACACTAAAGACCTTATAGAAGGAGAAGCTCTATGATAAGTACAACAAGTGTGAGTTCATGTTGAAGGAGGTCTCATTCTTTGGCCATATGATCACATGTGATGGGATATCTATGGATTCCTCCAAAACAGAGGAATCAGGGGATTGAAATCGCCAAAACGGCTACAAATATCCATAGCTTCTTCGGGTTAGATGGATATTATTGAAGATTTGTGAGAAATTTCTCATGATTGTCCAACCCTCTTAAATAGATAACATAGAAGGGAGTAATGTTTTCTTGGATTGATGAATGTGAAGAATGCTTCAAGGTGTTGAAAAGGAGGCTTATCACTACACCCATGCTCACATTACCCAGAAGTGAAGAACTTTTTGTGCTATTCCATGATTCTTCGATGAAGGGAATGTGATGTGTGTAGATGAAAAATGGAAAATTCATTTCCTATGCTTCAAGGTAATTTAAATTTCATGAACAAAACTATCCAAAACATGACCTTGAGTTGGTTGATGTTATCTTCGCTTTGAAACATTTGAAGCCTTATCTATATGGGGAGAAGTGTAAAATATATACGGACCAAAAAATCCACAAGTATATATTCACACAGAAAGAGTTGAACATGCGACAACAAATATGGTTAGATCTGATCAATGACTATGACTGCACAATCCATTACAACCCTAGGAAAGAAAAAAAGGTGGCGGATGACCTAACATGAAAGGACCCAATGATTCTATCATTGATGAGAATTTAACTGGATCCAATCTTCTTAGGTGTAATGAATATGGACACGAGAATCATAAAGAAGCTAACATCATCAATCATCTCACAAATTATTTCTCAATCGCACTTTTGGAAAGGCAAAAGAATGATCGAAATTATTATGTAAGTATTCATGAAAAGTCTATGTGTTACATCAACTACGGAGATGAATAAGGAACTTTTGGATGAGGCACATAGTTCAAATGTAACTATTCACCTAGGAAACACAATAATATATCTAGATATCCAAGAGATTTATTGGTGAAATAATATGAAGAAAGAGATCGCTAAATATATATCAATGTTCCTAGTGTGTTTGTAAGTGAAGGCAGAGAGGCAGATGTCTAAGGGAATGATGCTACCATTGCCCATACTAGAATGGAAATGGGAGAACATCACTATGAACATTGTCACTAGACATCCGAAGACATCCAAAGGAAACAACGCAATCTGGGTTGTTGTTTATCATTTTAAAAAGGATGAACACTTCATTGATATTTGAGAGGATTTCTCATTGGATCAACTGGCAGAGATATATATCCGGGAAGTGGTAAGGCTGCATGGAGTACTACTATCTATTGTGTCCAATCAAGATCCAAGATTCACCTCTATGTTTTGGAAGAGTATAAAAAATGTGTTGAGTACTGAAGGGAACTTCAGTATGGCCTATCATCCTCAAACTGATGGCCAATCCGAGCGGACTATCCAATCAATTGAGGACATGTTGAGAGTATGATCAATTGACTTTATAGGAGGATGTGATCAACATCTTCCTCGCGTTGAGTTCTCTTATAATAATAGATTCTACTCGGGCATCATAATGGCACCATATGAATCCATTTATTGGAAAAGGATCAAAACATAGGCGTGTTTGGAAGAGGTCGGTGAGCATATGCAACTTGGACCAGAAATGGTCAAAGAAATGGTGGATAAGGTGAAAACAATTCAGCCGCATATCAGGGAAGCCCCGAGTCGACAAAAGAGTTATGCAGATAACCGTCTATGAGGTCATGAGTTTAAAGTTGGAGACATAGTATTTCTATGCATATCTCCATGGATGAAGGTCATGAGGTTTGGAATGAAATGGAAGTTAAGTCCATGGTACATCGACCCCTTCGATATTCTTGATCATGTCAAGGATGTGGCCAATAAACTAGCACTTCCACCTACCATGGCCAAAGTACTTGATTTCTATCATGTATCTCTCTTTAAGAGGTACATACCAGACCCTTTACATGTACTCTCTTCAAAGATGGTACAGTTAGAGGATGATCTTTCTTATATGGAGCATGCAGTGATGTTCCTAGATCGTAGACAAAACATTCTACGAAAAAGACAATTCCCCTCGTCGAGGTGTTGTGGAGAAACCAAAAGTTTGAAGATGTAGTGTGGGAATCTGAGGAAATTATGAAGTAGATTTACCAACATCTATTTTGGTGTTGTAAAAGGAAATTTCTAGAGAAAAAGTTCTAAAGGGGGGAAGATTGTAATGACCCAAACTTTCATTAATGGAAATCCCTCTTGATCTAATTAAATGCCTCTTTAGGTAAACTTTCTATATAAAATGTCAACTTCTATGGTTTTTTTTAAGAATTGTGACCATTTATAATATAGTAATTGAACATCAATAACATTATTAGTATAAATATAGTGATTTAAAAATCAATTTTACTCAGACATAGGAAGCGATGACTTCATCCAATAGGATTTCTCCATACGAAGCCTATTTGTCCAAGATCGGTAAATAGGTGGTGTTATTGGCCTACAATCTTGACCAAGCCCAAGCCAAGATTCAGCATGTCAAGCTCAAACGAGACCATCTATGAGTGAATTGGATGTTGATAGAGATCACCACATGTATAATGTTTTCTGAGCCACCCCAAGAGTTTTTCACCATCACACACCTTATCCTTTGGTCTTATGGGGCTGTTTTAAGGGGTTATGTAACAAATCTATACCAAAATGGTAACGTACATTATTTTGGTATATAATAATGAATATACATTTATTTTATTATTGATACCTTGTAAATAGTTTTTAAAACACAAATAGTATTTTTAGTTAATGTTCAACTAAGAAATCTGTTTTGATGAATTAATATATTTTTGAATTAAATAATATTTTAATAAAATATTATTATTATTATTAAATTAATTTAAATTATATATAAATGATCGTATAATTTAATCAATACAATTGTAATTTTTATGAACGTTTGAAAACCATTTTTGTCAAGACCCCTGAATTCTTGATAAATGTCAGTTTTTATTTTAAAAGTGAAAATTAACATATATAAAAAATTATTTAGATAAAATGAATATTATTTCTTGAATATGGATGTCGAAATCATCGAACTGTGTATTTTTCATAATTTTCTGAGATAGTCAAATTTTTGGGTAAAAAATAAATACCGTTTAAATATATAATGTGTTTTATGAAATCATAATGGCCTAATAGTATTGTAATAAAACACTATAAAACTTATATTCTCCCAATATATGTTTTGCAATAAATTAATGTGATTTTGGGATTGTTTTATTTATTTTAAGAATCATTAGTGGACCCTTCAATACTTTATAAACATTTTGTCTTTTTAAATTGTTTTCCTTGGGAGTGTCACTCACCTCCACATATGAAACCCCATTATATTAAGAATTTAGGAAAATGTCCTTATAAAATATTTTTTTCCACTTCCCCTTTACAACAAACATGGGATAAAACCATGGGCTGGATTGTGGTTTGGATTAGTTTAATGTGAGGGTCCCAAACCTAAATAATAATGAATTCCCTCACCTTTCCTATATAAACCCACCCATGCTCCCACTTACCCCACACTCAAATCATTTTGAGTTCATCCACCCTCTTCCCTCTCTCTCTAGAATCCTCCCAAGGTGCCCCAACCTACCAAGACGCCTCTCTCATGCCTTTCTCAAGCCTTTGGAAGCATACTTCCAAGTTAGGGTTTTCTTTTTTCTCATTTTGAAAAATTTTCATAATATTGTTATGCCCTTTTATTTTCAATTATAAATGTTGGGGTATGGTATATCACCTCTCCCATATATCTGTAATTATGTTTGAATGATGGGATACCCATTTCACTCTCATTAAATGCCTCCCAAGTACACCTGTTACTATGTAGAAATTCTAAAAGGGATATCTCCCTCCTCATTTACATTCAAGCAATCCTTTTGAATCCTAAATCTAATTTACATTAATTTTTTTTGAATATGTATCTATATTATCACATCAGTTTCCATGTCATGTAAATATGATTATACACCCCTTTCTCTCTCATCAACCATTTTTACGAATTCTTACGTCATGCTGTTACACTGCCAAAATTAAACCGATTTTCCAAGCGAATACCATTGTGTAGTGAATACCATGCCCATTTATATATCAAGGGTATTCACCTTTATGCACATTTACTTATTAATTATAATGTTTCTTGTATGAATTATACATTATTTTATTGTGTAATAAATTATGATTTTTTATGAATCCATGTTATACGATCCCTGTGGCACACTTATGCAAGAAATGAAATGTTTAAGAAAGGTGCGCCCTAATAGAGCTCCAATGTATTAGGTAAAATATAGTTTCATGATATGTCATGTGAAATGGGTGTTGAATCATCCTAATTAATTGGAAAAAAGGATTTAGTCATCCTCCATGTGCAATGAGAACTTACTCATGCTCTATGTCCAATGAGTCTTGGCTCATGGAAATTCAATGTTAACTGTTATTTCCACATTTCCATGTTATGATTATCTTGCTTTATCATGCCTTTATTTTTATGATTAACTTGTTCTCTATTGATATGTCTATTGTCTAACATGTATTTTACACCCCATGTTATTCAATGATTATTCCCTTATGGGGCTTTACAGATCACCCTTTTCTTATGCATGTCCTCATGTTATCCCATGAAATGATATGTATGAAGGAATGTAGTGGTAATGTAATGGATGTTTTCAATAAAGATATTGTATACCATGTTTTAAGTTGTTATGTAATGATCCTAATCTCCAAAAACACTATACCTCTCGATATTCTATGTTGAATCAAGTGATGTTTATGTAAAAAATTATGTTTAATCCTGTAATAAAAGAGCAGGGTTCTTATATAAACACTAGAGAGATACTAAAATATAAGCCTTTAGTAACCCCTATGACATGATTCACAAAAAAATTAAGTTATAAATGGCTACTAAATGAGGTGATACTAGTAACAGGGTGGAGACCTAGGAAAGGATCATGCATCATTCTTATTCACACAAGTGTTTGAATGGGTAGTCCTTGTGATAGGATAACCTAAAACAAATAAAAGAAAACAGTTAATTAATTAATGTTCAGTCTATCATATTCCAAGTATAGGAGAACTCACTATTTTTTATTTTATAAGTATGGATCCAGGTCGATGTTATCGTCAGGATCGCAAAGAAGATGTTCATTAGGCTCTTCTAGAAGATCTTCATAGGGTAGAGGTTGATTATTACGACACTTTGAGGAGGAAACTCTGAGAGTTTCAGCACCAGAGTCTGCAGAAGTACAAGGGCTCCATTTGAGATGCAGTAACAAAAGACTAGTCGATGGAGTTTCATATAGGATTTTGTTTGATTTGTGCTCAGAAGGAGCACTGGATATCTTGGGTTGTGATGATGTTGAGTGGCATAGCGAGGTAGTGGTTGTTCTTATTCTTTGGGGATCGTGAGGAGTCAGCGATCTCATGGGAGGAGTTCTGAGACATGTTTAGAGTCGAGTATCTTTCTTCAAACGCAAAGGCATCTAGTCTCCACGAGCTTCATTCCATTTTATAGGGGAGATATAGTGTGAGTGATCTTGGAATTCGTTTCAAGAACCTTTTACAATATGATGCAAACCTTTTTTTAGATGACGAGGCCATGAAGATACAATTTGAGGAGGCTATGCATCCATAGATCCAGTTCTAGGTCACCCTATTTAGGCTTAAGAAATATCATGAGGTGCTGGAAATGTCAATGGTCACCGAGAGTACTTTGGCTAGAACCAGATAATCATTATAGGGGAGTCGTCATGATTCCCAATGAAGCTAAGCTGTGGTCTAGGGTTCCCAGTTTTTAGGGAAGAAGAGTTTCCGTTCAGTCGGGGGTAGGTCTATGCCCTTAGAATATCATTTCATCAGGGGAATAAGCTCTCAATCCTATGACAAGGGATTGGGTACTTGTTTTTATTTTGTTCATCGAGGTCATAAGCTTTGATAGTGCCCGACCTTTTAGAGCATTCATCCTGGAACAGGTGTTCCACTCCAGTTTCCTTTTTGAGGCAGTTCCATCAGAGGTTGTAGTAGTAGGTTGCACCAGCTATATATCAGCAATGGGTAGATGGTGCAGGTAGAGGACAACCATGTGATGCTCTCTATCCTAATAAAGCAGAGTGTGACCATGTTGGTGGTCGTCATTAGGGTCAGAGAGGTCATTAAGAAGGTCATAGTCAGCTCCATGCTTTAGCGTTTCCAGCACATGGTGAGCTAGACATTGTTCGAGGTGCCCTTTGCCTATTTTCTACCCTAGTGTATGCCTTATTTGATTTAGGAGTGACACACTTTTTTATATCACCTACAATTGTCCATGATTTGGGAATTGAGTTAGAGAGGATTTCAGTGCCCTTGGCATTGACTACGCCAGTTGGAGGTTGAGCTATTTTGTTTGAATTATGTAGAGACTGTGAGCTAGTGTTGGGGAAACACCACTCTAGCTGAGATTTTCGATTTTTACAAATAAAACCATATGATTTCATCCTCTGAATGGATTGGTTGTATTTGGTACAGGATATTTTGGATTAATTCAGGAAGAAAGTGGTTTATTTCGATGTGGATAGGGAGCCGATGGTGTTTGTTGTCAAGAAATATCCTCAGATGGGTCATAGGAGTGCTCCATCCTTATCATCCATGATGGATAAGATAATTTTGAGTTCTTCAGATGTTGAGTAGCTATCATTTACTTGGGTCATAGAAGAGTACCCTGATGTCTTTCCAAAAGAGGTTGTCGCATTACCCCCCAACAAGAGATCAATTTTGGGATCAAGCTACAACCAGGATAGTCTATTAAATCTATTACTCAATATAGGATGTCCCCTTCTGAGTTATGAGAGATACATATAATGATTTATGGTCTGTCATAGTGCGGATTTTTCGGCCGAGTGTTTCAAAATGGGGTGCACTGGTTTTGTTCATGAAGAAGGATGACAGAAGATTGTGGTTATGTGTCGATTATCGTCGCTTGAACAAATTGAAAATAAAGAATCTATATCCTCTTTGATGGATTTATTATTTATTCTATCAAATGAAGGGTGTCAGATGATTATGAATGATTGATTTGCAATCAGGATATCATCAGATGCGTGTGAAAGATGAGGATATCTTGAAGACTGCTTTCTGTTGTGGACATGGGCATTATGAGTTCATTGTAATTCAATTTTGTGTGACAAATGCTCCAGCTGTGTTCATGGGATTGATGAACTCTATATTTCATGAGTTCCTAGACAAGTTCATGGTTGTTTTCATCAAAAAAATCCTTGTGTACTCCATGTCTGAAGAGGTGCATACAGAGCATCTGCAAGCCGTTTTGGGAGTTCTTCGTCAACATCATCTCTTTCGAAAGTTGTCGAAGTGCGGGTTCAAGTCTTGAGAAGTCTGTTTCATGAGGCATTTTGTGTCCCACCATGGGGTATCTTTGGATGCAATGAAAATAAAATCTGTTGTGTCTTGGGAAACCCCTATGACAGTGTCAGAGGTGTGAAGTTTCCTCAGTCTTGTAGGATACTACTGGAGGTTCATAGCCAATTCCTCCTGAGTTTCAACTCCTCTGACAGCTTTTACCATGAAGGATTTGGCATTCATATGGACTGATTAGTGTTAGGAAGATTTTGAGTATCTAAAAGATATGTTATTAAGTGCTCCAGTTATTTTTCTACTAGTAGAGGGAGTAAACTTTTATGTTTTCTGTGATGATTCACATCTGGGGTTAGGTTGTGTTTTCATGAAGCATAGATCAATTTATTCTTTTTTGTTCTTTGCAGTTATGTCCCCTTCAGCGTAACTATGCCTCCCATGATCTTTAGTTGGTTGCCGTAGTGTTTTCTCTAATGTTGTGGAGACATTTCCTCATTGGTGAGTGCATTATGGTGTTCGAAAATCATAAGTGCCTAAGGTTTGTTTTTTCCCAACATGACTTGAACTTACGAAAATGTCGGTGGATGGAGTTATTTATAGAATATGACTTCGAAATATTGTATAGAACTATTAAGTGGAATGTTGTAGCTGATGCACTAGGTCTGATGCCATGTAGTGATGCAGTGCATGATTCTGGTGACTTCTAGAGAGTAATGGAAGAACTATGAGCATTACATCTTGATATGGGAGAATTTGGGGGCATGGGTTGTCTTTTTCAGATGATAGTGCAATCATCTATTGTGTAGAAGGAAGAAGAGTCCCAGTTGGGGATCTAGTGGTGGAGGTCTGGAGAGATCGAGTTGTTTGTGGTGAGGCCCCTGATGGTTGGTCTGAGGATGAAAATCATTGAGTGTTGTATCATGGAAGGATTTTTTATATTTTTACTATGTGATAGATGGTTTAAAGAGAGTTCCGCAGTTCTCCTTTAACGATGCATCCTGGCATGACAAAGATGTACCTAGCCTTTAGGAGCCAGTTTTGGTGTCCTGGGCTGAATTGTGCGGTTTTGGATTTTTTTTCTCGATGTTTGGTCTTCCAGATGGTGAATGCTGAACACCGGGTTCCGGGTGGTCTTCTCTATCCATTATATTCTCCTTAGTCAAAGTGAGAAGAAATATCAATCGACTTTGTTACTGGTTTACCTCGAGCTAAGGTAGGACATGATGCTATTGGGTGTTAGTGGATCATTTAACAATATCGTCCCACTTTGTAGCAATCAAGGAGTCATGATTTGTGGATGTTTTGTTGATGCAGTATCTGGAGGAGGTGGTGATACATCATGTAGTCCCAAGGATGATCATTTCTAATCGAGATACTCATTTTTCCTCAAGGATTTAGGGAGGTATCCATCATTATTTTGGTTCACAGCTATGCACTAGCACTACTTTTCATCCTCAAATGGATGGTTAGATAGTGTGACCCATCCATACTATTGAATACTTGTTACACTCATGTGTTAGGGATTATGGAGGTTTGTTGATGAGGCACATACCCTTGGTGGGGTTTGCATAACATAAGTGTTTTTACTCCCCCATTGGTATGGTACCATTTAATGCCATGTATGGTTGACCATGAAATTCTTTGTTGTGCTGGACTGGGGTCAGAGAGTCAGCAATTCTCAGACTAGAACTAGTAAGGAATACAACATAGATGGTTTAGCTGATTCGTAAGAGGAAGAAGATTGTGAAATATCATCCTAAATCATATTATGATCAAAGGAAAAGGCCCTTAGAGTTTGGTGTTGGGGATCACATGTTCTTGAAGGTGACTCCCTATCATGGGCAGCGATGTTTTTGGTCATGGGAGTAGGCTTTCTCCCCAATTTGATGGGCCTTTCGAGGTGTAATATCATGTTGGAGCTATGGCATATCGAGTAGTAATTCCCCCGCAGATGGGCCAGATACATGTGGTTTTCCATGTATCCCAGCTCCGTCTTAATCTTCATAATGAATCTCACACCATTGATTGGGGAGATATCGATGTTGATGACGATGAAACCATTGAGGAGAGACCTATGGAGATCCAAGACTGAAAAAAGAAGGTGTTGTGCATGAATTTTATCACTTTTCTTGCTGTCATGTGTTGGCATTGTGGCACAAAATATAGTACATAGGAATGTGAGTCACAGATACATTCTCAGTACCCAGGTTTGTTTGATGTTTAACCCTTTTCATGTATCAATGTTTTCTTTGTGGTTATAGACCTTTCATGATTATTATATGGATTTATTTTGTTGTTTCATGTGGCTTTCTCTCTTTTCAGAGGTATCTCGATGGGTGGAAGTTCGTACCACATTTTATTTTCCCTTTATGTGGGTTTTGAATAATCGAGAAAGATAATGTTTGGAGAGGTATCTGATTTAATGTCTCGGACCTCTCTGGTCTATTTTATTGTGAAAATTAGGTGTATGAGGTGTTTCGGGAGGTTATGGTGACTTATCACCAAAATGTTTCCAAATTTCCATATATATGAATGGTGACATCAGTGACCTTATCTGAATAGTTACATCTATGACATTATGTGAATAGAATTATCAGTGACCTTATGTGGACAGTGCAACGGTGAGGTTCCAACGTAGACCTCTTTCCTTTGGAAAATTTTGAGTTCATGAACAGTTTTTTCAAAACGGTGAGGTTCCATTGGGAACCTATTTCCTCTTCCAAATTTTGAGTACATTAGTTGTGTTTCCATAATGGTGAGGTTCCAATGGTGACAATTTTCATTTGCCAAATTTTGAGTTCATGAACATTGTTTCCAGAACAGGGAGGTTCCAATGGCGGCCTATTTCTTTCACCTACTTTTGTGTTCATGAACAGTGTTTCTAGAATGGTGAGGTTACAATATTGATCTCATTCCCTCTCTAAATTTTGATTTCATGAACAGTGTATCCAAAATGATAAGGTTCCAATAGTAACCTCCTTCCATTTACAAATTTTGAGTTTATGAACTGTGTTTCTAGAATGGAAAGGTTCCAACGATGTCCTTTTTCATTTCCAAATTTTGAGATCTTGAGAAGTGTTTCCAGAATGGTGACATTCCAACGGGGACCATTTTCATTTTCCATATTCTAAGTTCATGAATAGTGTTTCCAGAATGGTGAGGTTCCAATGATGATCTTTTTATGCAAAATTTTGAGTTTATGAACACAATTTCCCCAAACTAGAAGATCCAACGATGACAATTTTCCTTTGAAAAATATTGGACTCATGAACATTATTTCTGGAAAAATGAGGTTCATGAATATTTTTTTTCCTCAGAAAAATTTTCTGCTCATGAACAGTGTTTCTAGTTTCCTACATTTTCACCCCCTTGACGTTTCCTTTGGTGTAAAATGCATTTAATGACTTTCATTAATGACTTTAAAGCTGATATAAAGGCCGTCAATCCTATATTAATTTATAATAAGACACCATAGGTTTTTACTTGGTCATACTACATGGTTTAATGTGATTTAATTTAAATGTAAAACCTAGTGTATCTTAAACGGGTGCACTGTAAAATCTTTTTAAGGGACGAGATAACATAATCCTTAGTTCTTCCTCTATATCATGGGAGTGAAATACTCGATCATCCCATTACTTCTAATAGGAGTTGTGCAATCAAACATTCCTCCTAGTATTTTCCCCTATGTATTGATGCAGCCACGAAATATCAACCATTATTTGATATAAGGTATGATCTATCTTCATTATTTTGGGTTCATACCCTTCTTTTTCCATGCCCATTTTGTCGAATTTTACCCCCATGTTTCTAATGGGGTTTTCTTGGGTGTTGGATGATGTAGTGGGGTCTCTGCATCCTCAGGTGGATCCAGTTAACATAGGGGAGGAGATCGTAACCTGTTGTATGGATCGTTCTCATATAAATAACAAAAAACTATTTGAGGTAGGGGATTCATTGCTTATCTCTTATTTTGCATGCAACTGTATTGTTAGCATTTTTTATCCCATTGGATCACATTGCAATTGACATAATAAATATTTAAACAGGATAAAAAAATTGATATAGTTCTTATGTTATTACCTTTTGTTTTTCAAGAATGTGTGATATCAAATCTTGCTTCGTTAGCATTTCATTCATGATGGAAATTGGAATGTAATGCAATGTCTGAATTAATTGATATTATCTTGGCTAAATATAAAGAGTTATGTGCAAGAATATGACTGATGTTTTGGAAATTTGATGTTAATCAAATTAGTGTAGTAATAATGTTTAATTATTTTTGATATATTATATATTTGGTTTCATATATTTCGAACCTATGAATAATAAATTGGTTAATCCAAGATGGATTAATGAACTTGTTGTTTGATAAATGATAATTCCATTTAGGGTTCTGAGTTACAATTTTTATTATTTAAGGGTTAAGAGACCAAGTTATACGATGTTTGCTTTCTTGATTCTTATGTTGTGATTTGAGACAGGATGACTGTTGTGATATGTTGGGGAAGGGAGTCCTATTAGATGTAGCATCAGATGATTCTTAGAGTAGCGAGATGCATTAGTTTATGCATATGAGTGTCAGAGAGCACATCCATAATTATAGATCGAGTGGGATGTGAATGTTTGGATGCTCTCTAATTCTTTGATTGGTTGTCTGCTTTACCTTCCCCACTGCTCAAGGAATATGGTTTTTCTTACCGTTCATCCATAAGGGGAGAAGACGCGTGGGGTATGCCACGTGCTTTCCTTGTATAGCTTCTCAAGGAAGGAAGGGTCTATTCTCTTCTATAGGCGGCAAATAGTCGACATGTAGTTATCAACTCATCGTGTTGATCCCCCTTGTGTTTAGTATCATAGAATGTTTTTCTATAATTCCTTGGAATATGGGAATGTAATGATCTAAATAAATAATTGAATAAATGTTGTTAACCCATGCGGTTGGAGCTTGCTGGAATGAAATATTGAGGTTCCAATTTTAATGGGACAATGGACATTGGGTGTGATGAAAATGAAATAAAATGTGTAATTGTTAATGGTTAATTAATGTTTAATGAATTAATTAAAATAAAGTGGAACTGACCAAAAAGAAATGAAGTAGTGTAATTAAGATCTTTAAATGGTTGTGTGGTTATAGGATACCTAGTATTATATGTTACAACCGGGTGTTCGAGAGACATTAGCTGCAGTAGAGTCTATGACTAGGTTATGCCCATAGTGTGTTTGTGAGATATCGTATATTCTATACTTTTTGTGTTTTTATACACTACTCCACCTTCTCAATTAGGGAAACATACACCTCGGGGATTTTAATCCCTAGTTGGTGTTTTCCACAATATTTAGATGGGAGGATGGATGGATGACTACCCCCATTGGACATTCTCTCTTCTCTTGGTAGTTACTTGTGCTGGTAGGCATAGTTGTTAGTTATCCCCTTATATTTGTGTAGAGGGATGTAATGGATTGTGGTTATTCAAACATGTATATTCTGGATATAGTATCTTATGGACTACTATAGGTGTAACGTGTTGAGGCTGTGATGGCTTCAGGATCCCTACACAGTGTATGGACGGTAATGGATTGAGATATAATACAGGACATATGATACACATTATATGAGACGTGGTGGCTCCTGGATACTACCTGGATACTTTCTTGAGTGGAAGTGGTGGTTTTGTTGCACGTGGTGCATGTTGTAGTGCTTCACCTATATTTATGTGGGAATGCCTTTTTTGAGAGAGAAGCTTAGGACGTGTGATGTTGGGGAAAAGCGGAAAACCAGTGGGGAAGAAGTAGTGTGGTACCCATGATATTTATTATTATATTATGTACTCTTTTTTGCGTTACATGGTGAGAGTATCCATGGTGATGCGGAGAACATAGTTTATTTATTTAGGTGACGAGTCTTTTTCACATGTTGTTCACTATGCTTTAACATGATTTCTTTAGTTTTTCATGAGAGGCTCCGGGGAGGATTCTATTGAGTATACTATTATACTCACCCTATTTATATTTAAATTGTTTTTAGGTCACTTAGACTAGGATGGAGATCAAGATGGTTTCTAGAAGCATGGGGTTGCAGGAGTTGTTCAAGCTTGGGGTTGCTGCTTTTTTTAATTTCTTTTGGGTAATTGCAGTTTTCCCCTTCTAGTTGTAGTAGTTTTGCATGACATTACATATGTTCACTTGGGTATTCATTTATATTTCAGTCTGAGATATAGTCAGTTGGTGTTTATCTTATCTATTTCATTTTCATGTGTTCTATTAGAGGTTAATGCCTCCCATCTATGTGTTTATTATACCCTCATGATATCTCCCGACCCGAGGCCAACTGGTGGCAGGTGTCAGGTGTCATTATCTCACTTCTCACAGTGCCAGCCTAGGAGGGGTACACATTGGGGGGAGGGGGTCATGGAAATCGATTCTATAGTAGTATAAAAATATATCATTTCATATTATGAAACTGAATATAGTGTTTGGATAAGTATATTTTTTATGATATTGATGTTGTACACATTTTATGGGTCCCACTACCCATTATTTCTGTAAAATTAAAATATTTTTTTATAGAAAAGGTGTAAGGATGCAACTAAAGATTCTACATATTACAATATTTTTTAATTATAATTCAGATTAGATGGTATTTTGTATTTATAGTTTTAGGGAAATAGTCATTAAATATTAAATAACAGAACTATAACATGTCAAAGTGGAAAATTCCAAAAATCATTTCCCCCCCAAAGGAATCCTTTTTAAAATAAAACACGATTTATTTTCCAGAAAAATATTCAATACATTCATCATTTCATATTAATTGTACTTACCAATATTAACACCTTTGAAAAACATTTTAAAAAATGGCATTATCATAAGATCACAATAAGGGATATAAAAAATAAGGAAACCATTAGTCCATGAATACTTTAATGTCTTGAAAACATATCCACAATGTTAAACTTCTCACCCACAAAAACATAAGAAGATTAGTTTTCCATATAAAATCATAATTTTATGTTGAAATCCACAACAAAAATTAATGATTAGGGTAAATTGGGTAAAAAATTTCAAATGACACTAACCTTGTAGATTTTGTGGCTACATAGTGAGTGACCATCATTTATACGTTTGTAATAACCTTCATATTTTATTCATTTAATATTTAATTAAAAAACATACAATTTTTCTCAGTCTTATTCCCCAATTAGTTGGAGAGCTATCATGGGATCACCCACCCTGAGTTTATCATAGAACCAACATTACTCATAAACTATGTCCAATTAACATAACCTAATCATAACACATAAAACAAGTAAAAAAAGAAAAATATCATTTGAAATTAGTTTTCAATTTTTTACAATGACACAAACTAAAAAATGAAAAATAATTGTTTAAAAATAAAATTATAAATTGGTAATGTTAGTATAAAATCATTAAATTTACCTAAAATAAAATAATTTCATTCATGAATTTTATATTAAAAATCATTCATTTTTTATTTTGTAAAAAACTTTGAATGAATAAAATTAAAAGAGGTTTTTAAAAGAAAGTCTCTTACCAAACCCCTTTTCAAGAAATAGCCAAAAAACGGAAAATGGGTATCTTTATATTTATTTAAAAAAAATTCTTATAAAGGAATATAAATAGAAAATAATTTTCATAATGGTGGAGAATATATTTTCACGATTTACTTTAAAAAATAAAATTTATTTTTTCATTTTTAATGAAAGTCAAACGTTTAGTATAGAAAACATAAAAATATTACTCTTTGAATACAATTGAATGAAACTAAAAATATAAATAAAATATCATTTATAATACATTTATATCCATTTAAATTTATATGTATATAAGTATCCAGAATACTTACATATAGAAATATATTTAATAATTAAATATTTAATCATTTAAAGTGTCGCATACAAATTCAACCATTTTAATAATAATATTTATGGAATAATACATTAATAAATAAAAAATGTAAAATTTTTATAGATAATTTTTTTATTAATCTCCATTTTTCTATATATACACTATATAATAGAATTATGTTGAATATAACCAAGAAATGCCTCAATGAAATTTGATTGAGGCTAAATCATTTTACCTCGAGTCTGAATCAGCGCGTATATTCTTTATATTCATGAATAATAAAATTAGGTCAATTTATACATTCATGGTAATTTTATTTTCAGATTTATTATTCATTTATTATCTCGTATTATGAGGTTATAATAATTAAATTATTATTTCACTTTATGTTAGATGTTTTCACAATATTTGGTATATGAGTCCAAAATGTCTTTGGTAAGATGAAAATTGTCAAATAGATCATTGGTAGATCATATTAAAAATAATATTCAAGACATATTATTAACATATATACATAAATAATACTTTTAAATCCATCCATTACATATATATATGGTTAATTAATTATGTTACAATTAAAGAAATTGTATGTTGTACATTCGCATGAGTAACAATATCATTTTTCAATATTCATTTGGAAAAGAAGGTATGCATTTTTATTTATTTATAAAATGATCATAATATAATTAATTTCATATTAATAATTTAAATATGTTTTTATTTTTTAATAATGTGGCGTGGTGATGAAAAATGAATCTTATCACTTCATGGAGGTGATAATTTACACATAGACATGAACGATGTTATCCTTTTTCTATGTCTGAAGGGTAAGAATATAATGGATATATTAATCTCTTATAATGATAAATATTTATTTAGTGTCATATAAAAACATCAACTCCTTCATTATAAATAGCCTTTTGGGATGGTAATGGAAAATGAATTATATTGGTTCATGGAGTTGATAGTTAACACATAAGCACAAACGTTTAATTAAATTTCAAATTTATCGAATCAGATATGGATTTAGGTGATGATATTAACATTATAAAATATCAGTATATTTATTATACATGATATTATCTCATAATAGTTGTAGAAGATTTGAAGGTAGTGGAAGATGAAATAAAAAATGAACCTCTTGAACAAAAATGTTTCCCTTCCTTCATAGAGTCACCTACTATTTACACCTTAACACCACTTAAGAGGGTTTTATATTAAAACTAAGGGATATATAATGTTGTTTGGTATTCTAGGAAGGTATTTCAGATTATTTACGAAAAACATTATTGTTTCTTATGTTTAAGGAATAGAGAGGAATGTGTCCCCTTTTATCGGATATGGGAGGGGAACTCTTATAATTATTTCAAGTATTAAATTAATATAAATTCATTTTTTTATTAAAATGGATCAAAACGAAATTACATCGAATATATGATTATTTTGGGACAAAAAAATTCATCCATTTAATATTAGGAATGTTTTTATTATTTTTTTAATTCTTATATTTTTGTTTTAACCATTATTTTTTTACTATTACATTATGTAATTTACACTTTGATAGAAAATATAATTACCATAAATGTAGAAAATATCCAAAATTGAGTTATTAATGAAATTTATAGACATAACATAGGCAATTAAAATAATTTATATGTTTTTTGAATTGTATATAATTTAATAAAATATTACTTATTTTAACATCTCAAAAATGTTAATTTTGATACTATTCGCCAATCGACATTAAATAAATTATAAAAACATAATCCCTTAAAAATAATTAAATTAACTCATCACAAAAATATAAAAGGAATATTTAATGTTCTTTTATGAAATAATATATTTCAAATAATATTTATTTTATTATTTTTAATAACATTTATTTTATTATTTTTGTAATAAATCAATTAATTATTCATCATTTTGACACAATTAAATGTAATTATTTATTACCTAAAAATTAAAAATAAATTATCATGATGTTGATATATATATGTTATTTAAAATTCATATTGATAGTTTAATTTTTATTTTATATTGACATATATTAAAATTAATTTTTTTATTAAAAATATCAGCCACACTATTTTAAATAAACTTTAAATATAATATATTAAATTAAATATTATTACAAATGTAGATTAAAAAGTTTATAATTGCAGTCTAAGGAAAATTTTTGTCAATACACAATAATAAAATTCAATTAGGAGAACTTCTCGAGTAATTTATAAAAATTATAATATTATTTTTACCTTTAATTACTAGATGTACCTTTTACTGTTGTAAATAAAAAATTGAAGTTACTATCCATAAAAAAGATAATTATATCCTATTAGAACATGTTTTTTCAAACTGATTACATCTGTGTATTTCTGTTTATTAAAATTCAGTTCCCATAACTGGCTAAATGAAGATTAGCAATAATCCTATAGATGTGGCATGAGGGCGGGTAAAAGAAACCTATAAAATATCAATATGTTTTTATATTTAATTTCAATATAAAATTTATTCCAATGGAATAAATTGGTGTAACACATGTATTATAGATCTATTTTTATTGTAAAAATAATTTTTAAAATAATAATTATTTTATAAAAATTAGTTTTTAACTATAATACAATTTATTACCATATTCATCAAAAAATGAAACATTTAAAAATAAATAAATAAAGTTCACACTATGTTATTTTTGATATTAAAAATTATAAAATGAATGTTTTTAAAAAATAGAATATATATAATTATTATAAAAGAGATTTAATATATGGTTTCAATCAAAAGGCCGAAAAACTACCTATTATGAAAAAACTACTTTTATTTATAAAATTGGATTTGTCTTGTAGCATTTTCATATAATACATAATATAAATGTTAAAAATTAAATTAAATATATTTTTATCATTAATATATCCTAGAAAGAGTTATTTATTTATTTATTTGTAGAAAAGAAACTTGTGTTCATTTAATTTTTTTTTTCAGAATAACATTTCATTTTAGATGGAGAAGAATTTTACATTAATGATTCACCAAATAATTAATTATATATAAATGTGTAAACCACATTTTTTAATTTAAATTAATACATTTAATTATCACTATTCTAACATTGTGGTTTTAATGGTGTCCTTCAAATATTATTTATTTTTTCTCTTATGCTCGATGTGGCATATTATATAAGTTATCAAACATTATCATTCCTTTTTAAATAACCTAAGGTGTTGCAGAAGGATCCCATTTCCCCTCAATGGATTTAAAATATACATTAGTTTTATCACTTATTTTTATATTTTAACAAAGAGGCTAATATTATAGTGAGTAGAGTGGGAAAAAAGAAAATTTATATGGAACAATGACTAAGGGTATATATCAACATAAAAAGTAAAAGAATTTGAAATTTATTATTTCAAAATTTATTAGTACTTTTATGTAATAAAGGTGTCAGTATTGTGGATTTGGTTCCCTATATGGAATTATCATTGAACATTCTAAAACATGAATATAAATAATTATCAAATTGTTTATTGATTTTCTCCTTCTTAACATCAATGTGATAATTTAAAGATATAATAATTCATATTAATAGGTTATAAAAGTTTCATATAATAATGAGAACCTCTATATACATAAATAATATTCTAAAATTTTATGACTCAATCTCCCTAAGATCATTATGTTTCATCTATTATGGGTTATAGGTGTAGACATAAAACTAAAAGAAACAAGGAGCATTCAGAGTGTATATTTCATACAGAGATATGTGTTCCATAATAGACCTATTTATTTTATCATGAATATTTGATTATAGGAGTGTGTATTGAGGAAATCTGGTGTGTCTCACTTTGAAGGGTTGTGTCACGATGTGATTTTTGGGTTGTATTATGGACATGGGATATGAGATTTTATTGTTTCTTTGTTTTAAGCTTGACTAAATGTCACAATATATGGATGTTTGGTTTAAAAATTTGTTCCAAAAAATCCATGGAGAACATTTTATTGTAAAATCCATGGTACCATTATCAATCATGTGGAATAATTAAATTACGGCATGAAGACTATCTATTTTCAAAAATAAAAAATGGGATCCCAATGTACTTCATGATTTTTCACTTAGTGGGGTATTTAGATTTGTAAAAACTTCTTTATTGTCACGTAATTAAGTGATGATTACCAAATATTATGTGTGGTCTATGTATTTAATCTATTGATGATATAAATGGGCATTGAAACCATAAACAAATCATATCATTTAGGAACATTTTTTCTTAAAACAACAATTATGGGGCAATTTTAAAACTATAAGAATTATTTTTCCAATTTAAAATTAACAACTAGTGGAGTAGAAAAAAATTAAAGATTCAAAACTATGGTTATTTTATGTTGAGATCCCTTTTTAATTGAATTTTAAAAAAGAAAACATATATGTTTTATGATGAAAGTTGATCATTTTCTGAAAATTCATTCATTTTAAAAATTCCTACATGCATGAAAAATCATCTTTTTATCTATACATTGTTTTTTGATCTAGAAAAAGTAATTCATTTTCCAGTGTCAATTTTTATGAAGAAACTTTGATCTTTTATGGCCATGAAAATATTTCGTGAACATGTATCATTTGTAAATCCCCAGTTATAGTCCTTCACAACTATGTTGAGCCTTTATTTCTAGACATATTTTACCTAAATATTTTTATAATTGTTCATTGTTTCATAATTGTTTTTTACCTTAAATTTCCAATATGATTAAAAAAATTTAAATGTTTAAATCTATAAATACTTTATGCCCACATAAAGATGGAAAAAATATATTTGGTACTTAAACAATTCAAGGATATTTTTCCCATAATGAAATCCATATTTTAATCAAATAAAACAATTTTAATTTGACAAGTTTCATGAGGTGTTGAAAAAGATAAGAGAATAATTGATGAGATTCATGATAATTAACATGGAATATAAATCTCATAATTTCATCTATATAATTCCACCCACAAAGACCGTTGAGATAAATCCCTTCATTTATGGTTTAGGAAAAGATCTTTTACTAAAACCCATGTGAGATCCTCTATAAAAACTCAGTTATATATCCATCACAAAGTGTTCTCAGAAATCCCACTTCATAAACAACAACCTTCAAATACACATCATTAGTGATCCATACAAACCCTCGTATAACACCTATGCTACCAAATTATTGACTTTATTATTTTAAATAGTATAAAATTTTAAATTATTTGACCCATTGTTGAGAAATTTGTACATGAGCCAATCTATAAGTTACTTGGCCAGTATTTCATCTTTCAGTTAATTCTGGTCATCATGATTGAAATTTATTTGTTGTATTTCTTTCACAAAGGACAATTCCTTTAAAATCGTAGTCTATCAAGGTCTCCTCTAAGGCCTCCTTAGATATATGGTTGGTTTATTCACGCAAGAGTGCACTCCTTCGATCATGAATTCATTAGACAATAGATTATATCTGCGTTTTCATCCCAATCTAATAATAGCCTTAGGGTAATTATGATTATTCTTATAATACCCCAGATTCAAGTAATGTACAGTTAGTAGTTATATTACATAATTTGTAAAAAAAGTACAGTAGTTCTAGTAATAAAAAATAACTAGTACTGCAATTATTGTTACATACAAACATTAAATTATAATAATCTTAATCATATGGAGAGACAAGTATTATACATTATATTATGGTCCCCCTTTAATTTTTCTATTGAAATTATAATAAAAAAGTGTATGCTCAGATTCCCAGTATGGGGTAACATAAAACTGGAACTCACATGTCAGAAACATAGAATAAGTGATAAGGAAAGAAGAAATGAACAATTTGAAGCCAAAATAAACTGAAAATGACGTCATTATATTTCTATGAAAAATAATTAAAATATGGATAACAAATAACATTAATCTCATCCTGTTGTAATTAATAATATCAGACATTAAGACATATAGCCAGTGCATTGTTCCAAAACACATATCCTATTTTGGGTAGTGGTATATGAAAAAACTAAACACTTCTGTCTCATGAGACATGTTGATACATCTAGGGCTATATAATTATAGGCTGCACCCATCACCTAGTTAAGTCCAATTCATTCCCTAGAAGAGTCATATACCATTTATAATATTCTCATAAGAACCTATTACTAATTAAAAAATTCTTATTAGTATAATGATAAATACTAGTATAAAATACCTCCCTATTAAATAGAGTAATATCTATGTATAGGATAATATCCCTTAATAAACATAGAAGTTATGGGGTATTATAAAAATAACTTTATGTACCATCATCAATGAAATATAGGGTAAAAAATACTACAATGGTGATGATTCAACCATGGAAAATATTAATTTTATTCAATAGTTTAAATTAGATGTATAATAAATAAATGTCAGTAATGAATCTATTATCATAGTAATTTAATGTCATGAGAATATAACAAATAATATCCCTGATGAGTGTCTCCAAATGTGTGCAATCATAGGCCCACTAATCATGAGATAGAGTTATTATTGAATCATATATAAACCAGCCCTATTTAGGGGTAATGCATAGAGGTTAATTAGATCCACAACATCAACCACTTTCTAGTATCATTAATAAATTGTATTTTTATGAAAATTAGACCCAATTTTACTTCACCAAAACATAAGATTAATTTTATACCATGGAAAAGATAACAATATAATTAAGGAACATGATATTAAGATAAAATAATTAAATAGAAAACACCATAAATTACATGAGTAATTTTGAAAAAATACTATCCCATCAATGTATGAGCCACATAAAATAAAATTGGTGGAAATTATAATATTGGCCCTAAATAATGAAAATTGGGAAGATAAGACACCACTTTATAATTGGAATGAATTTAAATCCAAAACAAATGAAATATAGGGAATATAAATGATCTTAAAATTCTATAAATATGGTTATTTCACAACATAAAACTTCCAATATTTATTATATACACAACTTAAATGAAATTTGGTGAATAATAAAATATAAGTCTTAAATAAAGGAATTTGATATTAAAAGACATTACCTAATGTCTTGACATCCTTCAAAAAACATCAACATCATTTTCATAATATATATATAATAATCAAATAATTTATAATAATACTCAAATCCATATCCAACTGCAATCTTCATAAATATTAAATTTATACATAAATTCATCCAATTTTCCCCATTAGTGTTTCTAGTTTTGGTCATTTGTACTAGTTTTATAATATCATTGTTCATATTAATTCCAATTATGTGGTTTGTTAATAATAAGTTAATAATGTTTTTATTGGGTATTATTTTTTTAATTAATTATTCCATAAATCCATTTTAAAAGAGGTTTAAATATTATCACTAAAGATGAATTCAATAATAAACTTGTTTTGGTGATTTCAGATGAACAAAAAGTGTTTCCTTAATTGATTGTTCATATATTGATATAAAATATTTAAAATTAAAAAATATTTCATATTTGTTTATTATATTATACTAGTAAATAATTTTTCATATTCTTAAATGATGTAATATTCTTATATTGTCTAAGTGTGTGGTTAAACCGACACAAACATAAAATTTCTATGATTTAATGGAAAACTATGAGGTTGTTTTTTTTAATATAACTAGACCCAACGAAAAATAATCATATAAATTTATTATTACTATGATTTATCTAATGTATAATGTTGTGGAATAATAAATAATAGATATTGAAATTTTACATGATTTTTACAATAGATTACATTTTTACCATGCTTGTTTTAAATGATAAAACTAATTATGTTTGATTATATGACATATAATTAACATGTTATTCAAATTTTCATACCTAAAACATAATGATTTAGTAAAATCATATTTATCTTTTAATCTTCTCTTTTTATCTTCATTTTTATGGCGGTGAATTGAAATAAATCATGTTGTGAGATAATGGTGGAAATCTGCAAAATGTATGAACAACAATTTTGTTTTCCATAATAGATGTGATATATGAATAAGTAATGATAATAACCATAATTCAGTAAATATAATTTATATTAATTATAATAATATAATTATATTTCTATGTCTAGGATAAATTTTTAATAATATAATAAACAATAAAAACTATGTAGTTAAAAGTACTCAAATTATGGGCTTCATTTTTTACATTGATGTCTCATTGGAAATAAAGGGTCTATGTTAACTATAAGTGAAAATAATATTTTGAATATGGGATTGGTTTATATTGGGATAAAATATAATATTATAAAGAATAAATCCAAAATATAATTGAGTCTTTAATTGGTTAATATGATACCATTTTATATAAGAATAGAAGTGTGGTTAATGAAATACACAATGAATTAAAATAATTTAATTTAGAATTTAAAATACATATGTAATAAACAAAGTGTAATGGGGGTTAATTGAGTTAATATAAACCTCAACCATACATTTGGAAAAAATTTAACAATTGTTTATCATTTTCCGCTAAATAAAAGGCCTTTCACTTTTTTTACATAGTTTCAGGGTAAATAATTTTTAAACTTTATAATTATTTTTAATGTGAAAAAATAAAATAGGTAATATTAGATAATTTGAACCTTATTATTTCAAATTATAAATAATTTTTGGTATATAATCTTTATACCAGTATGAAATGTTAAATTCAAAAAATAAACAGTAAAATTCCTAGAAGTATTTTTATAAAAATAACATTTCAAAGAATTAAATTTTCAAAAAAGTAAGTTATCTAGGATACCAATTCTAATGAGATAAAATTAATTAGTATAAAAATATATAGGATATGTGTATTCCATGTCAATCTAATAATATATATCTATTTATAAAAAATTGATTCAAAAAAATACTGAAAGTTATTTTTTTATTACTATAACATTTTAAATTGATATAAATATTTTTCCAATATATTTTTAAGTCCAAAAAATTATCATTAAGTAGAATATTTTTTTAAATAAATTCATATTTGATCTTATAATAGGTTTTATAAAATTCATTTTCATTCATATATAATGATAAAGTCATAAAAATTACATGTTCCATGTAAACCATATTTTTCAACATTAAATATGTATGTTTAGAAAAAAGTTATACCAAGATAATTATAATACTTATGGGGTAAAAATGAACTTATTTATGTCAATTTAAAATTACAAAATTCATATTTTAAATAAATTCATGAAATTGAACATTAAAGTTAGCATTGTGTGATATTTCAAGATAAAATGTTTACCTACTATAGTAGAGAATTAGTTATTACATTCCTCGTCCAAAACTAATTTCATTCATAAAATTTTGGTATATTGATATCACTTATTGAGATTTTTTGGATATTCCTATCTTATAACATATTTAGGATCTATGGTTTATTCCTATAATATGTGATTTATTTACATGAATTTTACCAATTGATTTATTCAATTTCTTGACCCTTTCTCTCTTGTATAAAGAATAAGGACATGATATTGATTATATGAATATTTAGGCATTAAATATATTCCATTTTATATAATTAATGCATTTCATATTGCATATATTTCCTTGGTAATGAAACACGTAAGATATTATGTACTGTAGAAAGGTTTGGAAACATATCCAATCTATATTCTATATCTCTAATTCTTTATAATATTTAAAAAAATCCAATGTAAATAGGGATTTAATTCACCATTATACCAAATAATACAACTCTTTTCTGTGATGTGACCTTCAAGAATACATAACCCCGAACATGAAATTCACATACATTCCATAGATTATTAGTAAAAAAATAGTTTTGTATATAAGTATTATCTAATATGATCCTGAGTAGTCATTATATATTAGTCATCACCTATAGAATCTATGGGCTAACCAAAATTATTTCTCCAATATCAGCCAAATATGTTATAGTAAAACACCTCTTCCCACATAATTCTTATTGTGATTCCATCTATATACTTGAATGCATGATAATTTTTTATGAAATTTTGATGAAATGTAGATACTGATCCAATATACCTTTGAAATAGAGGGAAAAAGATCCTGGAGTATTTTCCAAAAAATGGTTATATCTTCGATATATTCAATTATCCTAGGTTCGATTGGTGTTTCTTTAATGTAATTCATTTTTAAGAGACATTTGGGGAGTTATCCAAAAATTTTATATAATCTAAGGGTGATGATTAGTCATAATATATATATTTTCCCTATAAATACATAAAATATAATTGATATGGATCGGTGGAATGGTCAAAAGAGGTAAATATTTTATTAATGTTTTGAAATTGGATTAATTTTTAATATGATCAATAGTGATTCAGATAACATCATTTTTCCTCAGAATTGTTGGGTGCCAAATGAAACATTACATTGTAACATTGTACTACTTGTAGATATTTATATTCATGGGTTTCATGAATCACATTGGTTGTTTTCATTAAACCTTTTATTTTTAGAATACTAATCAACCGGAAACATTTCCCAATAGTTTACTCTTCATTTGATCCAACCAAAATTTTTATCTTGTATCCCAAGACATGTTAATTCTAATAGAGTGGATGGGGAAATTTGAGCATTGTGTTTCTTCTAGAAATTCCAACTTCAATTTGGGTATGGATGGAACACATAACCTCTTTTGAAACCTCAATATCGCATATATATCAAAGAAGTCTGTCAATATTCAACCAATCACTAATTTAATTTTCATTTTTCTAAGTTCTTATAATCATTATTGGACTTGTCTATAATTTCAATTAAGGATAGTTTATAAATTTCATAGTAAAATAATAACAAAAACCATTTAGTACAATAAAACATATCTATAATCAATATATATCATTATTTAGGATCCTTGTTAATGGTAATCATGATAATAAATCAAAGATACCTCCCACTTAATGGATTACCACCTTATTTTAGTTCTTATTGTGGTAGTGTATCATGTAATCATCTTTTGCGAGTTGATACATCCATCTTTACATTCTCATGATGATATCATCCTAAAATAATTTATACATCAATCACTTTTAATATGTATAAATATATATCATCATTAAATATATATTTCATATCCTTTATATTTTAAATTGAAATATTATAAATTTCAATATAATTTCAGAATTTGGATAGATTTGTTCATGGATTATCAATTTCTATGATACATAAGTAACCACCAAATAATTTAATATATAGAACCAACCATGTGTATTCTTTTATGTACAATAATAAATTGTAGGCCCTTCCATAACAAATGGAAAAGTTTATAATGGTGAATTAATCAGTGTCTACATCACAACATCAAAACATTCCTCATATTACATTGAACACATAAATTTAAACACTTTTGTGTTTATTTAGATAATGGGTGAGCTAAGTAGGAACATTTTTTATCAAACCACCAATAGTAACCTGATACACCCATGAGATGTTTTATCACATTTATGTTCTCTAGTGTGGGACATCGTTTTAATATCATTAAATATTAACTGTCGACATATATCTTATCCTTGTATATAATATGGAAAGGGACATGATCTATATTTATCAAGAATTATTACTTACTCTACCTATCATATAATTACTTTTTTAAGGGTCTATATAATTATTTTCAAATGATTCTCCTACTATTCATAGATCATAGAGTATATCAATAGATATTTACTGAATACCAAAAAATATTATCAACACACCCCTAGAATTATATTTTCCTTGTATCTATAATGAAAAAAACTCATTTATCAATTCAAAAAGAATTATCGTAAACTCATAATTTCAACAACTTGTTTAAAATGACTTTTTAAGTATATCAAACTTCTTTACACTTAGATAATAATATCTATACTGAAGATAAATCTTTAATTTTTTTTGGATACATGGAGTTGATAATAGAAGTCATCAATTAATGGTAAAAGATACTTATTATTTATTGTAATAGCATTGATATACCTATACTAGATGCACATTCTAATATAATCCTCCTTCATTTTCAGAAATAAAACTAGGGCTCCTCATAGTGAAACATTATGGAGTATATATTCTTTACCACTCAACTCTTTTTGTTTAATCATAAACTCCACTAGCTTCACTTCTACTATTATATAAGGACCTTTTAATATATGACTAGAATTATGAATGATTTAAATGGAGAACTCAACATCAATATATGGTTGATTACCATGAATTTTTTTTAAGAAAAACATCATTTCAATTTTATACAACAAGTACATATTCAATTATTTGGATTTCTTCCTCATCAATATATCCCTATTAGTCTTCCACTATTCTTATAATTTAATTTAGGAGAGATACTGATGGTGGATCTGGAAATTATTTAGATGACAATGTTTTCCACCTAATAAGGATATATTCCACATTACCTTCATGAATCATAATTTAAATCTCATAAAAGTAAAATTTAAATTGTTAAATTAAATTAAAATCCTAACAAGATATCATATTAGTCTATTGAATATGATTAATATATAGATTCCAAAATTGGGTATGCCCAAGAATAAAAATTTCAACTTCGTGATATATTATTTTTGTGAAAAGATATACACTAAGTGTCTTAATTGTTAACTCACATAAAATTTTTCTAGGAAAATATCAAATTCTTTTGGAAATCATGGAAGATATAAATGAGTGAAAATATCCCTAATCATATAAAACATTACTTATCATTGAAAAAACTATCAATGTACATTCAAAAAAAATAATTAAGAACATCAAATTAAACAATCAAAATTGAATAAGATTGAAATTTTTTCAATATCCATTTTGGAGGTAAATTACATTGATTATACTATAATTTGTTTTCCTAATTACCCCTCTCTATGGAGATAAATTTTAGAATATAAAAAATGTATTCATTTAACATATGTTAGTGAGATTGATTTTCATTTTCTCCACACATGTAAAAAATCTATATCCTTTCCTATATTCCCCATGGTGTTTTTTACCTTGTTATCACATTTCAAAACAAACAACAATCCTTTATTTCCACATCAGATATTTTTTTTCTTATTACGTTCAATAGACCTTATCTTCTCTAAATTTACATTGAGTATATACATCATTTTGAATATCCTTAGTATATTAATTAAACATGAGACTATATCAAAATATTATAAAAATTTCTTAGAATCCAATGACATTGGATTTATGAGATTAATTTTTTTACAAAATGACCAGTCTTGATTTTCAGTCCAACTATTTATATAGCATGTCCATATAACCTTGAAAAGTTTACATTGAATTTTATTACATTTCCCCCTGCATTTTTTAATATTGAAGAATTTTCTTTCATATTTATTATTTTTTCATAGGGAAATTATTCTTCATATAATTTTTTATTAATACTTCCCAATTACTTGAACATGTTCCCATTATCTTCATGAGGGTTTTGAATTAGTTACCACAATTGATTGGTATATCCCATAAGATGATATAATTATATTATGATCTTTTATATTTAATTACTTCCATACATGGGAATGATATTTTATAGGGACATGATCCTTTTTCAAGATACTGATTTGTAATTAGATCCAATAAATTAAGGAGGTTTTACAATATAAAATAGTTTAATATAGTTACACCATGTTGTGGAGAAATTGGATTCTCTCTGCAGATGGGATTATTTTTCATAAACATGATGAACTGACAAAATTTAATTATAAACTGATTTGGCTCATATCTATCTTCATTATATTACTCAGGTAGAATGTGGCACAATATCCCCATTAACCCATGATTTATTACCCAGTACCATTATATTGACATGAATATAAGGAATCAAATCTTGAAGGACAGATCTATTTAGTAGTCTTGGTAAAAGAGAAACATACATGAGTCTTACATTAAAAATGAATACATCAATTAAAACACATTTTTTTCATTTGAGGATAATATTTTTCTATCTATAATATACTTGAATATTTTTCTTATTAAACATCAAAAAATCCATGTGAAGGTATAAAAATATGGCCGAGATAAAATTATTAGTATGGTTTATGTAAATTGGAAGAAATAATGAATAAATGAGAGTAGTCAATATGGAAAAAGTAATAATTGAAGACACATGTTATATAATAAATAAACTGAGGAGAAAGAGAAAAAAATATGTAAAGATAAATATTTGAAGACACATTCAATTTAAATACCGTGAATTCATTAATTTATAAGTAAGTGTAAATATGGGAATATAACTTACTTAAAACACATTCCATTTACTTAATAATCAAATAATGAAATGAATCCCTATATTTTTTTATAGTGGAAATATTATGGTTAATATATATTGAATATGAATTAAGGAAATTACTAATTATATAAAATCATGAATTTGTAATATAAACCACAATACCAGAATCATACATCATCAATAATGTTTTGGTTTTTGGGTAAAAACCCATTTTATTTCCCATGATAAAAAATTTCTTGATTTTTCCCTAATAGATTTGATCACATGAGAGTATCCATGAATTTATGGGATTGACATATTTGGTCCCCAACCCATTTCATGAATATCTAAATCATTTCACTTATATCTATTAATTTATTCAATTCATAAAAAATTTTCCTTATCAGATATCCATATTGAGCAAAAGATACAAATTTATCAGTATTTACCATATTAATTAAATAAATTTCAAAGTAGAAACTGAATTTCAAAAATAAATATGGATTATGAAAAAATAATATACATCATTTCATAATATATATATCAATTCTTTTTATTTGAGAAAAAATATAAATACCATAATGGGAGTGTTTCCAGAGAAAGTTAACAATCACAAAATAAAACAAAATTGCCATGAAATGTTTTACCAATTGTTAATATCCAATTCAATACCCATTTCATGAGATAATTGTATGTGAGTCTTAAAATACCACGTTTTATGATTGATTAGTGATATTATATTATAAAATGATAGTTTGTACACCACACCAAATAAATAAGTTTTGAATATGACATTTATCTCCTAGAAGTAAAAAGTGAGGTGAAAATACCTTACTAATTGGTAACATTAATGTAAACTCCGATAATATGAAATAATTAAACATGAAACTTAAAATAACAACAATTATGAGTTATTTTTTATCTTAATAATCAAATTTTAAGTATTTACCCCATTAATAATTAATTAATAGCTAAACTATAATATATTTTCCAAGGTGTTGAAATTGAGACGAAGTCCCTTACCACTTAGTAACATTAAAATTAAAATTACCGTGAAACACATATTATCAAATGATATTATAAGTACCAAGAGGATAATTGTTTTCATATCATAAAATAAAATACAGTCAGTATATAGGCCAAATAAAATAAATAAGTTATTAAAATGGTGAATGTCTCACAGAAGAAAATCTGAGACAAGTAACCCTTACCTTACACTCGGTTGAATGCTCTTTAATATATTTTATATTTTTTTATGATTATTTTTTACATATAAAAAATTCAAATTATTATTTATGATATCATGTGTAGTATTTTAATAAATATGATAACCCTTTGATTAATAGAATTTTATAATTCTTGTCATTTGAAGTGTTAGTTTCCTTGTTTTCTGATTATGTTTTGACTTTCCTTTTTTTCCGATTAAATTTTGACTTTCTATTTTTGTTCCTATTACATAGATCTTTATTTCACAATATAATAAATTTAAAAAATGATTTAAAAATTATATATATTAATTATAAATGTATTTATATTTATCCATAATTTTTGGAGATAAGAAATGAAATACAACATTCAATGAGATGAAAGGTTGTACACATGTTTGAACGTTATTTTAATTTTCATGTCATATTAAATTAATGAAATGTAAAAGATACGTATGTATATTATAATTACAGTATCAATTTGATTTTATTATAAATAAAATATATCTATTTATACAATACATAATACATTCTTTGTATAGCATGAACACATCACATTGTCTTCCGGAAGCGGTAGTCCACACGTCCACAAACGATGATTTCACATTCACACAAAATGGAACACCTAGAGGAATGCATTATAAAATTATTCAAAAGTCATATAAAAATTAAAATTTTAATATATATAATATATCAACAATAAATCAATCCTTATTTATATCCATAAAATATGGTAACGAATGAAATTGGATCAGGAGGCTGTAGTCCATCGGACACATGAATGGGGATTGCTTATCCAATTTGATGGAAATGTGTGAGATTGTTGGTTATAAAACTACAATAAAAAATATAAATTTATTTTGGATAATAAATATATTATATAATTAAAACATGAGAATAATTTAATTGATGAAGAGTGATATAAAAAAAAGAGCTCATTGAAGAACATTACCTATTCTTTGAGTTACTCTTTTTAGTTTATAGAAAAAGTATTCTTTGGATAGATTTATTACAATATATATGATTACAAGATGAAGTGATAGAATTTAGGAAATTATAAATTAAGGTTTTGGATGATAAAAATTTATTTATAAGTGTGAATAAGTGGAGGTGGGGGTCAGTGCCTTTTATAGTAGAGGATGAGTGGAAATCATAGAAAATTAAATGATACACACTAGTGGGAGGACTCTATTACATCAGGTGCTACAAATAATCAAAAAAATTAGATTAAATGGAGTATGTGGTCTAAATATATATGTTTATATAATAATGTTTTCATAATTTTATAGTTCATAGATTCTGTTATGATAAATTATTTGCCACATTGTAAATTCATACTTTCTTTAATCACTATAATTAATTTTAATTTCATTCAATAATAATTTTTTTCCCAAAAATTAGTTGAAAATAATAGATATTATAAATTATTTTTATTCGAAATTTTTAAATAATTTTTTCAAACTAAATGAATATAATTGGAAAAGGTTAATTGAATTTTAATTCTATAAATGGGACGAGAATGGAGGTTTTTAATGTGAAAATGTTCAAAATTTCGAAATGAATTTATTTCCAGTTAAATTGTATAATAAATTAAAATTAAATATATAGGACAATAAATTTATTATGGATATAAATATAATTTGAATCCATATAAAAAATAAAATTTTATTATGATAATAAATTAAACAAAAGAAAATTTCAATTAAAATTATCTATCTTTTACTATTCATCCAAAAAATGAAATATTTCGTAAAAATAATAACAAAATCATAAAAAGTTAATTTTGATGTTTTATTATAAAAATTAAATATTATTATTTCATATATAAATTATAAAACTGAAAAAATCTGTTTTTAATATTGGTGCATGATAAAAGTAGTAAAATTGTTTTTGAAAATATATTTCTTTTTTATGTATAAAATTTGGCTTGTTCTTATCTTATGCCTATAAAATATATTGTGTTAATGTAAATAATATTTTAGTTAATAAATAATATATATATTCCATTAATATCATTCAATAATATTTATTACTTTAATTTGTTAAGAAAAAATGCCTTTAGTGAAGAAAAATAGTTTTTTATAAAAATGTATCCATTATATTCAGTTAGTTTTTAAATTCCTTTTAATCATTTGATAATATATTAATTAAAACATAATTATTTATAAGTTGGTTACTAATATTCATAACCAATAATTTAATTGTAATTGTTTAATTATCATATTAAATTATAATATAAATAGTTTTCAGTAAAATCAGTCTTGTGGGCAGCGTAAGCCCTCAAATAAACTCATTCATCGATATGAAACATGATAACTTAGTATTTATTTCATTGAATGATATATAAAAAATTAAATTTATTTAAAATAATAATAATATCATAATTATTCAAGTTGTTATACCCCTTTCTATGCTTGGTTTTTCGTGTCGTAATCACTACTGAATAAAATAATATCTCTTATAATTATCAATGTATTACATTATACCTATATTAAATAAATTTCAACCTTTGAATTCAAAATTGATCATGATAATCAAAGTTTTTATATTTTAAAATTCTATCATTGAATAACTGACATATCAAATAGGTCAAAATAAAATCTTCTCAAAATAGAGAAAGGGAAGTATAATTGACCAGATGAATAAATAATAACTAATTTTCTACATTGGAGAAAATGGTAAAAATTTAAAATATGGAATTCGACGAAAATAATAAATACATAAAAATATTGATTATTATAATTGATTATTGAAAAGATAATTGTAAATTTAAATTTGAGGCCTCAATTCCAAAAATATGTAATAATTTAAATGATTATCAGATTTATAAGATATGAGCATAATTTGATAATTTTATGTTTATTGTCCTTATCCTATTATTGAGGAATTATTTTACTATTTAAGAATATAATGAAATTTAATTTCATGATTTGTTTTTATTTCCTATGATTTACTTCATCATTCTATTGTGATTCAATCAATTTCCAATTTATTCTATTTACTCCATAAAATGAAAACACACAAATGGAATTTTTATTCTTAAATAACTATAATTTAATATTAAAGGATCATAAGATACATAAAACTTGTGTATATATATATATATTAAAAAATTTCCAAAACCATTATGTTCAATACATTAATATATAATCTTCAAAACCTAGTACTACTAATTCATTATATATATTTATTCGACAAATTCTTAAATAAATATAATGACATGTCAAAGGGGATATCTCATTGGGTAGTTGTTAGTATTAAACTATTATTTTCCATCATTTAAGTGTTCAATTCCCACATCCTTACAGGTTTTACTTTTTCTAAAACTATATTTATTTAATTTTGAAAATAACTACGATGGAAATCCTTGAAATTTACTAATTCAATAACATTTTCTCTGTAGTTTTTAATCTATTTTTTTTAAATGACTAATAATTTTATTTGAATATTAAAAAATATCATTAATGATAAGAAAAACAGTGAATTTTATTAATAACTTTTAAATGATGTCTCCCATATATAAGTTCATATTTGTTAAATATATTTTCCACTAAGAGAAATACTAAACTAATGACCTATAAATCCATAATATTCATAAAAAATATCCATAATATTTGTAGACTCTCGATACATAAAAATAAAAAGATCTTTTAAGACATATAACATATGATCAAAAATAATCTATATCATACCAAAATATTTATATATCCTCTTATACTTATTCTTATTTAATTTTTAATTATTCTATTTGCTGATCTCTGTTTTCATTAATATAGATCGCAAGGTAGTTACTAATCTTCTATTAATACCAACTTTAGATCCCTAGTGATTGTTAAACCAGAGCTATTTCATAATATCATTACATTGGAATGATTACAAGGATTCAAATCCAGAAGAACCGATCAGTGTAGTATTCTTGAAAAACCAGATACTTATATGAGTCTTATATTAAAAAATAATATCTAAATTAAAACATAATACTTTTTCGTTCAAGGTTAACATTATTTCATATATCATATCAATTAATATATTTCTTAGTAAACTACATATAATTATATCGAATGTGAATAAATAATTATGAGATTAAATTCTTAGATAGTGTAATTTATAGAGGAAGAAATAGTGAATTCATGAGTGTAATAAATATAGAAGGTAATAATTGAATGTAAAAACCATATAATCAATAATATAATAAAGAAGTGAATGAAAAAAATGGAACATTAAATATATAAAAGAAATCCATTTAAATAACCTTACATTATGGATTAAGAAAATAAATAAATATTGAAATGTTACTAATTTAAAACACATTCCATTTAATCAATAAAAGAGGAATAAAATGCATCCATATATTTTGTCATTGTGAAAATATCATGGATAAAAATTAATAAATATAAAAGAAATAAATTATTAATTTTCATATTTCATGTATTTAAAACATGAACCACTATAATAACAATATTAATCCTCAATACAAATTATGTCTGTGGGTAGAAACCTGTTATATTTTTCTATGAAACAAATTCAAAGGGTTTGTCACCAAAAAAATTTTCTAAAAAGACTACCGATGCATCTAGGGTCTTCCCATAACTAGTCCCCAACCCACATAATTTATCTATAAATAATTCTAAATATTTCTAAAAATATATTTAATTCATAAAAAATATGTTGTATTAAATATCCATATTATGTAAAATATATCAATTTATCAAGATTTCCTAAAATAATCAAAGAAATTTTAAATTAAAAAACCATATAGAAGAATGAAATACTATTTAGGAAATAATAATATAAATAATACAAGAATATTAATATTTATGAAGAAATTATGTTAAATTTTTTTTCAATAATTTTAATTTTCATTGAAAATTAATAATTATAAAAAAAAGTTTGATAGTCAAGATAACTTTTACTGTTTACTGATTTTAAATTAAAAACCATTTGGATGAGATAATTTAAATTGATACATTAAATTCCATGATTTATTATTTATTCTTGATAATAAAAGAAAATAAGGATGAATATACACTGAAAAAATAAGTTGTGAATATTACATTTATCTCAAAGATGTAAAAAATGTGAGATGAAAATCCATTACTACGTGGTAACATTCATATAAAAACATATCAAATGAAATTATTCAAGTTTAAAATCAAAATAATATCAATTATGAATTATTTATGAAATTAAATGTAATGTTTTATGTATTTACACTATTTATAGAAGAAATTAGATTCAAAAAAACAATGTATCCCTCAATGAATGGAAATTGAGATGAAGTACCTAACTTCTTAGTAACCATTGAATTATAATAAATTTGAAATAAATAACTTCAAATTAAAATATAAATTGAATGAATTTTAATTTATTAATTATATGAAATCTAATAGGTGTTATATATATTGAACCCAAATGAAATATGTTGTGAAAATGGTGTACGCCTCACAGAAGAAAAATATAGACAAGAATACCATACCTTACACTACATTTTTTTTGAATGCTCTGTAACTATTTATATAATTATTTTTAAAATTTTAATAAATTAAACTAGAACCATATTCATATGTATTTAACTAATTTAATAATTTAATTATATATCATATCCTATTCATTGATAATCATTCATCATTTTTATCATCTTGAGTATTAGCAGCCATATTTTTTTGAGTATTTTTTGACGTGATATTTTTGATACTATTATATAGATCATGATTTCATAATCCCCATAATGAAAATCATGATGTGAAAATTATATATATTCACTGTATTTATATTTATTGTAATAAAATGTTTTTTATGTTGGAATCAATATACAACATTCATTGAGACCGACGTTCATACGTACGCATGAATGCTCTTTCAATTTTATTATCACATTAAAATAAAAAAAATAGATGATATATACATATATTATAATTCCATTATAATATTTATTTCATATAAATCGAAAACACAAATATAAATCATTGTCAATAAACTCTATCTATAGAGTGAATGCATCACATCGCTTTGAGGTGGTGTTATTCCACACATCCAGAAACAACATTATCATATTACCAAAGAATAGAATACCTAGAGGTATTTGTTATATAATAGTTAAATAATAATATATAAATTATAAATCTCATATATATCATATATAGAATATAAATCCTGTATTGTTTCTAATATTTATAGATTTTAATGGAAGAACAAACGACATTGGTTCACGATGTGGCAGTCCGTTGTACACACAAATGACCATTTCATATCTGATTCAATGCAATTGTGAGAAATTTTATGTAGTACCATTAATATTAAAAAAATTAATTATTTAAAATAATTTGGATAATATATATTTATTATATAAGAATAATTTATGTATTTGATAATGAAATAAAATAAAATATCTCATTGATAAATGCTACCTTATCTTTATGTAACTCCTTTCATTTTATAAAAATATATTTCTAGGTATTCTTTCTAAAAATGTTTTGGAATATAGGATTTGTTTAAGGATATTGGGATATTATTTTTGAATTTTTTGGATGATAAAAATAACATGTAATGTTTGATAGTGTGATGGGTTGTGGGTTAATTTTTATAGTGGGGGAGGAGTGGGATTCAAATATATTTAAAATGTAAACACTATTGTGAAGTCTCCCATTAAAAATATACCTCAAATAATGAAATATATTTGAACAAATAAAATATATTTTAAAAATATGTCCATATAACATGTATTTGTAAATTTTATAGATCATTTAGAAACATAATATTAAAGGTTATTAACTATGGAAACTCATATTCAACTTAATTACACTAATTAATTTTTGTTATTTTCACATATTTGTTTTTGTAGAAAACTATATTAACCTTATAAGAAACTACATATTTTTATTATTAAAAATTATAATTCAATTTTTCCAAATCCCAATCATATAATTGGATGACATTTATTTAAATACAATCCAGTATTCGAGAAGAGAAAGAAGGTTTTTAAAGTAGAAATGATCAAATGTTTGAAAAGTGTTTATATCCAATTTCAATGTAAAATTAATTAAAATGAATAATACCGGGAAAAGTTATATATAATTTATGGAAATATAAATCAAAACCAACTTAAACTATTATTTATCAATATTAATAAATGAAACAAAAAAGAAATGTTTCCATTTTTATCATGTATTTTTTAGTATTCATTGAAAAAATGAAATATTTCATCAAAATAATTAGAACTCACCCTATATTAATTTTTATAATAATATATCAAGAATAATGTTTATTTTTTCATATATAAAATTTAAATGTGTCAAAAATTAGATTTATTATCGATGATGCATTAAAATGTGGTAAAACAACATTTTGAGAAATATAGAGTTTTATGTGTAAAATTTGGGATTTTATTTTATACAACTCAAATTTATTGAATTAATTTCAAAAATATTATAATGAATATTTAATATATATATATATATATATCATTTATATAATTTAATAAAACTGATTTATTTAATTTATTAAGGCAAAATGACATTAGTGAATAAATATATTTATTTATAAAAATTTGTCTTTTGTATTCAATATGATGTTAAATTATTTTATAATAAATTTATACCAAATGAATTAAAAGAATATTTCATTAATTTAGTTGATAATATTACTTAATTTAACTTATAGGAGAAAATTTTCATTTTAGATAATAAAATTATTATTATTCCATAAAACTCGTTCTTCCATGTAACACAATTTATATAAGAAATTAATTGATGCGTAAAACATTAGATAACTTAGTACTGTGTTCATTGAAAGATATAGATTATATGAAATTTATTCAAAATAATAAACACATCATAATGTATCAAGATTTTATATTCATTTCTATGGTTGGTTTTTTGTGTCATTCATGCAATCGAATAAAATTTATTCCATCAGAATGTTCGCGGTGTTATAGGGAAGGTAACTACATTTAATATTGGCATTTATATAGTAATTATTCATCTCATTATTTTACATATTTATAAACATGTAGAAACACAATTATATCATGATATTTAATTGAAAAATCAAATCCATATTACATTTTCTTTAATTTTTCCATGAAATCATGAGGTTTTTTCATAGAAGATGTATTATATGACTAGTTTCCTCTAAACTGAGTACCAAAGTTTACTAATAAACATTATTTGATAAAAAAATAAAATCTGTAGACTCCAGTAACCTGTTGCTGGTTATTATTATACATTATTGTTACAAAATATAATAATTAACCAAATATTAAACAATTTAGTTTCCATAAAAGGTAGGATATATAAATACATTACAATTTTAAACATGTGACACAACAAGAAAATATTATTATAACATTATTAATCATTACCTAATTTCCCTGAAAATTATATAGGGTCAAGCTCTAGGTTTGATGAGGAAAGAAAAAAATAATGTCAAACTAAAATTATATGTAAGCGGTGGAATACATTGTATCACACATACTATAAAAATGTTACAGGAGTTATTGAATGAATAAATAAACAACATACATCCATAATATACTGAAAATAAGGGAATATTATATCCCTGAAAATAGATGAAAACATGGATAAAAATAATCATTGATCTCATACTGATGGGATGGTTAATGTTGTAATAAAATCATTCTATTAAGGCCCTATTATAGGACACATATCAGATCATGGGAATAATTATACACTATAATAAAAAAAAATTATTATGAAAGCTAATTATGCATATATGGGTGAAATACATATATTCTATACTCATTACCAAATTAAGTGTAATATATTCCCTATAAGAGTTAGCAAGAACTTATATAAAAATCCATAAGTATTTTCTTATAATATAAAACTCGGTTGTCCATATAACATTATCTATTAAAAAAAACATCCCCATTCAATAAAATTATTTTTTTTTGTTAAAGATAACATCTAGTAATCAGGACAGAAGCTCTTAGGTATCAAAAAAATAAAAAATAATACCCTTATTAAATAATTATAGTTGTTTTGGTAAATCCAATGAAAATAATCATCAATTGAAAAAATTGGATAACTCTTACTGTTTTAATTGGTACGAAACCAATGAAATGGTATGGAAAATATGTTTTCATGGTACGTTAAGGGTGTGTGATTATTCCAAATCATGTCCCCATAGAGAGTCTCACTAGGTGTGAAGTCAAAGGCCTAATAATTGGGCATCAGATTGAGTACTGATAAATTGTATATCATACCACTATAGAATGATTATAAATATTATTATATATTTAAAAATATTATCCACTTTGCAATACCTAGGGATGGATTTATTTTTGGTAAAATTACATAATAGTTTACTTTACTGAAACATAAGGTGGTTTTACACCATGGAAAGGGTAACTATTAAATCAATGAAAATTATAGTGGGAAAATAATATATATATGTAATACATTATATTTAATTATTAATATATAAAAAATTATTTAATGTAATTATTTTCACAAAACAAAATTAAATAGGTGGTGATTATAACATGTGCCCTAATGAATGAAAATTGAGATAGAAAAGTCCCACTACTGGATTGTGTAGTAATTCAATCACAAATTTCTAAAATAATGTTCTTATGAATTATATTAAAAAACCTTGAATAATTTTTTTTAGGACATAAAATCTGAATAATAATTGTATAAACCACATAAAATGATAATTATGTTCATAATACAAAATATGTCTCAAATCGAGGAATTTGAAATGGAAAATTGTTACCTCTTGTGCTAATATACTAAAATTAATTATCCAACTATATCATAAAGATATATCTCTTAATAACTTATTAATAACCATATCATTATCCATGTTCATTTATACTCTATTGAAATATTCATTTTCTATATGAATTATTCTCACTTGCTATATTAGTGATCATATTTTTGATTGCTTGTACTTGTTTCCTAAAATGTGTTCATATTTATTGTAATTTAATTTTATATTATTACTAAATAATTATATTTAATTATATGGATTATTTATAATAATTTAAGATGTTTCATAATAATTTCATGCATGTTTCAGACTATATACATGATAATGAACTTGATAATAAGCGTGTTTTAATGGTTTTTTATTAAACAAACGTGTTTCCATAATTTAGGATTTGGATATTAAAATAAAAAAATTTAAATCCAAAAATTATATATTTATTTACATATATTTATAAAATTATTCTTATATATAACTTTTCATAGTCATCTGTGACCAAAATTCACGGTATTGTTCATGTTGGTCGATAAACTAACCTTGACATGAACATACCATAATTTAATGAATGATTGTGAGGTGGTTTGTTGTAATATAATTATAATATATACATAATTATATCATTTAGTTTTGGTATTATGATATATCATAATTTTAATTAAATATAAGAATAATTTAAGAATATGAATTTCATATGATCCTACAAATCATTTTTTATTATCAAATGCCAGTTTATAGGATCTGGAGCCCAAAATTACAAACACAAACTCAAACAATGAAAACAAAAACTCAAGAAACTCTGCCAACATAGAATTACACATCATAAAAACCACAGTCATCTCTGCATCCCATGATGGATTCATATTCATCAGTAGCCAAAGACGATTCCCATTCCGGCGACCTCTAGTAGCTTGCACTTTGTACCCGACACCTGAGCTGTTCCAGTGCTACGTGGTCTGGTGATGTCCCCTTGATCATGCTACCCTTCCTAATAACCACGGTCACCTCACTATTCCTCTTAGAGGAAGAACTAGTCCTCATTGACCATGGGAGAAAATAATAATCTCTCGTTGGACACCTTCTTGGTGTCCCAAAAACAGGTCCTTCAACTGTATCGAGAGGCTGCTTCCCTCCTTGAACAACCTCGCTGAAAGAACGACCAACTAGGCCACTCAAATTTTTTACCTCCCCCAGAGATCCCCTTTTCTTTACTAGTTTGGTCCCCCAAACCCGAGATAAGACTCCCAGCTTCCCCCCCCCCACTTTTTATCTAGAGTAGTATACTCTATCAAAGGTAGGTAATCACCCTCTAGAATCACATAATCCACAACCACGACAGAAGGCTCCTTCACACCACCACCAGCCTGAAGATCCAGACTCTTAGCTGCTTCAACCATATTGGATCTCTTGACCACTTTTTGGTTGTATTCCGCAGTCAAACCAACAATATCAAGCCCCCTAAAGGTCATATAAGATTTTTAATAATTGGTTATCTTCTAAGCATGATTATTTTGAATAATTAAAATAAGGACGATTGTTTGTTGATGATATCCTAAATAGGATCTCTAATATGTCTAGTATTACCATTAGTTATATCATAAAATCATACTAATGGTTTAATCCAATACTTGCATCTATCCCTATAATGTTACAAAGAAAAAAATACACATTACTTAATCATGGTGGTTGTCCACAGAACACACGAATGTTGATTCTGTTTTTCTCAGTCGATTGGGAATGTGAATAAACAATGATAATAAACTTAATATAGTCAAATTAAAAAAAATATTATTTATAAAAATAATTATATATGTGTGTGTTTTATATAAAGTTTAGAGAATATAATTAATAAAAAACAAAGTAGTTGATAATAATCAAGATAGTAACATGAATTTTCATTGATTACTTCCTTAGAAATGAGGTCTTTATGCTAACTAATGGATTCTATGAGCATTTGAACCATGTATGTGGGAAAAGAAAGATAAATATTTCATATCATCATGTCAAAATTTGGCTAAAAATAATGGATTTATGTGGTGAAGGTGATACCTATTTATAATTTATAGAAGGGTACTTTTGGAAATACTCATTGATTATAAATAATTCGATTTCACTATTAAAGTGTAAATTAATTAAAAAATGAATAACTATGGTTTTTTGGGAGTTTTTTTTCTATAATACCCTCAAAAATACATTTGTAAACACATTTTAAACATGTTTTTGTGTTTTCCACATATTAAAAGACGTTTAACATTTTTTTACATTTTCCCATGGAATCTGCTTTTTAAATATAGTAATTAATTTAACCTCCAAAATTCAAATTGTCCTTATTACCTAATTTTAACAATATGATTTCAATTTTTCAAAATATTTAATGAAATAAAATATATATAGGTATGAGAATTTAATATTATAATATAACCATATACATGTTTGAAACATTTTTAGTAGAAATAACATTTTCAGTTTTATATTTTTTTAATGGAAAAATTATATTGGATATTAATTATAATGAAATAAATATAATTTTTATAAAAAATGTATTTTTATTTCTTCAATGATTATAATAAAATAAATACCCCAAATTAAATAATTTATTCAAAGAGAACAATAATATTTTTTCTTATATTAAAGTAAGAATTAAATCTGTTACGAAAATTATTGATAAAAGTTAACTATGATTAAAAATTATTTTAAAAAGAATATTGTTATTAATAAAATAAAATTTTATTATACAAATAGTTTTAAAATTATAAATGTAATTATTATATTATTATAATTTTATACAAATTAATGTTTTTTTAAGATCATACCTTTTATCTAAATTCATTGTTAAAAAAAGCAAAACAATTTATTCCCTGAAAAGTTTGATATTATGATATAAATAATGAGGTTATTCTGATAAATTTAAAATTATTATATTAATATTTAGATTTAATTCATGAATAAGATAACATTAAAGGTAACATTTTGTGATGGTTCACGATACGTTGTTTACCCATGATTTTAGAGTCTTAGGTGTTGTAATTTACTTCATTTATAATGAGGGATATTTTATTCTATATACCAATAAAACCCATTTGGACTCAATATGTTCATATTGACTTCCCAGATGTCAATTTGGCCTATTTTTTATACACAATGATCCATTTATGTTTTAGACTCCTATATAGGAGTAATTCACAACCATGAACCCATTGAGGATCTAATACTATCCCCCATCAATGAACTAATCATACCATATTAGCGGTCTACAATCTGTTGTAGGCCCCAAAAACCTATATTCACCTAATTTACAAACTATTTAATATATATATATATATGGTACTCAATCAAGTTGTAAGACCCAACTCTACCCTAACATGTGCCCATGTATAAGTGAAAATAAATATATTTTTTCTCTATTTTCATGAAATAGTCATCCTTACCACATAACATGAAACAACAAAAAACTAGTTCCCAAATAATTTTTCATCCCTAACTCCTCCATAATAGGACATATCCTATATGAGTATATTTTCCATTTTCAAATATTTACTAGTATCAAGGAGGTTGAAACTAATATTCAAGCCTCCAACTAGGTGTAATCACCAACTCTACCTCAATGGACATACTATGCATATGATCTACTCAGTTGCCTATTTTCATCACTTAAATGAAATATGTTCCATTACTTCAAGATGTTAAAATTCAACGACATCATCGAATAATATTATATAATGCTAAAATATCCCTCATAGGGATGTACCCTTTATGAGTATCGTATTTTATTAACTTTTAGTTACCAATGTCTAGAATATTGACATATATATATATGCCTCACAATAGGTGTATCCCACAACTATACCCCAATGGGATACCCATGTATAATCCTCATTCTGCATACTATTTTATACCATTTTAAAATATTTGTGTCCAAACCGCATTATGTCAAACATCATAGACCTATGCCTCATACTAGGTGTAATTACAAGCCATACAATTTCTAATTTTGTTTCTAAAAAACTGGATGAACCAGAAATGTACGATCTTATGTAAGCACAATACTAACCATTTTTATTAACAAATTTCATATTAGTCTAATATATATGAAATTAAAATAAATAACATTATTCATTATCATAATAAATTATTTAGTATGTACTAGTACATACTTAAAAACTAAACTATATCACCCAAACTATGTGGTACTTATATCCTGTTAACAAAAATATATGGGTGCCTATAGAATTTCAATATAGTTACACTTTAGGAATAGACACATGATCAAAAAATGAACTTCACTAGGTGATAAAAAAATGTAAATGTAATATTATTTTATCAAGGTTTTGTAACAATAAAATCCATCATAGTCGTTCTTATAACACGAACATAAAAGGTAAGACATGTCCTGATAAGGATCTAGAAACTATTAAGGTTTTGATAACCTTATAATGATATATAGGAATCTATTACCATTGGTCTGATCTAAATAAAACTAAAACCACCTCTTTCCTATATATAAATAAATTTTATAGAGCCCAACTATGATGATTTATACCATTATAATCACTGTGTAAGGAAAATATAGAGAAAATATAGTATATAGATATCATCTCATTGACTCATGGATTTGATCAATCACTGGAATTGTTGTATCTAGTGTATATAAAATACTTATAAGGATTCCAAACATTATCATAAATAAAAAATATATGCTGGTATAAATAAATAATCCCTCCATAGGGTTTTATGATTCAGACCTCCCATCCTAAAACCAATGTGTGATCCATAGAATTATTTTCAATGTCCCCATGAATATAATCACATGGAAATAAATTCTACACCAAACAAGAATAAAAAAAAGAACACATCCTGCCTAAAAAAGTAGAATTATTTCCTTAGTGTATTTTTAGTTCATCCAACTTGGGTTGGTTATAGAGTTCTATATCAATGCCTAAAAATATAGTAGAAAAATGTTGTATATTTTTTTTATAATAAGTAAAGAAAAATATAAAGACATTTAAACTAAATATATTTTCTGGTTTAGGATTTGGGAGAACAAGAAGACATTTATATATTATCAAAATTAAATTAGTATATAAAAGGTAGAGATGAAACATTTCATAAACTGGAGTATTATTGATCGAAACTCCATGAAATATCTATATGAACCTGATTTTTTTTAAAACATATTGTGAAAAAATTAAACAGTAGGGGGTTTCTAAAAATCTTGTGAAAAACCATTTTAAAATACTTATACCTTTCTATAAATACATTTGAAAATACTTTTGAAGACATAGAATTGAAAATTAATTTTATATATAATTTGAATAATATATTTAGAAAATAAATTCGATAAATACTTTTAAAACAACATTTTGGAAAATACATTAGAAATACTTTTGAATATAAATCTAATTTTGATAATGTAATTTTGAAAACACTTTTTAAAATATAATAATTTTTTTAAAACTCTATTGAAATCCATTTGAAAATATGATTTTGAAAATTCTTTTGAAAATAATTATTGCATTGAAATCATATAAACACACTATTTTGAAGATACATATGATTTTTGAGATTCATTATATCATATTAAAATAGTATTCTTTTGAAACAAAATAATTCATTTGAAATAATTATACATTGAAAACATTTTAAAATAATCCATTTGTTTTCCATAAAATAGTTATAATGATTTTGAAAACAAAACAATAGGTCCACATAATCATTATAGGAAATAATTATCCTACCCACTTCATTAGGAATAAGTTAACCCCTCATCATCTACTATTTTATAATTTCCAAGTTCCAATATTTATAAATAAGTATTTTTCTTGATTTATATATATAAATTTTTCACTGGGGTTTCTGATAAAGTTGATTTTAATAAACATGAATATTTATATATATAAAAATATTAATTTCCTTAGGGAAATCACTTATTAGATTTAGCAATATAAAATCTCACGTCATTATGAATTTTCTGGGACTTTCAATAAAATATTTAAACATAATGTCATTAAATGTTCCCATAAGATACATTCTATTAAAATTTTATAATTGATCTTTGAAAAATAATTCTTAAATTAAAATATTTGAAAAACATTTTTTTAATTGGTTTTATGCATTAAATAATGACTTGCATGAATAAACATTTCGTATAAAATAATATATATAGTGACTTTTTATTCTCATAAAAATATATATACCATAACGATATTAATGAATAGAAAATTATGTATTTCATCTAAAATTATAAGAACACATGATAATAGAGTACGTTTTAGTGGTAGTACACTTACTATTTTATCAAAATAATAACCGTATTAATATATGTATGGATTTAATTTTACATAAATGAGAAATGTTTAGTAAAATTAAATATAATATCATCATATAACAATAAATGAAAACAATATAACACATATAATAAACTTAAATGTATTATTTTTTATATAGAAAAATCATCATTACTTAATTTTGAAATATCATGTTGGATGATTTCATGTTTTGAAATTAATTACATATTCATTTGAAATAAATTAAAAGATGGAATGGAATATATATATACACACATATATATATATACATACATATATATATATATATACATATATATATACATACACATATATATAATCATATATATATAACTAAATATAGAATTCCCATAATTTTAAATAACTTCCATTCATAATTATAATATTATTAGAAGATGTAATACTTATAAAAACATGATCTTAAAAATTAGTGTGTGTATATATATGAATATAATCAATGATTATTTTGAAAAACATGTATCCCATACACACCAAAATTTCATAAAATCAAGAATGAAATATAATTATATCATATGAAGCATATTATCATTTGTATATACATAAATTTGGTTGGTAAAATGCAATGTCATGAATGTATATATATAAATAGATATCATATATTTAAATTCTAAAACATTAAATTTATGAAATTGAATACAACACATGAATATAATATATATATTTATTTATATGAAACATTAAATTACAATAAATTAATACATATATACATGTATTTACAATCCTGAAATAGAATGAAAAATCAGAAGGATAACATAACACACCCTTACATGATAATAATATTGACACTAAAACTTTTGAATAAATGATTTATTGAAGATTTGATAAATATGGTTGTGTGTAAAGTGAATATGAAATTTTTATCCAACATAGAATAATATATTTATATATTAATTGATTATTTTCAAAATAAATGTTTTAAAAAATCCCCTTAACAAGATAATGAACCAAAAGAAGATCCTTGGTCTATACAGATCCAGTGAAGGAAATGGGTTTATATCATCATGATGTGATTGATTAGTGAGGGAAAGTTGGAAAAATTGGGTGAATGACTCATATTATCATCCTGTAACGAGGAAGTGGATTCAACCTATACGTACTATATAAATAAAATGTTTCATATATCATTGAATTATATCCCAATTTCAGGAGTTAATAGAATAAATGGTGTAGGTACAGATTATTTCGTGACCCATAGATATGTTTGAGAATGGATGGGGTGGTGTTTGTCATCTACAATATAGCTAGAGGGTGAAGGTGTGTACGGTGAGGGTTCAACTAGCCTATATGTTTGAGATGATGTGGGAGGTTGATTAAGACGGATATGAGACTACGAGGGAGATCAAATGGTAGAAATGTTGTGGATTATGGGGAGATGAAATGTTATTGGTTAGTTACAGTGGATGTGGGGGATGATTTGTGTTTATAGGGGATCATGGAAGAAGACTCATGTGTGGACCATTCAACACTGTTTTTTTGTTTTATTTTATTATCATTTTTGTTTTAAAATCTATTTTTATTGATTTTGGTTTTTTATACAAGATAAAAGTAATATATATATATATATATACGTGCAGAATTCTATATAAAAAACAAAAGTTTTTTATTATGTATTATAATAATTCCAATAAACTACATTATTATTTTACAATTAAATATGTAATATATTTCTTTATATAAACAAATATTATTATTAATTATACATTTTAAAATGAATTTAAATTCTATTTTATTATTCAAATTTTAATATTATTATTTTATGAGTCATTTCCAAAAATAAAATTATTTATTTTGTAGAGGGATTAGTATATTTATTAATTCAAAAATAAACATCCACTCACATTGATATTTACTTAGATTTTGAATACAACAAATTCATTTTAGAAATGAATCATGTTTTCAATTGAAATATTCATGTATATGTATACATTATAAATATGTATCAGTTGATATATATTGATTTTATCATTGAATAAATTTTAAAAAAACCACAATGGTTATAACCCAACATACACATAAGTTTTTTTATAGATATCTCACATAGAAGAATTATAGTATCTTGAATCTAATCATATAAATAATCTTATCATGAGCATGAATACTAATTTTTTACTTATTTTTATTTCCTTTATCATCATATCTAGAGGGATCCAACTAACGATGGATCAAAATGATACATTCTACAGTATCTCAACCGACATGTTTTTTACTATGTATGCTTTTATTACAAATGGATGTTATATATTTTAAATTTTTATGTCTCTAGTATAAATAGGTGTTTAACTACCACTTTTAAATCCGTCATTATTATTTTAAACATATATAATTATCGATAAGTCTCATTTTTTATATATAAAAAAAATACAATATCATACATTATCTTATAATTAAAACGTATGTTTATTAAACTAAATAATTTAATGCCAAGAATAAGAAAACATTAATTAACAGATTAAAATTATATACAATATAGATTAATAGATATATATATATCCATAATGTTAATATTTTAAAAAAAAATTATTAAAAAAATGACTTAATAAACATTTATTAAAATAAAAACATTCTTATAATTTATTGGGCTATACATTCTACAACTTATAAAAAAACATTCATCCATGAAATTTTGTAGTCAATGATAAGAAAACCTCATAAATTCTCAAATCATAATTTCGATTACTATATCATGTACAATACTATATATATATAATGGTTTCATGACATCCTAGGAGTAATTAGTAGGTTTCCTACCCTCAGATTTACATCAATCTGATTTGATAGAAAATACATGTTTAACTAAAAGAGTATACATAGGAACCATATTTATTTTATAAAAACGTTATAATAAATAATATCATATAAAACATTCATCTAATACCATCTGTTGATCTTTATAACTGCACTTTTGTATCCTGTACTAAAATGATGTATAATTTTTTTTAAATTTAACTAAAATATATACAGACATTTTTAGTTTATGATCCTTTCTTGTTTACTCATTGTAGGGAAAGAAACACATTTAAATATTATCAAAGTTAAAATAATAATAAAATGCAGTGATGAAACATTCTTTTTTCTAGATTCATACCAATTTAAACACTATGAAAGCACTACATGATCATGAAATCATTTTATAAAAATATAGTTTGAGACACTTTCCTAGTAAGGGGTTTTTGAAAAGCTAGTGATTAACCGCTTCAAAAATAATTATACATTTAGAAAAATAAATTATTATAATAATTTTGATAATATGGCATTGAAAATCCCTTTGATAGATACTTTTAATAATTGCTTCTAAAAATATGAATGATAAAAATAGTTAAAAATAGCTTTTTAAAAACACATTATAACTTATCATGATAATAAATTTAATTTGGAAATAAATATTTGGAAAATAATTTTGATAATACAATAGATTTAGGAAAAATCCATTGAAATCTCATTAATATCAGGATTCTGAAATAATATTTTTACAAAACAAATTTTCCCCTTACCTAGATGTTGAACTGATGGCAGATCCATGGGCTTCCTAGATCATGTGAAGGTAATGGGTTTTTTTCTTCACTAAGTGTTTGATTAGTGGGGGAAAGAGGGAAAAACTGGGAAAAGGCATTGTCTTGGATAACTACAATGGGAGTGGGGTTTCAACAAATAATTGACATATATATAATATTTCATATTTAGTTTAATTATATCCCATTTTCCTGAGTTAATGAAATACTTGTTGTAGGTACTGTTTATGACTTGACCCAAAGGAATATATGAGAATTGATGGAATGTTTATTGTCATCAAAACTATATCTTCTGGATAAAGGTGTGTACGATTAGGGTTCGACTAGCCTATGATCCAGAGAATCAAATGGTAGTGGTGATATAAGATGGAGATGAGGCAGTGAGGGTGATCCGATGGTCGATTTATTGTGGCCTTTGAGGGTATCATATGGTGTTGGTCAGTGGCATTGGATCCATGGATTGGTTTAGTAATGGTAGGGGCTTGGAGAAGATGGCACCGATGGGGTCATTTCAACAATTCTTTTTAATTTTATTTTCGAAATAATTTTACTCTCTCATTTTTTTTGTTTCTTTTTTTCCATAAATGATTAGTCTTAAAAATATAAATATAATTATACGTAATCAACTATATAAAACAAACTCAATTATTTTTATATGTATTTTAATACTTCTAAAAAACTATATTATTATTTTAAAATTATGAATTTAATCTATTTCATTATATAATAAAAATATTATTATTATTCACAATATTGTATTTATTTTATTATAAATTTAATTTATAATTTATTTTAAAATTCCAAAATTATTTTTTTTATGAAAAATTTCCAAAAAAAATAATAAATAATCTTTATAGGGTATAATATATTTATTAATTCCAAAATCGAGATCATGTGACTTCGATTTGTATAAAGATGTTGAATACAAAATTTTTAATTTAATAATGAAACATATTTTCATTTGAAATATTCATATATATGTATTATTTATAAATGTGTTTCAATGGTTATATCCATATTTTAACGTTAATTACATATTTTTAAAAACCACAATGGTTATGACCCCAAGGTCCCATACATTTATTTTTTTCTATAAGTAGCTCAATTAGAAGGAATTTTAGTATCTGGAATCTTCACATACCAACGCTCCACTCAGGAGATTTAGACATATTTTTCTACTTATTTGTATTTTTATCATCATCATCATCTTTAAAGGGTGCTTACTGATTGTGTATTACGACGATGTAAGCTACAATATATCTGATGCCATGTTGTTTTTTCATTGTCCATATTTTTTCTTAATGGTTAGTGTATATTTAAAATTACCAAGAATCTAGTCTAATGAACTATTCTAAAACCACGTTGAAAAGAATTGCCATTATTTTATCTATATAAAATTATTGGGAATCTTTATTTAATGCATCAAATAAAATAATATATCATAAATTATATAATAATAATAACTCATTTTTAACAATGGAAATAATTTAGTTCCAATTTCAATAGAACTTTCATTAATAGATTTAAATTATAAATAATATAGAAGATAAAATATAATTTCCCATAAAAGTAGTATTTTATATAAATGTATAAAACAAATCATTCTAAAATAATTTAATAAAATAAAATGATGATTATAATATCAGGGGTGATACATTGGTTGTCAGGTTTGGCCTTTATGATTTAATCATAAATGATCTATTGGGTTAATATTACACAAGTGAAATTATAGTCTTTTTCTATACATTACGACATGAATTATTGGGTTGTTGATTCTTCAATTCTACATTTAATGTTATTTTTTACCATGGTGAATTTTATAAGGATATTTTTTTATTAAATTAGTCTAGGATGAAGGTGATAACTCCAGGGATTGAACAATGTCATCCATAGGATCAGGTATTATGGTATGACCACTGTGGTTTCACCAGGAACATTATTACATGTGCAAATATAGGACTATTTTGATCATTATATTTAGGGAGAGATAAATTGAGATTGTGGTATTTTTTAGAGGTTATATTGATTAATACTAATTATGTTGTAATGATAACCCATTGTATCATCATTCTTCAATTATCTCATTCTATTATAAATTTTAATGTCTATTCACATTCTTCCAAATTTATTCAACCTACCCCAAACCAAAGGTGATCATAGGTCAATTTTTCTAGATCATTGATCCCTTTTTGGAGTCTTTTTAGTTTCTAATTCATGATATTGATATTATTTAATCCATGTTGGTATTACCTCTTCTTCTTCTCTGTACTCTTTCATTCACCCTTCTTAGGAATTTTTGTGAATTACAGTGGTAAATTTTGGGTTATGGAGGTTCAAGTGATTAAATAAAGATAAAATGTTATATATTTTTATGGGTAATCATTTTGATATCATATTGAGGTGTTTATCTAATTGTAATTTCCCTCATAGAATCATTATATCCGTAATTGAGATTGGGGATTCAAAACCACTATTTTATTATTTATGTTGAAATCATGGTTATAACCTGATATTATTTATTTTGGAGGATGGTATATAATAACAAAATATTTTAATGAACAATACTAAATTTATTTCTAGTAATATATTGATTTGCATATTCTTTATGGGTTTTTATAATATTTCATATTTTTTGATATTTTAATTGATATTTTTTAGGTGATTTATAATTTTCCGTTTGATTTATATTATTTATTCCATTTAATTTTTATAGTCACCTTTGAATAATTTTCTAATCAGTCATATATATTAACAAATTAGATTTTTAAAAATCTAGATTTATTGTGTCGAGGATTAATTATTAAATTTTAATTTAATATAAATGAATTATTATTATGAATTTAAATTTATATGGGAGTATTTTTAATGGTAGGTGTTAGAAAATTTTCAATACAATGTTTTTTGTTGTTTTTTTATAATTGTTTTTAATTTTTGTATTATGATGTGATAAAAATACCTGATGTTGTATATATTCCACCCACCAAAATATTATTAAAAGTAAATAAGGAAATTAAAAAAATAGTTTTAAGGGAAAAATTAAATTTATTTTAATATATTTCCATGTGAGATATAATGAATTAATAATAATAAATTGTTACAATGTGGTGTAGGTCCCAATATTAATTATTTTATTGTCTATGGTCTGTTAGTGTAAATGTGTAGTTTATATAAATATAATTAAAATAGGGATGATTTTGTGATATCATTATTCTAGAAGTAGGGAATGAGTTAATTTATTGTCTTGGTTATGATGTAATTTTTTTCTATGTGTCAAAGGATAAGTTTTCATTGAATTAATCGGTGATTTTCCATGTTTCTGGAGGAAATTCATAAAACTATATTTTTAGTTATTGTGTATTTTTTATATAGTTTCTGTATCATGGAATATAGTTTTAATAAATGAAATTAATAATTATTAAATGGATATAATTATTAATTTATGTGATATAATTTATAATTTTTTGTTCATAAATGAATGATGATAATGGCTATAATAGTTGTATTTATTAAATGATAGTGGTTGGTATAAATTTGTGAAATTTGAAAAGTGAATGGTTGATGTTGGAAGTGGTCGCGTGAATGATTTAACCTTAAATGTAGATAAATGAATGGAATAATGAATTAAAATGATAATTTTTTATTCTATATATATATATATATGATTTAATGAAATGTTTATGATGAATTAAATGGTTATCTTCTATGAAATAGTAGGGTAATTTTAAAGTGTGTTAATTGTAGTGTTTGTTATTGTGGTAGTAGTGATTCAATGAGTATTATGGTTTAGGATAGTCTTGGTTGGTTTGAACCCTTATGTGGAATTTATATGGATATATGATATTAATTAAATTTTTTAATGAATAATTAGACACCACCACCCATGTAAGACGACCTTAATGATAACCAATATGTTTTGGGTTTTTGGTGTTTTCCCAAACTTCAATTTTTAAGAGGGAGGACATGGTTAACTTCTCCCTCTCCAATTATATTCCATTATATTTAGTATGACATATAATGACTAAAGATATGAATATGGTTATGATATTTAATCTAAATTTTTAGATCATGTATATCCTAGAAGAATTGGTTTTTGATTATAATGAGGATTTCTAGTGTGGGTCATTCCTGAGAGAAGAAGAGAGTAATGTTTAATTCATTAAAGTCTATGATACCTTAATATGTTGAGTATTTGAAATGTAGTTTTCTTATGGTATATAGTTGGGTATATCTGGATGAATCTTTTTGGTGGTTTGTATATATATATTAATATACAAGTTATTATAGAGCTTGACTTATGCCTTTGGGGACTCGGAGGGAACAAATCAATGGGGAGGTTGTTTTAGTGTACATTGTTGACTTATATTATCCCAAAACTATGTTACATTATATGGATAAAATATTTTAGGAGTGAGTGTATGTAAGGTTGGGTGATAATTTAGATTATAATATAAGTATGTTGGCCTTGTAATTTATTTACTAAGTCATTAAAATATTTATCCAACATTTTTGTGATTATTTTTGAATAGGAACATATTGAGTATACATTTATGGTCACCCATAAATGTGTATATATTTTTAAAGAATTTTATGAAGGTGTTAGTGACTAATATCAACGTTAACAGATTTTATATCAGTGTTGCTATCAGAGTTACCTCTATCAGTGTTTATTTTTTAGTTTAATTTGGACTAAAATATTTATTCATTTATTTTACATATATAATTTATTAGGGATATATTTTAAATTTCATCATGTTGATTGTAACGCCCCGACCCCAGCTACCCATAGTCGGTGCATTACTTCGTAACATTGGCATGATCACAAAAGATCAAGTCTCGAAAGACCGATTAGTTTAGTAGCCTTGGAAACACTAGATACATTCATAAATGTTACATTACATCATAAAGTGAAAAAATAATAACAAATTCTTCATAGTCCACACTCATATCCTCTTCTGACTATCCCTGTAGGTGATTCATAAAATACTTTTTCACATCCTGGAAAATATTAAAACATTGAAAGGGGTGAGCTCAGATGCTCAGTAAGGATAACAATATTGCGGATGCTTTCATAAATAAAAACTAACAATTAAGGCAATGTATAACTAAACAAAAGCCTTATTAAACTTGAACTTCCGCATAATATGGCAAAAGTAAAATCAAATAATGCCACTTACTTACTCACATGGATATTCTACTAGACGAATAATCACATGAAATATCAATAACCACTTTCATAATGAGGGAATGTATAATGCCGGACATTCTGAAACATTTTGTCAAGGCCTCAGCCAAGACATCTAAAATGATTAAGGCCTCGGCCAAAACCATAAATCAAATTGGGAAAGGGCCTTGTCCAATTCCATGTCTAGTTGTCTCATGAGACCTTCCGATGCATCGATGAGCTATAGCGGGCTCCACCCGTCACTTATTAAGTCCAATACATTTCACATATGAATAGGATTAAACATATCATAAACCATAACATAATCGTATCACATAAAACATGCATAAAGGAAACATAACATTTCCACATTTCAATCACAAGATATAAATACAACACATTGATATAATAAAAACTCTTTAAAAACCATTTTCAATACCAAAATAAAATAAGGTTAAAACATTGTATTTATTTTTCATTAAAAAAATGATGGCATGTAGAGGAAGCCGAAATTCAAATAATGGCAACGGCGGCGGAGTAGTCGTTGTCGCCGCATATGTACGGAAATAAAAACATTCCCTTTTTGTCGTTTAGTAAAACGCTTCGTATAAAAAGATTCATTTTGAATAAACGTAAAATGTCAAAGGGTTTATACACTGTACAAAAGAAATTTGTGTATAAAACAAAATATGCCTCAATGAATGGAGATTGAGACGAAGTCCCTTAAAAAGATCATTTTTAAATAAAATATATCTATTAGGTGTATTCACTATATGTACACATAATGAAAGTATAAATACAATATACGACATAATAATATCATGACATAATTTGAAAGTAGGAGATTAGCCCAAAGAATGGAAGTTGGGTTATGAAATTCCCTTACCTCGTGTCTGACTTGACTCAACCGTCCTTTAACCTCCTGAATAATAAACTAGAGTTAATATATACCTTATTAAGAACCATTTTCAATTTCATTATCCTTTTTATATCACTTATTACAATGATATGAACATTATGTAATTATTTAAGTTAATAACGGTCGTTTTGTCGATCTTTGGTACTTGAGTCAATAATAAAATTCTTATAATTACAAGTTGTTTATGTGGTAGAATATCCATTATCTCCAGAATTATATTCATGATTTATATGTCATATATATCATATATATCTAGTATATACATTCATTTATAATATTACGTAACATTTACAAGTAAGAAATGAAATGCACCGTTCATAGAGACGGTAAGCCGTACGTACGCATGAACGCTACTTTCATTTCTATTTCGTATTTAATGGAATGAAATCATAATGATATAAATTTATAATATAATTCCAGTATAATATAGTGTATAATACCATTACTCCATCCTTTATACATCCCACATATGGCATTAACGATTCAAATCACTTTGAGGGGGCGGTAGTCCGCACTTCCTAAAATGAAATTATCGCGTTTACCCATAATGGAAATCATAAATTATGCCATAAATGAGAAATACAGAAGCATAAGTAAAACATAAACATATTATATATCATATATAAATATAGTGACATCTTAATGGCCACCTTTGAAGGTGTTATATGAGTGTTGAACAATCATCGTTTCGTGAGGCAGAAATTCGCCATCCAGAGAAACCGTATGTTCTTTAACCATTAGATGTAGGTGTGTGTAAGTTTAGCTCGAATAATTCTTATAACTACATCCTTGTATATTTAGGATACTGGTGTTGTTACAAAAGAAATGAATAAAAAGAGTTTAGGGGGTTGGGAGAAGAAAAATAAATCAAAACAACATTAGAGAAGACATTACCTCAAAATCGGGTAACTCTTTTTTATTTGAGCCAAAGGCTTCCTTGGGAAGAGTTCTGCCCAAAGTGAGGCTTCTAGGAGTAATAGGGGGATGTTGGGAGAGTATTTGGGCAGAGGTTGGACGAGCCAAATGGCTTGATGGTGTAAATAAGGTGGGACAGGTAGGGGCCTTTTATAAGTTGAGAGGAGGGGCTCTTTTGGAAAGATTGAAATGTTACATTATTACACAATGATTTTCGGATTCTAAAGGTCCCACACTTATATAATTCGTGGCTAAGGTGATAAGGGTTCGAAATCTATCCATCCAATAGTCTTTGGACAAGTGTAAGCCTTGGAATTTACATTATCTTTTCATTTTATTAAAATCGTTAAATAATGAGGTCATCAATGCATCATAATGATGTCATAAATAATTTTATTTATTTAATGTCTAAAAATTTAAAAAAAATACTATGATGTAGGAAATCTTTTTAGATTTCCAATTACTATTTATAGTCAAAACTATGACTTGTATAACCCCATTTAAAAATTGTTTTAGTAAAACATTTCATGTTTGTGTCATTTTTTTACTTTAACATTAAATAAAAGGTATTTATGTCATTTTCCAACTAAAGTGGCTCCATTGGGTCCCCAAGTTGACCCATGGATTGTCTTGGTCGGCCATGACACATCCAATGAGGGTAGGGCATGTGTCAAGCTCATCTCATATTATTAAAACATTATTTTTACCTTAAACTACACTAATTACCTCTAATCACGATTAAGAACTTAAAAATTACTATTCACCAAAAATTATTTTAATCCCATTGAACCACTTTTTACTTCTTAATGACAACCATGTATGTCGGATTTTTGAAAATCAAATCCCAAAAGTGGTAATATTTCATTTAAATGAAAAATCAGTTATTTAACTACCACTTAGTGATTTCACTATTCATCAAAAATTGAAGTTTTTCAGATTAAGGCCAAAATTTCACCCTAAGCTATAATTGATATTCAGAATTCAAAAATGATTTCTATTTTGCAAAATTCCAAACATATAAGTTGAATTAATTAATTTTATAATTAATTCCCGCTGTTACGACAAATAGCGTGTTTTTTAATGAAACAATTTATATCAAAAGATTGGCAATTGTTTATGTCCAATTTCAATGTTAAATTAATTTAATGACCACCATTGGATAAAATGGTAAAAATATATTCTAATTATACTTTAAAACCACTCAATATTATAACTTATCACTATAAATTATTTTGATTAAAAAAGTTGTTTTAAGTATTTTTCACTATTCATAAAAATTTCGAAGTTCTCAGAAAATTACAAAAAAATCAACATAGGCTAATTTCGTCATTCCGAATCCAAAAATGAAGTCCATTTTAAAATATAAAATTTCTATAATTTTAAAAAGTGGTTATTACTATTCATAATGGCTACTTTGATTAGTCGCGGTGTTTTAGAACTCGAAGTTTTGTACAATGCAAGCCATTGCATTATTGAATGAGAAGCATATCGTGGAAGCTCGGGGTGTTACATTCTCCCCTCCTTCAATAAATTGCGTCCTCGCAATTTGAAATTTTTTCTTTGAAAATAAAAGGTTGAAAAGAGAAAATACCTTTGTGGAAAACCCACATCGGAAATAAGATTAATAAAATTTAGCCTTAATAAGAGGGAAAGGGAAATGAAAAAGTCACCACCCAATTATGCTCTCGATTAGGAGAAAATTGGTGGCAATTAGAGACATATAATTGGAGGAAAAATGTAAATATTTGTAGGGAGTGATTGAGGTCATCAATCACAATCAAATGTCAAATTGAGGGCCTCAAAGCCTTCAATCTATGTTGATTTTATATATCATCAGTTCAACAAGACATAAGGTATTAGGATAACACATTTTTTTGTTTTAATATCCCTTTACTAAAGTTTAAGAATTAATTTATTCTTTGAATAAGAGATAGGTATATATATATTTATGCTTGACAATTAGAGTTTCAACCTTCAACTCATCTTTCACTCAAATAGATAATATAACTCAAAAATATTATACTTATCCTAATTGTATAAGGTTCTAAATATTAACACAGACCATTTAGATTAGTAAAATTATTTTGTAATAACCAGGGACTTCCTGTAGGCTAGTGGTAGGAAATAAGGTTCTGTTGCACTATGGTTGTGGGTTCGATTCCTGCAGCTTTGTCCGACGAGACGGGTTATGCCCCACCCTGCAGGTTGTCCTTTTCCTAAAACTATAGTATTATAATATTCCAGAAATAATCTTCATAAATTTTTTATCCTTAAACAATACTATCCAAAGATCAACTTAATCCACTCCAACCTTTATAGTTATCCAAAATACCTCTGTCCAGACTTTCTCTAAAAGGTCTCTTAATTCCAAAATCAATTTATCAGATTCCCCAAACAAAGTAATGTTTCTCTTATTTTCACATACTAAAATATATAATTACCTTCATCATATTAAAACCTTACTGAAATCAACAAGTACTGCAGTACAATCCTTATATATATCACATTATTCTTATAACCAGAATATAATCCTTGAGTCCAAAAGCACCAATACATTAATTATTCCGCTTCAACTCTAGTCACAGCATAAGATTGGCCTTGATCCCTTGGCCTTTTCTGAGGTAAGATTCCTTGAAGTTTAGGACATTAATTTGCATAATGCCCCATTTCCCTATAATTATAGCATTCAACTTTGACAGCCTCTTTCTTTCCATTGCAATCACGAGCCTGGTGACCCTTTTCTCCACAATTATAACAAACTCCCATTCCTTTTAGGCACGTACCAGGGTGATTCTTCCCACAATTATCACATAATGGAAAATCCTTCATTCCCTTTTTCCCTTTATCTTTCTCTTGTTCCACCATTCTCTTCTTCTCTCTCTTTACTTTGTTGTCATAAGACTTAGAGAATTCCTTTTCTGTCTTGATAGCACACGAGACAATATCTTCGTATGATGAGAAGGATTGTGATACTAAATCTTGATGGAGAAATGGTTTTAACCCATCAAAGAAACGATCAATCTTACTCCTTGGGTTACGTATATAATCGGAAGCATGCCTCGCTAACCTTGTAAAGTTAGCCTCGTACTTTGCGACATTCTCATCCTCCTTCTGCCTCAGACTCAGAAATTGCCTTTCCATATCTGCTCGATGGTCACGAGGAAAGTATTTTGCTAAGAAAAGCTCTTTGAACTCCCTCCATTCCATATTCGATACATCATAATCTTCCTTTGTGTTTTGAATCAGTGACCACCACTGATCGGCATCTCCAGTGAGGCGGTAGACTGCCATGACAACCTTCTCCCTTTCACTACTTCCCAAGGCATGTAATACTTTCTCTAAGGAATTTATCCATTGCTCAGCTACTATAGGATTTGTACTCCCATTGATGGTTGGTGGTTGTTTCCTCATGAAACGGTCTATCATTGATCCTCCACATTGCGGATCAGGGTGCTCCATACGAGTAAGGTTATTATTCATAACATGGAGTGCGTGCATTGATACAGTTTCCATTTCTTCCACTAGGCGCCATTTCTAAACAATGGCATAAACTATATTAGTTTATAAATCAAAATACATAATTCCATACTTGTAAGATACTTAACATAAATTGAACTATTTATGGATATAATCCATAAAAATGTTTTCTTTGAGGAAGAATATACTCATAACTCTTCATAGTGGTTTATAAAGAAAATGATAATTATCCAAAGCATATCCCCCGAGAGTGTCGTAACCAAGAGTGCAGCAAGGCCCGTTGTCGTGAACCAGTTCCCGTTCGAGTCTAGATCAAAGCGGTGTTTTCGGGTTTTACCCCTAGTTACATCTGTGCCAGAGCCGCCTCTACCTTCTCGTATACAAACATGGATGTATTGCTCGGAAAACTCATAACATCTCTATAATACCAAAATTCTAGGAAGTTCTTCTATACTAATCCTCAAAGTCTATCTTTGGGCTATGTGCTCTAATCAGAGTTTATCTACATATAGCTTCCAAGTTTAGTACTAAACTGCCTCTGATACCAACTGTAACGCCCCGACCCCAGCTACCCAGAGTCGGTGCATTACTTCGTAACATTGGCATGTTCACAAAAGATCAAGTCTCGAAAGACCGATTAGTTTAGTAGCCTTGGAAACACTAGATACATTCATAAATGTTACATTACATCATAAAGTGAAAAACTAATAACAAAGTCTTCATAGTCCACACTCATATCCTCTTCTGACTATCCCTATAGGTCATTCATAAAATACTTCTTCACATCCTGGAAAATATTAAAACATTGAAAGGGGTGAGCTCAGATGCTCAGTAAGGATAACAATATTGCGGATGCTTTCATAAATAAAAATTAACAATTAAGGCAATGTATAACTAAACAAAAGCCTTATTAAACTTGAACTTCAGCATAATATGGCAAAAGTAAAATCAAATAATGCCACTTACTTACTCACATGGATATTCTACTAGACGAATAATCACATGAAATATCAATAACAACTTTCATAATGAGGGAATGTATAATGTCGGACATTCTGAAACATTTTGTCAAGGCCTTAGCCAAGACGTCTAAAATGATTAAGGCCTCGGCCAAAACCATAAATCAAATTGGGAAAGGGCCTTGGCCAATTCCACGTCTAGTTGTCTCATGAGACCTACCGATGCATCGAGGAGCTATAGCGGGCTCCACCCGTCACTTATTAAGTCCAATACATTCCTCTTATGAATAGGATTAAACATATCATAAACCATAACATAATCGTATCACATAAAACATGCATAAAGGAAACATAAAATTTCCACATTTCAATCAGAAGATATAAATACAACACATTGATATAATAAAAACTCTTTAAAAACCATTTTCTATACCAAAATAAAAGCAGTTTAAAACCTTGTATTTATTTTTCATTAAAAAAATGATGGCATGTAGAGGAAGCCGAAATTCAAATAATGGCCACGGCGGCGGAGTAGTCGTTTTCGCCGCATATGTATGGAATGAAAAACATTCCCTTTTTGTCTTTTAGTAAAATGCTTCGTATAAAAAGATTCATTTTGAATAAACGTAAAATGTCAAAGGGGTTTATACACTTTACAAAAGAAATTTGTGTATAAAACAAAATATGCCTCAATGAATGGAGCTTGAGACGAAGTCCCTTAAAAAGATCATTTTTAAATAAAATATATCTATTATGTGTATTCACTATATGTACACATAAATAGAGTATAAATACAATATACGACATAATAATATCATGACATAATTTGAAAGTAGGAGATTAACCCAAAGAATGGAAGTTGGGTTATGAAATTCCCTTACCTCGTGTATGACTTGACTCAACAGTTCTTTATCCTCCTGAATAATAAACTAGAGTTAATATATACCTTATTAAGAACCATTTTCAATTTCATTATCTTTTTTATATCACTTATTACAATGATATGAACATTATGTAATTATTTAAGTTAATAACGGTCGTTTTGTCAATCTTTGGTACTTGAGTCAATAATAAAATTCTTATAATTACAAGTTGTTTATGTGGTAGAATATCCATTATCTCCAGAATTATATTCATGATTTAGATTTCATATATATCATATATATCTAGTATATACATTCATTTATAATATTACGTAACATTTACAGGTAAGAAATGAAATGCACCTTTCATGGAGACGGTAAGCCGTACGTACGCATGAACGCTACTTTCATTTCTATTTCGTATTTAATGGAATGAAATCATAATGATATAAATGTATAATTTAATTACAGTATAATATAGTGTATAATACCATTTAATACATCCTTTATACATCCCACATATGACATTAACGATTCAAATCACTTTGAGGGGGCGGTAGTCCGCACTTCCTAAAATGAAATTATCGCGTTTACCCATAATGGAAATCATAAAGTATGCCATAAATGAGAAATACAGAAGCATAAGTAAAACATAAACATATTATATATCATATATAAATATAGTGACATCTTAATGGCCACCTTTGAATGTGTTATATGAGTGTTGAACAATCATCGTTTCGTGAGGCAGAAATTCGCCATCCACAGAAACCGTATGTTCTTTAACCATTAGATGTAGGTGTGTGTATGTTTAGCTCTAATACTCCTTATAACAACATCCAAGTATATTTAGGATACTTGTGTTGTTACAAAATAAATGAATAAAAAGATTTTAGGGGGGTTGGAGAAGAAAAATAAAACAAAACAACATTAGAGAAGACATTACCTCAAAATCGGGTAACTCTTTTTTATTTGAGCCAAAGGCTTCCTTGGGAAGAGTTCTGCTCAAAGTGAGGATTATAGGAGTAATATGGGGATTTTAGGAGATTATTTGGGCATAGGATGGCCAAGACAAATGGCTTTAAGGTGTAAATAAGGTGGGAGAGGTGGGGGCCTTTTATAAGTGGAGAGGATGGGCTCTTTTGGAAAGATTGAAATGTTACATTATTAAAAAATGCTTTTCGGATTCTAAAGGTCCCAAACTTATATAATTCGTGGCTAAGGTGATAAGGGTTAGAAATATATCCATACAATAGTCTTTGGACAAGTGTAAGCCTTGGATTTTACATTATCTTTTCATTTTATTAAAATCGTTAAATAATGAGGTCATCGCTGCATCATAATGATGTCATAAATAATTTTATTTATTTAATGTCTAAAAATTATAAAACAAATACTATGATGTAGGAAATCTTTTTAGATTTCCAATTACTATTTATAGTCAAAACTATGACTTGTATAACCCCATTTAAAAATTGTCTTAGTAAAACATTTCATGTTTGTGTCATTTTTTTACTTTAACATTAAATAAAAGGTATTTATGTCATTTTCTAACTAAAGTGGCTCCATGGGGTCCCCAAGTTGACCCATGGATTCTCTTGGTCGGCCATGACACATCCAATGAGGGTAGGACATGTGTCAAGCTCTTCTCATATTATTAAAACATAATTTTTACCTTAAACTACACTAATTACATCTAATCGCGATTAAGAACTTAAAAATTACTATTCACCAAAAATTATTTTAATCTCATTGAACCACATTTTACTTCTTAATGACAACCATGTATGTTGGATTTTTGAAAATCAAATCACAGAAGTGGTAATATTTCATTTAAACGAAAAATCAGTTCTTTAACTACCACTTAGTGGTTTCACTATTCATCAAAAATTGAAGTTTTTCAGAATAAGGCCAAAATTTCACCCTAAGCTATAATTGATATTCAGAATTCAAAAATGATTTCTATTTTAAAAAATTCCAAACATATAAGTTGCATTAATTAATTTTATAATTAATTCCCGTTGTTACGACAAATAGCGTGTTTTTAAGAAACAATTTATATCAAAAGATTGGCAATTGTTTATGTCCAATTTCAATGTTAAATTAATTCTACTGACCACCATTGGATAAAATGGTAAAAATATATTCTAATTATACTTTAAAAACACTCAATATTATAACTTATCACTATAAATTTTTTGATTAAAAAAGTTGTTTTAAGTATTTTTCACTATTCATAAAAATTTCGAAGTTCTCAGAAAATTACAAAAAATTCAACATAGGCTAATTTCGTCATTCCGAATCCAAAAATGAAGTCCATTTTGAAATATAAAATTTCTAAAATTTTAAAAAGTGGTTATTACTATTCATAATGGCTACTTTGATTAGTCGCGGTGTTTTAGAACTCGAAATTGTGTACAATGCAAGCCATTGCATTATTGAATGAGAAGTGTATCGTGGAAGCTCGGGGTGTTACATTGATTGGTAGTTTATCAGACATTCCTAATATTTTTGATGGTAATGCTTCTCATGTGATTGGTTTATACCCCTGGTTCATTTCACCAACATATGTACTATTAGAGAAAGTCCATAGTGTTACAATCATCCTCACTATAAAATTAAGAGTGGTTTCTAGTGTAGGAGTTCATGATATAGTAATAGTATATATATGCTTGATAATTTGGATGGATTCATGTTTTAGGAACCTATGAGGTTTTCAAGAGTTAGGTAGGGAAATAGGTTTAAATTGAACATATAATTTTACATTTAATGGGATAATTTCTAGGAAAGAGATGTTTAGGCCCTACTATGATTTGATGTGAGGACCATAATCTCTCTAAACATACTAGGTAAGATAATACTACTTGTAGGGTAGATACTGAGGTGTAGTACATGAATCATGTCTTTAGAATATTATATTTGAATGGTTGATATTTTATAGAATGAAAATAAATCTAATTATATTAAGACATGTGTAATTATATGTCAATGTATTAGATATTTAGTTCACTATTTAGATCTATGAATTTTTTTTGATAGAAATGGGTTATTGTAATTTTCATATTAATTTATTCTATAATTAGAAGATATGATTTGTATATTTGGGAACACTAATTTTGAGGATCTGTTAGTTTTTTTATAGAATTTATTTTTTAATGGGGCATACAACTCCTATTAATTTTAATTTCTAATAATTAATGACTTTTATCTGAATAAAATTAATAATGAAAAAAATTTAAACTGTAACAATATTGAGAGGAAATTAATATAAATTGAAATTTTAATAATATTTATAAATTCAATGTTTAGATTGGTTTATCGATAAAATTATTTGATATGATAGTAACTAAATGAAACATTTAATTGAAAAAGATTAATTCATTCAAATATATGTATTACTATTTTAGTAACATAATTGTAATTAATCTAGATTTCCAAAATTGGATGTTATATATATCAATATTTATTAGAGTAAAACCACGTTTGGTAATATAATAGTGAAATCAAAATTTGTTAAATGTATATCACATTTTATAATGATGATATAAGATTTATTAGTTGAAAATATGTAAAAAAGAAGTATTAATCAATATTTATTGGTTGGTTTTAGATTTATTATGTTTGTGAATACATTGTTAAAAAATATTGTTAAATTTAATAATTCAAAAAAATAATAATATATTAGTGCTTAAGGAAAATAATATCCTATTTATAATGGGAGATAATTTGTTTAATTTGTGGAATAATGGAACCTAATCAATCACAAATCAATTATCTTTACCAAACTATATTAAATTTTAACATGATGAATTCAAAGTTATATCTTGCCATATGAATTTTTATAAGAATTATTGTTGATGATTTTATCTCCTTTTCAGAAAATGACATTCTTGGTTGGTAATTTTTATTCTTGGATAAAAATTGTGGAAAATAAGTGTTATTGTAATAATGTTATAATTTTTTTATCAAATATTAATTGGGACTGTTTAGAATTTGATTTTCGGTTGTTTTAATGAATAAAGGAATATGTAATTTCCATTAATTTGTTTTTGGAAAAGGTAATTTTTTGAGTGGAAAACATGTGGTTAATTTGGAATTTTTATGTAATAAATGATTTCAATGAATGTTTTCAGGTTTTTAATTACTGTTTAAAATCATGACATTTTTAAAAATAATTCTTTTAATTGGTATTATGTGGGTTTCCACTTTTATAAAAGTATTATATGGTTTTTTATTTGATATTTCTAATGAAACTTGTTTTTAGATATATTTGATTAGTGGAATTATTTATGAAGATAATTCCATGTTTTATATTTTTTGGTTGGTATTTTATAGAGCAGTGAGATAGATATATTAGGTTGAAGAAATAGATAATGTTAATTTTTTAACAATTGTGGTAATTAGTTTGTAAGGATGAGTAGGTTTTTGATTTTTTGAGGATTGAATATTATATTCTCTATAATATTGAAGCATACATCTTCCTATAATTTTATCTAATTGTGTAAAATAACCTTCTTAATTTTGATGTTTGGGTTATTGATATGCTCTCAAATTTCAAATGGTGTGTTATTTTTAGGAATTGGAAGGATGTGTTAGGGATTTGATGTTATTTAGTTTTTATTAGTATGGATATATGATGTTATTTTACATGTTATTGGGCCTCTAAGTTAGTATGTATTAAGATAATGATAAGTTTACTCCAAATTGTAGTGGAATCCAACTTAGATATAAGTTTCAATTAAAGTAGGACTTCTGTGAGGAGTTTCAAGAACATAGTGGAACATGAATCATGGTTTCCTAGAAAATGATTCATGATAAGGTTTCCTCATCATGATTAAGAACTAGTTTATTTACTTGTAATGGATGGATAAGGAAAACCTTCATGTTCAATGAAGGAGGGTCTAGTTTTGATGAACATAGAGTTTTATGGATCAAAATATAAATGTTAGTGTATATTAGGTGGAGTAATATAAGAGGGGTGAATTGTAGATTTAAAAAACTCTATATTAATACACTTAATAATAAACATAGTTTAATAGGTCTTAAACTAATAAAATTTAAAACCCCTAAAATTGACCATTCATTTCTCGGATTTGATGGATATGATAGGTTTCAATACCTCAAGTAATGAGAAAAATTGGGATTTTTTTGAATACAATGATCATAGTAAATATAATGTAAATGATTCTACTATAAATTTTATATAATCACTTAGTAGAATATGTAATGAATGATTTGAGATTGAAAAAATTACAATAGAAAAGAATATGAAAACAAAGAAGTGACAAAGTGATTTCCTTTCTATTACAAATAGCAGCGGAATGGTAAGGTATTACAATTAATTTATCCCAATGAGTAAAGAATACTTTCACATAGGATAAACAGTATTTATTACTAACACCTTAGAAAACCCTCAATATGATGGTTGGCATGACTGTCTTTCTATCCCCTAAATCCCTTGATTAAGAAGGTAATCAACACCTCTATCTTTCAAACAAATAATATCCCTCGATACTATTATCGACCACACATATTCATATCACCAAATTCCCTTGATAATTTTCACAATGATTGGTTTGAAAATGATAAACAAATCACTTATAGAAATACAATAACTTGGAACAAGCCATTCACTTCTTGTATCTTTATGGATTTCTCACTAACCAAGAGAGAAGTCACTCTATCTCTCTATAAAACTTGATAGTAGAAAAAGTTTCAAAAGATGTATATTTTGGATCAAATGACCTCTTATTTTTTGGTCTCAAGATACAGAAATCATATTTCCTCCAATAGATTTATTTCTCTGAAATCTTTAGAGGGACGTGGACACCTAGCATTAAAACAGTGAAAGGAAAACCAAATACATGACATCATTTTGATTGGTATATAACCAAATTAAATGCATCATTTTAGATTAGTGAATAGTGGGTTAAAAGGTGTGAAGCAATGAGTATGGGAAACATGTATTCAATATTGTAATAAGGCATCTGTTCAATGCAATTCATGAGTATAAAAAATAACTTGGTTGTGATGCTTATCATGATTACAATGCATATCATGGTTGCGATTAAGTTACGAAACTCAAAATGATTATGAGGGGAATAGTGGTTATGATTCCGATATTGGTTATGACTCATAACATGTTTATGATTCTCGGTTACAATGCATATGGTTATGATGCAAAACATGAATATAGTACATGACCTCGTTATGATGCATGGGGTTACGATGCATAACATGAATATGATACATGAACTCGTATCCATGCATGTGTTTATAATGCATGATTATGATTCAATAATTAAACTGGTTACAATACATGTGATTACAATTAATGAATATGATACAATACTTAACTTGGTTACGATGAGTATGGTTACAATACAACACATAACCTTGTTACGTTGCACGTGGTTATGATTATAGAACAATGTTTGTGATTATGATTAAAAAGAATCAGTATATGATTATGATGTATATCGACAACATGTGTTATTATGATGGAAAAAATGTGATTATGATATATGTGATTATGATTGTAATACAACATATCTGGTTATGTTTTAAACAACATACATTATAAAGAAGAATTAATTTGTGATTTCCAAAACAAAATGTTAAATGTGATAGTGGAAGTATATTTTGACTCAACAATCTCCCCCTTTATAGAAGTAATAATAAAAATAAACAATAAAGAATTATCCCCCCCTGAGTTTAGTAACTCATCTAACTGTAATATTGAATATGACTAATTCCACCCTTGGATTTAAAAAATCAATGGAGATCATATTATATTTACCTTTATCTTGTGAATTGTCTACCTTAGTAAGGTATTCATAGATTTATTCATTTCTAACATATTCTCCCCCTGTGTGATTTCAAAAAGACTAATGGAAAGTATTAATTTACTGAATTTTTTTTAGTGAAATAGAGTGAGAAAACCGTATACATTTCATTGAATTAAATAGGTTTTTTTGACTCAACATGAGTTCAGAAAGAATTATTTCCCATTTTGTTTTTCTAATAGATTGAACATTATAAGAATGATGTTATTGATATCTTTTATATCTTCCATAATTTTGTTAGGAGTTTAATTCTGAGCCTTTAAAATCATATCATGTTCAAAAAATTTAATTTCATTCTTTCAATGCCATTGTTCTTGAAGATGATTGATTGCTTCCTGGATATTAATTCTTCTTTACTGAGAATTGATATCATCCAATCATAGTCCGTATGCCTTCAATAGGATTACAAATTTATTTTTGAGAGAAAAAAACTCATTAGAATCATTCTCTTATTTTGATTTTTTATATAGAAGATCTTCAGAATATATTCTTTTTGATTTACCTATGTAACGCCCCGACCCTAGTTACCCAGAGTCGGTGAATTATTACATAACATTGGCATGATCACAAGAAAGATCAAATCTCGAAAGACCGATTGGTTTAGTAGCCTTGGAAACACTAGAAATATTCATAAGTCTTACATTACATCATTAAATGAAAAACTACTACAACAACATAATGTCTTCATAATCCACACTCATATCCCCTCATAATATCCCTGCAGGTCATTAATAATTTACTTCGTCACTTCCTGGGAAAAATAAAACATAGAAAAGGGGTGAGCTCAAATGCCCAGTAAGGATAACAATATAGTGGAAACTTTCATAAATAAGAATAAACATTTAAGGCAATGTATAACTAAAAAAAATCCATTCAAACATGAACTTTCAACATGGTATGGCATAAATAAAATGAAATAATGCCATTTACTTATTCACATGGATATTCTACTAATCGAATAATCAAATGCAAAAATCAATAACCACTTTCATAATGTTGGAATGCATAATTCCAGACTATCATAACCACATAGCCAAGGCCTCGTGCCAAGACTACAAATAAGATTTTGTCAAGGCCTTGTTCCAAGACACTAGTTTGTCTCATGAGACCTACCGATGCATCGAGGAGCTATTGCGGGCTCCACCCGTCACATATTAAGTCCAATGCATTCCCATATGAAAAGGTTTAAACATAATATAAACATTTGTATTAAAACTAGCATACGAAATGTCAATAATTTCACCATAAACTATGAATGGTATAAAAATATCACATCCACAGTCAAAAAAATCACAAAACCTTCAATAAAATATATAAGTTTTGTATCATAATAAATCAACTTCAAATAAGCGTAAAATCCATCAAAGGATTTTGACATAGATGAAATCAAAAAACTTTTTAAGGAAATATCTCTTTCTATTTTTGAAATAATTTAAGCGCCATATAAAATAAAACATTTTCTTGAAAATTTTCTTATAAGCTTGTAAGGAAAGCTTTGAAGATTTTATAACGGCGGAAAATAACCACACCCGCTGTATAAGTTAAAAAAACAATCTTACCTTAATTCTGTCGAAAAGGATAAAAAAGACCTTGTTTTGAAAATGACGGAAAGATTCCTCTTATAAAAAGTCAAAAAAGGGTATAAATGACTTTAACCCATATTCTTGTAAATAATAAAAATGTTTTGAAATACATTTTGAAGAAACATGGATGTGGATGATAAAGAGATCCCAGTAGATTATTACGTATAAACAACCTCGGATAATGAAGTGATTGTGAAATAACCCTTACCTTGTACTTTTCCATGGTTGGGGTAGTCTAACCTCCTGTATAATTGTGAAATAATTGTTATTAAATTATACAAGAATCATATACATTAATATGATATCATATATGATCTTTTAATATTGATTTGATAATAATATCTTAGTATTATCGTTGTTTCGGGTGTTAACTTACATGTCTTTTATATGTTTTGTTACATAAGACATGTTTGTAAAGGATAGGTTGTATATTATTCATATCCATAATGATATCAAGTCCTTAAAAATCATTTTTAAATCATCAAATGATAATTATACTTTAATTGTTACGATGGAGAATGAATCTCATCGCGTTCGTGGAGACTGTAGTCCGTACGTACGCACGAGCGACAATATCATTCTTTTGATATTAAAATAATATATAAATGGATGGTATATCATATATACAGAATCATTAACATGTTATATTTATTATTTACAGGAGTTACACATCATTATTATACCCATCCAAATAATAATATATTGAATAACAATTACACCACGACGTGGAGACGGTAAGCCGTACGTACACACGTATGTTGAAATGTTATTCAAATGGTGGATAGAATACTGAATATGGTTGTACCATATTTATAATAAAATCACAGTATATATATGATACTTGTGTTATTATTTTAGAATGGTAACAACAATGGAATAAGAAGTGGAATAAGAAATGAACTTGGAAAAGGGTGGTGAAATCATTACCTCTTCTTTGGGTTATTCCTTTTGATTTGATCAAAACGTATCCATAGGTTGGCTTTCTGATCAAACTAAGGCCTCTAGGTTGTAGTGAGGGATGTTGGGAGAGTATTTGGGCAGAGTTTGGCCGAACCAAAAGGCTTTGAAGGTGTGAAGAAATGAGAAGGAGGAGTGCCCTTTTATAAGAGGGGTGAGGGGCATCTTTGGAAAAGCTAGAGATATTAGTTTATAATAAATTCATATTCGGTTTACAATGGCTCAAAAGATGATTATTAAAATTTTAAGGTGGGTATAGGTCTAAAACAACTCAACAAATAGAATTTAGACAGGTTTGGGTACTTATATTAACCTTATCTTTAAGTATTAACTCTAAATTAATTAGATTCACTTTTACAATGTCTCTTTTTATTTTTATATAATATGGTTAATAAACATACTATATACATCCAAGAGACCCCAAAGTGGTCCATTAATGATGAAACTATCATGATATAGGTCTCTTGGCCGAACCATATATTTTTAGGAATTTAATATCAATTAATAATATAATATTTGTTTTAAGAACTCTTTTATGTCAATTTTGACACTATTCAATAGTTGATTTTTTTGAAACTCATAACAGATTGATTACTTCTAAAAAGGTCAATTAAATAAATCCTAATATATAATATTATCCTATAAAATTAGTTTAATTCATTAAAAGTTTCATATTATATTTATTTGGGTATTTATAATATCAATTACTTTAATTTTTTACTATTATAGTAATTACTACATCATCATTGTGTCATAAATAAATTAAATTATTTAACGTCTAAAAATTATAAATAAAATATAATTATGTAGGAAATCATTTTATATTTATAATTAATATTTATAATCTAAAATCCAACATATATAACACTATTTAATAATTGTTTTTCTAAAAGATATATGCTTGTGTCATTTTTGTATTCATTTTAACTTAATTAAAAAAAGTGTCCCTATCACCTACAAGTGGCACCATGGGGTCCCAAAATCGACCCAAAGATCCCTATGGTCGAACATGTATCAACCAATAAGTCTAGGACACGTTTTAGGGTAATTTACTATTATTATAATATTATTTTTAAACCCTTATTTACCAGATTTACCCTTAACCATGGTAAATAAAATATTTACCACAGTAATTGTTCAAAATGTCTAAAAATAAAAGTTACCTATTTACACAATTTGGATATCCTGATTCCAAATATGGAATCCATTTTTCTAAATTCAAAATACAGAAGTGGCAGAAATTAATTTAAATTTAATTCCTGCTGTCAAAACAAAAAGTGTGTTTTTAAGAGATAATAACTATCAAAAAATTGACACTTGTTTATGTTCGGTTTAATTGTAAAATTATGTCCAATGACCAAAATTATATTAAACGGTAAAAATATATTCTAAATATACTTTAAACCCACTCAAATTCATAATTTATCATTATTAATTATTTTGATTAAAAAATATGTTTTATTTAAAATTTAGTAATTTTCACTATCCATCAAAATATGAAAGTTATCCGAAAAGTACCGAAATTTCATATTAGGATAAATACTATATTCCGAATCCAAAAATGAAGTCCATTTTGAAATATAAAATATATATAATTTAACAAAGTATGTATTACTATTCATAACGGCTAGTTTGATTGGTTATGGTTTGTTAGAACTCGGTGTAGCGTACAACACACGCTATCACATTATTCAAAGAGAAGCGTGCCGTAGAAGCTTGGGGTGTTATATTATCCCCTCCTTCAAATAATTTCGTCCTCGAAATTTCTAGAATACTTATCACATGAAAAGACTCGGGTGGTTCATCATCATAAGTTCCTCAGGTTCCCACGTTGCCTCTTCCATCATATGGTTTCTCCACAAAACTTTTACCAGACGCGTCGTCCGGTTTCTCAGTACTTGTTCTCTCGTATCAGGAATCCTGATGGGCTCTTCACAATAGGAATGATCGGGTTCCAGTTCTAATTCCTCATAGGTGAGTACATGCGTTGGGTCAGGCATGTATTTCCTCAACAGAGATACGTGGAACACATCATGAACTTTGGAGAGACTTGGCGGCATTGCCAATCGGTAAGCCACAGCCCCAATTCGTTCTATAATTTCGAAATGTCCGATGTACCTGGGACTCAATTTATCTTTCTTACCAAAATGTATGACTCCCTTCCATGGTGATACCTTCAGGAAAACATGATCACCGACTTGAAATTCCAAATCCTTCCTTCGATTACCGGCATAGCTCTTCTGCCTACTTTGAGCTGCTTTGATGTGATTTTGGATTACCTTCACCTTTTCCACCTTTTCCTCCACCAGTTCTGGGCCTACAAGTTTTCTTTCACCAACGACATCCGAACAGGTTGGTGTACGACATCTCTTTCCGTATAATGCTTCATATGGTGCCATATGAATACTAGAATGGAAGCTATTGTTATAGGAAAATTCTACCAGTGGTAAATATTGATCCCACATACCCTGAAAGTCAAGTGAGCAAGATCTCTACATGTCTTATAAGGTCTGAATAGTCCGTTTTGATTGTCCGTCTGTCTGAAGGTGGTAAGAAGTGCTCAAATGAAGTTCAGTATCCAGGGATTTCTGAAGACTTTTCCAAAATCATGAAGTAAAACGGGGATCACGATCAGAAACAATCGATAGGGGTACTCCATGAAGTCTCACAACTTCATTAATATATAGTCTTGCTAGATGTTCCAGGGGTAGATCTTCTCTTATAGAAAGAAAATGTGCTGACTTGGTAAGACGATCAACAATAACCCATATTGCATCGTTCCTTCTAGGATTATTTGGTATCCCCATGACAAAGTCCATCGTAATATTGTCTCATTTCCACTCCAGTATGGGAAGAGGTTGCATGACTCCTCTAGGCTGTTGCCTTCCAGCTTTCACTTGTTGACAAACCATACATCTTGACACAAAATCAGCAATCTCCCTCTTCATGTTGTCCCACCAAAAATGTTCCTTCAAATCTCTATACATTTTGGTGCTCCCAGGGTGTATAAAGAAATTGGAACTATGAGCATCATCCGGCAATTCCCTTTTTAGATCAGGTATATCGGGAACACAATGTCTCTTCCTGAATCTCAAAATTCTATATTCATACACAAAGTCTCTCAATCTCCCATCATTCACAGCTTTAATCTTCTTTTGAAATTATTCATCATCGGTCTGAGAACTCTTAATCCTTTCTAGTAAAGATGGTTTGGCAACCATTTGAGAAAACATTGATGTTTCACCTTCCCTGGTTATTCCCATGTCCATCTTCACTAGATCCATGAAAATTGGATCCCTTTCAATTCACATCATGTTCAAAACTCCATGGTCTTTTCTGCTCAAAGCATCTTCCACCTTGTTTGCTTTCCCCGGGTGGCAGTGTATCGTGCAATCATAATACTTGAGTAATTCAAGCCATCTCCTTTGCCTCATGATGAGTTATATTTATGAAAAAATATACTTCAAACTCTTGTGATCAGTATAAATCTCACATTTTTCACCATAGAGGTAGTGCCTGCATATCTTCAAAGCAAAGATCACAACTGCTAACTCGAGATCATGAGTAGGATAGTTTTGTTCATGAATTTTCAACTGTCGTGATGCATAGGCAAAAACTCTATCATTCTGCATAAGGACACAACCAAGTCCTTTCTTTGATGCATCACTATAAATAACGAACCCATCATTCCCCGATGGTAGAGTCAATATAGGAACATTGACTAATCTTCTCTTCAGTTCTTCGAAACATTCTTCACACTCTTTTGTCCAAAAAAATTTAACCCCTTTACGTGTGAGCATCGTTAATGGGTTTTCCAATCGGGCAAAATTCTGGACGAAACCTAGATAATAACCTGCCAAACCAATAAAACTACGTACCTCAGTTATAATCGTAGGTGCTGGCCATTCTTGGATTGCCTTGGTCTTAGAAGGATCAACAGAGATTCCATCTTTAGAGACAATATGGAAGAGAAAAGAAATATCCTGAAGCCAGAATTCACACTTGCTAAACATCCCATATAACTCATGCCTCCTTAGAGTATACTAATATATCATCAATAAATACCACCAAAATTCATCGAGATACTCCTTGAAAACTCTATTCATCAGATCCATGAATACAGAGGGTGCATTAGTCAATCCAAACGGCATTAAAGTAAACTCGTAATGCCCATACATGGTTTGAAATGCTGTCTTTTGAATGTCTTCCTTCTTCACACACAACTAATGGTATCCAGATCGATGGTCAATCTTTGAAAAGTATTGAGCTCCATGCAGTTGGTCAAATAAATCATCAATGCGTGGTAGGGGATACTTGTTATTTATTGTTATAGCATTGATCTCCCTGTAGTCGATACATAACCTCATAGATCCATCTTTCTTTTTAACAAAAAGAACAGGGGATCACCATGGAGAAACACTTGGGCGAATAAATCCCTTATTACTCAATTCCTCTAGTTTTTTCTTTAGTTCAACTAATTCTATAGTGGCCATTCTATAAGGGTTCTTCAATATAGGCCTTGATCCAGGAATCAAATCAATGGAAAACTCAACTTCTCGTTCTGGAGGATGTCCAGGTAAATCTTCCGGAAATACATCTACAAATTATTTCACAACAGGTACATCCTCTATTTGAACATTCCTTTCCTCACTGACTGTTATTTCATTCTCATCCTCCCCAATAATTGAATTAAGTTGAGCTACTGGGGGTGGATCTAAATAAGAATTAGGTGGTGACGATTCTGCTCTAAAGATAAGGTGTTCCTTATCATTATCATCAAGAATCTTAACCTCTTTATTCTTACAATAAATATTCGAATCATAGTAAAAAAGCCCGTCCATACCGAGGATTATATCAAACTCAATAATAGGTACGCTGATGAGATCAGCAGATAAAGAACTTTTATGTGCTCTAATGGGGACTGATTCACAAAACATTGTTGCAATGATACTTCCCTTAGGAGTTTTAACTGAAAACTCCCTTATTAAATCAAATTGGAAATATCTAATTTTCTTAGAAAACTGGGAAGATATGAAACAATGCGATGATCCAGAATCAAATAATGCATTTTCTAAACTTGAGGAAACCATTAAATTACATGCCACCACGTCTTTCGGAGCTTCTACCTCAGCAGTAGTGATAGCATAAGCCTGGCCTTGATCCCTTGGCCTTTTCTGAGGTAAGTTCTCCTGACTCTTAGGACATTCATTTGCATAATTCCCCATCTCTCTTCAATTGTAGCACTGAATGTTGGTAGCTTCCTTCTGCCCTTTGCAATCACGAGCTTGGTGGCCTTTTTCACCACATTTGTAACAGACGCCCATTCCCTTCAAGCAAGTACCAGGGTGTTTCTTCCCACATTTACCACAGGATGTATATTAAACCTTTCCCTTCTTCCCCTTATTTCCATTCCAAGATTGATCAGCAGGTCTCTTCTTCTCTTGCATTGCTTTAAAGTCATAATACTTAGAGAAATCCTTTTCGGTCTTGATAGCACATGAGACAATGTCTTCGTACGACGAAAAGTATTGTGAGACTAATGCTCGGCGAAGAAATGGTTCTAACCCATCAATGAAATGATCAATCTTACTTCTTGGGTTACATATATAATCTCCAACATACATTTCTATCCTTGTAAAGTTAGCCTCATAATTTGTGACATTCTCAACCTCCTTTTGTCTCAGACTCAGAAATTGCCTTTCCATATCTGCTCGATGGTCGCGAGGAAAGTATTTTTCTAAAAACAGATCTTTGAACTCCCTCCATTCCATATTTGATACTTCATCATCTTCCTTCATGTTTTTAATCAATGACCACCATTGATCAGCATCTCCAGTGAGGTGGTAAACTGCCATGATAACTTTTTCCCTTTCACTGCTCCCCAAAGCCTGAAATATTTTTTCTCTAGGGAATTTATCCATTGCTCAGCTACTAAGGGATTCGTACTCCCATTGAACATTGGTGTTTGTTGCCTCATGAATCGATCTAACATTGACCCTCCACGCTGTGGATCAGGGTGCTCCATACGGGTAAGGTTATTATTCATAACCTGAGTAAGTTGTCCCAGTATGGTGATTAGCTGTTCGGCACCAGTTTCATCAACAGCCCCACTATAATTATCTTGAGGAGGAGGGAAATCCCTACATGGAGTGCATGCATTGATACGGTTTCCATTTCTTCCACTAGGCGCTATTTCTAAACAATGGCATAAACTAGATCAGTTTATGAATCAAAATACATAATCCCATACTTATAAAACACTTTACATAAATTGAACTATTTATGGATATAATCCATAATCATAAAAATGTTTTCTTTGAGGAAGTATATACTCATAAACCCTTCATAATGATTTGTAATGAAAATGAGATTTATCCTAAGCATATCCCCCGGGAGTGTCGTAACCAAGAGTGCAACAAGGCCCGTTGTCGTGCACAAGTTCTCGTTCGAGTCTAGCTCAAAGCGGTGTTTTCGGGTTTTACCCCTAGGTACATCTGTGCCAGAGCCGCCTCTACCTTCTCGTATCTAGACAGGGATGTATTGCTCGAAAAACTCACAAAATATCTACAATACCAAAATTCTAGGAAATTATTCTATACTAATCCTCAAAGTTCTTCTTAGGTCTACGTGCTCTAATCAGAATTTATCTAAATCTAGCTTCCAAGGTTTGTACTAAACTTCCTCTGATACCAACTATAACGCCCCGACCCTAGTTACCCAGAGTCGGTGCATTATTACATAACATTGGAATGATCACAAGAAAGATCGAATCTCGAAAGAACGATTGGTCTAGTAGCCTTGGAAACACAAGATATAATCATAAGTCTTACATTACATCATAAAATGAAAAACTACTACAACAACATAATGTCTTCATAATCCACGCTCATATCCCCTCATAATATCCCTGCAGGTCATTCATAATTTACTTCTTCACTTCCTGGGAAAAATAAAACATAGAAAAGGGGTGAGCTCAAATGCCCAGTAAGGATAACAATATAGCGGAAACATTCATAAATATGAATAATCATTTAGGTCAATGTATAACTAAAACAAAAGCCTTTCAAACTTGAACTTTCAACATGGTATGGCATAAATAAAATTAAATAATTCCATTTACTTATTCACATGGATATTCTACTAATCGAATAATCACATGCAAAAATCAATAACCACTTTCATAATGTTGGAATGCATAATGCCAGACTATCATAACCACATTGCCAAGGCCTCGTGCCAAGACTACAAATAAGATTTTGTCAAGGCCTTGTGCCAAGACACTAGTTTGTCTCATGAGACCTACCGATGCATCGAGGAGCAATAGCGGGCTCCACCCGTCACATATTAAGTCCAATGCATTCCCATATGAAAAGGTTTAAACATAATATAAACATTCGTATTAAAACTAGCATATGAAATGTCAATAATTTCACCATAAACTATGAATGGTATAAAAATAGCACATCCACAGTCAAACATATCAGAAAACCTTCAATACAATATACATGTTTTGTATCATAATAAATCAACTTCAAATAAGCGTAAAATCCATCAAAGGATGTTGACATAGATGAAATCAAAACACTTTTTAGAGAAATATCTCTTTCTATTTTTGAAATCATTTAAGAGCCATATAAAATAAAACATTTTCTTGAAAATATTCTTATAAGCTTGTAAGGAAAGCTTTGAAGATTTTATAATGGCGGAAAATAACCGCACCCGCCGTATAAGTTAAAAAAACATTCTTACCTTAATTCTGTCGAAAAGGTTAAAAAAGAACTTGTTTTGAAAATGACGGAAAGATTACTCTTATAAAAAGTCAAAAAAGGGTATAAATGACGTTAACCCATATTCTTGTAAATAAGAAAAATGTTTTGAAATACATTTTGAAGAAACATGGATGTGGATGATAAAGAGATCCCAGTAGATTATTACGTATAAACAACCTCAGATAATGAAGAGATTGTGAAATAACCCTTACCTTGTACTTTTCCGTGGTTAGGGTAGGCTAACCTCCTGTATAATGGTGAAACAATTGTTATTAAATTATACACGAATCATATACATTAATGGGATATCATATATGATCTTATAATATTGATTTGATAATAATATCTTAGTATTATCGTTGTTTCGGGTGTTAACTTACTTGTCTTTTATATGTTTTGTTAGGTAAGACATGTTTATAAAGGATAGGTTGTATATTATTCATATCCAGAATGATATCAAGTCCTTAAGAATCATTTTTAAATCATCAAATGATAATTATACTTTAATGGTTACGATGGAGAATGAATCTCATCGCGTTCGTGGAGACGGTAGTCCGTACGTACGCACGAGCGACAATATCATTCTTTTGAAATTAAAATAATATATAAATGGATGGTATATCATATATACAGAATCATTAACATGTTAAATTTATTATTTACATGAGTTACACATCATTATTATACCCATCCAAATAATAATATATTGAATACCAATTACACCACGACGTGGAGACGGTAAGCCGTACGTACGCACGTATGGTGACATGTTATTCAAAGGGTGGATAGAATACTGAATATGGTTGTACCATATTTATAATAACATCACAGTATATATATGATACTGGAGTTATTATTTTAGAATGGTAACATCAAAGGAATAAGAAGTGGAAGAATAAATGAACTTGGAAAAGGGTGGTGAAATCATTACCTCTTCTTCTGGTTATTCCTTTTGATTTGATCAAAAGTGCTCCTTAGGTTGGCTTTCTGATCAAACTAAGTCCTCTAGGTTGTAGTGAGGGAAGTTGGAAGAGTATTTTGGTAGTGTTTGGCTGAACCAAAAGGCTTTGAAGGTGTGAAGAAATGAGAAGGATGAGTGCCCTTTTATAAGAGGGGTGAGGGGCATCTTTGGAAAATCTAGAGATATTAGTTTATAATAAATTCATATTTGGTTTACAATGGATCCAAAGATGATTATTTAAATTTTAAGGTGGGGATAGGTCTAAAACAACTCAACTAATAGAATTTAGAAAGGTTTGGGTACTTATATTAACCTTATCTTTAAGTATTAAATCTAAATTAATTAGTTTCACTTTTACAATGTCTCTTTGTATTTTTATATAATATGGTTAATAAACATACTATATACATCCAAGAGACCCCCAAGTGGTCCGCTAATGATGAAACTATCATGATATAGGTCTCTTGGCCGAACCTTAGATTTTTAGGAATTTAATATAAATTAATAATATAATATTTGTTTTAAGAACTCTTTTATGACAATTTTGACACTATTCAATAGTTGATTTTATTGAAACTCATAATAGATTGATTACTTCGAAAAAAGTCAATTAAATAAATCCTAATATATAATATTATCCTATAAAATTAGTTTAATTCATTAAAAGTTTCATATTATATTTATTTGGGTATTTATAATATCAATTACTTTAATTTTTCACTATTATAGTAATTACTACATCATCATTGTGTCATAAATAAAATAAATTATTTAATGTCTAAAAATTATAAATAAAATATCATTATGTAGGAAATCGTTTTGTATTTCTAATGAATATTTATAATCTAAAATCCAATATATATAACCCTATGTAATAATTTTTTTGCTAAAAGATATATGCTTGTGTCATTTTTGTATTCATTTTAACTTAATTAAAAAAAGAGTCCCTATCACCTACAAGTGGCACCATGGGGTCCCAAAATCGCCCCAATGATGCCTATGGTCGAACATGTATCAAACAATAAGGCTAGGACACGTTTTAGGGTAATTTAGTATTATTATAATATTATTTTTAAACCCTTTTTTACCGGATTTACCCTTAACCATGGTAAATAAAATATTTACCACAATAATTATTCAAAATGTCTAAAAATAAAAGTTACCTATATACAAAATTTGGACATCCTGATTCCAAATATGGAATCCATTTTTCTAAATTCAAAATACAGAAGTGGCAGAAATTAATTTAAAATTAATTCCCACTGTCAAAACAAAAAGCGTGTTTTTAAGAGATAATAACTATCAAAAGATTGGCACTTGTTTATGTTCGGTTTAATTGTAAAATTATGTCCAATGACCAACATTATATAAAATGGTAAAAATATATTCTAAATATACTTTAAAACCACTCAAATTCATAATTTATCACTATTAATTATTTTGATTAAAAAACTTGTTTTAGTTAAATTTTAGTAATTTTCACTATTCATCAAAATATGAAAGTTATCCGAAAAGTACCGAAATTTCATCTTAGGCTAAATTCTATATTCCGAATCCAAAAATGAAGTCCATTTTTAAATATAAAAAATATATAATTTCAAAAAGTAGGTATTACTATTCATAACGACTAGTTTGATTGGTTATGGTGTGTTACAACTCGGTGTTGCGTACAACACACGCTATCACATTATTCAAAGAGAAGCGTACCGTAGAAGCTTGGGGTGTTACAACCTAGTATTTGAAAGACTTCATGTTGTTCATTCATATCAGAAACCCTCTTTTGATACATAGAATAGAGAACATATACTCAATGTTAAAATTCATCCTACATATCCATATGATTCCTGAGACCATCATCAATATTATATGACTACTTTAAAACATTATTACCAGTCTTACCATGCTCAGTAACACATTATGTTAATATCATGAAATTAGAATCAATATTTAGAACATTTCCTTCAAAACCATGATAGAGTCTATTATATCATTATGATCATATGAAAGAATTTATTACCATGATTCAATCTTTGGAATCAAAAAAATCATCTTCTCCAACCAATTCAATGATTTTTCAATGTATTAAATTCCCTTCAATGTGGTTGTTATTTCAGAATTTGTATCTTTAGTGTATTCTAAGAGATCACTGAAATAAGTTTTAGTACTGATCAATTGAGCTGGCTGATTTTGATTCTTATCAGAACATTAAAATTCTTCCTTTTTATCTAAAATATGAATTAATATTCTGGAGGAAACTCTTTGAGACACATCCTTGTTTAGATATGGATCTGGAGATTGAAATTTGAATGATGGAACTTCTGATGTTTTAGGTGAATGGTTTCTCTATAGTTCATCTTATTTCTCTTACTCTACTAATTATTCATGAGCCTGTTCACCTTACCCTTGATCTTATTTAAGATTTTCTACTTGTTCTTCATCTTCTTCTTCATATTCTTAAATAAGATATCATGCAACTAATTGTTCGAAAACATGTTTTTCTTTCCTTTTGATGCTGGATCTGATATAGTCGGAATTGGGAAGTCCCTTATTACAATTCCATTGTGTGCTTTCTCATAAATCTTCAGAATAATATCAATTTCAATAGCATGAGATTTTCTCTTATTCATCCATTTTTTTCTTTTCTTATTCTTTAAATGCCTCTTCTTATCTTATTTTCAAAGCCAAAGCTTCACCTAGAGCCAAACAAATTGTGAATCCCCTTATTTATTTTCATCCTTATTATTTATTTACTCGACATCAAACTCATCGGATACAACCTTTTGTTTCGTTGATTCCTATGGATTTGTAGTGTTAACTACATTTCTTCTACATTATGTTGTATTTAATGAATATTAAGGCCTCTAACAACCTTCAAATATATCCTTTTATTTCAAAGCATCCAGATCATTCTCAGACATTTTTGATTCTGTATTGAATTGAAACATGAGCCTCCTTATTATATACTTACTGATTAAAGGATCTTTGATGGAAGTCAGATCTTACTTAATACCAACATTACAATAGCTCAAGCATTCTTTTAGAAACATAAAACTGATAGTGCGAAATATGATCACCTGTGATTTTATGGAACTCGATTTTAGGTTCTCAATTATCTAGAAAATCAATCCCATATGGTTGAATTTCATCATGTTTAACAAATAATCAAGCACATACACATCTTAAACATTTAATGTCTCTTTATCACCTTTTTTTGGAACCAAAACCCCTTGAATCCTGAGGGAAATATGTCAATTATCTCGTGAAAGATGACTTACCTTTCGTTTGTTATCATGAATCTCAAAAATTGATTCATCAAAACTTTTCTTATCAAAGTCCAATCAGATTCTGGTAATTTATGAGAAGAACATTTGACATCACCCTCAGATGTACCAACTAGAACCATAACAGCTTGATTTATAGAGGTATTTCACTTCTTATCATACATCATAAAATAAATCTTACGACCCTTTTCTATATTCTATGATTTATAAAATTGCAACACCTCATCATGTTACACAAAATCATAGTCTTAATCCAACCATTCAACAATAATGGATTTATAGCATTGGAATTATATTATCCTTTCAAATATTTGTGAAATGTCTCGAGTGTCTACCCTTTCACCTCAAAAAGTCATGGAAGAGAAATTTTTTTCAGACATGTCCTTTGGAGTTTACGGAATTGACTCATACATGAAATCCAATCTCAATCCCTAAATATACTCCTTGTTATGAAAGCTGAGTAGATCATTGATTACGAAAAATATGTTGAAAACAAATTATGAACATTTCTATACTTATAGAGAACTAATAAATTAGAGAGAAATTGAGGAGTTTAATGTGAGATTGGTTCTTACCATGAAATTAATGGTCGTGATTAGATCAAAAAACTCCAATGGTTTAGAATGATTTTGAACTCCTATGGTTTTACTTATAATAAGATCGTATTCAGACTTACACTGATTAGAAGATAAAATAAAGAAATGAAAATGAACTATTTGATCAACGAAAATAATGCTTTAATGTTGTACCTTTAAGAGTAATACGATCGATGTATTGGTTTGAGTATACTATTCTTATGATAATAATACAAATAATACCAAAAAATATATGTGACCAATTAAAAGTATAAAACAGATAAAAAAACAATCTCGTACCGGTAATCTAGTACCGATAGAATTATCCAATACCGATAATCAATTACTGATAAAATAATGTAATAACTAAAACATGAAACTAATAAACACATAAAAATGAAAAAAGTGAAACTGATTAATGTGAAATTGATACACGTAAAACTAATACAAGTAAAAATAATAAATGAAAAACTAATACAAGTAAAAAATGTACATGTAAAACCAATACATGTAAAACTGATACATGTAAAACCATTAAATGCAAAAATAATACAAGTAAAAATAATACATTATAATCCGACAGATGAAAACTGATAAATGAAAAACTGTTACATGTAAAATCGATACACGTAATGATGATACATGTAAAGCTGGTAAATTTGAAACTGATAAATGTAAAACTGATACATGTAAAACTAAAAAATGAAAAACAGATACATGTAAAATAAATAACTGGTAATATCAACAATTGTAAAAACTAAAAAGTAAAAGTCATTAAATGTACAATTAAAGAGTAAAATGTATACCCCCTTTGAAAAAGAGTAATTCAATTTAAGGAAATGGTTTAAATAACAAATAGATGTAAATAATTACACTATAGTGATCATTCCTAGTTTCTTTTTAATGAATTAAAATTTATCATGATATAATTGTTTAGTGAAAATGTCATCAAGTTGTTCATGCATTACCATGAATTATAAAATAATATCTTTTTTGTGTGTAATCTATGAGAAAGTGATTCCTAAAATCTATGTGTTTTTCACTTGAGGGATGTTTAGGATTCTTTCTAAGAGTAGTGGAACTGGTATTATCACATAGTATTTTAGAAAAACTCATTCCTTAGTTAGTGAGTGTGGGTTTCATCCAAAGAAACTAATCACCACAACTTCCATCTATTACATATTTAGCTTAGGTAGTGTAATGCTCAACTAAGTGTTACTTCTTGCGTGACAAAGAATGCATAGAACCTCTTATGAAATGACATGTTATGGATGGGATTTTTCTATCCATTCTACACCCACTAATGTTATAATACAAAAATATTTTTTTAAAAAATTCATTTCTAGAAGAATAAATTTGTCCTAAATTTATATTTCCCTTTAAGTAGTGATTTTTTTATGTTCGTTTATATGATGATAATATGTATTAGATTGATATATTACTCATAAGCATGCTGAAAACATTTATAATATACATGTAGATGTTATGTATAACAATCATCCTATCATACCATTAAAAGATGTTTGATCAACTAGTTTCCCAGCTTCACCATGATCAAGTGTATTTGAGGTACCTATTGGAGTGATTATATATTAACTATTGTCATATCCTTAATTTTTATGTATGTAATTGAGATACATATGTTTGAATATATAGGTCTCTTCTATGTTTTGATATATTTGAAATACTAAAAATAATGTTAACTCACCCATCAGAGTCAACTAAAAATTATATTTTATTATAATCTCAAAATAACTAGTTATAGATTGCTGAGTTGATCAAAATATAATGCTATAAACATAGATTTGAACAATGAAAATGTTTTTAATTTCAATTTTTATACGAACAGTTTGATCTCTAGTCTATTTTTCATAATTGTTTTATAAAAGAAAACTACTATTGTTATCATAAAAAGATCTTGGGTCTGGTTTAAAACCATACAAAGCATTGGTATGTTCGAAAAAATGATCCGGATAATTTGAATCTACAAATCCTGGATGTTGTTCTACCAAAACATCATCCTATAAAAAACCATTTAGAAAAGTACAATTTGAATCCTTTTGAAAATCATTGAAATTTATGAATGCTGCAAAGGCTAATTAAATACGAATAAATTCATGTCTAGATACCCGAGAATAGGTTTCTCCATAGTCTATTCCTTGTTAATAATTATAGGAATTTGAAAATAGTAGTTATTTATTTCTTAAAATGACTTCATTTTTATAACATTTATTTCTAAAAACCAATTTACCACAATTACTGTTGTTTTTTAGTTTATTCTACCGAAGTATAGACTTGATTATATTAAAATTCATTCAGTTCAGCTTGCATTTATTTAATAAAATTTTTATCACCGAACAACCCATTCATATTTTTAGTTTCAAATTGAGATAGAAAAACTAGACATTCTACTAAATTTCTCAAGGAATGTCTAGACCATACTGGTCAATTTACATCCCCAATGATATTATAACATGGATGATTCATAGGAAACAATTTATTTAGGTTTTGTAAAACGTGATCATCATCATAAGATAGAATGTCTTATTAGGTAAATGTTTATGAAAAATTTTATTGTCTATTTTCCTTCTCAGAAGATTTTTTAATCAATGGTTGATAATCAGTTTGTGAAAACACATCTGTTGATGTAGATAAGTATTGTTTAAAAAAATATTCTTTTCCATAAAATTTATAATGAATTATTTCCTCAAAAATAGATTTATTTTTTGAAAGACTCGTTTGGACTTAGAAGTATAGGAATAACCTTGAATGTTTCATTCATCAGATTTGGGTGCAATTTTATGTAATTTTCTTAAGTATTTAATATGAATATTGTAACATCCCGGTTCTGGAAGCCACCTATATGCGCCAAGTACCCGTATGGTCACATGGCCTCAAGAGAATCTTCCTGAATGATAGAGGTTGCTGACTAGTAGTGAGGTCCTTTGGTGTAGTTGTAGGGAAACTATACCCTCATTGGTAGAGTACAAAACAGAAGTAAACAAATACACATAGGAGTGGAAGCCTTAATAATACCATACCAAATATAAAAAGCAGAAAACTGATAGAATAAAATGGAGCACATATAGATAATGATGCATGATACATATGTCTAGGAAAATAGGGAAGCAAGAACAATGTAGAAATACATTACTAAACCAAGTACAAAAGAAAAATAGTACTCAGTTCCACATCATTGCAAGACTAATCTTGGTCTCGTGCTCTCCAACTCCACAACATGTCATGTACCTAAAGTAGAAGGGCACTTTCCCTTGTTTATACATGCAATAATATAATCTGTTTTGGCCCAAAATCATGGCCCAAATCGGGTGTGAGACAAATCAGAGTGGCAAACCACCACGAGATCTGTGCCTAATAGTCAATGAGTATATGGCAGGTAAAAGTACATGAAATAGTAACCATAAAGGTACTCAACAGTAAACAATCCATGTTTCAATATCAAGAAACAACTAAACAAGAAGATAAACACAACAAGTAACCCATTGGGATGCACACTCAGTCTAACCCCTTTGGTCCTAGCTAATAGGTACAAGTAAGAAGCTAACAAAAAGGTAACCCTCTCGGTAGTACACTAAGTATAACCCCTATGGTTTATCTTAAGCATAGACTCTCTGAGGAAGCACTAACCATCAATTCCCCATATAGTCTCGTATCATAACTAATGGCGCTCTAGGGAAGCACTTATGCCACATTCCTTTTGTGGCCCATCTCAAGGATCTATATACACTCCGAGGAAGCACTTAATATCAATTCCACCCATGGTCTAGCATCGTAAAACTATTAAGCCACTCTGGAGAAGCCCTCAATGTTCATTCTCTCTATGGTCTACACATTAGGTTCTCACAGCCCTATATCAGAAAGTGTAGCATCACATATCCGCTGAGGTCAACCTCAAGAAATACTTGTATAGAATTCTAAAACATAAAATCATAACATAAAAACAATCACACCATTTTACAATACTAGGCATGGGAAAGTAAATAGCTGCATAACAGGAAAACTAGACCCAAAGGTCAAAACAGGCAAAACATGCATGGGAAAAATAGCTAGATCACAAAAATTGACCTTGTTCACAATCAATTACGATCCACTCAAGAATACAAGCATAATAGGGAACCAATAGAACTAAAATGGTAAAAGAGCAATACCCCGTTCATGTGTATTGGGAAATTTTGAACATAAAAATCATGGAATTTCAACAAATTGTCACAAACCACCTACCTCGACATTAGGAGATCACTATATGTGAACCTCCAGGCATTAATCACCTTATAATGTTGAAGATCGACTAAAACATCTAAAATGTTCACTAAAGGATAACATGAGAAAGTGAAGGAATCCAGAAACGATGTTCTAGGAGAAGGAATAGGATATTGAGGTGATCCCAACACAATTAACAGCAGTCAAATCAGAGATCGAATAGAGGCTCTGGGGCTCGGAGAAGGTTCGTGGCTGTATGGGAGCTCTTGTCCAAACAAGACATAGAAGAACCAAGTTTTGGTGATTAGACATGTTCCCAGTCCATTTAATGAATAAAACAAAATACCCTACATGTACTTTTGAAGTTATCGACATGTACTCTCCATTTCCAAAATCCACATTAGGCGGCCTCCTTGTAACCCCGACAAAGTAGTGTGTGTGGACATGAAACGACTAGAACACGACCTCCGGTGGCCAAGAAGTACACAACATGTATTCATAAAGTACACGGTGTGTACTTAGAAATTTCCATAAATTCCTATTTTCTCAAAAATGTCCAGAATAGAAAATACTTACCTATAAAGAAGATCAGGTTTCTTAAAATCATCTGCCCTTAAATAAATTCATCCTCTAATTTCTATATTGTGGCATAGAATAAGTAACCCAAAACGGCTCCAACCATTGGCCTCGTACTTAGGCCTCCCTCTCACAAATCTCATCCTATACCTTCCCATGATGCCATAACACTTGTACTAGAGGAACAGACTGGCAATGGGGAACCGTTGTACTACAATCAATAATCTGGAAAGGATTCTCCTTGAACAACATATCCACATCGAGCTCAACCTCCTAAGGATGAATGTCATGAGACTGGTCTGAAAAGTAACATTGGAGCTGAGAAACATGAAAAACATATTTCACTACACAGTACCTGTGAAGTAACTGCAACTAATAGGCAACCGACCTAACTCTCTCCAACACCTCAAATGGCCCGACGTACCTCGGTGAAATCTTATGTTGTCTCCCAATGCTCTCGTGTCCCAACCTCAGTGTGAGACATAGGAAAACATGATCCCCGACCTCGAACTCCAGAGGTTATCTCCGCTAATCAACCTAAGACTTCTATCAAGACTGCACTGTAGCCATCCTCTTCTGAATAAACTCTATTTACATTGTGGTCTCCTAAACCAGATGAGGTCCCAAAAAGGTTGCCTCTCCTGCCTCTAGCCAACATAAGGGTGATCGAGAAGGCCTACCATACAACGCCTCAAAAGGTATAATCTAAATAGTTTCATGAAATCTATTTTTGTACGAAAACTCCACATGAGAAATATGCTTCTCCCAATAACCTCCAAAATCCAGAATGCATGCTCATAGCATGTCCTCAAGCACCTGAATCGTACGCTCGTACTGGCCATCTGTCTGAGGGTGGTAAGAAGTACTAAAAATTACATGTGTACCCAATGCCCATTGAATCCCCTACATGACTCAAGATGTAAAACGTGTATCCCTGGTTAAAACGATGGAGGGTGGAACTCCATGCAGACACACAATCGTACGGATGTACAACTGTCCCATCTCATCATCACTGGAGGTCTCCTTAATCGGTAAGAAGTGATCAACCATTGTGAGTCTATCAATGTTAACCCATACTAAATCATTCCCTCGAGGCGACCTTGGTAAACCTGTCACGAAATCCATCCCGACATCATTCCACATCCACTCAGGAATAGAAAACTATTATAAAGCCCCTCCCGGTCACTAATGCTTCGCCTCCACCTGGTAATAGGTTGAACACCTCATGACGCAACCCACAATGTACCTCTTCAAACCTAGCCACCAATATTAACTGTGTAGATCACGATATATCTTCGTGAAACTAGGATGAACATCCCAAAATAATTAATGGGAGTTCTGCATCATCTTCTCGCGTATGTCTGTTGGCACCCATACTCCCCCATGAAATTTAAAATCTCATACTTGACAATGGTCCATCCAGGAATAGGGTCCTCCCATGACACAATTTCCCATAAGACTAGGCCTTCAAAATGTGATCGATGCCTTATTTTCACTTGATCAATAATAGTAGAGGTAACATCCAAAGAAGAAATAAAGGTCTACCTGGTCTACCGTGAACCTCTAAATGAATCTCAGAGAGCAGAGCCATAAGCATCAACTCGCTGCTGGCCTCTTGAACTACTTGTCTTTGAGTCCTCCTACTCAACACATTAGCCACTGAATTTCCTTTCCCAGGAATGCAGTCAAGCTCAACGTCAAAGGACTATAGGTACTCAACCCACTTGTGCTATCTCAAATCCAGATCACGCTGAGTGATGATGTACTTGAGACTCTTGTGGTGGGTGATAACGATAAAATGCTATCCCATTAGATAATGTGTCCTACAACATAAGGCATGAACAACATCAAACAACTTGAGATCGTGTATTGTGTAATTTACCTCATGTGGTCGCAACTTCCAAGACACGTACACAAAGGCTCATTCCCCCTGCATAAGTACAACTCACAGCCTGATAGTTGAAGCATCTCAATACACAATATAGCTATTGCACGGATCTGGAAAGACTAGTATCGGTGTGGAAGTCAACCTCCCCTTCAACTCATGACAGGCTGAATCACAAGAATCTGAACAAAAAAACATTACACCCTTCTTAGTCAGACCCGTCAGTGGTGCTACTAAGCGTGAACATTCATCTATGAAAGCTTTGTAGTATCCAGCCAGACCTAAAAAACTCCGCACCTCAAAAACGTTCTTTGGCTGCTCCTAGGAGACTACTGCTCTCACATTCTAAAGGTCTACTAACACTCCTGTATCTAAGATAACATGACCCAAGAAGTGAATCTGATCCATCCAAAAGTGACATTTTGAGAGCATAGCATATAACTGATTCTCTCTTCGTGTACTCAAAATGATCTCAAGATGGGTAGAATGGTCATGTCGAGTATGAGAGTACACTAAGATATCGTCCACAATGTTTATAAGTGCCACGAATACCGCAAGCACAATCGTTAGACCGAATGGAATAACCCTATATTCGTATAGGCCATACCTGATCTGGATGGCTATGATAGGTATATTAGATGGTATAAGGAAGAACTGATGATAACATGGCCACAAGTCAATCTTCATGAATACCCAGGCTCCTCAAAGCTGATCAATGAGATCATTAATCACTGGTAAAGGGTATCAGTTATTGACCATCAACTGGTTTATCTTCCGATAATCCTCAAAATGAATGAGGGTGTCATATTCCTTCTTTGAAAATAGGACAGGCGAATCCTAAAGAGAATTATTGGGTCGGATGACACCCTTTTCCTGGAACTCATCTAACTGCTTCTTGAGCTCCTCCAACTATGGTGTAGCCATCCTATAAGGAGGAATGAACACTAGTGCCGCTCCAAGAACAAGCTCAATGGAATGTCTACCTGACGCTGTAGAGGAAAACCAAAAAATTCCTCTGAAAAAACGTCCCTAAATTGATCCTCCCCTGGAGGAAACTCCATCTGGGAAATCCCCTATTCATCCAGATATAGACTAGAAATCTAGGCTATAACTCCTCCCAAACCATGATGCTATGGACCTTATCTTCTCTCCTAGACATCCCACTCATCCTTATGAAGAAATTAAACACCCTATGGTGAGGTGAAGTTCACCCTACAGTGATAATAGTCGATGACTACCTAGATGAGAACTAGACAGTCCATTCCAAGAATGACATCATATCTTGTCATCTCTAGGACATAGGGGTCCCATAAAAAGTGACACCCACTAACCTCTAGAGGGAACTCCTTACACTGTCATATACCCACTATTCTAGTACCCAACAGAGTGTTTAGTGTTAAGATGACAATATAAGAAAAGATACAGAGCCCAAGGCTCTCCACAACTGTTGAAAATATAATTCCACGGGAAGCCCCTGTATCAAAAGGAGATGAAAGTAAGACTGAGTCCACCAAGATCATACCTCAAACCGTAGAAGGTCTGGGATCCTGATTCGGATCCTGATGGGTCTACTCTACTGCAAAGGTCTGGCCTGCTCCACGACCATATGACCCTGCCAGACCACTCTGAGTTATTCCACTCTGTTACTGCTGAAAGACCAGCAATTGAACACATCGACCACGACCTCCACCTTGACCTGAATGTCCAGAAGAACTACATTTCCCTGACTAGTGGGAAACTGGTGGTGCTGCTCCCAAATGTGGAGTCATGTAAGAACCCCTGTCACCAGCTGCTGGTGAGAAGATCTGACAAAAGCGCTGAAGGTAACACATCGTTCCGCATGATTGGCACTCTACTAGGTCTTTTGGGAAATGTGGTCTCATATTCCCTTTCTTCCCACACTGGTATCACACAACCTGGGTACCAGAAGCTGAGTCTCACCTCCTTGGATCACCATGCGATGACTCCCTTTGGAACTTCCTACTATCATATAGAGAGATGCTATCTCCAGATGCCGAGCTTCCCTAGATCACAACTCTAGAATCACTCAGATTTCACTTCGTGATCAGTGATTTGTTAATGATAGATGTGATAGATGTCAATCAGAATATGATCACCTATGATTGGATGTATTCCTCAGACCATCCCCAAACATCCATTCCATGAATAACTGATCTCCTCATGAAATAGGTGTGAAGCGCTGCAGCTCGGTAAGACAGGAGTAATACCCCATAAAAGAAAAAGTACCCTACTCTAGACTAATAAACTCTCGAGATCTATCATCCCTCAAGGTCTTTAGATATAATTAATTATAAAAGATGCACTAAAAATCATCCCATGCCATAGCCTACTAGCATCCTGCCTATGAGATCACATCCCACCACCTCTTGGAAGAGTCCTGAAGCCTATAGGTAGTCAGATTGACCCTCCTCCTTGGAGGCATCTCCAGATGCTCGAAGATAGTAAACAAACATTCTAGCCATGACTCTATTGCTTGGGGTCCTCCATCCCCTATGAAATTGGGAGGATGCTACTGTTGGAAGACCCTTGTCAAATCACCCATCAATGGGGAAAGAGGTGGTGCCCCTTGAATGGTATGCACTGTCATCATAAATCCTTCTCTAAAGTGTGCATCAGTACCTATGTATGGTATAACAGCTAGTTCCAAGACTTGCACAATAGGAGGATTTATGGGTAGTCCCTGATGAGCCACATCCGGAGTCTGATCACTACCCTGTAACAGGTGAACCACCAAAGGACGTCTCGGCAGAATTACTCTTTAAGGTCAATTTCACACCTTAGATCCTTATTATCAAGGACTAAAAACTAGAAGGTAAATAAGGGAACATGAATAGAAAATCATTCATGTTTTTTGAAAAACATGACTGTATGGCGTGTATAACCCCTACATGGAATGTTCCCCTATGTCATTCATATGGGCATGTACTGATTCCAAAAAAAGTCATGTAACACCCCAAACACACAACGTGTTCTCCTAACACACGATGTGTTCTTGAATCCTCTTCCCAAGCCTGAGTCCTTTTACACTGCTAAACCGCACGGTTCTCCTAATAGAAGACTACATTGTGTGTTCATAGTAGACATGACATGTACTGGGAAAACTTCACCTGACCTGTGTTGATAACGACATGGCCCGACACACAACTCACTATACAAGGCACGTTCAAGGAGGACATGGCATGTGCATTAAAGGATAACACTGACCCATGTTGTTTGTGACATGACCGGGTACCTGGGTCAAGCTACACGGTGTGTTTAACTGGTACACGAAGTGTTCCCACCAGAATTTTTTCATCCTATGTCTCTACCCACACAACTGATGACAGGGTTAGAGACCACACAATGTGTACATAGAGAACACATTGTGTACTTATGAAAGATTTTTTCTTCCCGAACAGAAGAACACATGGCATGTAGTCAAAACTACAAGACCTCTATTCTGGGTTTTTCTAGATATTAAGCCATAGAATCTACTCTAGAACCCATAAAAACACTAATGCGAACATTGAAAGTGCCAAATTCTGATCTGTGGGGGACCGTACTCCCAGAAAATTAATGCTTTACATATTATTCAAGTTATAAACATGATAAATGAGACAATGACCCACCATCTTCTGGTCCATGAGGGCCCATAACAACTCATGAACCAAATTTTGGAATTCATTAAAACATAACCTTACAAAAATAATACCATATCACACATTAGGAATTTTATCAAGGCATATCAAAACAACATGAAAATTCTACACAACATCTGTCACAAAAATAAGAAATTGCTAATGCACCCTAGATGGCATGAAAAAAAATGCATGACATGCAACTGCTAGGAAGTGACAATATGATGCATGAGATGGAATACTCTAATATCAATGGGTTTAGACAAAAATAGAACCTGAATGACATAAATAAAAACCCTCACATAACATTTGAGTCACCTAATAGTGAAAATAAAGGCAACCATAAACCTGCAAAAACAAAAAATTTCATTAACCAGATAGATTAGAATTTCCTTGTATGCAGGTGAGCTACTCCGAGGCCCAACTTATTACCAAGTACTAATCCATCTTATCCATGACTATAAGATATAAATAGTATGTCATGAGAAAATAATTCCCCTACTACCACTTTGTAATGTCATAGTTCCAGAAGCCACCCAGAAGTGCCCCATACTCAGTTGGTCACATGACCTCAAGAGCATTTCCTAGAATGACAGAGGCTGCCGACTAGCAACGAGGGCCTTGGGTGAGATAGTGGGGAAACTATGCCTGCATTGGTAGAGTTCACAGCGGATGTAAAAAAATAAACACAAGAGCAGAAGCCGTAATAATATCATACCAAACATAAACAGCGGAAAACTGATAGAATAATCTGGATCACATATAAATAATGATGCATGATACATATGTCTAAGAAAGCAACGAAACAAGCACAATGCTAAAATATAGTACTAAAACAAGTGTAGAAAGAAGAAATCAATCATCTCCATAACATCGCAATCCTAAGATTGGTCTCATGCTCTCCAGCTCCACGACATGTCAAGTACCTGAAGTACAAGGGAATTTTCTCTTGTCTATACCTACAACAATATAATCTGTTTGGGCCCATAAGAATGGTCCAAATAGGGTGTGATACTAATCCCAGTAGACAACCACCATGAGATCCATTCCTAATAGTAAATGAGTATATGACAGGTAAAATTACAGGAAACAGTAAATAATAAGGTACTCAATAGTAAACAATCCATGTTTCAATATCATGAATCAACTAAACAAGAAGACAAACACAACAGGTAACCCTCTAGGAAGCACCCTAAGTATGAACTATCTGGTCCTACATTATAGGTATAAGAAATCACCTAACTCAAAGGAAAACTTCTGGGCAGTACACCCGGTCTAACCCCTCTGTATTAGCTTAAGGATATACTCTCTAAGGAAACACTCACCATCAATTCCCCATATAGTCTCATTTTTAACTAAAGGCTCTCTAAGGAATCACTTACATAACATTACCTATGTGGCCCATGTCGAGGAACTAAAAAAACACTAAGGAAGCACTCAATGTCAATTCCCCCTATGGTCTTACATCGTATATTTTTTAATACAATCTAGGGAAGCCCTCAACGTCCATTCTCCCTATGGTCTGTAAACCAGGTCTTCACAACCCTATGTAAGTCAATCAATTCTATCAGCACATAACAGCAATGGTAAACCTCAAAAACTACTTGGATATCATTCTACGACATAAAATCATAACAGAACAATAGTCAAACCAACCTACAATACTAGGCATGGGAATGTAAACAGTCGCTTAATAGGAAAACTCGACTCAGAGGTCAAAAAAAGAAAAAAATGCATGGGAAACAAAGCCAAATAACAACAATTAACCCTATTAACAATAAATTATAATATACTCAAGCATACAAGCATGACATGAAATCAATATTTCTAAAACGATAAACGTGCAATAACCCGTTAATGGGTATTAGGAAATTTTGAACATAAAACTGAAGGAAATTCAATAGAAAGGCGTAAACCACCTACCTCGTTGATAGGATATCAATATATGTGAAATTCAAAGATTGAATAAACATAGAATTCTAATGATATACTAAAAACTATAAAACACTCAATGGATGATAACTTGAGAAAGAGGAGGAATTATGAAACAATGCTCTAGGAGAATAAAAAGCTTATCAAGGGGATCCCAACAAAATTGACAGTGGTCGAATCAAGGATCATATAGAGGCTCGGGGTATCGTATAAGTATCATGGTTGTACGGGAGCTCTCAGCCAAATGAGACCTAAAAGAAGGCTGTTCTAGAGATTAGACGTGACCCGATCCGTTTAATGAAAAAAAATACTCGGCATCTACTTTGGAAGTACACAGTGTGTACACTCATTTTCTGTAATCTGCTTTAGGCAGCCTCCATGTCACCCCCACATACCCATGTGTGTTTCCATGACATGGCCTGTACATGGACTCTAGTGGAAAATTAGTACACGAAGTGTACACATAAAGTACATGGTGTGTACTTATAAAATTTCTATAATTTCCTCTTTTCTCGAAAATAGCCATAAAAAGAAAAATCATACCTGAAAATAAGATCTGTGTTCTTACAAATACATTGCATCCAAATAATCTAAAGTACAAAACTATAGGTTTTTTGTTAGTATAAAATTCATAATTTTATTATACTAAGTAAAAGGTCTAGTTAAAAATTTATTTATAGTATAACATGAAGTACTAACAGATTAATCCCAGAAATGCTTATAATTTGAGTATTCACTCTATATGGTTCTTATATTTTCATGAAGAATATGATTTTTTCTTTCAAAAAATACATTTTACTGAGGGGTTTCTGGTGACGAAAAGTGGTGAGTAATACCTTTCTTACTAAAATAATTTCAGAATCCAAATGTTTAAATTCTCCACCATGATCACTTTGAATAGGAATAATGTGTATGTTTTTCACATTTCTAACATACGGTCTGATTGTTTTGATTAAGAAAAAGGATTTAGATTTATTATCTTGATTGTAGTCCCATTTATATCTTCTGTAGTGATCAACTAAAAAATTAAATACTATGTGTTTCTAATACATCCAGATTTTGAAGGACTGAAAAAATCCATGTTCACTAACTGTGATGCAGTAGAATTTGAGACATAATTAATTGATTTAATGATAGTTTTTTTTGTTTCTTCCCATATTGAAAAGGGTAAAAAACAAGCGAATAATCAACCCTAACATATAGTAGATCCTTAACTAGTCATTTATTTGAATGTTTACAAAGGATTATAAGGAAATCATTTCCAAACCATATATTCCATAAACTACATTTTTATCCATTTCACTTAAGCAAGGTATGTATTCCCTCCAAATTTATTCCATGTTGATTGTTTTTAAATTCTCATGAATATGGGAAGAAAGAATGAATTAATCTTAGGAATTGAGAACTAAACTTTTATCATTTAAGATATTTACAAGGTAACCGTCATCATATAATTAACATGAACTTATAAGGTTGTGATTAATACCATTTTAAAAAAATATTTTGATATTAAAACTTTTCTAAAACAAACAATATTACTGATACAAATGATCTTTCACTAAGTATTATCTCTGAAGGACACTCTTCCTTCTTTCATTTCAATGATATTTTCCAAGAAATCATTATTTCTGGTCATATCAAGAACAACCACAAACCATGTACCAAATTATCTTATTATTTGTATAATTTTTATTTTCCTGAAAAAAATTAGTTTTTTAAAAACCTAATCTTTTTTGGATCTTGAAATTTTAGATAATTTTTTTTTATAATTCCACATTTGTTTTGAAAATTAAGCTTTATGAAAACCTAAAGATTGATTTTTATTTAGAGAATAATTTCATTCCCAATATACACCACATTGACATTTGGTGCGGAATGGGGTACTTTGGGGAACAATATAATTACGACTATATATAATTTTTGAATGAGTATAACAAAAAGCATGACTATTTCTAAGGTGATGAATTATTAAATACATTTTATCAATATTTTTCATTATATAAGTTAAATTTAATAAATGTTTCTCATGAAAACACTTTTCATATTTTAGTCTAATGACTAAACTATCATTCTCGCAAGAATTTTTTTGGAATAGTTTTTTGTTTCAATAACATTTTTCTTTGCATCATGTTGATCAATGTCCATAAAAAGTTTATCCTTCTCAAATTATTCATTCATAAGTTTTTTTTAAATATTTACAAAAGAAAATTTTCTCTTATAAATATATTTAGAATGATCTAACACTTCTTTTATAAGAAGAGCTATTCTAGATTTTTCTTTATCGAGATTTTTCTTGAGTTTATATTTATCTTTATAGTGTAATTTTCAAAATATGGGATCCTCTTCAGAAGATGTTAAATTTTCTTCTACTAAGGAATACTCTCCATTCAAAGCGTAAGAATATTTATCATCAGGGTAAATCAAATTTAATGATACTTTTTAGGTTATTAATCATTGTGTACATTAGAATGAGGAAATGATTTTCAATATATATTGTGGCTAAAGTCCAATATTCTTTTTACTAGAGGATTTATATTCTAATGATTCATCCCATAAATCACCACCACATGAACTCTATGTATCATTTTCTTTCAATAATTTCTTAGTCTTAGACTTTTAATTCTTTTTCTCATTTCATTTAGAATGTTTCTTCTTAATTTATTTTCCTTTATGAAAAGAATAATCAGGTCTTATATGACCTGCTCTTTTAGATTTATTACATGTTACTTCCATTTCATTCATTTCCATCATGTCTTTCTATTTAAATTTTAATTGAAAATCATTGAATCCAAAATTCTTGTTCATTCTTTGAGAAATATTGTCTAGCTCATTATATGGATGTTTTCTTTCACTAAAATTTTATATAACAACATATTTATTATCATTGGATCTAGTTAAAATTTTTGGTATCTTGGATTTAGATGTAGTAGTAAAATATACACTTCCATTACCATTTTTATTCTTATTAAAATATTTATCTCTTTTCATTATTGTCTCATGTAGTAAGAGCATACCAAATAATTTAACATGTGTTATTTGAGTAACATTCCAGTTTTCAACAATAGATGTCCTTTTATATTATCAATTATTAGTAATTATATCAATTATCTTGTCCACTTGAACCTCATCATCAAGTCCATTTTCACCCACGATTTTTATAATATTTATGATTTTTATAAATATTTATTTAACCTTTAATAGTGGTTCTCTATAAAGGAAAACCCATGATATTCAGAATAGATCATTGATCTTTTTGTTTATATAACATTGGATGTACCAAAACATGTGACTACCAATTTAATCCATAAAAAATTATCTTCTTCGAATGATGATATCTGACTATATATATTTATGTTCTTAGAACACAACAATGTATTTTTTACTATGAAATTCAATTGGTATTCGAGTTTCTTTTGATTGGTGACGATTATAACTTTTTTTTCTAAAATATTGTAATCTCCAGTAAGAATAAAAAAAGTTATCCAGTCCAAAATAAATAAAAAAAATACTCCATTAAATTGTTGTAGTACTCATAATCATTCCCATATAAAATAGGTGGTCTATTTTGGTTTAGGTTTCCATTTGATCTGGTATTCATGTATTCCATATTTTTAATTAATACCTTTCCACTTCCCACGTTAGTGTAGTAAGAAGTTATAAAAAATGATATATAACAGAAATACAATTGTCTTAAAAAAAGAAGTAAATATTGTAAAACAATTTAGTGGAAACATTCTCTGATATATATTGATGAAAAAAATAGATGTATGTCTATATTATATGACACAAAAAATGAGGGGGTGAATTATATATTAAAAAAACTATGAATTTATACACTTAATAATGAACTTATTGTAAGAGGTATTAAACTTATACAATTCACAACCAATATAAATTATCATACATGTCTTGGATATGATGGAATGTTTATGTTGTAATACCAAAATTAATGAAAAACAATTGTATTTGAATTAAATACAATGATCAAAGTAATAAAAATGTAAAGGATTCTACCATAATTCGTATTAATTCAAATAATTCCATATGTAATAAATTATTCACAATAGATATAATTACAATAGAAATGAACATGAATAGAATAATGAAACAAATTGATTCTCAATCTATTACAAATACTAGTATAATACAATTGTATTACAAATATTTTATTCTAATGGGTATGATATCCATTCACATAGGATAAAAGGTATGTCTTACAACTACCATTTTAAGCCCTCAATACGATGATTAGAATTACTATCATCCTATACCTGGAAGCCCTTGTTTATGAAGTCAATCAATACCTTTGTCTTTCAAACAATTGACAACCCTAAATAAAATGATTGACAATACGTCTTCCTGTCGCCGCAAGGACTCAATAATTATTAAAATGATCAGTTTCATTAAAAAAAAGCAATTATAGAAAAACAAGACTGTGGAATAATCTATTCACTTATTATTTCTTAAAGTATTTATCACAAAGAAAGAGGTAAGTAACTCAATATCTCTTTAGAACTTGATATAAGGAAAAAATGAATAAGTTTTATATTATAATTTGAATGACATCCTATTTATAGGACTTAGGTAGAAATGATCATGTTTACTCCAGTGGTCATATTTCCGTAAAACCTTTGGAGGGAGTTGGAAACCGAGAATTATAATGGTCAAAACAAACAGAATACATGACATTGTTTTGATTTGTATATAACCAACATAACAAAATCATTTTATATTATAAAATAGTGAGTGAAATGGTTTGAAACAATGATTATGAGACAAATGTATTTACTATTAGAATAAGACATGAGTTAAATTTATTTCACCAGTATGATAAATAACATGGTTTCTATGCTTATCATGAATACAATGCATATCGTGGCTACGATTCAGTAAAAAATATCAACATGATTATGATGCACATAGTAGTTTCGATTCATATAGTGGTTATAATTCATTACATGCATATGATGCTTGATTACAATATATATTGTAACAATTCATAATATGAATATTATACTTGACTGGGTTACGATGCATGTGGTTACGATGCGTAACATGAATACGATATAGTACCTGGTTATGAGGCATGTGGTTACGATGCACGATTACGATACAATACATAACTTGGTTATGATGCATGTGATTACGATTCATGATTATGATACAATACTTAACCTAGTTATGATGCAAATGGTTATGATATAATACATAACCAATTACGATGCATGTTGTTACAATTATAAAACAATATGTCTGATTGTAATTGAAAACAATCAGCATAAGATTACGATGTAGATCCACAACATGTGTGGTTATTATAATATATATATATATATGTAATTGTGATATATGTGATTATAATTGTAAAAAAACATATCTGGTTACATTGTAAACGACAAACATGATAAACCAGAACTAATTAGTGATTTTCGAAATAGAAAGATCAATGATATAGTGGAATCATATTTTGAATCAATATAGTACTTTTATGTTATTGTTTCCTCAAAATTTTCATAATTTTCGATGATTAAAATGTGTATGAAAAAGGTTTTGATTATCATTTTAGGATAAATATTTAATAGATGGGGATATATATATGGTTGAAGTCTCGGTCAGATGTGATGGATCAAACAAATATCATTCAAGGGGGTTTGTTCCAGGTTTCTGATAATAATGAATTATATATAGTGGGATATGAGCTTTGTGATAGTATAAGGAAGAGAATTCAGTCGTCTTTTGGAGATCAAATGTGTCTTGATGCTTGAGGTTTGAGTGTCCAAAGGTGTCCTAACTTAAATAAGATGATATGTCATAATTTTCATTTAGTGGTCTATCATAAGTATGAGTTCCCTAAGATTTATGTTTTTCATTGTTTAGTTGATGTTATCAATTTATTAGAGTGAGTGTATATAAATATATTGGAATTCAGTTAATAAATAATGATTACTATTTTAGGATCTAATAAATATTATGTTAGGGTTTAGTAACATTATTTCTTTCACAAGAATATTCTTCATTAGAATAATATATTTTAGATTATTTTTGGACTATGTTTTTTGATATTTCTATATTGACGAGACATCTAATGAATGATAAATATGTTTTGACATATTTTTTTGGGTTTTATAAGAACATTGATATAGAATTAGTAGTTATATTTTCAATAATGAAACTAGGAACATCATCATAATCCATTCTGCAACACATCATATGTTAGATTAATGTTCCACATCTGATGGAAGGGTTTTAGAAATATTTTAGATTCATGATAAGGCTAAGCGGGGTGATGATAAGAATAATTAGAATAAATAATGTTCATGGAGGATTATGTTATTGATGTGTGTCTTTTTTATAGTTTCATTCATTCAACAATTAATCTATGATATACGAATATATTCTGACTATCAGAATTTTGGTGAATGGCTCATTGATTGTAGATGACAATGAAAATATTTTAAAATTGAATGTGTAGGGCTGGTAGTTAGATTCAACTGTAAATATATGTGTTTCTGTAAAATTATTACTTCAGGGAATAATAAATAGGAAATAGAAAATGATCTAAAATTTCACATATACTCATTATTCAATAGTTTGTGTTATTGTGTTTTGAGTTATAAGGAAATTTTTATTCTAATTTTTCCAAAATAAGAGTAATCAACAGTTGAGTAAGGCATCTACCATGATGTTATTTTTAGAGTATGATCCGGGACACTCATAAGTGATGAGAATTATATTGCAATACATAAAATTATTTCAAGGTTATCTGAAAATTTGTAGTATCATGGTTTTTGTGTTTTTTTGAATAAGTGATGACATTATACAATAATTAAAATGAAAAATTTCCAATTAATCCAAGTAAAAATATTTCTAGAATTTACTGATTTCATATTTTGATAATCTTATTATATATTTTTAATGTTATAGTTGAATTTTATTTGAAATCCTAATTAAATAATATGCTCCATTTTAATTAAGATAAAATAATTATCAATGAATGTATAATGTCGAAGATTCTACCACGAGAAGAAAGATATCCTTAATTATAAATTGTATAAGTAATATACAAAACAATGTATATAGATTTTTGAAATGTATTATAATGTTAATAGGAAAAATTAAGGGATTTACATGAGTCTATGTCATGATAGTTTCATAATGTTCATATTTTTTATGAAGGTAGATATGATTTTTACCCCATCAATAGGGTAATCTCATTTCTAACATGTGGATATAAAAATTATTTTTTTAGAAGAACATTAATCATACTATTTGATTTATTGTAATGATTTATCTACATTATGAGGTTTTTAAGACTTTTAGATCATTAAAACCAATCTAAATTGTAATAAGTAAGAAGTAAAATTGGTTATTTTGTCATATGAGGACATAAATATTCTTTTCTCCATGGGTTAGCCTAGTTTCAGAGAATATAGTAAACATTATTGTAGCCATATTTATTTTTTTCTCACATCAAATATATTATAATGGATGAAAGAAATCCTACTATTGATATAATAAGAATATTTTTGAGAGTCACTTTTATTGATCTATGTAAAATTATTTATCCTTATCCTCTATGAGTATTTACCTATCCATAGACCACATGGGATATAAGAGTTGAAGGAAAATGGTGGTTTTATCACTATTTGATGCTAATAGTGTGATTATTAACCACACATGACTTCTACTCCTTGATGGAATCAATGTAAAATTATGGAATAATTTACTGAAAAACTCATTATGATATTTGATAAAGGATGTATACATAGAATCCATAAATAATATCTCAATCATCATGGAGATGGATCCTTATCTAAGAAATATGTAAGGGTGATTAATACAAATTTCAAATGAGTCAACACATATCAAGGTGTCATTTACAACATAATCATTCCAAATGTGATGTCTTTAAAATATTTATTCTTGTAATGGGAATAAATACAAATATATATAGGGGATTATAATGTACATGAATCCAAATTTATGGTTTTATATAATGAAGAAAATGAATTTATGATACCCTCAAAGGAATTTTTTAATTAATTATTTTATTAGGGGAATAATATTGTTCATTACATGAACGTAATTATAGAAACAATTTTTAAAGAAATCACGAAGAGTATCCTACGGAGAATAAAACTATGTTTTGATGTGAAGGTATCAACACAAGATGAAAATACCCAAATGAGGTGAAACTATATAACCATAAAATATCGCGTTCTTCATACATGTTGAAGAAAAATAAATGATTTATGGAAAAAGTTAATTATTAGAAAGTGCCATTCAATTCAATGAAAAATTGTTTTTTGAAAAATTATCATGAAGATAGGGAATTTAATGAGATGATGTAAATAATTTCTAAAAACATCAAACATTAAAGAGGAAAAAATCATAGGCAAACATTATCATGCTTGATTTGAGTTAGAAAAACATATACACCCCTTTAATAAGTATCTCAACAAAAATAAATTTGATGTTAAATATAGATAACCAATCAATAAATCATCAAAATATTTGAATGGATAGAGTAATTCATAATATAAAATCATTAAAATGGTGACCATTAATTCCTAATAAGATGTTATCCCAAAAAAAATTTATATGGAATAAATTCAGCACTATAAAACCTCAATGTGGAATTCCCTTTTGGTTTCGTAAAGAAAGCATGGTAGGATAAAAAATATATTTAATGTTTTGGAGTTGTGAGATGTGTAAAATTCAATGATGAAAAAGAATATTCTATTAAACAAATTTATTTTTTGGGACAATAAAAAAGGAAAATATTGGAATTCATGATTCAAAAATAAATTAATTATAAGTCCCCAAACATTATATAGTATGTTTCAATTAAATGAATTTATTAAATTGATACACAATATTGCTTGAAGGTGGCGCCGTTTCCTAGTGTATGACAAATTTTTGTTCCTGAAAATCGATAAATAGACAAAAGTTTTTTTTGGATAAGATACTTGCGTGCCGTGTACTTGATGAAGAGGAAACATGCGCGACATTTGTTTTTCAAGATCAGAACATGGAAAAATGGAAATGGGATAAGGGCCGCACAAGTTTTGGGCTTGTCGTGAAAGTGACCTGCATGCTGTGAAGAGACTTGCGCACCGATGGCTAGGAGGACTTGAAACTTGCATGCCTATTGTTTTTCAAGATCATAACATCAAAATATGGCAAAGGAATGATGGTGGAACAAGTATTAGTGTGGTCTCGCAAGTGAGTAGCGCGACAGAGGCTAGAGAGGATGAGCTGCACGCCGGAACCTGCGCGTTGAGGGAAGGCTTTCACGCCACCACGCAGGGGGTCCCGTTTTCCTATAAATAGAGGACCACCCTCCTAATTTTTAACGAAGTTCAAGACTTATAGAATTTTCAAGCTCTCTTCGCGCAAGTGGTGGAGTCGCCCAAGTGGTTGTTGGGTCGCGCAAGTAGAGGTTGCACGCCAATTGTTGGCAGCGCGACCAAGGCAATTGGGGAGTTAAAGGCGAAACGTCGAGCTATATTGGTGTTGAAGGAGGAAGTGTCGTGCAAGTATTTTGGTGTCACCTACCCGTCGAATTTGTACCACACAAGTGACTTGCACGCCGGGATTGAAACCTGTACGCCAGGCTTGGAGAAGCGTGCCAGGGTTGTTAAAGTACATCTGTCCTTTTGAAGCTACACGAAAGCTGGAAGATCGCCCAGTACCCTCTGCGCAAAGTGAGATTTGTCTTCTAGTGACAGTTGGTCTTCAAAAGATCATCTACATACGACATAAGATGCATTCTTTTGCAATTATAAAGAAACCTGCATGTCTAAAAACTGAGTGTGACTTACCAAGGGCAGTGAGCTAGGGGGAGTCATCGAGAGTGACCTGAGAGAAGTAGTGAGCTATCCCTGAACCTTCGTAAAGGCAGTGATCCTGGGACAGAGTGACTGTGCCTAAACCTTTGTAATCCATATATAGTGAAGATTATTGGAATTAGGTATGACCGACAACATGTCGGCGTATGCTCCTTGGATGAAGCCCTTATTGGTGAACCATGTAAAAAGTGTTGTGTCTTCTCTATGAATTTAAATGTTTTCTCTCTGATAATATTCATCATACAGGTTCAACAAGATCCTACCAAAGTGGGAATAATATCCATCACATTAAAAGAAAATGTTGTAACCCTGATTCACCCCTCCCCTCTCAGGATGTCCCGGGGTCCTTCAAGTGGTATCAGAGAGTAAAGGTTGCTGGGGTTGAATCTGTCCTTTATCATCATGGAGAATTCAATCAATGTCAGGGGAGTCCCTCACATCGATGTTATTAATTTCTAGATCTAGAATAATAGAATTATATCTCATCTACGATTTATTTGATTGGATGTTCTCTTTTCAAATGTGCGAGGAATACAAGTCATTGATCCAACAGGCCTGGCTATGACTGAAACAGACCGGAAAATTGTTGATAGAGATGCTAAAGAAAAAAATGAACTAATTGTAGCACTTCATTATCAGATCCACCTAAAGGTGATGAATTTGACCTCAGAAAAATTCATGTGGGATAAAATAAAGAATATTTATGAAGGAGATAGCAATGTGAAGGAGGCGAAACTACAAGCGATGCACAATCGGTATTGATGATTTGAATATGCATCCAGATGAGAATGCAAACTCTTTCTTCAATTGAATTACTGAAGTGGTTGGAGAAATTAGGGGTCTAGGTGAAGAAATCATAGACATTGATATTTTAAAGAAAATATTAAGAAGACTTCCACCTCTTTACAATGAAAAGGTGTCTGCCATTGAAGAAAGATATATTTACAAACATTATCTAGATGATCTATTGAGTAGCTTGGTAGCATATGAAATGGGAGTCAAACCAAAAGATTCTACGACTTGAGTGAGAAAGGAAATGGAATTCAAGGCCATGGATAAAATAAAATTCTCAAAATATAGTAGCAGTGAAGATGACGAAGAAAAAGAAATTCATTCTCTCATTGAAAAGATGTTCTAGAAGGGAAAAGAGAAATTCAAAGGGAAGTTACCTCTCCCATTTTCTCACAATGGAAAAGTTGGGAAAATTTCATCTCAGTTCTTAAGAAAGATAAATTATGAAGATAGTGAAGATGAAAGATTCGAGAAGCCTCAGAGAAGGTTCTTCAAAAAGGGAGACATCAAATCTGGAAAGAAAATGCAAAGGAAGAGTTTTGTCTGTGAAGTGGAAGAAGATGATAAAGAATTCTGTGATGAAGAAGCACCAGAAATAAAAACTGGGAACCATGTTTACATGATGTCTACTGTTGAAAATTCAGAAGATAATGGTGGAAAAAAATAACTTAGAACATGTGTAGATCCTGAGATGCAACTTAAGGATGTGGTTAATAAGCTTAAGATTAAATGTAAGAGTTGTAATAAGTGGAAATCCATTGTAGAAGAATTAACTGAATACGTTGATCAACATAAAGATGAAATTGAACTACTCGAAGAATTTGTGAAGGTATAGTCTAAAATAATTGAACTAAATAATGATGTAGTGGATCTGAAGCTGAGAATTGAAGAGCAGGAAAAGGTCTTCAATGACCTCACCTCCAGACTTGATGAAAAATCCAAGACTGCTGAGGGTCTTGAGGAGGAAGATGTTACTCTAAGGAGTAAACATGAGACAGAATCAATTCCAAATGAATCAAGGAAGAAAATACAGTTTGGAATATTCTTAGATGCATAATTAATATCATGAGCCATGTCTAGTTCAGATGGGGTTGGAAAAATTTGGAGTGATCAATGACCTGCTTGCATGGTAAGGAGTTGAATTGGCTGTGAGACTGAGACTTCTACTACTGGAAGTGAAAAGAACCAAAAGAAAGATAAGATGAATGTTTAAAAAGTTGAAACATTTCCTAATGTTCCGAAAAAGGAACCCTCAATCCACCCTAAAATGAGAATTGAAAATTATCCTCAAACATTCAGAAATGACAGACAATATAACTATTCTCCCAAGGAAGAACGTATGAGGAGAAATTCAAGTGAGAAGACATTTCCTCTCATGATGTGTCAGTTCTGTGGATATCTGGGCCATACCATGTCTTATTTCTAAGAGGCAAGAAGCTATCTGAATGGAGAAGATATATAAGTTCAATAAAGGAGAACAAATTAATATCCTAATTATTATTGAAGAAAAAATTTCTATGGATATTGTTTTCATTGTTCTACCATTGGTTATAAGGATGCTAATTGCAGGAAGAGAAGGGACGTAGACACCTCATATCGAAAGGAAAGGCTTGGGGTGATGGAGGTTCAGGGTGTCAGTTCCCATTCTTGGTGCGGTGTTGTGGAGATGGATTGTGGGTGATAACCCCTTGTCATGTGGAGTATTTGGGGCTGTATTTCTATTGTACTTTTCTGTATTTTAATGTCTTGTAATTTATTTTAATCCATGTTTTTTTTGGAACCATGGTCTTATAGGAATGAGTTGGAGTATGATTTGTGTTTGTTTTCAATCCTCTGTGGAGGTTCAGAATGTGTACCAGCAAAGAGATCATACAATTCAAGCAGACAACAATATTGAAGGTGGCGCTGTTTCCCAGTGTTTGCCAAATTTTTGGGCCTGAAAATCGACAAATGGAGAAAAGTGTTTTTGGAAAAGAGACCTGCGATCTGTGTACTTTATGAAGAGGAAACTTTCAGGCCATATGTTTTTCATGATCAGAACATGGGAAAATGGAAAAAGGATATGGGCCACGCAAGTTTTGGGCTGGTCGTTCAAGTGACCTGCGCACCGTGAAGAGACCTACGCACCGATGCCGAGGAGGATTGGAAACTTGCGCGCATATTTTTTTTCAAGACCATAACATCATTATATGGAAAAGTAAATATGTTCATGCAAGTATTAGTGTGGTCACGCAAGTGAGTAGCGGGACAGTGGCAGGGAAGGATGAGCTGCGCGCTGGAACCGGCGCGCCGAGGGAAGACTTGCACACCACCACACATGGGGTCTAGTTTTCCTATAAATAGAGGACCAACCCTCCTCATTTGTAACAAAGTTCATGACATAGTTATTTTTTGATCACTCATCACACAAGTGGAGGAGTCGTGGAAGTGGTTGTTGGGTTGCACAAGAAGAGGCTACAGGACGATTGTTGGCTGCGCGACCAAGGCCATTGGGGAGTTAAAGGCGCAATGTTGTGCATGTTTGGTGTTGAATGAGGAAGTGTCGCACAAGTATTTTGGTGTAACCTATGAGAAGAATTTTTACTACACAAGTGACTTGTGCACCGGGATTGAAACTTGCACACCGAGCTTGGTGAAACGCGCCAGGGTTGTTATAGTAAATCTGTCCTTTTGAAGCTGCACGAAAGCTAGAAGATCGCCTGGTACCCTCAGTGCAATATGAGATTCATCTTCTGGTGAGAGTTGGACTTCAACAGATCATCTTTATATGACATAGGATGCATTCTTATGCAATGATGAAGATACCTTCACGTCTATAAACTGAGTGTCACTTCACCAAAGGAAGTGAGCCAGGGGGAGTCATCGGGAGTGACCCGAGGGAAGCAGTGATCTATCCCTAAACCTTTGTAAAGGCAGTGAGCCTGGGATAGAGTGAATGTGCCTGAACCATTATAATCTGCAACTATTGAAGATTAGTGGAATTAGGTATGACCAATAACTTGTCGATGTATGCTCCTTAGACGTAGCCCTTAGTGGTGAACCAAGTAAAAAATGTTGTGTCTTCTCTGTGCATGTGAATGTATTCTCTCTTATTATATTCATCATACAGGTTCAACATGTTCATACCAACATGGGAACAAGATCCATCACATTAAAAGAATATGTTTTCACCCTGATTCACTCCTCCCCTCTCAAGGTGTCCCGGGGTCCTTCAATATTCAGATATGGGTTTGTTAATACATGTTTGGCATGATGATTTCCTAATGTTGTTATCGATTGTTTTTAATGTTTTATGATTTCATACTCAGGAAAATAATTCCCAAAAAAAATATATTGGCACCCAAGAATTTGTGCTAGCCCATGGGGATAGGAAACACCCTTCAAAATTATCATGGGATGTATTGTTTTTCTAGTATTAGTGGTGACCAAATTTAGTTCGAGATGGGAAGTCAACCCAGTCAGTGTTGGAGTGAATCAGATCATGTCCATATTGGCAAAACATATGCAGGCTATGATGAATGGCCATGATATACCTTTTTTGGATCCTTTCATGTGACATGAGACACTATATTTTACGGGCACTACTAATCTTGTTGTAACTGAGAAGTGGATTAAGTCCCATTAAAATATATTTTTGGAATTATTATGCAATGAAAATGAAAAGGTAGTAATGAAAGTATATAAAATCCAGGGAGATGGTGATAAATGATGTTAATTAATATAGAATACCAAAAAGGATGAAGAAATATAAGATATAGAATGGATAAAATTTCATGAAACATTCATTGGATTTTTTTTCTTCATGAACAACGAACATAATTGAAGAAAAAATTTATAAACCTAATTAAAATGGATCATGAGAGTGTTGTGGTGTATCAGGCTACCTTCACATTATTAGTCAGGTTTTCTATAGATTATGCATGTGATTCATAAGATACTATTGGACATTTCATTGAAGGTCTTAATCCATGTATTCTAATGGAACTGACTTCTCAAACATTTTAATCATATAATCAATTTTTCATAAGTTACATCAAAAGAGAGAATGAATTTGGTAGATCAATTTTCTTAAGTGAAATATAGATAATAAGATAGATTTTAATAACCATGAAAAATATAAAGTGCCAATGATGAATATGGGAATGAATAAATTTCTATTATGTGGGAATCGTGGAAAGAATCATCACGGGAAATTCTTGAATGGCATGTGAGTTTTTTATAAGTGTGGAGAAGAATTTCATCGATCTAGTGGATACAAGGGGAAAGGACAAATAAATGATGATCAATGATACAATTGTAAAGACATGGGTCAATATTTAAATGAGTTTCCTAAGAGAAAGTGAAACTTTTCTGTGAATATTCTATGAGAGGAAGGGAAATATAATGCAATTACATCTACAGAGGATGGAGTTACTAATGTTGGGGTTGTAGGTACCATAATTATTCCATAAAAAATTGAAATTTATTAATTTAATTCATGACCATTGAATTCATTTATATCTTCCCAATTATACAATAAAATTATACATCTCCAATATTATCTAATAAAGGATTTGTTGACCAAAACTCATTGGGGATGAATCATTGACTTAAGGATATTCCAATTAGTCTCTCTCAAGACCCATAAATATCTATTTTTTAATAACATTATGATAATACAAATTATTTTATTTGATTTAATTCATTGTATTAATTGGGTTTTAAATTATGATTTTATGATCTATTGAAAGAAGAAGGAAGTTACAATTTTTGAGAATTATGTAGAATCACTTCTCTTTAGAGTGAAAACCTCACCATATAATTCTTATATAGAACCACACCTAGTAGCTCTACTGAATGAAAATATTATAGAGGAAGAAAAAACAATATATTTTGTTGAGAAAAGTAATAAAAAATTGAGGGAATACCAATTTTGAAGGAACACATTGATGTATTTCTATAAGATTTATTAGGAAATACTCTAGGACGGGAAGTTGATTTTTTATTGATTTAATTCATAAGAAAAGACCTATATTAATGACTCAAAATAAAATGTCCATGGTGGAATTAATGGAAGTCATGAAAAAACAATAGGAATTGAGTGAAAAAGTTTTATTCGACCTAGTGTATCTCAATGTGGACCCCATGTTTGCATTGTTATGAATAAGGATAGTTCCATGATTCTATGTATTGATTAAAGTGAAATTAATGTTATCAGAATTAATAAAAAGTATCATTTGCCACACATTGATGATTTTTATTATCAACTACATAGAGGACAATATTTTTAGATGATTTATATTCATTCTAGATATCATCATCTATGTGTGAGGAAGGAATATTTTTTAAAGATATCATTTTGAACAAGGTATGGGCATTATGATTTTATAGTAATGCTTTTTGGACTGACTAATTCACCCTATGTTTTCGTGGATCTAATGAAATTTATTTTGAAGGAATATATTGATGAAATTGTTGTGGTATTTATCGATGATATCCTGGTATACTCGAAATGCAAAAAAGGCCGTGATAAACATGTTAATATTATTCTGAAAACACATAGAAGAAATGAATTATAATGGATGTTTAGAAAGTGTGAATTTTGGATTCAATTAGCTTCATTTTATGGCTATATTCTCTCTAATGATGGTATCATTGTATATCCTATTATAAAAAATTTATTCCATGAATATCTCAAACCAATGATCAAAACTGATGTACATAGATTTATTGCATTTGCATGTTACTATTGGTGTTTCTTTCAAAAAATTTCTCAATTGGATAACCCACTGTCCAACGTCACACATAAAAGGGGTTATGATTGTATGGAAGAATTAATGTAACTAATTCTTTAAATAATTGAAAACACGATTGATAAATCCTAGAATTTTGACTGTTACATCTAGAAATGATGGATTTATGATATTTAGTGATGCATCAAAGAATAAAAATTTATGTGTCCTTATGAAAAATGATAATGTAATTTCTTATGAATCTATGATATTGAGGACTCATGAGAAAATTAACCAACACATGATATTGAGTTAGAAACCATATTCTTTTCTCTAAATATATGGAGACATTATCTCTACGGTGAACGACGTGACATATATATAGATTATAAGATTATTAAATACATTTTTACATGGAATGAACTCAACATGAGGCAAAAGTGATGACTTTAGTTTCACAATGTTTATAATTTTTCAACACAATACCATTGAATAAAGGAAAATAAGTTTGAAGACACAATATGTTTTAAAGATCATAGACATATGACCTAGACAAGGATTTAGATAGATCTTATATTCATAGATATATTAAAGATGTTTATGAAGATTATTAAGGAATGGGAAAAATATTTCATTTTTCAAATGATTACTAAAAAATGTTTACCAGAGAAGATAAAAATACCTCAATGTTATGATGAAAATTTGCACAAGAATATTAATTATCGTAAGAATGGAATATTGGAAGGCTTAATTTTTGATGATGGAGTTCAGAAATATGGGAGGGGTTAAACATTCAAGTAGTAGTTGAGCTAAAATAGGAACTATAAAATTATGCACATAGCTCAAATTGATCTATACAATCTTGTATAACTATGATGTATACATATCTAAAGGAAAATGTTTTGTGGGATATCATTAAGTGAGAAATTATATACTATTTGTCATGATGTCTAGTTTTTCAATAAATGAAGGCCGTGAGACAGCATCATAGAGAGGTCATCAAACCCCAACCTATTCATATGTGAAATTTGAATGATATTATTGTGAATTGTTTCACATGAATACAAAGTAAACCTATAAGGTATGAAGAAATATCGTTAATTATTTATAGTCTCAAAAAATATTCATAATTCCTTACAATAAGAGATTATTTAACACTAGAGTGCATGACAATAATTTATATTAATTATGTTGTAACACATCATGGTGAACCTCTATCAATTGTGTTCAATCGAGATCCCCAATTGAAATCAAAATTATAGAAATTTCCCTATATTGATTTTGATACTGAGCATCATATGAGTACTGATTATCACCCCCAAACCAACAGCCATTCTGAAAGGACAATTCAAACACTGGAAGACATGTTGAGATCATTATCTATTTACATAAATGGTATGTGGGTCAATACATGCCATTGATGGAATTTTCCTACAATATTTGTTTCCATTTCTAAATTCCAATGGAGCCATATGATGCTTTATATAGTAAGATGTGTCGAACTCTGATATGGTGGGATGAATTTGGTGAATGGAATCTTATTTTCCTAGAACCTATCAAAGAGACAACTACAAAGGTAATGAATATTTAGGCCCATACTTATCCATCCAAAGATAGAAATACAGTTATAATGATAACTAGAGGAATGATTAGAAATTGGAAGAAATATATCATGTATTTATAACAGCATCTCCATGGAATGGTTTCATATAGTTCGATAACAACGGAATTTTGGGCCCAGGGAACATCAAACTTTCCAAAATTCTAGAACGTATTAGAGGAATAACATTCCGTTTAATGATGCCACCATATATATCAAAATTTCATAATGTGTTCAATGTGTCATTGTTAATGAAATACATTTCAAACCCAATTCATGTAGTCACCTGTGAAGAAATATAAATGAACATAATTTTTCATACTTTAAAGAGCCTATCGAGATTATTGACACAAGGGTGTAGGTATTGAGAAATTGAAAAACTCGACAATTATATGTTATTTGGGGAACCATAAAATCGAGAAATCAGTGTGGGAATCTGAAGACATTATGAAGAAGAACCAACCACATATTTTTAAAGGGCATTAATTTTTGGGACAAAATTTCTGAAGGAATTATGAATATAAAACCCCAAACATTTTATGTTGTATTTCTCTTAAATAATTACTCTTTATTAGGTGAATATATTTAATGAATCACACAGTCTCTATGAAATAACACTATGTTATTTATTGGATAAAGACATTATATTTCTATTAAAAATATATTTTCCAATTATATGTTTTTAATTTAAAAAAAATGGACATATATATTTACAATCAGGGTGATATTTGGGGTCTGATTAAATCAGGCTTGTTATTAGAGAAAGGTAACTTACCCATATGAATAATATCATACCCATATGAATAGTATCATTCTCTTATGAATATTAATATAACCCTTATTAATGGTAACCTTACACTTGAAAATATAAATAAAATTTATCCCCCTTAAAAATAAAGATGAATATTTCAATATTTTGTATTTACTTTATTAATTGACGACTTTAAATAAAATTAAATATCTCATATTTTGAGTTTTTTTGAACTTTTTTTTCATTATTTGACACAACACAACAAAAAATGGTTAGGGGGTTTATTTGGTTTTTTCTAAAACACATGAATATGTGGTGAATAGTAAAATATGATAAATTATGATAACAGATAAATACATGATTTAAAAATTCACTGATGATGTACTTATGAGGTTATAAAACATAGTTCTAACATAAATGAAATTTTGACTATTTTTGTGGTGGAATTGTCATTATTTCTTGTCATAGGGAAAAATAATTATCTATTGATTAAAATATTAATAAAACCCTCATCCCCTCCACTATATATGCCACCCTCACCCCCTCTTTCGTGCACTCAACCGAATATTTTATCCTTACCTATGATCTACAAAATAAACTTTCCAAGACTCCTCCCATGTAAAATATCTTCTGGTCACACAAAAATTCAAAAATCTATGGCCTCAAAGAGATTATCAAGTAGGAGTACTCAAGAGTTTAACCAATATTATTATTTATTTCAACCTCTATTACAAATTCCGTTATTTTGTTGCTCTCTCCTAAACTCCCCTCATAAAAATGTCATGATAATTATTGTACCATAAATGAACTAGGATTTTATTATTCTAAGTGAATATTTCATCATCATATATTATTTTCTCATCCAATTATATTAAAAATAAAAACATTGTTTGAGATTTGTTAATTTATCACATTCAAGGACACCATATTTTAAATTTATATAAATATATTGAATTATATTCATGAAAATTTTTTAACACTTGATCCAAATCATTATATATCTATTTTTTTTATTCAGTTTTTTCGAATCCATACACACTCATAATATAAAATAATAATAAAAACTAAGTTCATTGTGCACAAAACCACCAAGGTAATCCAATCATTTATCATTAACATTTATCTAATGAGTCATCCTTATGGAATGAATTAAAATCATAATAACATAATTTATATATTTTTAATTTTAGTAATAATATATATTTATAATTTTTTTATGATTAACAACATTTCAAAATAACATCCATTCACAAATCCAAGTAAACTAATAATGAAAACCATAGAAGAAAATGCTTCGAAAGCAATAAAATTGAACGTCGTAAACCAATAAAAAATAAATTGATGAACATTATAATTTTATAATAAACCAATTAAATTTATATAAGGATCTAGGCTCATTATTTATTGATGCTAAATTTGATTATTTAGGCTATTAAGATCATTCAATAACACATTCAGGCATAAGGTAAGGGATTTCTTAACTCAATTTTCATTCTTTGAGTAAAAAAATATATTTCATTTTTTACATTTTACCCTTAATATGTGTGAATGAAATCTGATTGTTTTATAATTTATATCCAAATATATTTTGTGAATTTTTATTTATCACACATAAATATCTCATTTATTTATCCTCACATAAATGATATAATCTTTGTTAGGTGTTTCTTATCTCATGTTTATATCAATGGGATTTCTATAGTTCCCCAGTTATTTAATTTATGTGGTGTATATTTAATTCCATATGATATTTAATATCATGATTATTTTCTGTATTCATGGTATTAAGTGATTCACCTAATGATTATTAACTCTATTTATTACAATGTTGTAAGGGACTATGTTTCGTTTTCCATTTCATTATGATTTCCTTAGTATTTTGCACATAATAATTATTATGTGGTGTACCTATTAACCAATTGAGATAATTTTTCATTTGAAATTGTAAATATATTATATATACATATTATAGTCTCATGGATATTATTATTTTCTTAATACTTATACCCTTTTACATATGACGATTATTTGGTTTGTTGTTTAAACTATGAAAATATGGATGAATCGGTATCCTCTACTCTATAAAGACATTGACAAGGAATATTGTACATGTATTTAATATATTTATAAATATTTATTTGGACATTCAGTGATAGTAGGGTTCAGCTATAACCTCTCTATGCATCGACAAGTCTCATGAGACAAATCTATTGCTGACAAACCCTTCAAGTTTGTTTCCAAAATAAAATCAGACGAGTATATAACCACAACCCTAAATAATTTCTATAGAATACTAGTATCATGTGATAGATACATGGTTCCCATGAAATAATAATTGTTTTTATTCATTTTTATTTATTTCTATCCATGAGGTTTTCACTATGAGAAAATCAATGGACAATGATTCATTATAACTTTATTAATGGATTGTGCTTTTCATTTATTCAACCTCTATATCAAGTATGTAATTTAATTATGATTCAATTATTATTGATTCATGCATCGACTATTTGAAGCCCTTATTGAAAATTCTATCTCACCCCTTTAATTTTTTACCTTCAATAGGTCATAAAGAGGAGAGCATTTATTGAGCTCCCTTGGATGCAACTTTCAAGATTTTCTTATGTTTTGTATTTTTTTACCTTTACCAATGAAATATGAGTTACATATATGTATATTGTTTATTGAAAACTACTAAATGGATAATTACTTCTATATTCAATTCCTTTTAGTCATTCAAATATAATAATTAATGCACATGCTCTGGGTTTATGTGTTTGGGCATTACATTTTTAAAAGCAAGATGAAGAGGATTTTGAGTTAAAGGAGTAAATTAAATGAATTAAATATAAAAACCTAGACAAAAAAATATATTTTTTGATTATAACTCAATAATAAAGAGAAAACCTATATTATTGATAGTTTTACATATTCCTTGGAAATTTATGTCAAAATAATCATGGAGTTTGATAGAGAATACATGGAGATATGATGAAACTGTGAAGATCAAGAGTGGATTATAACTCCTTACATGACACAAGGATATCAGAGTGGACTTGTTTGAAAATAATTCTTAGTTTTAAATAAAGATTAAATATAAACGATAGAAAATTTCCCATAAGATTATATTATAAAAAATGAAGTATAGTATAATGGGGTGTATGATTATTGAAAAAATATATGTGTTAGTAAATGAAAAACCAATAAAACTACCCTTAGATTATGATATATATTAGGGACTAAAAATTTACTAAAAAGACCAGAATTGTGGTCGTAAATACACAAAAAATATCCTGAACATCAAATTTTTATTTTTGGAGTCATGGGAAATATAAAATATATTTTTTGCATACAAAAATTCATATATAATAATAAGGGAAATAAAAATAGATGATTAAAAATATTAATGATTGGTATATTTATAATGGATACTATTTTTGTTTGAAGGTTATTGGAATAGATCCATTAGATTTTCATCAATATTATTCAGAGTTGTGGAAAAGGATCCTTGAGATGGAAAATTATAGTTTTTTGAATCATTATTTTGTAGGTTGAAAAATATCAATCAATTTGTACCCTACAAAATAATGATGATCAAATAGATATGGGGGTTGATTAAAAACATCCACCACTAAAAATTGAGATGTTGTGAACATTGATAAATTATTAAAATATTAAAAATGTAAATGTATGAAATACTATATTGGGATAAATAGATAAAATAGTATTATGAATATTTGAAAATGGATGGAATTCCAATATGAATGGAAAAAATATCTTATTAGGGGAATCATGTTTGGAAAATTGTGTCTTTTTTTATATTGATGTTTCCTTTTTTGATTATTGGGTATGAAAAATAAAATATTAATGTAAAAAACACGCCAATTGTAGCTTTTATATTTTAAACAAATACACTCCTTAGTGTGGGATGACCATAAAATATGACTGAAGGACCAAAGGCATTATCAATCATTACATTATCTCATATCCTTAATTTCCTATGGTACAATCATGAATATATTATTTGATGGTATTTATAGTGGAATAGTTTGATAGATTTAAAAGGGATGAACCATTATCTTTCTTATGGATGAAGAATCACACTTGAAAATCGTATCCTCGCCACTATTCCCATGAACAATATTTTGGATATCAAAGAACCCATGGGGACCCTCAATAAGATTGAGAAGACTAGGACTAAATTCAAAAGTGATACTAACCAGGGTGGTAAATGTTATATAGAATCCTAGGAATATGTGGATATTCCTATCAAAGCGGCGGTATTTGTTTTTAGAGTGTATAAAATTGTATATAATGAATGTTGATCAACAAGGATTAGGATATCAACACGATAACTAACCTGACATGGAAGTTACATATTTTATTTTTCAAACACATTTATGAGAAAATTGAGAACACAAGCCACTACATATAAAAGAATAAAACATCATACTAGATATATGGTACATTGAAATACAATTTCAGCATAATAGATGCAACATTCCTATGTAATTTCTGATGAAGATGATTAACCTCTAAATCTATATCATCCACAATAAGGTCTTTGAACATGTAAGACAACTATTCCCACATATAAATAAACTCTTATATGGTTAACATTGTTGTATTTAATACTCTTACTAGAATACAATCATTTTATTTGATCCACATCATCTTCACCTAATTGGTGTCCACACAGAGATATATCTATGTTATTATATCACCATCCTATTTTGAGGTGTTGATCGAAATAGATTCCTTTATCATTTCTTCCTCATGATGATTAATTAATTCCCATAACTCCCAACATAATCAAAATCCACAAATCAATCATTCTTAATCATGTTGGAAGAAATTTTAATAAACATGGGAACCTCCAATAAATTCCTCCCTTCTTGTTGGCCATCAATTTTTTAGAGGATCTTGTCTCCATTGGTTGGCGTATATAAGAATATTCCAAGTTCCCTAGTGTCTTCATTTACTATTGATTCCTACTTTCTAATTAATTTCAAATCAATTATCAATGGGAATCAAAATATGGTCTTTGGGTCCATTATATTGGATGATGGTCCTGATCATTTTGTTCCCTCAATGTTACCGTCTCGAGGCTTCAATAGAAGGGTTTGTCATGGGTGGATCTATGAAAACTATATGTGATATGTCTCGGTATGCATGCTTTCATTTTGAGTATGCTAGCTAAATATTTCTGATTGGTTTTGAATTTAAGTTATAGGTATATTAATACTCATGAAAATGTACAGTATTAGGGAATCTCCTGGGTGTTTTTTTAGGTTTTCTGGGATACCATAACAGAAATATCTGTTGAATCTATTTTTCAAAGTGGAATGTGCTAGTAGTAAATAGTATTATAACGGTTAGTTCTTGTAATTTTCTATTTATGGTGATACATTACTAGAATTATTGAAGGAATGGATGATATTATTTTTAAAAAATGTGTTGGAAATAAAATTCCATTGTATGGTCATCATAGACATATGTTGGGTTCTTTGGTTTTCCATGAAATGATTGAGAGAAGTAATCAAGCACTCACACTAATGTAGTAATATTAGGGTGAGGTTACTTATCGAAGAATAAACACATCTTATTCTCTAAAGGTAGTCCTAAATGACTATCATGGAGATTCTATCACATATTGTGTTTCCTTGAAATGAAATGACTAACAGGTTTTAATGGAGATGGATCCATTGGTAGCCTCATACTAGTGGACATAAGATCACTACAGACGTCTTATGTATAACATGAATAATGGAATGAAGTTGTTTGGTTATGGAATGTAGAGGCATGCTGGTTATGGGCATTATATCCTTTTATGTATATAGAACATCTATCTAGGTGTAGGATCATGGGATGTTCCAGGTCTTAGTACAGTCAATATATTTAGTGTTATTATTTATATGGTAGAATCATACATCAAGACATTGGTAGACCTCCTTCATGAGAAATATATAACCTAATAGGGAATTTTGAAGTTTTTTATGAACTGTACGATGTTCTTGGACTAGGGAGGTGATCCATAAAGAGTGAGAATGAAATTTGTATTATAGATCTCTTGGTCAGCAGATGAGTGATAATATGTGATTAATTATTTATAATTTCACTCAGTATTTACCTGATGATTTATATATATTATTTATGTGTCATGCTCCTGACCTGTATCTCTTTCATCCACCCTATAAATCATATTTCATTCTCTATTCATGGAATATAAATTTAGTTTTCAATAAATTAATGTAGTCATTTTAAATAAGGAAGAATTAATTTTAAATGGAATATAATGTATAATTTAAATTAAAAGAGAACAAACTATAGGGAATATCTACCTCAATAGTAGACAATATGTTCAATTTTTTCTTACCAAGGAACAAGATTAAATGTTTCCTCAAAAACATATTTTCCACCAGATGAAAATATACATTAGAGGTTTAGTGGAAAATGAAGGAGCTCATGGTATCATAAAACATTCACATTATCTCACTCGACCATGTGGTAGTTATCAAAATTAAATGATTAATGAGATGACCTAAAAATGAAGGATGGAAATTCAAAAACATTTTTTTGATGGGTAATATTTTTATTAGTTGAAAAATATCACCTAAATAATTGAACAAAAAAATGGTTGTATGATATATTTAGATATAATGACAATAATATTTCATGGAAGATGGTGTTTTCTACCACATTGGTGTAGAAGAATACTTGTGTATTTTAAATTTAAACTATGATCAATAGGATATAGTGTGGCCAAAAAGACTATCAGGAAGTTCTAAAAGTAATTGGGATATCTTGTATATAAAAGTAGAGATCATTATATATTGAAATATTCATTTATTGAAAATCATGATTGAAATTGTTTTCAAAAGGGAAATATTACTCAAAATACTTCTATGTGGAAGGATATAATCTCAATTATTTTTATTAATTTATTTTTAGATTATATGACTTGTAAAATATCACATAAATCCCTATATTAAAATTTATATATATTATATTCATTGAAAATTATATTAGTATATTGAAATATATCAAAAATACTAAGTGTTTAATTATATCACTCTTTATCAAATATTATCATAGAATATAGCTCAGTTTAAAATTTAGAAACTATAGATTTATAAATACATAAAATTAACTAGTAATATTTTCATAGAAAATTTTGAGAAGTAGATGATAATGTATGATGTTTTATTGGTGATAATCATTAAAAAAATTGTTTCAAAGGGGATAAAATAGATCAGTAACAAAATGTCCCAAATAATGCTCATTGGAAAAAAATATACCTGATATATAAATGAAAGAAGAAGTGTATACATTATTATACTTCCATAATAGGAATTTTATATTATAATGATGGAAACAAGCCATAAGAAATGTTATATGAAAACAATCCTACATCAAAATACTTTTGAATTTTTATCATTTAGTGATTTATTTCCAATAATAATATTAACTAATTTTTTTATAATTTTGTAGCTGAATCACATTTTCCATGATAACTCATCCAAAATAGATTAAAAATGATACCTATAATATATTGAAAAAATAATTGAATTAATATTCATAATAGTGGTGGAAGATGAGAATAATTACCAATCTAGTTTAAAGATTTCACATCAATAAAAGATAAAATAATAGAGGATTTTAATGTTAATGTTATCATCCTAGGGGGATCACGTGGGGGTTTAGTGGATTCATAATATGGAAATGAAGACGAGGAGATTCAGGTAGGATTATTTTCTAAATAGAAGGCATAAATCAAGGGTGAAATCATTGATGAAAATATCATTGATTATAACGACACAAATGTTTTATAAATAAAATTACCCGTTGAATAAATAAATTTAATATTAATTAATGTAGTAATAGAAAACACATATATTACATTGGTTGCATTGGACCATTAAAAAAATATACTATTCCAAATTTAATATACATTGAAGAAACATAAACACTGATAATGTGTCTATTATATAGTAATTGTTATAATTAGTATATATTAACTTTTATGGTAAATTATAATAGATACAGAAAGAAGAAGGCATTACTTCATCTAGTTGGATCATACCCTATGAAGGCCATTTCTACGATATTCTTAGAGAGATGGAATAACTTGGAATTACATTTTACCAATCCCATGTCAATATTTAATATTTAAATCATGACTAAAACCAAATATTAGAGATGTTCAATTTTATCAAGAACACATCCAAACCCATGTTCACAAAACTAACCCATGAATGTACCACTATAACATACCAAATTCATAGGGCTTATGCTTGTCTAATAAAGGGATATTAGTCTTGAACTTAGTAGAATGGTTTTTTATTTTAATTTGTATATAATAATGATTATATATTTTTGGATTCTATTATTACTTTTATAGATATGATTAATTAATGAGTTTGATAAAAATTATTTTTTGATACAAAAAAAAAATAAAAAGGTATTTTTGTGTGATATATTGTTTCAAATATGTTTTTATATAAAATCAAAAAATTTTATAATAAAATAAATTTTAATGAAATATATTACTGAAATAATATATATATATATATATATATGGAAATATTATTTAATGAATTCCTATGTAAATGTTATAAGTTTTATAATGATGTTAGTGTTATAAAACTATTATTTTAAAATAAATAATTATTTTTATGTAACAATGTCGATTCATATATTAATATAATTATTTTAGAAAAATAGAGAAATATTTTGAAATTATAATGTCATAATTTTCCTATGGTGACTTTCATTAATTTTTAAGGAGTAGATTAGGTCAAATTAAATATGATATAAACATATAATTTGTATTACAACATCCTAATATCCTAAATGTGATATTTAAAATAATATAAATGTAATTCAATAAGAAAATATTTTTTGTATTAAAATAACATGTTTTTGAAGTTATATTAATAATTTAACTAATGATTAATGAATCAAATGAAACATATATTATATTATATTTCTTTATAATAAATCATTTATTAACATCAATCACTTCCACAAAACACATGGTATGATTTTAATATATTTGGTTCAAGTAATTATAAAATATTTAAAACCATTAATATTTAGAAGAAATCATTGGTAAAAACCATGTTCTAATTTTGGTTTCGATTATTTTATTACATAGATCCCAAAACCAGTTTTTAAAAATTAATAAATAATTCCCCTATGATTTTTTTAAATACACAACCATCCTCCAACTCATCTTCACTAAAAACTGATTGAGAAAAAAATTCATCTCCCTCTCGCTCTATAATTTTATCCCAATGAACACTAATTCTCTTAAAAAGCTCCTCAGAATCATTTAGAAAAACCCTATAATGGTAAGGGATTATCTCCAATTACTTTTTATTTATGATCTTTCTTTGTATTTTTCCTAATGATTAATTTTTTTTCATTTTATAATGAATTTTTCAAACACCTTTAATACACTAAGAATCCTATTTAATGAGAAACCACCTTTAACTCTCATTAAACCCATACATGAACCATTATGTATAGCCGTTATGCATCCAATATTATCCAATTATTATCCATGACCAACTTTTATACTATGAATACCCTCATCCATTTCAACTTAGTGGTATTGACCAAGTTGTACCTATCCATTAGTTATTTGAAACTGAATGAAGATATCCAACACTATTTAATTATGGTATTACATGTGATTAAATATGAGCTTCTATTTTATGATACTAGTTTCTCACAAATGACTTTAAATGGTTAGAATTTGATGGGTGGGCCCATAATAATATCAACCTCCAATAAATTTGGAAATGTTTTTATATCATTAGATACCATGTATGGTTTGTGGGATATTATATTCTCAACACTATGTTATGATTTCTCATCTGTTATCCAGAACCTATGATTATGATTTTATGTATTATGATATTGTCACATTATTATGTTTCCATGATGATATCATATTATATCAAGATTAATTTTTTATTTTTATTATTCTTATCCTATTATATAACTATTATATGAATCTTGAATCACATTTATTACTCCAATAACTCTATTCATTTATTATTACCTTAGTATGGTTTTTATCTGACCCGTTTCATAGTTTTGTCTCTATGTTATCATGAGCTATATCAGATGATCAAGGGAATATAAGGAGACGTTATTGGATTTTTAAATAATGTCATTATATCTTTTTTCATTTTATTCTAGTTTATACATAATTTCCCTAATTCACTAGGCCTTTCCTTATATTATGATTTTATTATGTTTTCCTTCCTGTAATATATCATGAAATAATTTTTATAAAAGATATGGATTTTGAATGTTTGTATCACAATAACATATAGTTATTTTTTGGGATTATAAATAGAAAAAAATTGTGAAATTCTTAAGGATAAGACTAAAAATATGAAAACATCACTATTTTTTTAATGTATAGAGTAATTGGTTTCATTAAATTAATTTCCATTTTCGGATACTATAGTGGATGTGGCTCTAGGATAGTTGTACATAGGGATAATTACCATGAAAAGGGTTTTTTGATTATTTACTAAATCATCACCATGGGACTGATAAAAATGCCTTATAAGACACCTATATTGACACACAACAAGGATCTTAATCTGTAAATTCATATGATCAATATGAAAATTTATGAAGGGAAATAAAAAATTACCAATAAATTGAATGCTATGAAATTGACCATGGATAACATAGATTGATTAAAAAAATAAATAATTTAAGGAAAATATTTTCTTTAGGTCTTACCCCTTAAATGTTTTTAGTTTCCCTTATAAGTGATTAATAGTTTGAAACTCCTCTTCCATAATTTTTTCTATATTTTATTAAATACATGGTAATATGAGAAATTGTGTCAGCAACATATGAGAGATATGATAACTACACAAGTTATATTCTGAAACTAATGATAAAATGAGTCGAGAACTTCATGAAAATAATCACTCAAGTAACTCATTTTTTGGTATAAAAAATATAATTAGGGGAAATCCAAAATACTATTAAGAATGGACATACCACAATTGAGTTCAGTATGTGATAAAGGCCACTGAAATTAAATATATCTTTAGATCTCATAATCACCTAAAAATTGATCAACACCATTTAAAAGATATTATACATACATCATGCTCCTTGAAAGATAATTTAGTGCTATTTGTTTATTTTATGGATGGATATGTTTCCCAATGGTATTTTATAATAAAGAAAATATTTATGTGGATACAAAAGTCATGGAGTCCAAATATGTTATGATTTTTTTGATAAATATTTATCTCAAACTATTTGATTAAAAATGTAGAGGGGGATTGTAGGAATATAGAAAATATTAAAATAATCCATTAGATCATATAATGTTAATGTAAAAGTACATGAATGACATTTCATTATTTATATTATGAAACCAAAAATTATTTTTCTCATTTAATTATTGCACTAAAGCCAAATATATTAAAACATTAGATATTTGAGACATTGATTGATACTAGAAAATTTTCCAATATTCTATTAATGTCGAAATGAATGTTAGTGAATCTTATGGATCATGATATAGGAAGCCAAAAATATATTTCAATTCTAGAGGAGCGATGCGAAAAACTCAAGGTGTAAAAAAATTCTAAAATCCCACAGGAAAAATGTGTTGGAAAAATCATAGAGAATTTTTTTTTTAAGGGGATAAGAAAACGATTTACATTTTTTAAGGAAGGGATCCAAGCTAGTGAATATTGATGAGAGAAACCCAGAAATGCGAGGGAATAATGGAATTATCTATTCAATGATTAACTTGATATCAAATGATTAAACTATAAGGAATAAGGATAATATGGATGTCAATGCACAAAGAAGAAGGTTGTTTATGATAACTAATGACAGTATCATTCACATCCTAGAGAGAAATGGTGATCTTATGTTATCACAACTAGTGTCATGGATATGAAAAAAATGATGTGATAATAGGTAAGATAGTTAATTATCCAGTGATCGTGGATATAATATTTCATTCATGTTTTATGTATTCTTTTATATCTTTCATGTATAGTATGAATATTCAAACACCACCTCAAAATATATAATTAGAGACATATCTGAAAACTAAAAAATGGTAAATAAATACATCCTATTTATATATCCCATCCTCTATCATTAATTTTTATATTAGTTTCCTAGTGAACCTTATGATTCTCTCTTTAGAGAAATTCAATTTTAATCTATATATCATTTTTCATTCCCTGTATAGTGTAAACATAAAAAACCATGATTTGGAAATCACTACCCACAACATAATTCTTCATATGATTATATACAAGTTAAAGGAGGAGTATGAATCTACTTAGGAATAATCATCTCAAATATGGATATTATTTCATTATAAGTAAGTAAATCCTGCTCAAATGATTCATTCTATAGAAAAGATCATCCTTGGCGACGTGTCTATAGTGAGAGTATATGTGGATGTATTTCATAAAGACCTGAGCAGTCATCCTACTAAATAAGTGGTTATGTTGGAAATCAAACATATACCTATATATTTTCAAATATACAAGATTCTATATAGAATATCAATTATTTACTATAATGAAATGAAGAAGAAACTACAATAGAATCTAGATAATTGGTTTATATACCCATGTTTATTACTGTTGTGCGAACCGGTCCTTCTCATCAAGAATAGGGATATGTAAATTCACATCTACATTGATTATCTTGAGTATAATAATATATAAAATATGTATCGACTACCATGAATGGATGACTTCATGGATCATGTTTCTGGATCCTTGAAATTCCCTATGGTGGATCACTTTTCATGATATTATCATATGATGGTGAAGAAGTATGATATTACCAATATCATGTTCTATAGAAAGTACTTGCAATATGAGTTCATAGTGATTTTATATTCACTCACTAATTATCTAGATATCATAATACACTTAATTAATAGAGTATAAAGACTCAGACCCCAGTAGCTTGAATATGATGACTTAGAATATTAAATTGGTAAAATATATAATGAATAACATCGCAAAAGAACAAATTGTATAGTATTTATAGAGAAATAGATATATACATAAAATTTAAATTAAATTTCAAACATAAAATACAAAAATTATTTTCATTTAGAACACCATTCTCTTTTTAGACCACTGTACATAATCTATCTTTAAAAAAATCAATATATCCTAAGTAAATATAAAAATTAATAAATGGGTGAATTATAATGATCAGTAATGGTAATTATAAAATATATGATATTAGTAAATATGGAATAAATAATATGAAAAGGTAAATAACTGAATTTCATTCAATTTAATCAATAACATGAGCATAATATGGTAGAAAAAATGGTGATCAAATAATTACACATTAATTATCACATGATAATTATTCAATAACATAGATATTACTATAATCAAATAATTTCATGAAATATCAAATTAATGAATTTATGACAATTGGATTCATAATACTAGAATTCTAGAAATTACCATCGAGTCATTTTCAAAACATTTGAACGTAAATGGGTATAGCCTTGGAAAAAATAGCATATTTGGTGGTTGTAGGGGTGAGGTAGCTTGACCGATATATGGGTTGGTACCCCAGTGGTCTGGGATCCCAAAATTCATATTTAGTTTATGGAGATTGGGTTCTGTGATAGTTGTTGTTAGATAGAGATAAACAATCATTAGATTCTTTCTCATGGATTAAATATCCCAATGGTTCTTTCTAAGTGGTGATTTTACCACATTCATGTGTTGGTTTCATTTGATGTTCCACATTATATGTAATTTGTTTACTTTAATTTAATTTAATAAATTTTTCCAATCGAAAGAACTCAGTAAATTACTTTTATTTTAATTTAATATTATAAATATCATATTTAAATATTAATTTCATTTTTATAACCTTGTTAAACATAGAAAATAAACTGCATCTCTTTTTGTAGAAGATATGTCGTACCAATACACAATCGATGATATAATTTTTAAATGATTAAAGGGGAATGGAAATAGATGTAATATTAATTTAATAGAATCAATTAATATTATACTTTATAATATATATCCATTAATTCATTCATCATAACCATCCAATTAATGTTGTAATGAAATGAAAATTACATCCTTATTTGAAGACGGTAAGTCGTACATATGAATGTGAGGAGAATTCATTTTTCAAAGAATGGATAAAAGGTGACATATGGTTGTACAAAAATAATATTATCATGTAATAATATAGATGAAATTGGATTTATTAATTTAACATGGAAACAAAACATGAAGAGAAGTCAAATAAGTAATAAACTTGAATGGGTCAGTAATGATGATTCCCAATTTTTTGACTAACTTCCTTCAAACATCCTCTAGAGGGACCTATAGTTTGTTTTATGAAAGTAAAAAACCTAAAAAACATTGACATTTATTTTTGGAAGAGAAATGGTAACATTTTTTTACTATATGGCTTGAATTGGTGTAACAATGTATAATAAGGGGTGCTATTTTATTATTAAAGTGATGGGCTCTTTTGGAAACTCTAAAATATTAAATTAATATGAATTGAAATTCAATTTAAAATGGATCCAAATTGATTTATTTCAAATAAATGATATAGATGGGTTTGAATCGTTTTATATAATAATTTTCAGACATTTTTAGGTCACACTCTTACCTTATCAATTAGTTTTAATCCTTATCTCACCCCTTTTACTCTTACTATGACAACTTGTGTTTTTCTTTTTAATGGTCAATATTGTCACTATAAAATGAAAATTGACCAATTAATTAGATATGGATTCTATTTGAAATCAAAATCACATTTAATTTCTTAATTTAGTAAATTAATAAAATTTATATCTTTTAATTAAATAATATTTATTTTAAAACGTCATTAATTTCAATTTTGATGCTATTCATTATTTTGAATTTTAAAAATATAAATTCAGTAATATAATATTGATTTTTTTAAATTTTTTAATATGTCATTATCCTCTATAAAACTATTGTATTAAATTAATTATCTATAATTATATTAATTTTAATACTTTTAATATCATTTATTTTATGTTTCCATTAATTTAATTATTGCTTCGTCAATGTAGTGCAAGTATCTATGCTACTAATTCCTTTTATAATGATTACAAATGAATTTACATGATGAATATAATAATGTTATATCAAATAATAATATTTATAGGTGAATGAATATATTATATAACACTATATAAAAATGACATGGTTATTAAAAACATCAATGTGATATCTTTTATATTTATTTAAATAAAGTATTATAAGGCTCATAATAACTTCTTAAAAGAACAAATGGCCATATATATTATCATTTAATTATTATGTATTTAAAATAATAATTAAATTAATTTTATTTATGTGTTAGGGTCATTTTGTATACCATTACATTTTAATTTTAACTTATATTACTAAATTTACCCTTTACCAAAGTAACAGAAATTTTTAACTTTAATATTTCCATTGGCCAAAAATAAATAGGAAAACTTTAGTAGAATTGGAATTTATGGATACAATTATGAATTTAATATTTTAAAATTAAAATTCTAGATGTTTCATAATTATATATAAAATTAATCCCTTAAAAAGAAATAAAAATCTTTTTCTTGATAAATGCATTTTAATAAAAAAATGTAATCATACAGAAATAAGGTATAAGGTTGAATAAAAAGTAATTAATTATTTATATATAATTAAATAGTATTTAATTTATTAAATATAAATTTATAATAATAAATTTACATTTAATGTAAGGAAATTTAATTTTTTATAAAAAAATGGAATTTTTTCACAATTCAACAGAAACTCAATACATTTAGAAAAATACCAAATGTTTACCCTAATATAATTTTAATATGATGGTATCAAAATTTTAATTAATTTTTTAAATTCAACTTTTTTAATGATTCAAAAAATTATTTATATTTATTTTACCAAATAGTGAAATAAAAATATATTTTTGATGAAAAATTATATTTGAAAAATAAAATAAATTTACTAGAAATTATATGTTTTTTCGTAAGTATAAATTAATTTTTACATAATCAAGATAAAATAAATTGTATTGAAGGAATCCAATTAAACTTATAGGCAATAATGATCACATAATAATACTTCATTTTTTATTTTTTATTTTTTCTGTGCAACATAAGTTATCAAATACATTAAATATATTTTAAAAGTGACATACCATAAAATCGTAGTTTCATAATTGTCTCCCTCATTGAATAAATTGAATCATAAAATTTGAAATTTCACTTTAAAAATAAAAAAAATATTTCAAAATTGGTTTGTTCAAGACACACATCATAATTTTCAAAATAAAAAATCATCTTAATATCAGTTAAAGGAAAATGAAAAAGTTTCCACAAAACTCATCTTTGAATTGGAGAAAATTAATGGGAATTAACAATATATACAATTAATATAAATATAACTGTCATGTTTTTATAGAGTGTGATAAAAAATCATCATATGAAACATAACCATCACAAAACTCTATGTTTTTGATCGATTAAAAAATTTTGATTTGACAATAAGACAGTTAAATGGATACCAATGTTATTCAAAAATCCATTTTTAGAGTACAGAAATACTTTTACTCTCTATATAAGTCACATATGAAAATAAATTTCTTTATTTCATTCTATTTCATAATTATAATCTCATCTAATATTTTTTCTTTGGTCTATTTCCATTTATTCTTTAATGATGTGAAATATATATTAAAGATGAATTTTTCAGGTTATTAAAATTATTAATTAATCATAATATCCACAATTAATTACGTAGTAAAAAAGTAATAAATAAAATAAAAATGGGTAAAAGATGTTATCAAAAACCAATAATATCTATGGTTCAACTTAATCCATTTCATAGGTAGTTAATATTTAGACACATACAAAATATATCTATCCAAATTCAATAACGAATAATAAATATAGAATGAAGGTAACTAAATTTTAAAAATAAACATAACATTAGATTAGATATTAAAAATATAACAATTAATGTCACATACCAAATATTTGAATATCATGACTACCTTTAAAAAATCATTAAAACAAGCATGATTATTAAAATAAAATATCATATGGATGAATATATTCTTTAAATAAAAACATATAATAATCCTCGAAATAGTAACATGAAATATCAAATCACAAAAAAATTCATGGTCCCAAATATTATCCCATTAACATAAATTTGTCATTATAATCTCAACATCAGGATTATATTTACTATTATCTTCCTAAAATCATTTGTTTTAGAAAATAACATTTTATAACTGAATTTCTTCTCTTGGTTGTTGGTACTATTCCTCACATGCTTTAACATCCTTAAAAATTAATTACTAATGTACAATCCCTATATATCATAGGATCCATGAAATGATAAAATAATATTAAGACATAATTCTTGAATCCAAATACACAATAAAATTAATATTTATTACATCATTCTTAAACATTTAATAGTTCTCAAAACCTATTTTGTTTAATATATCACTTTTTGTCGTTTCATCATCATTAGTTTAAAAATTACTTCAAAAACCTTGCAAATTTACATTACAATTTTCCCCTAATATGAAATTCCATATTTTTATACATTTATACCATTAAACCATCGACGATTCCTTAGGGAGAGAATTATTTTCATCCTTTTTAATAAATGAGATAATTCATTTTTAATGGAAATTAAAATGTTTTTCCCTTTTTTAAACACCCAGAATATATTCCCAGTTGTCTAATAAATACACTTGTTTGTTTATTCGCACAATATCAGCATATAAGAAATTTAATCATATTTCATTCATAGTATCCACAACCTATGATCACACTATAATACAACCATATATACATTGGTGACTCTGAGAGTTGGATAAGGTGAAATTTATTAATCATTTATCATGATTAAAATATCGATGACACCAATAATCATCCAAATTTGGTTTTCACCAATAAAATGACTATTTAATTCATCATTAACTTATATCCATAAATTTATATGCATTTGAAAAAACATTAATGTATACTGTGTAAAACAATAAGCATACAATGTTATGAATAATTAGTAATAAGTTATCTAAATCAGGACCTCTTCATCTAAATTTATGAGTATGTTGGTTTATCCTAGGTTATATACGGTCATTAAACAATGTATAATATACTATTCAATACTTATAATTATACTCAAAGTAATTCATAATGTTATATTCTCAAATCAATGTTTTATTAAATCAAGTTACAAAGTATTATAATATACTTTCCTTTATATCAAATATAATTACCCAGACCCCGACAACATAGAGTTGGTGTCTTACATTATTACACTGTGTGAAGAGATACAGAATAAAATATAAATAGAATTAGTACATTATTAGAAATGAAAAAACATATTCATACATAAAATTTTTATAATATATGAACCATACAATACAACAAATAATAACATTTAGAACTCCATTATCCCCTTAACCCAACCCTTGATAATCAGTTATAAAACACATCCTGGCATGCTAAAAGAATTACATTAGAAAGGAATGATATAGAATTATTATATGATAAAGTGTACAATAGATGATTTCAATAAATAATCCATAAAAATATGTAAAGGTAAATATCCAAAAAACAAGGCATTTAATCAATAACAGAAGTTAATATGGAAGGAATAAATGATGATCAAATAATTATATTTAAATAATCACATAATAATGAATGTTAAACCTGGATATTCTTATAATTGAAATTTTTTTGGAGTATAATTAAATGAATTTATAATATAAATATGCATAAAAAAGGACATCTTAAAATTATTATTGAGGCCTCATCCAAGAAATGTGAAAATAATTGAGTAAGGCCTTAGCTAAAACCCATACTTGTTTTTCCAATTAGACCTATGAATTAATTTAGGGACTATAGAAATCCCCACCTATCACATACAATGTATAATTAATTATTTAAATTAATAAATAATATAAATAAATTAACAATCCTTAAAAAATCAACAACTCTCTTTATTAGACGATTTACTCACACATAAAATCAATACTTCCATAGTAATTTTTTTTAATAAAATACATATAAATTAGAATAACAAAATAATTAGAGTTAATCCTCAATGTATGATTCAAAAAAGGATATTAAAATAGATTAATATAATTTAAAGATAACATTTTAATATTACTTAAGGAAGATACCCTTTTTTACTTTGAAAATTATAATTCACGTTCTAGAAACTAAAAAAGTAATAATTAAATTTTTTTTATTGAAATTAAAAAAACTAAATTTTAATTTAATATTCAATTATTTTAGGTTATATTATGTTGGGACTTTATATTCAGGACATATAAGTTAAAAACATAACAATAACTCATTCGTAAGATATTTAATAAGGTACCATGTTTGAAATAATAAATAAATATTCATTTTAATTTTTTATTAAAAAAAGTAAACAATTGATAAAAATTTAATTGATATTTTTTTTAAATTGATTAAAACATTTTTTAATTTTTTAGAAAATATGTACTTAGAAAATAAATATATTCCAATAGGGGCTCAAATAAGATCATTCTAGAATAATGATGCGATTTTGGAATAAAGCCTTACCACATTGTAATTTATTGAATTATATTCACTATTTAATAATAAAATTTTACATTAAATTCATAAAATTATAATTCAATGGTTCCTAATATACATCTCATAAATTATTATATCAAATTAATCCTTAAAAAAATAATTTTAGATGAATTCCCTTACAATGGTAATATTATTGAAGGGGTCTTAATAAAATGAACTGATTATGTGTTTCTATTTTAAATAAACATAATAAAACGTTAAATAAATAGTAATGTAATAAAAATTAATTTTACACATAATCATACCATTGCATAATCATTGATGTAATAATTTAACCCAAATAAATAAAATTTTGTTACGAATTTCTTTTTCTCTGGTTTGAATTCCTTCAAATTAGTTAAAAAATAATGTTTAATGGTTGTATACATGTTAATAAATTATTACAAAACATGTTTTTTATAACATATTTTATGATATTTTATAAAATTTTACCACCCATTCATATATAATATTCTATTATTTTCACTATTTTGTGTGTCTAACACCATGTTTTCGCAAGCCTGTTTTATCTTGAAAGTACCAATTATCCAGAATAGGATATAGATGAAAATTATAAAGTATTTTATTTATGTTATAAAGATCATATATAATCATTAATTACATTTTAATCACCATCCATGAATGTTGAACATAGAAAATGTGTTTCTTCACTTAGAGGGGATGGTACGTTGTATGTACCGACGAGCGTTGGTATCAAATATAAATCATTTAAAGGGTATGTAAATTGATGAAATGTTAATTTGTAAGAATCCATATAGTGACACAATTATCACAATATATATATATATATATGTATATATATATATCTCTATTATTCCCATCATCTAAACCATCCAACTAAAGTGAATAGGTAAAGTAAATAAGACAACAATGTGGAGATGATATGTCATACGTACGACCACATAATGTTATCATTTTTTTTATGGATGAATGGATGATTATGGTTTAGTGATAATCATAATAACATATCATTATATATATTAGACGATATTTATTACCTTATCATGGGAAAACAATTAATTGGATGTATAAGAATAAATAATCATGGAAGAGTCAGTAATGAGGATTATAAATTATTCGGAGGACATCATTTCGACCAGTTCTTTAGGGATGTAGATTTTTTTGGATGTACAAACACCACCAGAACCTATATAATAATTATTATGAGAAATTAGATTGGTTTTGGTCACCTAGATGGCTAAATTTTGTGTATATATTTAAATGAATGAGTGCCCTTTTTTAATTTATGTGATGTGATCTTTAGGAAATTATCAAATAATTAAATTAATATAAATTATTTTTATATCTGGTATGGATCAAATGTGAGTTATTTAGAATATAAGATGAGTAAGGGTTTAAATTTTCTCACAAAATAATTTTTATAGCAGTTTAAGTCATAGAAACACCCTTATCATTTTCTTTTTATCCTAATTTAAACCCTTTATATTTTACTACGACAACATTAATTTTACAATTTTTGCATAAATATCATTCCTACAAAAATACACATGACCAATAAGTGGATAATTATTAATAATTTTCACAATATAATAATATATTTTTGTAATTTATGACTTCTAGTAATTTAATATCATTTAATGAAATATTATTTATTTTAAATTATCATTAATTACAATTTTGAAACAATTCATTACATTTACATCCAAAAATATAAATTCCACTAGATAACATTAATTTTTTTTGATAAATCCATAACATTTAAATTAAATTTTTAAAATTTTGGTATGACTTTAATTATCTAAATATATATATATATATATTCTAAATACCATTTTTTAATTTTTCCATTAATTAAAAAATTATTAGAGCTCTGTTGTTCTATAATTTTAAATTATTATTTCTTCACTGAAATATAAAAATAAATTACCATCATGAATATAATTCTTTAATATTTTAGAATAATTTTTATTGTCGTGTATATATTCTAGATAACACTCTATTGAAAATATTATATTTATTAAAATTAGGAATGTGACATCTTTAACTTTTCCTTAAAAAAGTTTTATAATGGATATAATCAATTATTAATGGAAACCATGGTCATATATCTAAACCATGATTGATTATGGATGAAATATCTAATTTTAAAAAAATTAATAAAGTGTTAGTGTACTTTTATTGTCAAATCCATTTTATTTTTAATATATATTACCTAGTGTATCACTTACACCAAAAAAGAAAATTACCAAAGGTACTGTTCATATTTGGAAAAAATAAAAATGATCTAATTAATAAACATTGAACCATTTAGATAAAATTATTTACTCTATTTTTCAAAATTCAAATCACATAATTTTGATAATTTAATTTTTAAAAAATCATTCAAAACACAATAAAAATAGTTTTCTTGAAGAAGCATTATTAATCCCAATGATGTACTTATACCATCACAATGTAAATGATTACAAGATTGTACATAATTATTTAATATCAATATAATATGTAATTATGTTGTTTTTTATCAAATTAAATGCATACTGGTAGTTTTATTATAATGAAATTGTCAATTTTTTAAAAATGGTAATTTTTACTATTCACTACAAAATCAAAAGTTTCAAACAAATTCATAATATTATCCCTTGAATAATTTTAATATGATGGTTTAAAAAATGAATTTATTTTTGTCAAATAAATTTTCTATATTCACCTAAAATTAATTATATTTATTTTTCTAAGGATTAAATAAATATTTCTTCTTAAAGACTGTAAATATTTGAAAATTACAATGAATTTACGAAAAATTAAATGTTTCATTAATTATATTAATTGAGTTTTTTATATGACCTTAATATATATTTAATAAAATAGTTAACAATCTAATCACCTTGTTATTTTATGGATTTACTATAATGACCATATAATAATATTTCACCGATTTTTACTTTCAATATTTTATGCAAAGTATGCTATTGATGAGATTAAATTTACTTAAAAAGATACAAAGCATAAATTATTTAGATGTTTCATAAATTATTTAGATATTACATTAAAATATTTTAGTATTTATATACCCCATTCTTATATACTATTAATTTAATTAGAAAAATGAAGAAGAATTTAATTTTTTACTAAAGGCCTTTCAAAAACAAAATTTATAGGAAATTTTTTTCTAGTGTTAGTTTTGGATAAATAATGTGACATTATTATAGAATGTTATAACTAGAAGTGTTCTATATATGGATATCTTGAATATAGTGGCAATTAATGTATTGACCAAAATGAAATCTGTGATGGAGATTTGTAGTTTACTTGAATTTGTAGGGTATTTTCATCAACTTAAGATAAACATAAAATTTTTATAAACCTATCAACCATGATAAATAAGAATGAGATGCTGATTTTATGAACTAATGACTTTGAGGGGTGAATTAAATAGTTAAAAAATTTTCAAACAACTACACCTATGCTCACATTACCAACTAGTGGGGAATGATTTCGCATGTAAAATGATGAATACAAAATTTAAATTGGTTGTTTACTCATTGAATATGAAATTTTAATATCCTATGTATCCCACCAATTAATGTTCCATCAGAAGTAATAAAAAACCCATTATCATGAATGGTCACTCCTGATATTAACATTAATAACTTAATGAAATTATTTTTGTGTGGAAAAGTGTGAAATATATATGGATCATTGAAAACTCAAGTATATATTAATAAAATAGTGTATTAATAAGTTCTATTAACGATGATAAAAAGTAATTAATGATTTTGATTATTCAATGCATTACCAATGTGGTATGGGGAAATGTGTAAGATTCAATTATTGGAAAGTATATGGTAACCCTATCAATGATGAGGATTTCAAGGGATCCAATCTTCTTATATATTAAAATTATTGACATTGGAGTAATAAAAGGATCATCATACTACCATTCTCAAAAAAATCTCAACCATCCATTCTTGAGAGGATCTAGGAGGCACAAAATGATACTGAGGTCTATAGAAAAAGGTAAAAAATACACAATAATTCAACATTTCTTAATGTGAAGTTATATGGTGCGGAATTGAGGTATGAGTCCAATTAATGTAATATATAAGGAGGGAACTTATAAATTAATAATATAACTAATACTGCTCTATTCTTCTAGGAATTAATAAAATGTATATATATCAGATGAAAATAGTTTTGTGATATAATAAGAAGAGGGGGATTTTATAATTTTTATCAATATTTTTTTATTCTAATATATCAAAGATAAATGATATAAGTATAACAAAAGAATCAACCATTTCCCATATATGTATAGAAAAAAAAACAATATATTTCATCATTGCACTCCCTATGAAATCTAAAAGAAGGTAATCATTTGGTCTAGTAATTGATCTCCTTATAAATTACATCTAATTAATATTAAAGAATATTTATCTCTAGATAAACTCTACAGGATTTAAATAATACATGGGTATTAAAAATGGGGTTTCGAGCTCTATTACAACTTATAAGAATTAAATAATTATACTAAGGTCCTAAATAATCATATCGAATGTTTAGATATAGAAAAATATTTATCATTACATATCTCCCTCAGATCATTTACTACTCTGAAAATCAATTCAATGTATTTAATATGTTCTTAGATATTATTCAATGTGTTTCCAAGGATATTAAGACTAGTGCATTTTCTAGTGTAGTTATTATATAACAAAAGATTAGACTTTAGTATTCAAATTAAAACATATTAGACATTTTATATGAATATTTTTTAGCCTCTATTATTGTGGGATAAGGTTAGAGAGTTGAAGCCTAGGTTCCTAATCTTATTCAAGAGTTGACATAAATGGTTCAAACAATTAAACATCATTTGAACTCTACACAAATTCAAAAAAAAATATGAAAAAATCATCAATGAGACTGTGAGATGGAGATAAAATATGATTATATATATAAATATAACAATTTAATTATGAATGTTATGATGGAGAATCATAGTTCAATATATATCAAACCCTTTGTGATTATTGATCACATCACAGTTGTAGCCTATCAAAAATACCTAACACAAAAAATATCTCAAGAACATTATTTTTTCCATGTATCCATCTTGAGTATGTACATAATAATCCCCTCCAAGGTACTAAACTTTGAGTTGATACCATGGACAATGATATTTCATATGATATGTATTTGGTAATGATAATTAACCATAGAGATAATGTTTTTAGAATTATGATAATTCACTTGCTCAAAGCATTTTGGTGCAAAGAAAATTTTAGGGAGGAAACATGAAAACCAGGAGAGGTGTTGCAACCAATGTACCATCATCTCTTCTAGTACAAAATATCAATTTTTTAGGGTTAAATTTCATGCATTGTAAGAATAAAATTTTTCTACCATTTATAAAAGAAATTACATTTTAAATAAATAAATATAAAATTAATTATGTCAATTATAAAAAACACATGAAATAGAGTTTCTTTCATGGAACAAAAATAAAATATAGCCTGGTATATTTATAATACCATTAATAATAATAACCATTGATAATTATTATATTGTAAAATGTGGATTGAAATTATTATAATTCTAGTTTATGAATGATTCTGATTGATATAGATAAAATATATGATGGCCTCGACCAGTAATATAGTTATCTAGGAATCCCATTTATCAAATATTCTATGGGAAATGGGTTCACATGGATTTTACATTGACCAGTCCCAAGTTGGGCTTCTTAAATTGAAACACTAGGGAAATCCATTATGGAGGTTATTCAATATTATTGAGATTAATGTCAAAACATTTTTCACCGAACCACCCAAATAATTTATGACAGTTTCAGATGATACCCATAGGGAGTATGCTGGTCCAATAAGGGGTTATATATCTAAAACAGAGTGACATGATTTTTTTCATATTAATAATTTAATTATTTCATTTAACCTTCTTCAAAATTACCCCATATATTTCTAGTTAAAAAAATATTTTGAGAAAATTAATATTTTGATATCAAGAAAAAAATTATTGTTTCGAAATATATAATTTCAATCATGCCAAATATTTTGATATATTTTATATTAAGAATATATTTTTATTTGATAATTTTTTTTATAAATATAAATGATAATATAATTTTATAATGTCCAATATAATTTTTATAAGGTTTAAAAATGCTGTTAGTTTTATAAAAACTAATATTTTCAAGTGAATAAAATTTTTTATTTAAAAATAAATATTCTCACATTTATATAAATTTATTTTGGTAAAATAAAAAATATTTTTAAACCATTACATTGATATAATACAATGGTGAATTTTGAATAATATTCTGAGATAGTCAATTTTTTTTGATAAAAATTAAATAACGAATAAATATATGGTTTATATATTGAAATTGTTATAGGAATAATATTTTGTAATTAACAAAAAATGTGATTAAAATTACATTATAAGGTTTCCCATTTTAAATAATTTTCTTTATAATTTATTTGATTAATTTTATATACCCTTAATGAATACCCCCAAAAAATATATTATAGTTTAGGTTTTTAAAATCAAATATCTATTAAAATGATTCACTTCTACAACACTGATGGTATTATTTTAATATTTTAGGTTAAATTACATAAATAATATTGAATACCATACCTATTTAGTATATAACATATGAAAAAAAACTAATTGTTTTTTGGATTCATATAAGTTTCTTATCTAGACTCAAAAACAAATATTTTAAAATTAATAAAGAATTATTTAATGATTTTTCAATTAATATCAATGAATCATCCAATTGTACATTACTGAAAATAAAATTTTAATGAATCCACACCCCTATAAATATCTAAATACCTCAAATGGTTCTTCAAATATCTTATGAATCTCATACCAATCATTTTAATTTTCCCCTCAAGGTAAGATATTCTCTCTATGTCCTTTATATTTAAGTACATAGTTTTTAATAAAAATTTTTATTTCAAAATTTTCAGGTTTTAATGAGATTTTATAAACCATTTTACCACCCTTATTATGATCAAGTAATAAGAGACCAAATTTCACACTTATTAATCCTTTATATGAATATTTTGAAGACACCCATTATAGTGTCATATGTATCCTATGATTTTTCACACACAACTTTTATATTATGAATACCCATTCCAATTTCTACCCATGTGTGTTCACCTAGATTTACCTATAATTAATTTATTATTTAGTTCCATAATTTTAACCAACACACCTATATCATTGAATTCAATTTGATGATAAATGTTCATATATTTTATGGTATATGTGAAAAAAATTACATGTTCATGATATGAATATGAGGGGTGGTACCATAATTATATGGCCTTTCAAAGAATTGGGTAATGTTTTTATCTCATGAGATACCATGTATGGTACATGGGATGTTATAAAAGGAACAATGTGTAATGATGCGATGATGTTTAACCATGTCTTATACTTATGATTTTATATTGTACATTTCTTCCACAATCCTATATTTCTTCAATGTTGTAATCTTATATCATACTTAAATGTTCATATATATGATTATCACCCTTATTGAATCACATGTCTTATATTCAAAATTTTATTTTATGATTATTCCCTAAATAGGATATATAGATCACCCCTTTATTATTAACATCTCTATGGTATCTCTTGTACTATTAGAAGATCAAGGGAACATAAGAGAATATGATCTTTTTTTTAAAAAAAGTCATTATACCGAAAATTATGTTATTATGCTATATAAATAATTAATAAAATTTACTCTAAATTAAATTATATTAGAATTATATTGTGAGTGTATATATGTAATAAATCATGAAATAATTTTTAAAAAATATATGTGTTGTCATATTGATGATCAAAGAACTCTGGTGAAAACATATCAGCTGAAAAATCAATGAAAACATATCTCTTATGTAAGGAAGAGTATGAATTATTTTAATAGGATCTTAAGGATGATAATTGCATAAAGTATATTCTTAAGAAGGCACACTACATTGAGTAGAGTAAAAATGGAAAATATTTCTATGGCAGTAAGATAAGAAAATCATTAGAACAAAGTGGGTATTCTATATAAAAATAATGAATATGGAAATGTGATTCATAAAAATTCATTTTTGAAAAAATAGATATTATAGAACAATATATATTAATGTTGAATATTTACTTTTCCCCATCACTCGGTTTCAAATTATTAGGCTATTTTTGGAAATGGTGGTGAAAATAACATTAATGGCCTTTCAAATGGATGTTAAAACAACATTAATTAATTGATTTTGTGATGATAAAGTATATATAACAGAAATGAATGGTATTATTTTAGATAAATATGTGTTCAAAGTATTTAGGTTAATGATGAGATAAAATGTTATGATAAAAACAACAATATCTTGGTATTCATTGATTGATAGTCACATGAGATACCTTCTAATATTGTAAGGTAGATTTTATCCCAATCCCTACATCAAGAATAAGAATTATTAATGGCTACTGGTTTTTCAATTATATAGAAGACTTTTTATAGTATTCTACGATGAAAATAAAAATATTATTCTATAATTTATTAGGTGTGAGTTTGATTTTTCAATGATTGGTGAGTTAATGTTTTAACTATATTATAGTTTACATAAAGAAGAAAAATCATATTTAATGATTAACCAAAATATTTGAAAGAGATACTCATACTGTTTGGAATAGAGGATTCAAAGGTTATAAAAACATAGGTATCTAGAAAAATTTATATATTGGGATTCAGAAATTATAAAAAGCTATATGTGAGAGAATATAGTCAAATAATTAGATTCCCATTATACATAACAATGATAAAACCCAAAATCGGTTTCCACTTATTGAGGCGCACTCTATGAAATCATTCCAACAGAAAACTCCTTTACCCTATAGAAAATCAATCATTTTTATATTAAAATAAAAATAAATTTTAGTTATTTTGGCATACAAAATCTTAATGTTATTTATTGGGATTTATAGATATATATGGGAATAGTTTATTAAATGGACCCATGTAAAAATAGATAGTTCACTATAGATTATAGGTTTTTATATTTCATGTTTAAGATAGAATCAGGAAATAATTTCATTAGAAATTATGTATTCCATGTATATATTATCTATTCTTTAATTTAATCAATTGATATTAATTGATAAACAACATGATGATGATGGAATTTATGTGAACTATCATATATGAATAAATTGTGACAAAGCAACTGTTATCAGTCGTAGAAAAAAAATCAAGGGAAAATAATAATGAGATAAAGTATCACATAATCAATTTTATTGTTGAACAAGGGATTCTAAAGTTAGAGTATGTGATTATAAAGAATAAATATAAAATATATCGAAAAATGATCTACCTATATTTTTTTGGGAGGCATCGGTTATCTCTTCGATTCCAACCATCTCCAACTAATAAGATGATTTATATAAGTGAACCAAAAACCCAATGAAAATTCATATTTAGAAAAAGGATTATTTTTTTCATGAATTGGATATTAGTATTTATAACCCTATCATTTGAATTTTTCTGAATATTTATTTTGGTTCATTGGAAATGAGTGGGATATTTTCCAATATTTTAAGTAGGGATGTTTTCCATGTATGTTAGAGATATATGAAACTACACTCTCTTATAGATAAGGGTAAATCTATCCTACAATAATGTTTCAGAAGTGGGGATACCACTTGAATATATATTTAGATGGAAAAGCTTGTTTGAGAATTTTTAATGGTATTGATGATCCATAATGTTTCTTCCTTAGTAATGTTTCATTTAACTTCTGTTTGTTATTATGAAATTGAATTGTGTTGGATTATTTTCATTGATTTTTATTGATATACCATATTCTAGGGAATAGTGTTCATAATATATTATTTTTTCAATTATGATATTTTAAAATTAAAATGTATTTAATTATTTTTTAATTGGATTTCAACAAACACAAAGTGGGTATTATTAGAAAAAATCCCATATATCATTTTTTTGTTCTATATAACGAAAATTAAATTATTTTAAGACTTATTAAGAAGTATCATGATTTATTGAAATTCATTTCATTTTATTATAGAATATTTTTTAAGTATATATAGTAATTCGATCTAAATTAATGAAAAACATCAATATCTTATTTCATTCTAAAGTAAATATCATAGAGTAATTATGTTTCATGGATGATAGAATGGTTTTACCATGTCGAAAGAGACCACACCACACTATACCTATGATATGATATGATAATTTTAAATAGGAATAACTCATGGTTATCAAATGATATATTGTTAATGGATCAAACTGTGAAGTGTTAGGTCATAATGAAATTGAATTAAAATAGAATAAAATTCTCTTAGCATGGTTGTTTTAGTGAATTTTTTATCTCATGGAGGTTACCATATAAATGTAAGGCATATGGTTGTCTTTTAATAGTAATTGGTTTCTATAACTAAATCTGGGAATTCTTCCATGGTTATTCTTGAAATTGAAAAAACTTTACCCTTGTAGAATGAGGAAAAATGAGTGATTTATATTTCTCTTCTAAGAATTTGAATGAACCATTTAATTGATGATGATCAATTTTTATATACTCAAAAGAGAACCAATGGTTTCCACTATGATTTGTTTTTTGAGGATTTAAAACCTCGATTGTCAATGGTGTAATGAAATTACCCTAGAATCCTGTAGTCGATATATTACTTATCACATTGTCATGATAAAAAGAAATGAAATCTGGAAGGAATGATCATTTTATTAGTCTTGATGAAACTAGAAACATATATGTAACACATAATTCATTTGTAAAGTTATCAAAATACAATACATTACAAAAACTAAAAATCTACATCCATATAAACTCAATAAATGGTCTCCTCTACATAACCTGTTGACGAAAAAAATAGACGGGTTGGGCTAAACATCTCCTTAATTGTTCCAAATAGAAAAAAATATATCAACAATAATTGAAACATAATAAAGTTGACTTAGTTAATATTATATTGTGAATAAAATAAAAACATATCACATTAATAAATAGAGAGTGAAACATCATCCATTGATTTTTTTAGTGAAGACATCAGAGATAATAATAATTGAAATTGAATACACAGAATTGTTATTAACTAGACATTATGTATCTATCACATGATACCACTATACCATCGAAATGGTATAATTATGTGGATAGATTCCCGTCTAATTCTATTTTAGAAACAATTTCGAAGGGTTTATTACAAGATGACATGTCCCATGAGACATGTCAATGCAAAAATGGGATATAAGGGCCCCCACCCACCATTAAAATTCCAAAAAATATTGTATAAATAGATTTGATACATGTACAATAAGCCTTATCATTATCAGCATAGATTAGAGGATATAGATTCATCAATATTTAAATAGTTAAAACAACATTCCAATTAAACATCTTATGTAAAAGGTTATTCGACATAAGAAGATAATCATATACATGAAACTGGAAAGTGAATATATAATATAATTAAAATTTCAAATCAAAAATTATCTCAAAGTGGTAGTAGGAAAACGACATAATATTGATTACATATATAATTCCAAGTAAATCACAATGAAATGGAAACCAAAAAAAGTCCCTTACAACATTATAATAAATCAAGTAAATAATCATCAAGAGAATCACTAAATACAATAAATATAAATATAATTAAGATATTAAATATAAAGTGATAGTAGATATACACAATATACAATAAATAAGTGGAAACAATGGAAATATCAATGAAATAAAAGTGAGATGAGAAACCCCTTGCCTTATGCTCGGATGTGTTCCTTAATTTATCTTAAGAACCTGAATAATCATATTTAACTTCATTAATTAATAATTCATGAACAACTTATACAAAAAATTAATTTATTATAACATTATTATGTTCATTAAGGGATTTTTTGATGCAATTATAAGGTACAATTTTATTATTTTGGAAGTATATATTTCCTTTGGTTCATAATCAGTTTTCTTTTACATGATTATTGATGTTCATGTAAAATGAAAAGTGAAATCCATAATCAATGTTATAATTTATTAATTATCTTATATATGGTTTTATTATCATATAAATCCATCAGTTTTTTGGGGGAGGATGAATCATTATACAAATATTTAATTATAAATGCTTGGATTATTTTGATGGGTTTTTTTTCAACACAAACTCTTCTCCTTATATAATTAAATTCCATTTGTAGAAAATTATTGTTATACATTAAATATTATATATTAAATATATATAGATTTTTTTCAATGGTAAAATTTGTTTCATGACTAGAATTGATGACAGTAATAAAAATTGAAAACACATCGTTCTTGAATGTGATAAATTAACACATCTCAAATGGTATTTTCATTTGAACTATATAAGGAGGGAAAAAGATATGATAATTTAAAATTAAATTATCATAAAATAATTCCATTAAATATAAGATACGTTATTTTTCATAACATTTGGATGAGGTTGGATGAGGATATAAAAGAAAACAACGTAACATAAAAAGAAAACAAAATGTTTTGAAAAGATGAATTTACCTTTTGATTATATCTTCCATTGGGAGCCTCTTTAAAGAAGAGTATTTAGACATTTGAGGAGACCAAGGTCTATTGTAAATGGTATAATAGCATAGGGAGATATTTTAGAATCCTTTAGCCATGCCTTGAGCATTATAGGTGTGACGAAATGAGGGTGTGAGTGGTGGTTTATATAGTTGAGGGGAAGGGGGTTTCTTAATATGACATTGATTAATTTTTAATTTCTCCACAAGAATATAAATAGTGAGGATTCCATGATATATAATACTAATTGGTTAATGTGACTTAGAAATAATGGTTTATTATATAATCTATTATGCATTGAACATTGTCATTATCTCAAACGGTATTTATATCAGAATTATCATATTTAACTATTCCTAAAAATTTAATGTATTTCTGAAAAATCCAAAAAATTAACAGAAAACATATTTCAAAATATAGAATCCAAAACATGAACTCCATTTTTTATGAATAATTTTCTAAATATGAGAAGTTTAAAGTGTAATTAAATTCTTTATTTAATCAAAAAATATGAACACTTAAAATAATAATCTTCATTTTCATGGTGCTTAAATATTATTTATACTTTTTGGGTATGTTTACCATTTATAAGAGTCATATTACTATTTATAAGTGTCGGTTAATATTCACAATGGTGTTTTACTATTCATAAGGTTATGTTATTATTCCTATACAATTAATTTGATTCTATTAGACTCTAAATCCAACCCTAATCGCAACAATGTATGTTTTTTGAAATTCAAAACATAGATGTTGAAAATTTAAGTTTAAGTACAATGTTATGAATTCCTACTATAAATAACTATCTATTGTTTCACATAGAATTATCACTTTGTTCAATATTGGATTACTAATGAATAGAAATTATTTTAGAGAAAAAAACCATAAAATGTTTTGGGTGTTATATTATTCCCTCCATAAAAAATTTCATCCTTTAATTTTTTTAATGTAAATTTCTCCCTAAAAATATGTATTTGTTTCTTCTTTATAATATCCTTAACTTTCAATGTTTCTTCCTCCATTTTATGTTTTCTCTAATTAAGTTTTAGTAGCTGAGTTGTCTGATTTCTCAATACCTTCTCTTTTTTTTCAAGAATCTCAATAGGCTCTTCATAGTATAACAAATCATTTTATAGCTCTATTTCTTCATAGTTTAGTACATGAATTGTGTATGGCATGTATTTCCTTAACAATGATATGTGGAACACATTATGAACATTGGATAGGCTTGGTGGCATTGATAAATTGTAAACTAGACCTCCAATTCATTCTATAATTTCAAATTGTATAATGTACCTTGGGCTGAATTTACCTTTCTTAATGAACCATAAAACTCCCTTACATGGATATAATTTTTTAAATACCTGATGAGATTTATAAAATTAAAAATCTCTTTTCTAATTAGCAGCAAAACACTTTTTCTTACTTTGGAATACTTTAATATTGGCCTGACTTTTTGATACCTTTGTAGTTGACTCTTTAAATGTTTTGGGCCTATACGTTTCCCCTTGACAAATTAATTATATCAAGTTGGATTTAAACACCTCATCCGATATAATTATTCGTATGGTATCATTTTAATTCTATAATGTAAATTTTGATTGGATGAAAATTTCACCAAAGGCAAGTATTAATCCCACATAAATTGAATGTCAATATAGCATGATCTCAACATGTATTCAAGTATTAGTGTGATAATTTCGAATTGTCCATCAGTTTGGGGGTGATAAGAAAGTATCATATTAAGTTAAGTATCAAAAGAATTCTAAATAATTTTCTAGACATTTTTTGTAAATCAGCGATCTCTATTAGACACTGTCGATAGAGGTGCACCATGATATCCTAAAACTTGATTAATACAATCTTTTTTAGGCACTCAAGTTGTAATTCCTCTATTATAACAAGGAAATGTGCCATTTTTGGGAGATAAAAAATAATTAACCATATTTAATCATTCTTTCTAGGTGTTCTTAGTTGTGGAATGAAGAAATAAAACATATTTTCATCACACTTCCACATAGAAATAGGTAGAGGTTGTATGAACCATGTAGGATATTGTCTCTCGGCCTTCACTTGATAAAAAACTAGACACCTTGACACATATTCATCCATTTATCACATCATGTTTTCCCACAAAAATATATTCCTTTAGATCTTTATACAGGATAGTGATACCATGTTATATAGTAAAATTTGATCTATGATAATTGTCTAACAGTTCCATTTTTAGATTTGGTACTGATGGAACACATATCCTCATCCCAAATTTCAGAACTCCATCCTCATATATGATGTACAAAAATTTTCATCTTTATAATCTATAATTTTATTTTGTAGATTCTCATCCTCATATTCAGATATTTTGATATTCCCTTATAAGGATGGTTTATCAATCACTTGAAATAGGAATGTTGTTTTCCATTCCGTAAAATTACCATATACATCTTCAATAGATCCATGAATATAAGATCTCTCTCAATCCTCATTTATGTTATATGTCTATGATATCATGTGCTTAATGCATCCAATACCATATTTTACTTATCTACGTGGTAGTGTGTTGATAAATAATATTTTTTGAGCAACACAAACCATTTTAGTTTCCTCATATTTCATTCATTATATGTAAAAATTAATTTGAAACACTTGTGATCCGTATATATCTCACATCTTTCATGATATAGATAATGTATCCATATTTTCTAAGAAAATATTATAGCTTCCAACTCAAGATCATGTGTTGGATATTTTTTCTCATGTGTCTTCATCTCCCTTGAGGAATAATAAATAAAATTATCATTTTTCATATGGAAATATCCTAGACCATTTTTTCATGCCACATTGTATATCACAAATCATTCATTTCCTAATGGAAATGAAAAAATTGGAGCATCGACCATTATTCTTTTCAATTCAACAAAACATTATCTACATTCATTAATAGATATTAAAATAACCCATTTACTTGTGATTGTGGTTATACGTTTATCCAATTGGTCCATAGTCTGAAAGACACACCAATAGTAACTTGATAATCTAATAAATCTACTTACCTTTGGTATATTTGATGGTGCGAGGAATTCATGTATTGATTTAGCCTTTGTAAGATCTTATATGATTCCATCAATAAAGATAATATGGAAAAAAATGATTCTGATTGAAGTCAAAAATCACTCTTTCTGACTTCCAATATAATTTATTTACTTTAAGTGTTTTCATAATAATCCAAATGGGATTCTCTTGGTATTTGTATATTTTGGAGAATAACAGGGTATCATCGATAAATACCACACCGAATTAATAGTTATATTCATTAAAAATTATATTCATCAGATCCATGAAAACAAAGGGTGAATTAGTCAGTTCAATAGGCATTACTGTAAACTCATAATTCCCATACTAGGTTTGAAATGTTATCATTACAATATATTCCTTCCCCACACACAGCTGATGATATCCAGATCGAAGGTTAATCTTCTAAAAATGTTGGGCTCTATGATGTTGATCAAATAAATCATCAATTAGTGGTAGATGATACTTTTTATTTATTGTAATAGAATTGATATACCTATAATGAATTCATAGCCTCATAGAAGCATATTTTTTCTTGATAAAGAGGATAGAGGCTCCCCAAAGAGAAGCATCAGGTCGAATAAATTCTTTGTCACTAAATTGATATAGTTGTTTCTCTAACTCCTCTAACTACATCGTGGCCATTATATTGGGAGTGTCATATATAGGTATTGTACCATGAATTAAATCAATATGGAACCCAAATTCCTGATCTGAAGGTTGTCTGGGTAAATCATATGGAAATAAACTAATGTATTCCTTCATAATAAGAATGTATTTAATTTTATGATTTCATTTCTCACTCTTAGATATTGTGTTGTTTTCATATCCAAGAATTTAATTTAGTAGGGATACTTGGGGTTTATCTAAATAAGAATTACATTGTGCTGTTTCTTATCTAATTATATAGGATTATACTCCATTGTAAAAATATTTAACATCCTTCTTCTTGAAATAGATCTTCACATCATAATTTGACATCCAATTATTACCTAGAATTATTTAAAATTCAATAATTATTATCATGATAAGGATAGAAACCAAAGAATGTTTATGTTCCATTAGGGGGACTGATCGAAACATATTTATTCCAATGATACATCCCATAGAAGTCATGACTGATACCTCTTTTATAAAATCAAATTATACATTTATAAATTTCATAGAAAACTGGGAAGATGTAAATGAATACAATGATATAGAATTAAATAAATAGTTGTCTATGTTTGAGGAAACAATTAATGTACCAACCACCACATAATTTGAGAGTTCAACCTCTACATTTGTAATTCCCTATGCTTTCCCATGATAATGTGGCCTTTTGTGGCATGATTCCATAACACATATGACACTAATTTACAATGTGTCTCATATCACTGCAATTGCAGCAATGGAAATCACTAACTCGCCTGTTCCGATAGTATTCAATAGATCTATGAACCATTTCTCCACACCTATAAAAAACATTCATGCCATTAAATAATTTCCCATGATGATTCAATCGATAGTTATTTCATAATGGAAATTTCTTCACTACGTTATTCTTCATTGGCACTTCATCTTTTCCATGGTTATTAAAATTACTCTACTTATCTTAATTTCCATTGATCATATTTGATCTATCAATTTCCTCATCTATTTTTATGGTACATAATACAATTTCATTGTATGATGAAAATGTTTGAAAAGCTAGTACCCTTCACAGACATGGTTTAAAACTCCAAGGAAATGATCAATATTGTCTTCCAAAACATATGAATAATCAATATAATACCTTGTAAAATCATTTGAAGGCAACCTCATCCTCCACAACAATCCATTCATCACTTTTTTTTAATCTAAGAAATTTTCTCTTCATTTAAATTTGTTGTTAATGATGGAAATATTTGTTAAAGAATATTTCCTTAAATTTTCTCAATTACATATCTTATATTTCACTTTCCTCTGTGGTATTCTAGATTAGGGATAACTACTGATCTACATCGCCCACAAGGAAACATACTGAAAGTACAACCTTTTTTACTTTCATTTCATCTAAATCGAAGAAATATTTTTTCACGGGACATGATCGACTACTCATATACCATTGAATTCATAATACCACTAAATGATTTGGGCTTCTTCCGCATGAAAAGATCCAACACAAGTGTAAAATGGTTATTTGACATAGCTTGAGTATGTTTTCCTAATTTGGTCATGATCTGATTTTCTCTAACACTTCCTATGTGGACTTTCTTATGGGGGAAATACATAAATTTTCCAAGGGTATTAATTCTCATTCTTCCATTAGGCGCCATTATTAATCAATTACAAACACTAAATTCGGTCATACTTTATAATTTCTAACTAGAAAATACTTAAGATAATCTAATTTTTTGTCTCAAATAATATCATAATGATAAACATTGTTTTTATTTACATTTAAATCCATCATAATGGTTTCTAATGAAAATAGAAATGACCCTAAGAGTACCCCTTGGGAGGTTCAGACCAGATAAACAATATTTCCCATTATTATTTACCAAGATACCCCATGTCAAGCTCAAAACTCTTTGTTGGAGTTGATACACTTAGGTACATCTATCCCAGAACCATGTCAACATGTTATACATAAAGGGATGTATTTTCTAGTAGGACTCACAAAATACATACTTTACCAAAATTCCAATATGTTATTATATTATTATATTCATTGTCTAACATAGGGTTATATACTCAAAACAATGTTTCTTAAATCTACTTTCCAAGGTTTCTACTAAAAATTATATAATACTAACTATAACACCCCAACCCTAGAAGGACAGATCTAGTGGATTGCATATTACTTTTCATGATTACAAGAAATGATATCCAAAAATATTGATCAGTTTATTAGTCATGAAGAAACTAGATATATACATGTAACTCATAATATATTGGGAAGGTAAAAAATTACAATACTTTACAAAAACTAATAAAATGCATCCATGAGAACACAATACATGGTATCCTCTTCATAATCTGTTAAAGGTAAACAAATGAATGGGGTGAGTTGATGTTATCTTTAATGGTTTTAAATAACATAAGCATTAATCAATAATAATTGAATCATAATACTATTTGAATATTTGATATTTCATTTTGTATAAATGGAAAACACGTACAATTAATAAAATGAGAATGAAACTACATCCATTTATTTTATCATAGTGAGAAACTCAAAGAAATTGATAAATTAAAATGAGTAAATAGAACACTTATTAATTGGATATCATGTATCTGGCACATGATACAACTATACCATCAAAACAGTTTATGTTTGTTGGTAGATACATGTCTGATTCTATTTTAAAAACAAAATTGAAGGGGTTGTCGACAATAAACATGCCTCATGAGACCTATCAATGCATCTAGGGGATATATTGGGACCCAACCATCTCTAAAATTCCAAATAATTCATTATACATATATTAAATACATATTCAATATTCCTTTTACATATCTGTATCGAGTAGAGGATACAGATTCATCTACATTTCCATAGTTAAAACAACATTCCAAATAGAATCTATATGTAAAAGGGTACATAGAATAAGATAATAAGTGTATACATGGAAAAAGAATATGGATATATAATATATTTATAATTTTAAATGAAAATGTTCTGAAAGGGGAAATAGATACACTACATAATAATAATTAGCTGTACAATACCTAGTAAATCATCATGAAAAGGAAACTGAAACTAAGTCCATTACAACATTGAAATCAATTGTGTTAATAATTAATAAGTTAATTAATGGATATAATGAATAAAAATAGAATCAATATATTATTTGTATAATGGAATTAAACATTGATCCCATACAAGAAATATGTGGTGAACAAGGGAAATCTCAATGAAATAAAAGTAGGATGAGAAACACCTTACCTTATACCCGAATGTGTTATTTTATTGATCTTAATAACCCAAATAATAAAATTTATATTAATTAATTAAAATTAAAATATCCTACTCTACATTTAATTGATTTATAATAACCATATTTTTTCAATTATGACATTTTCTTTTTTTTTATTTGGTTCAATTTTATTGTTTGTGACGAATTTTTCTCTTTTTTGTTCGTGATCAATTTTCATGTATTTGAGTATTGATGTTCCTGTAAATTTGAAATTGAATTTCTGAATTGATGATATGAGTTAATAATGAACATCCACAAGTTTACATGATCATTTAAATCCTTTTTTGGATGAAGAATCATTATGAAAAATGTTAATGATAAATGCTAGGATTATTTTGATGGGTTTTTATCATCACGAACACATCACGATTTATATTTTAATATAATTTCTAAAAATATATTTTATATCATTAAATAGGATATATATGGTCTATAATTATCGGTTACAACTATTAAATTGGTTTCATCACCATAATTAAAGATGGTAATTGAAATTAAAAACTTGTCATCCTTGAATGTGATAAATTTACACATCTAAAATGGTGTCTTAATTTTATGTATAAAAAGACGGGAAGAAGATTTGATGATGGAATATTCCATTATCATAAAAACATAACAGTACATATAAGGTGTTGTATTTTTGATAATATTTGGATATGGATAGGTGAGAATAGAATATAAAATAGAGCCACAGGAAAAAAACAATATAATTGAAAAGATGAGTTTACCTCTTGAATCTATCATCCTTTAAGAACATCTTTAGGGGAGAGGATTTAGAATTTTTAATAGGCCATGGGATATTATATATGGGGTAGGATATTATCAAGATATTTTACCAGAATTTTGGAATGTAATGAAGCTTGAGATGTTTCATGAAATGATGTTATGGGGGGCGGTTTATATAGTTAACGGGAGGAGTGTTTTCATAATATTATATTCATTAATTTTTTATTTATCCACAAGACAAGAAATAATTATGATTCAGTGAACTAGAATAGTATTATATTATTGTGATTTCTAACTAATGGTTTCATACATCATCCATGATGAAGGTAATATTTTATTCATCTCATATTGTATTTATACCGTAATTACCATATGTTTTTTATTCATAAACAATTTATGCTTTTCAGAAAAATCCAGAAAAATTACCCTAATAATTTTAGTATTTGTATAATCAATGAAATAAACTCCATGTTTGATAAATAATTTACTAAATATGAGAAATTTATTTGTTTAATTAAAATCACCATTTAATCAAAAAATACGAACACATAAAATATTCATCTTCAATTTTAAGGTGACAAAATTTTATTAATACTTTCATGGGTAATTTTACAATTTATAATGGCCATACCAATATTCATAATCGTAGGATATTTTTAACAAGGCTATGTTACTATTCATGAAAAAATATGTTGATTCTATCAGACTAGAAATCTAACCCTAATCGCAACTATGTATGTCAGTTATTTGATATTATAAACATAGAAATGAAAAATATAATTATAACGGATATGTTATGAATTTCTCTAAAAAATAACAATGTTTTGTTTCAAATAGTATTAGTTATTCACTAAATATATGATATCAACTAAATATGATGCATTAAAGAGATAAATTACAAATAATGTTTTTTGTGTTATAAAATGTGATTAGTTTTAAAGTGAAACATAGTGTATTAGGTTATGGGGTATAAAAATTTAATATTGAATGATTTTTTAGTTTTCGAATGAATAGGGGAACTATTTTATTAAACTAAGGGTATTATATATTAAATTAGAGTTTGTAAATTTCTATAATTCAATCTTTCAATATTTTGAGAACATTATGTGAACTGTTCCTGGTGTCATTTAACACATATTTTAAGGCCTAATTGGATAAATTTCCAATGAAATTTATTGTTAATTAATGATAAATTAATGGTGAAACAATGCTATTCCCTCATTAATTGAGATATATTAACTTCATATAAATGACAAATATTATTTTATGAATATATAAGTATTATAGGTTTGTTTCTAGAATGTTAACGATGAAAAATAGATACATGTATGTGTTTATTATACAAGTGGTTCAAGGATTATATCATTTTGATATGGTTATATATTATTTATACAAATAAAAAATATAATTTCATATCATGGATTATGAAGATTGAGATAATTGTTTTTGAAAGAGAAATGTTCATTTTGAGTGATTGAGATTTTTGATTTCTCTACATTATAATGGATATTAAGCTTGAGGGTTAGATAATCCACTACAAATTATATAAAATATTATTATTCATAAGAATTATTTTATAATGACCCATTTTAATTGTATACTAATTTTATTAGCCATGTTTTGGTGAGACAAGTGAAATTTAATGTGTCCCTATTTGTTTTCTTTACCACTTTATGTATAATTTTATTTAGGACGATTCTCTTAGTAATTGTGGAATGAGATTATTAGTGAGTGTTTTTAGTTGGATTGGTATACCATAACTCACCAACTATCAATATATTTACCAATCATGGTATTAAAAATGATCATTAAGTGTTCTGTTTAGAGTGTTTTTTAAGAATATTACCACACTACACCTCTTAAATGTGTTTTTTTGTAAATTCAATTATGATGTTTAAAAAATATTTATCATAAATTTATCATTGATTAATTTCATAATCTATGATTGGATAAAAATTTAATTTATGGTATACATAAATGTTCATGTTTGTGTGAGTTTATGAATTTTTTTAGTAATTGTAGGTTCTGTTTGGTCAAATATTTGTTTTGGAATCATAATTTCATGATCATGTGTATCATTAGGAGGGGATTAAAGGTTGATAAAATAGTTGGTATTTGTTATAGATTATGTATTTGGTTCCTTAGAACCAAATTATTTTTAATTTATGATGAAATGAATTAATTCAATTTAATGTTAAATTTTTTTTATAGTATCATGATTTTTATTCATTCTAAAATTATATGTGATTGTTTCGAAAGAGTAACTAGTGCACTAAAATGACATAGTAGTCCCCCAATATGATGAGGAAACATAAATTCTAAAATTGTATTCTTAAATATATTTTATGTTGATGGAGGAAAATATTTTATTGGAAAAAATTATACACACTATCAGTGGCGGTGACTCATATTACATTGATGCACTTTCCCATGTTGTAATACATTAATAATTTTTAGGTTATGAGATTATGAGATAATGACCTGCCAGTTTGAAATCCATTTTTATATGTCTCCTTGGATGACCCTATTTTTGGAAATGTTTATAAGTCCCTTGTAAATTATTATTATTAATTGAGTTATTGTACAATTAAATTTATGTATTGAAAAAACCAATCACAACATATGTTTGTTGCGATGTAGGACACTTTGGGTGAATCCACAGTAATATTATATTAATGAATAATGTGAGAAATTTGTTTCATTATATTATTTAATAGAACATGATATTTCAATCCCATTTATCAAAATCAATTAGAATAAATAAATCCATTTAAATGGTGTTATATGGGAATGTTCATTTAAAAAATATTAAATGAAGATATATTGAGCATATAGGTTGATGACACCAACATGAAACTAACTTCATTTTAGATATAGTGAAAATAAATTATACTACCTAGTATGCCTTTTTATGAGCATTAATGTCATTGAAACTTTAAGATAATTCTTTATGAGTGTCATGACATGTGGCTAGATTCTTCCCTTAGCCATTGGACAACTCCCCCTAATTCCTTAGGGAAGGACGTTGTAATGGACACACAATATCTATATTCATATAACCTGTTAAATTTTAAATATTATTTTTTTTCTTCCCATTTTTAAGAAATACAATTCATGTTCATATTTTATTAATTATTTATGAGTATATTGATTACTTATATTCAATCACTAGTAATTCAAGATAATAATTTGTGGTAAAATAATATATATATATATATATATATATATAATAAATATAATACTAATGTATTTATTAATGAATAATGAAGTTATATTTACTTATTAAATAATAAGTTATTATTCATGGACCTACCAATATTATAGGTGAAAAGAAAATAATGTTATAATGGTTTGGTAAGAATTTATATATATTAAATATTATTTGACTAAATTTTAAACTATTTAGACATGAAATATTTTGTATTTAATTAAATAGATTTTTAAATTTTATGAAATAATAAAAATAAAAGTAAAATCATATAAATGGAGATTCATTATGATTATGAAACTATTAAGTGCCTATGTGAAATTAATATTACCTAACACTAAAAAATTAATCCCATTTATATTATTTGTAGCCCCAGTAGTAGCCATTTTAGTTATAAATAGCGACAAATGGAATTATATAAAGCCCTAGATATCCCATCTCAAATAAAATTATCTTTATCCAAGAATGATCCCTTTACACAACCCCACTAGATTTTATATAGATTAATGATAATTAATCATACAAGGTATTCTCATAGAGATCTCAGAAAAACAATCTATGCATTATGATCTATCACAATAGAACTTCGAGATTCATTCTAAAATGATTTGAGGATCATTTTACATGTTTGGATGAATGATCAAGAGAATATATACTTGATTCATAGAAAACAGTGATTGTACAATGTTATTACATTTTCATATTTATCAATGAAGTAACAATTCATCACTAGATAATGTTTTTAACTATTTATTGTAATGATAAATTATTATGTAAAGATATGGTATTTGGTTTTGGTATTCTATTGTAAATTAATATTTTATTCAATTATATTCCTCGTGACATTTTTCATTGGCGTACAACTCGTATTAATCAGTCATTGTAATAAAAATATTAATTGGACATTCCATAACAGTGAATTCCATGTACTAATAACAATCAAGAGGTAATTGAAAAGTATAATAATGATTATAACTATTATAATAGATTTATGAATTTATAGTTAGTTTTCAATTTCAATTTAATGATTTCATAATCTGAATTAATAAGAAATATCTTCATCCTATTATTTCTCACAATTATAATTAATAAATATATTATTATTAAATAAAGAACACTAAATGAAATCGTTTTTTGTTCCAACTATTCTATCTGAATAGAACAATAGTACACGATGGGTAGCACATAGGCATGTATACTTTACTCAAGTGCAATGAACCATGAAAACATATGAATTAATTTAAATGATGTTCAATTATTACAAATTTCATTGTTTAGTATATTGTATGTTGACCAACTATCCTGGAACATGGTTATCCTCACTAAACAATATTTCACTTTCAAACATGATTTTTCAGTTTATTAATCAATGATGATACATGCGGTTTTACATAGAACACTTGACAGGTAACCATGAAACTCATATAACACATGACATGTATCCCTTTTACAATATGCAGACTCTATTTATGAAAATGGTAGAGAGAAATTCATAGTCCCTATGCATGTTTCATTGTTAAATTTTGATTAATTATACACGATGTATAACATAATATTATAAGACATGAATATTACCGATTTCAATGTACATTAGACTTTATTTATTATATTGTATAAACCTTATCAACAATTAATCTACGTGACCTTTATTTGACTCACATTCTCCATGATATTGATTATAGATAAAATAAATTTTAAATTAACTTATTTCAAAATATTATCTACTACATTATGTATATATGTTTTTATTACAATGATTAATCAACACACATTAATAGATGAAACAAAATGAAAATAACATCTATTCATGTCTCATTCATTTGATAGTAAAATCGATGAAATTAAAAGATATTACATGTATGTTACATGTCACACTTCAGAATAATATATGAACCTGATATTTTCTTCTTGTTTTAGACAAGTACACACCATATTTCCATCATGAATCATATTTTTTATATATTTAATTTTTAATAAATTTATTTCACATTACTAAAACTATGTTTGATTGGAATCATAATAATGAATATATGACAATTATGGTTAAATAATTGATAAATTGAGAAGAAGTTTTATTTATAATAGATTCATTTATCTTACAGAATAATATTTTAGTTTGAATTATATTTTATCAAGTACAAAATTATTTTAATGTATTTGGAAGATCAAGAAGATTGAACAACCTTTTTAAGTGTCATTTTTTAATTTTAATTAATATTTATATTTAATTGATGGAATCCATATCACCCCTCCCATTATATATGGCATATGTTCCACTAAATTGATTTTATTTAAACCCCTTAAATATTCCCTTTGGTTCCCCACAATTTTTTCTGTACAAAAGATAATGTAATATAATGAGATCTAATGAGATTGAAGGTGGCACATGTTTCAATCCAAGGAGAAACAAATTCAAGTGACACTTGAGACATGAAAAATGATATGGTTCATGGTGTTCATCTAATATAATTATGATTAGTTCATCACCCACTAGATAAGAAGACCAATGGGAAAGGCTCATGATTATAACACTCTATTAATCTCTATTTTTAACATGTTTCAAGGTTAATTTCATTATGGATGTTATGTCACATAGAAAAGAATTAATGAATTAAAAATTATTTAATATATTACTAGAATAAAATTTTATAATTAATAAATAGTTTTTAAGAGACGGTGAATCACAAAAGTAAATAAACATAACATTAACAAAAATGCAATAAAGATAACATGGGATAGTTGTTGAAACAATTTTAAAATCCATCAACACTATTTACTAATTCAGTATAGACATAAACTACATGACTATAAATTAAACCATAGTTTAGAGTGATTTTCTATAATCTATTGGGGTGCTTCAAATTATTAAGGAATTTATATCATGTGTTTTGGGACAATAAAACATAGACCTCATTACGTATTTGTTTCCTCCAAGATATTTAGTGAAACTGGTAGGAATGGTTTTAGGGAAAATATTTAATATATTATGATTGTGGTGTCCACTCAATAGATAAAGGAGTTGTAATATATATAATTTTTAACGTTATAACTATGTAAATACCTTTTAAAACATTGGCAGAGCAATGTATAGGTTATGATAATGGTTATATGGATCCATGCCACTAAAAAAATAATGCAATATATTTTGAAACTAATGGTGTAATGTATGCAGTTTCAATAAAATAGTGGAAGAATAAAAATTTTAATATTTATTTTCTAATTTTATTAATAAATTAATCTACTATTATATTTGCTTTCTTAATTGTAGAAACAAAAAATACATAATATATTAACCATATAATTGTGATCCATATATATGAAGTATAGTCATCTCAGTCAAACTAATTTACTATAATTTAAAACAATCTTGTGTGTTATTTTACACCATGGAGAAAATTATATGTGAGGAGAAATATCATTCATGAAGTGAATAGAAAAGGACACTCGAGTGAAAATATTTTCTTTATATTATAAATGTTTGGTTGATTATGTGGGAAAGTGTAAAAAATACTATATATAGATGTATATTACACAATATTTATTGTGTACATTTTCCATTAGATAATATTGGTGCATTTTCTCATTTATAAAACATTACTAAAGACAGGAGATGATATATATATGAACATGATGAAGTATTAGGCTGAGTCCTTTGTGAAATTCAAACAGGTCATGAATTATATAGAGAATAAATTTTTTAATACGACAAAGAAGCATCAATCTGATAATGGTGTGGAATATCCTAACCCAATTTTTACCTATTTTCTATAGGATTTTGTATAACATCACTACTATATATTTCATATTTATACATGCTTTATTACATAATATTGCACTTAACACTACTTGGAAGATTGATAGTTGTAGTTTCTCTGGGGATTAGGAACACTACAAAAAAACATAAGGCATAAAATAAAACATATTTATTGAAAATATATTTTTCATGACCACAAGATTCCTTCGTACTTACAATTTCTTGGGATAAACAAATGAATTACATAAAAAATGGGTGATCTACAAAGATAAGTAAGATAGTAAAAAAGGAATAACATTAAGAATACAATACATGTTATGTAATGTGCATATTAATGGATTATTAGAGTGACATGAACATAAAGTCATGATATAGCATTATTATCTTAACATGGAAATGAGGCAACAACTTAAAACACAACATCATTAACATAATGGAATGAGGTAAACCACTATTCCAACATGGTATAACAATGTCATTGAAGAAATCATGTAAACCCCTATCCCAACATTACATATCATTATACTAAACATTACATAGTGCATTGGAGTGCTATCAGGGTGTACCCTTCATATTCATTTCAATCTCTTGCATAAGTGTGCCATATATATATCATATAACATGGATTCCTTCAACATTATCATTTTTCCATGATCAAATAATTTTTAAAATATATGTTATTATTATTCAATAATTATATTTTCATAAATGAAAATAACATTGATAGATAAATGGGTATTTTATTCACTACACGATGATTTTGGCTTGATAATGGAGGTCCAATTTTGGTAGCATTACAACGTTATATAGATATTCATAAATAACTTTGATGATAAATAAATTGGAATATTAGAATTTATACATGAAATAGATATTAAGGGAATTATTTAAAATAAAATTCCAATACATGAAATTGAATTTAGATGCATAATATATAAGAAATTATTTAATGGAAATTAGAAGGGAGAAATCCCCTATGGAATTTAGGCATTGTAATAGGTGTACACAAAAGGGACTAATGAGAGATAAAGGGGTATATCATCATTAAAAATAAATAGGGATGTTTGATAGAGGTTTGAAACCATAACCCATAAATTTAAATTAAAAAAAAATTATTATAACTATATAAAGAAACATGGAAAAAATGATAAATTAAGGAATCCCTTAAATAGATGTGTGATCCCAATGGTTTGGGAGAGGATTGAGAGATATTTATTCAGTTCTTGGTGTGCCTTTAGGGGATTATAGAGGAGTAAAGATTGATTAGAGATGTGATCAAGGTATTTTTAGTGAAGATAAGTGGGATATTTGGAGGGATTATATAGGAAATGAGAACATGATTCTTTAATATTTCATAAACTTATGTTTGGGAATATATATTATTAAATATTCAAAACACCAAAACCATACCATAGTTTTTGAACTTTTTTCTTCCAAATGGTAGTGATATACCATATTTTAGAATTAAATGGCCCTAATATATGAAAATATTAAGAATAATTATGTGGAGGTGAGTCACACCCTCCAAGAAATCATTTTAAAGTGATAAAATATTTTATAAGTTTTGGAGTGTCCACTAAAGAATTATAAAATTAATAAAACAAATTTATATTCAATTTATATTATGGTTAAAACATATATTGGTAGAATGTACTTTTATATTATAATATTACATGACTATTTGTTCATTATTATGCCATAAATATATTATAAATTGATATGATATTTAATTTTTAAAAAAATTCTGATTCCCTCCAAAAATTATGAAAAATTAAATATGGGATAATATTTATGTCATGATTCCAAAAATAATTCGAATTTCATAAAAATAATTTTTTTACTATGTTAATTTTCAGTTTTAAAATGAAAACTAAAATTTATTGAAAATTCATGGTTTTTCACAAAATCAGTTTTCAAACATTTACAATATTACATTTGACTTCATAAAAATTATATACAAATTAATTATTCATAATGTTTATTTGATACAAATATTTTCTTGGAATACTATTTATTTCAAAAAATTACTAATTCCTTAAAATAAATTCTATAATTTGATCGTATATAAATATGACTCTATTTAAACTGAAAACATATTCTTGTAAAAATATTGAATTGATATAATCATCATTTATAATTATTTTATTAATAATATTTTTAACTAATACCTTGGTTTAATATAATAATGTATAAATTTGTCAAAAAAACAATTTTTACCCAAAAAAAAATTATCAAATTTATACTTCTTTTAAGAAAGACTACTCTCATAAAAGATTTGAAAGAAAATGACCTTTATTCATAAAAGGTATTAAATAATAAATAACAAATACATTATTACACATCCAATTATAACACCCACGTAGGGCCTAATGGTAAGGTGTGTGATAGTGATAAACTCTTGGGGTGGCATAGATAACATCGTCTTGTGGTAATATCTATTAAATTGAACATATCCCATATGCGATTCCATTCAAGATTAACTTATTAAATCTCATCTTTGGCTTGGTCAAGATAAAAAACCAATGACTCTACCATCTTTCAATGCTCTAAAAAATGAGCTTCATATAGGTCGAGTCTAATGGATGAGGTTATCCTCTCCTTTGTTTGTGATGAAATTATTTTTTTAACCATTATATTTATATCAGTTGTGTGATCATTATTCAATGACTACATTATCATGGGTAATAATACATAACATTAATTTAAACCCAAAAGAATAAAAAAAGAGTGATTTTTTCTATATCCATAGGGCAATAAAATGGAGGGAAATTTATCTATAAATTTTTTGGTTGTTACAACATTCCCCCTAAATAATTTTTCCTTTGAATTTTCTTTTTCTCACACTAAAAAAAAGTGGGTTTCTCTACCTCATCACTTCCTCTAGTTCACATGCCTCTTCTTCAAACAGGTAATTCCACCACAACACTTTGACGAGGGGCATTGTCTTATTTTGTAGAACTTTTGCAGTGAAATCTAAGATCTTTATCAGCTTCTCATCATAGAAATCATCATACTCCAATGGTCCCACCTATAGATTGAGTACATCTGATGGTTTAAGTATGTACTTAATTAATAGTGATACATGTAATACAACATATATTTAAGATAGGTTTTGTGGGATTGATAGTTGATTGGCCACATCTCCAATGTGATCAAGGATATCAAAAGGGACGATGTACCTTGGACTAATATTTCCCTTCCTCCGAAATCTCAGTTCTCTTCTACAAGGAGATATGTGGTGGTAAACGAAATCTCTAGCATCAAACTCTTGGTTTTATCTACGGTTGTCAAGATACCTCATTTTCAACTCTTAGAAACATTGATGTTCTCTGAGATGGTCCTACCCATCTATATAATTTAATTGAACATTTCTAGACCTAGATGTCTTTTCTCCCAATATTATCCCAACATACTGGTGTTTTGCACCACTTCTAATAAAGGGCATCAATAGATCCATTTGGATTCTTGAGTGGAAACTGTTGTTATAAGAGAACTCAACTGAAGGAATATGATGATCCAATCCTCCTCTTACATCCATTGAAAATTCCTTCAACATTTCATCATGTGTTTGGATAGTATTCATGGCTTGGCCATCAGTTTTAGGATGATAATTAATACTGATGTTCATCCTAGTATTCAATTTGTGTTGGAGACTCTTCCAGAACATAGAGGTGAATCATGGATCATGATCGAATAAAATTGATAGTGGTACACCATGCATGCTTACCAATAATATGATGTATATTCATGTCATTTGATCTAATGATAAATCCTCTCAAATTGCAATGAAGTGTGCATTCATTGTAAGATGATCCACAACAACCCTGATAGCATTGTTTCCTTTGGATATCTTCAGATGTTTTGTAAAAAATTTTATTGTGATGTTTTCCCATTTACTTTTTATTATAGGTAATGGTTGCTTCATCCCCTTATAATTTTTCCTATCATCCTTAAATTTCTGAAAAACCATGGACTTTGATGTATATTCAGAGATCTTCTTATTCGGGATATCCCACGAATAATTCTATTGGAGAACCCAATACATATTTTGTTTCATGGGTGTATGGAAAAATTTTAACTATCCAAATTAGCCAAATGTTCTTTATTTAACTCTATATATTATGGAACACATATTCTTGTCCCAAATCTCAAAAATCCCTTCATCATTAACATCGTACTCTAAGGATTTCCACTTTTTGATTGTTTCCATATTCTTCTTAATACCTACATAATCTTTTTGAGCATCCTTTAACATTTCCAAAAGAGGTGGTTGAGTAGTCATTTGTGAAAGTGTTGATGATGTCCCCTTAATTATTATTACCATGTCCATATTCATCAAATATATGAGGATTTGATAGTTTTCAATTCTCCTCAATGATAAAACTGCTAGGTCTTTTCTAATTAAATCATATTCCACCTTGTTCTCTTTCCCATGGCGGTAATTAATTGGGAAGTCATAATCTGTAATGATCTCTAAACATCTTCATTACTGCATGCTCATATATTTATTTTTGAATTTATATTTGAGACTTTTTTGATCCGTATATATGTCATAGCTTTACCCAAATAAGTAATTCCATTTTATTTTCAATGTATTGATCACACCTTCCAACTACAAATTATTTGTGGGATAGTTTTTCTCAGGAATTATCAACTGCCTTGATGAATAGGTGCTGACATTGTCATTATACATCAATACATATCCCATTCCCTTCTTTGAAGGATTACAAAATATTACAATAATCTCCACACATATGGGTAGTGTGAGCACAAGGGCAGTGATAAGACTCTTCCTCAAATCTATGAAACCTTCTTCACAATCATTATTCTAAGAAAACACGATTCCCTTTTTTTTCATCATAATAGGGTCTGAAAATTGTAATAAATGTTTCATAAATCGGTGATAATTTCCAGCTAAACCATGGAAGATATAGATATCCATAATAGATATTGGCCTCATCCATCATTCAATTGCATTTATTTTGGAAGGATCCATATATATCTCATGGTTGTGATGATATTACCTATGAATGAGACATACTTATACCAGAACTCACAATTTCTATAAATTTCATAGAGCTTCTCCTTTCACAATCTCTCTAGTACAATTCTTAGATACTCCTCATGCTCCTCCTTGGTTGTAGAATATACTAGAATATCATCAATTTAGACTACCAAAAAAGTGTCGAGATTATATCTAAAGACTCTATTAATCCATTCTATAAATATTTATGTATAATTTATGAGTCTGAAAGTTATTAATATGAATTTTTAGTGCCCGTACCTAGTATGAAATGAAGTCTATGGGATATTGTTTTTCTTCACATTAATATAGAAATATCTGGATTATAGATCCTCTTTGGACAAGTATTGTACTCCACATAGTTGATAGAACAAGTCATCAATTCATAGAAAAGGATACATTTTATTTATCACGATTTTTTTGACCTCACAATAATCAATTCAAAGGTGCATTGTCGCATCCATATTCTTGACGAAGTGGAGTAGTGCACCCAAGGGTGAAGCACTTGGGCATATAAACCTTTTATCAAGATTTTCTAATAGTTGTCAATTTTACTTCCCATGCTCCACAACAACCATTCTATACAGATTCATGGATATTCGAAAAGCCCCTAGTACAGTATCAATTGAAAATTCAACATCTCCTCTATGAGGAAATCTAGGAAATTTCATAGAAAACACACCACCAAATTCCATTACATTAGGAATGCCTTCAAGTATGGTTTCTTCTATAGGATTTATCAACTTAGAAAGATACGAGTTCTCATAGGGATGTAATATCCATACCAGATATGATATTGTTAAAGAAGATTCATCCTCCTGCTTGTACTTATATATACATTGGGGTCGATTAATCATATTGAGAGTGATTTCCTTCTCATGACAATCTATGCTGGCTCTATATAGGAAAAACTAATACATGCCAGGAATTCGATCATATTTCACTAGAAGAAGAATGACAAGGTTCTTCAAGATGTTCAATCCATAGATTATGATAGGGTTTGAGTTATATTCATGGGATTCAATAATATTCACATATGTATATCTCACCAATATCTCTACTACCATGATATTTAGTGGTGTTTGGATTGTCCTAATAAACTTTCGGGATATAAAATAATCTGTAAATATAGAATAAAAAATGTAAATACTCTATTAATGAATGAATAACTAGTGTACCTATCTGCACTTCATTTTTTAGATTATTTATAGAGTTAGGGATGGAATTTTTTTCCCTGTCTTCCTTGTAGATTGTTGGTTGCATGCACTTAAACATTGCATAGTGAATATGTTCACAATGTTCCTTAATTCCTTATAGTTATATCAATAAACAATGCATTGAGGGTTGACTAGACGATTGCTTTACTCAACCACACTGGTGGGTTTCTCTCGTCGGTAATTTTTATCCTGGTTCTCTTCTCTTCTAAACCTATAGTGTTTCCTCTTCCCCTTCGAAAATTTTCTAGGGTGATTCTTCCTACACCATATCTATGTGGGATGCTATAATTTCACAGCACTATTGGTTTTTTCCATCGGACCACCAAAACTAAATTCCACATTTCCATTATTATCCCTATTATAACCCTGAGATTTTCAAATATTCATCTTGACTATGAGTTCACATCAGAAAATATACTCCTAGATTTCCAAGTCTCAGATTGCTAAGGCTTTATGTATTCTTGTTTTTATCCCACTAATGTAGAGGTCATCCTTGAATTCAAGTGTAATGATAATAGAGGAGGAATATCGTGAATGCCTGGTAATGTTTTCCTGATACTACCAAATAGATTCATCATCTCTTTACTTGATTCCAATGAAATATCATTCAATATTATAACAGAGGGTTCATGGAAAATATTTATCAAAAAACATTTTCTAAAAATCCAGCCATTCTAATCCCTCAATATGTTTCCTAGGATTCATTTTTTTGATCATTTTCCACCATTGATTTGGTCCAACATCAGTACAATATGTTTCTTGAAGAACCTTCTCTTTTTCGGAACATTGATGGATGTAGAATATCTTCACAGTAGAGTTGATTCATTATTATTCGATTGAGGGATCATATGATCCATTGAATGTAGGACACCTTTGTCTCTTGAAGATATCGATTACAAATTGTTCTTTCTTAGGGGGTTGGGATGTTCCAATTGAACCATGGTTCTATTAAAAATATGAGTTAACCGAGAGAGTTTTGTGACAATGTTTCTGTTTCCATCTCCCATTGAATTTTCCATCTCACTTGAATAGTCATCACATTGATCATCGAATCAATTTTTAGACTGAGTGCTCATATTACCAGCCATTGGCTAAGATAAAGGGAAAATTAAGGGTATTTATTTGAAAATATTAAACACACAAGGGGGAGTCCAATGATAAAAATGGATAACTTATAAATTACTTCTATTTCCTTAACTTTTTAATTTGGAGTCTTCAACATATTTTATCCGTGATCTGCTTCCTAACATATATTATTATGGAGTTTTTTATTAATCCCTTAATAATGGTTCATACTAATATTATGAATTTAAAAAATCATATCCCCTAGGAGTGTTGAACCAAAAGTGCAGCATGACCTCTTTTCAAGAAGCAGTTCTAGTTCGTGTCAAGCTCAAAGAAGTATTTCCAAGTTTTACTCCATGATACATGTGTATTAGAGCCTCCTCTACTTGTTCTTATTCATACAAGGTTTTATTTTTCTGATAAACCACTTATTTAATACTCAATAATAATTATTGTTTATTTTATTATATTCATTCATATCCCTAAGGATATTATTAGAGTATTATAACCACAATACCAATAATAACTAAACCTAAACTTTGATACCAACTTTAATAACCCTGTTCAGTGTTTTATATTTAAACAATCTTAATTACCCTAAATTTTACTTTATACTACCAAAAGATCCAGTTGTATACTGTATTCTGGGGTTATGAACATTATATGAAAACTTCAGATAAAAATACAACCTCCTCAAAGAAAACATATTTTACATAACAACAATATTCATTTGTACTTATCATTTCATGGGATGACATGAGGACGTATATAAGAAAAGGGTGAGCTAAAAATCCTACTTAGGGTGTAAAATTGGCAATCCATGAATAATAACATACATGTTTGGAAATGGGAATATCAATGGAGAACTAGGGAAACATGAACATAAAGATATGATATAACATTATTATCATATCATGGAAATGTGGAAACAACTTAAAACACTACATCATTAACATAAATAAATCAGGTAAACCCCAGTCCTAACATTATGGAAAATGTCCTAAATGAAATCAGGTAAACCCCTATCCCAACATGACGTATCATGATATTAATCATTATCTATTTCATTGAAGCGCTATCAGGGATCACCATTCAAATTCATTTCAATCTCATGCTAAAGTTTTCCACAAAGATCATGTTGCATGGATTCATTCAACCTCATCATTTTTTCAACAATGAATGAATTTGGAATATGTACAGGTATTTACCATTCAATATTTATATTTTTCATAAAGGTGAATACCCTTAATAGATAAATGGGTATGGTATTCACTACATAGTAATTTTGGCACGGACAAACGTGGTGCATGTTTGACAACATAACAACATTATATGAAAATTCATATATTTGGTTGATGAGATAAAATTTTGTCAGACACCATTTGTATATAAAATATATATTAAAGTAATTAAGTATCATTATATCTAAAAATATGAAAAGTAATTTAGAAGTATTATATTTATTAATTCTTTAATGGAAATTAGAAGAGATAAATCCCTTACGGAAATTCGGCATTGTAACGGGTGTAAAAAGAAGGCATTAATTAGATATAAAGGTGTATCTAATAATTAAAATATAACGAGGGATGTATGGTGGAGTTAATAAAGAATACCCCAACATTTTAAAATTAACATAAAATAGTATAACCATATATAGAAACTTGGACAAAAATTAGAAAAAAAGGAATCCCTTAATTGGATGTGTGATCCCAATGGTTTGGGAGAGTCTTGAGAGAGGTTTCCTAAGGTCATGGGGAACCTTGGGGGATTTTATAAATGTGAGGGTACTTTAGGGACGTGTTTGTAGTTTTTTTATATTGAAAATAAGTGGGATATTGGGTAGGTTGATATTTTAAATGATAAGAGAATTGTTTAAAATTTCATAAACACGGGTTCTGAAATCTATATAATTTAATATTAAAAACCACGAACCACCCCATGGTTTTTCTCATAGATTATAAAAAAGGGTTGTAATGTAAAATATTTTATATGGCCAGGGGCGGAAAATATTAAAATATTAGGCTTTCTTATGTGGAGGTGAGTTACAATATCAAGGAAATCATTTTAAAATATTAGAATATTTTATATGTTTTAGGGTTCACTAAAGCATTATAAAATTAATAAAACGATTCTAAAATCACATAATTTTAATAGTGAAACAGATATTGGTTTAATATACATTTTATTTTATTTTATTACATCAATATTGGGTCATTATGATGTCACCAAACATGTTATATATTTATTCAATATTTAATTTTTATCCAAAAATTTGACTGCCTATGAAAATTATGAAAAATTCACCATTGGATTGTCTCTACATCCCAATTCCATAAATAATATTAATTTTTTAAAAAAAATTCTTAATATGTAAATTTTCACTTTTAAAATAAAACATACATTGATTAAAAAGTCACATGTTTTGACAAAAACATTTTTCATACTATAATAAAACCTAATTTTGACATCCTAAAAATTATATACTCATTTATTATTAACAAAACTAATTTGATAATAATATTTTATTAAATATTAATTAATTTAAAACTTTTTTAATTCCGTAAAAATAATTCATTAAAAAACACTTTTTGTTTTATCGTATAAAAAATATAACTCTTCTTAAACTTATAACATAACCATTTACAGATAAAGAACCGATATAATCATCAATTATAATTATTTTTTATAATATTATTATCAAAATCCATAGTTTTATATAATAATATATATATTTCTCAAAAATACCACTTTTACAAGAAAATCAACTTTACAAATTTATCATTCTTCTACGAAAGACAATTCTTATATAAGAAATTGATAGAATACGAAATTATTTAAAAAAATTGATTAAAAAATAAAAAACTTATCCCATATAACTTTACCTTTATAAAACCCACATAAGACTGAATGTTAAGGTGTGCGATGGTGATAAAATCATTGGGCGGCTCGAATAACATCACCCAGATGAGAATCTCTATTATCTTGATCTTTTCCCACAGGTGATTCCGTTCAACCTTAACGTGTTGAATCTCACCGTGGGATTTTTCATGAGTGAATTCAAGTAATGATACCTCCTTCCCATGATCTCAAAAAATGAACTTCATACAACCTAGGTCTACTATATTAGGCCATCCTCTCCTTTGTCTGTGTTGAATGTATTTTTTTAAAAACAATGCATTTATATTAGTTGTGTGATCATGATTCAATCGATATATAATCAATAATAGTGATATATAATAGTAATTTAAACCCAAAAAGAAAAAGAAAAAGTGTGCATGTGTTTTCTATAACCATAGACATTAAAAAAAGGTAATTTTATTCATAAATGTTTTGGTCGTAACATATTGGGATTCTCTCCAAACTCAATACACATTATACACCATCAAGGAATCATGATAGTGAAAGGATAAATCATACCTTACATGAAATGGTAATATAATTTTTGATTCATTTTTATATTCCATTTTTTTTGGGGATAATCATTTTATGTTGAAATATTCTTTCAAAACTAATTGAAAACTATGGTGGAATCCCCAGTTCTATATGAGTATATAAATATAATGAAATTTGTGTTGTCACACAATCATATATCATTTCATGAGGAATTTTTAATTATTTATCATGAAATAAATTGGCATCTAGATGCATGATGTGTATATTTATTTGGTATAACATGGGGAAGAAAGGATAATATTTTTACAACCCCTCAAGCAAGAATGTTAAAACCAAAATTCTATCCATTATTCTTATGAGGTAATAATTACAGAGTATGTGTGGTCTGAGTAATATTTAATTTGTTAATATTGGTTCTAAAGATACAAATGTTTTTGTACAAGAACATTTTCCAAAAATCCCCATGTTAGAAGTTATTTGTAAATTGATTATAGTGTAGGGAAATAGTGAGGTAAATTTATAGTGGAGGATCACTGGTGTGGGATGTGAACAAAAAAGATATGGCCAATGACTCATTATTTATTAACAAATAACAACACTCCCTGTCAAATACAGGAAGTATAGAACACATTTTAAAGAAGATGGAAGGAAGGAATGAATTTGTGATGAATTCCTTGTACTAGAACCAAATTATTTTTTGGTCTATATGGTAGTTGATTTAATTATCATTGTGTGTAAATTGTTATTAAGGAGAAAAGTGGACATTGAATTTAAATTATATACAAATAAAGAGTGATATAGTATATAATGGGTTAAATTAATTTTAAGGGATAATTTAAGTTCAATTTTTATCAAGTTTCTATGTTGATATCATATTAATTTTACATGTTATAATACCGTACAATGCTAATTAAATTTTGTAGATAGATTTAAAAATATTTTTTTTGGGAAGCTTCATTAAAATGTTTATATAGCACAATAATAAGGGGTTTTAACCCTATAAAATTCCAAAAAAAATATTTTAATATAATATATTTATTTATGGATTAATGTAAGAAATTAGTTTATAGAAAAATTATTTTAATGATTATGTTAAATAATTTGGTTTAATTACAAATGAATATGATAAATGTGCATACAATTGGATTATAGAGAGTATGGTAATTATCATAGTGTTTATTATAATGAAATATTTCTTATTTGAAATTATGTACTTCAATTACAGTCTCATAGGGATTATTTAAATAAGTGTTTCTCTATGAAGGATTTATGAGAATAATCCCACATTCTGAGGATCATGATCAATAATGTTATATCCAAAAGGATGGTTCAACTAGTTTATGTTATACAAATTTAACAAATAAAAATTATATTTATTACGGACAATATATGAAGGGATTAGTTCCAGTGTATCATCGTATAAATGTTACAAAAAAGATGTTTTCCTCAATCACAATATGAGATAGAGAGAATTAGTAGGATCCATTACACTTCTATGTTAGTATTGTTAATTTATTCCACTTTATATATTTGGTCAGAATTTTTATATACCATGATCATGGATCGAAGATATCAACATGATCCTAGGGAACATCATTATTCTTTTGTTCAGGCTATCCTTAAGTATATAAGAAAAACTGTAGAAATGTTAGTAGAGTATTGAAGAGATGAGGAGTTATTCGTTATGTGTTTTACAAATTTGAGAATTCAATAAAATTAGATTGATATGAAGTTTAATCCAAGATATATCTTTTTTCCAAATGGAGGAACTCTGATATAGAAGCGTTCAAAGAAACTTGTTATCATTAATTCTCTACTAGAGTCAACATATATTGATTATCTTAATGAATCCAAAGAAGATATTTTTAAATGAAATTTGTTCTAAGACCTTGATGTAGTTCCTAATATTAGAGACCTTATCATATTGTATTGCGTTATTACAAAAATGATGTCCCTCATAAATGATCCATAGTCACACCTATAAACAATGAACATACTATAGAAGTATCTCCTCATAGAAACCATTTTTTTAGATGGGGGAAGTTATACTATACTGTGTTTCCAAGGTAAAAATTTTTATGGATAGCTTTACAAAATCGATATCTCAATATAAGAATTATGTTCATGTGAGTGCTTGTGGAAATAAATTTATTAACAATTGGATCTATTAAATGTAGGATTAAGTTTTATTTTGTGCCATATAACAGAATTATATGGACTCTATGATTCCCATTACTCATTTTTTGAATATTACTACATTTTATATAGAAAAATTATTAGAATTATTTATTTAATAGTATTTGACACTTTCCATAGAATAAAAATAAAAATAAAAGGTTATATTAGTCCCCCACATTGAGGATAACCCAAAAGAGTGATTGTGATAATCTTAAATATGTGTTCTATAGCCAGATGATATTATATTATAAGAGAAAAATGGTACATGTTTTTTGGGGAGGATATTAATGGGTCTTTGAGGTACTTTCCCATATTGTATTCCCATGGTAATTTCTAGTATATGACATAATGATAAAACAACTCGCTAGTAAGAAATAAACATAAATATGTATCAATGGATGTTCCTATTTATGAAGATGAATATTTGATAATAAACATTACTGTTATTATTAATGGAAATTATTAGTCATTTAAATTGATGTAATGATGAAATTTATGTTGGAATAGGATCATGATGATGTAGGATATGTTTTGAGTCTCACAAAAAATATTTCATTAATGATTAATTGAAGAATGATTTTTTACCCTCTATTATATAATGGAAGTCGATGTCTGAGGACATTTTATTGTAATGAAATAGAAATAATAAATCTATTTTCATGGTGTCTTATAGGGAGAATCATTTCTATAAGTTGAAATAAAGAGACATCGATAAAATTGGTTCGTGACACCAACATTAAGCATAATTTATTCGATATATTATAATTAGGGGATTATATTTCTTTTTTAGAATTTATATGAGGTTGTATTCAATTTAAAAATTAAATAATTTCTCTATGGGTTATTTATTATGTTGTTATAAGATGACATTATACTCAGGGAACCTCCCCCTAATTCCACTATAAATTAATCATAAAGGGTGAGTCATTAGGCGTTTCTAGAACATCATTTAAATATAGAACAATTTTTTATTTAATATATTGAATAAATATTATTATTGTTTTTCATTTAATTATTATTCATGATTATATTTATTTTATATATTCAATCCATAGAAACAGATGATAATATTTTATGTGAATAGTATTTAATAAAAATTTATTTGAAATTGGTTAATATATTTTTTTTATTTAGGAAAATTATAAATAGAATTATTTATTAGAAATATAGTCAACAATCAAGGCCTAATAAATATTTTGGAGGAATAGAATACTGAATTTAATGTTCTTTTGAGAATTAATAAATATGAATTATTAATTGAATGAATTTTTAGAAATTTATTTATGAAAAAATATTTAATTAATTCACATATTCTTTTCAAGTTATAAAATATTATTATCATTGTTATTAAAATTATTATTATCATATAAATGTTTTTTTTCTCAATTTATAATATATATAATGTGAATATGCAATTATTATTATTTTTCCATATCACTATTTAACAAAATTGTATTTTTTCAAACCCTCATTCTATTATTTTTTTGTGAAAAATGATATAGATAATTCCCTCAAGCCCAATAGAGCCCCTATCAAAGAATTATTTGAAGAAATGAGATTTCTCCTTTCCCAAAACCCATATTTATTCTATAGATATCAAGAAGAATACTCCCTGTAAGATATTTTTATGGACATCTACGATTTATGATGAAATAATTGGGATCTAATATTTTATCACTCATATATTATTATTATTATTATGTTTACAAGTTCATGGTACACATGTGGATTAGTTTTTGAATAAATATAAACTTTTTTAATATTATAATGATAATAGGATGTACAGAAAATTTAAAATTCAATAATGAAAAAATAATTTATCATTTGGTAATTTTTAATCAATATAAATTAATTATAAATCATTAAATTATGAACCAAAAGTTTCTTCCAATTTTCTAATATTAATTAATATTTTTTATTAAATTACATTGGTTACACTATTGCTAAGTAATGTAAATACTGTTTTAATATTTGATTATGACAAAAAAACAAGATGTCCATGCCCTACTATTACATCTGATACACCCTATTCCTTCACCAGAGTTGTTGATGTTATCTTCCCTTATCCATTTCCATTTTATTTCTCTTTTGAATTTTTAATTTTTTTGAGACATATCTTCTGAGGTAGTTAGGTTTTGGGAATCCTTATATTTGAATTGTGGATGCATTGTAGTACTATGTATATGCCAAGGGTGTTAAGTGTGAATGAGATATTTCTTATATGGGTGGTAGTCCATGAGGACTAGAAGGCTGTTTCGTTGATAGGTATAGTTCTTCTCAGGGTTTAGAGATTATATCCTTTAGTTATCATCAATGTTGTTTTATGGGTCACTCGAATAGAATATATGTTTTTGATAGTTGTTTCCGATTTTTTTCTTTAATGTTTCAATGTTCAGTTTAACTCAATTATGAATGTGGGTTTTTCATTGTGATGTATTTGAGTATTATAGTTTTCTCAAAGGAGGTATCTCTTAGGGGTGTTTTGGTTTTAGTGTCTTTTATTTTCTTCATATTTTAATATTTTATTATTATGTATGGGATATATTTTAGAGTTATATAATTTGAAATATCTTTATTTTTCTAAAAATAACATTTTTTTGATTACTTGTTTGATGTATCTACATAATATTACAAGAAGTAGATAGATTTTGGAGTATCAACATGAGCTACCAAGATGCATTATTACATGAAAATATGTAATAAATTGGGAAGAGTTAGCTGGAAGAGATTGTAGTTCTACATTTTTGTGTGTCAACCCATTAAGGATTAAGACACATAATGGTTTCTGTGTAATTGTATGAGGCATGTTATATTGTTTTGTGAAACTATATGAATTTTGGATTATGGTTGTGTCATAGAGATTTTTAGTTTCAAAATAAAGGTATTAGGTTGTTTTGGGTTTATCCTACATGGGTTGAATACTGTGTGGTGTCTTGGTGATTTGATGATATATGAGCTCATGAGATTATAATACACAAGTAATGTTATAGTGTCCTCTAAACCATTACATAATTATGTTATAGGTGGTTTAATATTGAATTATACAAAATCTATTATTTTTATGCAATATCATATTTCATCACACTAAAATTTGGTTTGGGGTTTTTGTGTTTCTCATAAGAATTATATGGTTTATACCATATGTTTTAAAGTATGGTGTATTAGTTTATAACCACCATAGTTATTAAATTACATTTTATTAAATTAATAGAGTTAATATAGTTCTGATCATTATATTTTTTTGATAGATATAAGGGGATATCATGGAATGATTTTTAGAAGTGTTGTAAATTTCTACTTAGATAAATGTAATCATAACCCAACATGATTTCATTTATTAATTTTTTATTGTGATTATAATAATTAAACACTCTCATTTCAAATTTGTCTATATATTTTTTAAATATGAATGACCATTTGAGTTCATCCAAATTCATTTGACCCTCTTCAAACCCTATGAGAGAAGGTAATCAATTTTGGATATTGTTGAGCCATTTTGCAACCATTAGATTCTTGATTTCCTGAGATCAATAATTATTTTTATGAGTTAAAATGTTTCTCTCCTTATTCATCATTATTATTTTATTCTACATCCTTTTGAATTTTTGGAATCAATATTGTATTTTTTGGGTGATGTTTGGTAAAGTGGTACATATATGTTACTATGATAATAAATGTTTTGGGTCTTCCTTCTGTGTTATTTTTAGTATATTTTTCTTCATCATGTTTCTAATGTAAAATAATTAATTATTTTTTTGGAGTGGGGTTTCAAATCCTCTTCTTTTTTCTATTTTAATAATAACTGTATTTTCATGTTTTTTCATTATTTTGGAGGATGGTATAGATTAACCAAAAAATAATAATGATCCAAATTAATCGGAATTTTTTTAAAGATGTCAATTATCATTTTTATTATGGGATTTCATGCTATATTTAAATTGAATGTTTTTTTGATTTTTCTACTAAATGATTAATGTTTTCTACTATGATGTGTATTATTGATACTTCTAAATTGTTTGAATTTACTTTATTAAGTGTTCTAATAGTAAAATATGGTAGTTAATTACTTTGGGGGAAATTTTGAATTATCTTGTAGCTATTTGAACAATAATTATAATTTAACATTAAATAATTATTTATAAGATTTTAAATTGATAACAGATAATTCATAGAATGAATTGTTAAATATCATAAAATTTTGGTTTCTTAATATTTTTTATTGTAAATAAGGTTTATTGATATATGTTATTTTAATAACCTTTTATTGTTGTTTTATTATTCCCCACCCCATAAAATATATTAAAATTAAATATAAATTTTAAGGAAAAGGTTGATTTCAGTTTATATAATCTAAATTAACAGCTATCTTTGTTATAATTATTGAATCGATATGAAAACATACTTATAATGGTGGTAGGTGTCGATGTTTATTGTTTCCTTGGGTGTGGTTTAATATTGAATGTGAGTGTTTTTTCTTATTATGATAGATTTGAGGATAATGGAATCGTATCACTATTTTTTAAGTCGAAAATAGATTTTTTTGTTTTACATTTAATGTAGAATGGATGGTTATGTAGAAGTGGAGGGTTTTAGGGAAAAACTATAGTGGTTTTCTATAAGTTTTATGTGTAATTCAAGGATACAATTTCTTTAGTTGTAGTGGGAATGTATTAAAATTTCCTAGTAACATGAAATTTAATTTCAATAAAATAAATTTGAAATGGGTGGTGGCTTTGGATTATAGATAGATGGTTTATAATTTTGAAGTTATCGGTTTTTGAATAAATAATTATAATCTTGTGAATAGATGTATTTAGTAAATTGTAGAGGATGGGAGAAATGTGTTAAATTTTTTTAATGAATCGTTGGTTCATGAAGTGGTTTAATAAATTATTTTTCATTAAACATGGATGAATATATTAAATAATAAATATAAATAGTTTGCTATATGGTAATTCTGGAAGACTAAAATAATGATATTATTGAATGGGTATTTTTTGATGATTTATATATTTTTCCTATGTGGATAATTGTGATTTGTTTTTAGTATAGTAATGGAATAAATATTTAGTTTTTCATAGTAGTTATTTTATGTCTTTTATGGGTGATGGTACTTCTGGTTTGTGTGTACCCTTTAGTTGAGATTTTATCAGATATATGATAATACTATATTTTTAATTTATTTTAAACTACCATATGACTCATATATCTCTACCAATTATATGTGAATTTATGTTTATAGGGTTTTTCCAAATATCCAGGTCGTAGTTCGATCAAATGGACGATTTATCCCTCTTCACTACTATCCCTTTAGACATAGTGAGGCATATGATGATTAAATTGTTTTATATACATACACAGTTTTATGTGAATTCATTAGTTTATATTTATCCTAGATTAAGTGGTATGATATTTTGGTAAGGTTACTTTCTTCCAATATCACCCTTAATTTTTTCAATATATTTATTTCTTAAAAATATTAATTTCTTCGATAACATGTGATACACCCAACCCCGACTCCAAATGAACTATAGTATAGTACACTATCATAAACCATCCATTCAATTAGTGGTTATTAATATAACTAATTATTAATGAAAATTATTTGGTTTACACATTTTAAAAAAAAAATTAGTTATAAATTGATAATAATTTTAATTAATAATTACATGAAAGTTAAAAAATGTATTTCTTAAATAAATATTTTTGTGATTTTTTTATTAAAGTAATTATTCACTATTGGTCAATGATTTTAGTTAATTTTATCTTTTATATATTCATGAAAATGTTTAATCATTCATGAGATTCTTTTTCTTGACATGAGATTAAAAAAAGTCAAATTTTTGCTTGAATCCTATATTTCTCTAAAAGGAGGCCACATTGTGTCTTCCACCATTATTTTAATTTATTTTATTATATCTTAAAATTATTTATTTGAAAAAGTAAAAATATTTTTTAAATAAATGTGTAAAAATTATATTAGAGTTTATTTTTATGTTTGTTTGAAATGAATAATACTTCGATGAATATTAAAAAAATTAATATTTATTAAAAATAGACGTTTTGTTTTTAGATTTTACAGTGTTTAAATTTCTTTTATAAAATATAAAAAGTAAAATTTCATCAATAATTTGATTTTGAATATATTTTTTTTATATTTAGCGATTTTTATGATGAATTTATGTGTAAGAAAATTATACTTAAAATGCATTTCATTTGTAAATATATTTTCATCACTTTTGTGGAATTAATTTTAAATTAATTTCTTATTGTTTTTATAATAGAAATTTAGAACAGAAAATCCATATTTTAAATCATTATAATTATTATTAGGTCATAAATTTAACATAATTAATTCTTATAGTGAATAGTTAAAATAGTAAAAAAAATTACAATAATTAAGGTAAAAAGTGGTGTTTGAGTGTTACATGTTCTTGTGAATGAATTAATTTTGAAAACATATAGGATTGTTATTTGATAAATTGTATTTTATAATTATAAATAACGGGCCAAAATAATTTAATATTTTATTTTTTATTTTTTGGATTAAATGATTAATTACAATAGTTAGAAAAACTAGATCCAATGGTGGAATCTAATATTGTAAATGTAAATTACCATAAGGGTAAAGGTAATGAAAAGATTAATTTTTTTTACTATTTGTGATGAAGGATTGAATAGAAGTTAAACGACCCAAAATCAATTATCTACAAATTTTTGAATCACTCTTTTAGATACAGTACTGTTGTTATTGAGTTTTTTTAGTATTTAAAACATTATCATTCAGTATCACTTTTTAAAGGGATTAACCTCTCATATTTTAATAACAATTAAAAGGAACATTTTTAGATATATAAATACCAAAATTCATTATCTAATTTTATTACCTTGTAGTCGGTGTATTTTTAGGATTATAAAACCGTCCTAGGATTTCTTTTGGTGAAAACCTAAAGAGGATGACCACTGAATAAATACAGATTATAACTACGAATTTTTGTTTTATTTATTCTTACAAATCCTATTAATTAAATTAAATTATTAATAAATAGAAAAATATAAGTTATATGTATATATCATTATGTTATAAGAATATCTTATATATATCTCTACTTCTATCAAATGGTAAATTGAACTGTCATTCATGTGTACAGCTGACTACTATCTCACGAACTAATGTAATTCATTTTACATCACATTATCTCATGGATAGAAATGTTATGGATTAAATATATATATATATATATATATATGATATTTTTAAAATAATTATAATTCTATAACAATAATATCAAATTAATTTTTCTGTTGGAAATGCAAACGTCACCTATGAGTATGTGTGGACTGAAACCTCCATGAAGTGATATGATTTGTTTTTTAGTTATATATTACATGGAAAAAAATAAGAATGATTTTTTAAATTATATATAATATGTATGATATTAAGATGAATCCCTAAAGGTGAATTATTATTTATAATTATTTTGTTCGTTCCAATAAAAAATAAAAACAGTGTTCTTGTGTACACATTACCAACTGTCTCAATAAATAATGTAATTCATTTTTCTACCTAAAACTTTTATAGATGAAAAAAATATATATATACTGAATATATAAGATTTTTATATCATTATTAACATTTTTAAATTTATTTAAACAATGATAAATGTATAATTACCAAAACATCCAAATCTAAAAATTCATTGAAAATGAAGCATTTATTACACTAAATGATGATTTTAATGAATAATAATCCATAAAAGGTTAAAAAAATAAAGGTAAATAATATATACTATTATATATATTATTTTGGTTCTATTATATATTTATAATAACTATAGATTGATTATACTTCATGTATGTACCCTTACAATGTATTTCATACCTTATAAAACCGTTTTTTCCCATAATCACATCATTATTAATTATTAATTAAGTTTCTGTCACCATGGGGGGAATTATTTGATCATTTTATTAGAAAAATAATATATTTTAATATACTATGGTTTGTTATAGAGATTTAAATTTATCCTTTCTACATCCCCCTTTTAAGTACACAAGATACTAAAATGATTTTATAAAGGAAAACCTGCTTGTTTCTCTACTCGGTCCAGAATATTTTTCTTCCATGAAAATATTTTACATAAAATTTAATAAATAATGTTTTAAATATTATATAATGATTTTTAATGATTTTTTTCCCTTTTTTTATTTTTTTAAATATAATCCTCTTTAATTTTTTGGACTAAATTTTTTTGAACATTTTTCAAAAGTTAGGAAGGAAATATTTTTTTAACTTATATGAGTTGACCAGAATTTTCTAGCTTCATGAAAAATCATTATTTTGAAATATAATTTACATGTTCCTAAGGTTAAATTCAAATTAAATGTTTTATTCTATATTTTGTGAAATAGTAATGTTATTAAATAATTTATTTCAAAATATATATAGTATTTTTCTCATAAAATAACACAGTGATAATTTTATAGTATTTTTATCAAATTAAACATCCATTTATCAATTTAATGCTATGGATATAATATAATTATTACATAAAAAATACTTTATTTTATATTTGATGATCATTTTTATTGAATAAATTATTCATATTCATTATTCAATTTCATCAAATATAGAGGTTTATTGATTTAAATTGCAAGTTTATTATGTTTTATTATTTATTCACATGATGAAACAATTAGACATATTAATTTATAGATGGAGGAAGAAGTTATTAATATTATAGATGCATTTATAGGTCTCAAGAGATTAAATAAATTGGTTATTTATCTAAATCATTAACCATTATAATTTTTTTCGGCGAATAAGTAAACAACATTATGTTTCAGAAGTATATCCTTATGAATTATGTTATTATAAATCCAATTATTGTGGAACATTTTATTATTTTATTTTTTATGATATCCTTTGAGTTTTTTACATCATGTGATTATTTATATAAAATTATTAAATCTTAATTTTTAATTTCATTAATATTAATTCCTAGTTATATTCCACTATATTCATACCCTTATTGTAGAGACCTGAAGCATGACGTACATGAATATTACATTACTTTTGTGGAATACATAATACATAAGAAAAAAACACACAAGGACTGTAACAGTTTAGTGTCATTGGAAACTCGGAACAAAATCTTCTAATCGTGGTAAAAGATCATCAACATCTCCCAATAAAGATCATACCTTTTTTTCTTACCTAAAACCTTTCTTTATATCCTGGGGAAAAGAAAACATAATAGGGTGAGCTCAAATGATCAGTAAGGGTAAACAAAAGAAATATCAATCACATAATATTCATAAGAACATATCTTTTGGAAATCTTAACCTGCAAAAGAGATCATGATTTCATAACATGGGATAAATCATAGTAGTGAAATGTAATCCCAATAATCATAACATAAAACATGAATCTTTGTGTTATAGACACATAATCATAGATAATCATTTCTTATTAGTAAAGACTCATTACCAAGACTCTCTTAGTGGACAAAGTCCCTTTCTGAACCGAGTTAACTCCTCGTTTCAGTCCTATTTCACTGAACCGGTATAACCTACCATTCCAGCCATGTCTATATCATGAGATATATAATCTTCACCCAATGCATTGTAGGGAGATATAGGTCCCACCCATCTCATATTGATACCATTCTTATGTGTGCCACAAAATCAGAAAACCATACATCATAGCATAACCCATGTAATAAAAATGGTAATCTTAAACATCGTGATATCATAAAACAATTTATATAAGATAAAGGAATTCATAAAAATATAAATCCATCACAACATAATCAAATCAATGTAATATTAGGGATAAAAACAGAACCCTTTATTATCTTATATGGAAAATAATTTTGAAAAAACACTTGAACTCCATTCTTGAGGAAAATATCCTTTCTACTTCAAAAACACTTTACATTTCTTAACATGTCATAAAATTCTAAACTAAAATAAGTTTATTAGAAATAAACTTGAAAAATTTTAAAGGAATCTTCTTGGAAATAATGTTTTAAAAATCCACTCATGCCGTATAATTTAAAAAAACATTCTTCTCGTACTTTTGTCGGAAAAATCAAAAAGTACCTCGTATGAAAAACGACAAAAGATTCCTTTAATATCTTTTACTAAAAACTCACTGAAGGGTTAAATTGGATTTATACAATTGTAGGTGGATGGAAATAATATTACACATTGAGTAAACATGGATGTGGATGATAAAATACACCCCAATAAATACCAAAGTATAAACAATATTGGATAAAAATGAGATTGTGATATTTCCCTTACCTTAGGTCCGATATGCTTTATACGTGTCCGAACCTCCTATATAATTATTTAAATAATGTTATTGACTTATTCTAGAATCATAATTATTTTTATGATCTCATATTTGGTCATATTCTTAGCTTCTTAGTAGTAATATTTCATTGCTACTTGTTATTCGGGTGTTTATAACTTTTTGTTCTTATGCGTGTTTTGTCGAATAAATTATTATTCTTCTCTTTAGGTTATAGATACCTCATTTACAGAATGGTATTAGTGTAATATATATCATATTAATTCATTCAATTCATTTATATAATCATTATGAAATGAATATCATGTAGAACGAGTCGCATCACAACGTAGAGACGGTATTCCGTACGTACGCACGAGTGATGATATCGTTCCTATGATCGTGGAGTTGTATTGGAGTGTATGTATACTATTTCATAATCAGTATCACTTTATAATAGTCATATATAGTCATTATTTACACCATTATACCCATCAAAGTAAGGTGGTGGTGGAAAATAGATTACACTACGGCGTGGAGACGGTATTCCGTATGTACGCACACGTGGTGATTTCTTTTTCAGTAGGATGGATAGATGGTGAAATAGGGTTGTTTCATACATATAATAACATATCAGTATATGAGTGATACTGATGTTATTAATTCATAATGAAACAACTAAAGAAGAAGAAGTGTAAGAAGAAATAAAGATGAATGAATTGGTAACGAACATTACCTCTTCTTTGAAGTGCTTCTTTGAGACCTTCTTTTAGGGCACTAAAATTGGTCTTTGAGGAAGACCAGGACCTCTAGGATGTCTCTAGGGAAGTGGATAGAAGAACGTGGCAGGGTTTGGCCGACCATGAAGGCTCAATGTGGTGTGAGGAAGATAGGGATGGTGTGTCCTTTTATAAAGGAAGAGAGGGGCACCTTTGGAATAACTAAAAATATTATTTTATTATAAAGTCAAGTTCGGTTTTAAATAGATCCAAATTGATTTATTTAGAGGATAAGGTGGTTATGGGTCTAAAATCTCTCATAAAATATAATTTAGAAAAGTTTAGGTTCCTATTTTAACCTTATCATGTAGATTTAACATTAAGTTAAATAGTTGTACTTTTACCGTGTCTTCTTGTGTTTTATACTATAAGGTTAATAAACTTACTATATCAAGCCAAAAGAACCTCAAGTTGTTTATTATTAATATATATAACATTATATAAGTCATTTGGCCAAACCTTAGACTTTTAGGAATAAAATAAAAATTAATAATATAATATTTGTTTTAAAAACTATTTTATGTCAATTTTGACATTATTTAGTATGTGATTTTTTGTGAAAATCATAACAGAATGATAAGTTAGAAAAAAGTTAATTAAATCAATACTAACATGTCATATTAACCTAGAAAATTAGTGGAATGCATAAAAAGTGTCAAATTATATTTATTTGGGTATTTATAACATCAATTATATTAATATTTCATTAATAAGATAATTACTGCATAATCGTTGTGTCTTAAATAAATTAAATTATTTAATGTATAAAAATTACAAATAAAATACAATTATGTAGGCAATAATTTTATCTTTATAATGAATATTTATAGTCGAATTTATCTTATGTATAACCCCATATTAAAAATGATTTAGTTATTAAACTTTGATTTTAACTATTTTAACCCTTCTTTAAATAATTTAATAATAAATGTCCTAATCTAATCCAAGTGGGCATAAATGGTCATATTTTATTCCTAAGTTTGTTTTTGGTCGAAATAAACTTGTACAATAGAATTAGGACATGTTTTAAGGTAATAATAATATGATTTGTACCCTTAATTACCATATTTACTTTTAACTGTGGTAAAAAAAAGTAAAAAGTTTATATTCACCAAAAAGAAATTTCATCTCATTGAACCACAATTTAGTCCTTGATATTAACTTTGTCTCTCGGATTTTCGAAGTTCCACTCATAGAAGTGGTAAAATTAAGTTTTATGGAAAATTCAGTTTTTTAACTACCACTTAGTGGTTTCACTATTCATCAAAAATTGAAAGTTTTCAGAAAAATACCAAAATTTTACCCTAGGCTAATTTCGATATTAAGAATCCAAAAATGAAGTCCATTTTGAAAAATAAAATTTATAAAATTTCAAAAAGTGGTTATTACTATTCATAACAGCTAATTTTAATAATATTTTAATAGTATATCGTTGTTTAGTGAAACTTGGTATTGCGTATGACGCAAGCTTTCGAGGAAGGTTTTGATTTCGTGTAAAGCAAGCCAAGCAAGTGTTGTGTGTAGAAAAATATTCCTTTGATGATTTATATAACATAAAAGTCTCGGGTGTTACATTCTACCCCCCTTAAAATGAATTTCGCCCTCGAAATTCGTCACTTTGTAACAAACAGATGAGGATACCTCTCCATCATCATATCCTCAAGCTCCCATGTAGCTTCTTCTAATTGGTGGTTCCTCCATAAAACATTCACCAATCTAGTGGTCTTGTTTTGTAGGAATTTTTCACTACGATCTAGAATCTCTATCGGTTGTTCTTCATAAGAAAGATCTTTCTCCAGCGGTATAACTTCTGAGCTGAGTACATGTGAAGGATCAGGTATGTAATTTCTTAGGAGAGATACATGGAACACATCGTGAACTTGAGAGAGATTCGGTGGAAGTGTCAATCGGTAAGCTACCTTCCCAAATTGATCCAGTTTTTCAAACGTACCAATATATCTAGGGCTCAACATCCCCTTCTTTCCAAATCTCATGACCCTCTTCCAGGGAGAAATTCGTAAGAACACTTTATCACCCACTTCAAACTCTTGGTCTTTTCTTTGGTTGTCGGCATTACTTTTTTGTCGACTCGGAGCTTCTCTTATGTGTTGTTGAATAGATCTAACCTTTTCTGCCATTTCATCAACGAGATCAGGTCCTAATAGCTTTCTTTCCCCAAATTCATCCCAGTAAGTTGGAGTCCTGCATTTCTTTCCATAGAGAGCTTCATAAGGTGCCATCTAAATACTGGAGTGAAAGCTATTATTATAAGAAAATTTCACCAAAGGTAGGTGTTGGTCCCAACCACCTTTGAAATCCATAGATCAAGCTCTCAACATATCTTCTATAGTTTGAATTGTTCTCTCAGACTGACCGTCTGTCTGAGGATGATAAGAAGTGATGAAACTCAACTCTGTATCCAGAGTATGCTAAAGACATCGCTAGAACATCGAGGTAAATCTCTGATCTCGATCAGATATAATAGAAATTGGTACTCCATGCAATCTTACCACTTTCTTTACATATATCCTGGCAAGATGATCCAGAGAGAAATCCTCTATAATAGAAATTAAGTGTGCAGACTTGGTAAGACGATCAGCTATGACCCAGATAGAATTATTGCCTTTGGATGTTTTTGGAAGTCCTGTGACAATGTCCATAGTGATGTTTTCCCATTTCCATTCGGGTATGGGTAATGGTTGTAACATCCCCTTTGACTTCTGTCTCTCAGCATTAACTTACTGACAAACCAAGCATCGAGGGACATATTCACCTATATCTCTTTTCATGCCATCCCACCAGAAGTACTCTTTCAGGTCCCTATACATCTTTGTGCTTTCATGATTAATAGAGAATGGAGAACTATGAGCCGCATCCAGGAACTCCTTCATTAATTCGGGGATGGGAGGAACACAAACCCGATACCTGAACTTTATTATCCCATCACAATCAAGGTTGAATTCAGGAAAATTTATCCCCTTCTTTTGTAACTCGACATCTTCTTTTTGTGCCTCTTTAATCTTCACATGTACAGATGGTTGAACATTCATTTGAGAAAGATAGTATTTTTCCCCTTCCATTATAATTCCAAGATCCATCCTTTGTAAATCCATAAATATTGGATCTTTTTTTATCCTAATCATGGATAAACCGGCATGGTCTTGTCGACTTAATGCATCTGCCACCTTGTTTTCTTTCCCAGGGTGGTAATGGATTGAGAAGTCGTAATCCTTAATCAGCTCCAACCATCTTCTTTGGTGCATATTCAGATCCTTTTGTGTGAAAATATACTTTAAACTTTTATGATCAGTATAAATGTCACACCTTTCTCCATAAAGATAATGCCTCCAAATAATTAATGCAATGATTACCACAGCTATCTCCAAATAATGAGTTGGGTAATTTGGCTCATGTATTTTCAACTGTCGTGAGGCATAAGCTATCACCATTTCATTTTGCATAAGAACACACCCCAATCCCTTCTTGGATTCATCATTATTGATCACAAACCTTTCACCACTACAAGGCAGTGTGAGCACAGGTGCACTGGATAACCTTCATTTCAACTCCTTGAAATTCTCTTCACATTATTCTGTCCAAAAAAACTTAACTCCTTTCTGAGTCAACTTGGGGAGTGGATTAGATAATCGTGAAAAATTATTCACAAAACATCGATAATATCCAGCCAAACCAAGAAAACATCGGATCTCAGTCACTGTTGTTGGCCTCGACCATCTTTTGATAACCTCTGTTTTTGCTGGATCCACAGATATCCCCTCTTTTGATATTATGTGACCCAAAAATGCAACTTTATGAATCCAAAATTCACACTTGGTAAATTTGGCATAATGCTTATCCTTTCTCTGAGTCATAAATATAATTCTCAAGTGTTCTTCATGTTCTTCCTTGCTCTTTGAAAATACAACAATATCGTCTATAAAGACTACCACAAACTGATCAAGATAGTCTCTAATGACTCTATTCATCAGATCCATGAAGATAGCAGGGGCATTAGTAATACCAAATGGCATCACTATAAATTCATAGTGTCTATACCTTGTACGAAAAGCCATCTTTGGTATATCCTCACTTTTGACCCTTAATTGATGATACCCTGAACGAAGATCAATCTTGGAAAAGTATTTAGCTCAATGTAGTTGGTCAAATAGGTCATCAATGCGCGGCAGAGGATATTTGTTCTTGATTGTGATATTGTTAAGTTCTCGATAATCAATGAAGAGTCTCATTGATCCATATTTCTTCATAACAAATAGAACAGGTGCTCCCCAAGGTGACGCACTAGGGCGTATGAACCCCTTATCAATATCCTCTTGGAGTTGCTTCTTCAATTCCTGCAACTCAATTGGGGCCATTCTATAAGGTGTGTTTGAAATAGGCAAAGAACCCTGTATGAGTTCTATTGAAAACTCAACTTCACGATTCGGTGGAAGACCCGGTAATTCATCCGGAAAGACATCATCGAACTCCCATACAATGGGCATATTCTTAATTGTGAGTTTCTCACCAACTATTTGAGATAAATAACCATCATTTAGTGGAATCAAGACCCATAAGATGGAAGGAATTTCCACAAGAATGTTATGTTCATCCTTTAATCGATATATGATCATAGATTGATCTGGAATATGAAATGTGACTTCCCTTATTTGGCAATTTATATGAGCTACATGTATAGAAAGCCAATCCATGCCATGAATCACATCAAATTCCACTATAGGAAGGATCACAAGATTTGTATGAAGCACTTTCCCACAAACTTAAATCGGAGAATAATTATAAACTTTTGATGCGACTGTTGTGGCATTAGGTGTTGTCATAGCTAACTCAACATCTAATTGTTGAGGTAATATGATGATACCCTTAGAAAATTCTTCAGAAATAAAAGAGTGGGTGGATCCAGAATCAAATAAAAGATTTTCTACTTTAGAGTGGATGGTAAGTGTACCTTTCACCACATCGTTATCGTACTCCAAATCGCTGATCGAAATTGCATGTGACTTTCCTTTGTCTTTAGCCTTAAGAGTTTGTTGAGGTTGACCATCATAATCAACCCTTGGATTAGGGAATTTATTGGCATAATGTCCCATCTCCTTGCACTTGAAACATTGATTTGTAGTAGGTTCATTCTATGTATCCCTTCCTTTTTTTACATCATTAGACATCTTCTTCCCATCATCGCGGCATTCAAATTCCCTATGACCTTCCTTTCCACATTTGATACATTTACTTGTCCCATTAAGACAACTCCCTCCATGTTTCTTTCCACACTTTGAGCATAATGGAAAGCTCATCTTCTTTTCAGTGTGATCTTTAGATTTGCCTTTGAATTCCATTTTCCTCATCTTGTCAAACCCATATGACTGAGGGGTTACTCCAATCTCCATCTCAACTTTGAGAGCACATCGAACGATTTCCTCGTAGCTATTGAAGTACCTTATGGATAAGGCCCTTCAAAGACTTGGTTTAAGCCACTAAAGAATCGATCGATCTTACTCTTAGGTTGGATAATAATACTAGAAGTGTACCTTGAAAGTCTTGTAAAATTTTCGTCATAGGTACCAACAGATTCATCATCCTTTTTCTTCAGTTAAAGAAAATCATTCTCCATATTTGTTCGGAGAATACGATGGAAGTACTTATTGAAAAATAAGTTCTTGAACTCGTCCCATTCAATGGACTCAATTTCATCCCTTTTCCTCGTATTCATAATAAGATTCCACCATTGATCAGCATCACCTTCCAAACGATACACTGCTAAGATGACTTTATCATGCTCAGAACATTGAAGAACTGAAAATATCTTTTCAGTAGTACTAATACATTGTTCAGAAACTAATGGATCAGTAGACCCGCTGAATGAAGCTGGACGCTGTCTCGTGAAGGATTCAACAGAATGTTGCTCCTTACTTTTCTTGTTTGGAAGTACTGCATGATTCATAGCTTGAGAAAGTTGTGTGAGCAAGGCTACAAAATTTTTCATTGCAGCTCCCATAACGTTTGGTTGCTCAGGGGGACAATCATTGCATTGCCTATCACATTCCGCATTAACACGGTTCCTTCAGTTTCCATCCATTTACTAAAACCAAGAAGAATATTGTGAGCAACACTAATTATAATAGGAAAACCACATAATCAAGAATAAAATTTCACACTTAAGGTCTTATCCTAGGTTATTCATGGCCATTTCTAAAACACTAATATTGTGTTCTATGCTTAGAATTATCCTTAGGGTTCTTACAAAGGCTTTCACATCCTAGTTTCCAAAGGTTGACTATACCTTTCCTCTAATAACAACAATAGAGAACCTAAGCTTGACATACATGAATATTACATTACATTTGCAGAATACTTAATACATAATAAAATCAAACACACAGGGAACGTAATAGTTTAGTGTTTTTGGAAACTCGGAATAAAATCTTCTAATCGTGGTGAAAGATCTTCAACATCTCCCAATAAAGATATTCCATTTTTTTCTTACCTAAGAACATTCTTTATATCCTGGGGAAAAGGAAACATAAAATGGTGAGCTCAAATTCTCAGTAAGGGTAAACAAAAGAAATATCAATCACAGCATATTCATAAGAACATATCTTTTGGAAATCTTAACCTGCAAAAGAGATCATGATTTTATAACATGGGATAAATCATTGTAGTGAAATGTAATCCCAATAATCATAACGTAAAACATGAAACTTTGTGGCATACACACATAATCATAGAGAATCATTTATTATTAGTCAAGACTCATTTACAAGACTATCTTAGTAGAGAAAGTCGCTTTCTGAACCGAGTTCACTCCTCGTTTCAGTCCTGTTTCACTAAACCGGTATAACCTACCATTCCAGTCATGTCTATCTCATGAGATATAAAATCTTTACGCAATGCATTGGAGGGAGATATAGGTCCCACCCATCTCATAATGATACCATTTTTATGTGTGCCACAAAATCAGAAATCCATACATCATAGCATAACCCATGTAATAAAAATGTGAATCTTAAACATCTTGACATCACAAAACTATTCATATAAGATAAAGGAATTCCTAAAAATATAATTCCATCACAACATAATCAAATCATTGTAATATTGGGGATAAGAACAGAACACTTTATTATCTTAGATGGAAAATAATTTTGATAAAACACTAGAACTCCATTCGTGAGGAAAATATCCTTTATACTTCAAAAACACTTTTCCTTTCTTAAAATGTCATAAAATTATAAACTAAAAGAATTTGATTAAAAATAAACTTGAAAACTTGTAAAGGAAGCTTCTTGGAAATAATGTTTTAAAAATCCATTCATGCCGTATAAGTTAAAAAAATATTCTTCTCGTACTTTTGTCGGAAAAGTAAAAAAGTACCTCGTATGAAAAACGACAAAAGATTCAATTCATATCTTTTACTAAAAACTCACTGAAGGGTAAATTTTGATTTAATCAATTTTAGGTGGATGGATATAATATTACATATTGAGGAAACATGGATGTGGGTGAAAGAATACACCCCAGTAAATACCAATGTATAAACAATCTCAGATAAAAACGAGATTGTGATATTTCCCTTACCTTAGGTCCGATATGATTTGTACGTGTCTGAACCTCCTGTATAATGATTTAAATAATGTTATTGACTTCTTCTAGAATCGTACTTATTTTGATGATATCATATTTGGTCATATTTTTAGCTTCTTTGTAGTAATCTTTCATTGCTACTTGTTATTCGGGTGTTTATAACTTTTTGTTCTTATGCGTGTTTTGTCGAGTAAATTCTTATTCTTGTATTTAGGTTATAGATACCTCATTTCCAGAATGGTATTAGTTTAATATATATCATATTCATTAATTAAATTCATTTATATAATCATTATGAAATGAAGATCATGTAGAAACAGTCGCATCACATCATGGAGACGGTATTCCGTACGTACGCACGAGTGATGATATCGTTCCTATGATTGTGGAATTGTATTGGATTGTATGTATACTATTTCATAATCAGTATGAATTTATAATAGTCTTGTATAGTCATTATTTACACCATTATACCCATCCAAGTATGGTGGTGGTGGAAAATAGATTACACCACGGTGTGGAGATGGTATTCCGTACGTACGCACGCGCGGTGATTTCTTTTTCCGTAGGATGGATAGATGGTGAAATAGGGTTGTTTCATACTTATAATAACATATCAGTATATGAGTGATAATGATTTTATTACTTCATAATGAAACAACTAAGGAAGAAGAAATGGAAGAAGAAATAAAGATGAAAGAATCGGTAACAGACATTACCTCTTCTTTGAAGTGCTTCTTTGAGAACTTCTTTTAGGGCACTAAAATTGGTCTTTGAAGAAGATCCAGACCTCTAGGATTTCTCTAGATAGGTGGAGAGTTGAAAGTGGCAGGGTTTGGCCGATCTTGAATGCTCAACGTGGTGTGAGGAAGAGAGGGAGGAGGTGCCCTTTTATACGGGAAGAGAGGGGCACCTTTGGAATAACAAAAAATATTATTTTATTATAAAGCCAAGTTCGGTTTTATATAGCTTAAAATTGATTTATTTAGAGGATAAGGTAGGGATGGGTCGAAAACCTCTCATACAATAGAATTTAGTCTAGTTTAGGTTCCTATTTTTCCCTTATCACGTAGATTTAACTTTAAGTTTAATAATTTTACTTTTACCGTGTCTTCTTCTGTTCTTATACTATAAGGTTAATAAACATACTATATCAAGCCAAACGAAACCCAAGTTGTTTATTATTAATATATATAACCTTATATAAGTCATTTGGCCGAACCTTATATTTTTAGGAATAAAATAACAATTAATAATATAATATTTGTTTTAAAAACTATTTTATGTCAATTTTACACTATTTAGTAATTGATTTTTTTGAAACTCATAACAGATTGATAAGTTCTAAAAACGTTACTTAAATCAATAATAATATTTCATATTAACCTATAAAATTATTGGAATTAATAAAAAGACTCAAATTATATTTATTTGGGTATTTATAACATCAATTATGTCAATATTTCATTAATAAGATAATTACAGCATCATCGTTGTTTCATAAATAAATTACATTATTTAATGTCATTAATTAAAAATAAAATACCATTATGTAGGAAATATTTTTATCTTTCTAATGAATATTTATAGTCTAATTTATCTTATGTATATCCCCATATTAAAAATAATTTAGTTATTAAACATTGATTTTAACTATTTTAACCCTTCTTTAAATAAATTAATAATAAATGTCCTAATCTAATCCAAGTGGGCCTAAATGGTCCTAATTTATTCCTAAGTTTGTTTTTGGTCGAATTAAACTTGTCCAATAGAATTAGGACATGTGTTAGGGTAATAATAATATCATTTTTACCCTTAATTACCCAATTTACTTTTAACTGTGGTAAAAAAGTAAAAAGTTACTATTCACCAAAAAATATTTTCATCTCATTGAACCTCATTTTAGTCCTTAATATTAACCGTGTCTCTCGGATTTTCGAAATTCCACTCACAGAAGCGGTAAAATTATGTTTTATGAAAAATTCAGTTTTTTTAACTACCACTTAGTGGTTTCACTATACATCAAAAATTGAAAGTTTTCAGAAAAATACCAAAATTTCACCCTAGGCTAATTTCGATATTACGAATCCAAAAATGAAGTCCATTTTGAAATATAAAATTTATAAAATTTAAAAAAGTGGTTATTACTATTCATAACGGCTAGTTTTTATAATATTTTAATAGTATATCGTTGTTTAGTGAAACTCGGTATTGCGTACGACGCAAGTTTTCGAGGAAGGTTACGATTTCGTGTAAAGCAAGCCAAGAAAGTGTTGTGTGTAGAAAAAGATTCCTTTGAAGATTTATATAACATAAAAGTATCAGGTGTTACAATAATGGGTTCTCACTTTTCGAACATTTCCTTTTATTATGATGTTTGGATGTGTATTCTGATTGATATGTAGAGATACTCTAATGATAATAATGGTTTTCTGAAATAAAATTAAATATTTATTTTATGTTATAATATTTAATATTATATTAATGTATTTCTCTAGGTTTATATGGTCAATATACCATTAGGACCTTCAGGATGGGGTTTCTTGCATCAAATTCCAATGAAACAAAGTAATAACTAGCTCTCGGTTAATACTGTCAAGGTATTTAATGTTTCTATCAGTATATGTTTTTTATAAATCATGAGAACTAGATTTATAAAAATTTAGATTAGGAAATATATCGACATGATTAACATTGAGGATAATTTTAATTATTGGATAAGAACCTAATGTTTATTTTTGGTAGAGATTATGCGGGTTTACATGAAATACAACACTTTCTAGATACTATAAGAAGAAATAGTTTTATAAAAGATGTATGTAGGGGTAATAAACAGGAAATGAGTTAGTTTGAGTATTTAATGTCTGTCATTATAGTTCATTACGAGGGCACATTTACTCTACACATAATTTCTCACACAAAAATGATATTATTGGGATATTTCATTTTTTCTATAAAAAATATTATGATGGATTTGAAAAAAAATTATGAATTGAGGTCATATCCAAATAAATCATTTTAATAATTTTGATATTTTTATGAATGTAATTTTAAATAATTCTTAAGAGTAACACTAATTTTGAAAATTATTATTACAATACATAATGTTATTATATATGCCAGGGAATTCCATTTTTTAGAAATGGGGTAATTAGTAAAATAAATGGAAATTGTATAAATCCAATTAATCCATGTAGGGATTTATATCCTAAGAATGATTATGAATATAGATATGCAGATGTAGTTAGAGCTGAAAAATTACAACTATATTAGTGGAGATTACTCATGTTAAGTGAAATAACCTTTATCATATTGAGACACCACTAATCCACAATGTACTGTAATAATTTTATAACCTATAACATATTAGAATTCTCCTTCATTAAATGGGACTACAAATCCATTTGTAGCTATTTAATTGACTTGATCTTAGAGATGGTTTATATTTCTTTTTTATGTAATTAAAGTGAGAATGTTTTAATGGAAGTTTTTTATCCCCAATTGGATTTATATAAATGGTATTCATTGATTCAAAATATTAAGAATGAGGGGGAAATATACACTATGGAATGTAATTATTTTGAGGAAAATTTCGTATATAAATATTTTCCTTATGAACAATGAGTAGATTTGGAGAGTCAATTCTTATGTCTGATACAAATTGAGTGTGTAAAATGTTTCAATGCATAAATAAATATTTAATTTGTTATCAAATAATATGTTTGACTATGTATATAATAAAAATAGTAATATTTACCACATCATTGATATAATTAGTCCATTTTATTTAAGGAAACTAGTCCCTCAAATTTTCTCATAATATTATAATACTGTATCATGTTCTGTTAATATATGTAATGAATAATCCAAGTATTATGTCTTTGATTAATTGAAATAAAATAATTGTATGATATAAAAAAATGATTGATAATTGGATGAATATAAATAATAATTCTAAAAAATTTGATACTTTTAGAAAGACACACCTTGGTAAATTATAAAAATAAATGGGGTTTTCTTCAAGTTTGCTTATAAAGGACATCATAAACATGAGTAAATTGGAAAGGGTAAATCCATCAATGAAAAATTAATTAAATATAAAGAGATGGATAATTATTACACCTAATTTTCCAAATCATAATGGATGATACCATAGAATAATCTAAGGGGGAGCTTATACACATACTGTAACTAAATTGTATATTCCTAGAGATGTGGTGAAGAGTACACATATCTTTCACTCAATGATTTATGATGTTATTTTTAAATCTTTTATACCCAAAATATTAGATCTAAATAATATTATAGGTTTATCACATTATCACATAAATTATTAGGTATTGATTTGGTGGTGATAACTCATAATGGTAGGATGACCTCATACTATGTTTATAAATCGTGTTCAATTCATTTTTATGGGATGGTTATCATTTAGAATCATGTTACAACTCATCCAGTTGAATTTGGTTTAAATTTGAGAAATGATTTGATATACTAGTGTTGTTCCATTATAAATTTTCATGGTATAATGTGTATATTAGGTATTCTAAATTTAACATAAATCATATAATAGTGTAAGGATGAACCCAAACACCAAATTGGAATTTTTTCTATCATATGGGGTTTTCTACTTATTCATTGAGAATATTCATCTAAAAGGTTTAGGTAGAAAAAAATATAAAAATATTGATTACTATTTTGGAATATATTGATTTTTATGCAGAGTCTCCTACCGTTACCCCCAAATTATAACATTGAGTTTTTAATTGAACTTTGAAATGGTTCTGTGACAATTTTGTGTACTCTATATAGAATGTACATGGTTGTGTTAGAATAATTGATGAATAAAATCCATTACAATCTAGATGATGGATTCATTATGCCTAGTGATTCTGTATGTGGTGAACCTAATCTTTTTTTTTAAATGGAATAATTTTTAATGGATATTTTCAATGATAATTATGAACATATAAAGATCATAATTAGGAACATGTATCCTACAACCCATATCAATTATATATTTGATCAATTATGGTTAGTTCAATATTATAGGAAATGTTTTTTTTGTTTTTAGCATTTTTTATATCATGGAATTTTCATAGGTGACAATATAAATATGTTGTATATATAGATTTTAAGAAAATAAATTGTATAATTATGAAATATTTAAAGGTGGGTTTCCATGTCAGTTATAGGAAAAAAATTGTAGAAAATAGTTTATCAGGTTATTTTTAAAATAATCAGTGTGGATATATCAATAATACAATAATAAAATCCTAAAAAAAATAAATCTACGTTTCGACATCAATTATATGATATTCATTTAGAAAAACCTTTTATGACTTTTGTTATTTGAAAAAAACCATCATGATAAAAGATTTATCCTGTATATTGTTAGATAGTTGATGTGATATTCAATATTTCATGCTAGAAAAAAAATGTTGTGAAAAATTATTTTTTAATTAATATATTAAAATAAAATAATTTTATGAGTCATACAACAGAAAACCCGAAATATATATACAATAGAATCATACCAAAAACTAGCATCCCAAAATAAATGCATTTAAATTTATTATTCTAAAATTATTCATTTTTATTAAAAACAAACTAAGACACAATCAAATCATTGAAATAGTCCCCCCATTCTATTTTTATGTTTTTAAATACATATAAATTATAAGGATGATTGTAAAAAAATGACAATAAATTTATAGAAAATATTTGAACATGTATTCTAAATATAATTAATGAAAAATTGAAGGAATATTATTTAATTGAATCTAAACATCTTAAATTTGTTTAAATATCTAGTATGTAATTATATTAAGAATAAATATAATAATATAGTTTCTAAATTTTTTTAATCATTCCTAAATATAAAACTAAAATATTTGAATAATTTATCTTTTCAAAATAATATTTGACTGACTTACATCCAAAATATATTAATTATAAATGATAAATCACATTTAGTTTTACGATTATGATTTTTAAACCCTAATTTCTTATTTTCCCTATAAAATAACCCCACTACCAATTTGAAAATAATATGTATTAAATAATATTAAATTTATTTATAATATATACATGTATTCAACTAGTTTATCTTAAATGTTCAATACATTATTAAAAATATATTTGATGTCACCAATCATAGATCATCACTAGTAATGTGTCTTATCCCTTGGAAAAAATACCCAACACCTACTATCCAATAATATAGAAATAAATAATGATGATGGTTATTTAGTTATGTTATATAACACTTTATGGAATATATGTTTCATACCTTTTAATATAGAGATATACCTAAAATGAATTACATTATTTTGTAATATTTCTTCAGTAAACATTATTCATTCATTATTAATCATTTTCATCAATATAGGTGAAATAAATTTCGGAATGATAAATCCATATACCTATTTCATATCATGTTATAGAAAAAACTGTATAAAGATACCTAATAAAAAAAATTAATTTTATAATAAATTAATAAAACTATATGATATATGATATCCAAATTAAATGGAAAATACTTGGTTCATGTTAATTTAAAACTAATATCCTATTAAAGGACCCATGATATCATTTATCAAAATTTTCATATGAAGTTAATGCCCAAAATATTTAGCATCTACTAAATTGGCATAAACATCCAATAATAATTTTCAATAGATGAAAATCTATCACGTCAAAAAAAACGTTCTATCTAATGTTATTACAACCATAAATTATATTTTTATAGATATTATATCTTTACAAATAATGTATTTCTATTATAAAAAAGGTAGATATTTCAATTATATATTGTTAAAAAAGATTAACATGAATATTAAATAATAGATATAATCTAAAGATACCATAATAGTAATTCATCCAACAATTCTATATGGGAAAATATGAGAGAGAAATTTTCAAAATGTTATGATCACATTTATATAAAATGGTAATATTATTGATCTTCCTATAATATCCAATATAATGTAATTGAAATTTTCTAACTCTATCTATTATAGAAGTAAAATACAGTAAATGAAATATATAATCCAATATAAAATAAAATTATATTCGGGGTCCTTAATATATTACTAACAATAAATAGAAGGTTATGGATGATGAGGTGTGGCATTCAAATATGTATGAGGTGTTTTTGGAGTGTGATTTATCATTGGAGGTGGAGGACATTGATCAACATCCAAAAACATACATTACATGTCAATAATATTTGACTGTACCAAATATATGATCTTATCCATGGTCATCAATCCTAGACAATATAATTTATCCTCTAAATATTATACTTTTATATTATAAACATCCTCCTTTTTAGAATATTCAAAATATAAAAACACTTTTATTATCAATAATCATATTGGGTATCTTTAGACATGCCCCTGGTGTGCAATATTTTCAATGGAAGAAGATAAAATATCCTTCGAACCCTAATCTATAGAAGTCCCATATGTTCTCTTCTTCTTAATGGATTCGTATATATAATATTTAAAGTAATATTTTGTAAATATCTTTACATAAAAAAATTATTTATCTTAAAACAACATAAATAAATTAAATAACTTCCAACAATCATATCATCTAACACCATCAAATCTATTATACGATATTGTCACTTTCTTATCATCTAGGCCCTCTTCCATTAATTATATTTATATATAGGGTAGGAGGGTGAACCTCTGTTGAACTTCAAGACACATCTCTAATTTTTTTTATCTATCATATTTTTTTAATATCGATTACCCAAAACAAGATAATTTATGAGGGTATATGTTTTTATACTGGACCTCCTAATGAGATCTACACATTTTCTAAAAATAATGAATTAACGTATCATTAATATGATTATTAATATTCAACAAACCTAAATATAACATATCTCTTACCAAAAATAATTGTTATCAAATATATTCAATAAATTACTTATATGTATCATCATCTATAAATTCATATATATCACATATTTTTTTATATTTTCTCTCCCAAAATATAAAATATAATTCCAGGGTTGATTTGAATCCTTCCATATCCTTGAAAACAATCCAAAAAATTTCTTCTTAACTCCTTAATTAACAGGTATAACATATTTAATCTAATAAGAAGGGGAAATCATATATTAGTAAAATATTTTCATTAAAAATATAATAAAATTAAATTAATATACCCATATAATCTCCCATAATTGTTATTATTACATTTTTTTGACACATATCCAATTATAAATCCATATTCTAAATGTTACATTATCCATAAATGAAATAAAATTATTAAATTGTTTTGAATTTAGACACATAGGAATATCATTATCATCAAATTAAATGGGTATCATCTAGTCCAAGCTAGGGGAAACTAATAATTTTATAGAACGTGTGAAGTAACATTTACAAAACCAAAATATAACTTATACCCATATATAATTAGATAGATCTTGTGTAGATGGAGAGGAGGAACCTCAATAAGAGTATATATATGGTACTACTAAGATGTATATATACGGTATTCTATATAATCTCATGGTGAATTAGATATTTCATCTTACATGATCGAAAAGATCAATGTAATAAACAAGTAGTACACAAATATTCATATCAAGCTATAAAATATATAATTTAAAAAAATTAATCTAATAAAAATAAAACTAAACTTACCACTTTTTTATTCAAATTTGTTAAATATGTAAAATAAAATTTTAACAGCATTAATAAGAGATAAAATGAGATAAATTAATGACAAATATGAAAAAGTTATTTTGAAATTGAATAATAATATTTAAATGATGAAAATAATAATAAAACAACTATTTTTAACATCAATTGGTGGATTGCTAATGAATTACACAATTATGGATTAGAGTTACTCCAAAATGTAGCATAAAAAGTAGAAATATTCAAATTTGATACATTATTTTATACTAAAAAATTATTACTGTTTTAATATATTATTTTTTACATGTTGTTTTATTTTTAAAAATAATAAATTAAAATTAATTTTTTTCTATAATATTAACAAATAAAGAGTCATGTGAGTGTAAACATAACTAATGTTTCGGTAAAATAAAAAATATTAAGATAATTTTAAATAAAAAATAATTTTTTATAAAATTGTATTAATAAAATAACAAAACTAATTTATAAAATATAGTTATTAAATTTTAAAAAATTATTAAGAAATAAATATGTTTTACCTATAATATTTGGAAATTCCTAAAGGTTTTTTTCCTAAATTCAATGCTCAAGATGATTTATTATAGAACAATCCATTTCAATAATATGATCATCGATATAATCTATTATCCCTTACATGTAAATTAGATCATCAAATAAATCAACATAATTATCAAGGTTTTCATCACTAGATAACATTTTTCCATGAAAAAGCATTGAACAATGCACATTAAACGGATGAAAAAAAACTTTAATATTTTTCTATGTTTTGTCGTTATAAAAGGATCATTTATATTTATTTATCTATTCATATTAATTAGTGTTATAATAAATTCATTTTTTCTAAAACTGTTGTTGTATATACCCCATTTATATTTAATCTTTGGAACTCAAAATTTAATTTAATAAACCTCACATATTTCTTGAAAGACTCAATAATATGAAATTAATGCAATGTTTGGGTTTTTTTTTGTATTTTTCACTTGAAAAAATAAATCCTTCTATATACACTAATACACAGCTATTATGAGCCCCAGTTCTATTATCATAATAATTTATATGAAATATATAGATATTATTTTAATAAAAAAATATTGTTATAAAATTTATGGTGGGAATGAATTCTATCCATCACAATGCTTCTTATTCACCTGATTTACATTAAAATATTACATTAATCTAATGAAAAAAATATTTTTTATTTTCATTGAAAATCGTCATATCATTTTCCAATTTTATAAAACATTTTTTGACACATTAATATGAAATTTTATATATACATTATTATCATCTATGATATTCAAGATGTATAAATTTATATTCTTTATATTTTCACATATCAATGATTTTACATTTAATCCATGCATCCCCTTTCCCTAATAAATTACTTACACATGAAAAAATATATGCAAACTAATGTTATCCACTAAATAAAAGTAGTTTTTTAAAATATTTAAAACATCATTAGAAATATACATCTCCATAATTAAGACTTCTGGTCAAAATGGATTCTTAACATATCCCATTGATTTTTTTTATAAATTTAAAAAGGATACATCCAATGTAGATATAATGGTCTCTAACAAATTTTCTTTCATTTCAAGTGAACCATTTAATGGACCATGATATAAAAAATATATTGGGTAAAATAAATTTCCAGTTGATATTGTATATAAATATCAATGTTTTCTAAATTTTCTAATGAATTCAAATCCAACACCTTTTTATAAAATGAATTTATAAATTAACATGAATTCATTATATTAATTTATAAAATTATTTGAAATATTGCACAAAATTAAATTTGAAGGATATTTTATATATTGTTGTGGCAATACTTAGATTTCATACATATCAAATGTAAATAAATTAGGGACAAAATATTTTTTACATTTTAATATTAACAATATAAATCATGGATACTCTGAAGACTCTATCAAATTAATATTTAATCCCTCAAAGAAAATTTATGAAAAAATGAAATCTAGTACGTTCATCTTCCATTAAGAGCTTGTACTAAATCTAAATATATTCTTTTTCTACTAAGTCTATAATTTCGTTCAACCTATCTTTATTATTTATTTTAATATATAAAAATTATTCATTAAATATTTAAAATATATTATGATCTAAATTAATTTCATCAATGTTATGTTTGGTGTTAGGATATCTCAAATATGGGAGTTGATAAAATATTTACCATGTAATCAAAATATTTCTATCATTACCTTTTTTTTCTAAATTTTTCATTAATGAATTTCACCAATAAAAAATACCGATTAATTAAAAAAGTTGTGTAAAAAATCTAAAATTCATATTAGATGTTGAGTAGATTTTTGATCTTTGATAATAGTGATTTATAAGGAAAAACCTTCAATGACACATGTATACTATTTTAATCCCATGTTGCAGCTGAAATATGAAGTCTGTTGTGCACAAAATGGATAATATTTATGTGTCTTACAATTTTATAAATACATATTTCCATATGTTTGGAAGTCCTTTATATAGAACATAATTATTATATGTAGTTTAAAATGTTTTATTTTATAAGAATCATATACATCAATAAATTCCTAACATAAAAGTATCAAATCATTAATTAATTATTAAGTGAAAAAATTAATACCATTTCCAATCTATTTTGGTTCATATGTGACTAAACTCAATATGATATATTTACACTTCATATAAAATTTAAGAGATAATTTTTAAATTAACAATGAAATGGTAAATGATCTATGTTTTATCTAAAGTGTTTGATTTGGATTCATTCAACTTAATTTCAATCCAAATCTATGATTTCTAACAAAATTTCCAAATGTAACCATTTATGATATTATGTCCACTATAGAAAATCAGATGGATGATGTAATTTTCATTCATATATGTACTCATATACACTCAATAATAACATATATGAATAATATGAATTTCTTAATAAATGTCTTAAGTGATTAATTATTGGATGATACCAAATTTATTTTGATAGATTCGCTATAATTACTACATTAGAAATTGATATATCTTTTAACATACACTATAATGTCTCGCATTTAGGACAACCTCCCATAATTTGTTCTAGTTAGTTTCTAACCCAAAGTCATTTTGGTATGAGTGAAACTACATTTACCATAAACCCATCAGACAAAACATTTTTCTCTCATTTTAATTTGGATTCGGAATATTATAGTCTTTAAGAAGTATCTAATTAAATATATATAGAAACTATATAAAACGATTATCACTACAAACAATCATAACCTTCATGTTAATTGATCTTTGAAACTTTTATAAAATGATAAATTATGTAAAACCTAGATACAATGGGTTTTCAGCATCACTGTATTAATGCTCAATTTCTGGTTCATTCCTAACTTGTTCTACTAAAATATGATAAAATATTCTTTAATATTGGGTAATTTTTTCATCCAGGAAATCAACACCATCAAAATAATTGGATTTTAACCTAGATTCAGCATAAAAATCTAAATTACATATCTCATATTAGTACCATGAAAAATTAAATGATATTTGATTTAACATTTTTTCAACTACGTCATATTTAAATATTTCAATACTAGAAAAAAAATTGTTCAATAGAACATTTAATGTTAAAAATTTAAAAATTGAATCAATGCCATCAACATATTCTTATTTTGTTAATAGTGTAGTAATCCATCTTTGATACATTATTACCAATAAAAAATATCCCTATTTTAATAGGTGTTTTTAAATATTAAAATTTAATCACAAATTCTCTTTTGTAAATAACAAAAAAAAACATCACAAATTTTTTCCATAATAAAATAAATACAAAATATTTAACAAATGCATATTTTAAAATTATAACATAAATTTCATAAATAAAACGAATCCCAAACCTTAATATGAAAACAATAATTCATTAATTAGTAAATACCAAAGATGTACAAATAACTAGAATAGAAAATACAAATATTAATGATAAAGAGACATTAAGGGAAAATTAGAAATGAAAAAAATTCAAATATAATGGATTAAAGGAAAACTAAAACAATACACAGAAAACCCTTAATTGTTATTGGAATATTTAAAATTGAAATGATCGTACCAGTGGAAAGATGCCACTAGTAGTGGCTGATGACTACTGATGGTTGATGGTGGTGGTAGATTCCTAATGAATGATATTTAATGATTCTTGTTTAAGGAATAAATAGATTTTCTTCCATGGATAAATGAATGAATATGTAAGAGTCCAATAATAGAATATATAATGGTTATGATTCTCCATATAGAGAAAAAACTGAAGAAAATCACATGAAAGAATGGAACCAAAATGGATGGACCTAATGTATTTTTGAAAATATAATGATTTTTTATATTGGCTGTTAAATAACCGTAGTGAAAATCCTTATTTTCTTTTTGTTTATTGAATAACTGGAATGAAAAATATTCTAAAAATATTTTCACCCATATTTTATTATATAACAAACCTCAAAATTAATTTTTCATGATATTCATCTATATATGACATCCAAAACATGTCTTGTTAAAGTAATTATTTACTAATGAGATATTTTATTAATAAATAACTATGATCCATATAATGTCTTATATTTAATAAATAATGTCATTAAATATTACCTCGATCAGACTATAAAATTATTTTTATAATATAATCATAAATATCAAAGTGAATTATAGAGTATGAATAAAATCTGGGAAACATGTTAAAGACCCTCATGTAGGAGAAGTTGAATGCTAATCTTACCAACTGTGGATTTTTTTCAAGAGGGTATTATTATTGGGTTATGTAATCTCATGTGAGGGTAAAATAGTATATTATTAAATGATTTTTTTAAAATGATCCATAGAACACTCGGTAAATGAAATATGTGGTTTTCTTAGGTTAGATTAATACTGCCGATGCATTGGGAGATTATTATTACAATTTTAAAATACACTCATCGTGTTTATGAAGAGTTTTTTTATAATTATGTTGATATATGAATATGAATAATTTTTTAATGATATTATGAGAATATTTTTCAATGTTAAATTCCTGAACTGCCATGTAGTTGAGAAGGTTTCACGGTCTTCAGTGATGCATCAGTGTTGTGACTCGGTTGTGTCCTTATGTACAATTTAATGGTGATCACATAACGATATTTTTAATAAAATACTCATCCAATAAATTATTATACTCATAATTTGGAGTTGGAATAGGTAATTTATACATTGAGGATATGGATGAACTGTCTGTGTAGTTAATGGGGTTATATATAAACTGATTATAAAATTATACAAAATATATTTAAACAAAACCTGAAGAATATTCACCAACTAAGATTGTTGGAGTTAAGCAATGATTAGAATTTATTGATATATTACCTCCCAAGGATAGTTAATAATTCATATAATGGCTTAATTGTGAATAATATTCTAGATGATATATCATGTGGATTATAAACGATCTAGTATATTGGATTTTCATAGGATAGATCTTGAAATATTAAAGTAGAGAGACCAAATCGTTCTCAAATAAGTGTTCACCTACATATTGATGCGGAGATTAAAGAGATAGAGAAAGAAGGTGTAGGGATATTGTATAAGGTTAGAAATATATATAACAAAAATATAAAAATGTTTTTTTTCATGGTTCAAAATTGTGAGAATAGGTCAAAAAACCATGGTCATAACTTAAGACAACAGTTTTTCCCAACCATGGGCACTATCTCTATGGTAGAAGGGTCAGACCTATTGTCATATTTTTGACCATTGAAATAGGCCACAATAGTTGACAATGTAGTTTTTGACTAAGATACACCGTTTAAAATGTGTCTATAGGTGTTATTTCCATAGTAGAAATTTGTGTCTTTTACCACAGTAAACTATAGAAATAACCTAAAAATTATGTAACCAGAACATTTCGATCCCTTCACCTATCTTTTCCATATCAAATATGTAACTCCACAACCCAGGTTACTTATATTTAGTGCATTATTACAAAATATTTTCATGATCACAAGGGATAAAATCCTGAAATACTAATCATTTTAGTATCATAAGAAGTACTAGATTCATACATAAGATTTACATTACATAATAAAATTCAAAACTGAAACAAAATTTTCTCCTATCAACTAATTCATAACCCTTGGACTGTCCCTACAGGTTAGTCATAATATACTTCTTCACATCTAGGGAAAAATAAAATATAGAAATGGGTGAGCTCAGGTGCTCAGTAAGGATAAAAATATTATAGAAACATTAATAAATAATTATAAACATTTATGGAAATTTATAAGACTAAAACAATATCCTTTTATATATAAACATCAACATCATATAGAAAAGATAAATCTAATAATACCATTTACTTATTCACATGTATATCTCACTTGTCGAATAATTACATGCAATATCAATATCCAATTTCATAATGATAGAATGCATAATGCTGAACATCATAACTAGATAGTCAATGCCTTATGCCAAGACTACACATAAGATTTTTTCAAGGCCTTGTTGCAAGAAATTAGTTTACCTCATGAGACCTACCGATGCATCAATGATCTATTGTAGGCTCCATCGGTCACTTACTAAGTCCAATGCATTCCTCATATGAAAAGGATGAAACATAACATAAAAATTCAGATTAAAACTAGCATTAAAAATTTAATAATTTAACCATAAACCATAAATGGTATAAAAATAAAACATCCACATTCAAAAATATCACAAAACCTTCAATATAATATATACGATGGTATCCAATTAATCAAATTGAAACTAGTTTAAAATCCATCAAAGGATGTTGACATAGATTAAATCAAAACTGTTTGAGAGAAACTTCTCTTTCTATTTTGAAATCCATAAAAATTCATATTATTATAAATGAAAACATTTATTTTGAAAATGTTCTTATAAACTTGTAATGGATGATTCTAATGTGTTATAACAGCGAAATATAGCTTCATCCACTGTATAAGTTAAAAAATATTTCCTTAATTTTGTAAAAACTGTCGTAATGGACCCTTTTTAGTAAACGACAGAAATATTTCATTATAATAATAATATAAAAATTCAAACAAGGGTATAAATAACAAAAATACAATATCATGGTAATAGTAAAATGTTTGGAAATACATTTTTAATAAATACGGATGTGGATGATAAAGTTGTCCAAGTTGATACTCATGTATAAACAACCTCATATAATGAAGAGATTGTAGAATTAACCCAGACCTTGTAATTTTCCTTGGTCGGGGGTACTTTAACATCCTGTATAATATTTAATAATTTTTATTAAATTATAAAACAACCACATACTTAAATATGATATCATATATGATCTTCTAATACTTCTTTATTAATAATATTTCAGTAGTATCATCGTTCCAGGTTTTAAATGATTTGTTTTCATTTATATGATTTGTTACATAAGTCATGATTGTTATGGATAAGATGTATTTGATTCATATTCCAAATTATATTAAGTTCTCAAACTTTATTTTTTTAATTATAAAATGAAATTTAATCTTGAATGGTTACAATGGGGAATAAATCTCATCACGTTCATGGATACGGTAATCCGTACATACACACGTGAGACAATATCATTCTATTGATGATGATATACTATGTAATTGGATGGAATATCATATATACATAAGCATTTATATTTTATGTTTATTATTTAAAAAAATTATACTTATTATTATACCCTTCCAAATAATGATGTGGTTGAATAGAAAACTACACCACGACGTGGTGACTATATGATGTATGTATGCATGTATCATGAAATGCCATTCATAGGATTGATAAAATAATTTATATGGATGTACCATATTTATAATAACATCATAGTATGTATAAGGCACTGGTGTTATTTTTTTTATAGAAATAACAAAGGAAGGAGATATGGAATAAAATAGAACTTGAAAGAGGTGGTGAAATAATAACTCTTCTCCAGGTGCTTTCTATATATTTAAACAAAATGCCACCTTATGATAGATTTATGATCAAATCAATCCCTCTATGATTAAGTCAGTATAGTTGGGAGGATATTTGGATAAGGTTTTGGCTGATCCATATGGAATTCAAGGTGTGATTTTGAGAGAATGGGAAGTTCCCTTTTATATGAGAGGTGAGTTTCACTTTAGGGAAAACATGAAAAAGTATTTTATAATAAAATAATTATCAGTTCACAAGGGCTAAAATGTATTTATTTAGAGTATATGGTGATTATTGGTCTAAAATATCTCAACCAATAGGTTTTAAATAGGTCTAGGCCCCCATATTAACCTTATCTTTTAGATTTGACTCTTAGTTAAATAGTTGGACATTTACAATGTCTCCTATTTTTAGATTATATGGTTAATAAACATACTATAAACAACCATGAGAACCAAAAGTGGTTCATTATTGATATATCTAGCCTTATCAAAGATTTTTGGATAAACCATATATTTTTAGGAATATTATATCAATTAATAATAAAATATTTTTTTAACTCATTAATGTGAATTTTGACCCTATTAACTATTTTATTTTTGTTAAAGTCCTACAAAATTTATTACATGGAAAAAAATTCATTTAATAAACCGTAACATGTTATATTAACTTAGAATTTTTTTTAATTAATTGAAAGTCTTAATTTAAATTTATTTTTATATTTATAATATATGTTATTTTAATATTTCATTAATATTGTACTTACTGCATCTTCATTTTGACATAAATAAATTTAATTATTTAATGTCTAAAAATTATAAATAAAATACCATTATGTATTAATTCATTATATATTTCTAATTGATATTTATTGTTGAATTTATATTATGTCTAATGTTATATATTAAAAATGTTTTTGTTTTGAAATGTTCAATTTAACACTTTTTACTCTTCTTTAATTAAAATTATAATAAATGGTCTAATCTAATACAGGTGGAAAAAAAGGATCATATTTTATTCCTAATATTTTTTTGTCAAAATAAACTTATCCAATAGAATTAATACTTGTGTTAGGATATTATAATATCATTTTTACCTTTAATTTCTATATAAACATTTAACCATTGTAAATAAGTCAAATGTTACTTTTCACCAAAAATTATTTTCATCTTATTGAAAAATAAATTACTGACTTATGTCAACTGTGTCTCTCAGAATTTTGAAATTCAATTCACAGAAGCAGTCAAATTATGTATTTTTCAAATTTCCATATGCATCTGGAAGGTGGCTAAAAGACGGTAAAAAGTTCAATAAAATTTTATATATCTAATATTCTTATATAATGACTACAATGAATCATATTGAACATATATGGGTATTATGTAACTATTTTTAACTAATATAAATATAAATAGAATTAATAAATATTTAAGAAAAATTGGTTTTAAATGATAACACAATATTTTCACTATTCATCAAAAAATAAATGTTTTTTAAAAAAACAAAAAATTCACCCTAAGATAATTTTGGTATTCCATATCCAAAAATTAAGTCCATTTGAAATTTTTTTAGAAATTTTCAAAATGTGGGTATCACTTTTTATAATGGTTTGTTTGATTGGTCGTGGTTTTTTAGAACTCGAAGTTGCATACAATAAAATCTATTGTATAATTCAATGTGAAGTGTACCGTGGAAGCATGGGGTGTTACATTATTCCCTTCCTCAAATAATTTCGTTCTCGAAATTTCTAAAATACTACTATAAAAAAATATTCGGTTTGTTCTTCATCATAAGATCCTTGGGTTCTTGTACTGCCACTTACATCTTATAGCTTCTCCATATAACATTCACCATAAAAGTCGTCTGGATACTCAACACTTGTTCTCTGGTATCAATAATTATAGTAGGATCTTCACAATATGAAAGGTTGGGTTAAGATTCTTTTTCTACATAGGTGAGTACCTGCGTTGGTTCATGCATGTATTTTCTCAATAGTGTTACATGGAACACATCATTAACATTGGAGAGACATGGTGGCATTGCCAAATGATAAGCAGCAACTCTAAATAGTTCTATAATTTCGGAAGGTCTAATGTACCTGAGACTCAATTTACCCTTTTATGTGAAGCATATAACACACTTATATGGAGATACCTTCAGAAAAATGTAATATCCTACTTGAAATTGAAAATCCTTCCTTCGGTTATCAGTATAAATCTTTTTCCAACTTTGAGATCCTTTAATGTGGGTTTGTATAATCGTTACCTTTTCCATTGTTTCTTCAACACGTTTGGGCCCTACGAGTTTCCTTTCACCAACATCATTCCAACATGTCGGTGTGCAATATCTCTTCATATATAACCCTCCATATGGTTCCATATGAATGATTTAATGGAAGATTTTTTTTATAATAAAATTCTACAAGAGTTAAATATTTATTCCACATTCATTGAAAGTCTTGTGAGAAAGATCTAAAAATTCCTTCTACTGTTTGAATAGTCTATTCTGATTTTCCATCAATTTGAGTGTGGTAGGAAGTGCTCAAACGAAGTTCAGTATCCAATGACTTCTAATGAATTTTCAATAATCTTGATGTAAAATGAGGATCACAGTCTAAAATAATTGATAAGGGTACTCCATGAAGTCTTACAACTTCATTAATATATAGTCTTGTTAATCATTCAGGTGGTATATTTTTTCTTATTGAAAAAAATGTAATGACATAGTAAGACAATAAAAAATGACCCATACCACATAAATCATTCTAGGCGTCTTTTGAATCCCTTTGAATAAATCCATCGTAATATCATTCCATATCTACTCAGGTATGGGATGATGTTTCATGACTCCCCTAGGATGTTGTCTTCCATCCTTAACTTGTTTACAAACCATACATATTGTTACCTTATCAGTAATATTCCTTTTTAATGTTAACCCACAAAAAATGTTCCTTCAAATCTCAATACATCATAGTGCTACTTGGGTGTATAGAGAAATTGGAGCTATGAGCATCTTCCAACAGTTCCCTTTCTAGATTAGGTATTTCAGGAACACAAAGTGTCTTCCCAAATTTCAAAATTCTATATTCATATATGAATTCAATCAATCTCCCATCATTGACAACATTAATTTTCATTTGAAACTCCTCATTATCAGTCTGAGAAATTTTTATCCCTTCTAGTAGAGATGCTTTTTCAACCATATGAAAAAGTATTGATGTTTGACCTTCTATGATTATTCCCATATCTATATTTACTTGATCCATGAACATAGGATCCCTTTCTGCTCTCATATTGTTCAAAACACCATGATCCTTTATGATCAAAGCATCTACAACCTTATTTTCCTTCCCATGGTTGTTGTGAATAGTGAAATCATAATCCTTGAGTAGCTAAAGACATCACCTTTATCTCATGTTGAGTTCTTTTTTTGAGAAAATTCACTTCTTGTTCTTATGATCACTGTCTATCTCACAATTTTCACTATAGATATAGTGTCTCAAAATCATCAAAGCAAAGACTAAAAATCATAAATCAGGATCATGAGAGGGATAGTTTTATTCAAGAATTTTTAACTATAGTGATTCATATGTAATAACTCTATCGTTATTCATAAGGAGACAACCAATTCCTTTCTTTGAAACATAACTATTAATAAGAAACCCATATTTCCCCAATGGTAGAGTCAATATAAGAGCATTGACTAATATTCTCTTTAGTTCATCACAACATTATTCACACACTTTTTTCCAAACAAATTTAACCACTTAATGTGTGAACTTGGTTAATGTGTCAACCAATCAGTAAAAATTCTGGATGAAACACTGATAATAACATGCTAAACCAATAAAATTGCGTACCTCAGTTATAATTCTCAGTGCTGGACATTCATAGATTTCCTTGGTCATTGAAGAATCAAAATAGATTCTATATTTATAGACAATATGGCCTTGAAAATAAATCTCATGAAGGAAAAATTCACACTTACTAAACATACCATATACTTCATTTCCTCTGAGGGTTTTCAGAATTGTTCGCAAGTGGTTTTCATGATCTTCGTAGATTTTTTATTATACCAATATATCATCAATAATACTACTATAATTTCATCATGATATTATTTGAAAAAAATATTTAATTGATCAATGAAAGCAGAGGATGCATTAGTCAGTCCAAAAGGCATTACTGTAAACTCGTAATGCTTGTACCTAGTTTGAAATTCTATTTTTTGAATGTATTCCTTATTCAAAAAGAACGGATGATATCCAGATCGTAGTTCAATCATTGAAAAATATTTAGCTCCATGAATTTGGTTTAATGAATCATCAATGCATGGTAGGGGATACTTGTTATTTATTGTTACAGCATTGATCTCCCAGTAGTCAATGCACACCCTCAAAGATCCATTTATCTTATTATCAAAAATAACTAGGGATCCCCATTGAGAAAAACTATGGCGAATAAATCCCTTATTACTCAATTAATATAGTGGTTTCTTTAGTTCCACTAACTCCATAGTGGCCATTATTTATGGGTTCTTTGATATGGGTCTTCAAATTGTAATTAAATTAACAGAAAACTCAATTTCTCATTCAGGATGATGTCTAGGTAAATCCTATGGAAACACGTCAACATATTATTTCACAATAGGTACGTCCTCTATTTGAACATTCCTTTCCTAACCCATTGTTATTTAATTCTATTCCACCCAAATAATTAAATTTAGTAGAGATACCTGGGTGTATCTAGATAAGAATCACATGGTGACATTTATACTCTAAAGATAATGTACTCTGTATCACCATCAACAATTGTGACCACCTTCTCAATATAATATATATTTTAATCATGGTCTAAAATATAATCCATACCAAGGATTATGTCATATTCAATAATGGGAATGACATTGAGATTAGTGGATAAAGATCATTTATGTGCCCTAATGGGGAATGATTCACAAAATGTGGTTAGAATTATACTTTCCTTAAGAGTTTTTACTGAAAACACCCTTGTTAAATAAAATTGAAAATATCTAATTTTCATATCAAACTTGGAAGATATGAAACAATGAGATGATCCAAAATTGAATAAAGAATTGGATAAACTTGAGGAAACAATTAATTAACGTTCCATAAGGTCTTTCAGATCTTTAACCTCATCAGTAGTGATTGCATAATCTTGGACTTTCTCCCTTGGCCTTTTTTGAGGTATGTTTCTGAGGAACATAGTAAATTCGTTTTCATAATTCCTTTTTTCTATACAATTGTAGCATTGAACATTGAAAACTATTTTATATCCGTTGAAATCAAAATATTGGTGGCCTTTTCACCACACATGTAATAGACTCCAATTCCATTCAAGAATGAACTAGGTTGTTTCATCCAACATTTATCACAGGATGGATATTCAATTTTCCCATCTTCCCCATATTTTTATTTCTAGAGTGTTGAGTATATCTCTTCTTCTCTATATTTTCTTTAATGTTATAAGACTTAGAGAATTATTTTTCTGTCTTGATAGCACATGAGACAATATCTTCATATAATGAAAAGGATTGTGAGGCTAATACTCAATGGATAGATGGTTTCAACCCATAAAATAACCAATCAATCCTACTCCTTATGATACATATAGAATATTTTGCATGCCTTGATAACTCAGTAATGTTAGCCTCATACATTGCAACATTCTCATCCTTATTTTGTCTCTTACTCAGAAATATTCATTCCATATCCACTTGATGGTCACGAGGAAAGTATTTATCTAAAAAATATCTTTAGACTCACTCCATTATATATTTTATACTTTTTCATCCTCCATTGTGTATTTAATTAATGACCCCCATTGATCTGCATCTCCCATGAGTCGATAAACTGTCATGAAAACTTTTTCAAATTTAATACTCCCCAAAACATTTAATATTTTCTCAATAGAGCTAATCCATTGCTCCGATAAAATTTTATTTTTAGTCCTAATGAATTCTATTGGTTATTGCTTCATGAGGAGGACAAATAATGATCATCCATAATGTTGATCAGGGTGCTCCATACGGGTAAGGAAATTATTCATAATCTGAGTAAGTTTTCCCGGGATGGTGGTAAGTTGATCAGTACTGGTTACATGACCAGCTCAACTATAATTACATTGAGTATGAGGTAAATCACTACATGAATTATGTTCGTTGATTCATTTTTCATTCCTTACACTATGAACTATTTCTAGAAAATGGTTTACCGTTGATTTAGTTTATGAATCTCTATACATATTTCCAAACATATAAAACACTTACATAAATCGAACAGTTTGTGGATATATTCTATAAACATAAAAAAAATTTCTTTGAGGAGGTATATAATCATAAATCCTTCATAATGGTTTGTAATAAAAATGTGAATTATTATAAGAATATCCCAAAGGTGTGTTTTAAGCAAGAGTGTAGCAAGTCCCATTGTCCTGTACCAGGATACCCCAGGTCAAGCCTGAAACTCTTTGTCTGTGTTTTAACTCCTAGGTACATTTGTGCCAGATCCACCTCTACCTTCTCATATCTCGACAGGGATGTATTTCATTGAAAAATCAAAAAATATCTACAGTACCAAAATATTAGGAAGTTATTCTATTCAAAGCATTAAAGTATATCTTAGGGTAATGTTCTTTAATAAGGGTCTTTCTAAATCTTGTTTCCATTGGTTGTACTAAACTACCTCAAATACCAAATTAAACTCTCCAAAACTAGTATCCCAAATTCGAATCATTATTACAAAACATTGGAAAGATCACAAGGGATCAACTCCTGAAAGAATGATCATCTTAGTGGCCTTGGAAGTGCTAGGTACATACATAAGATTTAAATTACATTATAAATTGACAAAAAAACCACAACATTATCTCCTTTGTACAAATTCATATCCCATGGACTATCCCTAAAGGTTAGTCATAATATACATCCTCACATCCTGGAAGAAATAAAACATACAAAGGGGTGAGCACAACTGCTCAGTATGTATAATTTTTTAGCAAAAACATTCGTAAATAATAATAAACATTTATGTAAATTTAGAGACTAAAACAAATTCCTTTTAAACGTAAACATCATCATAATATGGCATAGATAAATAAATTAATTCCATTTACATATTTACATTGATATTTTACCTGTTGGTAAATCACATGTAATATCAATATCAAATTTAATAAATATGGAATGCATAATTCCAGACATCATAACCACATAGTCAAGGCATCGTGTCAAGACTACAAATAATATTTAACCAAGGCCTTATGCTAAGAAACATGTTTGTCTTATGAGACATATTAATGCATCGAGGATCTATAGCGGGCTCCACCAATTACATAGTAACTCTAATGCATTCTTCATATTAAAAAAGTTGAAACATAATATACACATTCATATAAAATATCGCATATGAAATTTTAATAAATTAACCATAAACCGTGAATGGTATAAAAATAACAAATCTGCAGTCAAAAAATTTACAAAACCTTTAATACAATATGGATGGTTTTATTATAATAAATCCTCTTTAAACTAGTATAAAATCCAGAAAAGCATGTCGACATAGATGAAATCCGAACTTTTTAAAAGAAATATATCTTTCTATTTTTAAATCATTTAAAATACAGAAATTATAAAATAAAAAATTTATTTTGAAAATATTTTTTCAATCATGTAAGGGAGGTTTCTAAAGTCTTATAACTGCGGAAATGAGTTTCACCAAACGTATAAGTTAATAAAAATTTTCTTTCTTTAGTTTTTTCCAAAAGGTCATAAAGGACCTTATTTTGAAAACAATCAAATGTTTTTTATAAAAATAATACAAAAAGTCAAAAATAAAGGTTATAAATGATTTTAAAACATATTCTAGGAAATTGTGAAAATGTTTCTAAATACATTTATATGAAACACAGATGTGGATGATAAAGAGGTACCAGTAGATACTCATTTATAAATATACTTATATAATGATAATATTATAGAATTCCCCCTTAAGTTGTACTTTTCATTGTCCAAGGGCATGTTAAACACGTGTATAATAGTTATAGAATTTTTATTAAATTATACAAGAACCACATACATAAATATGATATCATATATGATCATCTAATATTGTTCTGTTAATAATATTTCAGCAGTATCTCTCTTTCTGGTGTTAACTGATTCATTTTATATTATATGTTTTGTTACATAAGTCTTGTTTGTTATGGATAATATGTAATTTATTCATATCCATAATTATACTAAGTTATTAAAAAAATTATTAATCATAAAATTTAATTTATTCTTTAATGGTTACGATGGGGATTGATTCACATCGTGTTTGTGGAGACAGTAATCTATACATACACATAATCAAAAATATCATTACTTTAGTGGTTAATTAGTATGTAATTGGATGGTATATCATATAAAAAAATAATTAAAATGTTATATTTATTATTTACATCAGCTGTACTCATTATTATTCCAATCCAAATAATGAATTGTTTGAATAGAAAACAATACCATGATGTGGAGGTGGTAACCATACATGCACACCTACGATGACTTTTCATTCATGGGATGGATAGAATAATGAATATGGTTTTACCATATTTATAATAATATCACAATATGTATAAGGTACTGAAGTTATTATTTTCGTTTGGAAACAACATAGTGGAAGTGGAAAAAAAGAACATTAAAGAGCTGTTGAAATAATTTCCTCTTCTTCAAGTTCTTACTTTTGATTTGACCAAGAGGGATCCATAGGCATTATTTATGATCAATGGATAGCCTCTAATATTATGTTAAGGTTGTTGGGAGGATATTTGGGATGGTTTTGGATGAGAAAAATGTGTTTGGAGGTGTGACTTTGAGATAAGTGGAAGTGCCCTTTTATAAGAGAGGCGATTGTCACTTTAAGAAAATCATGAAACATTATTTTATAATAAAATAATTTTTAGTTTCTAGTGGCTCCAAATGAATTTATTCAGTGGATAAGGTGGTTATGGGTAGAACAATCCTAAACCAAATGGTTTTTGACAGTGTTAGTTCACCATATTAACCATATCGTTTAGATTTAACTCTTAGTTAAATAGGTTGACATTTACCATGTATCCTTGTATTTTTATATTATATGGTTAATAAACATACAATAAACAACCAAGAGAACCCAAAGTGGTTAATTACGGATATATATAACCATATGCATGTCCTTTTTCCAATACAAAGATGTTCTGGAATATTATAACAATTAATAATATAGTATTTTTTGAAAAACTCTTTTATGTCAATTTTGACACTATTTAGTATTTGATTCTTTTAAGGTCCAAAAAATTTGATTACATCACGAAATTTTTTTTAATCAATAATAACATATCATATTATCCTATAAAATTCATGTAATCCATCAAAAGTCTCAATTTTCATTTACTTGGATTTTAATAATATCAATTATTTTAATCATTCATTAATATCGTAATTACTTCATCATCATTATATCTTAAATATAAGTAGATATATAATGTCTAAAAATTATTAATAAAAACCATTATGTACGAAATTATTTTATAATTATTAATAATATTTAATGTAAAATTTATCTTATGCGTAACCCTGTATTAAAATTGTTTTAGTTATAAAAAGTGGAATTTAGTACTTTTAACTCTTCTGTAAATAAAATAATAATAAATGTCCTAATATAATCTCAGGATACCAAAATGATTGTATTTTATTCATAAGGTTTATTTTTTTTTGAAATAAACTTATCCAATCGAATTAGTACATGTTTTAGGGTAATTATATTATCATTTTCCATTCATTTACCCTATTTACTTTTAAACGTGGTAAATAAAAGTCAAAAGTAACTATTCACCAAAAATTATTTTAATATTATTGAACCACATTATACATAATTATTTTAACTGTGTCTCTATGATTTTAGGAATTCAATTCATATAAGCAATAAAAATAAATTTTATACAAATTTTCAAATTCACCTAGATGTTGGGAAAAGGATGGTAAAAAGTTCAATAAAATTTAATATATCTAATATTATTATAAAATGTCTCCAATGAATAAATATTAATATATATATATATATATATATTTATTATGTATATATTTTTACATAATATAAATGTAAATAATATAAATAATTATTTAAATAAATAGTCAGTTTTAAAAAATAACATAGTATTTTTCACTATTAATCAAAATTTAAATATTTTAAGAAAAATATCATAAATTCACCGTAAGATAATTTTGATATACCAAATCAAAATATGGATCCAATTTTGAAAAATAAAATTTATAAAATTTCAAAAATGAGGGTATCACTACTCAAAATGGCTAGTTTGATTGGTTGGGGTGTGTTAGAACTCGAAGATATGTACATCACAATCTATTGTATTATTCAAATAGAATCGTACCATGGATGCTTGGGGTGTTTCAAGATACCTCAACACTAACCACAATTTTTTTGAGAATATATATATATATATATATATATATTAATAAAAACAAGGACATAACGAAAAAGTGTTTAAATATATTGTACCACTATTTTTTGGGTGGGAAATTTATTTTACCACGGAAAAACCAAAGACCTATTTCCATGGTTTTAAAAAACTATGGCTATATCCATATAAAAAATATCTTCATTCTAGGGATTTAAAACCCATGGATATAGGCCACCTAACTGTGTCTATAACCCACATTAAACTAACCAATAGTCAGGGTTTTCAAACTATGGATATATGCCGCATAACCGTGGTCGTAGCCACAAATAGCCGTTCTTTTAAAACTATGGAAATAGGTATGTGGTAATAGTCTGTTTTTCTATTATTGTGATTTTAAAATTTGATGTGATTGAATTATAATTTTAAGGAATCATGTTTTTGTTTCTACCATTCTCTATTAAAAAATTGAGTTGTATGATGAATCTCATATTCCATCATTCTCTATGAATCAAGAAATTATAAGGATTTGAAAATATATAAAAGTGTATTTTTGATGGGGAAGCATGAAGAAAGAAAATTATATATAGGTTCTTGATATTTCAGTGAGTTACGGCTGATAGACTGAAATGTAATGGGATTTCACAACCATTATCCATCTTATGATGGAAATTGGAGAATGTCACCAAAGATTTTGTCTTGAATGACTAGAATATGTATACAGTTTAGAACAATATTTGGGGTGTAGTTTTTCTCGATATAAATTGATCACAATTAATTTATATTAGTGATTTTTTCCTTCTTAACTATCTTTCTAGACTACATATTATAGAAGTGGAATGGTTACATAGAGTACCACCTTATATTATATCTGATCGGGTTCTAAGGATTACAACAATGTTCTAGTGAAGTTTTATTTAGGTTTTACTTATTTATTTTAGTTTTAGTACTACCTATAATCCTTATAAAATTAGTTAGTCTAATATTTAAATTTATACCCAATAAAACATTCTATGATAATTTTCTATAAATTGAAAAGGTGGTTGAAACCTGTACGTTCTTCTATTATTGTTATCTTACAAAAATATCTACCAATCAAGTTTTCAGATGGATCCTAATGAAGAAATATATAGAATTAATATTATAAAATTTATGTTCTAGGATTATGTTTGTGAAATAAATCTATTATGACTACAGTTATCTTAGTAAATTGATGAGAAAGACACAACCATTCAACAAAAGAATAAGGAATCATAGAGTCAAAAAAAGGATATGTTGATAATAGTCTATGAGAGTTGGAGTTCAATGTTGAAGAGAATTTGTTTTGAGAATTTAAATATAGTATAATGTTGTGATATTTGGGAATAAAGTAATGTTAAACTCTATATATATGGTCACATTATCTATTAATGGTAGAGTATGAATGAAATCTTATCACATGACACATCCACCTAACCTCTAAAAAGTTATTGATATATTATTTGAATATATCATAAAGAAATGAATACCTAATACTTCACATGTAAATAAATAAAGGTTCATATCACTAGAGAATAATAATTGAATTGAAATAAAATTAGTAAAAATCTGGGATCCAAGATACATGGTGCTATGAAATAACATTACTCCTATGGTTATTATTCTCCTGAGGAATCAGAAATTCATAAAAGGCTTTAAGGGACCCCGAGGAAGTGAAATGAATAAGTATAAGAATTTTATATATTTTAGTAATATACATTTAATAATTTAATTCAATTTATGGGGGTGGGAGGTAGAATATAACAAACTATGATTTTATGGAAGATTTATTTTAAAACAAATTTAATATCTTCGATAGATTAAAACACATGCATCCTTAAGTATAAATGAATTATAATATATTTTTTCATTATAACCTAGTAACTAAATTAGTGAGTACTAATATGAATAATAAAATTATGATAATTATGTCCTTGAAACATGTATAAAATAGGTTCATTGTCTATTAAATGATTATAAATGAAAAGAAATTATATCAGAAAGAAAAATAAATTTTGTGAAAAATAATTTCATGCACAAACCATGTTTATTAAAAACCTAAATTAATAACTATTAGTGAATTATTTTAATGATATTAATAAGTTATATATTCATGAAATAAAATTATCCATTATCTAATATTATTTATTTTAACATGATAAGAAGAAATCATGTTTTTTTATTATAAATGCATTTTTATTTAAAATAATGTTACTCCGTGTTGCCCCAAAATATATTAAAAACTAATTTTTTCTATTTTTAAAAGAGTTTAAAATAAAATAAAATTAAATATTTAAGTAAAAATTACAAAATTATCTTACAACTCATTTTTTACATTTTTTGGAAAATATTATCTAGTCGATGAAAAATAAAAAATACTATTATTGTTAATAAATATAATTTTCTTTTAAGAATTTAAAATGTATCATTTTATAAAATAAGTTCAAATGTAACATTACATCATTTTTTATATATTATTTTTATTTCACTGGGAAAATTTGTATTCATTATTTTTATGTTAAAAGTTTTTAAACATGAGAAAAATATTTTCTTTGGAAAATTGGTTTTCATCATGTTTGCTGGAATAAATTTAAATTAAATTTTGCAAAATATATGAATTTATTATTTAAAAAATCATAATTGTTTTTAATCATAAAAATTCATATTATGAATTAATATTAACTTAATTTTTTTCAAAATAAAAATTGACTTGGGAAAAAATTAATTACCATGGTATGGTTAAAATGTGGTTTTACACGTTACATGTGAATGTTTTAAAATTAATTTTCCCAAAACTTGAATTTTTTATTTAATTATTTTGATTTAATATTTATAGTCACCAGGTCCAACAAATCTAATATGTCTCATTTTATTTTCAGTATTAAAGGATAAATTACCTATGCAAAAAACTAGTTACAGTGACGAAAACTAAAATTGGAAAACTGAGTATATTTAGAGGTAAACTGAATGACATGATTCTTTTTTATGGTGGAGTTGTGTATGGACCATAACTATTACCACTAAAATATTTTAAGAAAAATTAGGAAACTAGTATGAAAGTGATTTCCATTATTGAATAGTTTTGAGTATTTACAAAAGACAACACCTCCCTATTTAGAGGGAACCTCCAATCATATTTTACTCACAATAAAATTCATTTTTTTTTGGAAAATCCATGACCTAATTAATTTATTAATTAAAATTTCATTTTAAAGAGTGTTTTTTTATTGTAAACCATTTCTTTAGATGGATATTGGTAGAAACCTATAGATTTTTTCCAAAGATGAGGTATCATTCTTAACATTGAATTTTTATTTTATTTCTTCTTCAAACATCGTCAAAATCATCTAAAAATAGGAAAAAGTATTAATTCCTTTATCATACAAATACTTATATTTTATTATGTTAATGTAATAACCAATATCCTTATAATATTTTATCAAATTGGAATATAAAATGTAAATCATTTGTACAATAGACTATTGCCTTGCAGACTGATATAATTAGTTTTCCATTAATTCCTCTCATGAAGTGATAAAATGATGTATTTAAAGTATATATATGATATATATGATATATTTATAGTTAATTAATTTAATATAATATCAACATTATTAACATGAGATCCATTGGAATATGATAATGTCGCTCCAAACTATGGGTGGACTACCGCTGCTACAAAGTATCATGACTTATTTTTTATTTCTTCTTTATAGGGATGGTAATAGTGATGGTTCTTTATAATATATATGATATATATTATATGATAATGATAATAAAAGGTGAATTTATATTTACCAATCATTCATTCCAATGATCGAAAAATTAAAATAGCTTCTATGTGTACTGTGGCATACCATCTACATGTATGGTGTAATTTATTTTCCTATAACTAAATTTTAGGAATGACTATAAATAATTATATATTGAATATATATTATATTTATGAAATAAATGAAATTATTTGGATTAGGTAACAATTAATTAATGTTTATGGAAAAATTACTACCAAACCCAAATATAAATGAAAATTGAAATAGTTATTACCCTAAATAGTGATTTTATCATATAATAACATATAAATGTGTGATAACATATTAAATTTAAATAATAAATGGAAGTATATATATTATTATTCTTTTTAATATTTTCAAAATAAATCAATATTAATTATTTTGGAGGTTTGGATACATATGAAGGGAGTTAAATAATATTTTAGGTTTTGTTTCTATATCTCATCATTATTCAAGATTATTTATTTTTATGTCCTTGTTGGGATAATTATTTGATCTTTTTATCATATAATATGTATTTTTTCTTTTTGAAGAGTTAAATTTTGAAATTTAATTCTTCCCACTCATTTCCCTCTCTTTTAGTAATCATGATATTGAAATAACTTTTAATGTAAAAGACATTTTTTCTTCCCAATTAGGTATCATCTTCTTTCATGTCCTATTTTTTTATAAAATTTTTAAAATTATGTTCTTAAAACTATATAATGATTTATTAAATATATTTTCACTCGTTTTTTACCTTTTTCATAATGTTTTTAAGTGAATATTCTTATCATTTTCTAAATTATCTACCTTATGACCTTTTAACAGAAGTCTTATAGGATTGTTTTTTAACACAAATTTAATAAATTAAATTTTCTTAAATCATGACCAATAATTATTTTTAATCTTGTACTACATGTTAATAAGGTTTCATGAAATGAACTTGTTTTCCATAATAGATGGAGAAATATTTTAGACATCAAATAAGTGATTTAAATATTAATATTTTATTTTCCATAAGAAATTGTCCATTATAATTTTTATTTCAATTTCATCTAGGTTAACATCATTTGTTAAATAATATAATGTAGATTTTTATAACAATTATATAGACTATATTTCACTAGCTGGTTTATGATCAGTTTGATAGGGGAAATTATTGATATTGAATTTTTTGTTCTTTTAATACATACAATTTTTTATAATTAAGGCATGTTGGTTCAGTTGTATAATTTACTCATATTATGAATGAATTATAATTATTAAGTGCTAGTGGTACCCAAAAATACACCTAACCATCATTAATTTATAGGTATCATGATACTAACTATATTGGGTATTCTAATGATTCCTTACAAATTTATGTATTATGTCTTTACATTAGGCCTCAACATTATGTTTCATATGTGTGACATTAAACAATCCATCATTATAAAAAATTTATTGATTCCCATATGATTATTTTATCCTTTATTATATAGATGGATATGATTCTATTTTATGTGATTATTTATAAAGAAATTATTTTATCACCATTTATTCATTCCATATTATTCATTACTTTTTATCTTTAAATTTTTGAATACTATTACAAAGTATCTATGCTCACCCCATTCTTATATTTTCTTTCCCATTGATTCTAAGAAGTTTCATATGATTTTCATTAAGGGATGTGCTAATGAGAATAATGGTTTCCACAATGAAAATACTATGTTTTATTTTATGTTATCAAATATAATATTAATTTAATATATATATCTTTTTTCTAATTCTATAATACTATTTTGACCTTCTGGGTGTGGTTGCTTGTATGTAGTGAAAATAAAATGATATAACCATCTAATATATGATAATTTGGTTAGGGAATATATAGTTTTCGTCATGCATTATAGGGGGGATAGAATTAGGTTTATATTATACAAATTTTTAAAGTGATATAGATTTAATATGTTGATTTAATATCATTTTTCCATATATTGGGTAAATATATTTTGTTATGGATTTAATGTGGTATATAAATATTTGGATATAGAAGGTATTTTAGAACAATATATTTGAGTTTCTTTTTGAAATATCATTTTGGACACTATTTTATCATTGTGAATAAAATAATTATTTATATGGAATATATTTTATATTATATATTGTAAATTAGTGTTTTATCATGTGTTCATATGATTTATTAGGGAAATTCTGGTGATATTTCTGATCTATATTCTTTTTACTCATATCCAACCAATGTTTAATTAGAGGTTGGATTTTGGAGTCGCACTTGTCTTCATTGATGAAACTGGATGGTTTTCTAGTGAATGTGGGTCACTGTATGAAACATATATCCTATTTTCTAGATAACAACTATCTTATGGGATAAAAAATGTTTGAAAATATGTTATTGGACTCTTATTATAAATTATAATTTATTAATATGACAATATCACTTGGTGATATCTATCAATGGTGGTCGTGAGGAAAACCCTCCAACATAAATTCTGAAAGTTTTGTGTATGATGAGATTTTCCTATTTGGGAATGTGTGTGTTATCCCTTATTCATCATATTATCATTAATTTATATCATGAATCGCATACATTGATGTATGGAGGAATAATATTATTTATAACATTTTATTTGTGTTATATTGTTTTGTTAATAATATGAGAAGAATGTAATTTGTGTTAATTTGTGTTAAATAATATTTGAAAAAGTAGAATTTGAGGATAAACCAGAACAATTGGATGGATTTATGATGATATAGGGTACTAAGTGATGGAACACTGGCAGAGGAAGTTGTGGTGAATACCAAGTCGATGTCACATTTCACCCAAAAAACATCACAAAGCCCAAAACATTTATAATGGAATAAGTAGTCAAAGAGATTAACATAAAGTTTTTCGAGTATTCAAAATGTGAAAGAACACATTTGTGATGCAACTAATGGTTATGGAAATGTTTTCATATTAGAAGTGGGGATTCTGAAAATGGGGTTTTCACACAGATGAATTTTATAGTCAACAAGTGATGAATTGAAGTTTAGAATGAATTAAATAGGTAATCCAGCATCCATGATCATGCAATACATTGTTTATAGATTTATAAAGAGGTAAAAATGGATTTATGAAGGATACTTCACATTTGGTACAAGGTATTTTGGTGGTAAAATCGCAAAACGTTATGAACATGGATATAGTTTAATCCATGTTATGTTGTGACACATAGAACCCAGATACAAATTTGTTGAACTAATTATGATAGTGAAAAAATAGTTCTTTTATGGTTTAATAATTATAGGTTTTGGTTTTAGAGCACTATTCATGTGGAATTTGATAGAATTTTTATTCATTCAATTTGGTGGATTAATTGAAATATTGATACACACATCATGGAGAAACTAGTATCCTTGATTATTTAGTCATGGGAGTTATTTATGTGATGCTAATGGGACAATTAATTTACCATTAATGATTTGAAATGTGGGAGAACTATTTGGGAATGAACCTTATTATTTTTGGGGGATGAATCATTATATTTTAAATAATTTGTTTTACTTAAAAACCCTTCAAATTTTAGAGAAAAAACTAGAAGTGATATGGCAATATGAATGGGACACACACAAAATATGGATGCTCCTTCTTCTCAAAAGAACACACCCCACACGCCCAATGTTTTTCAAAATCATTCGACCATTGTTTCATCGGATGTATGATCTATGGTGGAGTTTATGGATCCATCCACCTTTGATCTATGTATTTTTTATATTGAGGAGGTTTAGTAGTCTCCAGAGACCTCCGATGCATATCCATGGCCTTGCCATATAGTGGGTCCTGTTGCAAGGTTTTGTATTGCTTTTATGGTGTCTTACAGTAGATTTGTTTGGCTAATATGTATCTGGTTTCTCTAGAGTTATCATAGGTTGACTATTTTTTATCATTTTAGATTCCCCCTAAGTCATTTTCGGAGGTATTTGATAACCTCAGGTTGAATTATGTGGCCTGGTTCGAGGTTGAGAATCCACCGGTCAATATCATCAATCACGGTGTGGATTCCTAGGGCTTGGCTAGTGCAGTGCATATCTCTGAGATTCACGGTCAACACTTCTATCTGCACTTGGAGTTCGAATGATATTTTTTTATGGTGGGGTGTAATTCTCCCATATCGTTCGGTCGCTGGTACTTCAACTTGGCTCCTTGGTCTCTGGTAGATTACAAGGGGAAGGAATGTGCCCACACCGTGGTATGGATTGGGCTTCCGGGCATTCCTCTTACTTTCTAAAATATACCACTTTTCAAGGTCATAAGAGATTCTAATGAGGGTATCATGTGTGTGGATGTTCACACCCTATCCTGTGAGGACATTATTGTCCCTCAAATGTGTGTCGAGCTGAACCTTTCTCTTAAAATTCTGGAAAATATAGCACTAAAGGTGAATGGTGTGGTGGCTTGGGACAAAGAGATATTTGTCCGAGTGTTCCCCAGGTACTGTTACTCATATTTTCTTCTGGGGAATTCAAGGTTGGTGTGTAGTGGCTGAAGGTCATGTGGACCAGTTTAGGTTTACATGGAACCTGTTTGCGATTTTTTACCTCATTCTTGGGTAAGAGGATTTGTGTTTGAACCAATACTGGAGGAGGCCTTAAATAAGGGGGTGATCCGGCCTCCATGGAGGCCCCTACGATTTTGGCCCATTTCCCCCCTCCTATTGATTTAATATTTTTCATCAGTAAGAGCCTAGGGCATCTCTCATAATAGTTTCATGTTATGCATCTTTCTAGTCTTGTTTCTAGTCTATTCAGTCCTCATAAACTGATCATAGCTGGAAGAATGTGGGAATGGTTCTTGTGCTCCCTCTTTCCCTCCCTGGATAATCAGTTGTTTCTTCAAGATCAATAAGAGACTACCCATGTGAATTCTATGTAGCAAGTAATTACAACATGGGGGCCTTGTTCTCCAATTCTAATCGGCACTGGTTCGCTAGACTGCTCTAGGATGGCCCTGGATAGGCCAGCGAGTTCTAGGAAAAATTTTGAGGAGACAAATCCTCTCCATAAATGTTTTCTTTCGTTGAGTCAAGGTATGTCCTCAAAATTTCCCTCTAGGTTGTCTCCCTTAGATAGTATTCCCCGATTCCATATCCTTGGATCGTGTACGCTTGTCGGATCAATACATATTATGGATCACTCCTTTTCCCACAACAACAAGACCGAGATGGACTGGGTCAAAACCGAGATTCTACTATTTTAATGTTATCTATTCTCATCTATAATTCATATGGCCTGGGTGTTGGGTTAAGACTGATTTTATCGACTCTTTATTGAAGAAGAACCAAGTCAATATTATGGATTTTTTGGATCATAAACAAAGTACTAATACAATCAAGTAATTTTTTTCTTAGAGTAACGATGCATGGATCCATGCATGCAACCCCTATAAATAGGTATATCTGGGTTTTTTGGAATAAGGATATTTTATTTTTATGAGGCCAAGGAAGTGGATCAATTTATCACTAAGAATGACTTAAAAGGTATGGAGAGATTTTTTTATTCCTTTCTCTATAGATGTTGTGACTTACAGGTTAGAAAACGTTTGTGGAAAGAGCTTGCCTCCTTCGATCCAGAGGATCTCTTATAGTTTTTTGTAGGGGATTTTTACATCATCTCTAATCCCAATTAATTTAAAGGAAGAGGTGATTTTCCTTGTCAGGTGAGCTTGTATTTGTTTAGTTTGGGCCATGATCAGGGCTTCTAGATATGGGATATACTAGTGATCACTACACTTGGAAAAATAACTAGAGAGGAGGCTTGAGATGTTGGAGCCAGCTTGATTGGTTCTAGGCGAACATCAATGTGATCAGTTCATTTCCAAATGAAAATGTGAATCCCTTGGCTCATGGAATCTCTAGTCACTCCTTGTTTCTTGATTCATTGCATTATGGACTGGATACGCAGGTGCATTTTAGGTTCTTCCATCAGTGGGGCCGAAATCCTTCCCACCACAGAGTTGTTCATGCCTTGTGGGAAAGACTGATTCACAGGTACTTCTGGGTTTCTCTTCAGAATAATATTTGGATGTTGAAGAAGGGGCTGCAGACATGGTCTAGGTACATAGCTCCAGCTAATCAGATCATGGAGGAGCTGAAACATAGCGTCGACAACTTGGAATCTAACCTGGAGGAGGAATGGAGTAACATATTGTTTAAGGAGTTAATGGACATGAGAAATAGGTGGGTTAAACTACATACTAAACAAGAACCAATGATTTGGGATCACTCTCATGTTAAATGGTTGTATGAGGGAGAAGAATCATGTCGTTCTTTCATGAATTTATTATAGAAATAAGATGGTTGATCAAACCAAATATTTTACTTGAGGATGGAACCTATATGAATGATAGAGATACTGGGGGAAGAATAGATCATTCTTCCTTCAAGGATCTCCTTGTTGGTCCTAATACTATGATGCCTAGGTGATATCCATGTGGAGCTACCTACATTTGAGAGGTGATTCCAAATTCTATGTTAGAGCAACATAAAAAGGGAATAGAAGAGGTCTCGAACAAGGAAGATATCTATATGGTGATGATTCATGTTGACCCCGAGAGTGCACCCAGACAATAAATCTTTCCAGGATAATTTTATAGAGGGGTGTGGGATGTGGTTAAGGGAGACATCATTGAAGCTATACAAGATTACATTCGGGGTGGGATCCTCCCTCATCTAGCTTGGTCTACGACCCTTGTTCTCATCCCAAAGGTTAAGCATCCTTCTTCTATTTCACATAATCATCCAGTTATCTTGTGTAACATTCTATATAAGATCCTTGCATGTATATTAACAAAAGGTTGTTCAGACTCTTACCTCAGTGGATCTTGATTGAGCAGCATCTTTTTGTGAGAGGTTGCTCTATTCGGGGATGAATTTCTTATGCATAGGAGGTTATTCGTGAAATCACATTTAAAACCCATGGATATGACATTTCTATCAAACTTGACATGCATAAGGATTTTGATAGGATCAAATAGAGCTTCATTAACAGAGTTCTTGTAGTCATGGGTTTCTCACGAAGATCTATGGATTTAATCGTCCATTGTTTTATCTCTTCATGGCTTGTTTTTTCTTTCATGGGAATATATCATGGCTTCTTCAAGGATGCATGAGGTATTTGGATTTGGGAACCATTCCCCTCGGGTATCTTCATCATTGCTGAAGATGCTCTTAGCCATCTTATCCACCAAAGCTTGTCTTATTGAGTTTCTCTTACATATAAGAGGAAATATAATATTCCTCCAATCTCCAACATAATGTTTGCGGATGAAAATATCATCTTCAAAAATGGGGTAAGGGGCTTTATTCGTGGTATCAATAGTATCATTGATGAGAACTGCTACTCAAGCAGGAAGGTACATTAAAATTACATAAGTAATATTTTCATTAATCAGAAGAGTGATCCTAGTTGTGCTGCTTCACTATGTCGTCGCACATACATGAATTGTGGAGATTTCCCAATGGAGTATATGGGCACGCCTATTGCATCAAGAATTCATTGGGTTCTAGACTTCGACCGTGTTGTTAATAAGATCATGTATTGTATCATTAACTATATGGAATGATATTTATCTCTTGGGGTCATATATCATTTATTAATACTGTCATGTTTTCCATGCCAGTCCGCTCTTTGGAGTCTATCAATGCCCTGTAGGGATTCGTCATAAATATTGACAATATTTTGTGTAGCTTTATCAAGGATTCGTTGTTCTACAAGAAACAAAATTGGGCATTGTGGGAATGTCTAAAAATACCTTTCCATGAAGGATGGATTAAAGAGTGCACCCTTCAGAACATGATGTGTTGTTCATAGGCCAAGCTCATGTGGGTTGTTCTTGAGGAACACACTATATATGTTAAGTTAACATCTCTTAGATGTGGGGGTAATGAGGAGTATATGCATGGTTCTACCGCCCACCCCCTTCTGGTCGAAAATATCTCCTCTTATCCAAGTCCTCTTGCCTCATTCTCGATGGATTGTTGGCGAAGAAAATATTTCAATGTGTTACTGGAATAGGGGTGGGTCGGTTATTAGTTTTCCTAGATATATGACTCTTATGATCACCATTAAATATTCAAATATATATCCTACATTTATGTCGGTGGTGTTGGAAAAGGAGAAACATGTGTCTCTCGAATCAATTGTGATTACTTCTAAACTCGATCAGTGTGTGTTTACACCCTCTAAATTTGACGCTTTCACCTCCAGGGATTTCCACAATCTGTCTTCATCTTAGGATCAAAAGGATAACTGGAATGACTTCATGTGGTGTACATGAAACCCAGAAAAATATCTCTTCCTTGTTTGGTGCATCAAGAAATTTTCTATTGCTATGGACGATAAAATCAAAAAAATAGGTATAATCTTTTCCTCAAGATGTCATTCATGTATCTTCATGTGGGAGGAGAGAAATAATCACTTGTTCATTGATGGTGATTAGTCTCTTTCAATTTGGTCATTCTTAGAAGGCTTCAATGCTCTCGCACCATAAAAACAGTGGGATAACTCATTTTTGGATTGAATGTTCCATGGTCCTCACGACCCTGGTACAGAGAGGATGGATCGAGCGTCGATTCTCAGTGCGGGTTACTAGATCATATGGCATGCCAGAAGCCATGATCTATTTTATGGTTCATGTCCCTTGGGAAGATCCATCATTTCAAGAACATGATTCCTACTAACAGATCTGGTATTTGAATTCTATAACTAGCACAACACCCCTTCTTTAAGCTTTTTTAGGCCAGTAATCCATTTTCTCAAACCGACATAGACAAGGTGTAGGGGATGTGGGTTCGCTGGCGCCCTCATAGTAGTGGTTTGAAGATGATCATTAGTGGGTCCTATATAATGTTCTATATGAATGGATGGGGAGTGGTGCGTGGAGTTGGAAGGAATGTTGTTATTTCTTTCAATTCATCATTTGGGAGTGGTAACTCTCTTATGGTTGAGGCCAAATAAATGATTACCATGATCACTATTTTCACTCAGCAGAACATTTCCATCTCTCATGCAGTGACTGACTATTTGATTCTGCATTAATCCCTATAGGGTAAAGGCTCCAACCCCAAGTCCATTACACACAATTTTATGTAATGTAAATCCATCCAATGCAACAACTTCCACATGAATAATATGTGCTGTGAGGGAAGTACGGTTGAGTATTACCTGGCTTCCTTGGAAGGATAGTGTTCCATCAGAACTCATCTCCTTAATCATAACTTCTTGAATCTAGAGAGAGGTAATTTGATCTGAGGAAATTCCCTCAGATTTAATTATTTTAGACCACCCTAAATCTATTGTGTCATTGGTGAAATTTTTATCTCTTTTAATATAAATTTGATTTGGATGGATATGAGACCATGCATGAAGCGGTTCTTGCAATGATGGATCATAGAGTCATTTAGAATATGGATTGACTCAATTTTCCTGATTATTTAAAAATATTGTTGGGGATGTCATGTTTTATTAGAACGAGGAAGAATAACCATGACCATTAGAAACAAATAAATTACTATATAAGATCATACAGAATAAGTACATGCATAAAAATATATATTCAGCTATACCTTGAGGAAGAAAACATTTGGGACATTATTTTTTAAATTTTTTTTATATTTTCAGATTTATAACTTTCTACTGATATTAGGAGTAGATTAATGTGATTTATATATCTTTAAAATGTATTTTTGAAGAAGTTGTATAATAAATGTCTAGGGAATAAGTATCATAAAAAGAAGTATGATTTGATGAAGGACATTGTAAATATCATGTGTTGTGTTGTTATTTACAATTATATATATGAGTAATGGGTGAATGATAATTTATTAGATCTATATCCATCTCAAGTTAAGGAGGATGAGATTTTATAGGAGTAACTCATGGAAGAAAATTGGGATCATTGACTCAAACATCCCCCTATCATGTATTATGTCATAATTTAACAAGTGCTATCAAATTTATGTTACCACCTTGATCGTAGAAGAATAGGGAATCAAATTCATGTGTGTGGCTAAGCGGATCCTATATTTTTTGGAATAAACTTCTATAGTTCTAGTAATATGATACTTTCATTTTTTATTTTTCTCATCATTTACAAATGATATTCTAGTAAAAAATCCTCATATTATTAAAAATAACCATATGACTCGTGCTGATAAAAGAAACATTGAGATATATGGAAATTAATAAAATGATATTTTGATTTCCTTATCAGATAATATCTACATCATGGCGACACGTATTGAAAGTACAAAGAATATTTGGGATAAATTTGTGAGAATCTATGAAAGAAAACATAAAGTGAAGGAGTCCATGTTTCAAATATAGAGGATATGATTTTAAGATATTATGATGCATCATGACAAAGATGTTGAAAGCTATTTCACATATGTTAATGAAATTGTCACAAATATCTATGCATTTGGAATGAATATTAAAGATATCATTTTTCTTAAGATGACTATGAGGATCATTCTAGAATTAGTTTGAGGTATCATCTTAGAAAAATAAAAAACAATTGTTAGATGAACATCAAAATAGACTAATTAGATGTCAAATAATGAAAGAAAATTTTTACAAAATGTATGAGAAACATGATATAGACCATTAATCAATTATAAAAGTTATGAATTATGTTCTTAGATATGATAATGATTCAGGGGATGATGATGATCTAAACCTAATTGTCTGTCATCTATCAAAGATATTATAAATGATCAAGTAGAAAATAGAAGGTAAAAAATTAATATTATTTTCAATTAAAGTCATAATATCTATTTTGAACTATTTATTCTAAATGTGATGGTTAATGAATCTGAATATTATGTGGAATAATAAACACATTAGAAGAGAAAATGGGATAAAAAAGAAGAAAATAGATACATAGAGAATATGTTTTATAAAAATTGATCATGTTTTATCATGAAAATATAATAAGTAATTCACTCTTATTAGGGCCATGGGTAAATATTTTTATTCATCATGAACTGATAATAGAGAATAACGAAAATAACATCAACGGTAAATATAAGGTAAGTTGTACTATTTTTGTTATCAGATATCAAAACTCAATAAATACCTGAAAAAATAGATGAATGGAAAAAGTAATTAGTTTCTCAAGTTATTATGTGTAAGGAAAAAGGTAAAATAATTTTATGAGGATAAAAATGAATTGATGTTCAATGAGTAATAAAAACATGGTGAAGAGACTAGGTATATAAAGTTAAATTTCTTAATAAGAAAATTCAATTTATAATATTGAAGAAGAAAAATTGACATAGATGAAGATATTTTTTTTGGAACTATACATTTATTCCATAGTTCAAGAGGAGTTTAATATGGACTTGATGATTTTTAAAAGTATATTGATATTAAAGGATTATCATCTCATGGATGTGAAATGATAGGCTTAAAGTAAAAAAGGAATGCATACATGTAATAATCTTTCAAAATGATCTATCTCTTTTGATTGTGCATGTGTTACAAAAAATTAAAGATGGTTAAACATGATAAATATAAGAGGATAACCACCATATACAAGTAATATAATATCATTTCTATGAAATCACCACACCATATGTAAAAGAAAGGCCCACGGAAGAAAGTAACGACACCATTCAAAATGAGAATGGAACTAGTCAATGTGTTAATTATTCAAATAATTTTTTTAGTGTTATTGGAGATATGGTCAGAAATCTAGTTAATATTAGTTTAATATGAATTTAGAAAAAATGATTAAATAATTTAGAATGTGTTTTAGTGAGAAAAATTGGATATTAAATTTGAGAAATAAATTCACATCAAACCTATAATAAGTGGAAAATACGAATATGTCCAAAATTGATAACATTGATATTCTTAAATAGTTTTAGAAATTTTGGCATTCCTCAATGGTTTTTAAAAATATTTTTCATTCTCAAGAAGAAACTATAAAATGGTCACTTCAAAAAAATTGAAGTGAAGATATGTTGAAATATGAGGTGTAGAAAGTGTCATTACATAGCAATTATTAGAGTATACTGGATGGAACGTATACCCCAGCTTAAGAGGAACCAATATATATTAGGATGTTATCTAAGGCTGCAATATGTCCCTGCATATTCCATTTATCTATTATGGGGTTTTGTGATAACATGTAAGTATTTAATTAATATTATTGAGGATTTTTTTCTTGTAATCAAATTAGAAATTTTTTACATGGAGTACTATTTTATGGATAAGATCAAAGGATTTTATTACTTAAATTAGAGAACCACTTAGATGACATTTTAAAATATAATTTTTTTGAACATTATGGAGTTATTTATATATTAGGACACTCATGTTGTTTTTTTAAAGAAACACCTATGCTATGAATATGAAACTAAATTTGTATTTTATTATCTATTAAGGTTTCAAGGATATCTTAACTATCCTTTTATACACATACCTTATTTAATACAATATTTTTTCTACATATAATTAGAATATTCATATTAAAGTCTTTGTTGAGTGTCCATGTGAATTCACATTATAGAAGAAATATGATATAATAAGACTCCAATATTTTCCATTTATATTTTATTATTAATATGGTGTAGAATATGGATTAATGGAGAGAATAATAAAGTGATAAGGTCCATTAAGGAAAATACATATAGGAGAAAAATATTTAAAATATATACAGGAAGATCATAAGTTTACTGAATTTCATGAGAAGACAGTATTATCAACTACAAATACAAATTGGTTTATTTTTAAGAGAAATCTATTATGATTGTATTTTTTTTTAATAATAAGTGGTGATTATTTTTTTTATTAATATTTTGTGAATATGATTGAATATGGATAGAAATATTCTATAACAAAAACTCATGGTGCATTTATGAGAAAAGAGGAAATCCCATTATGAATCATTCCGGAAGGGATTCGGGTGAAGGCTATAAAGAATCCTTATTTCACCAATTCAAGCTAGATTGAAAAAATGTGAATAATGATATTTCTATTCTAATAATAGAGTATTATGTTTTTTAGTAGTGAATATTGGATTTGGTTCCCTATAACCAATTTTTTTTATGATAACTTGTATTCAATATGTGGAATGTTAATAAACAACATATAAAACCATGATTTTTCTTCTATGTTACATAGTATGTGATAATGTCCTAATAGTAGGTGTCTTGAAAAATGGTCATATCTATTCCCTATTACAATCAGATCACAGAAGTGTTACAAAACAATTCTAATATATATGTTCTATAGTCAGATTATATCATTTTGGGGACACACCTGATATAGGGTATTAGGGGACTATACTCATAGGGCATTGAGAGATCTTATCATGGTGTATACTCTTGGTAATACCTATTGTAGGATATTATGAGAAAATAAACTGCCAATTGGAAATCCACATTTATGTGTAACTAGATGTTCAAATCTTCATACGTGTTTAATGATATTTAGATGTTTATATTATTATTAATGTGTTTTAAGAGTCTTGTAATTTAACATATTTATGAAAACAGTGATGGAATATGTTCGTGATGAGGTAGGATATGTTTGGTGCATCATGAGTAACATTGCATTAAAGAATAGTGAGATAATGATTTTTCCCTTTTCTTTGATAATGTATGTTGATATCTCAATCCCTTTGATGGAAATAATATAGCCTAAATAAATTAATTTTATGTTGTTCTATAGGAAATATCTGTTTCTATGAAGTGAAATAAATATACATCGATCACAATGGATAATAGCATCTGCATGAAACATGATTTTTTGGAGATATCATACTAATGTGACTATATTACACATTAAGCGTTCGGAGGGATTATGTTGTTGAAGCATTATCATCACTTATCTACAGTTACATTAGCATGTTTCTAGATGCTAAAATTCAACATTAGGATATATTGCATAATGCCACTAAGAAAAAACCCTATAGAGACACACACTATGTGTATCCAGAATCTCAGTTAAATATTATTATTATAATTTATTCCACAAAAAGTTGAATAAATATTATTCACACATGTGGTTTAATAATTATTCATGTTTATTTGTTCACATATATCCCCTAAAATGTAATTCAAAAAAATATAATGTGTCCATAATATTTAATAAATATTTATTTTCTATTTATTGAATATATTTGTATTTATTTATTTGTGAATAATGAAAAGATTTTTATTTAATAAATAAATAGTCATTATTGAGGGCCAAATTTATATTTTTTAGGAATGGATATAGATTTTATTAGTCTAGTGAGAATTAATAAATATTGAATATTATTTGATAAATAAAATTATTTTAATTTCTATCGTAAAGAACATGCCACAAAAAAATAAAATTATTATTATCATTATTTTATATGGGGTATTGTAGGGATTAAATAAGAACGATTAATAATAGAAATGGATTTCTATTAAATTTCTAATTCATGGAATTTATATGGTTGATCATTAGCATAAACAGACCTTTGTATGAGATTTGTTTCATTTAATTTATTGTTAAATTAATTTCTTTTCATTGGTCATTTTCTCCACTTATTAGGTATGAGTCTGAATTCCCATGGTTTTTTAGGTTACCCATTGTTTCTCTCACCTACATATGAGTAAAAGTATATGAAATGGATATTTATCTCATTCTAGTTGAGTAAGATCATATTGGGAGCCACATCAGAACCTATCTAGGATAGATATATAGGTGGATATGTGGAACGATGTATCACGAACCATAATTGGTTCAAGGTGTTTTCTCTATAGGTAAATGATTATTTTATAAACCACTAGATAAAATGATAATTAGTAAAATATTAATGTCATATAATTTTAATATTTTAATTATTTCTATTGTCAAGGTTATTTCATTATGGAAATATTGTTGTGATAACATGAATTTATGAAATTAATGAGCATGCAAAATAAAACTAAAAAAAATTGCCTTATGCATAATTTTTTGGTAAGACATGGTTACTCATATAAGTAAATACACGTAATATTAATAAGAATATAATAAATATAATAATTTTCAACATATATATAAGAGGAAAAATTCCATTATTTATATATTTTTAGTTGGAATAACCTTCCACTACATCAGTTCAAATTAATCCATAGTAAAAATTCATTGACCAACCATTGTAGGGGTGATTTAAATTATTAAGAATTCTAAATTGATGTTTTCGGTCAACATAAGTAATTTAACATAGAGGGTTTACCTCCAAAAAAGGACTTGGAGTAATTGAGAGGCCAAGGGAGACGAAATCGAATTTATGGTTTTAGGATTGGGGACCCATATTTCCCTCGAATGCATTATGTAATGATTTATATCTCATGAAATAGTGATTTGAAACAAATATAAATGATTTTGACACTATAGGGTTATTGGGAAACTTAGTCCCTTATTTGGGAAGGACTGCAACTAGGGATGTTGGTGTGTCTTACCCAGTAAGTGTAGTCAACATGAAGATGGAATATGGGGAAACCCAATCCCCAATTGGAATAAGGGGAAACTTAATCCTTTATAATGAAATTACTATGATTGGGGGTGGAGGTGTTTCCCAACTCATTGGTGTGATTCCCATGAATTTCCTTCATTAATTCATGCAATGTGCCTTTACTTATAAGGAATGATATCACATTTTTATGTATTCCACAATTCCAATTCATATTTTTCTGATATGATTTTTTGGATTATGCACCTTTTTTATGATTCATGTCTTATGACCTTCTAGGAATTATGCCATGATTCATATAAGGATTTGACTATAAAAATTACATAATCTACTAAATTACATTATAATTCACATAATTATATTTTTGAATATATTTTAATTTTAGAGTTTTTAGAAAATGAGTAAATAATTCATATATATCTACCCATAATCATATCTAGTGGGTACTTCTAAAACAATATCTTTTTCATCTATAATTATTTTTTTTAAATTAAACCTTTAACAATTTTCATGAAAATTAGTCAAAACATTCATCTTGGATTCTATTTTTCTCTTAACCATCCTTAAACCATATGAAAACTTTTTAAAAACATGTTCGAAGCATAAAAATATCAATAAGGGATATAAGAATCATCGAAACCATCAATCCATGGATACATATAAACATATGAAATAATTTTCATGAAGATATACTTCTCAAGAAGTAAGTGTCATATTTTTCTGTTGTTAAAACATGAGATCTCCATAAATCAATGAAAAAAAGTACCAAAAAGATATTGTGGGGTATTAATTAATTTATATTGTAACCCTCATGACTACCATAATATTTTTATCCCTCATGTCTACCTTACAATGTAACCCTTATGGAAACCTTAAAATGTAACCCTCGAGTCAACCTTTTTGTGTAACCATCATAGTTACACTTGGAGTAACCATATGATCAATCTCCAATATAAAAATAACCAATGAATTGCAGGGACATATAGGTCAGAACCATCATCAGAAAAATTTCCATGCATCATAAAATAAAAATATAATAATAATACATGCATAAAAAAATTCCTTTTTAATTTTGTAATAAATAAAATTTAAAAGAGTATTTTTGAAGAAAATTATATTAAAATTACCATATAATTGAAATGATAATTGATAAAAATAATGTATCATGTGTCTATATATTATATACATATTCCAAAACAATATATAACTAAAATTTATTCAATAATTCATCTCAGTACAAAATAATCAATGAAGCATATGTGTTTCCCAATGAACGGAAATTGGATTGAGATTTCCCCTACACCGGGTTCGTCTTACTTAAAACAAGATAAAAACTCATTAATAATGGTTATATGTGTGTTATTAATATATTTAATAACCATATTAAAATTTATAATTATATATATGATATTATTATCTCATATTTACACCCATTTATTAATAGTGTTTTGTTATTTTCATTATTTCGAGTAAATTTATTTCATGGTTTCAATAGATTGCGCATTATAGATTTTCTTGTCAAAATGATGAAGATGAAAAAAATATATGAATTAAATGGGTTTAATATGTTTCCAGAACATTATAGTATACCAAAATTAATCTTTTTCTATTATTATGATTAATCCTTTTATAAAACATTAATGAGAATGATTTTATTTATTTCAGCAGTTTTTACGACCATCACTTAATTGTATCATTTTATTCAATATCAAGTTATATATTGATTCCAAGAAATTAAATTAAATTATATATGTATAATAAAATATTTCAAAACCATAATTATTGTATTATGACCTTCGATGAAGGAACTAATGAAAAATTAAAGTGTATCATACACTATGGTGGTAAATTGATACATCACAGACGATGCTTCATTTTAAAATGGTGTGGAGAAGAAGATTGATGAGGAATATTTATGTAAACAAGATAATATTATAGAATATATAATATCATGTAGTTTTCATGTAAATTATATAAGGTTAGGTGAAGAGATTATAAGAATATAAATTTAATTGAAAATAAAATAAAATAAAATGAAATAGGATTTTACCACATGAATTATCCTCCTTGAGAAACTCCGTAAGGCCCTTGGTATTGGGCTTTTGGTGAGACCATAAGGTCCTTGACATGAGGATTATGATTTTTAAGAGAATTAGGAATATGGTAAAAAATATATAATGGTTTTTTTGGAGAAGAGTTAGAGAGGGGTAGTATTTATAGTTCAGGCGAGGGGTGTCTCAATAATATATTCATTGGTTTATTATTTTGGCCTAAAATTATGAAAAAATTTAGAATTGTAAATAAATATATTAAAAAAATGTAGTTGTATTCAGTATTGTTGTTCTTACATTAGAAATAACTCAAGTAATTGTGTATTTAGCTTATAATGTATATTACTTTAAATTAAAAAATTTCACTATTTATCCAAAATCCTAGTATTTTAGTAAAATCCATAAAATTGACCCGAAGCATTTTTCAATGTATATAATTAAATAATTAACTCAAATTTTTGAAAATATTATTCCAAATAATGATAATTTTAATTTTTAATTAATATAAATATTAATCCCGAAAATAAAATATTTTAAATTATAACTGATATAATGACACTTTGAAACATTAATTATGTTAACATAAAATTATCATATAATCATATGACAACAAAATTATTATTTAATAATTTTTTTGAAAATATATTGTATTTAATATAGTTATTTTAATTAAAAAATATTATTTAAATATTTATGACTTACAAAAATACCGACACTTAATTAATCCTTTCAAAAACAGTTATTTACTTATTACATGCTAAAAATATATCATGATTAAAATTATAAGATAATTTTTTTATTTATACTTGTAGTGGAATGGTTTCTAATCTATTAATATAAATTCTTTAATTATAAATTAAAATTACATCAATATACATTTATAATGAAATTACATTTTTTTTCTAAACTAAAGATGATTTATTAAATAATTACAAGAGTCGCCACATTCTTCCCTTCTTCATGAAATTCCGACTTCATAATTTTTTTTTCTTATTAAAAAATTGAGGATACATTTCCCTCAATTTATCTTCTTATTCTGATGTTTTTTCCTCAACCATCTTCTTTCTACACAATACTATAACCAAGTGAACTACAATATTTCGCAATAATATCTCTCTATTGTCAAGAATCTAAATAGGATTCTCTTCATAAATAAAGTATATCTTTCAAATGATCTAATTTTGGGATAAAAACCTGAGATGAATATGGGACATAACATCCCAACATCAAAACATGTAAAACATTTTCTTCTTGAGATAAAATCAGAGGCAACAAAACTCGATAGGTGACAGGTCGAACATTCTCCAAATTTACATAGGGTCTAATGAATCATGGATATAACCTTCATTTCTGACCATAATGAATAACACTTTTCCATGGTGAGATTCCTTGAAAAATTTGATCACATAGTTTGAAATATAATTACTTCCTCTAGTTATATTAACAAATTGGTTTCCTTCTTTGATATGACCTCATGTGTTTAAGTATAATACTCAATTTTATAGCCACATAATATACTAATTCATGTCCCATAAGCTTCCCTTCCATGAATGTATCCCCATAATGTTGGATTCCAACCCCACATTCCATATAATTCAACAAGAACTTCCATCTATACACTGAAATGAGAACTGTTATTATAAGAAAAATAAACAAAAGAATAATTTTGATCAAAAAAATCCCTGTTAATCCATTGAACAAGATCAAATCATGTCCTATAGGTTTTAATTGTTATCTCAGAAAAACCATCATATTGGGAATGGAATGAAATTATAAAATTTAATTTGTCTCCTAATGACTTCTGATGGCCTCTCTATAAGTTAAAACAGAACATGTGAACTTGGTCAGATACAATGGATAGAGGAACTACATGTAACATTATAATAGAATTTATTTACAATTGAGAAAACTAATGAAAATACATAGTATGTCAAATAAAAAGGAAATGTATAGATTTATTCAGTCAGTCAATAAGAACCCATCTCACATTGTTATTATGGGAAATCTGTAGTGTTACCTCCACAATGTCCATGTATATAATTTCCCATTTCCTCTCTGATAATAGAAAATGATTAATCATCCCCATTAGTATTTGTTATGATTTAACCTGTTTACATTTCAAAATCATTCAGGGTAAAATATACAATATCTATTTTCATTACATACCACCAATAATAATCATGAATTTCTCTGTACGACATTGTGTATCTAGGATGAACTAAAAATGGAGAACTATGAGCATCATAAAAAAATTATTTCGTCATTTTAGAATCAAAATAAACACATAATCTATTCCCAAAAATAAAATCATAGTATTTAGTAATGTTAAATTATTGAATATTAACCCTTTCTTCCAATTATACATCTTTCTGTAACTCATAATATTATTAATTCACATGGTTAATTATGTCTAATATAGACAACAACATTGAAACCTAAAACAAAATAGTGGAATTTTTGGAACCAATAACATCAATTCCAAAATTAATCAAATAATTAATCTAGGGGGCATGTTCCAAACGTGACATGGTTAATGTAGAATTTTGTTTTCAACCAAAAGTATCTACCACATCGTTTTATTTTCAAGGATGGTAATTGATCATGTAATCATAATCATATAACAGTTCAATCCTTCTCCTCGGCCTCATGTTCAACTCCTTCAGTGTGTATATATATACATTAGACATTAATTGTCAGTATATATTTCCCATTTGTATCTGTATAAATGATGCCTTAAAAATTTCAAAGGAAAAACCAGAACCTCTATTTCAAAATCATGTATGGGATAATTTAACTCATGTGGTATCATTTTTAATAAAACATAAACAATTACCTAATCACCCTGTATCAAAACATGACCAAAAGCCTTCAATGAAGCATTATTGTAGATGAAAAAATCACCATTTATGGATGTCAGGGTTAAAAATAATGAATTCCCCAATTTCTTCTTTTCTTCTAGAAAATAAACATCATAGCCTTCTGTCCAAATATATTTAAACCATATTTATGTTAACATAGTTACTAGGCTAGATAAGATTTGAATGTTATCAAAAAACTATCGGTATAATCATACTTATATAAAAAAAGTCCAAGTCTTTTTAACATTTGTAGGTCCTAGACATTCAACATCTACTTTTTTTGGTAGGATCAACTATTAGTCCATCATTATTCACATTGTTCCCATGAAAATAAATCTGTTACATCCAAAAATCAAAATTCCAAATATTTTTGTATAACATATTCTTATTGAGAGATTAAATGTCAATTCATAAATGTTTTATTTATCATCCTCATACATTTTTTAAAAGATTAAAAAATCATCAATAAAAAATCAAAAAAAAAACATTTCCAAATATTCAAAAGTTATCAAAATATTCATGGAATATTCTATTCATAATATCCATGAATATATCAGGGGAATTTTGAAAACTATAGTGTGTAACAACAAATTCATAATGAAAATATATTGTATGAAATGTTTTTTTCAAGATTTCAACCTTATTATCCTTCTCATAATGGTAACTGAATCTAAATTAAATCATAGAAAAATATTGTGCGTCGTAGACTGATCACAAAAGTTATTGATATGTTGCAAGGAAATTTTTTCATAATATTACTGTTGTTCAAATATTTAAAATAAATGTAATGGAATATGGAATCATAATTATTATTAATGAAAAAATAGGACCACCCAATAATGATGTTCTAGGAAAAATGATGTCTTTATTAAGAAAATAACACAACTAATTATTTAATTATAAAAGTTTCAAATAACCAGTTAGATTAGGGGGTTTTGAAATTATATTATCATTATTAACCAATCTGATAGTAAATTCAACTTCACAATCTGGTATGACACTAGAGAACTCATCAGAAAAAACATCCAAGTATTCATTAATTGTTATAACAAAATTAATCTAAATAATTCCATTGTTTTAAAAAATATGAGTAATATAACATTAGTTTACATATTTTAATAGTTTGTCAGCTTATGGATAAGTTATCAAATGTATTGTTTCATTCCATTATAAGAACATATACAATTTTTGAAAAACAAAATCATTAGATCTATAATAAATCTTATGATGATAAAATGAAACAAAATATATACCCATAACAACATCAAACTCTAGTAAAGAAAAAACAATAGGGTTTTCTAGTAATGTCATTCCACAGAAAACAAGAGGAAGATTTTTACAATACTTTTTTTCTATAATAAATGTATAACATCCCGGTTCTGGGTTCATCCCAGAGGTTCCCAATACTCGGTTAGTCACATGGCCTCCAGCACATATCTCCAAATTCCAAAGTCTCTCGACTAGTAGTGAGGGCCTTGGATCTAATTGTGGGGAAACTATTGCCACATTGGTAGAGTAATGTAGTGGAAATAAAAAGATAACAATAGTATAATAGGTAATTACATGCAATAGGTAAACAATGGAATAAAAAAAGTAATAATCAACTGGAGCACATATATAAATGATGCACGATACATATGATTATGAAATCATCAAAACATGTCACAATGCTGGAATATAGTGCTAAACCAAAGTACAAAGAAAACAATTAATGTCCAGCAGCATCACAAGTGTCAGCTAGGTCTTATTCTCTCCAACTCCACAACTGTAAAGTACCCAACGTAGAAGGAATCTTTCCCTTATCTATACCTGTAGTAATATAACCTATTTAGGCCAAAAAACATGACCAAAATAGGGTGTGAGATTAATCTTAGTAGGAAACCACACAATATTTGTTTTTAATAGTCAGTGAATATATATGGTAGGCTATTAAGAAAATGATGAAGTATGAAATGATGTACTCAAATGTAAACAATCCTACAGTTTCCATTGCATTCATTTTCTTATATCAAGTAAGAGGATAATAAAAAAATTTCCCCAATAGTAAGTACTCATAGCCTAACACCGATGGATCAACCAATAAAACACAAGCTACCCATTCCAATGTACTCACATGCTAACACCTCTGATACATCTTTATAAAAGACTCTCCAAGGTAGCACTGACATTAATTTCCCATGTCGTCTCATATCAGTAACTATAGGCACTCTAATGAAGCATTAAACCTACAATTACCCCTACTTTCTCGCAATGTGGAACTACCTACACTCTAAGGGATCAGAAATTCTACCCCCCCTGGCCTTGCAATGTAGAAGTAAACAGACACTCTGGAGAATCCCTCAACATCCATTCCCCATATGGTCTACTACACCTGGATCCCACAACCCTGTGTAAGTCAATCATGAAAAACGATGTTCAATATTAAAATTAAACCTTATGAACTAGTAGGATAATATATTTCAAGAACTACATGGATAAATTTCTACAATAATTCAACAACATCATATAATATCACTCTATCATAACAACAGTAGTAATGGAAAAGATGATGCGTAACAGGAAAAGATAGACGGAACAATTAACATCAAAAAGAACATGGGAAACACATCCATAACATGGAAAATAAACCTATTAACAGTCAAACGACCTATACATAGGCATACAAATCATAGAAGGTATAAACAAGGGAAAAATCCCTAAACAAGTAATACCCCTTCCTAGGATATTGGGAACTTTTTAAAATAATATTCAATGTCAAACTACATAAAGGCACAAACCACCTAAATCTGTGTTGTACGATTGATATACTCCGGCATCAGCCCTTGAATCAGCCAAGAATGATGTAGATCTACCGAAATGTCTAAAATCATCAACCTAGAATATCTCATGAGAAGAGAGAATTTGAAAAACAAGGCTACACAAGAAAGAATATCTCACTGTGCCTATTCTAATGAAATTGACGGTAGTTGAGTTAGAGAACAGATGATTAGATGGGGGTCTGTGAAGAATCGTGCATCTTGGTCACTCCTGGATGAGACAACATTAGAAAAAGGTGTTTTTGGGAATGAGACATGACCCGTGTGTGATATTACAATTTAAAAAAGTACATTGTGTGTTATTTAAAGGTCTGCAGAGTGAACTTTCATTAATCATCCCCCACTTTATGTTGTCACGACCCATCATCCAGGGCCCATGCTGTGACTACCCAAATGCCTCCTTCCATAGGCCAGGGGCAGGCGACTAGCACCAAAAGGCATATTCTCTAAAATTAGGATGGCATTGTCTTGATAAACTGTAAACTCACACAACCAAGCACACATCGAGATACTAACACAGTAAAAAATATATAGCAAAAACGTGTGTTGAAAGTAAGGGGGGATAGAATACAAGACCAATATTAAAGTTACAAGTAAAACTAAATACAATAAAACTGAGGAATGATAGAGACATCTACTGGGTCATACTTCAAGTTTCTTACCTAAAGGGTAGTAACAGATAACCTACTCATAACTATACATCCTACCATATAATCTACATTCTGACATGCCATGTGGTCAATCTCTAGGAACCATCCAGTCATGGTACCCTCATCCTCAATCAGTGTTGTACATAGTCTACAGGAAACACAACAATGTGTGGGCATAGCTTGTGTAGTGGTGTGTGTAATGATACTCATTAAGGGCCACGAGACCCTCAAGGACTCACAAAATCCAAAAAAGATAAACCAAAATGCATGAATTCAACTGATAACCCTACTTAGCAATATGGCCATACATATACCTACGTTATCAAGTATGCCCATATCATTCATGAGGAATCACATATCCCAACTCAAAATCCCAAGATTAACTATTCCATAAAAGAAGAAGTACCATGAAGGTAAGTACCACTCAAGTATGCAACACAGAAGAATACCACCAAGGTATTACCACAATGGGAATGTTACACACATGTACAGACTCAGCTCTCACAAAGTATATCATAGGTAAAGTAGTAAAAATGATTATATGTAACTACTGAATCATTTAACATTGTTAAGTGGAAGACCCATGATGGATCTTAAATCATCATCAGACCCATAGAGGATCGTAGTACATCGTCAGAACCACAGAGTATCCTAGCCCATCGTCAGTACGTCTTCAGACCCATACAAGATCCCAGTACATCTTCAGTACATCGTCAGACTCAAAGAGGATCCAAACACATTGTAAGTACATCATCAGACCCACAGAGGATCCTAGTACATTTTCGGTACGTTGTCAGACCAACACATTATCCTAGTACATCATCCATACATTGTCAGACCCACACAAGATCCTAGTACATTGCCGGTACATCGTCAGACCCACACAAGATCCTAGTACATATCTTTTTCATCGTCAGACCCACACCGGATCCTAGTACATATCTATTACATCGTCATACCCTCATAGGATCCATTTTTATTGTCAGTATATAGTCACAACTGGTCACCGGGTTCCCACACAAACTCACTTGATTTTGGCTATGTCAGCTCCTCAAGACATTGGTCGATACATCAACTACCATGAAGTCCCACAGATAAGTATCCCAAAGTTCTACTACATCATAGGTGTCTCAACTCAATAGATGGTTCATCAATCGAATGCCTGGTCTGTATTTTATTATACTTGACAGTGGGCTATGCATAGGAGGCACGCGGTCTTTTCAACCATGCAGGCAACCCATGAGAAGTCCATGGATGAGATAGTAGAAACCATATGGTTGGAACACGGTTTTCAAAACCGTGCTGGGTAACCATGTGGCCACTTAATGTTAGGGTTTTTAAGTCCCATCCCACTAAGTATTTCCTATGTTTCCCTCATTCATACTCCCACTCATGGCTCACGCAGGAGTTCCAGTTTTCCGAGGTTAGGGAATCCCCTTGGCTCATTTTGGAGGCAAAAGAAAGGGTTTTCTAGGTAGTTTAAAGTTGGTTATCCTTAGGTAAGTCCCACTTTTGGAATGAGGGCTATGGTGCGGTGGGGTACCACCGTGGATGGTCGAATGGCTAGCCGTCTTCTATGCACAGTGTGGTCACGCGTCATGCCATCACCGGTGTCGGATCAACCTTCTTCCTCCATAGAAAATATTTAATAAAAAACACAATGGTTTATGGAGTGGTCGGGCCATGTTTTTTTCCCGCACCCTCTGCGGTAGAGCGATAGCTGGCGGTTCATAATTGTTTCTTGAATCACAAAGACATTCCAAAACGGGTAAGGGGGAAATTCAAACAGTAATCTCTACAACCACCTGTAATAATTATTCCCCATTCCAAAAAATGAAAACATATGTGGATCGACTAGTTTGTGAGTTGATCCATATTCTTTGTTTTGAAGGGATGAACATGGTAATAGATGATCAAACAAAATTAAAACCGTACCTCAATGGTTTGTCATTGTGTTGCGAGAGAGAAGTCAAAGGTGTCGATGTTCATCATGCCTACCACAAGCCTCCTATCCAGAGCTCATTTGTCGGATAAATGCTCTTTGATGGAGGTGGTTCTTTGATGTTGAAGTCTTCCACCATTGGAGGATGTCATAAGGAAGGATTCAAAGTTGTTGGAGAATGTTGATGTTCTCCATTTGAAGAAGCGTTCTTCGTTGGAGGATGCATTCCTCCAAGTTCTCCAAAATTATTTTCCAACACTTTCCACAAGAATTCTCTCAAAAGAAAAAGCCATCCAAAATAAAATTTGTTTTTCCAATTTTAAATTGTTGGAAAAAAAGTAGGAAACATTAATCAATTAATGAGGCATATTTAAATGGGAGAATAATTAATTGGGAGGAAGTCTATGGGTTAGTTCCTCATTAATGAGGAAGTTCAAGGGGTTTCTCCCATTAAGAGGGTTTGGGAGATCCCTACCATTTAAATCAAATTGAGGGAGGTTTTAGGCTCGGATGGTCCCCACCATCAAGAATTGAATTTGGAGGGAAAACTCTTATGGTCCCCATATTCATAATCCTAAGGTGTTTTGAAGAATAAAAATAAAATGATAAATAATTTTATTTTTATTTTCCGATGAAAATGTGAAAATATATCTTTCACCCTCGACCTATTATTGTCAAGGTAATGTTTTCCTTAAGAGAATATCAAATTTGTGAGTTAAATGGTGTCCTCAGATTTCAATTCCGAGCACCGGTATAAATGTTACAAAAACCTACTCGCACGTTTGCTGAACGTACTAAAAAAACGTTCTAAAATTCATTCTAGGTTCATTGGGCCTCGAAATCACGTGCCATAAATTTTGGCAGACTCGTAAAATCCCCATATAATTAAAAACATTTACATAAAATTTCCGGGTATTTACAGTCTTTCCACCTCAGTGCTTTTCATCCCTATTATCCACAATTGAAACTAAGGGAACATGTGTGGGTACTTAGCACATATCTGATCCACCCGCCCTCATCTTCTCTACAAGTGGCTCCCATGCTACCATTGAATGCACACTAGAGGTATCGACCACCCACGAAGGACCTGCTCTTATCGATACTCAATATCAGTTGGAACCTCTGTAAATGTCGCCCAATCGTCGATGTGCATCTCATTGGGGTCAATGATATGAGAAGGTTCGTGCGCGTATCACCTCGGCTAGGATACATGGAAGATATCATGAACCTGATGCCACTTAGGGAAATGTTCTAGGTGGTATGCCACCTCCCCAACTTTTCTAAGGACCTACATGGGTCCGATTACCATCCGAGAATAAATTCCACCCCGTCCAATTTTCCACAAACCTTGTCGAGGTGAGACACATAGAAAGACATGGTCTCTATCCTCGAACTCCATAGGTCTCTGTCTCCGACCTGCATAAGACATCATCATGCTCTGGTCTTCTTCATCTACTCCTGGATGATCTGCACCTTCTCTGTGGTAGCACGTACCATCTCTGGTCACACGAGTGCTGACTCCCCTGGGTCATTCTAGCACAAAGGTGATCTGCAAGGTTCTCTATACAATGCCGCAAAAGTTTCCATCCCAATGGTGGAGTGAGATTTTTCATTGTACGCAAACTCTAACAAGGGAAAGTGATCTTCCCAACTGTGATCGAAGTCAAGGATGCTAGAACGTAGCATATCCTTGAGGGTATAAATGGTACGCTCAGTCTAGCCATCCATATGAGGATGGAAGGTGGTGCTCAAAAGAAGTTGCATCCCAAAAGCCACCTGCAACCCCTTCTATAGAAGAGAAGTGAAATTTGTATCATGATCGAAGATAATTGTCAAGGTTACTCCATGTAGATGTAAAATCTCCTACACATAGAGGCGTCCCAAGCTCTCTACTGAACCCTGGTCTCTAACTGGTAGAAATATGGCTGACTTGGTGAGTCGGTTGGTGATCCCCCAGATAGATTCATGACCTCTTAATGTATATGGAATTCCTATCATGAAATCCATTGATATCCCATACCACTTCTACTCTAGGACCTCTAAAGGATGAACCAAGCCTACTGGTACATGATGCTCTGCCATCACTAGCTGACATGTGAGGCACCGAGAGACAAAATCTACTACTGATTTATTTATTCCCAGACACAAGTGTTTTCGTCGAAGATCCTGGTACATCATCGCTACTCTTGGATGTAACTCTAGAGTGGATGTATGAAACTCTCTTTACAATTCCTCCTAAAGGGACACTAGTGCCATGGTCTGTCCTCTAAAGAGGATGACGTGGTCCCCGCTTTCTGAAAATCCATCAGGTTCCAATCCTATGGATATCTGAGCATGTCATTCCTCGCAGTCTGTGTCCCCACACTGCCCTCCCTGACTTGCTAAAGAAGTGGAGGAGTGACTGTAAGAGACTGAAGAAAACCTGCTCCATCCCAGTCTACAAATGATATCTGAAAAGTGTCAACCTGATCCATTGCCTCACCTTGAAACTGTATACCTGATCTTCTGCTCACTGCATCTGCTACAACGTTCCCCATTGCAGGAGAATAGACTATCTCGAAGTCATAGTCTTGGAGGAACTCAAGCCAACATCACTGTCTCAAGGTCATGTCCTTCTGCGATAAGATATACCTGAGAATCTTATGATCCGAGTAGATTGTAAAATGATCTCCCATCAAGTATTGTTGCCACATATTAATGGAGAAGTACACTACTAATAACTCCAATTCATGGGTAGCATAGTTCTACTCATGTTTTCTCAGCTATCAAGAACCATATGCGATCACTACACACTCCTACATCAGTAAACATCTAAGCATAGTCCAGGATGTATCACAGGAAACTACATACCCTACACCCTCCTCCGAAAGCCTCAATATGGGGGCACTAGTCATCATTTTCCTCAGCTCATGAAATCACCACTGGCATCTCTCTGACCACACGAAGGGTTTCCCCTTCTTCGTCAGTGCTGATAGTGGTGATGCCACTCTGTAGAAATCTGGCACAAATCTGTGGTAGTATCTGGCCAACCCCAGGAAACATCGTACCTCCATCACACTCCTGGGTGGAACCCATGCATGTACCACCTTAGTCATCACTGGATCCACTGCAACTTTAGCCTTTGATATGACATGTCCTAGAAAGTAAACCTCTCGGATCCAGAATTGGCACTTCAAGAGCTTACCATAAAGCTAGGCCTCTCAGAGTGTGTCCCGTACAACCTTCAAATGGTAGGAATCCTCCTCCATAGTAGTATAGTCGATCAGAATGTCGTTGATGAAGATTACTACAAAGCTTATAAAGGTATGGCTGAAAGATCATGTTAAAGAGTCCCAATAACTATGTTGGGTGTTTGTTATGATGAATGGAATAACCAAGAACTCATAATGGTTGTACCAATATCTAAAGGTTATCTTCTTCACATCCTCATCTCGCACTCTTAACTGGTGATAGCCTGAACTGAGGACTATCATTGAGAACCATTGTGCTCCCATCAACTGTTCAAAGAGTTCATCAATCCTTGAGAGTGGGTACATGTTCTCCACAATCACGTTGTTCAGGCTCCAATAGTCAACACAGAGCCTCAATATCCCATACGCCTTTTTGGAGAACAAAATCGGAGCTGCCAATTGAGAAACACTGGGCCGAATGAATCTCATCCCCTACAAGTCATCAAGTTGTACCCCTAGATCATGAAGCTCCATGGGAGCTATCCGATACACTGGTGTAGATATCAGTTCCATATCAGGATACAAGTCAATGTAAATGTCCACCTCTCTGTGTGGAGGTAGACCCATATCATCATCAGGGAAGAAATCTCCGTACAAGTCCACTAAAACAGGATAACTGAGACTCTTCACATCAGCCGCTCTGAGGTTATGGATATCTAATTGATGATTGATCGGCTGAACACTCCTCCTGGTAAGTCCATCATGGGTTGTAAATGATACTTTCTCACCGGTGAAGGTAAACCTGGTCCCATCCGTACAGACACACCTCACTTTGAGCCCAATACAGTCAATTTGATCATGGAATGTAGATAACCAGTAAATACCTAAAATGATGTCGTAAGGCCTTGATGGATCTACTAGGAGATCCTAGCCAAATCTCTCACTTCCTAGAGTAATCTCACACTACCGGAACTAGTGAATAATCATCGAATCCACTCTCGTAGGAGTTTCTAGCTGTAAAGATCGAGCTAGAACCTCTGTCTGAATCTCCAAACTCCAAAAAAGGTTAGTAGAAATAACAGAATGACCGGCCCCAGTGTGTATAATTTCTGTAGCTAAGGTAGAATAGACAAATATCATACCTCGTATCATCTCCAGAGCACTATGGTCAGAGGAATCAGTTTTATGGAGCTAAGCTTGCCCCTATCCTCATGCTCCTAGTGGTAAGGGTGGACCTCCTGGTGGTGGTGACGGAAACATCTTGAGTCATCTGCCACCACAAGATGCATGACCACATCCTTTACCACTTACACCTTCTTCCGGTGACATCCTCGATCGAACCTCAGTCTCAGCCTGAGCGGTCCCTCGACCGTCTTCTGATCATCCGTATGGCGGGTCTGATAGTCACGAGGCATGTGACCCTGCCCACCTCCTATGAAACAATGCATATTCCTCGCATGACTGGATGTATCTCTGGTACCCCACACAAGTGATCCTATGTCATGTGTTCGTCCACCAGTAGGTCTGGTCCTCTTGGACCTCTGTCACATCTGTCAACATCTAGCTATAGAAGACTCTACTACATTACGTTAAGTGGTGGTTCTCGCTGCTGGTGTCTGTTGAGCAATAAAACTCTCCACTATGAGGGCTCTCACTAACACCCCAACCTCTATCGAAAGGCTGAGAGAAATCACCGATACCCTGATCTCTTGCCTGAGCCACTGTGCAATGGCCCAGACCTTAAATAATGGGTCTTGAACCATATCAGTAATGTAGCATGAGAGGTCAGTGAACCTCACCGAGTACTGAGCCACAATCATTCTACCCTACTATAGATGAAGAAGCTGTTGTCTGTGCACTACGCGAAGAGTCGCTGGGAAAAACTCTCCCCGAAACATGCTCTCAAATTTTTCCCAGGGAAGTGCCACCTCATCATGAACTTGGAGCTTCAAACTCCACCATCTACCTACTGGTTCCTATAGAAGACTGATGGAAAGGATCACCATGAGATCATCTTGTGAATCTTCCACATAAAAACCTCCCACCACCACCTCTATCCAATCCTTAGCTACCTGTTGGTTTTTATATCCCCTAAACCTAGTTGGCCTCTTGCACTAGAACTCATGAAATGCGCTCAAGAGGAGTGCACCCTCTTCTACTGGGGATGGTCGAATCGGTGGACCAAAGGGTAATTGTACTTTTTCTGCCTCCATTGGTGCCTCTACTAGAAGATGGCCCCGCACCGAGGTCTCGTCGCTCGGTGGGCTGTCAGTGCATACTATATTTGGAACCCTAGCTGGATATCTTCATGGAGGATTAAAAAAAAAAAACTGGTGCACCACAATTAATAATTTATACCTGCTGATCTGACTTAAAGAGTTAACAAAGAACACTCTTCAAAACACACACACAATAAATGTTTTCATGCACTGAGTCGGAAGTCAAATGTCAGGGTTCTGGTGTACGGATATGTCGGTCACCACACCAACAAAGGATTCCCTAAACTAATGACCACACTCACTACAATAAACACTATTTATGTTAAAAATATCAGAGTCCTATGTTCTATAGTAGAACTGTCTCCATTGATACCAATTTGTCATGACCCTTCCTCTAGGGCCCGTGCCTTGACTATCCCAAGCCCACCATCCATAGGCCATTGGGTAGAAACTAGAACCAAAATGCACATTCCCTAAAAGATGGAAGGAAATTCCTTTATAAACAAAAATCACATGCAACCAAGCACATAGAATGATATGAACCCAAGTAAAACATTATAGAAAAAAATGTGTTAGAAGTAAGAGAGGTTGGAATACAAGCCCAATAGTAATGGTACAAGTACAACTGAAATACAATACAGCTGATGAAATGGAGAGATAACTACTAGGTTGTCCTCCGAGGTTCCTAACTAAAGGGTATGTAATGATTTCCTTCTCATCACTCCACATCCACCAAGCTCCTCTATGTACCGACATGCCGTATGGTCCACCTATGAGCACCGTCTAGTACTAACACCCTCATCCTTAGTCAGCACTGTCTGTCGTCTGCACTAAACAAAATAAGGTGAGGGCATATCCTGTGCATGGTTGTGTATAACGATACTCAGTTGGGTCCTCAAGACCCTATTGGTCTCACAAAATACACAAAGGATTAACCACAAAGCATGAATTCATATGAAAACCCTACTTAGGTATATTCCTATACATATACATAAGTTATCATGTATGCCAATATCAATCATGAGGAAACACAGAGTCCAAATCAAAAGACCAAGCTCAATTGTTCCACAAAGGTAGAAGTACTAGGAAGGTAAGTTCCACACAGGAACACCACATAGAAGAATACCACCAAGGTATTACCCGGAAGGGAATGTACCACATATATATAGACTCATCACACACCAAGTATATCATAGGTACAATAGTAAAGATGATTAGATATAACTACTGAATCATCTTAAATTTTTAGGAGGCAGACCCCTGAAGGATCCCAAATCATCATCACACCCACATGGGATTGTAGTACATCATCATACCCACACTAGATCCCAGTACATCGTCAGTACGTCGTCATACCCACACAGTATCCTTGTACATCGTCATTACATCGTCAGACCCACATAGGATCTTAGTATATTGTCACTACGTCGTTAGGCCCACACAGGATCCTAGTATATTGTTTGTATGTCTTCATAACCACACAATATCATATTACATCATCAGCATTCCATCAAACCCACATAGTATCTTAGTACATCATAGGTACATCGTCAAACCCACACGGGATCCTAGTACATCTCTAGTGCATCGTTATCCACACATAGGAACCTAGTACACCTCCAGTTCATCTCCAGTACATCGTCAAACCCACACATGATCTAGTAGATCTCTAGTACGTCATCAAACCCACACAGGATCCTAGTACATCTCTAGTACGTCTTCAGAGCCACACAGGATCCTAGAACATTGTTAGTACATCATCACAACTAGATATAGAGTTCCTACAGTAAGATCGCTTGTCCCCAGGAGGGTCCGCTCCTCAAGCCACTGGTCAATACTCTGACCACAACGAAGTCTCATGAATAATTATCCCAATGGTCTACCATGTCATATGGGTCTCAACGCAACAGACGGTGCATCATTCAAATGACCGATCTATATGTTGTTTTCCTTGATAGTGTTCTCCACACAGGCGACACACATTTTTTTAGACCGTGCGGGCAAGTCATGAGAAGTCCCTAAGCGACACACTGGCAACCACACGGTTGGCACACGTTCTTCCAAACCATGTGGTGTAACCATGCATCCACTTAATGTTAGGGGTTTTAAGTCTCGATGCACTCTTCATTTCCTATTTATCCCTCATTCTTCCTCCCACTCATGGCCCACACAGGAGTTATGGTTTTTAGTTGTTGGGGAAGCTCATTAAAACATTTTGGAGGCAAATCAATGAGATTTATTGGTGTATCAAAGGAATTTCTCCTCGGGTAAGTGCCTCTTTTGGCATGAGGGCTGTGGTTCTATTGGGTGCCGTCGCGGCTGGCTGGATAGCGATCCGTCTTCTTCATGTGACGCAGTCACACTCCTCGCAATCACCAGTGTAAAGTTGGGTTGTCTCCCTTCGTCACACGAATTTCATAAAAAAACATGGAATTTTGGAGAGGTTGGGCCTTGTTTATTTTTCCCACACCCTCCACTTTAGAGCAGTTGCAAGAGGTTCACTATTTTTTCTTGAATCACGAAGAATTTCCAAAAATGGGTAATGGGATATTCATGCAATAATCCCTACAACCACCTGCATTAATTATTCCAAATTCATCAAAATGTAATCATTCACATGTCCACAATTTAGTGAGTTGATCCATATTATTTGGATAGAAGTGATGAAAATGGGAATCAATGATCACACATAATTAAACCCATACCTCGAAGGTTTGTTGTTGTGTTGCGAGAGATATGTTTAAGATGTTGAAAATCATCGCACCTGCCACACGCCTCTGATCCCATGCTCGTTCATGAGATAAAATATTTTCAGTAGAGGTGGTTCTTCATTTTTGAATATTTACACCATTGGAGGATTTCATAAGGAAGGAGTTGAAGTTGTTGGAGAACGTTGGGGTTCTCCTTTTGAAGAAGTTTTCTTAATTGGAGGACGCGTTCTTCCAAGTTCTCCCAAAAGCATATCCAACATTATTCCCAATGAATGCTCTCAAAAAAAAGAAAAAAAGTGTTTTTAAAATTTTAAATTTTTTGCACAAAACAAGTTGGAAACATTAATCAATTGAAGAGGCATAATTAAATAGGAGAATAATTAATGGGGAGGAAGTCTATGGGTTAATTCCACATTAATGTCAACATTGATGGGGTTTCTCCCATTAAGAGGGTTCATGTGGTCCCAAACAATAAATTCAAATTGGGCGAGGTTTTAGGCTCGGTTGGTCCCTACCACCAAGCATTCAATTTGGAGGATCAAATCTTGTGGTCCCCAACTCCATAAATCAGAGGTTTCATGAAAAAAAATAAAAAGTAAATTTTTTTTTTATTTTCCCATGAAAAAGTGAAGAATTGTCTTTCACCCTCGACCTATTTTGGTCACCGTAAAGGTCTCCATAAGAGAATATCAGTGCTGCGAGTTAAACAATGTTCTCATATTTAAATTCTGAGCACCATTATAAAAATTACAAAAACATGCTCGCACGTTTACTGAACATACCCGAAAAAAAGTTCTGAAATTCATTCCGGGCACACAGGGCCTTGAAATCACACGCCGTCAATTTTCAAGGACTCATAAAATCCCCATATAATTAAAAGAATTACATGGAATTTCTAGATCATTATATATGTGGTCTCTAGGTCACCCTACGAGGCCATGTACTGGGATGTTACACTACCAGTACATGGTCACCTACGGGAACCGGATAAACGACCTGTACTCTAAAGTACATGGCGTGTACTCCATAAATTTATAGATTCTCCTATTTTTAAAAAAACTCTTAAAATAAAAAAAACTGCACCTGAATAGAAGCTTCGGGTACATAAATACATCCACCCTAAAAAAATTCTCAAAATATCCCTTGAAAGGCAGCGTATATGAAGAATGATTGAACTGCTCCAGCCACTGTGATCGTATATTAGTCTCCCTCTCCCAAGACTTGTCCTGTACTCACCCATGCTGTCATGGAACTTATACCAGAGGAACAGACCAACCACATAGAACCATGGAACTATGATAAAAAATCTAGATAGTATTATCCTTGAATGACGCATTAACCTCCAAGTCAACCACCTCATGTTGGGAAACATTATATGGGTCTGGGAAGTAATGTCATAGATGAGAAACATAGAAGATGTTTTGAATAGCCCAATACCTCTGAGGTAACTGGAACCGATTAGAAACTGGCCTGAATTTATTCAAAACCTCAAACGGTACTACATATCTTAGCAAAATCTTGTGTTGTCTCTTAATCCACCTGTGTCCCAACCTGGGTGTGTCTCATAGAATAATGTGATCTCTTAAATTGAACTCTAGAGGACATCTCTGTCAGTAAGTATAAGACTTATATCATGACTGTACAATAGATACCCTCTTCTGAATCTACTCCACCTGATCTGAGGTCTCTTGAACAAGATGATTTCCCTGCATAGTTGCTTCTCCTACCTCCAGCCAACATAAGGGTGCTCAACATGTCCATCTATACAATGCCTAATAATGTTCCATCTGAATAGTTTTTTGAAAACCATTATTTTAGGATAACTCCAAAAGATGTATGTGTTTCTCCCCAGAACCTCAATAATCAATGATAAATGTTTGAATAATTGACTTGAGCAGCTGAATAGTACGCTCCAACTGGCCATCTGTCTAGTGGTGGTAAGTTGTACTCAGATGTACCTATCTACCCAAAGACCTCTATAGTCACTTCCAGACCCATGAAGTAAAACAAACATCCCTTTTGATAATATGTGGCATGGAACCCCATGTAGGTGAAAAATATCTTGGCTGTACAACCTTCCAAACTCATCAACACTGAATGTCTCCATGATCGGGAAGAAGTGGGAATCCTACGTGAGTCTGTCAATGACCACCCAAACTACATCATTACATCAATTAAACCTCAGTTAGCCTATCAAAATTTCCATCATAAAATTATTCCACTTTTACTCGAGAATGTGTAATAGCTGAAAAGCCCTTCTGGTCGCCAATGCTGCTCCTTCACCTACTGACATGTGGAAAACCTCATCAAAAAACAAAAAACATCCCTCTTTCTGCCGAGCCACCAATACTGATGGTTTAGATCTCGAACATCATGGTGACAGTAGGATGAACTTCCCATGCTGAGGAATAATTATCCCGCATCACATCCTTGCATTTCTCTACAAACATCCATAGGCACCCAATAAATTGCAAGATCTCATCCTTGCCTATTGTCCATCCAGAAATAATTTCTCTCCTAACACACTTTCCCATTGTACTAGGCCTTTATAATCTGGTAGGTACCTCATTCTAACTCGATCAAGTAGAGTAGAGGTAACAACCACATATGAAAGAAATGGTTCCCCCTGTCTATCAAGCACCTCCAAATGCATCTCAGAGAATAGATCATTAATAATCCACTCACTTCTAGCCTCTTGAACATTCTATATTTGAGTCCTTATTCACAATTCATTTTCTACTTCATTTTTGTTCCCTAGTGTGTAGGCAAGATTAAAGTAAAAAGTATGAAGGTACTCAACCCACCTTCACTATCTGAAATTTAGATCACGCTGTGTAAAAATATATTTGAGACTTTTGTGATCCTTGAAAATAGAAAAATTATCTCTTAGATGATAATCTCTCCAATAATGTAAATCCTGAACAACTATAGTCAACTCAAGATCAGGTGTCAAGTAATTCCTCTCATGTGTCCTCAACTACTGAGACCCATATGCAATGACTAATTCTCCCTACTAAAGCACTATTCCCAATCCGATACCTGATGCATCATAGTAAAAAATATAGCTCTTTCCCTACTCTATAAATACTAGTATCGATGCTGAAGATAACCTTCCATTCAGATCCTAAAATGATATCTCAATAAAATCTGACCATATGTATTTTGCACCCTTCATAGTCAGGCCAATCAGGGGAACTGATAATCATGAAAAGTCCTGTATAAAATCTATTCTATAACCAGCCAGCCCTAGGAAACTCTATACCTCAAACAAATTATTTGTCATGTCCTAGAAAACTACTTCTCTCACTTTCTCTAGGTCCACTGATACTTCAATCTCGGAGATAACATGACCTATGATGTGAATTTGGCCCATCCATATGTGGAATTTTGAGATATTAGAAAATAACTGACGCCCTCTTAGTGTAATCAAAACAATCTAAAGATGTGTGGAATAATATTTTAGAGTGTGAGAGGACACCATGATATCAACCCCAAAAACTACCAGAATAGAATCCAAGTATGCTTGGAACACTCGGTTCATCCATGCCATGAAAACTATGGGCACGTTCGTGAGACCGAACATCATAACCACGAAGACATATAGTCCATACCTACTTTCAAAGGCTCTAAATGGTATATCAGAGGGTATAACATGCTATTGATGGTAACCAAATCTCAATTATATCTTTGAGAACTCCTAGGATCCACAAATCTAATCAAATAGATAATAAATCTTCGGCATGGGTGTCTGTTCCTAACCATCAAGTGGTTCAGCTCACTATAATCCGCACAATGTATGAGGGTACCATCCAACTTATTTGCAAACAACACTGGAAAACCCCAAGGATAATTACTGGGTCGGATGAAACCCTTTTCCTGGAACTCCTCCAACTACTTAATGAGCTCCTGTATCTCTGGTATAACCATCATATATGGAGAAATGGACAGAGGTTTCGCTCCTAGCACAAGCTTGATAGAAAAATCCACCTCTCAAGCTATAGGAAAACCTGAAACGTTCTTTTGAAGACATCCGTAAAATGATCTACCTTGGAATGAAAGTCCAATTTGGAATTCCCCAGGTCATCCAGATATTGGATACAAATATTGGCATTAACTTCTCCCAACCCTTAATTCTTGGGTCTTGCAATGATTTCTTGACATCCCATTCTCCATCATATAAAAAGGATCCACCCTTTAGTGACATTAAACTCACCCTATGAAATAGTAATCAAAAACAGCCTGGAAGGGAACTAACCGGTCCATTCTGAGAATGACATAATAGATCATCATCTCTAAGTCATAAAAGTTTCATTAAATGTGACTCCCACCAACCTGTAGAGGGACCTCCTTGCACTGATGTACACTAACCATTCTAGTACCCAATAGAGTGTCTAGCTTCAAGATATCAGTTGAGTTAAAGTTACACAGCCAATGGTTCTCCACAACAACAACAGATATGAAACTACGAGAAGCCCCTATATCGAAAATTGCAGAATATAGCACTGAGGAAACTATAATCATACCTTGAAATGTAGAGGGTTCGCAATCATACTAATGTTGGATCTACTCTATAGAAAAATCCTGACCTACAGCACGACCCAGTGAAGAAAAATAAGATCTCTAAAAGGATCCACCATGTGGAAATCAAAAACCCTGAGTCTGACCACAATTATAACATCCCTAAATTTCTATCACATAAACATTCAGTTCATTTTACAAAAACCAAGGATCATTAAGGTTTAGTGTCTTGGAAACCAAAAACCAAAAACATGAAAATATAAAAAAAAATTATTCTTAAACACTTGAAAGGATTCTACTTAAGTTCATCTTAGTTTCATTACTTCATCTCATAACCTGGGGACATACATCAAAAGAATGGTTGAGCCGAAGGCCCAATAAGGGAAACAAGAGAAACATTTTACATGTGAACTTGAGATACTTCTATAAGGTCATGAAAAGAACATTAAGGCATGAGAATGAATCATGAGGGATATCATAATAAAAATAATTTTTTTCATAACTTGGAGATGTGGCTACAACATTTAACAAAGACAATTATTTCTGTTTCACCAAGGTCCATCCCCAAGCTATCAATAAAAATTAACAAGGTTATTCACCAAGGTACCAGTCTAAATGGTCATCTCTAGAGATTAAGGCTTTACCCAATGCATTGGAGCGCTATCTGGGCGCACCCTTAAATTTGACTTTATTTTCATGTGAGACAGATATATCATCATCAAAAATTGCATAAACAACCCAAATAGGATAAAAGAAATGGGTTTCATATCAGAGTCATCACATTTTAAAATGACTTCTTTAAATATGTGATTCTTTTGTCACTTTAAACCCATGGAAAAAGGAATGTGGGTATCATGTATGTAAATCCTAGAATTAAAATTGAACATTTTTATATATATCAGAAAACACCGGTAGAAGAATGACCTTTGAGTATTCACTTAATAGAATAAAATAATTTGAAAAAAATGAAAGTCATTTTGAGACAAACATTCTGCAGCATAACGACTATGATACATGGTTTTAGAAAACATTTAAAAGAGAGGGGACATGGGTCACCCACTAATAAATGATACATAAAATAGTAGGGGAATAGAATATAAAGGATTTATGAACATGGTAATGAAATTTGAATGATATACCATATGAAGCGAATAACTTTAAAGGAAGACAAAAAATAAGATTTATCTTATGAAAATTTGGCAGCCTAATGACGTCACTTAAAACATCCAAAAATGGATTGATGCGATGAAATAGGGTCTCTCATAAAATTATCATAAAAGATCAGTATGATAGATATAGATATCATAACCCAATATATTAAAAATGAACTTGAAAGACTTGACAAGAAAGTAGAACTTTGAAAAATGAGAAAGGTGAATGAATCCCTTAAATATTCAGCAGCCTAACGGCATCACCCAAACTTCAAAAAAAAAATGAATTGATGAGATAATATAGGGTCTCTCATCATATGAACATAAATGATCAGTATGATAGATATAGAGATTATACCCCAACATAATAAAAAGTAATTTTAATGACTTTACATGAAAGTAGAACTTTGAAAAATGAGATGGGTGAAAGAATCCTTTAAAAATTTGGTAGCCTAACAGCGTCACTTAAACATTCATTAAACGAAATGATGAGAGATGGAGGGGGTCTATCATAATATGAACATTAAAAGGGTATTATGATGGATATAAAATAACATACTCCAACATAAGAACATGGAGCATAAAATAAATGACATAAAAGAGATTACATGAAAAGAAATAGAGGGGTTAGATCACTTACCTTAAAAAATAACTCTTAAAACTCAAAGGTTGGTACCTTAAGGGCTTGGGGGCACCTTGGGAGGACTCCTTGGGAGGTAATGAGACCAGATATTCGTTGGGGGAGATGTGGGAGTCGAATGGATGAGAGGATGGCTTAGTATTTATAGGGAATGTGAGGGGAGAAGGCATTAATGTCCAAGGGACACCTCATTGGTGGTTTTGGAAAAACCATGGTCTTGCCCATGGTATTTTCCCATGGTATTAGAAACATGGGTCCCCTCATACAATAATTCATCACCTTTGGTTGGAAAACCCTTATAATATATCTTGACATCATAATGACGCATTTATGATGTTATTAAACACACCAAAACCCTAAAACTGTATTTTCACTATTCATCAAAAATTCAACTTTCTCAAAAAAAACCAAATATTTCTCCTCAACCAAATATTGATTCTCTGATTTCAAAAATGAAATCCATTTTATAAAAATAATTTTTTAAACATTTTTAATTTAATTTTCAAATAAATAAACTATGCACGGAAAATTCATTTTTCTCAGAAAATCCCCAAAAATTACCATCACATAATATCGACACTCTGAGTTCAAAAATGAAATCCATTTTATAAAAATAATTTTCTAAATATTTTTAATTTAATTTTTAATTTAAAAAACATTATTCACCCGAAAAAACTAATACATGACTAATAATTTATGAAACTGTTATTTAACCATTTTATTGAATCACATTACTTAATCAAGTTGCCTAGATTATATTAATATTTTCTCTAAGTGAGATTACTAATCTATTTGGTCACATTACTTATCCTAAGCAAAAAATCACTATTTATAATTTATTATTCAACAAAAATTAAGTTGATCTTATTAGAATCAAAATTTCTTACTGAACATAATAGTAGAAAACCATTTTTTGAAAATCATTACACAATTTTAATTATTTAAGGATTACATAAACATTTTTAAAATATCATTTCTCTACAATTCATCATAAATATGCATACTATATTTATCCGGAAAATTGAAAATTCATAAAATTCATCATAAGAAGAAATCAAAATTTTTATTTAAAACAAAGGATTACACAAGGCAGTTACGGTCTCCTTACATAACCCCTTATCACACCAACATAGGACCTCTGTGTATGGTGTGCTGAGGTGAGATAATCCAAGGGAGGATCGACCAACATCACATGAGTAGTAATTTTTTTTAGTTTGAACTTCTCATGATGGAGATTCCGTTCAAGCTTCACACGATGAAGTTCGGATTGGGTTTGGTCCAGAGCAAAGAACAGTGGTGCTACCTCCTTCCCAAGTTCCATTAGATGGGCTTGATTGGACCGAGACTACTGGATGAGTCCATCGAATCTCATTTCTATATTAATTAACCAAGGTCACTTGTATTTAGAGACAAAAGTCGCAAAATTCAGTTTTCAACGATCATTCTGACTAATGGACATATAATAGTCAAATCCCAACAGTCTCATTTTCATTATACTATTCTTATGAAATGAAAGAGTTTTTTTGAGTATGAACAAAAATAACATCCAAAATTAGGAAGAAATATTTATTCCAAATTTCGGGTCATTACAATCTTCCCCCCTTAATAAATTGTGGCCACGCAATTTTTAAAATTGGGTTTTGAAATTTCATTGAATGGCCCACATTGGAAAAAGAGTCAGTAACACTATTACTTTAAAAGAAAGAAAAGGATGTACAATGTCCACCTGAGTTAACCCATACTAGGATTCCATGTATGAAAACATGGATATGGAAGAAAAACAAAGGGTAAATTTCTAGGGGATAGTGATAGAAAACATGATTAGGAGAAACTTAACAACAATAAAATCACAAACTTAAGATGTGTGTAAACTGTATTTGATTACCCAGTAGGAAAATTAAACCAAGAACGTTATTGTTTTATGTTCCTTTTAATAATTTTGAGGAATTCATTTACTATATAGAATAAAAACATAAGGAAATATAACTACCTCCCAGGAGAGTTTCATCCTTTAATAAGTTTCTACCAAAACTAATATTTTCTTTAGATGATGAGCATTCAAAAACACTTGGTCTCATAAAAACACAAGAATCATCTTCTTGAGAGTCACGTAATACAAAAAATATTAACTATCAATTTCTTCTATCTTTAAACATTATTCCAAAAACATAAAGTGTATGATAAAACAACTCTTCAAAAATAAAGAATCCCAATAAAAGGGAAACTAATTTTAAATCTTCAAAGTTCTATGGTACTAACCAACATTCATTATAGTCTATTCCATAAATAATTGATCTTAAAATTCCTCAAAATAAACAAAACTATGATTGAAACCCAATTATAAGAACGATCTCATAACATATTCTTCCAAGATATACATTAACGTTCATCTTCAAACAACACCAACCAATCTTATCATCTTATAACAACAGTAACTAACCTAATCACATTTTCCCCAAGATAGGTTAATCATTTCCATATGTAACCTAAATTACTATATGTCTGCCTTAAATTCATCGATTCTTCAAAATATATGTCAACCTTTACTCCTCAACAAAAATACCATAGTAATCTATTTACCTCGATCATATAGGGTCCCCAAAATAGTGAACATATTCTAAAATAATAATAATCTTTTAATCCCCTAATCATCTCTGTCATAATAATACGGAAATCGTCGCATTTCATATCACATTGGTTGTTGGGACATGTTCTTCCATTTTCCACCATTAACTATGAAGAGAAAGTATAATTAGGGGATTAAATACTAAGCCAATTATCAAGAAAAGAAACTTAAATCATATAAGGATAACATGTAGAATAAAATTATACCCTAATTTTTGATCCCCTTGGTTTCAAACTTGGTTATCCATGATCATATATTCTTATGTGAATCTTTATTTTATTTTATTTTTGTTCCTTTAATAATGGTTCATACTAAGCTGATGAATTTACCAAAGCATATCCCCCTGGAGTGTCGTAACCAAGAGTGCAACAAGACCCGTTTTCGTGTACCAGTTCCCATTCGAGTCTAGCTCAAAGCAGTGTTTTTTGGTTTTACCCCTATGTACATTTGTACCAGAGCCACCTCCACCTGCTCGTATCCAGGCAAGGATGTATTTTCTTGCCAACCCCTTACTCAATACTCACCAAAATACCAGGAAGTTTACTTTATTTAAACTTTTCTATAGGGTTCTTCCTAATGTTTTCATATCCTAATTTCCACAAATAACTAAACCATCCTTTGATACCAACTATAGAATCCCTACCATTTTATCACATAAACATTCATTTCATTTTACAAAAACTGAGGATCTTAAAGCTTTAGTGTCTTGGAAACCAGGAACATAAAACATGAAAACATAATAAAAAATTATTCTTAAACACTTGAAAGGCTTCTCCTTAAGTTCATCATAGGTTCACTAATGAATCTAATAACCTGGGGACATACATCAAAAGAAAGGGTGAGAAGAAGGCCCAATAAGGGAGATAATAGAAACATTTTACATGTGAACTTTATATACATCAATAAGGCCATGAATAGAAAATTAAGGCATGAGGATGAATCACGGGCCATATCATAATAAAAATAACGTTTTTCATAACATGAAAATGTGGCTACAAAATTTAACAAAGAAAATCATTTCTGTTTCACCATGGTCCATCCCCAAGGTGTCAATTAAAATTACCATGGTTATTCACCAAGGTATCAGTCTAAATGGTCATCTCTAGAGATAAAGTCATTACCCAATGCTTTGGAGCACTATTAGGTTGCACCCTTAAATTAGTCTTTATTATCATGTGAGACACATATATCACCATCAAAAATTTCATAAACAACCCATATAACATAAAAGAAATTTTATTCATTTCATAGTCATCACATTTAAAAAAAACTACTTTAAATATGTGATCCTTATGTCACTTTAAACCCAAGGAAAAAGGAAAGTGGGTCTCATGTATGTAAATCCCAGAATTAAAATAGAACATTTTTCTATATATGTGAATACCCCTATAGAAGAATTATCTTTGAGTATTCACTTAATAAAGTAAAATAATTTTAAAAAAAAGAAAGACATTTTGAGACGAAAATTCTGCAGCATAATAGCTATGATACGTGCTTTTAGAAAACATTGAAAAAAGAGGGGACATGGGTCACCCACTCATTAATGATACATAAAACAGTAGGGGAACATAATATAATGGATTTAAGAACATGGAAATGAAATTTTAATGATAAACCATATGAAACGATGAAATTGAAAAGAAGACAAAAAAATATGATTTCTCTTATGAAAATTCTGCAGCCTAACGGCGTCACTTAAAACTTCCAAAAATGGATTGACGAGATAAAATAGGGTCTCTCAGCATATGAACATAAAAGATAAGTATGATAGATATAGAGATCATAATCCAACATAATAAAAAGTAACTTTAAAGACTTGACATGAAAGTAGAACTTTGAAAAATGAGAAAGGTGAACGAATCCCTTAAAAATTCAGCAGCCTACCGGCGTCACCCAAACTCCAACAAAAATGAATTGACGAGATAAAATAGGGCCTCTCATCATATGTTCATAAAATATCAGTATGATAGATATAGAGATCATGCCCCAAAATAATAAAAAGGAACTTTAATGACTTGACATGAATGTAGAACTTTGAAAACTGAGAAGGGTGAAAGAATCCCTTAAAAATTCTGCTGCCTAACAGCGTCACTTAAACATTCATAAAACGAAATTATGAGAGAAAGAGGGGGTATCTCATCATATGAACCTGAAAAGGGAAGTATGATGAATATAAAAGAACATACTCTAATATAAGAACATGGAGCATAAAAGAAATGGCATAAAAGAGATTACTTGTAAAGAAAGAGAGGGGTCGGATCCCTTACCTTATAACGGAACTCTTAAAACTCAATGATTGTGACCTTGAGGGCTTGGGGGAACCTTGAGAGGACTCCATGGGAGGTAATGAGACCACAGCTTCGTTGGGGGAGAGTTGTGAGTCGAATGGATGAGAGTATGGCTTGGTATTTATAGGTAAAGTGAGGGGACACGACATTAATGGCCAAGGGACACCTCTTAGGTGGTTTTGGAAAAACCATGGGCTTGCCCAGGGTATTTGCACATTGTATTGGCCACATGGGTCCCCCCACAAAATAATTCAACTCCTTTGGTTGGACAACCCTTAAAATGTCTCATGACATATTCATGACACAGTTATGATGTTATTAAACATACCGAAACCCTAAAACTGTATTTTCACTATTCATCGAAAATTCAACTTTCTAAGAAAAAACCCAAAATTTCACCTTAAAAAAATATCGATGTTCTGATTTCAAAAATGAACTGTATTTTATAAAAATAATTTTCTAAATATTTTTAATTTAATTTTTAAATAAATACACTATTCACCGAAAATTCATTTCTCTCAGAAAAATCCCCAAAAATTACCTTAACATAATATCGATGCTCTGAGTTCAAAAATGGAATATATTTTATAAAAAATAATTTTCTAAATATTTTTAATTTAATTTTAAATTATAAAAACACTAGTCACCCGAAAAAACTAATACTTGACTAATAATTTATGAAACCATTATTTAACCATTTTATTTAATCAAATTACTTAATCAAGGTGTCTATATTATATTAATACTTTCATTAAGTGTGATTACTAATCCATTTGGTCACATTACTAATACTAAGCATAAAATCACAATTCATAATTTACTATTCATCAAAAATTAAGATGATCTTATTTGTCTCTCAATTTTATACTGAACATATTTGTAGAAGACCATTTTTTGAAAATCATTACACATTTTTAATTATTTATGGTTTAAATAAACATTTTTAAAATATCGTTTCTCTAAAATTTATCAAGAATATGCATAATATATTTATACGGACATTTGAAAATTCATAAACATCATCATAAGAAGAAATCATAATTATTATTTAAAACAAAGGATTACACAGGGCAATTATGGTCTTCTTAAATAACCCCTTATCACACCAGCATAGGATCTAATTGTAAGGTGTGCTAAGGTGAGATAATCTGAGGGAGGCTCATCCAACATCGCATAAGTAGTAATTTCTAGCAGTTTGAACTTCTCGTGAAGGCGATTCCATTCTGGCTTCACACGATGATGTTCGGCTTGGGTTTGGTCCAAAGCAAAGCCCAGTGGAGCTACCTCCTTCCTAAGACCTTTTAAATGGGCTTCGATGGGCCAGAGACTAATGGATGAGGCCATCAAGTCTTCTTTTTATATTAATCAACCAAGGACACTTGTATTTAGAGACAAAAGTCACAACATTCAGTTTTCAATGATCATACTGACTAACGGTCATATAATAGTCAAAACCCAAGACTCTCATTTTCTTTATACTCATGTTATCAAATGAAATTGTTTTGTTGAGTATGGAAAAAAATAACACACAAAATTAGGAAACAAAATTTATTCAAAATTTCGGGTTATTACAACAGTGGCCATGACCTCCACCTCAGACTGAACATATAGACGAACTCCTATTCACTGAGTGATGTGGGACTTGTAGTCATACTTCAGTAAGTGGAGTCTAAACAAAACCCCTATCACCAATCACTGGTGAGAAACACTGATAGAAATTCCGAAGATGACACATATTGCGGCAAGATTTGCACTCCATAGGGTCTTATGGAAAATGTGGCATCGTGATATCCATATACCTTCACTGGTATAAAACCACATGGATAACAAAATATGTGTCCTTATTTATCAGATCCCCATGCCTAGACTCCCAATGGTGCTTCCTATGGTCATTAAGAGGGATAAAAACACCAGATACTGACCCACCCAAAATCACAGCTCTAGAATCCCTCATATATTTCTCTGTGATCAGAACCTGGCTGACTATAGTTGTGATGGATGTCCACCTGAAGATGTTCACCTGAGATCAGATGATATTCCTGAGGCGATCCTCAAACTTTATCACCAGGAATATCTCATCACCTCCTGGGATGGGTGTGAGGCACTGCTTCTCTATGAATCAAGAATAAAACTCCATGACTAAGAGAGAACCCTGGTCCAATTTCATGATCACTCATGCTCGATCGGCCCTCAATGTATCCAAGATGAATTAATCGTCAAATGCATGATGGAAATCATCCCAATGCATAACCTGCTGGCATCCCACTTGTCAGATCACATCCTACCATCTCATGGTGGAGTGAAAAAGTATATATTTAGAGAGCTTAACCCTCATTTCTGGAAGAGTATCCAGATGCACAATGATACATAGAATGGCATACATCTATGAATAAACAACCTAAGGTCCTCTATCCCCAGAGAATGTGGGAGGACGCTGTTGTAGAAATACCCGAGTCGTCTCAACCACAGCTGAGGAAGGATGCGGTTCTCCCCTAAAGGTCTTCATAAACATCATGAAGACTTCTCAGAACTATGCATCAACACCTATATCCGGAATGGAGACTGGTTCCAAAATAGGCACAACTAGGGGATCTGCTGGCAGTTCCTGATCAACATTGTCCATTGTCTGTTCACTTCCATGTATATGGCATACAACCAGAGGGCATCTTGGTGGCATTAATCTGCAAGGTAAGAACACACCATAGTTTGTGATTATCAAGGATTGAAACTTGGATGTGAAATAAAGGAACAAGAGAAGGAAACCATTTTTGTTTTAATAAACTTGGATACATGAGGTGAATGAAAACTACATGACATGTTCCGTTAAGTATTTACATGGTCATGTACTTCTTCCAAAACCAGTCATTTAACATCATATACAAATGGTGTGTTCCCCCAAATATTCAGTGTGTACTTGAGTCGATATCCACTGCATGAGTTATTCTACACACCTGACCCACACTGTTCTCCTAAAACATGACTAAACGGCATGTTCACACTGAACACAGTGTATAACACTTGTGCTTCAACCACCCATGTCATTAGTTACACGGACAAAGACACATATTACTCTACATGCCATGTTTATTGTAGAAAAAACATGTACTTGATGGATTTCATCCACATGTGATGTTGGTCACACGACTGGACACATGGTCTATACACATGATGTGTATGTCCGGTACACGACATGTTCCAAAAATAATTTCTGACCCTCGTTTATCATCCCACATATCCAGTGACATAGTTAGAGACTACATGGAATGTACATATAGTACACGGTGGGTACTTAATGAAAAATATTTACTTCCCAAACCAAAGGATACATGGCATGTATTTAGTAATACACACCATGTATTCTAGGTTTTCTAGATAGTAAGATTTAGAATCTATTCCAGAACATGAAAAAACACTAAAAAACATTGACATTCCAAATTATGATCTGTGAGGTCTGACACACCATGTGAATCAATTTTTGGAATCATATACATGTCATAAGAAAGCATAATAGTGCAACGATCCATCAAATTATGACCAATGAGGTCCCATAGCCCCCCAATAATGAATGTTTGGCGTTCATTCAAATGAAACCTTACAAAAAAATTTACCCTATATAATAGAAGGAATTCTGTTTAGGCATCTATCACAACAACTTTCATATCTAGCACACCATCTATCACAACAACATGTAATCTGTAATGCAATTTAAATGGAATAGAAATAATTCATGACATGCGATCTCTAAAAAGTTCATATATGATGCATGAGATTGCAAACCCACATCACATCGGGTTGAAATAGAAATAAATCCTCAATGATATCAATGATAACAATAAAAAGAATTTGATTCACCAAATAGTTTAATCAAATCAAAAGTACAATTGAAAACCCATAAAAATTGAAATAATCATGTTAAATTAACTTTTCCCTTTACATGGGTTAGCTACTCTCAGAAATAGCATATTACCAATTACCTATTAAATCATATTTCTAACTATTTGTTTCAAATAGTAAGTCAATAATAAAATAAAACCTTTTATACCACTTTTTAATGTATTGGTTCCGAGTACGGTGTAGAGGATCCCCATACCTAGTTGGTCACATGGAATCAAGAACATTTCCCCAAATGCCAGAGGCTGCCAACTAGTAATGAGGGAATTGGGTGTGATATGGGGGAATTATTCCCACATTGGGAGAGTAATACAATGGAAATAAACAGCTAAAAATTGCAGAAGAAATAATAACATGCAATAAGTAAACAATAGAAGACTGGGAGTAATAAACAACTAGATCAAATACATAAATTATGCATGATATATATGTTTAGGAAAATATCCAAACAAGTCACATTGATGGAAAACAATACTAAACAAAAGTTCAAGGACACAAATAAACTCCAGTAGTATTACAAGCCTGACCTTGGTCCCATACCCTCCTACTCCACAATAGTCAAGTACCAGACATAGAGAGGAGATTTCCCTTATCTATACATGCAGAAATATAAACTTTTTTTCACCCAAAAGCATGGCCCAAATAGGGGTGTCAAAAAATTCAAATAGGAAACCACCCAAGGATCTGTGCCTAACATTTAGTGAAAGTATGTGAAAAGAAATAAGAAAAATAATGAAGTGAACAAGGAGTTACTCAAAAGAAAATTGTCCAACAATTTCAATGGAATTCATATTCTTATATTAAGTAAGCAGCTAATCAAAAACAAGTAACCCTTTTTGAAGTACTCACATCATAAAACCACTGGTTCAACCAATCAAACACATGAAACCATCATAGAAGTACTCACAGTATAACCCCTCTGGTTCAAATTTTGAAAAGACAATCCAATGAAGCACTAACCATCAAATCCCCATGTGGTCTTGTATTGTTAAATATAGACATTATAAGAAAGCACTAAATGTCCAATCGCAGAAGTGGTCTCCCAACATGGTACTAAAGAAACTATATAATAGAACCAAGCCTACTCCCCCATGGTATCACAATGTAAAATTAAACAAACACTCTGGAGAATCCCTCAACATCCATTCCCCCTATGGTCTACAACACCGGGTTCACACAGCCCTGTGTAAGTCAATCATGCACAAATATGTTCAATATAAAATTTAAAACGTAATAAATACATGGATATCAACTTTTAACAACTAATTTCCTAAGAAACTAGAAGCATACTACATCATCAGATAATATCACTCCATCTTAACAACACTATGCATATAGAACAAGTAGCCTAACTAGAAAAGTAAGACCAAATGGTCAACATAAAAATGAACATGAGAAACACATCCATAGCATTGAAAATAACCCTATTTACAATTAAAAAACCTCTACTCAAGCACACAAATAAATAACATGCATTAATAGGGATAAAATCTATAAACACAAAATACCCTATTATTGGGTGGTGGGTACTTTTGCACATAATATTCAAATAATGAAAATAGAATGGCACGAACCACCTACCTCGACATTATACGATTGATATAATTATGAATCGATCCTTGATTCAACCAAGAACTTTGTAGATCTAAAAAAACATCAAAAAATTTCAATCAATGATATCTCAATAGAGGAGAGATATCCGGAAAAGAGTCTCTAGAAGAAAGGGGGGCTCACCTTGCCAATTCCATCACAATTAACAGTGGCTTAATTAGAGAAAAAATGATCAATACAAGGCTATAGAATGAATCACGCTCCTTGATCGCTCCTAGATGAGACGTCGTTAGAATAAGGGGTTTCTATGAATGAGATATGACCCATGTCTGATATAAAAATTAATAAGAAATGTAAATGGTGTGTTCTTTAATGTTATATGGAATGTAAATGCCTTAAATTTCCCATGATTTTGGAAGTATCCTAGTCACCTGACACAGCCACGTAATCGGCCGTTACATGTCCAGTACACGATCACCCACGAAAATCGGGTACACAACATGCACTGAAATGTACACGCTGTGTACTCGTTAAATTACATAATTCTCCTTTTTTTCTCAAAATAGAAGAAATGAAAACCCATACATGATAATAACGTATAGGTTCATATAATTTCACCTTAGTTTCTTAATCATATGTTCCACTCACATTTCTTGTGTTGAAATATCAAATTTACCATACATTTTCTTTAAAATAATGAAATTTTTAGACCCATATCAAACAAGATATTGGAAAAATCTAAGTAAATAAACAAATTACATGATACCAATTCATTGGATGACTCCACATCTACTCACATAATCAAAAAAAGAACTAACCACACCATTTTAATTGTAATATGGATGCTTTCCTTCAATCAATTATTTCTTACGAAGGTATTTTTATAACTACAAATCTCACAATATTTTATTTACTTTATAATTTTCTTTTATTAACACACCATCACTAAGATATTTTTAATTTAATCTTCATCCATATGTCTAAACATACCTCTAAAGAGACACTTCTTGGATTTGGTAACCATTTACCCTTGATAATTTTTACCACACATCCCACAAACTAGAAACTATATTTTTTAACCATTAAAATTATTTTATTAATTCATTCCCATTTCCTTCTGTCTATCCTATTTCTTAAGATTGTTTTCAATGTAAATTTGATCATAAAAAAATCCCTTTTATCAACATTAGCATATCGAAAAATTATCTCATAAATTTTGAATTCATGGGTGGACAATTCCCTTCAATATCATGGTATTAATCTTGAGAAAAAATGAATTATTATAATATAAAGATCTCAAATAATATTTAGACTATGAATTTCCAAATGGGTGAAGTTTTCTTTATACATGGCCACGTCAATAACTAGAATTTCTTTCCATCATTAGTCAAACAAAAATTGGAAAATATATTTCAAGGGAATGATTTTTAAATTCATCGCATTCTATGACATTAATATCCGCATTTTAGAAGACATTATTGACCATTTACAACCATTGTTCATCTTCACCTTCAAAATGATAAATAGAAAAAGAAAAAATTTCATTACTTGAGCACACCATGAAATCAAATATTTTACGATGGTTTCAGTACACCCTTTAATAATAACAGGTTCATGAGATCCACCTAAAGTAGGAGGGTGTGGCATCATAAAATGTTCCACTATCGTCATGTTCCTTGGTGTTATATATGGGTGTTATATTACATGGATTATACCACAATTTATAGCTTTCAGAAACCAAAACATTACTGTAAAAAATAATTCACTTCCCATTCCCACTACTCTAGGATGTGGATTCAAAATGATATAATTTTCTCAGTGCCTCCCTACCTCAACATCCATATTTCTTCTATCGAAAAAAATTCTGAATAGACATATCATAGATAAGGAAACAAGGAAATATTCTAATGATATATAATTTCAATATAAAAATAAGATAAAAATCATTTATTTTATTCTATTAATATCATTATAATACCTCATGTTATTTAGACGATTCTCTAATACCAACTATAAGGACATGACCTTATACAATTTATAATCTAGTAAATACCTTTATAATTAATTTCCTTACATTTACAATGATATTTTCTTTTAATAGATTTATAAAATTAAAATATAATTCATGCATATCAACCCAATGAAATAAAAATTGGGTACTAATAAAAATGTACCCATTTTTTATATAATATGTATGTTTTTAGTAATAACACGTAATATTTTCATGGAAAGTCTTCAAAAAAAATTTGGAATCATTTTTTCACTTTCAAATCCTTAAAACCTGTGAAACAAATTTCTAGAACATCGGATTATTACATAATATTTAGAAAGGTACATAAAATTAAAGATAGAAACTATTAGTCCATTAATAATTATAAACATATGAACTAATTTTTACAAATACTTACTTCTCACTCAATATGTAAAATATAGTTACCTTGTGATCACATGAGATTACCATAAATCATAGAAAACATAAATTATATAATCATGTTAACCTATGGTATTAAAAATGTAATATTATACCCCTTAGGGCTACCATATGATTTTTTACTATCATGGATATCTTACAATGTTAACCTCATGACTACATTACAATGTAAATATCATGGCTACCTTATGGTTTAACCAATGTAGTTATATATAGAGAAACCATATGGTCGACCTATATGATAAACAATCCAAATGCATTTTAGAGAGATAAATGTCCCAAAAATCATCATAACAATTTCCCATGAACCATAAAATAAGTATAAAATAATAATCATTCATAAAACCATTCCTGTTGAATTATGTAAAATATAAAAATTTAAAAGATGATTTTTTAAAGAAAAGAACCATAAAATAGATTATAAATGAAGTAATAATTGATAAAAATAAATTATTTTTATATATATTATAAAAATAAATTATAAAAAAATATAATATAAAAATTCATTTCATAAATAATAATAGTGGAACAATATCATTGAATTAGAATGTTACTTGAAAGAATAGAAATTGGGTTAATAATATCATTAACATGGGATTGTACTACATATAAAATGTTCAAACCTAATCTATATTGGTTTAGAGAATGTTATTAATATTTTACAGAACCATATTAATATTTATAATAAATTATAATAAATTATTATTACATCTTTCAACTCATTTATTAATAATATTTTTTTTTATTTTCATTGTTTCGAGTGCACTTATATCATTGTTTCTATTGTTAGTTCATTCAGGATTTTCTTATTGAATGGAAGAATATCTCCACAAGTGGAATGAAATGGTTTTAATATATTTTCATTAATTTCAATGATATCATATATAATTTTTTTATTTAATGAAGAAGAATAATTATATACAATATTAATGAAAATTATTTAATTTATTTAGGTGGTTTTTACGATCATCATGAACATAAATCATATTATTCAATATCATGTACATTTATTGGTTATAGAACACAAATAACATATAAAATGTATAATAATATATTATTATACCATAATAATGGCTTATGAAAATCCCTGAAGGCACTAATGCAAAATGAAAGTGTATCGTCCCGGATGGAGGTAAATCGACACATTACAGACGATGTTCTAATTTTTTAAATAAAAATGAAAAGGAAAAAAATAATGTTGATAATGATTTCAATAAACATGAAAAAAATTACATTATATATAAGATAATAGTGTATTCGTGACACTTAGATAATGGTAGGTGAAGAGATTATATAAAAATAAAAGAAATTAAAAATAAAATGAAAGAGGATTTTACATCTTTAATTCTCCACCATGAGAACCTCCTTGAGGCTCTTGGTTTTGGCCTTTTGGTGATACCATAAGGTATTGTACATTGGTAATAGGGATTTTATGTGTGTTGATAAGAAATTGAACAATATATGTGGATTTCATGTGTGTGGAGAAGAAGTGGGGAGTTGTGGAATTTATAGTAAAAAATAGTGGTGTTATTCTAATTATTATTTTAATTAGATTATTATCATGGTTCAAGACTATTTATAGTAATACAATTATCACTAAAATATTAAAATATTTCATTAAAATTCATGATTATGGCCTTTACAACAATGATGACTCAAAGAATAGTGTATTTAACTTTTAATGTATAAATACCGTAAATTACAGAATTTCACTATTAACCAACAAGTCAATTATTTTATTAAAAACCCAAATATTTGAGATATACAGGTTTCAATGTGTATAATTCAAAAATACACCTCATTTTTTTAAAATAATTTTATAATTATGAAAATTTAATATTTATTTAAAATCATTACTAATCAAAAAAATATCATTTTAAAATTATAAGTGATTTTATAACACTTTGAAAAATTAATTAAGGTATTATTATATTTAATCATAATAATAAGATAACCAAATATTTAATTATGAATATGTATGGTGAAACTATATTTTATTTTAAATGATTTTCTTATTTATAAAATTGAAATTAAATATTTATGGCTTACAAAAATAAAACCAAATAATTTACCATTTCCAAAACAATTATTAACATTCTCAATATTTAAATATATCCCGATTACACTTATAAGATAAATAAATTGTATTTACAATATTATTGGTTAGGTTACTATTATATTAGTATATATTGGTTAATTATTAATATCACTTATTTCCTTGCACATTTATAATGAATTTTATTTATTAATTCCAAAATTAAAATATATTATTATATAATTACCTAGTTATTTAGAAAAAATGTTTCTAACATTGGGATATCAAGGGTATAATATTTTAATGTTATGATAACATTCTCATACCCCTAAGATCATGTTTATTCTTACATCTCACATTTACTTATCTGACTGAACATCTAATATCCCCCCTTTTTTGATTCCTTCCCTTGGTTATGTAGATATATATTATTTGTGATGTGTATAAGAATGGTGATAGTCATGATGAATACAATTGGTGATAATGTGGATCACATACATACCATTGTTTATGTTAGAAGGTTTCATAAGGCACTAGACAAGTACGTTCTTTAGGAATATGTTTGTATAATGTTTGGAGTGGTCCAAAAAATAATGAAATTTAAATATATGAAAATATATAGTTGTGATAAGGGGTTCATGGTTATTCCTATAAGGGAGTATATATTGAAAACCATTGTTCCAAACATGCAATTCCCCTCGGTCCTGAGTCGCTCAGTTTTATAGGCTTCACTGCATGGTTTGGGAAAACCATTCCCCAATCATCCAATTCCCAATTTCATAATTTTTTCTCAAATTTCCACACAAAAAATTCACCAATTTAATAGAAATGAAAATTTATCATAGCAAGGAAAAACTGTTACCGGCAAATAATCCCAACTCAACTCTAGAAACTTTCGAGATCTTATTCATGGTGTGTTTCTAGACATCGACCTTTGACTTTAGGATGCTTCACCTAATTCCATTGAAAATTATTCTTAGATGGTCTCACACTATGTGTATCCTGAATATTTTTTAAATAATAATAACATTATTTATTTTTTTAACTAGTATAATAAATATTATTATTACACGTGGTTTACTTATTATTTATTTTTAATTGATTTGATATATTCTGCACTAGTTATTCAGTAGAATATTATGAGTCAAAAATATTTAAAAATATTTTTTATATTAATTGATTAAAATATTTATTTATTTATTGTTTAATAAATAAGATTAATTTATTAAAAAAATTAATTGGAAGTATTCAAGGATTGAAAAATATTGTGGAGGATTGGCGGACTATTTCTATTGGTCTAGTGGGAAATAAAAAATATTAAATATTATTGGAAAAAATAATATTTAATTTAATTCACAAGTTATGATCATGTGGATAAATAAAAATAATATTATTATTTTTATTATTTGACATTGGTTTCAACAAGTATTAAATTATTAATAAAGGTAATCTTTTCAAAAAAAAATTACCCTATTAATTTATAAACCTGATTATGCTATTTCATAAATAAGCATTTCACATTTTTGGTCGTGAATAAAGAATTTATAAAATCTACTGAATCCATATAGTACTCCATTATCTTTGAACATTACCATGAATGGGTTGCCATCATCCTCCACCTCCCACGTTCGTGTTAAGAGTGATCGAGGAGAATGATTTGGAAGCATCTCTCGAAGCGGTCAAAGAAGGATAATGTAAGTGATATGATCTATCACGCCAACACCAAGATATTCCTACAACAACATTCCAAGATTTTTGCAACACATGTGAATCACCACTAGATGGAATCTTCTCTTGATTCTGACCACGCAATTATGGTATTACATAGATATATTTTTAAATCTATCAAAGAAGAATGAATTCAAAAATGTAATTCATTAATTAATAATGATGATTAAAAAAATGTGTGATGATCCTTTCTCTATTTCTAGTGTTATATACCATTTCAATATTCATTGATTCAATTTATATGATCACAATGTTTATCATTATGTAAATATAATATAGATAATCAAACATGACATAAAATAAAATTTGGACATGAATAATTTCACAGATCCACTATGTCCAGAATATACAGTGAAAAAGACCTTGAACATATCCATGGTGCATTCTATGGTTCGTGTAATGCCCACATATGAGAAAGAACGATTCCAAAATGGATGTTGTATGAAGAAGATATCAGTTTTCAATATGTGATAACTTTAATTTTAGAATGGATAAAACATATAGCCACATGCCCATGTGGATGGAGTCTGTGGTTGAAATGATGAGTAAAATATAAAAATGGATTGAGAAAAAATACTAGTCCTACAGTATATGGATTATTTAATGAAAAAATCTTGACGGTATACACCTGAATGTGGTTTAATCCATTCCCTAAAATTAAACATATAACCCCTGGGATACATAACTAAAATAATTCTAAATAAGTTAAAAAAATTTATGTTTTAATTATAATATATCACTATTTTAGGACACATTTCATGAATAATGAAATAGATTTTTTCTGCATTCAATATAGAGTACTTGTAGAAGAATTAATCCCCACATTGGGGAAACATGTTTGTATGTGATATATTTGAGGTTATTTGGTTTGAGAAGTTAATTGGTATATTAATTTCCCCTTATGAAAATGATATGTTTCTAAATTATTTATCAAGGAACTGTCATATTTGATGAGGAAGCATTGATTTATTCTTTTGAGGGGATTATTATGATATACACTTCATGTGTGATAAAAATAGATAATTAATAAAGGAGTACACATGAAGATGTGCTAGTAAGGATAAATTCCAATGTATTTTAGGAGAAAGATAAGTCATGATTTCTTGTGTATTGATGTATAATGATAGAGAGATCTAGTTATATCAGAACATAGAGGAATTCTGGAGGCCACAATCCATACATTAATTAATATTAAAAATATTACAGAAGAAGTAAATTTAGAGATGTATTCATTCATCTATATTTTGAACAAGGAATCATCGTAGGTATTTATTATTTTGAATGATTTTTGTCATTTTATTGTTATATTTTCCCATTAGTTCAATGAGTATAACACAATGATAAATCTGCATTGTAAATGTTTTTCTAAATTAGTGGATGAATCCATGTTGTGCATACTAAATAACATTGTAATGACTAATCTTTGATTCCAAAGCTTGAAAATATCATGTGTTTTGTAATTATTAAATATTTTATATAGGAGGGATATGTGAGAGATAATCGATTGGGGAAACAACCTTCACTAGTTCAAGACGGTCAGTTTTATGTAGAGTATCATTTAAATGAAAAATAGGATCACTAATGCCCCACATTTCCCTCTAAGTGATAAATTAAAATCATAAAAACTGTGATAATATAAACTTGTAGTAATGAAGCATATTATCTACTAATAATAAGTGATCTAGAAATAATTTAATAAATTAAGAACTTATTTTTTCCATAATTATTTAATGGAATAACATATCTTTGTACCATTGATTGAAATTGATCATCCTGTTAAATCCCTAGAAATTCGGGATCATTGATAATTTAATTTATGAATGATAAAGAAAGATATATTGATATTATAGTGTGACAGAACATGTGTGCATCATATTTAATGAGATATAAAAGGAAATTATTTATAACACTCAATATAATTTGAGTGGAGGTTGTTGAAATTGTTGTATTAACATCTTTCTCTATAGGATCCTTGATGATTTGTTGTATATTGATATAAGAATTATCGAATGTTAACATATAGGAATTAAGAAATAAGAATAATGGTTTTCCCCACTTCCATTTTTGGTACTCTTAAAAAGAATCATTTATATTAAATTGAAACCACTCAAAAAAAAATATCTAATATGAAAATAAACTACACACAAATAATAATACATTTTAATTTTAAAACATAAAATTATATCAATGATGAGGGGATGTGATGGTAGGTAAGGAACAACCAAATTTGGAACCATATGGTTCTGATTGAGTTCATTATATTTATTGTCAGTCATATTTTTTACGGTTTCAAGGTAGAAAATTGAAGCTATCAAATCATTATAATGAAAATATTGATACACCAGAAGAATGAAAATAACTATTTTTGAAAACCATCACCGAAAATAAACCCCTTCAATAGACCATCATTTAATAAAAACAAAATACAACCATGCCAATTTAATGAATATCGTAAAACATGACAAAACTAGTGATATATTAAGGATCAACCACTAATCATCATTGTGTAAAATTAACATTGATGATCTATATTCAAAGACACAGATACGTAAACATTAATAAAATTCTCTTATTGTTTCAAACCCAAAACCAGGATATCTAACTACATCATAATAAATAAATGAACATGTAACGACACCATGCTTAGTATAAACACACATGAAGATGGAGAGAGGACATCTCTACCAACCACATCATGAAAAAAAATTATTAAATCCAATATTGAAAACCATCACATCAAGTGAGAAGTGTCAATTTCAATAACCAATACCATCATGTGAACTTTTTGATATGATACCATCATTTTATATTTTTAAAACAATCATTGATCATAATTCTATGAGATGAAGGATTTGTAAAAAAAGTCTAAATGTGAGCCTGATAGCTTGGTGTAGAGGAAGTATATAACACAAACCATCCATGGGGTGAACAGTTCCATGAAATAACATCGATACATTTAGATATAAAATTATATATATATGGTTACACAATAAGAATATACATAATCTTTTTAAATTATACCAAATTTAATATTTTGAATAATTTTTTTTATATTTTAGAATAATAATTATTCATTTAAATCAAATCTTGTTAACTCAATAAAGATTTATTTAGGTTTAGAATATGTCAATTGAATTGTTTCTCTTAACTAATTCTCCCATAGTTAATAAATAATTTCATTTATTGAATATTTTAATGAAGAAATTATAATAGATATTCAGTTAGATTTTACAAATATTAAAACAAATATTTATTCATATGTATAGTTAATATAATATTAATTTATCTATTTATCAAATAAAATTTATTTAAATGATTAATTATTTTTTATTCTGGGTTCGAAAAATACCAAGGGTGGACAAATAAGCCAATTATATATCTTAATTGCTATAATATATATTATTAATAACATATTAAAGTATAGTAATTTATTTATATAATGAAATTAAGTTAAAATAAAAATTTTTATAGAAATAATAATAATTAAAAATAATTTTTACATGGATTGAATATTTAGATAAGGTTCATTATGAAAATACTAAATTTTTAACATTAATTTCTTTAATTTATCATGTCTAGGTGGGTCTATTCTATAGATCTTGACATTATATCTAGAATTATCAAAAGCACTAGACTGATTAGTCCTTGTATTAACTCTATCAAGAACCAAACGATAAAAATAGATATACTTATTATAATAAAGTATTAAGAACATGAAACACTTTGTTCCACCATTATATCAAATGGAACACTAGGAAAATTTCCCAATGATTCATAGATCAAGTCCGGATACAACTAGAGGAATCCTCATTGGCACTCTCCACTGTAAAAATGACACAATGATTGTAGAATCCAGATACTGATTATGTGTATATTCAATTTCAATCTAATACATGTTTAAATTAATTATAAATTAATATTGTACTATTTTGAATATTGATGGGAATGTTTTTCAAGTAAGTTAGGTTCTATTTTTTTACGGTGACAGAAAATTAAAATTAGCACTTCACTCCATGATTATGTTGTTCCATGGGATTATCATTTTATGTACAATACCAGTCTAATATTTTTCATATACTAATTCCCACCAAAATTAATGTTGTCTATAAAATTAAATTTATTTAGTGATGATGATGAATTTATTTCTATAATAGAAACATTTAATTAATTAATTCGATATTTTACATTCACAAAGTAATGATTTTTTTAATTATAATCCCACTAAAATGACGACACATTTTTTAATACATCATATACATTAGTGGGATAACATCGATATTATTTTCATTACATAAACCAGTCAAGATCATAAATATTTAATTATTATATCTAGAACAACAACATTTTAATCATGTAATATATGAATCATATATTGTTTAGTGGGTAAATCATTTCTGAATCCTTAAAAGGATTTAAATAAAATCTAATTTTGTTGTATCATAATATTTAAGAATTTCTAACACATTGTAACCTAATAAAATATCTAAAAATGTTGCAATAATGGTTATATTTGTTGCATTACATTCTGTCCTTACACAAGATAATCTATGAGCTTCCATAATTGGAAAGGCCAAAAAGGTAGATTGATCAAGGTATTGAAAAGTGTCACATTTGAAGAAATATATCACTTAGTATTTTAATAGAATTTAATATCATAATCATTTATGGTGAAATTTTTTTTAAAAGTATTATTCTTTTTTAGGTTTTTAGTTTTAATTTCATAGTCCATCATCTAGATTAACTTGACCAAACCATAATGATGTGTATCTCTTTACAAAACAAATAGCTTGTATTAAGAACCTAAATTTGGAGATTTTTTACCCAAAATATCTATAGGAGTTATATAAATAAGGAACATAAATAATTTATGTAAAGTATTATAACAATATTAAACTATTAATCACCGTAATAGTAATCATGGGGTGATAGATGGACATCCTAAACATTTATAGATAAGACATATGTCTTCTGGATGGAGTGATGTTTGAACAAAAGTACATCTACCCATTGATCTATAAATAATACTGACCTAACATTCTGACACATAACATATATAAAACACAATTAACCACTTTAGTCAAGAACATAACCCAATAAAAGATAATAGAAAGGTTAAATAATACTAAATAGACTATTATTCAACTCTTTAAACTACTATATTCATATATATGCATTTAGAGAAGTATTTCTACTCCATAAACTGAACCATACAACCATTCATATTATACAAATTATATCATTAATGATTAAACATTTGAATAAATATAAAGAAATAAAAAATGAATATTTTAAAAAAATAAATAATCAATTAACAAAAAGTCTTAAATAATGTAATTATATAAAATTAATCATTTTTCGATTCGTTAAAACTGAAAAAAAATTATTCAAAAGTTCATTTTTGAGATTGTAATGAATCATGGAGGCTTTTAGTGATAGTGTCCATGCACACCCTCTGAAAAAAGACATACAAATCAATGGAATATATTCTAATGTGGAAAAATATAACTTTAGATGACTCATTTCTAATGTTATCGAGAGATTCATCCACATTATTACATTCATGTAATGTATGTTGAATATTTGTACTAGGGGATAGAACACTTCTTAATTATCTTATGATATAATCCATTTTATAGTGAGAATATTGTATTCCTTCAATGTAATTAGAAATCAAATATAAAATTGCATCAAACACTAACAAGGGGAAAATCCAATCCTTGAAAATAGAAATCCATGTAAGTAAATCTTTGGCATCTACTAGAACCTAATTACTATCAATGAAGATGGATTTATTGAATTTTATTACTAATAAATGATGACCATTGATCATTCGAACTCCTTTAATTATTCCTTTGACACATATAAAATCCAAATTAAATTTTAATAAAAAGAAGTAGGAACCTAGAAGACAATGTATCCAGAGGAACCAAAGAAGGATGAAGGTCCATAACTAAATTTAAAAAATCTGGTGCACCACTTTAATACCTTGATATAGTTCAAAACATAACTAAATTTACAATGAAACTTCATCTAAGGATATTTTAATCACATTTTATTTTATTAATCCTTGAATTTTGTGAGCTTTAAAAATGCCCCATTATCGATATTCCAAGCCAACAATGATCATTATGCACATGACTATATGACTTATAACTATTGTAAATCTGCATGATTTGTAGAACCCCAAAAGTACCATGAACTAGAGATATCCATTGTAATATTTTCATGGAATTCAATTTATATCTAGGTCAATAGTTTAAAATAAATAAGTGCTCCATTTTTATATTAGGGTATTGGTAGTAAAGGGACATAGATTCCATATGAACACCTTAATATTGAACAACCACATCTTATGGAATTGTTATATAAAACACACACAACATATGGATGAGAAAAATGAAAAAAATAGTTGAATAAAAAACATTAGTCCCAAAATAATCAACCCATAACACCACATAGTGAAGAAAAGAGAGGTTTATGTTGTTTAAGAGACCTAAAAATGATGTAAATAAGTGGAAATAGATTTTTTCAATCATTTTTATTTTATCAAATCGTATCCTATACTAATTAATCTGGACATAGTATGTGAGGACATGGAAAGAATTAATCATGATTAATCTATTTATGGGAATATGAATTTGAGTGAAAAACATTGTATTACTATCTGAGTTATTTTTTAGAAGTGTATATAATTATGAATAATCAACTATCTAATGATATCCTAAAAAATCTATTTGGATCATTGAATCCTATGACACAATTTGCAATATAAATAAGTAATTTTTAATATCACATTTTATTATTTCCATTATTTTTTAACCATAATGAATCCTATATAATGAAATAATACACCTCTTTGGAATGCTCATTTTGAATGGTTACTTATGAACTTTTGATGACAATCCCACCATCAGTTATATATATTTACATGTGTCTATAACTATCTCAGATAAATTTTTACTCCTAAAAAAATCTCAATGAAAATATATGATAAAACTTTCAAAAACATGAATATAAATTTAATGATCTTTTGTAACAGATGATACATTAATGGTAATAAATGATATGATAGATATGGTTAAAGTGATACACGCTATGAAAGAATGAATCTTTCATTTCTAGATTAAAAGCCTACATAAATTACATACGATTTAAGTTTCAAAATAATACATAATAGAACCAATTACGGATATGGGGAACCCAAATATTAAATGCATAAAACCCCCAATAAATACCCAGTCACTACCTGATCACATTAGTGTGGGTATAATTTCATGAGTTGGATAAAATCACATTTCAATTTGAATAATTTATCTATTTATCATTCTATTACATATATCTAGCCATAGGATTATTTAAACCATGCAGTGTGATACATATTCTATAATAGAATAAATATAGACTCTTTATATTTATATTAAATTTAAAATGCTTTATATAATCCATTTATATGGAATTATACTTAAATATATGATATAAAGCAATGTATAATCCATTTAAATTATTTGTTTAAAATATTACATATTCCAAATATTTCATATTTAATATTATCCCAAATTTATTAATATCAATTATAAAAACCAATTTTTACACGGTTTAAATATAATCACAAATAAGGGAATTAATGTGAATAATAAAAAGTGAATATTTTGATTAATTTTTAATATTAAATATAAACTCAATTATATTTAGTATAATTCTATCAAAGATACATTTTATAGGTTCCTTCACCCCATTAGTGACATCAACTAGGATGAGAAACTATGTTTGACTACCATTGAACAGTACTTCACCATCGATTAATTTTATATGGGTCTTAGTTATCATATCACCCATGATGGAAGCCCCGTACATGATTTCATTTGGCAGTGGGTTTATTCTGTATGTTCTCATCCTTATAAATTACAAAATCAATAATTTACTTAATAATTCACATTTATTATCTTTTTAGGTTTAGATATTTAGAGAATTAGGTAATAAAATTCTCAATATAACCGTAACACCACATTTACTTTATATAAGGTATGTTTAAATGATTTTTTTGGTTTCTTTCATTAGTTGTGTAATTCCAAAATGAAAATTGAGTGATTACATATCATTGTGAAGGCACTTATTTTTTGGAATTTTCTACATAGACCTTTATCTTTTCCTACAAGTTGGGGACTTACACAACTTGTAATTGTTCATTTAATGGATTATAGGTATAATCCACATAAATGATACACAACATGATATGTTTACATGACTTGTTATATTTTTATGTCACGTAATGGATAATATTGTTATTTTAATAAAATTTATGTATTTTTTAAAAATTCCAACCTTCGTGGGATACACATGATGTAATGGGATTTCAATGCAAGTAAATTTCATGAGTTGTGATTTTTTAGGGTGGTGCCAATATTATTTTCCTTTCATCCATTGTGTGACCAATCTTTATTGGACTTGATATCATCCTTGGTATTTTTAGGTGATTAAATACATTCTGGATCACTCTGTTCAATGACTAATCACCATTGGGGTTGTATTTCATATCGTTAGCTATTAAATCATTTTAGATCTTTTTTATTTTTTTGTTATATTTTTGGTTTTGTCTATGGTTGTATTCATATTGTTAATAAATAATGACTTTATCAATAATTTTTAGTTTAAAGGCATTTCTTGTATTACAATGATCATTGTTTTGGATTAAGGTCACTCTTATTGATGGAATATAAATTTCGACTATATTGAGATAGTTGTTTCTATATACATGGTTAATTTGATGAGTTTCCTGTCATTAATAATAAAATAAATTAATTTTTTATTGAATTAATATGTTCATTCAAAATATTTCTTGGAAAGGAAAATTTTATAAAAAGGGGGTATTTTTTTGAAAATAGATTTTATTGATTTTTAAAGGGGTTATAAAACTCATAAAAATATTTTTCATTCATTGAAAAAGTATTACTAAATTATTATCATTGTTTAGAAATTTGATTTTTCTACCTGGATGTTGGAATTTTTTTAAGTTCTTTAGCTCTTCTTGGATTCCTTTTAACTTCAATGGGAAGAGCTACAGCTTCATCAAGGAGGTGTTCAGCCTTCCACATGGGGATATCTTGTCCCCTAATATCTTCATTATATCAAAGGATATCCTCAGCCTCTGTATAAACATGTGCCTTTTTTGGGGGATCATATTTACTTATAGAGGAAAAATGAATCATAATTGTATCTCCATGATTTTGTATGTAGGAAACTCCATCGTCATATTTAATATATGTAGAGGGTCGACGAGGGGAATCATTGAAGTTTTTGATAACTACCGGAAGCAGAGTGGAAAAATGATTAATTACATGAAAATAATCATTTTATCTCCAGTAGATTCTTAGATACTAATAAATGAAATATCACCAGTCTCTTGAAGAGTCCATGTTGACATTTCCCAATGAAGTATCTATGTGATACAGTCTTTCTAAAAATATTAAATATATAGAAATATGATTATAAAATGGGGATAATTTCAAGAAGAGTACATATCTGGAAAAACATGTATCTATCTTTCAATGGTAGCATGACTCTCTTTAACAATGTCTTTTCTTCCTTTATGGTGCATGCGTTATCTATTTTTCGGGTCCCAGAATGGGTTATTTGAATCATATAATGAATTATCACCTCATTTATATTGGATTCCCTATCTGAAAGAAAAAAACCATTTTTATTCTTGGTGGAGGATGGAAAAATTAATGTAGATGGTGGAATTAGAGTGAAAATATGATGTACAACCTATATTGCATGCATGCATAGCTTTTTAGAATTTTTTTTCAAACTCTTCCTTTGAGTCAGGTATTGGAATAATATTTATGGGGAAAATTTGAGTGAAAATGGAGTGAATTAACACACAATAAAGCATGAAGTCCATACACATATTCCCTTTTTCTAATATCATTCACACAGGATCGTGGGCATGGGGGATATATCCATCGGGTTTCATGATATGGATAGACCCCCCATTGGTTTCCCAACATGTCATTACCCTATCCTAACAGTCAAAGAGGCTATCTACTACCTAATAATCAATGAATATATACTTATCCTTGTTCAATATAAGTTATTTAACACAACATCCATCAATATAGAGAAAGAACAATGTGTATCAACATCTTCTACTTCAGGGTATTTCTCTAAAAGGACAATAAAAAAGAAGCCCATATTATAGAAAATTCTAATGAATGGGGGATATTTTTTGGGGGAAATGATTTACCTCTAAATCTTAAATTATTATTGTGTTGAATAAAGAACCATGATTTAGCATCATATAAGAACATTCAATGTCTAGGCATTCATATGGCCTCATGATGGTCGTAATGAAAAACATGTGGGGTGGAATCTATTGACCACCACATTTTTTAATACGAGTGGTACAGTGCTATTTGGATTAACATTGAGGATTTCACTAGCTTCTCTCTCACTCAACGATATTATAGGTCCCATTTTCTTCTATTGGTTTTTTCACCGTGATAGAGATGAAAGATGAGAATGGAGGGTGCTGGTATCTATTATGCTTGTAGGTTTCTGGTGCATCTTGAGATCTCACAACTCTTCTCTCTTTGAGGGAACTCATTATCAGGATGATATTCTATTTATCCACGCTATTTAATTTTTAATTTACCTAATCAGGTTAACTAAGAACTAGCAAGATGTACCCTCTCCCATGCCCCATTATGTTGGCTCTTCACCTTCTCTCCCTAGCCGAAATAGTGTGAAGGAGCACTCATATCACTAGTATCCTCACCCTCTATGTCTTAAGAAAAACACAGACGTTTCAATATTCTTAGGGGAGGCCAATGGAGATGTCATGGTCATGGAATCATATGGTTCGATTATCTTTTGTGTTCAGTGATTCTTTTGTACAAGGCCATTCTCTTTAATAGGATTCATGGACTCTTCTAACAGGCCTTTGGATCTGCCAATAGAATAATTTGACCTATGTATCAACAAAAGAGGAATCACTCATCCTCTACGAATCATTTAAATGTAACAAAAGGATACCCTAGTCAATCTACATCACTTTTAGGAAGTTTATATAGATAATCAACAACTAGGAGAGTTTCCTTCACACATATAAGAAGGTAAAAAACGTAACTTATTTTTTTAGTTTCTCGATATTCTCTTCCTTAAAATTTTAATGTTGTTTCAGATTTATTTCTTTTCCCCTATTGGGTGTGATCATTTTAAGGGGTGATTCCATTGGCCTGCATCACTTCCGGCCCCCAAGACGTACTCCCTTTCATCTTGTTTGTTAATATTTCATTAATAAAATAAATTTTTTATGAGATACTAGTATTCATTATCCCATAGTATAGATCCCAATACATAGTGATTTTTTATTTTTCATTTAGGGTTATTCATCTCATGATTTGTTTTATCATGGATTACTGCATAATGTTTTTTGTATAAGGTTTTATCACATATCTCAACATTATGGTTAGTTTCATGGATATTATATTTGTAATTTAAAAATTCATTCATGGTTATGAATTTCTATTTTATCAATTATAGGTTATATAGTTTATTTTTTAAAAATATGAAATAATTTTAATTATGACCACATGAAGTAAATTGGGGAATGATATATAAATGTGTTGTATTTATAACAAATCTTTATAAAACATATTTTAAAATAATGGGTTGTTTAATTCTCAATATTATGACTTAAATGAAAACTATAGATGTAACACACTAGGCATTGGCTCACAATTTACTTATTTCATATTGAATTTATTGATGTTTAGTTATATAATTTAAGAAAAAGGAATAGAAACTATATGTTTGTTGGCTTCTCTAGATTCTCTTGCTTTCAGTATGGGTTGTTATTGATGTTACTGTTGGTCACAAGGGGTTTTCATAGACATTGTGGTTTTGCCAATTTCTTCTTGGCATTGTTTGTATTTGTGGTCACTCATTTGATTCATCTATTTTCTATTGTTGTTTTCTTATTTTTCATATATTCTGAATGGGTTTATACTTTCCCAACATATTTATATTAAATTATGAGATTGTATGGGTTTCTTGTCTAGTTATCTATGGTTTGTTTTTTAAAATTTTGTATAGAGGGATGCTCAATATGATGTGTGTTAGAAATACACGAGTTTTGTTCTATGTCTTGGGTTGACCATAGTAAGGACCATTAGAATTTAGATAGTAGGTGAAAAAAGGGGCATGTCCGTCTCACTTATGTTAAAAAAATTGAGATAATATAGAAGGTTTTTAAATTTTATCATTTTTTAGAAATGGAGTATGAGTTAATTCAAATGAATTTTATAGAATGTTTATTTAAAATGACATCCTCCTTTTATGTATTATTTTTTCTGGTTCACATAAAATTTTAAGGTTTTAAATCATTATTATCAACAACTATACATGGTCCCATGATTTTGTAATTTTATCATGACTATTTTTTTCTTTTTGTCATAGAATTAAACCATGAAGAGATCATCCAAATCCAAGTGAGGAAGTTGCATGAAATGTTCCATAGGAAAACACTCTATTGGATTTTACTTTTGAAGAATCCGTTATCCCAATTGTTCATAATTTGCATCATGTGTGTGTCTAGAACTGAAGACACATGGTGGATAATGGTTCATAATTACTATTAATAATCTAATAACAATAAACGGTGATAAAGAACCCATGAATATGATAATTATACATATAGGATAAAGAGAATTTCCACCTTATTTAATACTCCTATGGACTCAATGGTGGTTTTTAATATTTATTCTTGAGAGACCAAGAAATATATTAAGGGACTCTATTATGAATGATATGATTCATGATAATCTTACCAGGGATTATTTAATGAAAAACTTTTACCATCAGTTTAATATTGATACATTTTATATTACAATGACCTATGAGCTTCTTCCCTTAGCATAAATAGAGTATACCATTCATGAATATTCTTCCCATATTTCATATTTGATTAATATGTATTTGATTCATGTAAATCATGATTACCTGAAGGCTTAGATGATTGATATATTACTAAAGAATGATATTCAGTAAATTTTGATACTCACGTTCCATAAAAGCACTATTGAGGTAGTTGACATGGGAAATAATGTTGATCCAGACATAGTGGGGAAGATAGGATTGGGTGGATCATTATTTAGATTAGTAGTATTCATGGGTGTATATTCTCACATGATAAGGTAGCGTAAGAGTGGTAAATTTTTATATGAACTAGTTTTAAGGGATACGATAAGGATCAAATAGGAATTCTACTACCAATTTGGTAAAGAATGGACATAATAGTTCATGATGGAGATAGTCTCCTCTAACAATTAATATTTATGGATGATATTTCTATCTCTAGTATTTTATGAATGGATTTATCATGGAATAATGTCTAGATCCACTCTCACTAAGGAATCATAGGTTCATATGTATGCCTCTATGGGTGGTGGGTATAATCTACTGGTGAAAGTAGATCTTCATGTTTTAAATAATGGATATATTTATTCATCATAGAATTTGTGAGTGGAATTTAAACTTATTCTTGGTACTGTTATTGGTATGGTTAATATAATGTTTTTATGGTTATATCTTTATTTGATAGAGGTGCAACTCATTATTTTGTATCATCAATGGTAGTTTATGTGTTGGGTTTTCAGTTGGAAATTATGTTTTTATTATTGAATATTTTCATGCTTTTGGGAAATATGTCCAAAACTAGGTTTAGATGTCCCAACTATTAGGTGATGATAGTATTCATTATGGTAGAGTGGGAATTTCTAGTAAGAGATATTGAAATCTTAAACATGATTATTAGAATGGATTAGAACATCAATGTTATTTACTAGATAGACTATTATCATCATTTGGATTAGATATTATATGATGATGGGGTAACTAATACTTTTTTCAGGGTTAATTGGACTGTAGATCGAGAAGGGAATGGCCAGTTTTTTCTTATGACAAGGTAATCTCATTCTAGTTTTCAAAAATTATTATTGATGTAGTTGACCATTTTGTGGGTTTTCTACATCTTACAGTTGTGTGTCAGTATCTTGAGGTCATTCCAGATGATTATTTTGTTTACCACAACCGAGAGTGGTTTATTTTATTATTTAATTTCTCTATAGTACAATAATCCTTTCAATGTTATCATACTATATATAACCTACTTTGTTTTTTAACATAAAATATAGATTGGGGACCAATAGCCTAACTTATTTATCTATCCAAGCTTTTAGTCATGGGATTCACCATTACACTCTTCTAAATAAGGAATATGGGTGCCTTAGAATTTGTATTGGTTAATGAAAGCTGAATCATTTGACCATTAAGAACATTTATCCATTACCATTGAATGATGATATTTTTGATCAACCTAGAGGGGAAAATTGGTTTTGTAAGGCTGAAGTGTCATCAAGGTACCACTAGTTGAGTGTTCTATAAATGGATACACCAAATAAAAAATTTAATAGTCAATATGGGAATTTAGAGATTCTAGTTATTCTATTAATTTTCACTAATTCTTTTTTGGTGTTTATGACTATGATAAATGAACCATTCATCGGTTCATTGAATCTTTTATTGTGTTATTTGAGTATAATATTTTAGTGTACTCTAGGTCGGAAGAGGCACAAATGGACTAATTTTATATCATTATTTGAAACTTGAATGAACATAATTTTCATCATAATATTTCGAAGTGTCATTATAAGATATAAGAAGAGGTGTTTCTATGGGATTTGATATATGAGAGGGGTGTCTTAATATATCATGAAAAATGTATGTTAAATTATGTAATAGGATCATCACAGAAATGTGTTTGAGATCAACAGAATATGTGGTTGGATAATTATTATAGATATTTTTTTCATAAATTTTCCAAAATCACAGCTTCATTGGAAAATTTAACCCATAAGGGTTGTAGACACCGAGAAGTGCTTAACTACTAGAGAATGTTCTGAAATGAAAAAACGAAGGCATATTCAAACATAGAGGATCGGTCCGAAGGGCCCAGAGGTGTTGCATGGAAAAAAGGGTGAAGCACAGGATAATGTTCTCCCGTGCTGAAAGGGTCTGGACTTGCAAAGGATCTCTTGCGCCCATGCGAAATTATTTCAAGGTCGTGCCCCATGCGGTTCATCTTCCGTGTTGTTTCCTCCATCGTGCAATTATTGCACACCACCCTAAATTCCGCACTGCTGGCTTCCTATAAATAGAAGGTGACCCCCTTAATTTTCAAGGATGAAGAATTAGAACCTCCTCTCATTTGCGTAATTGGCATTTCGCCCGCGCGCAATATGTCCTTCATGTATGGTTTTTTTGTGCCTAATCACCCTAGGATCCGCCTTCGCGTGAGATCCCAATGGCAGTGACTAAATACCAAACCCTTCGGGGTCTTCCCCTTGTGTGAAATCCCTTCAGAGGCATGCAAGTCTGTGAAGCTGCGCACAATCCTTCTTCTGCGTTCACACCCCTTCCTTTTCACGCAATCCTTTCTCATGTGTGCAATTCCTCCTAGACACGCGCAAAACCAAATCCCCCCTATTTTGCCAAAGCAACACAGGTTTTGCGCCTACCCGAGGATTTTCATGCAAGGACCCCTTATTTAACGCAACCCCATAGGTTACGTGTAATCCACAAGGGCCCTTCACCTCAGTACTCGCCAGACGCCCCCTTGCGCGAGCGCCCGATGCCCTTCTTCTGGGTTCCATTCATTGTTGTCTTGTGCACCCCGGGCATCCAAATCACAATGGGTTTTCCAGTACAACCTTCTAGGATTGTACGAAGAAACTTCAAATTCCCTTGGGAAATCCTTCCCATTGTGTTGCTTTTACTTTTTCTTCATCACATAGGCAGGCTAAAGGCTATTTCTTCTTCGCATGGCTACACTAACGTGGACCACTGAATGGTTCACCACGGGACACCCCCTTTCCACGACCTTGCTGACGCCTTCCCTTTTACAAGGGGTAGAGGTAACTGGTTATGTATGTCCTAGGGGTGTGGAGCAAACTCTCCTCGTCTAAACAGCAGGATGATAAACTGCCAATGATTTCTTCCTCAACACACGATGTTAAACTGTGACCTGGCACCATTCCTCGCACACAAGGTCTCCCCGCATTAGACATTCTCCTTGCCCACTCATCTCCATGGGGATGGGGTCACCCCTCACAAGCGATGATATCCTCTTAACTGGAGCGACTTTTGTCCATGGGGAAGGGAAGCCACCCTGGTGTAAGCTCCGAGCATTCCTTCTATAAGGCAGCAACCCTGCTTCTCCTCGCATCCTCGGTGCAAAGGCCAGAGGAGGGCGTGATAGGGAGCAGGGACCCTCCTTTCTTCAGGGGTTCCAAATCCCTCTCCTGCTACACTTTGTCTCCCTTGAGCCTCTATCCTAGAGTACCTCCGGGTACCATGGGCTGCTCAACAATTAATCCCCTATTCATTCTCCATGGATGCACCCTTCCCGACATGATCATCAGGTCAATGCTTGATCTTGTATCTCACACCGAGCATGACTCCCATTGGCATAGAGTGAGCACAGATCATGACACACCTTGGTCCGTCTCAGAGCGTAATCCCCAAACACCCTCGTCCCACATGATGGTAACTTCTACACCCGAACTTTGGGTACTTTGATCTATGCTAAAGCAAGGTATGAAGGAATCCTCCACGCGGTTCAAGACCTACCACCTTGGGTCACCTCAGAGTGTAATCCCCAAATTACCTCATCTCGCATGACGTTAAACTGTACACCCAAACTATAGGGACATTGATCCATGCTAAGGCATGGTATGTTGGAATCATCCACGAGGTTCAAGACCCACCACCATGAGCTGTCTCAGAGCGTAACCCCGAACAAACCAGGACTATGAGGAATTTGATCTGTGCTAAGGAATGGTATATAGGAAGCCTCCACGAGGTTGAAGCCCCACCACCTTGGGATTTCTCAGAGCATAAGACCTAACCATCCTAAACTACGGGGACTTTGACTTGTACTAAGGCATGGTACATAGGAGGCCTCCAAAAGGTTCAATCCCCACAAACCATTAGCCTCGACCGTCTCCACGTCAGTTTTCCAAGACACCATTTCCACCTTGGGTCGCCTCCGAGTGTAAACCCCAATCCACCTAGACCTTAGGTCCCTCATGTCGGTTCACCGACTCCATCCTTGGACCACCTCAGATCGTATTCCCCAAATGACCCCGTCCCGCAAGGAATTAAACTACATTCCATCCCGTACTAGAAGGAATTTGATCCATGCTAAGGGGTGTTACGTAGGAATCCTCCTTGAGGATCAAGCCCACTACCCAGTCATTCTGAATCCATTCACGTCAGTTCACCCACACCACGGGCCGCCTCAGAGTGTAAGCCCCCATACCCGTCCTGCATGACGTTAAACTGTATTCTCCACCGGAACTACAAAGACATTGATTCCTCTCCACGGGGATATGTAGGAGGAATCCCGGAGGCTGAAGACCATCACACATGTCCCATCCTGATCTCTCCCTCGAGACCAGGTGTCTCGGGAAGCTCATGCCCTAACCCAGAGGCCCCACTTCCTCTAGGTCCCATCCATGCGTTCATTCTCACGGGTCACCTCATCAGGTGTCCAATCATATCATCGAACTATTCAATACTTTCATTCCCCTCCATGAGGATATGTAGGAAGTATCTTAGAGACCCTAGTCCAAGGCCATGATTCATCCTGATTCTTACCTGGGACCCCACAACCCGTTGAGATCATGGCACCTCATTCCCTTCCAAAATATTCAGGAATCCACCCATGGGCTAGCCCCAACATTGGTCTTCCCTCCAGGGGGTTCTTCAATCTAATCCACTCTAGATAGTGTTATGATATGTCCGATCTGTCTCTACTGGAAGTTAAACTTGCGGCATACCCAGTGTTAAACATGGGAATATGGGGAAACCTCAAATACATGCCTATGGAAAACAATTCCCTGCATTCCATTTGGGATGACTTGGGGTTTTTCACCCTCAAGAAGACTTATGATAAGGGAAAAACAATGGACATGCCAATCCCCAGTGTCAAGAGACGTCAGTGACGCCCCAACGTGACTATTCTTCTAACTGAAGGTTTCTTCCATGACTGGACTCCTTGGATGGTACTGACTAAAGCGGCATAATTAACTGGTGTCCATGAAGATATGGCTCTGGGAAGAGCTTAACGAATTACGTTTTAAATCTACGTGGGAGACCCAGACTAGGTAACAAGATCTGAGGAGGAATCCACGGAAGGAAGAACCGACATCTCATCATCCTGTTTCGATCAAGGAGTAGACGCTCTTGAATAAGGAACGGATCACGCCCGCCTTTGGAAAGTGGGAATGCGGGGTAACAACATCGCATCCTATACATGACGGTTGCACGTGACCCAGCAAAAGAATTGAAAACAAAGTTGTGATGTTTGATTAAAATGAAATTCTCCAGACGTTTTTTGGTTATCCAAGGGAGAGGATAAATTTTAAAGTAGTTTTTATTTTTTTTGTAGTTAAATAAGTCTATAATGTTTTTATGGTTATTGAAGTGGTTTGGGATGTGTCACGATTTAGGGTAAATATGTATTAGTGTAAAAATCATTATTTTTACTACCTAATAAAAAACCCTAACTATGATATTAGTTGGAAGTTGTTATACATGCAGTCATGAAATTCTGTCACTATCCTTTTGGGGAGCAGTTTTTATATATTATGATCATAAGATCCATAAATATATTTTTACTCAAAAGGATCTAATTTTGTAATACAGTAACTAGGTAGAGTATTTTCACGCATTTAATTTATATTCTAGGTATACCCATCGAATGGAGAAAGTGGTAACTTATTTAATGAGTATAAATATAAAGACATAATCCTTGAAAGAATTAGTTAAGGACTATTCTCTGATATTATTTTATACTTAGATTATCTCGGTTGTGGAATATGTTTGTGAATATCTTTTATCAGATTTAATGAATGGTGAATATTATTTTCATGAGAGAGTTTGGATTTTCAAAGTGATAGTCATCGAGTTATGATGTATTAATGAAGGAAATTATTTTGGGGCTATCTTTGGTTGGATATATCGATCTCCTAGTAGGGATTTGTGAGTTTATAACATGATAGTTTTTATGTTTCCACTGAGGTGTGAGTTATTGGACAATATAAATAATTCTTGTGGGTATGTGCACCTATGTACCACCATGATGTATCATGATTTGAGTAGTCAGTATTAGTGGTAGCGGATGAGTTGGTTGATTTTAGTTCTTTTCTCCCAATGTCTCACTTTTATCTGAGTTAATCTGGAATAATAGAAATATATGGGGTTGTTTTATCCCATGAAAATTATAATATATATGTGGGATGAAATGATAGCACCTCGATCGTCAGGTGTCCATCTTCGAGCTCCCAGCTTCTCCTCTATATATTCGGGTTTCAATCCCTTCACATTAGCATTCGACCATCTCCTTCTACTTATCGTTGGCCTCACTCTCTTTTAATCTCTCTTCGGGTTTTACTCTTGGTTTCAACCTCCCCAGGACTCTCCTCACTCGCTATTTGTTCACTTTGGTAATGATATTTTCTTCCTGAACTTTGTTGGATGATTCTGATGTCTTCACAGTTTGGCTCGCAGGAGGCCTAACGCTTGTGATCTTCTCTAGTATCCAGGTTCTTCACACCCTCCTAGTTAAGTTTGGTGTGTTCTCTTATGGGGAGGAGTTGGGATGTGTCTTTTTGATAGAATGGGTGTCCATGGAGCTGCGAACGGTGATTCCTCTATTTGGTTTCTTTCGATGATGGGGATGTTTCTTTTTGTTCTTCATGGGTGTTCTGGAAATGAGTATGGATAGGTGAGGTCTTTCGATGTGCGTGGAGAGGAATATAAATTTCATTGGTGATTTTGGTAGTGAAATCGATGAAGTGGATGTCTGTGTCAAGTGATAATGTTTGAAATGATGGTGATAGAAGTTCTGGAGACATCAACAATGATGATAAAGGTGGTGGTTTTGAGAAGCGATGATGCCTGAGATGTCTAGATGACAAATATATCATCCCCTCGAATCATGTTAGGGGACCAAATCAAAGTATACACGTCTCAATTTGGATCATAGATCAACTCAAAATTATTACTACTACTTGCATGTTGTATGATAACCTATTTATTGTTTTTGAAATTTCAATTTGAGTGCCATGTTGGTGGCACAGTTCTGAATAAGTGAGATCTCTTGAATTGTGTGTGTTTGTGTAGTTGCAGTGCAGTTTTTTGAATATTTTTTTTGTTACAACATAACCTTACAATGGATTATATAAAATATGAAAAATGGATTTCAAGGATATTTGGGATGAAATTTCCTAAAATTACATCTTTTTATTTCCATGGATTCCTAATAGGATGGATGTGAATTCGGTGATAATTGATCAAATTGAAAAATCATTGTATTTCTTACCAATAAACAATATTATGAATGTGGAATAGATTGGAGACATTTTTTCCCTAGATACTATGAGACATCATGGGGATCACATTATCATTGGTTCTTAAAGATTCACATCATGTAATAAAAAAATTAAATTTTTGAATAAAAATGTATGGTTTGGGACATGCATTTTTTCTTGGGTTACATGATGTGTAAAGGGATTACATCCAGTGTAAATTTGGTGATTTTTTTTAGGGTTTTGTGTACAATTTTTTATTTTCATCCTCTATTCATCCAATTTATCTTGATCTAGATCTCAACCTAAGAGATTTAAGGTTACACACTTTTTTCCAAATCACTTTGTTTAGTGATTTATCCACATTGGGGTAGGATTTTTTTTAATTCAATGAATCATACTATTTTAGTTCTTCATCGGTTTTGGTTATGAATATGGTGTTGGATACAGTTGAATATGAATTATAATCAAATAGTGGTTTCTATCATTCCTTTATATTTCCAGGAATTCCTTGACATTCAAATGAAATTATCTTGGTTTTCCTTTATTTTTTGTGAAAGGTAGTTATGTTTCAACAATGTCATGTACGTGATTAAATATAATAGTTTTATATTATGAATTTTATGTCTGTTTAGAAATAATCCTTTAGAATTTTAATGGATTATAAGTTTTAATTGGTTTTAATGTTTTTATTGTTTTGTAAAATGTATTAAAATATTTGCTTTTCTATTAAAATGGGATTTCATGATTTCGAAATGTGTTTTTAAACTCTGATGTTGATGAAAATATCCTTTAATATATTTATAAAATAATGGAAATGTTATTTAATTGAATTTATAAGAAATTTTTTTTTGGTATCCTTGGGTTTTTTGAGAAAGAGAATCAAGTAGCCTTCCATTTTTTTCACTAAAATAAGGTATCCTTTTGTGATATCGATTAGTATGACTCAATATCTATTTAATCCATCATATGACATGGTAGGCTTATGAGCCACAAGTACACATTGATTATAGGATAAATCCTAATACATGGTACATTTTTATTTGTCATTTATGGTCATCTATCCCATGAAATTTTTACAATTGATTGTTTCCAACTGGTTTTTATTTGAGGTTGTATCACATAGCTTCACATGGTGGATTGTATCTTAGATATCTGTTTACCTATTTACATATTGATTCATGGATATAAATTTATGTTTTATCACATAAATTTATCAAATTTTTTCTTTGATGATGTGGAATCCTTATTAGTAAAATCAAATATAGAAAAAAGTTAAAAAAATTAACAAGAGGTTAGAGTAATGAAAATTATTTATAAATTTTTTTTGTTTTAATATGCTTAATTATTACATTTCTTATATTAGAACTTGTATATAAACTATAGAGGAATCCTATAAGGCTTTATAGCATTCCTTAATTGTGCCTTTGGGAATTTTTAGATATTTCATTATAGGATTTAGGTAAAGGGAAGATCATCTTGTAATATGCTACATTCTCTTATGGATTCTACATTTGGTTCGAGTTGTTTTGTAGGCGAATGTTGGTCACAAGGTGTTTTGTATTATTTTTAGGGTCAACATATTTTTTCATAAAATGGTATTTTTTTGTTGAATCTCATATGTTTACACTTTGTGAATTGGTTTTTTCCTTGTTTTTCTTATATTCAAGATAATTTTCATTTTATTATTTTACATATATTACATGATGGGCTGGTTTGGGTGGATTTTAATGTTTAGTCGTGATGGCTCATTAAATTAATTACAAAATGATATTACATTAGCTGTAATTTATATATGGATAAAAACTAAACTATATCTAGTCTTATAGCTATCAAATATATAAATATCCCAATAAATATCTTGATTTTATTTTAAAAATCCATCCCTTTTAAATGTTTATAGGTTTTGGTTTCATCTATAACTGGGGTAGAAACTAGCTTAAAATCATCCATTACAAATTTATTTATAAGTTTCAATAATAATTCTCTAGATAAAGAAATTAATGATCTTATTTGAGATAATTTTATTATCCCAAGAGATACCTAAATTATATACTCCTTTACATCACAAATATACATTTTATTATTAAAACTAAATATGTGTAGACACATTCATCATTTAATAGAAATACCGTATCATCAATGTACACAAAAAACATAAATGACATGTATATCTCAACTCTAATGTAGAGGTTTACTTTATCTCTTCTTGTCTTTAATTTTAATAAATTTAAAAAATTATATAACTAAAAATACAATGATCTTAATGATTTTTTTATTTATATGGATCCATCATTAACCTAAAAATATATCGTTTATCTTCAATAGAAAAGAAACTATAGGGTTAGTAATGTTAAATATTCGTTTTCAACTCACAATTGGGAAAGGCAATGAGGACTACCATTTAGAAAATATTGTATAAATTCTTTTCCATAATAGTATGAAATATTGCAATGTTTTAAAGAAAATCATCCATTTTGAAGGTATCATCGAAATAGATCACTTAAAACTTCACGTACCTTGTATAAACAAGTAATCCATTTTTTTCTTATTACTAATAATATTTCTTTATTTTTATTAGAAAACATACATTATATAATAATAATGATCTTTTTACTTAGATGGGGTTCAACTCCAATATCATATTATTATTGATCTAATATAAATCTGCCTTTTATAACATCAAACACTCTTAGTTCTCTAAATCCACTATCACGTAACCTAGTTTAAATTGAAAAAATAATGATGTATTTTTTGATATCCTGAAAATATTTATAGTGTAAATAACTTTTCATTTATATCCAATGATATTTTCACCATCCACATACATCCTCATCTATGTATTATATGACAATATCGTTCATTCATCACCTTAAATGCCTTAATCACCATCTACATTACACACTTCTTATAAATACTATATATTTTTAGAAATTTCACAGTGCTTCTCAAAAAAAATATTTCATGAACATTAAATATATTAAATTATTCTTAATGTTTATTTTAATACATTAGGTGATAAACAAATTCACATATATTCAAATCCAAAATCATCCCTATGAAATTATTATAATATTGGCTTCCTCTTCCATTTTGAGGATAAAAAAGAATAATCTATCTTGTCCCTATTATTAAAATATCCTAATATTTTATTCTTCATCCTTGTAAATTTAGGGATGGGAAAACAACTACATGTATTTAAAAAATGTGGACATATTATAATATATATTTTTTAGTGAAACATAAATGTTTATATGTTGTAAAAAAAATTCAAGGTTAAATTCAACACTAATTTATTATCTCCTTAAATTATAAGAAGTATCATGCTCCGTCAACATAGTATGATCCTTATCAACTAAACATAACTTATTTCCATGTGTAACATTATTTTATATGGGGATATATTATTATTTAATTTTATGGGGAATAATATATTTCTCATAATAAAAATAATAATTTACACTACATTATTCAACAACATTTTCTATCTGTACCATCATTAAGGAGACACAATATTCCTTCTTAGTGTATCTTTTAAACATTTTAAACATATTTAACGTGTCTGAATTATAAGTCATGAAAATAATTCATTTCAAACAATTGAATTCAACTATAAAGACAATTAAATACATATAACTATTTTAATAATTATTCTATAATGGTATAAAATTATCGCATTGAATAATATCAAATTACTGAGATATCTAAATATATAATTTTTTATGAGGAGAATAAAAAATCATTACTTTTTGGCATTCAATGAACAAATAATTTATCCCACTATTTAGAATATTCAAATCATGAAAATTATCTCCTCCTGTAATATTTTTAATTTTCTTTAGTTCGATAAGTAAACATTCAATGAAAAAAAATTATTCTCCTTCATCAAACTTATGAAGAATGAGTTTTCATAAACACATACCAAATATAATTTGAACCATTAATAATTTCTTACCATTGATAATTATTCTTATTTCATACGCATCACTAATAATCCATATTTTTTGACACAATACTTAATTTTATATATAATATATCTTATATTCACTTAATTAAATTTCATTTAGCATATTAACATTTTACAAATTCTAAACATTATTTTGTCCTTTCCCATAACTACTAATCCAACCCATTTTATTTAAAAAAATACTTAAGTCTTTATGCTCTATAATCATTCCATTTACATTTCAACATGATTCAATATATATAAATATCATCTCATGTTTGACAAATATAAAAATATCAAAATCAATTCTTATACATTTTTTTATTATTTGAGTGAAACCCAAACAACTAAATAATTCTAATTTATTTTGTTTTTATTATTTTTAGCCATTAAATTATGATAAATCACAATAAATTTTGAATTTATTATAGTTGGATAATATTAACTGTGAGTTAGGTGGTAGAATTTACCACGAACCACTTGTAATGATTAAACCGTATTCTCAAGAATCAATTCAAAAAATTTAGGTTGTATCCAAACATTATTTCATTGAGTTGGTTGAATCCATTTTAAATATTATTTTACAAATATGATTGGTTCATATAAATATTATTACAAGATCAAAAATAACCATTACAAGTTAAAAATTTCAAAATAGTTCAAACAATATATATAAAAATCATAATTCCTAATGAAATAAACATGTTTTATAAATATTGACAAACATACTTCTTCCTTATTTTGAAAATTATTAATGGATCCTTTTTCAGAAATAAATTTTATGTAGACCCATAGTCAATTTCTATTAATTTTTTAAATATATTTTTTAATTTAAAATTTATTATTTTATACTTTTAAATCTACCATTATAGTATTTTAAAATTTTTCAATAATTGGTATTCCTTTTCAAAAAATATCATTTCTCTAACACTAACATTGAATAAATAATATCACATTCTATTTTAGGATTTTTTTATAATATGAATGTTATTTTTATGAATTCTTAAGTTTTTCCATTATTATAATCATTATATACATCCACAATTTTCTCATTTAATTAATATCAACCTTATTGAATAAAATTTTATAAGATGGTGATGTTTTTCTTAATTGTTTTTAGCCTATATCAATGTTTTTTGGGAAATTTCAAGATGATTTTTATTTTATTTGAAAATATATTCAATTTAAAATATAAATTTTTTTTCTTTAGTGATTATAAATTATTCTTGATAAAAATTATTTTTTTAGCAATGGCAATTTTTTAGTTCAAATAGAATGCTTTTTTATTTTAATTTATTTTATTTATGTTAATATTTTAATTCCTAAAATATTTTGAAATCACTAAAATAAATTCCATTATATATCACTTCTACATGAAATCAATTTATAATTATTTCTCACATCAATCAGTGTTACATTAATAACTAGTTAAATATTATATATTTACATTATCAATTTTTAATTATTCATCTACAACAAAGAATGTCTTAACATACTTTTAATCTTCACTTCTATCATCACCCTCAAATATTGATAAGACATTTCCCCTTTATGGTTTATAGATGTTTAACCATTAAACATAGGTTATAACTTTGTATTTTAAACATTTGTAGCATTATTCTCTATGAATCTCTTTGTTATCCTATACTCACATATTTATTTTATTTAAAAATTTTATAATTCAAAAAAAAAATCTACATGAATTTGAAATTCAGTGGTAGATTTCACTTAAATATTCCATTTCTACAAATCACACATTAGTAAATGAGTGACAAGTGTTTTTAAAATTAAACACTTACTTTTTATCATAATTTTATTATTTCAAAACATTTTATTTTCAACTCTTTTCCTATAGAAATGCTTTAATGATAATTTATCATTCATCATTTCTCTTATAGTTTAAAATTATTACCTTTTGGATTCAATAAAATAAAGAATACTATATAGATCATCAAATGTCAGTATAATCCATTCATGGTCATCAAATTCGATGAGTATTGCATCAAATTTGTTAGGAATAACAAATGATATTTCCTTATAAATAATTCAATATTAAAACATTTATATTAAACTTATGATTGTACTAAAAATTTCCTTAAATTTACAAAATAATTCATCAATTGTTACATTATCATTCATTTTAAAATCATAATATTTGAAATTACAAACCTATTACCTGTCCATATTTTCTTTGTCATTTCCTTCTTAACAATTTCATAATTTAACCCAAATATATTTTCCTTTCAGTACCGATTTTTCCTTAAGAAATTATTTAATTAAAATTGTTGATAGGATGGAATTTTGGGCATGATCATAGTTCTCTAAATTTATCATAATATATACTACGTATGATGAATCATCCTCACAAAGAACAAAAGAATCATTTACAACCTCCTAAATATTCAAACTAATTTATAAAATTTATGAAATCATCTCAATAACTTGTTATCTTCAAAATATAAATTGAATAATTTATACGTCCGAAAGAAAATATTTGGCCCCAAACTTAAACATTACATATTTATGAGTTAAATAAAGAATTTACAATGAGAATCTTTTCATGTTAAGAGTTTTAAATAAGTAGGCCATTGTTAATACATATCATCCTATAATCATACAAGAAGATACTATCATAACCATATACATTTTTTTTCAACCAAAGGTCCCCCTTTTAAAAATAAAACATTATATGTTTTCATGATAAATATATTATTGTCTTATTTATTTCTCTTAATTATCCTTATAACCGGTGAATGAATTTTAAAAAACATGTGATTAGAATAAAACCCATAAAGGGATAAAATAAATAATGAAAACGTTTTCCATGAATATTTATAAACCCATGAATTCATTAGAGTCAATAAAACATCACAACTATCATAAGTAATAAATGTACCTTGTGGAATCTATATCATACTTTCATTTTATCATTCAAATCTACATAAGGAGTAACCTTCATTGATACATTTTTAATACCCATCACAATATATTCCCTGAATCTATTAAGAGACACCTTAATGTCTAACTATTCATGTTACCCAATGCATTAGAGAGATATCATGAGCTCACATGCGCTTGGTTTATCACAGAACCAACAGTATACATAAAAATGGACAATAATCATTATATAACCATAAAACATAAAACAAGCATAATGGAAAAACAAATTTTCCATTTTAAAATCACAAGTTATCATTTCTAGGTTTTGTTATAATCAAATCATTTAAAATATTTAAAAATAGGAGTTTTGAAATAATGTATAAAATGCCATATTTAATATTTTTAAAAAAATTTGCACTTAAAACATTCATTTCCATATAAATACGCCATCCAAATCATTTTGAAAACATGGACATAAAATATAAGGATATAGAAAAGTAAAATTTTAAAACATTCGAAATGATGTTTTAGATAAATACTACTTTACAATGTTAAAAAACTAAATTATATACCATATAAAAGTAATATATTTTACAAGACATTAAATATCATCAGTATAAATATAATCTTGATGTGTAATGTCAATAGGGATATAAATACGGTTTATAAAATATTATATGTTCAAATCATGAAGAAATGTCTCAAGGAAAGGATAATGATAGAAAATAACTTACAGAGATATTATTATTATATTAAGGATAAATCATTCACATAATAATGGGTGAAAAATATAAATACACACAATATAATTGAATAATCAGTGCAAAATAATCATAGTTCATTCAATCAAATTTTATGAAAAAAATCCAATGGAATGGATGCATAACACTATGAATGTTAATTGAGTTATGATTTCCCATATCAAGATCGAATCACTAGATTTAGGATAAATAAATTACAAAGTTATACGTGATGAATATAAAAACATCCAATATAATTGGATATTAATTTTAAAAAAATAATACTCCATTTACACATATTTTTTGGAAAAATAAAACCAATGATAATGATATTTAACTCATTGAATGAAGACCATGTTATGATTTCCCTTACCTCATGTTTGACTTCTCTCGTTTATTATGTATATTTCAGAATTATAAATATAGGTTAATTTAAAATTTCATCATAAAATTTTAAAATTTATTATTAATTTTATTTTAATTATTACCATTTTATATCTATTAGGTAATTATTTGAATTCATATCAGACATTTTGTCGAAGTTTGGTTCATGAGCCCAAAATAATCAGGTTATAATTACAAATTTTTCATGTGGTAAAAAGTCCATTGTTTTCATCATAGTATACATGATTCATATATCATATATATCCAGTATATATTTATTTACAATTATCCATAACATTTGGGGGTATGAAATGAAATGAACAATTTATGGAGATGGTAGGTCATACCTTCCCATGAACACTACTTCCATTTATGTGTCTTATTAAAGGAATGAAAAATAAATTATATATAAGTATATTATAACTCTATAATAATTTATATTTTATATATTTTAAATATATTCATTATATTAATCCTTTATACGTTTCATATATGGAATAAATGAGTCATATTACTTGGAGAGGTTGTAGTCTTCACTACCACAAAAGAAGTTATCTTATTTGAACATTACGGAAGGAATACAATAATTTTTTAAATAAAAATTATAGTAGAATAGAGAAAATATAAATATATTATATATCATATATATATATATATATATATTTCTATCATAATGGTTATCATGATATGTGGTATGAGTAAATTGAACAATCATTATTTCGTGAGGCAGTAGTTCTTCGTACTGAAAAATAGTATGTTCTATATGCATTAGACGGAGGTGTGTGTAAGTTTAGGTTGACATCATAACATAAAAGTATAAAAATATATTTAAGATATTATTTTATAAAACAATGTATGAATGTGAGGATAGGGTGTAGGAGAAAGAAAAACATTAAAGGGGGCTACGAGAAGACATTACCCCCAAATCAGGTAACTATTTTTTATTTGAGCCAAAAAACATGATTAGGATGAATTCATCCCATGGTATTAATTATAGAATAAAGTATGGGTTGATTATAGATTTATTTACAAAAAATTTTGTGATTAAAATGAAATTATTGGTGTCAGTAACTGGGAAGAGTTGGGGGCCTTTTATAAGTGGGTGGAGGGGAAAATTAGGAAAGTCATAAAGAATTCTTCTATTATAAATTTATTTTCGAATAATAATAGCACCAAACTAATATATTTCGAGTATAAGATGTGTATTAGTCTATATTCTCTGAAATATTAGGTATTAATCAATATTAGGTCACAAATTTATCCATATCATTTTTCTTTAACCCTTTGAAAAATAAATTAAATCTTACCATTTCTTCTTGTATTTTTACACTATATAGTAAATATAGTTACTATAAAATGCCAAGAGAATATAAAGAGAAAAATTAATGAAATTTTATTCAATATATATGTATGTCAGTTGAGTATTATATTTTTATGTCTATTATATAATTTAATAAAATAGTATTTTATTTAGAAAATCATTTCGGTCAATTTTTACACTATTTAGAAATTTATTTTTGTTAACATCATAAAAAAACTATTCAATTGGAAAAATTAAATTAAATAAATGTAAAAATTTCTTAATAATCAAGAAATTTTTTGTATGGAATTAAAATTTTCCAATTACCTTTATTTTATAATTTATAATATCATTTATTTGAATCATTCATTAATAAAGTAATGAATACATCAACATCATGTCATAATTTTTTTCTTTGATGTCTAAAGATTATAAATATAAATCTATTAATTACGAAAACGTTATGATTTTTAATGAATATTTATATTCGTATTTATTTGTTATAACACCGTATAATATAATTATTTTCGTAAAAATATACATATTTATGTCATATTTCTCTTGAATTTAAATTAATTATTATAACATGTCGTTATCACACCCAAGTGGCTCCCAAATGATACAAGATCATAATAAGGACTTTTTTGTCTACCATGACCGGTGAAATAAGATTATGACATGTGTCAGGGTATTTTTTTATATTTATAATAATAATTTTACCATTATTTACTAAATTTAAACTTTAACTCTGGTAAATAAAAGTAATTTCTGAAGGTACTATGCACCATGCTCCAAAATAAATGGTATGTATTTACACAATTTGGAAATTTTTATTAAAATATAAAAACTTTTTTCCAAATTACACACATAGAAATGGTATTAATTAATTTAAAATTAATTCATGTTGTCAAAACCCATGAGTGGGTTTTAATGAAGTAAAAAATATCAAATGATTTACACATGTTAATGTTTTCTTTATAGACCAAATTACATCTAATGACAAAAAATAGATAAAATGATCAAATAATAATCTAGTTACACATCAAAACAAATTAAAAATATAATATAACAATATAAATAAATGATATTAAAAAAAAGTTTTGAATTAAAATGCACTATTTATTCACAATTCCTTAAAAATGTATTTTGTAATAAAAATTCCAAAATTAATCCAAAGTATATATGGATTTCCTTATTCTAAATAAGAAGTTTATTTTATCATATAGAGCATATAAAAGTTTAAAAAAATTGTTTAAAAAGGGTTTTCTATCAAATGGTTATAAAATGACATCTTAAAAACATTAGAATATTTTCTGCTTATAATATGAATCATTCAAATTTAATGCCTCTAATTTTTTTTGGATAAAATTTTAATCACCCACCAGAAAATTTTAATAATATTTTAGTTATTTTTATTCATTCCCTCCAATAAAATCGAAAGGAATTAAATACTATTTCAAATAATAATAATATTATTGAATTATTTTGTTGTTTTACTCAATGTTGTTTGCAACATAATATTTTGGAGAAATTTGTGGTTACGTATCGATATGATATTAAAAAAGGAATACCATTTAATATTAAATTAATATATTATTCAATAATATTGATAGATACTTAATTCGTTCTTCTATAATTACCTAAGATGGTACATTCTTACCCTCTTTTGGAAATAGGTTCCTCACAATTTTAAAATTGGGCTTGGTAACATCATTGAAAATCCCACATAGGAAAAATAGTCAATAACCCTTTCAGTTTAAATGAAATAAAGGGAATTAAAAATGTCACATGAGATAACACATAAAAGGATTCTATACAAGAAAATATAAACATTGAAGAAAAACTAACCGTCTTATTCAGAAGAATAATAATAGAAAATTTGATATAGAGAAAGATAACATTCAGAAAACCATAAATATATGATTGGATAAATTTACTTGGATTTCCTTGTAGGAAAACTAAATAGAAATATAGTTTAAGAAGTTATTTTTGATCATGACTATGAAAATAATGAAACTAACTTACTTTTCATGTAGAAGTTCATCATTTAATAAATGTTAACCTCAAACATATATTTAATCCAAACAATGAGTATTCAAGATAACATAGTCACACCTGAAGAACTAGAATAAACATCTTAAGAATCAGATAATCCAGAAAAAGATAATTTTCTAGTCATCTAGTCAGGAATCATTATCCAAAAACATAATATTTATTAAAAGATCAGATAATCCACTAAAAAAAGAGTCATCCTTTATAAGGAGGACAACTTTTAATCTCTAAAATTCAACACTAATAGACATGTTCAACAGAGACCATTCAACAAATTATAGTCCACAAAATTCTTCAAAAAAAAGTAAACAATTATTTCATACCAAAATTCATAATTATTTAATCAAAAAGCCAAAAAATTAAATCCTAACATGTATGTCCAAATAAAATTGGTCACTCTTAATGTATCATACAAAAAATCAATTACCCTAATCACATTGTCTCCATGTTTGGTTAATCATTTCCACAGATAACATGAATCTTTATAACACCTTAATAAAAATATTTATTCTTTCAAAATATAAATAATCCATTACTCCTCAAATAAACAACATATTATTATATTTTTTGTACCAATATTGGGTTCCCAAAATATTAAACATCATTAAAATTAATATTTATCAGTTCATACCCAAGTCATTTTCTTATACTAAGGATATCTATTTTGTAAAACCTAAGTTTCCAAATTCATTTAATTCTTATTTTATCAACATGTTTAATGAAAAATATAATTTAATACTAATCAAGGACTTTATGTAGGCTATTTGTATGCGATACAACTTTATCACCCTTAAATTATGTGATCGTCTAATCCAGTCGTACTAGATGTGAATGGTTGCCACGAATATTTTGAGTTTTCCCATTTTATAGAATAAAAAAATGAATATAACAAGTTTTAACCTTAATGTTTATCTTATACCTCACATTTTCATCTAGACTCATAATGAACTCAACCTCCTAATTCACACAGTCATATATATACAAATAATGTCATTTTTTCACCTCCATAAGATTTAATAAAACTATTACCAAAATGTATGAACATCATAACTTGATCACCATTTCCACCTGGTTTCATCATTATTTTTTCCACATATATGTAAGGTCCATGCATTGAAAAATTGATTTTTATATTCATCAAAATCATTTTGTCTGTTTATTTCCAAATACAACATGTTCAAATTGGGTCGTATTGGTTTTTTTGTAGATGTAGTTATGAAAAAAAATTGTGTGTGACATATAATATCAAAACAACAGATAATGCTTTCTTTTTATAAAAAATTCAAATCGAGTTTGAGTTACAACATTCAATAAATGGCCCATTTTAAATACCATAGGTATGTGATGAAAGAATATATTTAAAAATAATATATAAATTGGTTTCCCAAGGGTCTCATTCTTAAGCATATTTTAAAAATCATAATATGCTTCATAATCTTATGATAAGGTAAAATATCTAAAAACTCCTCAATAATTTTCACCTTTTTTTAAATATGAAAATATTTTAAAAATAATATTTAATTAAACATGTCATCTGATCCATGATGGTATCGTGGTATAGTTTACCTGTTTGAATTCTCAAATAATATCTTACTAGTGAGTTGTTTGTTAGAAAATGTTTTAGAATCATCCAAACATGACTTGGAAATATTTATTTCCTGAATGACATCAAGATGAGATAATAATATTGATTGAGATCCTCATCCTTATATTATTAATTGAATCTCCTTGATATGAAATTATTTATAAATATAATTTAAGAAAATAATATACATAGAATGTTACAATATGTTTAGACAATAATTATAATCCTTAAAGATGTCTAAAATGACCTCTCATACCAACTATAATACCTAGACTTGAACATTACATAATATTGTGTTATATAAATAATTTTCACTATGTATATTTTCATGTTTATAATTTAATTAATTAGGCCATTATTAATACATGTCATCCCATAATCATTCAAGATGATACTATCAAAATAGAATCAATTTTTTCCACCAAAGGAGACCCTTTTAAAAATAAAAAATTATATCGTATATTTATAACAATATAAATGAATTATATTATTCAATTAATCATATATATAGCCTATAAAAACATTTAAAAAATGTGGGATGTGTATAATACTCAGTAAGGGATTAAATAAAAAATGAAAACATTAGTCTATGAATATTTATAAACCAATAAATTCATATGAATCATTAAAACATAATAGAAAATTATAAATAATAAAGATATCATGTATCATTCATATCATACTTAAAATTTATCTTTCATAGCTACATATGGATCACAAATACTGGTTATGTAAATATTAACCATCAAAATATATTCCCTAATATCATAAGAGACACCATAAATTTTACCTCTGTCATGTCACCCAACGTATTAGAGATCATTCATTTTCTCACTCACACTAGGATTATCACGAATCGAAAAATATACATAAAAAACTCACCAAAACAATAATATAATCATAACACATATAACAAGCATAAAGAAAAACCATATTTCCACATTGAAATCACATGGTATAATTCAAGATATTGATATTATCAATTCATGATAATATTTAAAAAGAAGAGTTTTGAATCAATGTGTCCATTAACACATTGAAATAATTGAATATATTTATAATGTAAAAAATTAATTTACCTACTAATAAATCCCAAAAATAATTTTTAAAAAATGTACATGAAAGAGTAGGATTTACAATATTTATGCTTTAAAATATTTAAAACGATGTCTTTGATAAAGAGTACTTTACCATTTTGACAATTTAAATTACATGAAAATTTAAAATATAACATTTTTCAAGAAATTAAATCACATGACTATAGATTTAATAATGATATTTAATGTCAAAGGGGCTATAAATAAAAATTTTCAAATAATAATGGTGTATGTCATAATCAAATATCTCAATGAATGGAGATTGACACGAAATCTCCTACAAATGTCATATAATTATATTAAGGATAACTAAATGAAAAATTTATTTGTGAAAATATAAATACACCCAAATAAGTGGGTATTTTTTAAATAATCAAAGGTCATTCACACTTATTCGTGAAAAAATGCAATGACGTTGATGTTTAACTTGATGAATGGAAATTTAGTTATGATTTCCCATACAAAGATCATATAACTAGATGAATGACAGATAAATGACATTATAATTTGTGACAAATATAAATACAACCATAAAAATTGAATATTCAGTGTAAAAGACTCATAAATCATTCACATATATTCTTGAAAAAAAAATCATTGAGATGGATATTTAACTCAATGAATGAAGATTGCGTTACCATTCCCCTTACCTCGAGTATGACTTGTCTCATTAGTTATTTATATTCCAGAATAATAAAAATTGGTTAATTTATAATTGACATAGATCGTTTTTCATGTTTATAATTCATTTTATATAAATTATTACTATGTTATAGCAATTAGTTAAGTATTTGAGTTCACATCAGATGTTTTATCGATGATCGATACTTGTGACAAATATTATATTGTTATAATTAAAATTTTCCATGTTGTCAAAATTATATTATCATGAGAATATTATACATGATTTTTATAATATATATACGGTATATATATATTTATAATAACCCATCGTAGTTGGAGATAAGAAATAAAATGCACCTTTTATTAAGACGGTAGGTCGTATGTACACATGAACGCTACATTCAATTCTTTATCATATTAAAGGAATGAAAAATAAATTATACCATTGTATAATATAATTATAGTATAAAATATTTGTTATTTATGTTACATATGTTCATTTACTACATCCTATATACATTTCATCTATGGAATGAATGAGTCATATCCCATTGAGGGGGGGGGGGGGGGGGGTAGTCCACACTTACACAAACGAAATTATCGTATTTACACAATATGGAAAGAATCAATTTATGTTGTATATAAAAATTAAATAATCTTATGAAATAAATATATATCATATATATCATATATAAACATAGATTCATCATAATTTAAACCATTTAATGTGGTATGTGAAAATTGAACAACCATTGTCTTGTGAGGTAGAAGATCTCTATACCCATAAATAATATGTTCTTTATCCATTAAGTGAATATTTGTGTAATTGTTGGAAAAGGAAAATATCAAAAAAAAACATCCCAATATATTTAGGATAATATATATGTTATAAAATAATATACAAAAGTGATGATAGTGGTTTGGATAAGTAATATAAATTAAAGGATCTTAAAAGAAGATGTTACCTCTAAATCTGGTAACTCTTTTTAATTTGAGCCTAAAGGAATACTTGGGTGTCATTATTCACATGTTAAGGATTATAAGATGAATTAGGAGATTTTATAAGAATATTTGAGTGCATTTTAAGGAATACAAGGGTATTGAGCTCTGTAAGTATGTTGTTAGATGTGGTTTCCTTTTAGAAGAGGGAGGAGGCGCACATTAGGAATGTCTAGAAATATTATTTTATTATAAATTTATTTTCAAATTAAAATACCACTGAAGTGATAAATTTAAATTAAGAGAGGATTTTGGAGTGAAATCCTTTCATCGAATAATATTTATACTATTTTTTGTCACAATTTTAACCATATATTTTGGCATTAACACTTCGTTAAATAAAATAACTCTTACCATGTCTTATTGTATTTTTACACTATATGGTTCATATATTTACAATAAAATTCTAAGAGAACCTCATGTGAATCAATAGGAATGTTTATCACACTTTCTAAATTTTTTTCTGAATATTAGATTTTTATGAATATTATATCATTTAATAAAATATAATTTATTTTAAAAGCACATTTATGTCAATTTTGACACTATTTAGTAATTGATTTTTGTTAAAGTCATAATAACATTATTTAATCAAAAAAATTAAATCTAATATAAAATTTCATCATAATAACAAAAAATTTTGTATGGCTTCAATAATTTCAAATTTCATTTATTTTAATATTTTTAATATAATTTATTTGAATCGTTCATTAATATGGTAATCACTACATAATCACTACGACATCAATTTATTTTCATTAATGTGTAAAAATTATAAAAATAATACGTTGATGTATGAGTTTTTTTTTATCATTATTATTAATATTTAATAGTCATAGATATCGGTTATATAGCCCTATATTATTTTTTTTAAATATACACGTTTCTGTTATATTTCCCTTTTCATAAAATTAATTATTACATAATGTCATTATCACAACCAAGTGGCTCCCAAATTCGAAAATTATTGAAGAAGGATTGCTTTGGTCACCCACAACTCATCCAATAAAATTATGACATGTTTTAGGTTAATATTATATTATTATAATATTTTCTAACTCTTATTTACCAAATTTACCATTTATGTGTGGTAAATAAAAATAATTAATAAAGTCACTACTTAAAATGTCAAAAAATAAAAGGAACCAATTTTCGGAATTTAGACCTTCTAAAACCAAATATAAAATAAATTTTAAAAATGAAAAACATATAAATTATAGTAAATTTAAAATTAGTTCCCCTTATCAAAACGAAAAGGCTGGTTTTCAAGAAGTAGAAACTATCAAAACATAGAAATATGTTTATGTATGATGTAAAGACCAAATTACTTCCAATGACCAAAATTGGATTAAATTAAAAAAACAAATTCAAATAACACATTTAAAAATTAGAAATATAATATTACTGTATAAATAAATGATATAATAATGATATTTTAAATTAAAAAACATAATTTTTTACTATTTAGTAAAAATTAAAATTTAACATAAAAATACAAAAATTAAACCAATGTAAATTGCGATTTTAAATTTATAAATTCTAATCTTATTTTTTCAAATTGAACATATAAAAGTTAAAAAACTATATTTAAGTAGGATTTTCTATCAAAAGGTATAAAAACATCCAGTTAATAATATTGTACTATTTTTATGTATAAAATTATATTCAATCTAATTTTAACCCTGAATTTTTTTTGGATATGTGTAAAAACATTTAACAAGATTGTTTAATTATATTTTAGTTAGTTATATTAATTCTCTACAATAAAAATGATATTAATTAACAACCATTTTAAATAATAATATTTTTTAGTTCAACTATGTGCTATGTCAAACATAAGTTATTAGAGAAAAATTTTTTTGCATGTCGATTATGCTATTTGACAAGGAATCCCCTTTACCATAAAATTAATATATTTTTCAGAAGTATTAATATATATAAAAATTTATTAATCTGTAATTAATTGTGATTTTATATCCTTCTCCTCTTTTAGACATTGCATTCTCACAATTTTAAAATTTGGATTGGTAAGTTTATTGAAAATACGATATCAGAAAAAGAGTCAATAAAACTATTATTTCAATATAATGAAATATTAGAAAAAATGTCCCATGAGATAACACATACAAGGATTCCATGATGGAAAACATGGATAAGGATGAAAAACTAACCATCTATTTCTAATGGAGTGTGATAGAAAACACAAGCATGTGATGTGTTAAACATTCACTGATTAGCCAATAAGAAAAGAAAATGGACACAAATTTGAAGAATCTATTTTGTTATTAATCAGAAAACCACAAGCATATGATGTGATAAACATTCAATGATTAGCCAATAAGAAAAGAAAATGGAAACAAATTTGGAGAATCTATTTTGCGTGTTAATAATAGCATAAAAAAACATACATACTAGTCTAGTATAGTTTCATCATTTAATAAATTTCTACCACAAACTGAACTTTTCTCCAGCAATGAGTATTCAAGATGACTTGGTCACAATAGAGACACAAGAATAAAAATCTATAGAACCTCATAATCCCAAAAATATTAAATATCTATTTATTATATCTTGAATGATTAACCAAAAAAATGGTTAGTATAAGGTATGGTAATCCCCCAAAAAGAATAATCCTTTATAAGGATAAGGAATACTTATTTATCTCCAAAACTCAATAGAAATACACAATTTCAATATAGACCATTCCACAATAAAATTTCCATCAAATTCTTCAAAACAATTCACACTAATATTGAAACCCAAAATTATTATGCAATTGATCACATAGTCTTCAATGATAAATTTTAACATGTATCATAAAATAAAATTGATCACTCATAATATCTAGTTCAAAATGTGATTACCAGAATAACATATTATCCATATCAAGTTATTCAGTTTTATAAATAAGACGAATCACCATTACTCAAAAATAAAAACATACATTCTTCCAAAATAAAATTCAACCATTAATCCTCAAAACTATTTCACAGTATTCCATTTCTTTATGCATATAGGGTTCACAAAATAGTGATCTTTTTTCAAAATAAAAGATACCACATAATCCCCAAATCATTATTTTATACCAAGGATATCAATGTGATAAAATTTACGATCCCAAAATATACTTATTTTTATTTCATCAAATATTTTGACAAAAATGATAATTTCATATTACATAGGGACTTCATATAGTCTTCTAGTAGGTAATGCACCACTTTTTTCCTTCGGTTGTGGGTTCGATTTCGGTGGCCTTACCGAACGTGAAACGTTTTGACCAATCCTATGATTTTTCATTTTTTATAAAACAAAAAAATGACCAAAAAACATTTAACATTATTTTTGGTCTTATAACACTCATTTATATCCGAAACCATAATGTACTCAACATATTAATTCATGAAGTCATATATATATTGTAATTTTTTTACCTATAAACGATTTATTAAAACTATTTACAATTGAATGAACATCATACCTTGATCACTGAGTCCACCAGGATTCATAATTATTTTGTTAAAGTTGATATAATGTCCATTTATTTCAATAATAATATAGATATTATTCAAAATAATTTTTTTCATTTTTCAAAATACACCTTGTACAACATGGGTCGTATTGTTGTTTACATAGAAATAGTTTTCGAAAATAATCTTGTATGAAAAATAATTTCAAAACATCACTTAAGACATTCATTTTATAAAACATTCATAACTAGTATGAGTTGAAACATTAAATTAATTGTAAATTTAAAATACCATTGTATTTTTGTTTATAAATTATACTTTAAAATAATATATAAATAGGTTATGCAATGTTCTTCTTATTTAGAATATTTTTCAAAATCATAAAATGTTTCATAATCATGTGGCAATGTCAAATATCAAATCATTAATTGATAATATTTAACTTTTTTGAAAATATGAGAATGTTGAGAAAATATTATTTGATTAAAAATCACATATGATCCATGATGGTTTCATGATATAGTGGAGGTGTTTGGTATCTCAAACAATTTCTTTCAAGTGAGTTGTATGTTTGGAAAATTTTCAAAATCACGCAGACATGAATTTGAAATAATTATTTAAAGAAAGTCATTATGAAGAGATAAGAATGTTGATTGAAATCCTAGTACTTCAATTTATAACCTACCTTATGTGATCTAAACAAGTAATATAACAATTATTTAACAAAAATAATAGTCAAATATTGTCTCTATATGTTTAACAAAAAAATTTAATTCCTAAGGTTGTCTAAACTGGCCTTTGATACCAACTACAAGGCCCCAGCCTTAAACATTACATATTCTGGAGTTAAATCACGATTTAACATTGAGGAAATTTTTAGGATTATATTTTTAAATAATTAGGCCATTAATAATACATATCATCCCATAAGAATACAAGAGGATACTATCCAAAAAGTGTGCATTTTTTCTAGTAATAGAATCCCTTTTAAAAATAAAACAACATTTCTATTCTTGATAAAAATCTTCTTGACTTTCTTCTTTATGTAACTCATCCACATAACATGTTAAAAAATTAAAAAAAATAGCCTGATTATAAAAAACAGTAATGTATAAAATATGGGAATAAAATTTTAGTCCATAAATATTTTTGAAACTATTAAATCATAAGAATTAGTAAAACTTAATTGAAATCATAAATCCTAAAGGTAACTTGTGGCATCCAAATCATACTTATATTTTATATTTCATAGTTACATAGGGAGTTACATTTAGGGTTACGTTTGGAATACCCATAATATTATATTCCATAAATCTCTTAGGAGATATCTCAATGGTTACCTATGTCATGTTACCCAGTACATCAGAATGTTATCATGTGCTCACCCGCATTACGTTTATCCTGGAACCACCCATATACATAAAAAATTCCCAAGAACCATAAGATAACAATAGTAGATAACAAAATTATAAATAAAAATTATGATTTCCAATTTTCAATCAGAAGTTATCATTTCAAGATATTGATATAATAAGTTCTTTTAAAACAGCCAAAAAGAGATATTTTGAATAAAATGTTTTCATATCACATTGAAATTTTTTAAGCAATATATACATAAAATAATTTAATGTCCATATAAATATGTAATTATAATTATTTTAATAAAAATGACATATAAGAGATGTATTTCTATGAATAAGTCCTTAAAACAGTTTCAATGTTTTTTTAGATGAAGAGTACATAAAAAATTTGAAGATTTATATTAAATTCCACATGAATGTAAAACATTTTTAAAAAATTAAATATCATGAGTATACATATAATATGGATAATTAATATCAAAGGTGATGTATATACACTTTATAATGTAATAAAGGTCTACATTATCATGAAATGTCTTAATTAAATGATATTGAGAAAAAAGCTCTTACAAAGATCGTATCGTTAAATTAATGATAAATGAGTGAAATAATTATGAGTGAATATTATAAAAACACCCAATATATGTGGATATTCAGTTTAAAACAATTAGAGGTCGTTCACAAATATTCTTGGAAAACAAAGAAAATCACAAGGATGATTAACTCAGTGAATAGATACTGAGTTACAATTTTCATTTCAAAAATCATATCACTAGATTAAGGGAAAATAAATTTATTAATTATGTGTGAAAAATTTAATGACACCCAATATAAGTGTATTTTTATTTTAAACAAATCATAGGTAATTTAAAAATATTCTTGAAAGAACAAAATCAATGACATGGACATTTAACTCAATGAATGATGATTGATTTAATATTTCCCTTAGCTCGAGTCCAAATTGTCTTATATTCCTGAATAATAAAAATAGGAAACTTTATTCTTCACTGAAATCCATTTTAAAATTTATTATTCATCTTATATTGTTTTTTACTCTGTAATAGAAATTATTTAATTATTCGGGTTCATATTGGATGTTTTGATAATGTTCTTTAAATAAGTAAAAAATGATGCTGTTATAAATACAAATTGTCCATGTGGTTAAATGTACAATATCTCTAGAATAGTATGCATGATTTAAATATATCATATATCCATTATATATATATTTATAGAAAAAATAATATTTTGATATAAGAAATAAAATGCACCATTCATGGATATGGTTGGACAGATGTATGCATGATCACTATATTCATTTCATTGTTATATTAAAGGAATTAAAACAAAACGATAAATAGGTATATTATAATTACATTATAAAATATAGGTTATATATTTTAATATCCCAGGTAAATAATAAATAATAAAATTTCAGAATTATTCACATTTTTGTATTAAATAATAATATTAATTTAAATGGGTTGATATGCTCAATGGATTACCTGATACGCAATAATGAGTTTGTTTGAAATCATACATTACACAATAATAATATAATAATATTATTTTAAATGTAGTAAACGCCTATTTTCTTGTATTGGAAAGAATGAATAGAAATAAGAAAATATGATTATAAATGTTTGTAAATTTTTTTTACATTTTCCAAGAAATTTTAGGGGCTTATAATGTGAATTAATCTAATTTTAAGCGTTAATACTCTAATATTTTTTAAAAGTTCTATTTATCAACTTCTGATGATGAACCCCCTTAAAATCTAAATTTGGTCACATTTATATATTATTTTCGAAAAAATAAAATTATTCTTCAAAATTGGGACATCAAAATTTTCTTTTGGTAAATTTTTAGTAATTTTCTGATAAAATTTATTTTTTGATGAATAGTGAAAAATGTGGTATTTTAATTCCAAACTACCTTTTAATCTAATATATTTATTTAGTATTTGTAATGACCTGACCCAATTTTCCCGGAGTTGGTGCCTTATTTGATTAAATTTGTATATAAAAAGGAATAATAAACTCGAAGGATCATGTAGTTTTGTGTTATTGGAAACAAGGTACATACATAAGTTCAACATTACATATTGAATGGAAAATACATGAAATTAATCTATTCAAAACATCAAAGCCTCAAATATTATTATTGATAGTCACTCATAATTATTTCATCATACCCTTAGAAAATGAAAAACAATAAGGGGGTGAGCTCAAAAACTCAGTAAGGGTAAAAAAAATTGCAGAAGATTTCATAAACATAAAGAATAGTAAGTAATTGGAAACACATGCCTTTAATAATAAACTTGTACACATTATGGAATAAACCTGAGCTATGTAAACAATACCAAAATAAAACATATTCATGGCTATTATATGAGTCTAATAACAACATGAACATAAAATAATTACATCATTATAAGTGAAGTGCATAATCCAGACATCATAACCATACCGTCCAATCCTTATACTAGGACCATAAATAATCAATTTGTCAAAGCCTTGTGCTAAGACCATAGTTTGTCTCATGAGACCTACCGATGAATCGAGTGGCTACAATGGGCCACACACATCACATAATAATACCAATTCATTCTTCATATGGGTGGGGATAAAAACAAACAACAAATAAATTCATATTAAAACTATCATATGAAATTTAACTAACTTACCCCAATCATTAAACACATACAATTACCATTCCGAGTAATATTGATAGTGGTTTTAGGATAGTTTAGCTACAATATATTTCTTCATAAAAACATAAATAATATATTGTATATGACTTCATAAATTATTAAACCTAATGATACATTAGAAACAAGAAGAGTGTTTCATCAAACAAAAATACTCTTATAATATCATTAAGAAATATTGAGATAAATATTCATTTATTTTAAAAGAGTATTTTTTTTTGAAAAATATTTGTATAAAACCAGATGTGAAGTAAGATATTATTTTCATAATAAAATGGTTGATTATATATATAATCGTTTACAAAAACATATTATAGATTACCCTTGAAAATAAGTAAGAAGCTGAGATATTCTCTTGAATCAGGTTTGTATTTTGGAATCAATTTTTAATGTTCCATTTAAAACATGTAACTATCCATAAAATAAGTTAGGATTATTCTTGGTGTATATATATATAATACCCAAACATAATTTATTGGTATTACATAAGAATACATAATAATTTCAATGTGGTAATTAGACAATGAAAGTAACCTGAATGAAAATGGAAGTTTGGGTGGAAAACCCCGTACCTTAACTCTTAGCATCTTCCTCTCTCGAAATAAAGCACATGGAATATGAAATTTTACTTATTAATAAATTATTTAATGTTCTATTGTACATTTATTTAGTTTATCATAATTCTGGTTAGTTCATTTATGTTCTTATTGATAACTTATTGTATTGAATTCCGTCGCTCCAGAGTGTTCATTTTCATTATTTTCATCTTCGTTTCACTTGTTTTTAAGTATGTGGAATGGATGTAAATCTCTAGAATTAAAATTATATATTATTTATGAACAATAATTGGTGTTATTTTTCATTTATAATACTTGGTTACATGGAAATAGGGTGAATTATTATATAGAACTTTAATTATAATTGTTTCGGCTAGTTTGTGGGTTTTGATTACAACGAACACATTTTTCTACAAAACATAATACCATTTGTACAAAGGTATTACTGAATCTAAAATATTTTATATTACATATGATAATCTGGTTCAACCATAACATTAACAGTTTCCTGACCATAATTGAGAATGATAATAGTAATCGAATGTCCATCATCCTTGAATGTGGAAAATTGACACATCTCAGATAGTGTTCTTGCTACTAGTATAATAGAATGTTAAAAGGGGGAGATGATGATATATTATTCCACTATCATGAAAAAAATTCCTGTAAATATAAGTTACTGGAGTCATCACAATATTTGGATAAGGATAGGTAATATAAAAAGAAAACAAATGAACTTGAAAAGAATGACAAAGAATTGAAATGAGAAATTTAGCTCTAGAACCAAACTTCCTTGGGAACCTCCTTAAAGAGAAGTTTTAGTCTTTTTATGATTCCAAGGCATGATAGACGTGGGGGAGGATGTTGGGAAAGTATTTGTATCGATTTTTGAGATGGAACAAGTCTTTATAGGATTGAATGGATGGGGAAGTGAGAGGGGGGTTCTATTGTGGAGGAGAGAGGGGATTTCATAATATAAAATTCATTAATTTTTTATTTCCCCACAAGACAAGTAATAGTGAGTATTCTATAACCAATAATAGTAATATTATCTTTTTAACACGAACCAATTGGGATTACATCAGTAGAACACCATGCATGACTCTATAATTAGCTTATTTAGCTTATTTTGTAAATTATGGTATTTCACTATTCATAAAAACGTGAAGTGTTTCAGAAATATCCCAAAAAATTAGCACAACCATTCTTACATGTGTGGAATCCAAAAATTAATTTCATTGTTAAAAATTAATTTTGTAAATATTATTAATTTAATATTTAATTAATATCATAATTTATTCTAAAAACAACATTTTATGAACATTTGTTTACGTATTTCAAAGCGTAGGTATATCATACATACACTTGAATATTATTTATATACTATTATAGTTAAGGTTACTATTCACTAAGGTATACTTGTATTCATATGGTTATGTTACATTTCATAATGGTACGTTATTGTTCCCCAAAAATTATGTTTTCTATTGGAATCCAAATAACTTACTGATCGCAACTATGTATGTCCAATTTTTGAAATTCACATCACAGAAGTGACAACTTATGTAGTATGGGTCACATAGAAAATAATAGTTAATTATGTTGGGATTTCATGTGATTATGACATATTTATAAGAATATAATTTCCAAAAATAAATTATTTGGTCGTTAAATTCTCCCTTATTTACAAAAGTTCACCCTCGAAATTTCATTTTACAATCTAGGCCAAGAACTGGTGTGGGTACTTATCAATCATTTATTCCTCTAGTTCCCATGTTTCATCATCGTACTTATGTTTTCTCTATAGTACCTTGGCCATATGAGTAGTCTTGTTGTGTTGAAAATTGTCTTTATGATCCAAAATTTTCACTGGATGCTCCTCATAAGAAAGATCATCCTCCAACTGTACCACTACTGAGGGGAGTACATGTGAAGGGTCTGGTATGTACTTCCATAAGAGGGATACATGAATGACATCATGTACTTTCTAAAATGTAGGTGGAAGTTCCAATTGATAGGCCACAGCTCTGACTCGATCTAGGATCTCAAAGGGGAAAATATACCTAGGACTTAGCTTTCCTTTCTTCCCAAACCGCATGACCTTCATCCATGGTGACATGCGTAGAAATACCAGGTTTCTAACATTGAACTCATGGTTTTGTTGACAGTTATAGGCAAAACTCTTCTCTCAACTTTCGGCTACCTTGATATGCTGCTGAATGGTTTCCACCTTTTCCGCCATTTCTTAAAACAATTCCCGTCCTAGTATCTTTTTCTCAACGACTTTATCCCATCACGCTGGTGTTATACACCTTTTCCCATAAAGGGCATCATATGGTGCCATTTAGATGCTTGAGTGGAAACTGTTGTTGTAGGAGTATTCAATTAGTGGTAGATATTTGTTCCACCTTCCAATTAATTCCATAGAACATGTCTTCCAGTGTCTGAATAGTCCGCTCAGATTGGCCATCAGTTTGAGGATGATAGGGTGTACTAAAGTTCAGTTCAGTTATTAAAGCATTTTTAGACATTTCTAGAACATCTAGGTGAATACAGGATCACAGTTAGATACAAAAGAGAGTGGTACTCCATGTTACCTTTCTACTTCATTGATGTAAATCTACGCGTGTTGATCCAATGAGATGTCTTATTGAATCATGATAAAGTGTGCTGTCTTTTTAAGACGACTCAAAATGAACCATATAAAATGTTTCATCTAGATGTCATTGGAATTCCAGGGACAAATTCCATGGTAAGGTTTGTAATGGAACAGACCCCTCTAGTCCATTCCTTTGTTGAAATCGATGTGGTCAACACGACGAGCATTATAATGATAATTTTAATACTGATGATAACGTAAAAATATGTTAAATAATAATGATGATGACATAAATTGTGTGATTAATTAACCTAAAAAGAATCATCATGATAAAATAATTTAATGGGTGTTTTTATTATTAATGATGTGAAGTGGGAAGGTGTGTGATCCATTAGACGTTGATAAATGAAACATGCAGTTTGTTATATATTGAGTAATTGTTGAAATTAAATTTGAATAATAATAATGGGTGTTCTGTTATTAACAATATTCATAAAATTAATAATAATGATAAATTGATGAAATGAGACATGGTATTTATTGAAAACAATTAAATGAAGATGCAAGTGGATGCATGGTGGTGCGTTCATAAAATTAAAGGTGAGTTTGTTATATTGGGTTTATTAAATTGAATGATTTTAATTTAATAAAAGTGGTTTCAATTTAATCAGTGTGAAATAAAAATAAATAGAATAAAAATAATTAAATTGACGGATTTTACGCGACATTGACGTGGCATGGTCGGATTTAGATATCCAACAGGGTGGTTTAACTTGGTCAATGCGATGAGCATACAACTTTTTGTTATTAAAAACAATAATGTCGATGAGTTAATAAAATAAGTTGATGAAATTCTATTGTTATTGAAGAACAATAAATAAAAATGATGATGTAAAACTATATGCGAGTGTTTAATAAAATTAAATGTATTAAAATGGGGTTGAATATGTAAGTTATATTGATTTTGTTTTGTCTTTTAATTCAATTATATGAAATGGTTTTGAGTCTCATGGAATGGTTGTGCATAGGTTCTCCCAAAATTGAAATATGAAATTAATAATATTGATCGTATAATAAATATAATAATACAATTAAAAGGAAAGTGGTTTTATTTAATAAATTATAATAAATTTATGGGGAGGCACATGACATGGGGAGGGGGAGGTGTGAATGCCCCCTTTCCCTTGTATAAATCGTATATTTTTTTATATAATTTGATTTAATATATCATATATTTTATATAATTTTGATTTAATATATTATAATGGTAATAAAAAAATTATATAAGGGAGTGCTATGGAGTAAGAGGATAGATTCACGCCATAAGCCCTTTTGATCTAAATATTAACTTATTATAATAATAATAAAATAATAGTATTATTATTTTGGGTGATCAAAACATAAAAAGTCTCTAACTTCTTCATATGGTGTCGGAATGACGAACCGTCAGCGACAGTGTAATCCTGTAATTAAGACATTAATTTTAAGAACAATGATGAATACCTTTTCATGACTTATGACACAGGTCAACGAAACACCAAATATTAATAGAATTATCATTATTATTAAAACGCATGGAAACTGCGTGACATGTCGTGTGTTGACCAGTCAAAACGCATAACGGGTGTACGGTCACACCGTGTATTCATTGATACACGTTGCATACTATTTTACCTATTTGTAGCCTATATAATAAAGGGCCGTGGATTATTTCTAGACCAATCGCTTCTTCTTCGCACAACGATGCTCTTGGATGATCGAGAAGTCTTCCTCCTCTAACTTCTCCATCCGGACTCTGATTCTCGATCCATCAGTGGCTGCAAGATTGTGTCGGCAAGGAGAACATCGTACACCTTGTTCTATTCCCTCTACTTCAACTTCCCCTCTGCAGTTTCCAACTAAGGAGACTGTTGATAATTGATGGGAATGACGGCCTTTGACGAATGACACTAAAAAGTTATGTTAAACCTCTATTATTGTATTCCCTTTCCGATCCTACTTCTCCCGATTTCTTTCCATGCTACAGCGTGCGATCTCCGTGTTGATGAAGTTTATTGTGTTGTTGATTCGGTGGTGCCGCGACATCCTTGGGGGTGCAGTCGTTCGTGGTGGTCATGTTCGTAGAAGGACATAGGAACCTGTTAAGGAAGGGATCTCACCTTTGTCTCTCTAATATGAGTATCATACGGGGCAGGTATCCTATTGTTTTCATGAGAAATAGTTGAACCATTAAATAAAGATAATAACTGGTCAAAGAATGGGTTGGGAAGTTAGTGATTTCTGTTACTTTACTTTTTATATCCAATGATATTATATTTGTGAATTGAATGAGCTTCTACTTACTGAAAATCATGATTGTTGGGGTCCTTTTCTTACGCAATTAAATGTTTCCTTCTCCTTGTATTTTTTCTTATTGATGAAAGATTGTGGAATGAGGATATTGGATAATCACTTAAAGTTGGATGATTAAATGAAAATCAGGAATCCTTGTGTGATCACCCCGGTTAAACAAAATAAAATAATGAACATGTGGGTGTTGGCTTGGTTACGTGGCATGTGTTGGGGGTGTTTTTGTGGGTTGTTGTGGATCGGGTGAGCATCGGGGCTACGGTTGACTTGGTTGTGGGTTGGTGTGAATGTTGTGTTGGTAACGGACAGTGGGGCTGCAATAAATGGTATTAATGGGATATTGATGTACGGTTTTCGGTGCGGTTGTGGTTATGGTGGTTGGCAGTGGGGTTGCAGGGTTGGGTTTTAATGTGAACGGGTTATGGGTTGTGATTAATAAATAAAAGTGGAAGAGTTAATGAATGGTTTGTCATGGTAATGAAACAGAAATAATAATCAATAGGGTTGGTTGGTTGATAAGAGGGGCTTTGTTGTGCTGCTTATGTTTTTCATAACTTGTTTTGTGGATGGCAGGGATATGTTTTACGAACGATTGGTGTGGTTAGTTTTGGATAGTTTCCCAGTAGTTAAGGAACTAAATAACCATTTCTACTGAAATGTAAAAACCTAAAGGGGGTTGGGTTTGTTTGTTGTATGCATGCTTCGTAGTAGCAGTGCCGAGGCACGTGCTCAGTTTCCCTTTTTAGAAGCCATAGGTTGGGATGTGAGGTTGGTATATATATATATATATATCTGTATCTTTTGTGTTTTTATCACACACCACCCATGTTGAGCACCTAGTTCCGAACACTCCAATATTAAGGGAGGGGTGTTTTTCCCTTAGTTACTAGCACCTTCCTGCTCCTTCTCCCCTAGGATGTGATGGCTTGAGGCGACCATACACCTAAGAATCCTCGGGTAGGTTTGGATTGGGGTGGTTTTTGCCCAAGACTCTTCTGGAAGGTTCTACTATTTCCCAAGAATATTCAGGATGAGGCCCAGGTGTGTGTGGGCAGGATACGTGGTTGTGAGGCCCATGTGTGTGCGGGCGGGGAGAGTGTGGCAGCGTCAGGACATTCGTCGTTAGGAAGAGCATCTAACTAAAGGGAAATGGTGCGGGGTCCCCAATACTATTGTTTCTTATATACTACTACCTGTTGTTCTTGTGTTTTGGTGAGTGTGGCAGGTGAGGTTGGGTGGATAGAATTCTTTGCTAGGTTTCTTCTGTTGTTCTCACGGGACATTAGGATGTCTCCCCACTTGTGCATGAGAACATTAGGTTTTCCTACTGAGTATACTTGTATGATCACCCTATGTTTACTTTCAGGTTTCCAGGAGGATTACCAGGGTCATGCGGGACCCTACTAGTCGGACAGTTGGAGTCATTGCTATTATTGTACCTTTGTTTTCTTTTGGTATTGTACTTTGAGATTTCTTGTACTTGTACCTTGTTATAAACTGTTTAAACATGCATGTGGTATTGGTTTGGGTTTATTTATATACACATGTTTATTTTCCATTTGGGTGTTCGACTTGTCCTATTTCCCAATCCTAAATATTAATAAAAGGGTAATGCCTATCATATTTGTGAAAACTCATACCCTTGGTGCTAGTCGCCACCCCGGGGCTTACTAGATGTGGGACTCGGGGGGTCATTATCTCCCTTTCACCATTGCAAGCTCAATAGGGGCATCTTTGGTGGGAGGTGGTCATGACAGATTGATATCAGAGGTGATGGTTGAGAGATAGGATGGAGTCTGCAGTTAGGCAAAGTGAGGATTACATGTGATGGTAGGGAAACAATGTTAGTTAATCTTGGTGTGTGACATAGCCCAGGGAAGACCAGCTAGGACACGGGATTTTAGGGCCCCACATGATCCGATGCAAGGACTCTGAGCCTACTGAACTACCATGTGAGACCACATTGATTGCATGGTAGATACCCTAGGGAAGGTACATGCATCATCATTATTGTGTTTTACTTGATTTGGGTGTTCTGGGAATGAAATTGAAAAAATGTGATAAAATAAAACCTTGAGAAATTTCTTTACTTATAGGGCATAGGAAAACATTGTTTACCATATAGCTATGTCACTTGGACGTCATCCCCGGGTGGCTCAGATGGCTGAGGCCTAGCAGATCCAGGCGGTCGATCATTTGAGGATTGACCGAGAGGAGGAAGATAGCCAGTGGTAGAAGACTCTCTATTATTTCTAGCAGCAGACCCTCAAGAAGTACGAGGGTAGTACTTCAGATATGGAGACGGATGGGTGGCTTGAAGAGTTAGGGATCACTTTTACCTTGATCCGTACTATGAGGGAGTATTGGGTTCCACTAGCATTCAGTCAGCTGAGAGGTATAGCACGACAGTGGTGGACGCTCTACCTCGAAGAGAGGATAAAGGCAGAGGTTCCATGGGCTGACATTGAGAAGGAATTCCGAGAGGAATTCCTTTCATCCATGATCAAGGCGGGGAATCGGCAGGAGTTACTCTCCCTTCAGTAGGGGAGTATGTTAGTGCGAGAGCTGGGAATCATGTTCAAAGATCTCTTGCACTTTTCTCATAATCTCTTTCTGGATGAGGAGTCTCGGGCGAGACGTTTGGAGGAGGCGCTTCGTCCTTCGCTCCAGTATGTTGTCACCCCCTTCACCCTTCCAACGTACTTGGCAGTACAAAATAAGGAAGAGGTTGTAGAAAGGATTTACTCGTAGGGAGGTGCACCATGTGAGGGGATCCAGCCATGTTCATTGAAGGGGAAGGCAGTAAGCTGCAGGTCTCCTACGACGGGACCTTCCAGTTTCAGGCCAGTAGGGAGCAGGCCCCAGTAGTTCCTATTATGATCTTTGGGTCCTCATCCCTTTTTCACGAGCCCAGGACCAAATTTTTTTTCTTGTGGAGGTTTCGGGCACATTCAGAGTCGGTGCCCGACCCAATCTCAGTATGGTAGAGATGGACAGGTTCAACGCCCGCCTCAGCAGCACCAGTCACCGGCAAGACCCTTCCAGCAGCAACAGGTTCCAGTCCCTCTGTGGGGAGATGGAGTAGGTGGTGGCCAGCCACAAGGAGTTCCTCAAGGATCCCAATCGGGATGTGGTCGAGGTGGCAGACGTCAACAGAGAGGTAGAGGAGCTGGGCATGAATAGTTTCATGCATCATATGCAGCATCTCTAGAAGGGCCATGGATCGATAGAGATGTGTTTGGGTTCTCTTCAATGATCTCCTTTATGTTTTTTTGGGAGCATTACACTCTATTGTTGGAACTCTTTTGCTCATTCTTTGGGCCTGGACCTCGATTTTGTGAGTTTATAATGATATTTCATTTCTTTCATTTCTTTAAATGTACGGGAAGAGCCCTATCATGTGTGTAGGGGATGACCTAATCCCTAATCGAGACACATTAATATGGATGCAATTAAACTCATGCAGGTGAGTCAGTGCTGCCTAAAGGGGATAATATCTCGACATGGGAGAAGGAATTCCCCAAGCCATGTGTCTGGGAAGTGTGTGGGTTGTACAGTGTTGGGGCAGTGTAAGTTGGAAAATCCTAATATATGGAAGTGGGAAGGACCATTCCATAATCGAGACACATTAATGCGGATGCAATTAAACCCGTGCAGGTGAGTCAGTGCCGCCTAAACTGGATAATATCTCGACTTAGGAGAGGTAATTCATAACTCATATAATTAGGGTTGTCGGTTGTTTCTTATTATGACAAGAGCCCTTAGAGGTATCTTGTGGAGTGTTTGTTCAGATCCATTATTTTTTTTCTGGGTTGGTTTTTAATTCTCGAGGACGAGAATGTTTTGAGAGGTATCTGATGTATTGGACCGGACCCCTCCGGTCCATTCCTTTGTTGAAATCGATGTGGTCAACACGATGCACGTTATAATGATAATTTAATACTGATGATAACATAAAAATATGTTAAATAATAATGATGATGACATAAATAGTGTGATTAATTAAACTAAAAAAATAATCATGATAAAATGATTTAATGGGTGTTATTATTATTAATGATGTGAAGTGGGAAGGTGTGTGGTCCATTAGACATTGATAAATGAAACATGGACCGTGTTATAAATTGAGTAATTGTTGAAATTAAATTTGAATAATAATAATGGGTGTTGTGTTATTAATATTATTTTTCATATTAATAATAATGAGAAATTGATGAAATGATTCATGTTATTTTTTGCAAACAATTAAATGAAGATGCAAGAGGATTCATGGTGGTGCGTTCATAAAATTAATGGTGAGTTCATTATATTGGGTTTAATAATGGAATGGTTTTAATTTAATAAAAGTGGATTCAATTTAATCAGTTTGAAATAAAAATAAATAGAAATAAATAATAAAATTGATAGATGTTACGCGACATTGACATGGCATGGTCGAATTTGGATATCCAACTGGGTGGTTTAACGTTTTCAATGCAACGAGCGTAAATCTTTTTGTTATTAAAAAAAATAACGTCAGTGAGTTAATAAAATAAGTTGATGAAATTTTATTGTTATTTAAGAACAATAAATAAAAATGATGGTGTAAAACTATGTGCGAGAGGTTAATAAAATTAAATGTATTAAAATGGTGTTGAATATGTAAGTAATATTAATTTTTCTTTGTCTTTTAATTCAATTAAATGAAATGGTTTGGAGTCGCATGGAATGGTTGTGCATTTGTTCTCCAAAAATTGAAATATGAAATTAATAATATTGATCGTATAATAAATATAATAATACAATTAAAAGGAAAGTGGTTTTATTTAATAAATTATAATAAATTAATGGGGAGGCGCATGACATGGGGAGGGGGAGGCGTGAATACCCCCTTTCCCTTGTATAAATCGTATATTTTTTTATATAATTTGATTTAATATATCATATATTTTATATAATGTTGATTTAATATATTATCGTAGTAATACAATAATGATATAAGGGAGTGCGCATGGAGTAAGAGGATATATTCACGCCACAAGCCCTTTTTATCTAAATATTAATTTATTATAATAATAATAAAATAATAGTATTATAATTTTTGGGTGATCAAAACTTGAAAAGTATATAACATCTTCATATGGTGTCGGAATGATGAACCGTCAGCGGCAGTGTAATCCTCTAATTAAGATGGTCATTTTAAAACCAACGATGAATACCTTTTCATGACATATGACTCAGGTCAACAAAACACCAAATATTAATAGAATTATCATTATTATTAAAATGCGTGGAAACTGCGTGACATGTCATGTGTTGACAAGTCAAAACGTGTAACGGGTGTACGGTCACACCGTGTATTCATTAATACATGTTGCATACTGTTTTACCTATTCAATTTCTATATATGAAAGGGTCGTGGATTATTTCCAGACCAATCGCTTCTTCTTCGCACGACGACACTCTTGGATGATCGAGAAGTCTTCATCCTCTAACTTCTCCATCTGGACACCGATTGTCGATCTATCAGTGGCTGCGGGATTGTGTCAGTAAGGAGAACAATGTAAACCTTGTTCTGTTCCCTCTTCTTTCACTTCCACTCCACAGTTTCCAACCGAGGAGATTGTTGATAATTGACAGGAACGACGGTCTTTGATGAACGACTCTAAAAAGGTATGTTAAACCTCTGTTCTTGTATTATCTTTCTGATCCTACTTCTCTTGTTTTCTTTCCATGCTACGGCGTGTGATCTCCGTGTCGAGGAAGTTTCTTGTGTTATTGATTCGGTGGAGCCGCGACGTCCTTGGTGGGAGTAGTCATTCGGGGAGAATCCTTGTGATCGTGGTGGTCGTGTTCGTAGAAGGACATAGGAACCTGTTAAGGTAAGGGTCTCACCTTGGTCTCTCAAATTTGTGTATCATGTGGGGCGGGTATCCTTTTGTTTCATGAGAAACAGTTGAACCATTAAATAAAGATAATAACTAGTTAATGAATGGGGTTGGTATATTAGTGATTGTTGTTACTTTACTTTTTATATCCTATGATATTATATTTGTGAGTTGAATGAGCTTCTACCTATTGAAAATCACGGTCGTTGGGGGCCTTTTCTTACGCAATTAAATGTTTCCCCCTCCTTATGAATTTTCTTATGGATGGAAGCTTGTGGAATGTGGAAATTGGATAATCACGTAAAGATGAATGATTAAAGGAAAATCTAGATCCCTTGTGTGATCACCCCGGTTAAACAAAATGGAAAAATGAACATGTGGGTGTTGTCTTTCTTATGTGGCATGTGTTGGGTGTGTTTTTGTGGGTTGTTGTGGATCGGGTGAGCAGCAGGGCTGCGGTTGACTTGGTTTTGGGTTGGTGTGAATGTTGTGTTTGTAACGGACAGTGGGGATGCGATAAATGGTTTTAAAGGGATATTGATGTATGGGTTTCGGTGTAGTTGTGGTTATGGCGGTTGGTAGTGGGGATTCATGGTTGGGATTTAATGTGAATGGGTTATGGGTTGTGATTAATAAATAATATTAGAAGAGTTAATTAATGGTTGGGAGTGGTAATGAAACAGAAATAATAATCAATGGGGTTAGTTGGTTGATAAGAGGGAATTTGTTGTGCTGCGTATGTTATTCCTAACTTGTTTTTTGGATGGTAGGGATATGTTTTACGAAATATTGGTGTGGTTAGTTGTGGATAGTTTCCCATTAGTTAAGGAACAAAATAAATATTTCTACTGAAATGTGAAAACCTAAAGGGGGCTGGGTTTGTTTGTTGTATGCATGCTTCGTAGTAGCAGTGCCGAGGCACGTGCTCAGTTTCTCTTTTTACAAGCCATAGGTTAGGCTGTGAGGTTGGTATATATATATATCTGTATCTTTTGTGTTTTTATCACACCCCACAAATTTTGAGCACTTAGTGATGAACACAACCATTTTATGGGCGAGGGTGTTTTCCCTTAGTTACTAGCTCCTTCCTTCTCCTTCTCCCCTAAGCTGTGATGGCTTGAGGTGACCTTACACGTTAGACTCTTCAGGTAGGTTTCGCTTGAGGTGGTTTTAGCCCAATAATCTTCGGGCTGGTTCTATTGTTTCCCTAGAATCTTCGAGATGAGGCCCTGGTGTGTGCGGGTGGGATACGTGGTTGTGAGGCCCAGGTGTGTGCGGGCGGGGAGAGTGTGGCAGCTTCAGGACGTTCATCGTTAGGATGAGCAACTTACTAATGGGAAGTGGTGCGGGGTACCCAATACACTTGTTTCTTATATACTATTACATGTTGTGCTTGTGTTTTGGTGAGTGTGGCTGGTGAGGTTGGGTGGATAGAATTCCTTGCTAGGTTTCTTCTATTGTTATCACGGGAGATTAGGATGTCTCCCCACTTGTGCATGAGAGTTTTAGGATTCCCTACTGAGTATACTTGTATTCTCACCCTACGTTTAATTTCAGATTCCCAGGAGGACTACTAGGGCCATGCGGGACCCTACTAGTCGGACAGTTGGAGTTGATGCTGTTTTTGTACCTTTGTTTACTTTTGGTATTGTACATTGAGCTTTCTTGTACTTGTACGTTGTTATAAACTGTTTAAACATTCATGTGATCTTGGTTTGGGTTAATTTATATACACTTGTTTCTTTTCCTTTTGGGTGGTTGACTTGTCCTATTTGCCGATCCTAAATAATAAAATAAATTGTAATGCCTCCCATATTTGTGAAAACTCATACCCTTGGTGCTAGTCTCCACCTCGGGGCCTACTGGAGGCGGGACTCGGGGGTCATTATCTCCCTTTCACAATTTCTAGCTCAGGAGGGGAATCTTTGGTGGTAGGGGGTCGTGACAAGGTTCTCCCACATCCATGATGAAATTGGTAGTGGTTGCATCATCTCCTTAGACTTTTTCCTCTCATCCTTCACTTGTTGACATAGTAGGCACTTTGATGCAAATTCCACAATCTTCCTTTTAATATTGTCTGGCCAAAAGATTTCATGGAGATCTAGATACACCTTTGTGCTAAGAGGATGTATAGTGCAATTAGAGTTACGAGAATCATCCAACAGATCTCTCTTTAGATTAGGAATAGCGGGAAAACAAATCCTCTTCTAGAATTTCAATATGCCACATTCATATGTGATGTCAGTCAACATCACATCATTTATAGCATTAATTTTCTTTTAAAACTCCTCATCATCAGCCTGAGAACATTTTAGCCTCTCCTGTATAGAAGGTTGGGAAACCATTTGGAAAAGTAGTGATGTGTTACCATACTTGATAATTTCTCTATCCATATTTACTAGATACATGAACATAGGACCAATTTAAAATATCATCAGGTTCAGAATTCCATGGTCTTTTCTACTCAAAGCATCTGATACATTATTTTATTCCTCTCGTTGGTAATGTATTGGGAAATTATTATCGTTGAGTAGCTCAATCCACCTCATTTGTCTCATGTTGAGTTCTTTGTGTGAAAATATATACTTCAAACTCTTATTATCTGTATATATCTCACATTTTTCTCCATAGAGGTAATGTCTCTAAATCAACATATAAAATAACACTGCTGATAACTAAAGATCATAAGTTTGATAGTTTTGTTCATTAATTATTAGTTTCCTAGATGCGTATGAAATCAATTGATCATTCTCTATAAGGACACAACCACGTCCTTTCTTTGATGCATAGCTATATATCACAAACCAATAATTCTGTGATGATAGGGTTAGGAGCGAAGCATTCACTACCCTCCTCTTCAATTAATTAAAACAGTCGTCACAATACTTTGTCCATAGTAACATATCTCCATTTCATGCGAGCTTGGTCATTGGGTTGGCTAAGCGAGCGAAGATCTAAAAAAAATTCCGATAATACCCTTCTAGACCAATAAAACTATGTACCTAGTACTGTTCATTGGAGTAGGATATTCTTGCATAGCCTTTTTATTCATAGGATCTACAGATATTCCATCCATAGAGATAATGTGGCCTATAAAGGAGGCTGATTGGATCCAGAAATCACACTTGCTAAACTTCCCATATAATTTATTTCTTTTATGGGTCTTTAGAATAGTTCACAAGTGATTTTCATATTCATAATTGCTTTTAGAGTACACCAGATTTCATCAATAAACACCACTACAATGTCATCAAGATATTCCTTGAAGACACTGTTCATGAGGTCCATGAATACCAGATGATGAATTAGTTAGTCCAAAAGGCATTGCCGTAAACTCATAATGCTCGTACCTGGTCCAAATTTTATTTTTTGAATGACTTCTTTCCTCACAAGAAACTAATGATATCTAGATCGAAGATCAATCTTATAAAAATATTGGGCTCTAGGAAGTTGTTGACGCTCCTTTCGTCACAGAATCTAAAGATCGGAAAAGGGAATATCCGAGCTCAAAGTGATTCAGCCTTTGAAGAAAACATCAAAAATCAACAAAGGAAGGAAGAAAGGATCAACAGCAGCATCACCGCGCAAGTTATCTAACTGGCGCGCAAGTGTACTTGCGCGACCACCTTGGTCGTGCAGGTGACTTGCACGACCTAATTGGTAACCACCCGGTAACCGCCCGGGGTCTTCTTTTTCCTATAAATAGACCCTGTGGGCTCCCCATTCGAGAGGATCTTTTTCCAGAAACTCGGATTGAAGCTCCTGACGCCCAAGTCTCTTCTCAAAGCTTCCGGAACACTTCTAAGGTAATTTCTTACCTAGAACGGAAGATCTAAAGAGAAGAAGGAAGGCCTAAGTGTTGAAACTTATCAAACACTTGCGCGCCGACTTATTTCCTTCAATATAACTTGCGCGTCCCTTTTCTGAAAGAACCTCGAGAACATTTTAAAGGGTTTAAAAAATAGTCGCTCAAGTATTTCATTGCTGGTTGAAAATCGCGCAAGTACACTATGTGTCGCGCAGGTATACCTGCGCGACCAACACTTGCGCTCCCACGGAAGACTTGCGCGCCTTGCAAGACTTGCGCGCCCCTATCTTTTTGGGTGCCCATCTTGCCCATTTTTTCCCCTCTTAAGCCATTTCACCTTTCCTTTTCAAGATTCAGCCTTCAAGACACTCTTCAAAGCCATTTATGGCATGATTTCTTGATTTGACTTTCTTATCTGAAAGGAATTCTATGGAATCTCTCTCAAAGTCTAGTGATTTAAATATCCCTATGTCACTAAAATACGGAGAGTTCATTCATTCAACCTCATCCTTTAAGATGAGAGAATCTTAACCTGGGTCTCCTTTTCAGGAATAATCCCCAGTGATAAAACTTTTAATCTGGGCATCCTCCTCAGGAGTAAGCCCCAAATTCATAAAGTTCCCAATCGTGGGCATCCTCCTCAGGAGTAAGCCCCAATCAAGTCCTTTAATCTTGGGAATCTTTCTTAAGAATAAGCCCCAACCTCAAATATGGGCATCCTCCTCAGGAGTAAGCCCCAAACCTTAATCCCTAACCTGGGTCTCCTTTTTCAGGAATAAGACTCAGTCATAATCTTGGGCTTCCTTTTCAGGAGTAATCCCCAAGTCCCTTAACCTGGGTCTCCTTTTAAGGAATAAAGACTCAGTCATAACCTTGGGCTTCCTTTTCAGGAGTAAGCCCCAAGTCCCCTTAAATTTCTCTTAACCAGTCATAATTTACCTTTGATTTGGGTTTCCTTTTCAGGAGTAAAACCCAATCATAAATCCCCTCCTAACTTGGGCATCCTCCTTAGGAGTAAGCCCCAAGATTAGAGTATTCATATATCCATGAAGCACATATAACTTTATGGACCCTGTTCATTGATTTTCTCCCTAAAATTAAATCCTAAACCTTCATCTATCTGGGCAGTCATCCATACATAAGCCCCAAACAAATTCTTATGATTGCATCTTTCATGGCACAATTGTCTAAATTTTTACCAATACCTCTTGTTTCTCACACCGAGCATGACTCATGTGAGCTTAGAGTGTAAAAGTAATTATGACATTCATCTCTGAGCCATCAATCATAAACATCATACTCCATAACTCGAACTACGTGGGTTCTGATTCCTTTTACAAAACAAAGGATACGTAGGTAGCCCATTTATGGGTTCGATCCCAACTTTGAAATAATCTCTGTCCTTCTGAATGACGATAAACTTCAAGTGCCCCACTGAGTGGCTTTAAAACCATCCTGGACATCATAATGACCAAGAGACTTTTATATAAATGTTTTGAAGGATACCATTGACCAAGAATCTCTAAACAGATATAGATGATTCTCTATTGATGAAGAACCTCGAATACATATAAAAGATTCACTAAATGTCTTTCATATTTAATCATTGATTGTTAAAACTAAAGGAAAGCTCATTTTATACTTGGTAATATAATAAGGATTCACGAACATAACTTAAATCTATAAAGAGAGTCCCGGAGTAGATAATAATTCCCCTCAAAACGGTGCGATGAGTCCGACCTCCCATCCTCTCGACCAATGCAAATTCCTAAGCCTCATTAGTCCACAAGCTAATGAGCGCCTGCCTTTGGAAAGTAGGTCCAAACAGATGTGGAATCATTGGATGTTTCCGGTTCTACGAACAAACCCGTTAGAAACCGATCGGAACGTTTGAATCTCCCGTCCAGGAGGTCATCCCCAGATTCCGTGCGAAACAAAAATGGTGAACCCAATGTGAATCCTTAACCAAGTTAAAGTGATGTTCTTCTTATTTGTTAGGCCCCTTGGGCCAACAAAGCAATCATTGACATGTGCTCATCCAAAAGATGCAGTGGCCGGATTCATCTTGATTATGTCTGTTACATGGAACATGCACTCTTTTCTCAAGATTTTCTGCAAAATGGATTTCCTTAAATTCACCTCTGTGAATACTGCTGCTGTGAACACCTCTACTGTGAGGTCTGCTGCTGTGAAAACCAATGCTGCTACTCCTACTGGAACGTCATCCGCTCTGAGGATGACATCACCAACTCAGCGTCTTCAACGCTGGGTTTCTAATGCACTGGTTAAGGAGTACCGTCGCAATGGTACTATCCCAGCTCTGGAGGCCACTCGTCAAGCCCTCCAAGTTAACAACTATACCTGGTCGTCCGGACAACGACGGCCAGCAATCATGAAGCAGGAGGTGCTGACTACCGTCTCCAACCGTTTCGGGTCGTTATCCCCGGAACGCAATTTCCATTCACTCCCTTACTCTGAGGAAGTGAATGAGCAGGTCCTGCAGGAACTTAATTCAAAAATACAGGAGTCCTTCTCAAGGGCTCCGATCAACAATCGCCGCCAGACTCGTGCTGTAGTGCGCCCTCAACATGATGAGGGTACCGACTCCAGGCATTCAGCTCAGGTTCCTCGAACCCGAGCAGGCAAGATGAACCGCCAGAGACGGAATCCGGTTAACAATAGGCGGGTTGTCATCCCTGCCATCTCCGGAGAAGTCCACCAACCTAACTTGGTGGAAAACAACGAGCAGACATACACACCTGTTCGTTTTAATTCCGTTGTCCAGCAGACTCGTCTGACAGCATCAAGCCTATCCCACCAGGCAATTCCGGTGGAGTACCATAGGCAGGAACATACACCTGCTTATACTTCACCAGTTAGTCAGCAGGCTCGTCTGACTACATATGATGGATCTCGTCAACCGCGTTTGGCGAAGTGTAATCAGCAGGAACATACACCTGCTAATACTAATCAGGCCTACCAACAGTCTCACTTGGTAGCGCCCGGAGAAGTCAGTCGGAAAGTCCCGACGACAAACAGGAGGCAGACTCAACTCTCTGCCTCCACACTTGAGTACTGTCAGGATTCACTGACAAGAAAAGGAGGACAGGAGAAGGCACATACACCTAATCCAAGCCCGGAATGGACGTATATCCCCGTTCCGGCGGCTGAAGTCACCAAACATATTTTGTCAATGGTGAAAGAGCAGAAGCAAATTCCTGCTCATATTCTGGATGCTTGCCAGGATATCATAACAGCTTCAGCATCATCTCAGGGACAGACACATAAATCTATCCCTAGCAATGGAGTGACACATCAACGATTCACTCCGGAACAGACACACACATCTGTTCCAGTCCAAGAGGGTTATGGGGCATACTCCCCCATATCATACGGACAACCAAGTCAGGCACATACACCTGATTTGAGTGGAGATCGTCAGCCTAACCTGACCATCATTCCTGATCAGGCACATACACCTGCTCTGAGCAATCACTTTCGTCATCAAGTGGTTTCTAAAGCGAGTAAGAAGGCATCTAAGAAAAAGATCCGCCCAGCACAGTCAGGAGATCAAAGGCCAATCTTCAACAAGGCCTTGCTCGATGCTGGTGTTCATGAAGCCCTCAGACTTTTATCTGTCAGAATTCAAGATTCTACTCCCTCAGTTCCCAATAACGGGAACATTAATTCTGAAGGTCTTCAACAGACACTTCCTCATGAAGACTTTCTTCATGAAAATTCGGTCAATCTTGAAGTTTCTTCTTCAGATGAGAGCCACAGGAACCCTCTGTGTGGTCAGAAGACCAAGGAGCAAGAGATTTCATCTTTTGCTGTAACCCATCATGACGGTCCTCCTCATGGTGATGAACTTTGCTGCGAAAGTCCTCTCCGCAGTAGTGAATCACGTTGTATCGAAAATTCTTCAGAAGGCAATGTAGTGACGAGAAATCCCTCCTATCTCTAGGCACTTGAAAACGTAAAACCAGTCATGTCTGATGCTTTACTATCGGCAGGTGAAACTCTTTCTCCATCAGAGGATAGCATGGGGTTCAGGTTATTCTCCGAACCATCCCTGGGTCATTCATCTTCCAGCATGAATAGTGATTTCTCTACCAATCTTGTTGAATCCGATGAAGCAACAAGGAAACACCAACTCTGGTCCAAACAGGTAGAAGAATCATCATTTAATTATAAAGTGGAAATGCTGAACATGAGGAAAAAACTGGCAAAAGGTGAAGTACCAGTCATGTTTTGGCCTTTGGATGACTCCCAATATGACATTCCAAAGATGTTGACGGATGATGGAATCCATGATATCCGTCTCAACATATGGAAAACTCTTTGTCAATTAAAGAAGAAGGTATTATCTTACGATGAATATGAAAATCATCTTAAGATAATAGAAGGGTTACAACGCCATATTGATTTGGCATCTCTATCAGTCTCTCGGTATCCGAAGGCTGAAAAGAAACAGAGAACCCTTCAACGTTCATGCCTTGGCGCACTAAGAAGATTGCGTCAGTTAATTTCCAATGCTCCATCTGATGTTCATATCAGAGGATGGGGTGTTCACGGAACACTACATTTCACAGTGCTTTCCGGTCAGCAAAGCCCGCCGAAAATGGTCTCATGCAATGTTATTGCCCATGGCCGACCACAGTTAATGGGCTTTGTTCATAATCAAAAGCTTGCTCAAGAACAGGCTTCAACTAGTTCCTCTCAAAATCAAGTATATAGAGAACAAGTTGTTGAATTGCTCCTATATCAAGCAGGCGAGAATATTGCACAAGCCTCTCATCTAGAGCAAACACGTCATCAAATGACAGAAGTTTTGGAAATCATCCAATGGTCTGTTGAACCAGGTGATAAAAGTGGATATAGGTTAATGCATCCAGCTAATTTCCGAACTAAGATTCTCAAGATCAAGAGAGATTTTAAGAAGATCTCAGACATAGCATGTCAAGAGACACCCCAGCTTGTCAGACTGGGAACTTCTCTAAACCAACCCTCAGAGTCAACAAATGGGATTCGAAGAGTTGAGCGGAAGCAGCAGGAACATCCCCAGTGCACCGGACTGGGGACTTTTTCAAATCCTCAATCCCTCCCTCAGAGAAAGTCAATATTCTCTCGATTAGGGAATAAGCCTCAAGAGGAACGAAGAGCCAAGCTGTCAGGAGATTCTCTCCAAGTGACGGTTCTCCAAGAAATTCCTGAGGGATCAAGTCAACTGAATTCCATGTCTCATCATGGACATAGAAGGAGACAATATCACAGAAATGCTGATAGAAAGGATTCCATACAATATGCATCCATTAATGTCATCAATTCCATTGCGGCGGATTCACCAGAAGAGGCTCAATCAGAGGGATCAGACGAAGAGGTTCCTGCTCAAAAGTTGCGCACACAGACCTAAATGAAGAAGGTGTGCACACACGTAATCAAAGGTTTACCCAAAATCTGGGTATTCCTTCAAGTAACCCACTTCCCCCTCTCTGAAAAGGATCCAATAAGGGGAAAGGAATGAATCAGGTTACTTCTCACCCTTCCTCTAAAGGAGGTCAATCTCTCTCATTAGAGCAAAGGTTTGCACAACAGGAGGAAGAAATGAAAGAATTAAAAAGGTTGAATGCAGAACTACTTCAGAGTAGTCTTCTTCTTAAGAATGCTGAAGTCCGACAGCCGAAGGAATTTGTTGTAACTACTGAGATGGATCAATAATATCCTCCTTTATCAGTACACCCACAGAGGTCTAATCCTACGGGTCAAACACAACAATGGTTGGGAGCGCTACCATCAGTTGCAGCACCAACCACCACGTCTGTCAAAGCTCCATTCATTGCACCAACCCAAAACCAAGTTCAACCTGACGTTTCTCAAAAGTTAATAACTACTATTGAGTCATTAACATCTCGGTTAGAAACTATGGAAGGGAAACGGGTGCAAGTTCAACCTGAAAAGAAAGTTTACCATGAATGGGTAGATTCAATTTCTCCTCCATCCAGTTTTGGAAACCATATTTTCCCTACATTCAATGGATCAGGCTACCCTGAACAACATTTGATGCATTACGTGTCTTGTTGTGATCCTATGATGGGAACTCCAGAGCAGCAAGAAGCAGTGAAACTCAGATGCTTCGTGCGAACCTTGCAAGGACCAGCTTTTGTCTGGTATACATGCTTGCAATCCCGGTCAGTCATCGGATGGGAGGATCTTCGTCAAAAATTCCTTCTTCATTTTAGCTCAACTTTTCCAAAAACGACAGTTTTCGATCTTACAAACTGCATGCAAAGGGAGAATGAAATAGTCTCCGATTTCATTGCTCGTTGGAAGGGATTAACGTATTCCTTGAGTTTAGCACTCCCTCAGGAGGAATTATTGTCAATCTGTGTGGAAAATTTATGTGACGAATTACGCACGCCATTGATCCCTGTGAAATACACAGGTGGGTTTCGAGACCTTACTTCAATCGCTCAACAAATTGAAGATTCCCTTATACAGGCTAAGGTTAAATCTCGTGTAATTCCATCAGCTCCAGGAAGAAGAATGGGTAAAGCAGAAACTGCTACAGTTATGCTTAAACAGGCACCTGTACCTATTTCTACTTCAAAACCTTCATCTTCTCGAAGGGCTCCACATCCTGAACGCCAACAACAAAGGATGTTTCGTCCAAATGATCAAAAAGATAAACGACGAAAACAATTTGAGGATATGAAGTGTAAAACATACTCTTTCCGAAGTGATCAAGTTCCTGGTTACATCATTTCAGCCCTGGAAAATAATTTGGTTCAATTACCAGTGCCGAAGAGGCCAAACAACGAAGGAGATGAAGATCGTCCCAATTATTGTCCCTTTCATCAAATGTTGGGGCATCCCATCCAGGAGTGTTTTGTCATTAAAGAACTCCTGCAAAAGATGGTCGACTTGGTACAAGTCAAATTGAAGGGTTCTTCAGCTCATGTAGCATGTATTACCGTTACAGATCCAGAAGAAGGAGGCGAGTGGCAGGAAGTCAAAAGCAAAACTGCGAAAAAATATGATGATTGGATGGTGAAAAAGACAATCAATCGGACCCATTCCATTTTTCAAACACAATTGAAGAAGCCAATTGTGTCTCCTACAAAAGCTGCAGTAAAGCCTCCATCAAAAGACAAATCCTCAAAAGGTCAGCGCAATTCAAAGAAGAAAGAGGAATCAGGAGAAGATGAGTATGTATCAAAGCCTAAATTGTCTTTGACTCTAGCAGATTTCATGCCATCTACTTCAAATCCACGGGCACCGTCCCACCAAATGGCACAACCTAAACAGGCTAACCAGGCAGAGTCTTTATCAAACGAAGAGTTAGTCTTTGGTTCTGTTTAATCTCAATGGATGGAGAACTCATCACGACTCCAACTAATGCCAAATTTCTGAAGAAGTATTTTGTATAAACACAAAATATTGTTCCCAGATCCAAAACAGTAACATTGGTTCATATATTGTCCTACATGACACTAAACTGTTTAATGTCCGAGATGACATTAAACTATATTTTGTCCTGGCAACATGACATTAAACTGTGTGGCACTTTCATCGTCCAGCATGACGTTGAACTGTGTTAGTTCCCTTATCGTCCAACATGACGTTAAACTGTCACATTGGTTACTATTATGTCCGAGATGACATTAAACTATATTTTTTCCTGGCAACATGAAATTAAACTGTGTGGCACTTTCATCCTCCAGCATGATGTTAAACTGTGTTAGTTCCCTTATCGTCCAACATGACGTTAAACTGTCACATTGGTTACTATTATGTCCGAGATGACATTAAACTATATATTTTCCAACATGACATTAAACTGTTATAATTTCCAGCAAGACGTTAAACTGTGATGTCCTATCTACATGACATTAAACTGTACAGAAGTTCCATATATTGTCCGAGATGACATTAAACTATATTGTGTCCTAGAAACATGACATTAAACTGTGTGGCACTTCCAACGTCCAGCATGACGATAAACTATAAAAAGTCCCCAGAACTGATATCCTCATATTGGTTCACCTTAGTCCTAGCTACATGACTTTAAACTGTACAGCACCAGTTCGTCCTTGTTATATGACGTTAAACTATACAGCAATGGTCCAGTATGACTTTAAACTGCAACTTCGTCCCACACGACATTAAAATGTGAAAAAGTTCCCTAAACCGTCCAGCATGACCTTAAACTGCATCATCCCTGGTCCATGTATATGACCATAAACTATTTGCAAATCCCTTATGTCCAGCAAGACGTTAAACTGTGACGTCCTAACTACATGACGCTAAACTGTATAAAAGTCCCTCACGTCCGGAAAGACGTTAAACTATATAATCTCAAAAGTCTAGTATGACATTAAACAACACCATTCACGGTCCATGCATATGACCTTAAAATATTCGCACTTTCGTCCGACATGACGTTAAAATGGTACACTCTTTTGTCCTTACTGCATGACATTAAATTGCACAGTCCCCCTTTCGTCTAATATGACGTTAAACTGTATTGTCCCCATCGTCCTAACTACATGACGCTAAACTGTACAGAAAGTCCTTGATATGTCCTACATGACATTAAACTGTTATTTTGTCCTTGCTACATGACACTAAACTGTGCAGCACCAATAGTCCTAACTGCAAGACTTTAAACTGCATAGTCCCTTTTTTATGTCCTAAATGACATTAAACTGTGCATCGTTAAGGTTGTTATTACCTCTTGTTTTTCACACCGAGTATGACTCACGTGATCTTAGAGAGAACATCAACCATAACACTCCCTTTGGGCCACTAACCATATATAAGTCCCAACAACATTTTTTATTTAGATCATTGTCCACAAGAACAACTTGATCATTAATTCATTCTTTAATTGAACTACACGGACTTTGATCCTTGCCCTCCAGGCTGGGTATGTAGGCAACCTCCCAAGGTTCAAGCCCAAAAACAATCTCTTCACATCGGTTCACCACCATATCATATGATGTTGATTCGTGAAACCGCCCTTGGAATCAATATATTTACATTGATTCACTTTCGTCCTTGTTATATGACGTTAAACTATACAACACTTTTGTCTGGTATGACAATAAACTACAATATTCTTTGATTTCCTCATTTGAGAAGGAACCATTATTATAATTGATTTTTTAAATCATGTTTCATTTTCAAAAGACTACGTGCATACATGGTAATGCCTAAACTTTTTATCTCAGGTTAAACCATCATTTCACTAAAGTCCCCATTCACCCTTCACATGTACGAACCAAATTTGTACAAAGGGTATTTCTAGAACTACGTGGACTTGATTCCCATCCTTATGGGATACGTAGGAACATTCGAGTGTCCCTCGAATCCAGTCCCAAGCCTTTTGGGCCTAACCCCAAATTTCACTTTCAGTCCCTTGGATGAAAAGTCCTCATGAAAACACACACTGTGTATTCATTATTATGGTCCGAATTCTATGACCCTAAACTAAGATCACTCATACTTTCGTCCTGCATGACGTTAAAATGCATTTCAAGAACTATGTATGGCTTGATTCTCATTCTTATGAGATATGTAGTGAAGTCCAAGTTTCAATTCAGGACCCATCCACAACATGATTATGGTTTTTATTGACCTATGTATCTCTATATACATTGGACAATACCCATATTTATGTGTTATAATCCTAACCTTAAATATTTTCAGATCTTCATAACCCTTTTCATGACTTCTAGTCACAAAAATGTCAAACTTCTGAGAGTTCTTTTTCCTGACTATGCAGCACGTGCCCATAGGTGGCCTTGCATAAACAGTCAACATAACAGACTTGTCAGCCAAAAGATGCTATTCATTTGACCATGCAGCCATTGCCCATAGGTGGCCCTGCATATTTCAACCCCCTAACGGGTTTTGTTAAATAATAGTATCTTAATTCTTGGGAGGAATGCCTCTTTTGTCCTTATTTGTCTTAAACGACAATATGTAGGGATCTGCAAAAAATAGCCATCCTTAACATATTTTTCCCATATCCTTTTTCATGATCTGAAAGTATTCAAGTCTATGGTTTATTCTTCTTCCCTACGTTTGGGTCAGACCTTCGTAGGAGTGATATTCATCCAGTTCTTCGATATTCTTGTTTGAAAATATCTTCTCCATATTCAAGTACCTCTTTCCATACAACAAACTCTATGCTTTAGAAAATTTGAATCTCCATAAACTTTCACTGGCTTTTAGCATGAGGAATGTAAATTTCTGGGAGTTCTTTTGCCTGACTATGCAGCACGTGCCAATAGGTGGCCTTGCATAAACAGTCCACATAACAGACTTGTCAGCCAAAAGATGCTATTTTATTTGACCATGCAGCCAATGCCCATAGGTGGCCCTGCATATTTCAACCCCCTAACGGGTTTTGTTAAATAATAGTAACTTCATTCTTGGAAACTACTTCTTCTAATGCCTTTTAGCTATTTTTCATATCATTCCTCAGATTCAAATGTTCTTAAGACACAGTTTACATTTTTTCCCTCATACTTGAGTATGGTAATATGTTTTCAGATAAATTGTCAAGGAATTGAATCAATTTTTAACCCATTTTCGGTCAAAGCTATTTCGACCTTAAACATTAGCCCCTTTATGTCCGGCGTGCATGACTTTAAACTGCCCCACCAAAGACAAAGGAACTCTGAATAAAAGTCAAGTTCCAGCTCACTAAATATACATTTTTTGTATGATTTAGGTAATATTGAGCAGTTAAAAGATTCAAAGTTTGTAGGGTTCTTTGTAATAATCCTAGTAAAAATCAAACTATGATTACTAAGCCCATTGGCTTAAGTAAATTTGAAGCAGGTAGTGAAAAGAATGCAGGTACAAATGATTGAAGACGAAAGTGTTTTTCATTGATACACGAGAGTTAGAATGACATCCACAGACTGGAGTATCTTCTCTTTTTCGAGAATTACAAGAGGCTTTCAACATAACACTTCATTTGATTTACAGAATCCCGAGTTTCATCAGCAACAACCTGGAATTCATCCGTTCAACTGGATACAATAAGAGATGCAGTGATAACAGCTCTTTTTGAAACAATTATAAAAGGATGTTCTTGAGTGCGGTTTGAGAAAATTTTCTGCTGATCAAACAATGACTCTGTTTCTGTCCAAGAGACTTGGAAGATGGATACATGGATTTGAGAATGGAGCATTGGAAGTAAAGAGCCATTTGGAGAGAGTACTCTTTTCAGATATTGCTCTATTATCATGTTTGTCTTCTCTCCACCAACCATTAGTAGAAAACATTTCAGCCCATGGGTTTTCCATTTTCATATCTGCAAGGGAATGATATGGAGGAAGAATTTGAAAGTTCACACCATTGTTGTTACTCTTAATACACAGCATAACCGAAATAGAGAAGTAGCAGTGCAGCTGCATCTTAGGTGTATAATTGTCTGCTTTTGGAAAATTGACTCCTTGCAGATGACCATGAACACATAGAGACAGGTAGATGCTCTGTGGGAAATTAAGATGACATTTCTTCAAGTACTTATCCAAATCTGGGAAAGTGTTGTCGCAGATATCATAGTAATCATGGCCAATAATGTTCATCATGTCATCAATCCACTTGCTAGCCAGTTCATCAGCCGTTCCAATTCCCTTAAGAGCCATTGAATCTGCACAAAAGTTGAACAAATTTTAACTCTGAAATGGGTTTATTTTTTTAAAATTTGTGAAAGAATTCAGAAAAAATGGCCAAGGCATTAAGTCGCGCAAATCTAAACAATGGCGCGCAAGTATTTCGGATGTCGCACTAGTTTTTGACGCACAAGTCTAAACCGCGCAAATACGAATACCTTGAGAGTAGCGCGGCAGCAAGGAAACAGTGAAAACAAGAGACTTGCGCGGCGAGGAAGACTTGCGCGGCGAGAGCTCGAGAAATCCAGAAATCCAGATACTTGTACGAAGGTGAGGCCGTGTATTTATAGGCCAGGAAGCCTACCTGCGCGCCACACCCAGAACGCTTAAGGCCTGCACGACGCAGACTTGCGCGCCTCCCTCTGCGCACTAAAAGACTTGTGCGCCCTCCCTTTTCATTTGAAAGGATTCGATTTCCTCAGAGTCAAATCCTCATTTCTCTCCGGATCCAACTCTGAGGGGGGAATTTTGTTGACGCTCCTTTCGTCACAGAATCTAAAGATCGGAAAAGGGAATATCTGAGCTCAAAGTGATTCAGCCTTTGAAGAAAACATCAAAAATCAACAATGGAAGGAAGAAAGGATCAACAACAGCATCACCGCGCAAGTTATCTAACTGGCGCACAAGTGTACATGCGCGGCCACCTTGGCCGCGCAGGTGACTTGCGCGACCTAATTGGTAACCGCCCGGTAACCGCCCGGGGTCTTCTTTTGCCTATAAATAGACCCTGTGGGACCCCCATACGAGAGGATCTTTTTCCAGAAACTCGGATTGAAGCTCCCGACGCCCAAGTCTCTTCTCAAAGCTTCCGGAACACTTCTATGGTAATTTCTTACCTAGAACGGAAGATCTAAAGAGAAGAAGGAAGGTCTAAGTGTTGAAACTTATCAAACACTTGCGCGCCGACTTATTTCCTTCAATATAACTTGCGCGTCCCTTTTCTAGAAGAACCTCGAGATCATTTTAAAGGGTTTAAAAAAGAGTCGCTCAAGTATTTCATTGCTGGTTGAAAATCGCGCAAGTACACTATGTGTCGCGCAGTTATACCTGCGCGACCAACACTTGCGCGCCCACGGAAGACTTGCGCGCCTTGAAAGACTTGCGCGCCCCTATCTTTTTGGGTGCCCATCTTGCCCATTTTCCCCCTCTTAAGCCATTTCACCTTTCCTTTTCAAGATTCAGTCTTCAAGACACTCTTCAAAGCCATTTATGGAATGATTTCTTGATTTGACTTTCTTATCTGAAATGAATTCTGTGGAATCTCTCTCAAAGTCTAGTGATTTAAATATCCTTATGTCACTAAAATACGGAGAGTTCATTCATTCAACCTCATCCTTTAAGATGAGAGAATCTTAACCTGGGTCTCCTTTTCAGGAATAATCCCCATTGATAAAACTTTTAATCTGGGAATCCTCCTCAGGAGTAAGCCCCAAATTCTTAAAGTTCCCAATCTTGGGCATCCTCCTCAGGAGTAAGCCCCAATCAAGTCCTTTAATCTTGGGCATCTTTCTTAAGAATAAGCCCCAACCTCAAATATGGGCATCCTCCTCAGGAGTAAGCCCCAAACCTTAATCCCTAACCTGGGTCTCCTTTTTCAGGAATAAGACTCAGTCATAATCTTGGGCTTCCTTTTCAGGAGTAAGCCCCAAGTCCCTTAACCTGGGTCTCCTTTTAAGGAATAAAGACTCAGTCATAACCTTGGGCTTCCTTTTTAGGAGTAAGCCCCAAGTCCCCTTAAATTTTTCTTAACCAGTCATAATTTACCTTTGATTTGGGTTTCCTTTTCAGGAGTAAAACCCAATCATAAATACCCTCCTAACTTGGGCATCCTCCTTAGGAGTAAGCCCCAAGATTAGAGTATTCAAATCTCCATGAAGCACATATAACTTTATGGACCCTGTTCATGGATTTTCTACATAAAAGTAAATCCTAAACCTTCATCTATCTGGGCAGTCATCCATACATAAGCCCCCAACAAAATCTTATGATTGCATCTTTCATGGCACAATTGTATAAATTTTTACCAATACCTCTTGTTTCTCACACCGAGAATGACTCACATGAGCTTAGAGTGTAAAAGTAATTATGACATTCATCTTTGAGCCATCAATCATAAACATCATACTCCATAACTCGAACTACGTGGGTTCTGATTCCTTTTACAAAACAAAGGATACGTAGGTAGCCCATTTATGGGTTCAATCCCAACTTTGAAATAATCTCTGTCCTTCTGAATGACGATAAACTTCAAGTGCCCCACTGAGTGGCTTTAAAACCATCCTGGCCATCATAATGACCAAGAGACTTTTATATAAATGTTTTGAAGGATACCATTGACCAAGAATCTCTAAACAGATATAGATGATTCTCTATTGATGAAGAACCTTGAATACATATAAAAGATTCTCTAAATGTCTTGCATATTTAATCATTGATTGTTAAAACTAAAGGAAAGCTCATTTTATACTTGGTAATATAATAAGGATTCAAGAATATAACTTAAATCTATAAAGAGAGTCTCGGAGTAGACAATAATTCCCCTCAAAAAGGTGTGATGAGTCCGACCCCCCATCCTCTCGACCAATGCAAATTCCTAAGCCTCATTAGTCCACAAGCTAATGAAGGCCTGCCTTTGGAAAGTAGGTCCAAACGGATGTGGAATCATTGGATGTTTCCGGTTCTACGAACAAACCTGTTAGAAACCGATCGGAACGTTTGAATCTCCCATCCAGGAGGTCATCCCCGGATTCCGTGCGAAACAGAAGTTGATCAAATAAATCATAATTTCATAAAAGTGGATACTTATTCATTATTATAATAGCATTGATCTCCCTGTAATCAATGCAAAAACTCATGGATCCATATTTCATCTTAACAATGAGGAAAGGGGCTCCCCACAGATAAACACTAGGCCGAATAAATCCTTTATCACTCAATTCCTCTAGTTTCTTCTTTAGTAACATTAAATCCATAGTGGTCATTCTATAAGGGGTTTTTGATATGGGCCTTGAACAAGAAATTGCGTCAATGGAGAACTCAATTTCATACTCTAGAGGATGTCCAGGAAAATCCTCTAGACAGACATCAATATATTCTTTCACAATCGGAACATATGATACATTAATATTCTTATCCTCACCCATTGTTATTTCATTCTCTTCCTCCCCAATAATTTAGTTTAGTTGGGTTTCTAGGGGAGGATCTAGAAGAGAATCAAATTGAGAGGTTTATTCTCTAAAGATAAGGGATTCTACACAATTCTCAAGGACTGTAACTTCCTTCCTCTTGAAATAGATCTTCGCTTCATAAATTGATATCCAATTCATACTGAGGATTATATCATAGTTAACCATTAGTATGATGATAAGGTTAGAAACTAAATGAATTTTATGTTTAACGAGGTGGACTAATCGATATTCCTTTGTTGAAATGATACACCCACTAAGAGTTTTGACTAATAAATCATTTAGTAAATAAAATTAGACATATCTGATTTTCTTGGAAAACTGGGAAGATATAAATGAATGCGATGATACAGAAACAAATAATTTATTGGATAAATTTCAGGAAATGATTAAAGTACCTACCACCACATCATAAGGAACTTCAATATCAACAGTTCTGATTGCATAAGATTTTCCCAGATTTCTTGGCCTTTCTTGGGGCATTTTTCCTTGAGGCTTTGGACAATCATTTGCATAGTGTCCCATGTCCCTATAGTTATAGCATTGAACATCATTATACTCCATTACATTACAATCACCAGCAAGATGAAATTGCTGTCCACATTTGAATCATACTCCATTTCTCTTTAAGCAAGAACCAATGCTTTTCTTTCATCAATTATCATAGGGTGGAAATTCAACTCTTCCCTTCTTCCATGTTACCTTGTTTCCTTTCCCAGAGTTTTTAGTATCCCTCTTCTTCTCTTTTTTTCACTTAATGTCATAAAAAAATAGAAAATTCTTTTTCTATATTGATAACACCTGAAACTATATCCTTATATGATGAAAAAATTTGTGATACCAGTTCCCGTTGGAAGAATGGATTTAGGCCATCCATGAATCGACCAATATTGCTCCATGGATTTCGTATATAGTTCACATCATGTCTTTCTAAACATGTGAATTTGGAATCTTACTTGGAAACATTTTCTTCCTCCTTCTGGCTCAGATTCAAGAATTGTCTCTCTATATCTGCTCACTGCTCATGAGGAAAATATTTTTATATGAAGAATCCCTCCATTCCATATCTTCTATATATTCCACCTCCTTTGTTTTCTGGATTAATGCCCCCCATTGATCCATATATCCCTATAGATGATATACTACCATGAAAACCTTCTCTCTTTCATTAGATCTCAAAGCGAGAAATATCTCCTCAAGGGAACATATCCACTACTCTGCTACAAATGGGTAAGTTTTCCAGTTGAATGATGGAGACTGTTTTCTCATAAAGCGATCTAGCATAACTGCTCTACATGGTGGATTTGGATGCTCCATACGGGAAATATTATTATTCATAATGTGTGTGTGTTGTCTAAGTATAATTATGAGTTTCTCAGCACCAGTCACAACACCAGAGCCCACATCATTATCTTGCATCGAAGGAAAATACCTTCAGGGGACACGTGCATTCGTGTAGTTTCCATTCCTTCCACTAGGTGCCATTTCTAAATAATGGAATAAAATAGATTAGGGTTTGAATCCTAGTTTATAATCTCAATGTAGAAAAATACTAAGAATAAATTGAAATTCTACGCATAGAAAACCTCTTAATCATAATCATGGTATATTTGAGGAGAAATTTACATTTAAATCCTTCATAATGAATTTTAATGAAATTATGAACTATCTTAAGCATATCCCTAGGTAGTGTTTTAACCATGACTACAAAAGGACCCATTTTCATATACCAGGATACCCTGGGTGAAGCCCAAAACACCTTGTCAGAGCATTCAATCCTAGGTATATCTGTGAGAGAGCCACCTCTACCTACTCATATCCATACAAGGATATATTGCGTGAATGATCCAAATAATCTATTCCTTACCAAAATAATGTGACATTCATGGATGTTTATCCTCAATGACTATCTTATATACTCTTCCAAAATACACATTTTCTAAATATAGTTTCCAGTTTTTCTACTAATCTTCTTTTGATACCAACTATAATGAAATGAAACCAGTTTCCTGGAGTCAGTGCCTTATATGATTTCATTTGTATATTAAAAAGGAATAAGCATCTCAAAGGATCGAGTATTTTATTATTATTAGAAAAAATTATAAATACATAAGTTAAAGTTTTCATATTGAAAGGAAAAAACAACACTAAATTATTCTATTCAAATAATTAAAACTTCATAGATTATGCTTGAAATTATCTCATAATTTACTTCTTCATACCCTGATAAAATGAAACATAAGGAAGGGGTGATCTCAAACATTCAGTAAGGGTAATCAAAAAAACAGAAGATAGCATAAACATACGACATGGTATGTAATTGGAATTAAATGCCTATAATAATAAACTTGTACACATTATGGCATAAAAATGAGCATAGTAAATATTGCCATAATGAAACATAATCATGGGTATTATTATAGTATAATAAACACATGATATGAAAATACTCTCATCATAAGTAGATAAGTTCATATGTCCAACACCATAACCATACCGTCCAAGACTCGTGCTATGACCATAAATAATCAATTTGTAATGGTCTTGTGCCAAGACTGTAGTTTGTCTCATGATACCTACAGATGCATCCAGGGAAAATAGAGGGCCCCACCTATCAAAAAATATGTCCAATTCATTCCTCATATGAGCAGCGATAAACATAAACAACATATACATTCATATTGAAACTATCATATGAAATGTAACAAATTTACCCTAATAATTAAACATAAAATAGTGACCATTCTGATTAATATTGAGAATGGTTTTATAATATATCATCCATAATAGATATAGTAATAAAAAATTTAATAAAATATGGTATATGACTTTATAAATGATTAAACTAAATGATACATAAGAAACAATAAGAGTGTTGAATCAAACAGAGATACTCTGATAAAATCATTTTGCAATCTTAAGATAAATACTCTTTCATTTGAAAAGAAGAGTTCTTTTGGAAAAATAATTGTATAAAACCAGAAGTGAAGTAAGTTATTATTTTCATAACAAAATTAGTGATATTATAAATATAATGGTTTCCAAAAAATAGATTAAGGATTACCCTTGAAAATAGGTAAGAAGTTGAGATATTCCCTTGAATCAGATTTGTATTTTCAAAGCAATTTTGAAAGTTCTTTCTAAAATGTGTAACTATCCTTAAACTGAGGAAGGATTCTGGTTGGAGTATATATATAAAATACCCAAACATAATTTATTGGTAGTTCATAATAATATATATGAATTTCATTTATGTAATTAAAAAATTAGTGTAACCTGAATGAAAATGGATGTTCGGGTGAAAATACCCTTACCTTAAATCCAAATGTATTAATCTCTCGAACATAAGATCCTAGAATATGAAATTATACTTATTAATAACAAATCTAAAAAAATAATTGACATGTATTTAATTTATCATATTTCTGGTTAGTTCATTTATGTTCTTAATGATAAATTATTGTATTGAATTTCGTCGCTCCAGAGTGTTCATTTTCATTATTTTCATCTTTAGTTCACTTGTTTTTATTTATGTAGAATGGATGTAAATCACCATAATTGATATTATATATTATTTATGAACATAAATAAGTGTTAATGGTTATTTATATAACATTCTTATATGGAAAAAAAGAAGAATTATTATGTAGAACGTTAATGATAATTGTTTCGGTTAATTTGTGGGTTTTGATTATAACGAAATCATTTTTTATTATAACTTAATACCATTTGTAAAAAAATATTTAAAAAATAATAACTATGTTATATTATATATAATAATCTAGTTAAAACATAAAAATAATGGTTTGATGACCAGAATTGTGAATGATAATATAAATCGAAAGTCCATCATCCTTTAATGTGGAAAATTGACGCATCTCAGAAGGTGTTCTGGCTACTAGTATAGAATCATATAGAAAGGGGGAGATGATGATATAATATAACACTATCATGATAATATTTAAGTAAATATATGTTACTAGAGTAATCTCAAAATTTGGATTCGGAGAGGCAATAGAAAAAAACAAATGAACTTGAAAGGAAACAAAAAGAATTGAAAAGAGGAATTTTCCTCTTGATCCAGACATCCTTGAGAGCCTCCTTAAAGAGAGGTTTTGGACTTTTTAATAGAACAAGGAATTGAATAAATGGGGGATGAGGTTGGGAAGGTATTTGGAAATAATTTGGAGAAGTCACAAGGCTTTAGAAGAGGGAATTGACGGTTAAGTGAGAGAGGGTTTTTATAGTAGAGGGGAGAGGAGATTTCTTAATATAAAATTCATTAATTTATTATTTCCCCACAAGACAAAGAATTGTGTGTATTCCAGGACCATGAATTGTAATTTTATCATGTGAACCTGAACCAATTAGGTTTACATCAGCATAATATCATGCATGAATCTATAATTAGCTTATTTAGCTTATATCGTAAATTATGGTATTGCACTATTCATAAAAAATTCATGTATTTCTGAAAAATTCCGAAAATTTACCCCAACCATTATTCGATGTTTAATATCCAAAAATGAAGTCTATTTTTCAAAAATAATTTTCTAAATATTATAAATTTAATAATTAATTAATATATTAATTTATTCTAAAAACAACAGTTTTCAAACATTTGTTTATGTATTTAAAAGAATAGGTATATCGTACATACACCTGAATATTATTTCTATTCTATTATAGGTAAGGTTACTATATATTAGGGTATACCACTATTCATAAAGGGAATGTTACTATAAATAAGGGTAGGTTAATATTCACCAAAAATTAATTTCTTTTATTAGACTCCAAATAACGTACTGATCACAACTGTGTATGTCATATTTTTGAAATTCACATCACAAAAGTGAAAAATTATGTTTTAATGGTCACATAACACAAATTACGTAATTTTATTGTGATTTAATGTGATTATGACATATTTATATGAAATTATATTCAAATAAATTATTGGGTCGTTAAAGTTAGGTTATCATTTTAATTGGTTTTAATATATACTTAGATTATATTTTTACAATTTAATACAATTTTGGTCATTGGAAATAATTTCACATTGAAATTGGACCTAAACAAGTGTCAATCATTTGATATTTAATATTTTTTAAAAACATGGTTTTTATTTTGAAAACAAGAATTAATTTTAAATCAATTAATACAACTTCTTTGTATTGGATTTGGTAAAATAGACATCATTTTTGAATTTGGAATATCAAATATAGATTTGGCTGATGTTTTGGTATTTTTTGGACAAATTTCAATTTCTGATGAATAGTGAAACCACTATGTGGTAGTTAAAACTGTTTTTTTCATTTAAATTAAATTTTACAGCTTCTATAAATTTAATTTTGAAAATATGACATAAAATGTTGTTATTATTATGTAAAATTTGGTTCAATAGAAAGGAAATAATTTTTGGTGAATAGTGAATTTTTATTTTTTCGAATTGTTAAAGGTAAATAGGGTAATTCATGGTAAAAATATTATCATAATAATACATAATTACTTTTACACATGTCGTAACCTTATTGGATGAGTCATGGATGACCATGAGAATATTTGGGTCGAATTTGGGACCCCATTAAGCCAATTATGATTGATAATGACACTTTATATTAATTAATTAAAAGGAAAGACAAAAATGACATAAACAAATATCTTTTAATAAATTAAATTTTACATGGGGTTATATAAGTTATCCTTTTTACTATAAATATTCATTGAGAATATAAATGGATTTACTACATCATGGTAATTTTTTATAATTTTAAGACATCAAATAAATTAAATTATTTATGACACAATAATGATGTAGTGTTTATCTCATTAATAAATGATTTAAATAAATACTATTATAAGGAATAAAATAATATCCAAAACCTATAAAATATCTATTGGATGATTTTATTTTGAACATGAGTCATCTTATATTATACTTTAATATTTTTTGGACCTTTATAAACCGAAAATAATTATATAAAAAAATAATATTTCACACTTTCCGAAAGAGCCCCTCCCCCCCCCCTTATAAAAAGACACCACTTCTAACCAATTCATCTCACCTATCAAACCCATTACCTTGTCCATACCCTACCCAAATAATCTCTCAATATCTCTCTCTACCTCCTAGAAGCTGTAACATAGGCATAAGGCACTTCAAGAAGTCCCTTTTATTCAATCAAAAAAGAGTTACCCGAATTAAAGGTAACAGTTTCTCCTAAATTCATTTCTTTTATATTACTTCCCCACGACATAAAGTTTTTTTATTATTTTATTTTATAACAACATCAACATCAATATAGTCAATATAATAGGATTATTTTATTATAATTATTCAAACTACACTAACACAGACCTCTATCTAATGGGTAAAGAACATATTGTTTATGTTGGTGACAATATATCGCCTCACGAAACTGTGATTGTTCAATAATCTCCTACAGCCACTAATGGTAGACATAGGAAAGAACCGTATATATATGATATATATTATGTTTAAGGTTTTTTATTCTTCTTTTATGTTTCTATGATGACATACCATTATGGTTTCCATTATTGGTAAACGTGATAATTTCATTTGAGGAAGTGCGGACTACCGCCCCCTCAATGTGATAGGACTCGTTAATTCCATATGTGGGACATATAAAGGATATAGTTAATAATATTATATATTATATTATATTTTAATTATATCATACCTATGTATAATTATATTTTAATTTCGTTAGAATAACAAAATTGAAATTAAAGCAGTGTTCATGCGTACGTAAGGCTTATCATCTCCATGAACAGTTCATTTCATTTCTTACCTCCAAATGTTATGTACAATTATAAGTAAAATTATATACTAGATATATATGATATATATGATATCTAAGTCACGAATATCATATTATATATAATGAAATTTTGACCATGTGAACAACTTGTAATTATAAGAAGTTAATTTTTGACTCCAGAACCAAATATCGACAAAAGGACCATTATTAACTTTAATGATTACATAATGTTTATAACATGGTAATAAGTGATATAAAGGAATAATAAAAATTAAAATGGTTTAATGTACTAATAATCTATAAAATAGTTCTTAATAAATTATAAATTTACGTTAGTTTATTATTTAGAAGATTAAAGAAAAAACTAATGAATTCGGACATGAGGTAAGGGACTTCGTCTCAATCTCCTTTCATTAGAGCATATTTTGTTTTAATACACGATTTTTTATACACTGTATAATGACAATTAACTTTTTCATTTCATTCAAATGAAATATTTTTTAACGTAGCATTGTATAGGATGCAGATAAATTCGTTTTTAACGTATGCAGTGACAATGACCTTTCCCCCACTGTGAGTATGGTTTGATCATTGTATTCCTTAACAAGCCATAATGTTTTTAAGAGGAAATAAATACTATATATTCTATTATGTATTTTGTTATTGAAAATGATTTTAGTGATGGATTTTTTATGTCAATATTTTTATATTATATATTGTGATTGAAATGTGGAAATGTTATCTTTCTTTTATGTTTGTTCTGTGTGTTACGAATATGTTATGTCTCTTGCGCATTCTTTATGTATAAAGGTGGTTTCATGACATACCAAGGAAAGGAGAGCCTATGATAGCTTTCTAATGAATTAGGTAATGCGACGGAGGTAAACGCGAATTATTCCCCTAAAAGATTTAGGTAATATAATGTGATGGGTAATCCAAATGTAACTCCCTACGTAGCTTTAATAGCTAAAGTGTAAGAATGATATGGATACCAAAATTTACCTTTATGATTTATGATATCTACATGTTAATCATAAATCTTATTATTTTATGAGGCATGTTAAAGAGTATATGTTATTTATGAAATGATAGAATAATTCATTCGTTCTTTATTTTATAACCCTTACATAGCTTTTTATGATCATCCCATTTTTTGAAATGTTTTTCTCGTGACCTAAATATTAATAGGATAATGGATGGGATCAAGGAAAAGTCATTTTTTCTAAAACATGGGACTATATATGACTATTTTTTCAAGAGTTTTTATTTTATGAAAAAAATTTCAACTGAGTAGAAGTTCCTACCTTGTAATTTTTGGGATCTATTGTCATAGTTATGGCCTAATTGTCTAAAATTCTAAACCTAAAAAGATCCTTATTGTGAATTATTCCTGTAATTTATTATTATGTAATGTTTAAGTATGGTTCCTTATAGTTGGTATCAAAGGTCGGTTTTTATTACTTTATTTGTTTTGGAATTGTTAAATTAATATCCATATATTATGTGATGTTAATATTGAAATGATATATCATTTATAGATTAACATGTTTCTTCATCTAATATATTCCAGTGTTCAGAATTTTTTTCCGTAGAGAAAACAGGGAAGCTATGTTGGTATGACATGAAAAGGAAGACAACCTTCCAAATCAGCAACCTGAGATGGTTGGAATCTGATCGGAAGAGTTTGTTATAGTGATTTTATAATTGACACAAGCTATAAATGGTGGTGTCATCTATGCATGAGATCAGCTAGATCAACCACATAAGAACATGTCAGTAGTGGAGCATTTCATGGGGAAACATCCCCCATCATTTAGAGGATCATTTGACCCTGTTCTAGAAGAAGGGTTGATTGAAGCACTTGAGAAAATTTTGATGTAATGGTGTGTTCAGATCATCAAAAGGATAGTCTCGCTATATATAGTATTGAAGGTGATGCTGAACAATGGTGGTCGATGGTGAAAAATATCAAGGATAGTGAGGAGATTGATGCTTTTGATTGGGAGGAATTCGAATGCATATTTCATGGGAAATATTTTACTAAGGTGGTTCATCTTAGTATGAAATTTGTTTTCTGCAATTGAGGTAGTAAGATGACTCAATGGCTTCTTATGAAGCAAAATTCACTCGACTAGCAAGGAATGATCCAAATTTCAAAAGAGATTTTGATAGTAAATGTAATCATTTATACAAAGGATTAATGCCAAAGTATCGAAGGGCTTTATCTTCTCATGAGTTCCTGATTTATGAAAAATATCTTTGATATGAAGATAAGGTGGAAATGGATTTTTTCAATCATTAGGTATTCTTTGAAAAACACCATAAAAAGAGGTCAGGGTTGCAGGCGAATGTGAAAAAATCATCAAAAAAGTTTGATGTTAAAAAACATAAGTTTACATTTTGTGAAAACTGTTGTAAAAAGCATGTTGGGGAATGTCTTTTGAATTTTGTTAAGTTCTACTGATGTGGTAAAATAGAAAAAAGGGCTCATAATTGCATTGAAAAAGAGTAGGGTAATGGTTAAAAAACATCTAATATACAATCAGTAAGATGTTTTATGTGCAATGAAATGGTTAATTATTCAAATGAGTATCTAGTGAATAACTCTACTAAGGTAAAACAACGAGACTATAAGTAGAAAGGGGTGGTTAAGTCCTTTAAAACTACTTCAGCATATGTTTGTCCATCCAATGAAATTGTATCTAGTACACTGTTTATTTGTTCAGATTATGCCAATGAGTTTTTTGATTTAGGGTCCACACAATTGTTTATTTATGAGATGTTTTCTAGTAAATTAGTAATTCCATATAAATATATGAATCCTAAACATATTGTAAAAACACTAGGAGTAAATGTTGAAACAAAAATAAATTATAAGAACCATCGTGTCCGTGTTTGTGGAAAGAATCTACCTGAAAACCTTATTGTTTTTCCCCTATTATAGTTTGATGTTATTTTGTGTATGGATTGGATTTCTATTTATCATGCTAAGATTGACTATAGAGGTAAAGATGTTTTTTAGAGATAATTTTATATTGTGTATAAGAATGAACACTTAATTTTAATAACATATTAGGAAACTAAGTAAATAGTAAAAGTTGTAAATGAATGTTACCTTGCACATATTTTTGAAAACAAAGGAAGTGTTAAAATTAGTGATGTTATAGTGTTATATGAGTACTTTGAAATTTTTCTTGATTATTTTCCTGGAATTATACCTGATTAGGATTTTGAATTTATTATTGACTTAGTTCCTAATTCACATCCAATTTCAGAACCCCCTTATTGAATGGATAAAATAGTACATTTAGAGATAAAGAAAAAACTTCAAAAGTTATTAGATAAAGGTTTCATTCGACCTAGAACATCACCATGGGTTTCTCCCATCATATTTATTAAAAAAAGATGGTTCAATGAGACACTGTATTGATTATAGAGCATTGAATAACATCACTATTAAGAACAAGTATCCTTTGCCTCATATCGATGATTTTATTGAACATCTCTAGGGAGCTTAGTATTTTTCGATGATTTAATTGAGGTAGGGGTACAATCAGTTGAAACTAAAGGAACCAGACATCCCAAATACTGTGTTTCCTATTAGATAAGGACATTATGAATTTTTAGTTGTTCCTTTTGGTTTATCCAATTATCATGTTTTATTCATGGATATTATGAATATAATTTTCCTTGATTTCTTGGAAAATATTGTGGATGTGTTTATTGGTGATATTTGGGTTTATTTTATATGCAATGAGGAACATGAAAGTCATTTATGGGTTGTCTTGAAAACCTCAAAAGATAAGAAAATATTTGACAAATTCAGAAATAGTGAGTTTTGGTTAATGAAATTTTCATTCCTTGGTCACGTTGTTTCAAAAAATAGAATAACTATGGATCCTGCTAAAATAAAAGTTGTTGAACAATGTCCCAGACCCACAAATATAATTGAAATTCGTAGTTTTCTAGGTTTGGAAGGTTATTTCAAGAGGTTAGTTGAAAAGTTTGCACGGTTATCTAGTCCAATGACTAAGTTAACTCGAAAAGGAGTTATGATCATTTAGAAAAAATATTGCGATGATTTTTTTCAGGAATTAAAAAGGACATTGGTGAATGATTGAGTTTTGGAAATACCTTATAGAAATGGTGGGTTTGATATTTATAGTGATCCTTCATTGAAAAGAGTTGGGTGACTTCTTATGTATAATGATCAGTTAATTGATTAGGCTTCACATCAGTTGAAACGTCATGAGTTAAATAACCCTACACAAGATTTCAAATTATCTGATGTTGTTTTTTTACTTTAAAAATTTGGAGGTATCATTTTTATGAAGTAAAATGTGAAATATATTCTGACCACAAAAGGATGAAGTATATATTCACTCAGAAATAATTGAACATGAGATAGATGATATGGTTGGAATTAATCATGGATTATGATTGCACAATTTATTATCACCAAGGAAAGGAAAAAAATAGGATGATACTTTGAGTCGAAACAGTAACTATTTATAGACCATGCTAATTTTGTAACATGATCCTTTGGTTTTTAATTTTATTAACTTTGGCATAGAAGTTGTTGGTGCAAGATATTTATCTATTTTGTTTCAGGTGTCTTTGAAATAATCTTTATCAGAAAAAATAAATACAGCATAGAAAGAAGACCGAGAGTAGCTGAAAAATGTATAGTTGGTTTAGAGGGGATTGTAGAATAAATTTAACATTGATAATTATTTTGTTTTGAGGTTCGAGAAGAGATTATGTGTGCCTTGTGATTTACAGTTGAAGATTGGGTTGATATGTGGAGCTCATAGTTCTCTATTTTCAGTTCATCCTTGAAGTACTAAGATGTATAGAGATCTTCAGGAGTATTACTGGTGGAATGGAATGAAAAGAGTTATTTTTTATTTTACATTGAAGTGTTTAACTTGTCAAAAAGTTAAATTAGAGTGGCAGATACTGAAAGTGATTCTTCAGTCTTTACTGGTGCAAGAGTGGAAATGTGAAAATTTATTCGTGGGATTTTTTGTTGAATTACTGAATACTTCTCGAGGTAATAATGAAAACTATGTTATTATTGACCATTTAACTAAATCTACTCAATTCCTTCCTATTCGAGATACTTGGACTCTAGATCAACATTCTCAGTTGTATGCTAATGAGATTGTCTGGTTTCATGGACTTCCCTTCTCCATTGATTTTTATCGTGATCATAGGATTACTTCAAACTTTTAGAAAGTCCTTTAGAAGTTGTTGGGTATTGAATTAGATTTTTGTACAGTTTTCATCCACAATAAGATATAAAGCCAGAACGTACAATTCAGACTTTTGAGGAAATGTTGCATTCTTTCTCGATGGATCACCAGGGAATTTGGGAAAAAAATCTTTATTTGTTTGAGTTTTCATATAATAATAGATTCATTCTAGTGTAAATATGGCTCCATTTGAGAAATTATATGAGAACTGGTGTCGAACTATAGCATTTCGGGAAATGTAGATTAAAGAAAGTTGATGGAACAAAAATTGGTAGAAGAGATGGTAGAAAATGATCAGTTAATTTAGATGCACATGAGAACTAAATAAAGCAGGCAGAAAAGTTATGTGGATAATCCATGGAATGATATTTCTTTTCATGTAGGTGATCATGTCTTTCAGAATTTCTCTCTAAGGAAAAGTGTGGTGTGTTTTGGTAAGAAAGGAATGTTGAGTCTGATGTTCATTGGACAATATGAAATCCTGTAGAATGTTGGATTAGTTGTTTATAGAGTGGATTTACATCCATGTTTATCCCAGGTACACAAATTTTTTCATGTTTTGATATTGAGAAAGAATATTCCAGATCCATCTAACGTATTAAGTCCAGAGGTAGTTTAATTGGAAGAGAATCTCTCTTATTAAGAACACCCAGTCTATATTCTTGACCGAAGAGAACAAGTGTTGCTGAATAAGGTAATTCACAAGGTAACTATTTTGTAAAAAACCCATATGGTTGAGGAGGCAATGTGGAAATCTAAAAAATGCTATGAGGGATAAATACCCCCATTAATTTGATAAGAGAATAAAATTGTGAGGACGCAATTTCCAAAATGTTGGAAAGATATAACATCCCGTCTAAATAAAGAAATAATATATTTTCATAATTATTCACATTTTTTAATTAAATATTAATTACACTATAAAGGGGTTGATATACTCAATGGCATACCCGATATGCGACAATGAGTTTCTTTGAAATCTTACATTGATCAATAATAATATAATATAATATTTTAAATGTAGTTAATGCCTAGCTATAGTATTAATGGGAACGAATAGAACTAACTAAAATATGATTATACACATTTGTTAAATGTTTTTACATTTATCCAAAAAATTCTAGAGGCTTAAAATGTGAATTAATATAATTTTAAGCATAAATACTCTAATATTATTTAAAAGGCCGATTATCTGCCTTTTGATGAAAAAACCTCTTTGAATATAGTTTTTGTCAAATTTATATGTTATTTTTTAGAAAATTATTTTTTTGCAGAATCATGGAATCAAGATTTACTAGGGTAATGTTTTGGTCTTTTCTGATAAAATTCATTTTTTTATAAATAGTGAAAAATCCTGTATTTTAATTCAAAACTACCTTTTACTGTAATTTCATTACACGGTTTGATTATCTTTTTAATTGGATTTAAATTCTAATTAGATTATATTTTTACCATTTAATCCAATGTTGGTCATTAAAATTAATTTTACTTTGAAATTGGACATAAACAAGTGCCAATATTTTGATAGTTAATATTTCTTAAAAAAAAGTTTTTTGTTTTCACAATGGGAATTAATTTCAAATTAATTAATCAATCTTCTATGTTTGTGAATTTGGTAAAATTTAAATCATTTTTGAATACATAATATCAAATATAGCTCAGTCTTATTTTTTTGTATTTTTCTGAAAAACATCAATTTTTATGAATATTGAAACCACTATGTTCTAGTTAAAAACTACCTTTTTCATTTAAATGAAATTTTACCACTTCTTTAAATTTAATTTTAAAAATATGACATAAATTATTGTTATTATTATGTAAAATATGTTATTTAATAATATTAATATAATCTTTGGTGCACAATAAACTTTGCCTCTTTTTACAGCTGTTAAAGGTAAATAGGGTAATTCATGGTAAAAAGAATACCATAATAATACAAAATTACTTTAACACTTATATTAACATTATATGATGAGTCATGGGCGACTATTGTCTTCATTGGGTCAAATTCAGGACCCCATGGACTAACCTAAAATTTATAATGACACTTTATATTAATTAATTTAAAGTTAAGACAAAAATGACATAATCAAATATATTTTAGTAAATTAATTTTTTCATGGGGTTATATAAGTTATCATTTTGAAAATAAATATTCATTTTAATGCTAAATTTATTTCCTACATCATGTTCTTTTTTTAATTATTAGACATCAAATAAATAAAATTATTTATGACACTAATGATCCAGTGTTTACCTCATTAAAAAATGATTTAAATAAATAATATTAAAAAGGTAATAATAATATCCACAACCTATCTAATTCTTATTGGATGAATTTATTTGGACCCTTAGTCCTATTATCTTCTACTGTAATATGTTTTGGACCTTTATAAATGTAAAATAATTATATAATAAAATAATGTTTTCACACTTTCCAAAAGATCCCTTCCTCCACTTATAAAAGGACATCAATTCTAACACATTCCTCACACCTATCAAGCTCATTGGCTCGTCTAAATCATGTACAAATAGGATCTCAAGATCTCTATCATCCACCTCGAAGCCTTAACATTGGATGAAGGCATTTCAAGAAGTCATTTTTACTTAATCCAATGGGAGTTACCCGGATTAAAGGTTATAGTTTCTCTTAAATTCATTCCTTTTATTTTACTTTTAAAACCCCTAAAATAATTTTTTTTATAAAATCACTTGTATTTTCAATATACTAGGATGTTTTTATGAGAAATATTATTACTAAAATTACACACACCTGCATCTAATGGGAAAATAACTTATTGTTTATGTGGATGAAAAACTAACACCTCGCGAAATGATGATTGTTCAATTATATTCTACCGCCTCTCATGGTGTCCATTATGATTGTACTATATTTATATATGATATATATTATGTTTATTTTTTTATTCTTCTTTATTTTTCATTAATATCATACCATTATGGTTTTTATTATGGGTAAATGCGATAATTTCATTTGAGGAAGTGCTGGCTACCACCCCCACATAGTGATATCACTCTTTAATGCCATATGTGTGACGTATAAAGGATGGAGTTAATGATTATATATATGATATTATATTTTAATTATAATATAATTATGTATTATGATATTTTATTTCCATTAAAATAAGAAATAGAAATAATAGTATCATTAATGAGTACGTACGACTTATCATCTTCACGAACGGTGCATTTCATTTTTTTATTCATATGGTATGTACAATTATAAATAAATCTATATACAGGATATATATATAATATATACGATATATAAATCTTTAATATCATTCTGTATATAATGAAACATTCAACACGTGAACTCCTTGTTATTATAAGAAGTCCATTTTTGACACCAAAACAAAATATCAACAAAACGACCATTTTTAACATAAATGATTACATAATGTTTATAACATATTAATAAGTGACATAAAAAAATAATAAATGTGAAAACATTCTTAATCAAGCCTAAATTATCATTAGTTTATTATTAAGGAGATTAAATAATTAACGGGTCAAGTCGGACACGCAGTAAGGGACATCGTCTCAATCTCCATTCATTGAGGCATATTTTGTTTTAATACCGAATATTATTTTATACACTCTATAAACACAATTTAATTTTCAATTCATTCAAAGGGAATATTTTTTATGAAGTGTTCTACTAAAAACCAAAAAATATTGTTTCTTTTTGATGTATGTGGTGACAATGTCCTTTCCGCCGCCAAGAGTATTATTTGATCTTTGGATTTCTTAACAAAACGTATGTTTTTAAAAGGAAAATAAATACCATATACTCTTTTATGTATTTATGAATTTAAAATGGTTTTGATGATGGATTTTTATGTCAATATATCTAAATGATATATTGTGATTGAAATGTTGAAATGTTATCTTTCTCTTATATTTGTTTTGTGTGATACGAATATGTTATGGTTCTTGGGAATTGTTTTTGTATTCGGGTGGTTCCATGATAAACCTCAGGCGGGTGAGCCCGAGATATCTCTCCAATGCATTGGGTGTCATGAATAAGGTAAACTTGAGTGTTTCTCCTAAGAGATTTAGGGAATATACTGTGATGAGTATTTTAAATGTAACTCCCGATGTAGTTGTGATAGCTACAATGTAAGTATGATATGGATGCCACAAGTTACCTTAATGAATTATGTTTTCTATGTGTTATTCATAAATTTTATGATTTCATGAGTCATATTATGGAGATTATGTTATGTACAGAATGATGGACTAATGTTTTCTTTTTGGGTTTTATAACCCTTAATTACCTTTTTTATGCTCATCCCATGCTTTTAAATGTTTTTCACAGGATCTAAAGATGAATAGGGTCAAGGATAGGATGAAGGAAAACCCATGCTGTCTAAAACATGGGACCAGATATGAATCTTGTTTTAATGAGTTTTTATTTTATGAAAAAAATTGAAACTTAGTATAAGTGTCTACCTTGTAATTTATAAGATGTAATGTAATAGTTATGTCCAAATTCCCTAAAACTGTAAACCTAAAAAGTTCTTCAATGTGAATTATTCAATTAATTCAAGATTTATTAATGTTTAAGGCTGGGTATTTATATATATGTTATAAATATGCATTAATTTAATCTTTCTTAATTTATAAGTAGGGAATGAATAAGTCATATCACTTTAACAGGGTGGTAGTCAACATTTCCTCAAATGAAATAATAGTATTTACACATTAAGGAAAGAATAATGGAATGTTGTAAATAAAAATTAAAGAATCATAGAGACTATATAAAAATAATATATATCATATGAAAATATAGTTCCATCATATAGGCCACCATGAGATGTGGTATGAGAAAATTGGACAATCAACATTTCATGAGGTCGTATATTATTGTATATAGAAACAATTTTTTTTATATCCATTAGATGGAGGTGTGTGTAATTGTAGGTCTAAAAAATAACATAAAACATAAAAGTATATTTATTATACTATTTTTTTATATAAAATAATGAAATAAAAAGAGGATTTTTGTTTTTAGAAGGAAAATAAATAAAAGGAGCTTAAGGGGAGACGTTACATCGAAATAGGGTAACTCTTTTTGATTTGATTCAAAAGGGTTCACTTAGATTAATAATTCCAAAAAGTCTTGTATTATGATGTAATGGATTTTGGGATCTTATTAATGAAAATTTTTGGAGATTACATATGATTTTCTAGTGTGAGTAAGTGGGTAAAGGTGGTGGCATTTTATAAGAAGGAGGATGGGCACATTAAAAAGTATTGAAATATAATTTTATTATAAAATTTAATCTAATTATAATATCTCTAATGTTATATATGTTGAATATATGATGTGTATGGTTCTAAATAATTTCATACAATATGTTTTAGATAGTTTCAGGTAACAAATATAACAGTAAATTTTGGCTTTAACTCTTTGTTAAATAAATTAACTATTATAGTATCTGCATGTATTTTTAAACTATATGGTTAATATAATGATAATAAAATGAAAAAATATGCTCAAGTGTATCATTAATGACATTTTTATCAAAAAATAAGTTTGTTTTCTGAATCATATATTTTTATGCCATTATATCATTTAGTAAAATATTATTTGTCTTAAAAACCCATTATAGTCAATTTTAACACTATTTAGTAATTGATATTCTCTAAAGTAATAATAAAATGATGCATTTGAAGAAACTACATTAACTAAAATATAACATGTAATAAAAATCCATAAAATTCGTGAATGGAATCAATATTTTCAAATTTAGTCTATTTTAATATTTATAATATCATTTATTTGAATAGTTAATTAATAAGGCAATGACTTCATCATCAATGTTTCATAAAAAACATTATTTGTTTAATTCATAAAAATTATAAATAAAGTACATCGATTTATTAAATATTTTTATATAACTAATGACTATTTATAGTCAAATTGTTATATTATATTACAATATATTCAAATTGTGCTAGTAAAAAGATACATGTTTACGTTATATTTTTCTATTCTTTAAATTAATTATTATAACATGTCATTATCACACACAAGTGGCACCTAAATTCAAAAAATTATGCATAAGGATTTTTTTGTCTTCAATGACTCATCCAAAAATATTAAGACATGTGTTAGGGTAGTTTTATATAATTTTAATATTTTTTTACCCTTATTTACCTAATATACCCTTTAAACATGCTTAATATAAATAATTACTAAACATACCATTCAAAAAGGTTTAAAAATAAAAGGTAAATAATTTATAAAATTTTTACATTTTATTTCAAATATAGAATATAGTTTTAAAATTAAAAACACTAAATTTATAGTAATTAATTTAAAAATATTGTTCGTTGTCAAAACCTGAATGCAGGTTTTTAAGAAATTAAAACTATCAAAAGATCAAAACGTATTATTTCCCGATTTAAAGGTCCAATTTCTTCCAATGATAAAATTTGAATTAAATAAAAATATATAATCCAATTAAAATTTAAATAAAATTAAAAATATAATACAACTATATAAATATATTATATGAAAGGGGTTTTTTTAATTAAAATGCAGTATTTTCACTATTTATTAAAAATTAATTTTACCATAAAAATTAAAAACATTAACCAATTTTTTTTACATCTCACATATAAATAAGAGTATTATATTGTAAAATAGAACATATAAAAGTTGAAAAATATATATTTATAGAGGGTTCCCCATCAAAAGGTGATAAAATGACATTTTTAAAAATATTAGAGTATTTAATGCTTAAATTTGGATTTGTTATCATATTAAGCCTATAAAATTTATTGTGTAAATGTATATAAACAAAAAAAAATTATTCATCTATTAAATAGTTTTATTCAATCCTGCCAATACAATGTCTAGGTGTTAACTACCATTTTAAAAATTAATAATATTATTGTATTATTTTTCAGTATAACTCTATGTTGTGTGAAACATGAGATTTTATAGAAACCTATTGTTGTTTGACGAATAATCTATCGAAAAAAATCATATTTAACCATAAATTTATATAATATTCTTAAATATTAATAGATATTAAAATTTTATATTCTTTTTTAACTGGGATTTACACCTAAATCCATTGATATAATTAGAAATAGACCCACAAGATTAATATGAGTTCATTGGGGGAGGGGTGTGGGTGAATTAATGAATTTAATTAAGTTTTTATTTATATTTATAAATATGTTTTCCACCTATTAATTTGATATAAAATATCTCAATCACACACACCAAACAATTTACAGTGAACTCACTACAGATTTTTTACATTATTTTCTACTCAAAATGAGTATATAATTATTGGTATGATCTATAATCACATGTGACAAATCAATAAACTAGTATCATCATTATGTGTTATAAATCATTATATTTCATCATAAAAATAATATTTCCAAAAAATTTCGCTTGTTAGTGTAAATTGGTCCCCCAATAATAAAGATATAAAAATTATTTTTAAATATATGAGATTCTATAATAGAATCAGTCTTCCATTTTTATTTTGATAGTGTTTGTAAATATTCATTTTCTTATACATAATAAAATTTTTACTTTTAATATTATACTTTCGTAGTTTTAATTGTTATCCTCTTTTTTACTACATTATCTCTCATTAATAACCTATCAATATTACATAAAATTGATTATTCTATAGGTTTTAATTTAATTTCAAATTAAAATTCAACTACAACATACATTAACATTATATTTAACCCCATGTAAATTATTATAATTATTATTTATTTTGAATCTATATTAGTATAAAAAATTATTAGTAATTAATGGAAATAATTTGTCACGACATGATAAATTTTATACATGATAACAACATATGAAACTTCTTCTCCTTTCTACAACCTAAAAAACTCTTTCCCAGTATATCTATTCCCTTAATTTGTATTCTATATATTTATTTCTTATCTTTAATCCATGAATAAATAAATGATAAATATAATTACATGAAAATAAAATAAACAACTATAGTCATTATTTTTCATCAGATGGTAACAATCTTCTTCATTTTATTACCCTTTATTTACATTTTATTTGATAAAATATCCTTATAAATATGAAAGGTATGTCTCTTAAATAATAGAAATAACTAAAACCATTATTCAACACGTCCTACATCAACATGTGACAATAATTATTATGATATGAAAATCACTTAGACTAAAACATTTTAATTATCATTTCCTTTAATAATGGAATTCATTACATATATATGGTGTGACCCCATATCTACATTTATATATTTAACATTCAATCCTCATCCATGGACAATTTTTTCTGACTGCTACATTGTGGTGTTCCCTAAAATAAAAAAATGTGTAATACATGAGTTTGAACATGACTTATGTATTGAAAATTTAATAAAAATCAACCATCAAAACCACTTCATATAAATCCTATGATATCCTTAAAATATTATTAGATATTAAAAAATTCCCCAATGATACATCAAATCATAATCTCATGACAATATATTTTCATTGGATAAAAATATTTTATTTAGTTTATTTTTGAGAAAATAAATTTTTCGAAAATAATCACAATAATGGAATATGCAACGAATCAAATCAATCACATAAAGAATGAATAACATAGTATGGTGAGTGAAGAGTAAAAAAACCTTGAATAATATTGAACTTTGGATATCAAAAATGAGTTTAATGTGGTAACATAGTACTTAGCATGTTGAATACATATTGGATAATGGTAAAGATGATATACACAAACCCAAACATTATCTCCAGACCTCGTCTGGTGTATACCACCAAATTAGGGCATAAAATTAACTATCATAACTAGACAATGTTAAATATAAACAATTTTGTTGGCATCCTTAATTCCCATTCAACAAATTAACACCCCGATGTGATTTTTTTCTAAATCTAAATCAGATAACTCAAGTCACCAATGTTCCAGCAATAATAAATTTAAGAATCATTAGGTAATATAAAAATTAACAGAATAAAATATCACTATTCAATTTTTTTATACACAAATATAATTTATCATATATTATATAACCTAAAATAATTTTATTTAAAATTAATAAAAAATCACCTAAAAACAACATTTATAAATATCTTTATATCCAAAAAAATCCTTTTTAAATATTTTATCAATAATATTACAACAATAAACAAAAATCGATGAAAAAAACATAATATCACCATAATATCATTAACATAGAGGTAAAAATTAATAAATGCTTTAGAGAAAAAATAATCCAACAATAAAATTAATTTATGTCATGATACAATATTTAAATGCATAAAAATTGTAGGTATACATAGTATACCTAAGACATATTTTTTATGTAGAGATACCTAACCAAACTACTGGTCATACTCTATAAAATAAATTAATATAATGATGAGGGGGAACCATTATATTTCATAATAAATAATAATGATCTTATTTAGAAAACATCATAACCATCTAAGTAGCCACTATGATATATTAGGGAATTAAAAAGGAATGATCCTATATAAAGAAGATGATAGATTAAGAAAATGAGAAGAAATGATGGAAATGTGGGAGATTACATTGGATAATTCGCTTGAAATAACTGATAAAGACCATATAATTTTGAAGAAGTAGATGAATTTGGTTTTAGAAGAACCAATATAATTTAACCAAAGTGGGGGATACTAAAGATGGAAATACCAAAGTATTGGTAGATTAGGGAAAACAGATTTTGAGTATTTGGGATGGTCACACAATTTTTCTATATAACTTAGGATACTATTCACTTACTATGAGATTAAATTTGTTGTTAGATTGAAATGTTACATGGCTCGATTACATAGTTAAGAAAAATTCATGCTATCATTGCCTATGATTATAAAATCCCACCTCCCATAGGCATAAAATTGATTTATAATTGTAATTTCTCATGTCCTAATAACATATCCTATATTGGCTTCCCATTTTTCATTTTTTTAGGTCTATGAAATTCCCATTAATAACACAGATAAACGAAATTTGGACATAACAGTTACATATATGTGTCAATAATATCCTCACTAATGTATATATATTTTTCATTATTACTTTATGTCAATCAATTACACCTTGTATATTATATTTAATTATGATAATAATTGTTTTTAGTTAATTATGAAATACCTGAAATCTCATTGAATCGTGACATAAATAAATATAAAAACATTTTATGACACTTAATGTTATATTCATTAATATATTATTTGATAAAACATTTTCAGTGCTAAAAATTTCATTTTTAGTTCCTTAATAGTAATTACAAGTCTTGTGATAAGAATATTCATCACTTATATCAAAAATAATAACAATGTAGATTTATTAGTACTAACAGTGATCATATATTGTTTTTACTTTATTGATTATATTTTTTTATCTTTTATAAAGATAGGGATATAATCTGTTCAAAATTCTATTAATGTGAATGATTATTTTTATCTCTCATAATATCTAATTTTATCAGAACCCATTATTGTAGTCCAAAATACAAAAAACTAAATTTTTAGTCTATAGTAAACATATTTTCAAAAAATAAATATATATTTTTAAATAATAATATATATATATATTTTTTAAAAATATTTTTTATAGTTATGAAAATGTCATTTAATATAAAAAATAAGTTTTTGTATATTATTAAAACCAGACAAATGTATTCATATAAAAATCATATAGTTAAGAGATTAAAAAATAAAACACATTAAGGGTTGTATACTATGAAATCCTAAAAAACTTGAATTTAATCATTTGGAAGAATGAAATAAGTAACTAATTGAAAAATCATATATAATTAATAAAAAAAATATTGGATTTATTAATAATACATAATTAAATAAAAAATAACTGTAATATATACCTAGAATAATTAATGTTTTTTCATTATGAAATATGAAAAAAAACCCTAATAATGTAATTCTAATATCCAATCTAAATTATCATATTTATTACTTCTTTAAAATAATATACAACTCCAGATAAAAATTAAAACTTTCTTATATTGAAACCTATCAATAGTTAACATGATAGACAAATGAAAAATATTATTAAATTTGTGTGAAAATGAAATATTCTATAATATAAAAATATATTCATCTTAAGGACCATTTTAATTATATCAAGGAAAAATAATTCCCCCACACAAGAGATTAATTTATCATTTAATTAAAAAAAATGAATACTTTTTGTTACATGGGAAGGAAAACGGTTTCTATATAACACTTTATTATTATTATTATCTAGTAAATCATATAAGTTATGGTATCACATAAAAAATATTTCGTTATTAGATCCATCATTTGAAAAGTAGTAATTATAATATATATAGTGAAATTCATTTTTCAATGATAGGTTATTTTGGATATTTATGAAACTGTTGACATTGCAGTGCCTATGATATTTCTCTACAAAGTACAATGAGAATATATTAATGAAAAAATAACTATGTTAAAAACATTGAATATAATATTTTAAAATCATATAAAATATTAAAATAAAAAAATTATAAATAGAAGTTATTAATTATTAAAATTTAGATTGAATTATTTTTGGAATATATATGATCGAGTTAACATTGCTTTTTGTTTGTAATGGTTATAAATTTATTGATACATGTTAGAAAATAAAGGAATAATGGGAATATTTTATTGATTTAGATACCATGGAATGCATACTTACAAAATAATTAGTTATAATTCTAAGCAATAACTTTCTATAAAATAACAAAATTGACATATAAATTTTATTAGTGGTTAATCTCTCTATGAAACAAGTGAATGAATGGTTATTGTATAATTTTTCTAAACATCCCAATAATCAGTTCTTTTTTTGATCACATGAAATGGGTTTATATAACATAAATGTAATTTATTTATAATAAATTACATATAATTATTTTATGAAAATAATATATTATATTGTAATTATTTTTTTTACAGAGGTCGTAAATTAGTTCAAGAACACTGTCACAATATTTTTAATAATTTGAGATCACTTTTATAGTTTATAGAGTATGATACATATTTCGAAATTAAATAATTGAAATATTAAAAATTCATTTTTATATTTTTGTAGAATTATATGATATATTGACCTGTGGATTACATAAAATGATGACAATGGAATCTATAATAATTTTCCATAATATTTTTGGTAATCCAAGGTCATCTTATCATTTTATAAAGTTGAATACATTTATAAAAAATGAACTAATAATTGAAAAAACTAAATTTCAATCATTCTAGTCTCAATGCATGTTATATTTTATATATTACTTTTCTATTTGTTAAAAATGAATAAATGAAAGTTGTCAAGATTTTATTCAGTAATCCAACCTCGTTTTGATATTTTTTCTCATATAAAAGAATTTTTTTTAATATAAATTCTTTTAATAACACATAATCTTTAATTAAATTATATATATCAAAATAAAAAAAAATTCATGTTTAATCAAATAATTCATATAAAAAAATAATTTGCCCCAAAAATTTCCCCAACATTCAAATCTCATTTTTTCCTTAAAAATATCACAAACATAAAAATGTTATATTTCATAAAATTATCATTAGATGGTCATGTGGTTTATCCCTATAGGTTAAACACATTCAATATTTTTTATAACATTTCATCATTATATGAGTTCATTTGGTTAATTTAGATCATTTTCCGTCATTTATAGTTTATAAAAACTCATCAAATTTTGAATATGAACATTTAAACAATTTGGGGAAGTAAAAGATCATATTAACATATTATTTTCCCATATAATTTAAAAATTAATAAATATTTGTAACAATTTGAAATTTTATATTTTTTATTATTGTTTGATTCATGGTTTTATAATTTTTTTATCATTAATTTTATAAATCTAATTGAAATCATTCTAATAAAATCACATTCCATATTAATGTTTGTTTTTTTACTAGTTAATGTTTATTTTTTAGTAAATAAAATACAATTATTTGATATGAGGTCATTTTCTAATTTATATCTTTTTGAAGAAATTTTGTAAATAATAAATGATAAAATTTGAAACAAAAATATTTTAATTTTGAGAATTTAGAAATTTTAATTTTAATTTGTTTTATTTATATAATTCTAAAATGAATCTCGGAATTTTATTATAATGTTCACTGATAATATGAGCATGTTTTCTAAGTATTAATTAATAGAATAAAATTTCAAACATAAAAAATATATAAAAATATAAAAATATACTTTTATTTCTTTCATTTAAAAATATAAATGGGTCTACAAGATTGAAGAAATATGGTACATAATGATACATAACATGTAATAGTCACAATGAAAAAAATATATCACCATAAATTTCAATATGAAATGAATGAATTATTTAAAAAAAATTATTATTAAAGTGGTTTTGAGTCATTTCTATATGCACCCAGGGTAAAAAATCATATTTATTTCACTTCATTGCATGAATAATCATTCCATCTCAAAAAGATTCAAAATAATTGAATAACTAATGGGTTATGTCCTTTGTGGATAAGCTATATAAGTAATATATTTTACAAGGCTTCGGATCATTTCTCCATAATTGAACCAAGATAAACACCATATAGGCTTCCCATAATTATACTCATCACTATAAATTTTGTAATTAGAAATATTTGAAATGATGAACACATAATATTTTTAAGGGTAAGAATAAGTGATAAAAATTAACATGTCATATGTGAAGATATGATGAGTATCTGGGTATAATCAAGAATCATAAGAAATTTAATATCGAACATAGAATAGATCATAAATCATTGAACGATATTAAGTATCCTAATACATGAATCAAAATAGTATGGAAACTTGATTAATTAAGCATGGGTCTTAAAATCATAACAACCAATGAGAAAATGAATAAAACAATGCCATCGTTCATTTATTTCAAAAATATATGAATAAGAAAGAATTATATTCATGTGAAAAACACATGCACCTATACTTATGATAAATTCTAATTATACCCATGTATATATCTCCTTTGGGTTTCACACACATTCACCAATTACATCATGAAATTAAATTGTGACCACATATACATATCTCATAAGATTTAAACTTTTAACAATTGCATTTGATAGAGATATAAGACCACAACCATCATTATCAATTTTTATTTTTTCCACATTAAATTCAGTCACGAATCTCATCATAATAAACCCCTGGAATGAAAAATGGTTTTATAAAAATTTCAAATGAAAATAAATCACATTTTATATAATGAAGAACAAATGGAAATAAAATTATTTTTTCGTTTATTTCAAATGGAATCTATAGAGACCATAGAGGTATGAAACCACCTAGTTGGGGGGTTGAATTGGTTTATGTTTTTAGAAATTTTCCATTCTTTTAAATTGAAGAATATTTTTACACTCTAGGATTTGATCCACTTTTATGTTTACACTTCTTTTTCTAAATATCGTTAATGTAAATTGCATGGGAAAAAATCATTACGAGGTTTACTCTCAGTGTGTGACTAATCCATGATATTTTTATTCAAGAACCCCCATAATGGATTTTATGCTATAATCACTCATATAAAAAATACATCAATCATCAATGGAAACGTTTCACACAATTATATCCAATTTCCCACTACAAATTAATTTTCACACTAAATGATACAATGTGATTAAAAGATATATAAAAATGATCACATTTGACTATCAGTATCCCCTAAAACTGTTTATGAATATCATTATTTTAATACTTAATTATAATTATAATAGAGTTTTCTAACTTATTCATGATATTTTATAGAATAAAAATTGACCTTGTTTATTATCTTCTTGCTCACAATATTCTAAAACTCTCCCAACAAAATTTTACTTTATGTGGTAACTACATGGGTTCATAAGTAAATAAAATCATGAACATTATATATCAATATTTTTTGTGCATTCCAATATAATAATCTATTTTAAATGATTTTATAGTCCACTTAATACTAAAATATCATATGTAAAGTGTATGAAATTTCCAAGATAATGTGACCTCATGTTCAACAAGAGTCCATGTAAAAAAGAAATGGTTTATAAACCACCAATATCAAATAAAAATAGTTATGAGGTTATTGCTACTAATTATCATGACCATTTTTGGGTTCTTGTGAGTATAATCTACTAGTTTAATTAAAAATCATTAATGCTCACATTAGATAATCTTGATTAATTTGACACAAGATTCCTTTGATATATTTATAATTCCAAAATCAATATATTTTAAGGCCCTATGTCTTTGATCAAGTGGACTCTATTAAGAAATATTAACGGAAACAATTTCCAAATTCATTTATTATTAGATTTTTGTAGTAGAGGTTCGAATTTATATTCTACACATTATATTTTATGACGAATAACCATTAAAATGCCTCTATATATCTCAGGTTCACATTAAATAAGAAACGCTAGGATTTGTTGATCCTCCGGAAATGATGAGGGGATTACATGATTCAATTGATCACATTGCAAGATTACTTTTTCTATAATCATGTTACATGTGGTAATGATTCTCAAGGATCATTGAATTCATGTGATATAACAAAATAAATGAAAGATCATTCTCATGATGATAAGATTCATTATTTAATGTATCATATATTCATGTGACTCCATGATTGTTGTCAGTATCTCTTTATGTAGATCTATTTTTTCATATGATGGATTTATGATTTTCTCCCTACTCTTAAATAATAAAAAGAAAATCATAAAATGTAATTATGTTATATACTCTTGTAATCATCTGTTATATTTGAATAATTATCATGAACTGTGGAATTCAGAAGGATGAGCATGTATTTATTAATTTGTTTGATCAAAGAAAATGTTTTGACATCGACTATATCTCATGGAAATAATAGTGATGATTTTCTAAGTCATGCACGTAAACGATTTAATAACATGAGGTTGAAGACGATGAAAAAATGGTGTAGATATAGAGGATTAAATATTCCCTTCTTTATATTTCACATATATATTGTAGGAATAATATGCACATTGATCATATCCGTCATCTAATATGTAGTCATATGTGTCCTACTTAATAAATTATCTCATTCCACAATTTATTTGAGTTTATATTGGGGAATCATAAACTGAAAAAAAAATTCATATATCATGGTCCATTCAGCATCTTCTCTTGACCATCGGAATCCTAGCATAAGTGCCCTTACCCAATCATGATCCTAGAGTCTATACACTAACCAATACCACTAATTACACCTTTCTAGATTTACATTGATAGCTAACTTGTGTGTGGTTGATTGCTTTGTCCCACAATACATTACTTGATCCCGGCTAAGGCTATACTATGATTGGATCTTATTAATAACAAGGACACAAATAGTTTATAATATTATAATAATATAATTGATAAATAAAGATTATCTAAAAATTATTTTCCATCCAAATAAAGAATAAACACTAGGTTAATCATAGTTCACTCATTAGAAAATGTCTCTGACCATGATGATGCCTTCAAAAATCATTACAATTAACATATAGAATTTATCAATCCAGGAATCCAATGACTTCAAGTGATTCCAAAACAATTTTTTATCCCTCAACACTTATTTCAAACTCACCAAACAACTATTGAAAAATTATTTATAACAAATGAAATAATTTTGATAACCAATTTACACCATTTAATTTTATTTTCAAAAACAACGAATTCAAAAAAAATTAATATGTAGTAAAAATATTCACCACCTAATTGGTAATAAAATGATCACAGTATATTGGGTGTTACTTAAAAAAGTTCCACTTGAATTTAATATTATTTATTTAACACATTAGTGGGATAAATCTTTTCTGATAAATAAGAGCTCATAATCTCATAAATAAAAGAAAAGAAAAGTAAAAAGAGTCTGAAATAGAGAATTTTACCATTATGATGAAGGGAAATGAGAAATTTTTCACATGAGTGCTAGAAAATGTGAATCCATATTTAGTAAAATAATTATTAGTCAATCCATCAGTAAGATAGTTTTCATACCAAAAATGCATGAGTGATGAAGCCACTAAGGGAGGAATGTTTTAAATGTCTATTCACCCACCTTTCTCTCAAAATTATTCAAATATCGATATTTCCTATTCTAATAAAATGCATAATAATAGCTGAATCAAACTCGAACCAAATTTTATTCTAGTTTCTTCGAAAATCATGATCCACTGCCCTGATGTATCCCATCATTATCACCTCCAAAGTAGTTCCATGACCACAAGACCCATAATGTTCTTCAAAAACATAAATTTTATGATATCTGAAAACAACCAAAAAATATAAAGGTCCCAATTATCCCTGCATCGAAGCAACATTATTGTATTTTATCTCCTCCTAAATGTAGGTGATCCAAATTACATCATGAATTATATATTGTTTGGTGAATTTACATACATTATTCAACTATTTAAAAATAATAAATATTCTTATCGAATTGCTACAACATTCTTCAAAAATTTGTTTTTCAATTTGTGATGTTTTTATGAAACCTAACATTTAATGATTTTTGTTAAGGAGGGTATGTGAGTGAATGATTATATTTTTTAACTTTCATATGATAGTCAATATCTCTATAAAAGATGTCTTTAAGAGGATTCATATCTTCTTGGAAACCTAGAAATGTAGAATTTTATATAAAAACTGCTACAATGATCTAACATGTGGGATGTTGATATCGAAGACATAAAATATAACCTTACATAGAGATGAAGTGGTTTTACAGGAAAATAATGGGTGTTATATATCCTCCTAATGATGATGAAAAAGAACGCACCTAGAGCATAGTGAAATACCGGCTCGTTAAGGATTTCCATCAACTAGAAACTTTTTCCGCAAAAGCCTCCCAAATATTGTATTCATTGAGGGTTGAATGTATTTTTTTAGAAGATACCAATCCATTTTTTATCTCCTTGAAGTGTATATTTTTAGAATAACTTAGTGTCAAGATCACTATTTGTAAACTGATCCAAATCAGCATATCACCATTTTTAATGAAGTTATGGCATAGAATAGTAGATATAATTTATTCTAATTTTCATTCTATATCAGTAAATTGATCATTCATCAAGAGAAATGGGTAGATGTCCAAGGTAATAACCCAGTTAATGAGATGTTATACTACAAAACTGGCGTGCCAAAAGTTAATATAGTATTTCATGATGACAATTCAATGAGATGTCATGTTTATTTTTCTGAAAACTGATCTCAGTCCAGTTCATAATGAAGACTCCATGAATGATTTCATACAGGAAATGAGATTTGAAAAGAACCTTGATTTTAGAAACTCAAATAACGCCAATTTCTTATATATTAGCCACCAGATAAATTGAGATATGAGATATTTATTAAATAATTTTAGGTTCTTGATATTAATACCACATATATCTTGGGGAATTCAAATTTTTTCCAAGAGGTAGTTATGATCTCCCATTTTAGCACATTACCACTTCAAAAAAAAATTCCTCATCATAGATTTGATAACTATTAGAAAATTAGTGGTACAATGTTACACCATGAAATATTAAACCATTTTTGAGACTACATTATGAATGATAAGAAATAATCGACCTGCTATAAAAGTGACTTTCCTTTCCAATATGCAAGGTCCCTTAAGACATGACTTATAACATTAGAGATATGAGATTAACAATGCATACCCTAGAACAAATGAGCTAAAAGATATATATGATGGGGATGTTTCCTTATCTTATTCCTATCTGATTAATGATGCATCTCTATCATGAGGCCGATATGTTCCTTCCAAAGTAGATGAATAAAAAAGTACAATTAGTATTTTGGCCTGAAATACATTCATTGTGAAAGAGTTATTTTTTGAGGTTTTTTATAATCCTCATATCACCCTTTGTCTTTATGATGATGTCATCATGAAAAAAATAAATCATAGGGAGAATAGATGCCTCTAGCAGCTCTAATAGTATAAAATTCGCCAGTTTCAATCATCTTAATAGTAATATTACTATGATAATCATCTGAAATTGAAAAAATAATAGCTAAGAGGGGATCCACTTATCTTACACCCTTTTAGAATTTTAAATTACCTTCTCATGATCCATTAATAATAATGGAAATGTTATTAGTTCCAAGAAGGGTTGTTATCTAATGAATAAATGAGAAGTTAATCACAAATATTGTGGAGAATATTGATTATAATATTACAATACATATTCTCAAAGCATTCCTGATGTCATGCTTGAAGGTGATATTTCCACCCTGATTGGACATTTGATGACGGATAGAACATTCTGAGGTAGTGACCAAAAAATCATAAATACTTCTTCCATTCAAAAATCCAAAAAGATATGATGATATAATTCTATTTTAGATCCTATAAATCATGATGGAAATTATATTAGTAATGAATTTATAAATATTTTTGACAAGGAAAAATGGACTGAAATGAATAATATCACTAGAATTAAACACATTGGGAAATAAATCAATAAATTGAGAATTAAAAACCTTGGTGAATGATCCACCTTTGAAAAAATTCATTACTAGATTACAGATGTAACTCTGGATAATATACCAATAACATTGAAATAACTAGTCTGTGAATCCATCTGGTCCAGAAAATCTCTCTTTATTCAGGCCAAATACTTCCTCCTTGATTCCAAATTATGTAGGTGATATTGTATGTAATGAGTTATCCACCTAATTTATCAACTTGGGAATATAATTTTCTTTTAGTAATTCATGCCTTTTTGGCCGATTGAAAATATTATTTTTAAAAAGAAAAAATGTGATTGGAGTGTTGTTTCCTTTCCCCTATTATTAGACCCCCATCTATGGGTAAGGATAGTTGACTTTTTCCCATTATAGTACTTTGAAAAGAAGTTAAACATTTTGTGTTCCTAGACCCATTTTCATGCCACTTAATTTTGATGAGATCATTATTGATGTTGTCTCTATGTTGGATGATATTTTTTAGCCTAGAATTCATCTTAAATTCTTGGGAAGCATCCCTAGAGAAGTTATCTTATGTCACGATTTTTGGATATTCATGTATACTGTTCTCAAGATAATCAACAATAACATCCAATGATCTGAGTTTCATTTTTCTTTATTCCTTCTATTGCTCCTTAAGAAATTTTTATTTGGAAAATCAGTCAAACATGTTAGAATTAAAAACAATCTAGGTCCAAAAGCCTATATTTTTTTAAGCACACTGGAAGAGAATAAAATGCATTGTTGAACCAGAAAGGAAGTGGTTTCCTTCTCTCACTCCCAACCATAATAATAATTATGGGATGGTGATCAGACATATTCCATCATTTGGTGACACATGAAATGGATTTACAATTTTCATATAGTATCTCATTAATAAAATCCATTTTAATTCTTCTATCACTCAAGCTGTTTATGTAACACATTCACTAGGTAAATATAACCCCAACACGATTGATTTTAGATAGATCTTATTCATCAAACCATGTTATGAAGTCCATAATAGAGATAGATATGTCTATTTGGCCTAATTGTTCATCAGTATGATGAATAGATTTAGTGTCACCAATTATAATATAAGGATCCATGATTTCATTAGATTGGTCCTTGATGTTTTTTCATAGAGTTATCATGTTCATATATCTATTTAAATAACAAACAATCATGTAAAAAAATATCATTCTACATATATAAGACCTATGTGTCTCTATTTGGGTATCCTCATACAAAATATTGTCATTTTCAACCCTACGATGAACCAGGATCCATAATCTATCAAATCCAGAATCGGTCCAACCAGAACCTAGATTAGTGTATCATATGCTATTGAAAAAAAGTGTGTTAATTTGATGAAATAGCTATTTGTTTAGAAATACCAATGATTTCAAGTTTATAAATACTTGTAAGTATACCTAGGGACCCTCCATGCTAGGGATAGCTATTCGCAAATAGTTATAAAATAGAATCTTTATTTTGATAACAGTTTGGGTTTTAAATCCCCATCATTTTATTCTCAAATAATTTTAATCTTAATGATTTTTGGGCCTTATATTTATGATAAATCATTGGATCTTCGGTGTTTTTGTCAAGATTTTCCTTAGTGGAGACCAAGTAATAAATTTTCACTTCCATTATTGGAGTCACATCCTTAAAAAGAATAATAGTTCTACTTGGATTAATTCGTTTTTCAAAAGGTTTCATGATACCCATAAAACAAATTGTTGACATTTCATGACCTTCATTCAAGAGTGCATATCGAGGATTGAAAACATCCATAATAGTGTGTTTGATGAAGTTTTTCTCTATAATTAGTGAATCATCCTACATTCCGTAGATAGTACTAGCCACTTTCCTTTGTGGTTATGATTTTGTGGAATTATTTTCCACAGAACTATCCAATACATTTTCATCTATTAAATCAGAGTATATCATATCATGAAATAATACATCAACACTATGTGCGTGAAAGTTTTATAGAACATAGTCAAATATGCCCTTGATGAAGACATTATTCCCTGACTTCTTATCTTCCTCAATTTGAATTGTTTGAGTCTCAAAATTTTTAACTAACTGTATTTTTTTATTTCACCTTCCGCTAAGTCTTCCCAAGATACACCTATGCTCACTAACTAACCCCCCCCCCTCTCTCTAAATTACACTAGAGCACCCTTATTAACAAATTTTGTTGTTGATGAATTTTATCCTCTCGATACCTCTTTCTAGGATGTGTTTTAATTATTTGGATATAATATATTCTTCATCACACAACAATTCTTAAAAATGTACTTCACCATCTTATAATGATCGTTGTGTGGAGAGATATTTTCAAATTCAAATCTCACCTAAATAAAATGACCATTCACATCAACGGAAACCTGATCTAGGGGAGGGGACTCAACATTGATCTATATAATAACTCTTAAATTGAAACCAATATCTCCAGTGATCGTTCATGGGACATTTTTAAGAGGATTACGAATTCCATAGGATAAATAATTTAGGGTATTGTGTTTCCAATACATTGATGGAAGAAAATGTATCCATTCCCAACATGTTCAAGTGAGATCGTCTGAGTAAATGTGTTAAATATCACATCCCAAAAACATGTTACCATATACTACATTTCATATAACCAAGTATATATATTTTGTTTATAAAATAAATTTCATGTGAAACCACACTGAAAATTTATCAATTATCAAATAGGATTTGAAATAAATAGATATATTAATGAAATGAAAGAAAATGTACATATAATTATGAAAACACAACATATTGTTCAGTTGGACAAGAATAAAACCCCATGTGTATCATATTATCAACAATCAAGAACACACATTTTATAAATATTAATAAAAATAAAAGATTATAGCCTGATTTTTAAACCTCAAAAATCATTTAATCTTCACCTCATGGGATTAACTCATCCTTATCATTCGAGAATTGAATCAACTCCCTAATGAAAAACTATTATTTTTCAAATCCATAATGGATATCATATAACACATAAAATAGCTGGCAATAATGTTAGAACTTTTAGTATTTTTATGAGATATGAGAAGTCTTAACATTATATTTTTCTATAATTCGATTATCTTTTATAATAGAATTTCATTGGTGAATATATCTATAGTCTGATATTTAGTACAGAAAACCTTGAGCATGATATCACCAAATTCCAACATTTCATTGACAAAACGATATCTGATATCAATGTTCTTGGATCCTGAATGTTGCATTGGTTTTTTTATACAAACATATAACATATTAATAATCAGATGAAATTATCAATGGTCACATAGTATCAATATTCAACTATGATAACATCATATTCACCTAGATCATACATAAACAGTAATACATATATTCTAAATATTCTTCTTTATCCATATGTAGTGTCATATAATTCTGATTCTTTTTATACCAATCAACATAGTCCAATCTTATAAAAAAAGGTCAGCATAATGTTGATCATACCATTGAATAATATTCCCAATAAAAATCTATAAATAGAAATATTTTTAAATCATTACTATGTCAATATTGAATACAATGTTTCATAGATCCTTTAATTTATCATAACATTATCTAGTAATACATTAAATGAGACTATTTATGATCACTCTAAAATATATCACATAGAATCAATTAATATGTTATATCTAAACATAATTTCATTACATAAGAAAATTATAATCCTTATTCTAAATTATTTTAGTCAAAACAGAATATATCCTTATCGTTGCCATATTTTATTACTGCTAAATTGGGAGTTGAAACTATTATATCATCTTCCATTCAAAACATTTTTTGCAATTCTCTTGTATAATTATCTTAAGATATAAATATATGATTTGGTATCTGTTCAATATAAAATACATGGAATTATTTTATCTAACAAATCACATGCATCTAAAAATACCATCTCATATACTCAGTAACCACTTTATTGGGAATCTCCAACTCACAACAAAATATGATTTCATGCATAATAAAAATGAAAATGAGAGTACCTTTTTATAATACTCTCGCATAATTTTTAAAATCATGTTTACATTTTATAGACATCATATCCCATTTATAACAAACAAATTTAGTGTACAATTATATGGGGCCATATTTTACACCATGAATTTTTTTTCAATAATCTACATACCATGAATCCATTATTATTAAGGTAAATCCATTACACAATTCAATATAGAATTCATCTCCAATATTATCATTCATAAATGATAATTTCATATCTCTTTGATAAGATTTTTAACTTTTTCCTTCTACAACTACAAAGAAAATTATAATAGTAACCAGTTATTCTATTGATTCAATAAATTCTTCATTTTTAGAAACTATAATTTTGGAATTTACTCTACACCCCAAACTATATTAATTCATTGATACAATACCTTTCTCATTTAGTTTATTTCACAAATATCATATAGTGATAGGTTTTTATTTTATTTTTAGGTATTGTTACAAGACCCCAAGATTATTAATTATCAATATGTTCTTATTTCTAATTAATAACATGTATCCACTCCTTATGCTCAACTACTTCTACCATTGAATGGGGTTTAATTTGACAAATAACTCCTGTTATATTTTCATCTCTTATTCATATTCTCATTATAATTATATCTTGTTGATTTTTTTATAATATATTTATTTTCATCATGTATCATCAGTTTATTGTATGGTTTTATATTACAAACTTCATCGTGATCATAATCAATGGTTTATTCAGAATATATATTATTAGCGAATGAATCTTTCCCAGAATTAATATTATTCTTATGTTTTGACAGCTATTGAAAAATATATACTAAAACCTTTGAACATGAATGAACTAATATATGTACTTTATTCTTCTTCTCAATAATTTTTTACATCACAATATTCAACTAACTTATGAATCTATTAGTTTCAAATTCCTTATACATTACCATAAGAGAGGTAGCCCATGAATATTCCTTTTTTATTTTTTTATTTAATTTTCTATGATTGATGTCCTTGATATTTCTAATGACTGTAAATATAAAAACTCTAAATTATTTTATAGTTTCGTTTATCTTTTAATATGATTAATTTTCTATTTATTTTGTTTTGTGTCTATGTATACCATGTTCTATATATTTAAATTAGTGTATAATACATATACCTTGAACTTCTTTGAGATTTAGGTTCAAACTAACATAGTCATTACCTTGTCTACTATGATTCTTTTTCGTCCATTCCATAATTACATTACACTATAGATTATATATTTTGAAAAACTAATGCTTGATTCGATGTTTAGTGAATTATCATTCTAAATCATCATAAGAAAACTCCATACCATTATCAAATCTCAGAATCATGACATAAAGACACAATTACTTCTCAATATGGACTCTAAAAATTTTCAACAATTTAATTTCATGTAACATTGGATTGATAAACATGACATTAGATAATTTATTTTATTAAAAAAAATTAAAATAATAAAAATCACCTCTCGATGGATTTTATATCAATGAAACAAAAAATTCTCCCTGAATAATCTTAATTGGAATAAAAGATATAATTTTAACCCCATTATGTGACCCTAAATCTATTTACCATTTTTATCGATTTCATTGATTTCATCACTATATATATTTAGCTTCATTAGATATCTCACAATATAATTATTTAATGACTTACTCATTCATCATTGACCAGGATATTTAATATATCTATTCCATATATTGTATTCAATTTTTCAACTCATGTAACAAAATTTGGACGAATCAAAAATTTGAAATTGATTTTAATTGGTTCATTTGGATTGACGGATGATTAGTCCAAACTTTATGAGTGTGATGATTTATTAATCCTTTTTGAGTTATAGATTATATAAATCATTACAATTTTGGATAACACAAGGAAAATGGATCATTATCCCATAAAAACAGACCATAAGATTTTACATTCTAAACATTAGTCTCTACAGAGCCAATTATAAAAATTTTTAGGGAAAAATAATTATTGAATGTCACTTTTACTCCTACAATATTGTCAATGTTACTAAAAAATAATCACCATCCATGGCTGAATTAAATAAACTTTTAGGTATCCATGACTTTTTTATTTTAGTATACATCAATGAAACTTAACTGAAATGATATTTTTCATCATTCATTTTTACAATCCCCTACTATTTTCCAAAATTTTATATTTTTCAATAATAAACCTCTTTAATTTTTGGTTAATATGGAATTATTAGTCACATCTACAACAAATTCATTTCAAATAGTCAAATTGTTTTCTATTCATGTATTTAAGAAGAATTACAATAAATTTCTTTTCATACTATGAATTATTTTTCCCTTTTTCTTATAATAGCTCCCCAATTTTCCATTCCTCAACCCAAATAATGACATGTTATACCAAAACGAGTATTCATTGTAGAAAAAAACCATAAAATAGAATCAGTAAACTTTGATACATGATATTACAAACTGATAATAGAGCTATAAAAAATATAGTAGTTTATTCTTTTCCATATACAATAATTGTAACTACACAAGGGGAAAATATATTCTTGTAGAATCTATTTATTATTATGAATTGCAAGGGGTTTTTCCACAACTTTTCATTATTTAGAATAGTCTGAAATTTATTTTAGGACTATCATTGTTATACATAGAAAAATAATTCAGAAAGTCATATAGAGATAAATTAACATTTATCATTAAATCCCTATTTTTGCCTATATTTTGTTATTCTACTTTGACCTCAATATCTTTATACTAATATTATCTAATAGTTTTCAAGACATAATTTTCTTCAACAAATTTTAATTGATTCATGGTAATTTCAAATTTATTGTGAGAAAGTTATTAATCGACACATTTATCATCTCTTCCATTTTCGCCACTTTTAATTTTTGTCTATTGATTTATTTTATATATGAAATATATTTCATTGTGCACTATTCATTTCCTTCAGATAGAATTATTTTAATTCTATAATAGCCTGTTATCCTTCTTGATATTTGGGTTAAACTCAATAAAATCATCTAAATCATTCTTTAACATATTCTATAACTAATTTCAGTCAATTTCATCATCTTCACTACCGGATTCTTCAGACCCATTTTGAACATTATCCATGAAATAAGTTACATCTTTTTATTGGAAACATGAGGTGGATTTATCAAATTATTTTATCTTATCGAACTTATTCTATTACTGCTGAATAATTTCTTATTACATCAATAAAACTTTCTTGTACTTCCTGAGTTGTTATCCAATTTATTTTTCTTTGGTTTGTCATCTTCTGTCTCAATTTTTAGAGACTTATTATTGAGACAATTTAATATAATTTCTTCAATCACATAATTGTTGTAACACCTTAGTAGTAATTTACCTTTAACTAGAAAAAATCACTTAATATATATCATTGATAGAAGTTAAATCATTATATTATAATATTCTTCTTTATATTCATCACATGATTTGATTTATTCTAATACTTTTTAATATATGACATTTATATTAATCATAGACATAATATTCATATAATCTTAGATAATCCTCATGAATGGATAGATCCTTTTCATTTAATAATAATTGAGAATTTTAATTAATCCTTCAATAATAATTTTTTAATATCTTCCAAATTTGAATCTTTCGGATCAAACTTCTCATGAATATATCTTATTATTTTTTTAACAACAAGTTCATTTATTTTTTATTCCTCAAATCCATGAATATTTATAATGATTTAAAATAATTATAAAAAAGTTATAAATTTTTTATTCATCATCCATATTGATAATTATAAATATTCTTATCCAAATTTTATTTTTGGCATCATTGACAATAAAAATTTATAAACAACATGTTTCCTATTTCTCCCAATTTTCCATACCATTTTTGTCTCCCATAACTATAATGTAAATAAATTATAATGAATACAAGAGAATAAAAATTTTACCTTATCCACAAATGTTCATATTTCTGTTATTAGAAACATTTATATGAATATCTTTAGTAATTATTGGTAATATAAACACAACTTCATCTCTATCTTCTATGCTGAGTTATATTGGATAAGGAAAAAACCTAATCTTCTAATTGTGATAGTTATTTATATAAAATATAGTAACACCTCAGATTTTGAATGAAATTGGATTATCCATCATAGCACTTAGTGCCTCTTGATAGAGTGAACCTATCCAATGATACCAATTGATGACCCCTAAGTGGTGTTTCACCACTTAAAAGGGTGAGTTTTATCATTTGTGATTTTTATAATTCTTCTATATTTTTAAATTAACCACTATTAACCTATAAATATCAGATAATTTCTTATGAATAATCAAACATTTTGAAATGAAGTAAAAGTAAATATTATAAAGAAAAAAATTTACATTTTAGTCTCAATGTGGAAAAAATCTTTGATTTAATTGGGCAGAAGACCTAATCATTTATTATCCTCTATAATAAGAAGTATTTGCAACATACTATTCTTAAATGGAATGTAGTAATAGTAAGTGTACATACCCTAAACCTAGAAGCCCGAAGACAGTGCCTAAATTATCAAACTGTATTAAGATGTAATGAAACATATCCTTAATGACATATTATTTTAGCAGTGGTAGTAAAATAGCTACACAGTTGATTCTTAAAAAATGATTTACTAGAAAAATTACATTATAATTTTTTTCATTCAAGAATAAAATTATTTCATCCAGAATTTCCTATAATATCAGTCATAGAAAACATAATAGATGCCTTATTAAAGGAAAAATTATAAGTTTGAACACAAAATATTAGTATGTTTTATGTACATGACATGCTATATGAATAAATAAAAATAATCAATATTCCAAGGTAAATAATTGACCACACATTCCATTAAAATGACTTCACTAGATAAATATAAAATTCATAATCAATATGTAATGGTAAATAAATAAAAAAACATTCCACATAATCAATAATTTGAGAATTAAAATATTCCATACATAATATCATTTTCAAAATCTGTTGGATAATAAAAATAAATAAAATGATAGAAATGATTTATTATTCGAAATAATGTTTCCTAGGAACATGATACCATTACCATAATGATTTATCCATAATAATGTTTTATTTACCTGGGTACAAATTGACATGGTTTATAAAACTATATCTCTACTATCAATATCTATCTTTAAGAAATTTTAAAACATTTAATAAAAATGAAAAGAGGTTTTCCTAGTGATTTTTTATCATGAGAATATAGATCCATTAAAGGGATTCCATTATCAAGTCCCCAACCCATGTATTTCATGTCCAAATAATTTCTAATTATTGAATAATCGATTTAAATTCAAAACAAATGTGTGTTATCATTATATATATATATATTGTCTCAATGATATAAATTTATCAATATTTATGAAATTAATAAAATAACTATGAAATTCAACACCATTTGTAAAAATTATATATGGTTTAAGAAATAAAAATACTCTTGATAAATAATATTAACATTTATGAGAAATTTAATTTCATTATAGAGGTGAATAATTCAATGATATGTTAATGAATATGAAAAATGAATCAATGATGTGAATGTCTATACCGTGGAAAAAATAATAATAAAACACACAAAGGAGTAACAAGGATGATGTAAAAATATACCCATTAGAGTGAAAATAAATATTTTCATTCATTGATGATAATAAATACCCTAAAAATATATTTTAAATATATTATTCATAAAAATATCATTTTAATTTTGAAAAAAAAATTAATAATACTTTTCTTTGAGGATCACTCATAATAGAATTTGAAAATATGTTTTGAAATCAGATTTTTGGAAAATCACTATTAGAAACATTTTTTTTCAAAATCTCCTCATTATCATGAAAATGAAGCTTTAATTTTTTTTTGGTTTTGATGGTGGTTAACTCATTACCTACCATAAAAATAATAAAATATCTTTACATTTTCACAGTAAAAATGTTAGAAAAGATCCTTGATTAGAAAATTATATGAAGATTCATTTAACATTCTCAGTAAAAACCAAACACAAATTATTTTATAATGAAATAATAATAATTTTATAATAATAAATAATAAAAATTGGTCAAAATTACTTTGATAATTAATTTTCAATATTGTAAAAAAAAAATTGAACTAATATTTTGAAAACATGGTTTTGGAGGGAAATATTTTTCCGAACAATGTTTTAATTGAAGATGAATATTCTTAAAGACATTTTATAAATTAATTTAAGTATATGTGGGTGGAAAATATGAAATATTATTTTTTAATATAATGTATAACCATATCATAGTTAATATAAATTATATTATTATGAAATTGATTCATAATTTTCTTCAATAGAAATTAATGAGCCAGTAATATCTATTAGAATGTGATTGTCAACTAATCCCTTAGAATTATCAAAATGTCGAAGTGTGAATTGATCAATGAATAGATTTTGAATATAAACAATAAATCCAAAATACTCAAATCTATGTAATATGTATATAAATTTTCATACAAGGACAATATCAATGAATTGGATGATTTACTCATTGAACAGAAATTGAGTTAAAAATACCTTACCACACACTCTCTTTTGATTCAAAATTCAATAAAATATTATACAATTATTTTAATCATATTATTAATTTAAATAATAACCATAATGATATTTATAATTTCATATATTATCCTTTTATAATATCTTCTTACCTAATCATTAATAATATTTCATTATTTTTTTGTTTTATGTATTAATTTCCTTGTTTTCTCATGTGTGATTTTTAATGAAAAATCCAATTTTTTAAATATGATATTTATATATCATAATAGGAATAATAACCATGAAATAATTTTCAAATTTTTAATTATTATTTTTAAACAAATAATTATAAAAGCTTATGAAAAATAAAGTACTCTATAATCCTAGAGATGGTAGGTTGTAAATTTGCATGAGTAACATTTCTATTCTTTATAGGCCATTATAGAACGATCATATGTAATATAAAATATTTAAATAATAATTATTATATAATATATACAATATTATATACTTATATATAACATACATGTGGTCTTGTTATTTAAATATACTTACATTGCTTTATGAAGGAGGTAATCCATACATACATGAACGATGTAATCATATTAATGTTAGTGAAAAGGAAAGAAAGAAAATTATATATATGAATTTTATTAAATAATAATTATTTAATGAATATCTTAATTATTTAATTTATATAACATATTATCATTAGCATTGTCAATCTCATCTTCAGTGTGAATCATTTGTGAAATAAAAATCACATCTCTTAGCGAGGTGGTAGTCCACCATACACATGAGATACATTATTATACCTCATATAGAATGGAAGGTAAAAAAATATATAATATAGAATCTCAAAATGTATATATATATTATAAATATCTCATATATAGAATCATTATATCGATCATCCAACACAACTATGTAATGTGGTAATGGAAAAATGAACAACATCGATTTGTGGGGCTATAGACTACCGTACACATGAGTGATTATTTCATAAACCATTTCATGAAGTTGATATTTTATTATTCCATGAAAATAAAATGAAAACAGTCCATTATATTTAATATATTTAGGTTATTATATAACAATTTTTTAATAAACATTTAAAGTGCATGAGAATGAATAAAAATAATGATGCTTCTTGATGAGCATTATATCTTCTTCAGGTATCCTCCTTATGTTTGTACTAAATACTTTAGGAGATGTATTTATAAAGAAACTAATGGTTCTAGAATGAGGTTATATAATTTAAGAATTGATTTGGTATGGTATTTTATGAACCAATTATTTTTTCAGGTGAGAAGAAGTCAGGGGAGGGAGTTCCCTTTTAATGACGAGGTAGAGTTGTATTCATGAAAATACTCAAAGGTATTCACTATTGGGAGCTCAATATTACCAAATGTAGATATAATATTGATAATTAAATGTTTTTAGGTATGATATGTTTGGTTCAAACCTCTAAAACACAATGATAAATTCATTTCCAACCTTTTGTTCATTAACATCTAAGCTTCATTATTTGTAATAGTTTTGTTTTAGTAGAAGATATTATTTTTAACAAAGATAATTTATAAATAAAAACAAAATAAAATTAACCCATATTATAAAATTTTATCATAATTATTATAAAAATAATATGATATTTTTAAAATATAATTTGAATGTATATGGTAATTTAGTTTTAACAGAATCACATTAATCTGCAAAAACATCAGTTTAAACAGAAATAAAATAAATATCATATATAATTATAATGCCATCATAAAGGCCACCATAAAAGGTTGTAGTAGAAGAATTAATAATCATCTTTTCATGAGGAAATAGTCCTCCGTCAACAGAAACACTATGTTCTATACCCATTATATATATGTGTTTGTATGTGCAGTTCAAATACTTCTCATAACAACAAACTAGTATATTGTGTATTCTGGTGATGTGATAAAAGAAATAAATAAAGAGATTTTATCGGGTTGGAGAAGTAAAAAAAGAACATAAGAGGAGATGTTACCTATAAATTGCGAAACTCTCTTTGTTTTGAACCAAAATTCTTCCTTGAAGTGCATATTGCCTAATGTAAGACATTTAAGAGGAATATAGGGTTGTAGAGAGCATAATTGGTCAAGGGATGGACAATCCAAGGGGCTTTAGAGGTGTAAAAAACGGGTTAGAGATGAGGGCTTTTTATTAGGGGGAATGGGCTCTTTAGGAAGGTTTGAAAATATTATTTTATTATATAATTATTTTCTATTTCTAAGGATATATAACTCATTAAAGTTGATGACATAATGACTCATGTTTAAAATCAAATCATCCAACAATAATTGGATTGGTTTTGAATATTCTTATAATTTTTATAATCATATTTATTTAAATCAATTATTAATGAGGTAAACACTACATCATTGTTATGTCATATATAATATTATTTATTTGATTTATAAAAATTATAAAAACATTTAATGATATACGAATTCAATTGATTATTCAAAGTCATAGTGATAATTTAAATAACCCAATTTAAAAATTGGATTACTAAAAAATATATGTTTATGTCATTTTTGTCTCTACTTTAAATTGATTAATATAAAGTGCCATTATCACTACCACGTGGAACCATGGGGCCCCAATATTGACCCAAGGAAGCCCATTGTCAGAAATGTATAATTAAATTGGGTTAGAACATGTGTTAGAGTAATTTAATAATATTATAATATTATTTTTTACCCATATTTACTGGATTTACCCATTTAACCATGGTAAATAAAATTTTTACCGAAGAAATTATTCATAATGTCTATAAATAAAAGATAAATATTTAGAAAATTAAGTCCTCCTGATTCTAAATATGGATTCTATTTTATCAAATTCCTAACAAATAAGTGGTAGATATTAATTTAAAATGAATTCGTGTTGTCAAAATAAAAAGCATGTTTTTAAGAAAAAATCACTATAAAAAGATTGACACTTGTTTATATCTAGTTTAAATGTGAAATTACATCCAATGTACTAAATTATATTAAATAGTAAAAATATAATCTAATGATACATTAAAACAATACAAATTTATATTTTGACACTATAATTTATTTTGATTAAAAAAATAATTTTTTAATAATTTTTTTATTTTTCACTACTCATCCAAAATTGAATGTTTTTAGAAGAGTTCCAAAAATTTACCCTAAGCTAATTTTGATATTGTGAATCCAAAAATGAAGTCCCTTTTAAAAATTAAAATTTATAAAATTTCAAAAAAAAACTGTATTACTATTCAAAATGGCTAGTTTGATTACTCGCGATGTGTTTAAATCGCAAAGTTACATAAAATTCAATATATTTCATTATTCAAAGAGAAATGTACCTTGGACTCTTGGGGTGTTACATTATTCCATCGTTCAAGTAATTTCATCCTCAAAATTTATAGAATTCTACGACATAGAATGATTTGAGTTTTTCATAATCACATTTTCTCGGTTTCCCACGTTGCCTCTTCCATCTTATGGTTTCTCCACATTAGTTTCACATGATGAGTCGTTTGGTTTCTAAAAACTTGTTCTCTAGTATCAAGAATTCGGATTATTGTTTCACAATAACACAAGTCAGGTTCCAGTAATATTTCTTCGTAGGTGAGTACAATCATTGGGGAACATATCTATTTTCTCACTAGTAATATGTGGAACACATCATGAACATTGGAGAGGCATTGGGGTATTTCCAAACGATATGCTATAACATTAATTTGTTATAGAATTTGAAAATTTCTGATGTATCTGGGACATAATTTTCCATTCTTAGAAAATTGTATAACACCCTTCCATATAGATACCTTCATGAAAACATGATCTCTTACTTGGAATTTTAAATCATTTTTTTTGTTATCGGCCTAAATTTTTTTCATACATTGAGCTGCATTTATGTTGGATTGGATAACAATTAACATTTCCATTGTTTCCTCAACATGTCCTGGTCCTACTAGTTTTCTGTCACCAATATCATCCCCACATGTTGGTGTGTAACATCTCATTCCACATAACGCTTCATATGGTACCATCGGAATATTTTAATGAAATATTTATTATAGGAAAAGTCTAAAATAGGTAAATACTGATCCCATGTACTGCGAAAGTCAAGTTAGAAAGATCACAACATGTACTCTAAGGTTAAAATAGTTCGTTCTAATTTTCCATCAGTTTGAGGGTGGTGTAGGATCGAAATAATGATGTAGATGCTCAAAATAAAAGAGGGGGTAAATTGTATACTTTAAAAATAACTTTAAACAAAGGAAAGAGATAAGTTTAACAAAGTTAAACTAAGAAAATTCATAACACCTATAACACAAATTGAATCTTGGAATAAGGAATGAATTTATAAATTTCAAGTCCTATTAACTTTCTTAAAACTGGAAAGAGATTCCGAAAGTAGGTTCCGGAAGTATGGTTCCTGAAATTGAAACATACAAATAGATTACAATACGAGATTCTACCTTAAAGCGTATAGAATCTAAATGAAACAGAGTACAAGTAATGAAGTATAAGAAAGTTATACTTTCTTTATAATACAAAATGCAGCGGAAATAAATAAGTAGTAAAACTACAAGTAACAAGATATAAGTCTTTTAACCCAAAGAGAAGGGTATCCAACAACCTTGGATAAAGGTCCCTTGATTTATACTTTTAAGCAAGTCTGTCTTACCCACACCAGGGTAAGCCCTCGATACGAAGATTGGAGTATCTGTTTTGCTATCCCCGCAAGCCCTTAACATCAACGTAGTTGGCAACCTCTGTCATCCTCAGCAAAGAAGCCCTCAACTTCAAGGAGTTGGAAACCTCTGTCTTCCTATCCCCGGAATTCCTCGATTGTAATCACCAACATTCGGAGTTGCACGAAGAAAACACTGAACGAGCGGTTTAGTACGCACAAGGCATGAAAAGCTTTATCTCTCTAGAAATCACCTTAGCAGCGTGTGGTCTCTAGATCGATAAACTTCTCTGTTTGTGTGTCTCTTGTTGTTTTTGAGCTCTTTCAAATGAGCTCCTATTTATCGGAAAATTTCCAATGGTCAGCTCCCTCTTCCAAGAGTCATATATTCCATGAAACTCGGAGGGACCTGTACACGTGTAACTCGACCAAAGGTTAATTAGAAACAGAATAGACAACATCGTTTTATAATAAACTATTTATAACTGAATGCACGACATTGTTTTGAAACAAATAATTTGTGAGTAAAAGCTAATCAATAGATCAGAGTGTAAGAAAGTCAAAAATTTGGAGTCTAATCAAAATGAAGTTCGGAGCCTATGTTATGAAATGTTCGGATTCTATTTTATAGGAATTCGGAGTCTGGTTTCACCAGAGATTGGATTCTGAACCTATAGAGTTTGTAGTTGAACTTCTTAAGAGTTCGGAGTCAAACTGCTTAAAAGTTCGGAGTCAAACTTCTTAAGAGTTCGGAGTCGAGCTTCTTCAGAGTTCAGAGTCGAACTACAAAAGAGTTCGGAGTAGAACTTCTTTAGACTTCGGAGTCAAGCTTCTTCAGAGTTCGGAGTCGAACTACAAAAGAGTTCAGAGTCGAACTACAAAAGAGTTCTAATTCGAACTTCTTCAGAGTTCAGAGTCGAACTGCTTAAGAGTTCGGAGTCGAACTGCTTAAGAGTTCGAAGTCGAACTTCTTCAGAGTTCGGAATCTAGAATTCGGATTAGAACTACATAACAAATCACATCCAGAATTTGGATCCGAAAAATAGAATGCTCTAAATATTTTCATTATATGGCTCCGGAAATTTGGTTATGAATCCTGTTTTTGAATTTAAGAAAAATATTGCTATGTATAAGAAAATCTAGGTTAAGGTATATTTCCTTAAAGAAGTAAATATTCCTTATGGTGTTACGTATAAGGTGTTTGTGATTTTCAAAACAAGAAGGAATGGAAAAGTCATAAGGAAAACCTTATTGACTCAACAATCTCCCTCTTTTTGGAAAGCACAAACATCCTTACGAGAAAGCATATAAGGATCTTGAAAAATTTTATGAGACATTGAAAATAAAACATATCTCCCTTGGTTCATGGATAGAAATGAATACAACTAACTACCCCTTAGGCATTGAAACTCTATGGTTTGTATTCTGAGTTTCCGAAGTTGAGTTTTCAATAATATAAGAGTGAAAACATCGTAGTGGGAAACTCCCCCTTTCATTAAGGATATTTCTCTTAGAAATATTTCCTTTCTCCTCCTTAGGAATAGTTTTTTTTCCTTCTCCCCCTTTGTGATTTTCAAAAAGAATTTAAGGGAATGGAAAATAAAGTATGCTACCTAAAATATTAGTATATAACAAGATACAAACCAATCAGTTAACCATTTCATTAGAGTTAGGAAAAAAATACAAAGAAAGAAAACTACAAAAAAAGATCAGAGTGGGTTCATTTGTCTTCCTTTTCCTTCGAAATGAGCTACTTCAACAAGGCTTTGAGTTTCTTCATGTCTCTTTGATCTTCCTCTCTTTTCCACTCCAAGGATTTTACCTTTTCTTCTTGAGCTTTTAAAGCCTCTGCCTGAGCCTCCAAGGCTTCTTTCTGCAACTTCAACAACTCATCTTGCTTTTCCATCTTCTGATGAAACTTAATCTGGAAATCTCTTTCAGTTTTCCAACTTTGAGATACCGAGTTAAGCTTCCCATTCAGATCCCTGACCTGTTGATTCCGAAAAATTTTCTCCTGGTTCAATGTCTCAGAAATCTCATTAACCATTTTATCCTCAATTTAAAAAGCATTTTGAACTTCAGCGTGAAAATTCTAAAATTGAACTAAATCTTCATCAACTCTCTTAAACCACTTGGTTACTTTACTGCAAGACTTTCTATGCATGTCATAATCGATCAGAAAACTTTTCTGTTCATCTTCCAACTTCACAAACATATCCATTATCATGGATAAAGAATATGATTTTTGATTCATAGATTGTTGCAGCAACTGGCATCTAGAATCTATTGTTGGAAGAAATGGAATTGTGTCCACTAACTTTCTCAGAGATTGAACCACAAAATCATGCCCGTGGGATGATGATTCCGAATCAGAAACTTCTTTTTGAGATTCCTCTTCTTCAACTGGCATCAGCTTCCTTCTAGAGGTACCACCAACCGCTTTCCTTCTGATGACATCTTTAATGGGTGTCACCATTAGAGTTTTCTTCCGTTTTTAGATTTCGGAATGGATTTCACATTTGGAGATACTTCTTCGGATTCAGAAACTTGAACAATCTGATCCTCATATGGTTTCTATCTTTCTTGTCCTTCCTCAGGAAATTTCCTCTCATAGGATTCTTCTTCATTAAATATCTCATTCACTTATTCTTCTTCTTCTGGATATTTCTTACAAGCTTCCTCATCTCCCTTGCCTGAGGTAACTATCTTTGCATATTCAGCCTTATCTTTGTAGTAATGTACTTGCATGATCAAGGTATCCAGATCTTCACTCTCCTCTTCTTCTTATTATTCTTCCTCTGCTGCTTCAGCAACTTCTTTCTCAGCTTCTACAACTATTCATTTACCCTTTTCCTTTTCCAGAGTGACATAGTTTTTTCGCTGGAGTTTCTGGTAAAGAAGGTTCAACACTGAAAGTTTCTGGAACTGGAAGCCTTTCGGAAGCTATCTCTGTATCATTTAGAAAAGATTACACTAGTTCAGCTTCAGACATCTTCTTTCTAAACTTATTTTACTTCGCTTTCCTTTCTAGCTCCTCAGCAGATTTTTCTTTTAATACCATAGCCTCAGCAGGGTCCAATCTGAATTGAGGATCCCCTTCCTCATTTCTTTATCTTTCCTCAACTTTGCTGCTACTTCATCTTTATAGATTTTCTGCTTCTTCGGCTTGGGAGGTGCGGATTCAGTTTCCTTAGGCTGAGGAACTTCTTCATCTGTACCTACATCTTTAGCCTTTCTCTTCTTCCTTTTCTTTTTTGAAGGTTCCGGAGATTATTTTTCAGTTGTTTCAAATTCCTCTACAGATAGGGGGTAAAATTCTCCGGACTCACTAGAAAAACCCATCTTCATTCTTTAAAGCATATCATCACTGACAATCATGAGCTTGCAATTCCGGATCATTGATTTGCAAGAAAATTTGAAATATTCTAAGCATCGAATAGTCAACTTATACAGTAAGGCAGGAAACATCATAATCTGGGCTCTCAGATTTCATTCTTTAATATTATTTATTATAACCAAGACATGCCTTATCAAGATTCTTATTGAGTTTATAATTCTCAAATTCATGAAGTTCAGCAAACCTAGAGACTTCTTCATAAGAAGGTAAAGTATTTTTTTCGTCAGAAGAGGATTCTTCAACAGAAGAGTTATAATACTTTCTATCATTAGAATTTAAAGATACATTGGCCAATGATTTATAATTTCGTACCTTATCCATAAAACAATGATTATCAATAGGTAATCTGGCTATAAGACCAAGAATATTTTTTCCTGAAGATTCATAATCAAAAGATTAATCTGAAGAGTCACCACCACTGGCACTCCAAGTATCATTTGCATTCAAAACATTCTTATCTTTGACTTTATAATACTTCTTTCTGTTCCTGTCGGAATGCATTTCTTTCCTTTCATTCTTTTTAAGAAAAGGGCAATCTGGTCTAATGTGTCCAGCTCTATTGCATTCATTACAAGTGACTTCTCCATCTTTCCTATCTTTCCTGTCCTTTTTCTTATACTTGGATTGGAAATTTCTATTGCCAGCTATCTTGTTCATCATTCGAGCAAGATTTGCTAACTCACTTTCAGAGATTTCACTCTCACTAGATTCATATTGGAAAATAACTTTCAAAGACTTGGATCTGGTTACTCTCTCAGGAGTCTTAGATTTCATCTGATTTGATGTTGTTGTAAAATCAATAGTACCATTCCCATTCTTCTTTTTGATGTTTTCAGCATCTCTCTTAATTCTTTTTTCGTGTTGGATAAGAGTTCCAAATAACTCATCAAGAGAAATTTGATTGACCTTCCTCTTCTCATATATAGCTGTTATTTTGGATTCCCACTCATTGGGAATAATATCAATTATCTTATCCACAAGTTATTCATCATCTAACAATTTTTCTACCATAGACTGTATGCTATTGACTATAGTCATAAATCTCTATTGAACTTTACAAATTGGTTCACCATACGGAAAGTTGAAGCCCTGATATTCAGCTCTAAGCATAGCCCTCTTAGTATCAATCACTTTAGAAGTTCCAATGTGTGTAACCTATAACTTCTTTCAGATACAATTATCTGCTTCACAAGAAGAAATTTGGCTATATATATTTCTAGTCATTGAACAAAGTAAAGTATTTCACACCTTATAATTGAGGTGATACACATTCTTTTCCTGGTTAGTAAAAGTTCTAAATTCCTTGTCAGGAATTTTATAATCACCAGTAAGCATAACAAAGTTGTCTACTCTAGTATTGATAATGAAAGTCTTCATTTGATCTCTCCAGTACTCATAGTCATTACCATCAATGATTGGTGGTCTTTTAGGATTTATATTATCAATGGAACCAACATTGATTCCTTCCATGCTTAAAACAACCTTAGATACACAAACTTGTTAGTAGAAAAAGTTCTTAATCACAATGTTCAGAATGATAAAGTTCGGAATCACAATGTTCAGAATGACAAAGTTTGAAATGACATAGTTCGGAATGAAAAAGTTCTGAATGAAAAAGTTCTGAATGAAAATGTTCAAAATGACAATCTTCGGAATGATAAAGTGATAAAGAAAAACTTATACGTGAGTACAAGTATTCTAGAGACCTCCTCTGATACCAATTGTAGGATCAAAATAATGATGTAGATACTCAAAATACAAGAGGGGGTGAATTGTATACATTAAAAATTCCTTTAAACAAAGGAAAGAGCTTTGTTTAACAATGTTAAACTAATCAAATTCACAACACCTCTAACACAGATTGAAACTTGGAATAAGGAATGAAGTTATAAACTTCATGTCCTATGAACTTTCTTAAAACTGGAAAGAGATTCCGAAAGTAGGTTCTGGAAGTATGGTTCCGGAAAATGAAACTTAACAAAAGATTACAATAGGAGATTCTACCTTAAAGCGTATAGAATCTAAATGAAATAGAGTACAAGTAAGGAAGAATAAGAAAGTTATACTTTCCTTATAGTACAAGATGCAGCGGAAATAAACAAGTAGTAAAACTACAAGTAACAAGATATAAGTCTTTTAACCCAAATAGAAGGGTATCCAACATCCATGGATAAAGGTCCCATGATTTATACTTTCAGGCAAGTCTGTCTTACCCACACCAGGGTAATCCCTCGATACGAAGATCAGAGACTCTGTCTCTCTATCCCCGCAAGCCCTCAACTTCAAGGTAGTTGGAAACCTCTGTCTTCCTTAGGAAGGAATCTCTCAACTTCAAGGTGCTGGAAACCTCTGTCTTCCTATCCCCAGAAGTCCGCGAATGTAATCACCAACATTCAGAGTCACACGAAGAAAAAACTGAACGAGCGGTTCAGTACGCACAAGGCATGAAAAGCTTTATCTCTCTAGAAATCACCTTAGCAGCGTGTGGTCTCTAGATCGATAAACTTCTCTGTTTGTGTGTCTCTTGTTGTTTTTGTGCTCTTTCAAATGAGCTCCTATTTATAGGAAAATTTCCAACGGTCATCTCCCTCTTCCAACGGTCATATTTTCCAAGAAACATGGAGGGACCTGTAAACTTGTAACTCTACGAATGGTTAATTAGAAACAGAATAGACGACATCGTTTTATAACAAACTATGTATAACTGAATGTACGACATCATTTTGAAACAAAGCATTTGTGAGTAAAATCTAATCAATAGTTTGGAGTTTAAGCAAGTCAAAAGTTCGGAGTCTAATAAAAATGAATTTTGGAGCCTATGTTAAGAAATGTTTGGATACTGTTTTATAGGAATTCGGAGTCTTGTTTCACCAGAGATCGGATTCTGAACCTATAGAGTTTGGAGTTGAACTTCTTAAGAGTTCGAAGTCGAACTGCTTAAAAGTTCTGAGTCGAACTTAAGAGTTCGGAGTCGAGCTTCTTCAGAGTTCGGAGTCGAACTACAATAGAGTTCGGAGTCAAACTTCTTCAGAGGTCAGTGTCGAGCTTCTTCAGAGTTCAGATTTGAACTACAAAAGAGTTCGGAGTCGAACTTCTTCGGAGTTAGGAGTCGAACTACAAAAGAGTTCGGGGCCGAACTTCTTCAGAGTTCGGAGTTGAACTGCTTTAGAGTTCGGATTCGAACTGCTTAAGAGTTTGAAGTCGAACTTCTTCAGAGTTCGGAATCCAGAATTTGAATTATAACTACATTACAGATCACATCCAGAATTCAGATCCTAAAAACAGAATGCTCCAAATATTTTCAATATATGGCTCCGGAAATTTGGTTATGAATCCGGTTTTTGAATTAAAGAAAAATATTTCTATGTATAAGAAAATCTAGGTTAAGGTATATTTCCTTAAAGAAGTAAATTTTCCTTATGGGGTTAAGTATAAGGTGTTTGTGATTATCAATACAAGAAGGAATGGAAAAGTCATAAGGAAAACCTTATTGACTCAATAGGTGGTGAGTGTTTCTCAAAAGAAGTTCAGTATCCAAGGCCTTTTGAATAAATTTTCATAATATTGATGTAAAATAGAAATCACAATCAGAAAAAATCGATAGGGGTACTCCATGAAGTCTTACATCTTAATTAATACATATTATTGCAAGTCATTCATGTGTGAAATATTCTCTTATAGCAATAAAATGATCTGAATTGGTATGATGATAAACAATGACTAATATTGTATCATTCCTTTTATGAGTCTTTGGTAGCCCCATTCTAATGTCCATCATTATATCATCCCATCTCCACTCATGTAGGGGAAGAGGTTGCATGACTCCTCCCGGATGGTTTTCTTCTAACTTTCACATTTTGATAAACCAAACTTCTTGACACCTAATTAGCAATATCTCTCTTCATATATTCCCACAAAAAGAGTTCCTTCAAATCTCTATACATCTTTGTGATACCAGGGTGTATATGATAATTAGAGCTATGAGAAACATCCAAAAATCCTTTTTTATATTATTCATGTTAGGAACTCAAAGTCTATTTCAAAATTTTAAAATACCATTTTATATAAGAAGTTGATTAATCTCTCATTGTTCACAGTGATAATTTTCTTTGGAAAATCCTCATCATTAGTCTGATAACATTTTATCCTCTCCAGTAATGATGATTTATAAAAAATATGAAAATGTATTAATGTATCCACATCCATGATTATTCCCTTATCCATAATTTCTAGATCAATGAACATATGGTCCATTTCAACTCTCATATTTTTCAAAACCCCATGATCTTTTCTGCTTAAGGGATCTGCCACCATTGTTTCCTTCCCGAGGTTGTAGTGTATTGTATAATCATAATAATTCAGTAGTTCTAGAAATATCCATTTCCCTATGATGAGTTCCTTTTGTGAGTAAATATACTTCAATATCTTGAGATCAGTATAATTCACAAATTTTTCACCATAGTGACAATGTCTCCATTTCTTCAGAGCAATGATTACAGGTGTTATTTCAAGATCAAGAGTGGGATAGTTTTTCTCGTGAATTTTGTTGTTGTCGTGATTCATATGAAATAACACTATCATTATTCATAGGAACACAACCAATTTCATTATTTTAGGAATCACTATAAATAACAAACCCAACAAAGAATCAATCAATATTACACATTGTGTTACGTATATAATTTAATCCATTCCTTCATAACCTTGTAATGTTAGCCTCATAATTTTCAACTTTCTCATCCTCCCTTTGACACAGAATCTAAAATTTACTGTCAAAATCTACTCAATAGTCCTGAGGAATCTATTTTTCTATGAAAATATCTTTTATTCTCCATTTTATTTTGAATTAATGACCACCATTGATCTATATCTCCCGTGAGGAGATAAACTGCCATGACAACCTTTTCCCTTTCGCTACTCCCCAATGCATGAATTTATTTTCTAAGGAACTTATACATTACTCAGATAAAAGTGGATTTTTATTCCTATTGAATGATATTTGTTTTTTCTTTATTAAGTTTTCTATCATTGATCTTACACACTGTGGATCAGGGTTCTCCATACAAGTAAGGTTATTATTCAAAATGTAAGTGAGTTGTCCTAGTATGGTGATAAGTTCATCAGCACTAGTTCCATCACAAGATTTACTATATTATCTTTAGTAGGAGGGTAGTCCCTATATGGATTACGTACATTGATAAAGTTTCCATTCCTTCCACTAGGCACCATTTCTAAACAATGGAACACAATAGATTGGTTTATGAATCACAATACATAATTCCAAACATGTAAAACACTTATCATAAATTGAATAGTTTATGGATATATTACATGATCATAAAAATGTTTCCCATGAAGATGTATATATTCATAAATCCTTCATAATGGTTTTCAATGAAAAGGTGTATTATCTTAGGTATATCCCCCAAGAGTATCATAACCAAGAGTGCTGCAAGGCTTGTTGTCATATAATAGGATACCCCAGGTCAAGCCCATAAAAGTATTGTGGGAGTTTTCTACACCAAGGTACATCTGTCCCAAAGCCACCTCTACCTGCTCGTATCCAGACAGTGAGGTTTTTCTAGGAAAATATTCAAAATATATACATTAACAAAATTTTTGGATGTTCTTATATACTAATCTTCAAAGTCTATCTTAGGGAAATGTTCTCTAATCAGAGTTTTTCTAAATCTAGTTTCCAAGGTATGTATTAAACTTCCCATGATACCAATAGTAATGCCTCAACCCCAGTTACCTAGATTTGGTGCATTATTACAAAGCATTGTATTGATTAATGAAATCTTGTTCTGAATAACCGATCAGTTTAGTAGCCTTGGAAGTACTAGATGCATACATAATTATTACATTACATCATGAAATAAATAAAAAATATATTGTGTCCCTCTTGAACAAACTCATATCCCTTTTCCTATCTCTTCAAGCCAACCATAAAATAATTTTCACATCCTGGGAAAAATAAAACAAAGAAAGGGGTGATCTCAGATGCTCAGTAAGGATAATAATATAGCAGAAACTTCCTAAATAAGTATAAACATTTACAACAATGTATACGACTAAAACAAAATCCTTATAAATGTAAAATTCGTGATAATATGGAAAATATAAATAAAATAATTCCATTTACTTATCCACATCAATATTATAATAGTCGAATAGTAACATGTAATATCAATATCTAATTTCATAATGACGGAATGGATATTCTCAAAAATCATAACCACATAGTCACGCCCTCGTGTCAAGAATACAAATATGATTTTTTCAATGACTTTTCCATGAAATTATTTTGTCACATGACACCTACTGATTCATCGAGGAGCTATAGCAGGATCCACCCATTACTTACTAAGTCCAATGCATTACTCATATGAAAAGGATGAAGCATAACAAAAACATTCCAATTAAAAATAGAATATGAAATGTAAAGAAATTAACCATAAACCATAAAAGGTATAAAAATAACACATGCAAAGTCCAACATATTACAAAACCATCAATAAAATATTGAATATTTTTATCATAATAAATCAACTTCAATCAAGTATAAAGTATATAAAAGGATATTGAAATAGATGAAATCAAAACAATTTAAAAGAAATAACTCTTTTGATTTTAAAAAAAATTAAAAGTCATGTAATAACAAAAAAAATTTATTTAAAAAATATTCCTATAATAATTTAAGGGAAGTATGAAAGGTGATATATCGGTGGAGAATAATTGCATCCGCCGTATAAGTTAAAAAACATTATTACCTTAATTTGACGAAAAGGTTATATAGTACCTTGTTTTGGAAAACAATGGAAAGATTCCACTAAAACCATTTTATAAAATGTAAAAAAGGTATAAATTACATTAACCCATAGTTTAGTAAATAGTACAAATGATTTGAAATACATTTTTAAGAAACACAGATGTGGATGATAAAGAGGTTCCAATAAATACTTACGTAAAAACAACCATGGATAATAAAGAGATTGTAATATTAACCCTTACCTTATACCTTTCCTTGGTCGAGGGTACATTAACCACTTGTATAATATTTAAATGATTTTTAATAAATTATACAATAACCACATAAATATTTTTTGATATCTTATATTATCTGATAATATTGCTGTGTTAAAATTATTTTATTACCTTCATTATTTTGGCAGGTATTTGATTCGTTTTCCTTTATATGATTTGTTACATAAGGCAAGATGTTTTGGATATGATGTGTTTTATTCTTATCAAAAATGATATAATGTTCTGAAATATTATTTTTAATAATCAAATGAATATTATTTTTGAATGGTTATGATAGGGAAATAATCTCAATGCGTTCATGGAGACGATAATCCGTAGGTACGTAGGAATGCTACTTCCATTTCATTTTTTCTATTTTGAATGGAAAGAAGAAAAATTGATAGATTGGTATATTATTATTACAGAAAAATATAATATTTTATATATGTTATGTATGTTCATTAACACCATCCATTATACGTTAAATATATGGTATGAATGACTCATATCAATTGGAGGGGGGGGGGGTAGTCCACACTTCCTCAAATGAAATTATCGTATATATAAAACATGAAAAGAAAAATGGAATGATATAGAAAATAAAAAAAAAGATAATAGATAAAATAAATATCATAAATAAAATATATAATTATAGTGCCATCATAATGGACACCATAAGAGGTGGCATTAGAAGATTGAATAATCATCATTTCATCTGTTAGTAGTTCGTCATCCATATAAATTTTATGTTTATAAACATTAGATGGATAAGTTTGTAAGTGTAGTTCAAATAATTTTTATAATACAAAATAGTATATTGAGGATACATGTGCTGTTATAAAATAAAGGAATACAAAGTGTTTATGGGGTTGGAGAAGTAAAATAATATAAAACAAGATAAGAGAAGATGTTACCTTTAAATCGGTTAACTCCCTTTGGTGTGAACCTAAAGGCTTCTTTTAAGTGCCTTATACTTAAGTTAAGGCTTCTAAGAGTATTATAGGGATGTAGTGAACTTTATTGGGTAGAGTTTGGATGATACAAGGGACATAAGAGGTGTGAGAAATGGGTAAGAGGTGATAAATTTTTTATAAGGGGGAGGTGCGGGTTTTTAAGAATGTTTGAAAATATTATTTTATTATATAATTATTTCGGGATTCTAAATGTTAAAACTAATTAAATTCTAAGATATTATGATCGAGATAGAAATAAATTAATAAAATAAGAACTATATTTGTTTTTTATAATGTTTTAATTTTTATAATCTTATTTATTTGAATCATTTATTAATGAGGTAAACACTGCATCATTATTGTGTGAGAAAAAATTTATTTATTTGATGTCTAAAAATTATAAAGCAAATAATATGATGTAGGAAAAAAATTTATCTTTCAAATGAATATTTATAATTAAACAGATAACATATATATCCCCATGTAAATAATGATTTGAAAAAAAAATATGTTTATGTGCCTTTTTAAATTACATTAAATAAGTTAATAAGAAATGTAATTATCAATACCAAGTGGCTCAATGGGGTCCCAAAATCATCCCAATGATGCCCATGGTCGGACAATTATCATAAAATAGATTTATGAATATTTTTGGGCATTGTAATGTTATTATAATATTATTTTTACACTTATTTATCGGATTTACACCTTTAATCATGGTAATAAAATATTTATCGAAATAATTATTCATATTCTCTAAAAAGAGATAATTATTTACACAATTTACACCTCTTGATTCCAAATATGGAATCCTTTTTTACGAATTAAAAACATAGAAGTTGCAGAAATTAATTTAAAATTAATTGCTGTTGTCAAAAAAATTAGGTTTCTAAGAATTAATAACTATCGAAATAATGACACTTGTTTATGACCAGTTTAAATGTCAAATTACATTCAATTATGTATGTTATATTCAATGTTAAAAATATAGACTAATAATACTTAAACCCATTCCAATTTATAATTTAATACTATAAATTATTTCAATTAAAAAGTTTTTTTAATTATAATTTAGTATGATCACTATTAATAAAAAATTGAATGCCTTCAGATGAGTAACAATAATTCACACTACGATAATTTTTGTATTATGAATCCAAAAATGAAGTCCATTTTGAAAAAGAAAATTTATATATTTTCCAAAAGTGGGTATTACTATTCATAACGGCATGTTTTATTGGTCGTGGTGTGTTAGAATCCCGAATTTGCGTACAATGAATGCTATTTCATTATTTAAAGAGAAACATATCATGGATTCTTGGGGTGTAACATTTTATGAATTTTGTTTTGTCAATAAAATTTTTACACCTAACTTCCTTTCAAGAATACCAAGTGTGTCATTTTCCTTCCTTATAAAAGGCCACCACCTCTACACATCAGTATGACCACTCAAGAAAATTATGTAGGGAGAAGACATATCTAAATTGTCTCCCATGCTCCCTAACATAGACAGAGAAGCCTGTCATTTTCAAAATCAATTCAAGGAGTCTTTTTTGTATACACCACAAGAAGTTACCCCATAAAGAGGTAATAACTTCTCTCAAGATATCTAGTTTCATTTAACTCCCACTCTCCATATAATATAATTATTTTTTTATATAATATAAATATAATATCATAAATATACTATGACTTTGTAATTATTATAGTTCTACCTAAACATACATAATCCTCCTTCTAATGAGTAACGAATATAGTGATTCTGTGTACGATAAACTACTGCATCACGAAATAATTATTGTTCATCATTCTCAACCTCGTATCATGGTGGCTATTATGAGGGAAAAACTATTTATATAAAATATATATTTCCATTATAATATCTTTATAAATCAATTATATTTATTTATAACATAACTTATTTACTTTCATCATGTGTAATTAAGACAATTTTGTTTGAGAAGTGTCGACTACCTCCCCCTCAAAGCGATATGAATCGTCCATGCCTTACATGGAAAGTAGAAAGGTTGGTTATAATAAACCTATGAAAAACATATAATATACATATGATACATTAATTTATTAAATACATATGTATCATATGGTTTTAATTATTTTAATTCAACAATGAAAAGAAAGTACTATTCATGCGCACGTAGGGCCTACTGTCTCCATGTGCAGTACACTTAATTTATAATATTCAAATGTTATGGAATATTCTAAATAAATTTTTACTGAATATAAATGATAATTTAGTCATGGGATACATTTTGGAGATGATTAAACCTTGATATATTTAATAAGAACAAAAATATTTGAAACATACTTGAGACAACTACGCAATTAATAACGAATATATTTAAGATAATGAATGACTGTTAACAAACGGGTAACAAATATTATAATAAGTTAATATATGATATTATAAACATGATATTCATTCCAATATTAGTTATTAACCTTTTTTGAATCACTATAAAAGTGGATAAATACCACAAAAATGAAGGATAAGGTAAAGGATTGCCATCTCACTTTTTAAATTTGTAAGATTAATGTCATATACACTACTAACTTCTTTTTTGTAACATACCTACTGAACATTTTAATATATTTTACTATGAATAATATTATTCTAGTAATATTACAATATTTATTTAACATCATACATTTCTGGACATTATGATTCAATTATTTGAAATATGTTTGGGACACTTTAGAATGATTAAGAATTATTCTCTTCAAATGTTCTTAATCTCACATCTATATGTGAATATTAACTAACCTTAAGAAATCATCTTATTGTAATAATTTTTCATTTGGTTATTAATTAAATATAACTATTGTATACAATGTACATTTGTATTTCCTAATCTGTATACCACATTTAATACAGCTATTACTTTAACAATTATTTGATTATGGGTGAAATATCGATAGATATGTATTTCTCACTCTATAAACATATTTGATAAGGAATATTAGTTATTTTTATTGTTTAATATGATGAATTATTTGGGTTAGAAATGAAAGTAGGAGCCTGGAATTTATATACTTCATTTATTCACATACAGGTCATCATTAGACAGATATGTTGGACAAATTAAACGGTTTTCTATCCTTGTTTAAAATCGTGTTGTGAAAGGTATTGATGGAAAAAAATTCATGTGGTTGAGACATGATATATTATATGAAATATGTTTTCCTCATTTACAATTAGTTATTTTTTTCCATGATATTTTTTGTAGACATATCTATGGATATAGTTCATTCTCAATTAATTTATTTATTTCATGTGTTTCAGTATCTACATGACACATAATTTATGCCTTAAATATTTATTTTTATAGAAATTGTACTCAGTTATTTACAATTATATATTTACTGATTTCTTATTGCTTATTTTTTACATAAACTTTGTGATAATTTAAGCTCACTTTTATTATGTTTCATTCCCCATGTTATGATGAAGAGAACATTGAATAAGATTTCATATATGGATTTTATTTTAGTTTATTGTATAGCATGTTTATTTTGTTTTCCCAATGTCTTATGGGTTTTATTTATGTAGTCTAGCATTCCAAGATTGCTAAAATATATGATATGTTTGGACTTACTTCCATCTAATAATGTGATTGTAATGTAAAAATTCAGCATATTTGGGCTTCTGGGGTAGGGGTGTTATAGTTGGTATCAATGGACCTTTAAAAATAACCTTGGAAACATGATTTAGAAAAAATTAATTATGTAGAAAAACCCTAATATATTAATTGAGGATAAGTATACAACAACATCCAAGATTTATGGTATGATATATGTTAAGGGGATATTCATAGTAATACATCTCTACAAGGTTAATAAAAGTGGATGTGGTTCTAGAGAAGATGTACCTAGATGTAACAACTCTGATAAGGTGTTTTGGGCCTTATTGAGGGTTACCTTGTACACGACAACGACCATAACTTATCACCTAGTTTGACAATCCTGGGGGATACTCTTAGGATAATTCACATTATCCTTACCTATCATTATAAAGGATTATAAAGTAATTATTCCTCCAATGTAACCAATGATAATGATTCCATGATTTATGATGCTTAAATTTATGTTGTGATCAATTCCATGTTTAGAGTTACAGAGAGGTAAAAATTTTATGAGATAATATTATAAATTTTACTTTCTAGAAATGGATTATATAAGGAAGAATTATGCCAACACTCATAGAAAATGCAGATATTTCTCTAATGATGAAACAAATTCAATGTGTTTTTTAAAGATATAAAATATTAGAAATATTAGGGAAACATAATCAGGTTATAATAATTAACCTTTATAAAATTTATAAACATATTACATAGAGGTAATATCTTATGATGAATCATTTTATGGTATAGAATCCCCCATGATTATGTGGGACTACTAATCCAATTGTAGGAGAGAAATGGATTAAGTCTTTGAAGAAGATATTTACTACATTGGGATGCGCTAAAAAGGAAAAGGTTGCACTTTATATTTGTTAACAGAAAGGTGATGTCGATTAGGAGTGGCCTTTATTACAGAATAAAATAGAGGAAAAATGAATTGAACTCATTTAATAGAGGAATTTAAAGGAGAAATTTGTTGATAAAAATATCCCTCATAATCAACAAATTGATATGAATAGAATGTTTCTTAGCATAAAGAAAAACTGAAAAAAATAGTGTAGTAGATTATGAAGCTACCTTCACAAGGATGTCTAGTTATACATCAGATTATATATACAAAAATTAGTGAAGGATTCAGCACTTATTTGACGTTCTTAAACCAAATAATCAATAGGTAATGGTTTCTCAGAATTATTCATCATATGAAGAAATATTGTTTTCTGCAATTAATATATAGAATGAATTTTCTGGATTAAATATTTTCAAGGAATTAAATTCAAGAAGAGGTTTTCTAAGCATCATGTGAAAGGGAATTAAATGATGAATAATATGTTTTATCGATTCCCACCTTGTAAAAAATATTGGCCAAAGCACCCTAGCCAATAGTTAAAGGGATTGAGAGTTCACGATAAATGTGAAGATAATGATCACCATAGTATTGTATGAGAGGTAAAATATCCAATCAATGATTTCGAGTTCTATAATAGTAAGTATATTGGAAATTATGCAAATTATTTTCCCAAGCATTAGCTTAATCTTCCATAAAAGTGGAAATGGAAAATGGCTAATCCTATGCAATCACTTTTATGGAGGTATAGGTACAAAATGTTGTGGTAGAAGGTACACAAATCCTATGTTTAAATTTAGCCAATATTTTATTGGACTCTATATCATGACACTATTTTATATATACTCAATTTGATATGAATATTACAAACTTACGATATTATTTAATAAGAATGTTTTTAGTAAAAACTCATAATGAAATTATCATTGCAACAAAGATATGATGGACAATAAAAATCATTACACATAAACATTATTTATTTGAAGAACTAATTATCATACCAATGGTTGATTTTGATTTTATCCTCAGTATGGGCCGAATCACATGATATAGAGCAAAAAACAATTTCAAGAGGAAAGAAATTACAATTTTTGAGGATAATGTAGAATCCTTCATATTTAGATAAGAAAATTCCCCACCATATTTTTATTTAGAGCTACCTAATTATCTCTACTGAATGAAATTATCTGAGAGGAAGTTCAACTTTTTTTCAGTGATAAAGGTGTTAATCTTCAAATGTATTTTTTAATTGTGAAATAATACTTTGATGTATTTAATATAGATTTACATGGACATCCACTAAAACATGAGGTTTAATTCCATATTGATTTAATATTATATGCAAGGTCAATATCAAATACTACCTATAGAATTTCCCTTATGGAATTGGTAGATTTTAAGAAAAAACTAATGTATTGGGGTAATAAAGGATTTATTCAGCCAAGTGTCACACCATTGGGAGCACCTATTATATTTGTTAAAATGAAATACAGATTCACGAGGTTGTGAAATGATTATTGGCCAATAAATTCCATTAAAATAAAAAACGAGTTTGATCAACCTCGCATTGAGGACTTGTTTGAACAACATCATGAAGCCCAATATTTTTGAATGATTTATCAACATTCTCGGTTTCACCAATTGAGAGTGATAGAGGAATTCATTCTGAATAAATATTTTTGGGCATGGTATGGACATTAAAATTTTATATTAATGAGATTTGGGTTGACTAATTCATCTTCTATTTTTATGGAATGAATGAACATAGTAGTCAAAAAATATCTTGACAATTTTGTTTTAGTATTCGTTGATGATATTATGTTGAATTCTAAATACTATTTGAATCATGAGGATCAATTTCTGATCATCCTTAAGACTTTAATAAGGGAAGAGTTGTATGATGAATTTAATAAATGTGATTTATTGTTTCATGAATTCAATTTTCATGGTCATATTTTTCAAAATATGGAATATTGGTTGATCATGTAAAAAAATATACCTAGATAATGACCGATATCGACAAACATAAATGAGGTATGTTGTGATGGGGTTATAATTATTAGTGATGCATAAAATAATGTAAGTGGATGTGTTTTACGGAAAAATGAAAATTTTAATGCATATGCATCATGGAAATTTAAGACCCACAAACAGAACTACCCAACCCTTGATCTGGAGTTAGAAGCTGTGATCAATGCTTTGAAAATATGGATACATTGCCTCAATGGAGAAAGACGTGATATATAAATGGATCATAAAATCATAAAATAAATATTCTAACATAAATATATCAACATGAGAAATATGTGATAGCTTGAACTACTAAATAATTATTATTTCTCAATGCACAAAGAACTGGGGAAATAAAATAAGGTGGCAGATGAATTGGGTATGAAATATCATGGTGTTCTAACTCAAATAAGGATTGAGAAGGATACCCTGTTCTTTGATCTAGTGAATTTGGATATGGAAATTTAGAAAGAAGGTATGATATCAATCATTTATCAAATTATTACAAAACCATCTTTATTAGAGAGGATAAATAAATCTCAATATCATGATGAGGACATTCATAAGAAAAATAAAGGCATGAATGATGGAAAATTAGCAGATATTTTTTGAAATAATGATGTTATAATATTTGAAAAGAGGATATCTGTTCCATCATTAGATAATCTAAAAATAAAATTATTGGATTATTTTAATAGTTCAAATTTCTATATATACCCTTGGAGAACAAATATGTATATGTACTTGAGAGAACACTTTTTGTGGGGCAACATGAACCATGAAATGTCAGATTATGTGTCCCATTTTTTGGTTTTTCAGTAAGTGTAAGATGTAAGAGAACATCTTAATATAGTTTTTTAACCTCTTCATATAACTGTTTGAAAATGGGTTAAAATTAGAATGGAATTTGTTTCAATACACCCAATGAATTATAGAAATAATTATTCAATATGGTTTAGTATTGATCACCTAACCATATATGCACATTTACATGCTATAACAGATTATCTACCTTTTGAGAACCTCACAATTCTGTACATTAATGATTTTTAAGCCTTCATGGTGCACCTATATCAATTTTCATCGATGGAGAACACAACATTACCTCAATTGTCTAAAATAGTATTCAAAAGACTATTAACATTAATATTAATTTGGGAAAATCCTACCATAAAAAAACTTATGGTCAATCTAAAATAACAATTCAAACAATGGATGTGATTTTGATATCACGTTCATTTGATTTTGATGTTATGTGGGACAAATACTTATCTTTGATGGAGTTTTCTAATTATAATAGTTTCCCTTCAAGTATTCAAATGGAACCATATGATGAATTATAAAGAAAAAATATTATTACACAAACTATTGGGAATAATTTAGTGAATGGAAACTCATAGGTCCAAAACATATTGAATAGACATTGATAAAGGTTAAGGCTATTCAGAAACATATCAAAGTAAATCAATTTAGGAAAAAGTCTTAGGATGATAACAAAATAAATGATTTGGAGTTCAATGTGGAAGATCATGTTTTTCGGAACGTGTGACCATTGAACGGTTCTATAAGGTTTTTTAAATGGTAAACTGGGTCACATTTACATTAAGCCTTTTGATATTCTTGAAGGAGTTTGAGATGCCGCATATCAGTTTGCATTCCACCAAACCTATCAACGGATCATGACGTGATCCATATATCTCAGCAAAGTAAGTACATGATAGAACCAAAAATTGTTCTAACATATGATGAAAAAGAGTTGGAACCTGAAGTTTTTAATTGAAATAAACCTATATGTATTCTTGACACTAGAGATCTAGTATTAAGGAATCAGATGACTCATCTAGTAAAGGTATAATAGAAAATTCATAAAATGGAGGATGCAATGTAGGGACCAGATTCTTCTATGAATCTGATCTGCTAATTTCATTTTAAATGTTAAAACTCTAAAATTTTGAGGACAAATGATTTTTATAAGGGAAAATGTATCACCCTAATACTTTACCATAATAATTTTTAGACATATTTACAATACACACAACACCCGATTCCAAAAAACAATTTTTTAGCCAATTTTTATCATAGTAAATTAATTTATATCATTTATAGAGATATCATTTATATTTATATATATATATATATCCATAAAAATAATTTTACAATCATCTAATAGGAATAGGATAAGAACAAACCCTATATTACACAAAAAATACTATATTTCTAAGGCAAGTTTAATGCCTTTTAATGGTGAACCTAATTTAAATATTATTTTTGAAATAGATATTAATTTAATTTGATAAAATAATATTTAGTTCTGTATTAATAATATCTTAATTTGGATGGGTCGAATTTTTTTTGTCTTTTAATGAGAAACATCACTTTTAGTGAATAGTGAATAATATTGTGTTTCAGTTAAAAACTGCCTTTTCATTTAAATAATTAATAATTCTAAATTAAATCCCAAATTTTATTTAATGTCACATTAGAACCAATATACATATATTAATAAAATTTATTTCATTATAATCATTTAAAATTTCATATTAAAAAAAACATAACAATCCTTTGATTTTTTTCTACTAAAACCAATTAATCCAGTTGTTTGTGAGATTATAGTTAATCCTAATTTTTCCACTTCTGTAAAATAAAATTTGAAAAAATAACCTACAATATTATAATAAATATAGATTTAATGGTCTAATAAGATCAAAATATTTTTTAAAAATAATTATTAGTGAAATTGATGAATATAAATTACAATGATTAAGGTGTAATTAGACATTAAAATGGAGTTAAACCCTATTTTTGAAGTCCCAAATAACCTATAAACGTTTAAAAAAACCCCTTGGATGGCCATATATCATCCACGAAACATTAATTTTTGATTTTGGGTGTTTAGTTAGGAATTTTATTATGTAATAACTTGTGTAAACCTACCTTTTTTCAAGAATACCTAGTGAGATATTTTCCTTCCCTATAAAAGGACACCACCACTACCCGTTACTCACAAATCTCAGGCCTTGTATGTTCATCCTAGACATGAAAAAATTGTATCCCAATATATCTACCCTTGAACTATAATATTCCCTTCATTCATAAAGATATCCTTGGAAGGTTTTGGTATACAACAAAAGAAGATAGCAGATTAAGAGGTAAAACCTTCTCCCAAGATCTATAGTTTCATTTCACTTTTCCACTCCCTATAAACATATTATTATATTATTAAACAGAAATTATATTATCCTAAATATATTAGGATATATTATTGTTAATATTTTGACCTATAATTACACAAACCTTCGTCTAATGGGTAGTGATCATATTGTTTCTGTGTACCCTGAACTGCTGCCTTAGGAAACGATGATTGTTCAAATTTCCCTACCACCTATCATTATGGACATTTTGATAGAAAATATAGTTTTATATAAAATATATTTTATTTTTATTGTCTTTTTTATTCTGTAATTTTTATTTATAACAAACCATTATCCTTCTATCATGTGTAAATATGATAATTTCATCTGATGAAGTGTGGAAAACCACACACTCAATTTGATATGACTCATTCATTCCATACATTGAATGCATGATGGTTGGTTATAATAAATCTATGATGCATATATAAAATACATATTGTAATTTAATTTATAACATAAAAATGTATTATTTAGTTTTAATTCATTTTTCTCAACAATGAAATGGAAGTAACGTTCATGCGTACGTATAGTCTACCGTCTCAATGAACATTGAATTTTATATCTAATCACCAATTGTAATGGAACATTTTATATAAAAATTTACTTAATACATATGACACATTATTCATTTTATATATTGTGTATATTATTAAACCATGACATATTTAAAAGGAAAAATAAATAACATGCCCAAACAAACTTGAGAAAACAAGGCAATTAACACCCAAAACAGTTAAGATAACCAAAGAGTGTTAATAATGAGAAAATAAAATATCAAAATTTATTAATATATGATTTTATAAATATTATTTTGGTTATGTTAATAGTTAGTAACATTTTTTAAACAACTATACAAGAGGCTAAAGATTACATAACTAAAAACAAAGATAAGGTAAGGTATTTTAATCTCACTTTTTTAATTTGTGAGATTAATGTCATATTCACTAAATACTTATTTTTTTCAATAAAAATGTAAAATTTTAGTATATTATGTCAAGAATCAAATTATTATCATAATATTATATGATTCATTTGATATCATACTTTTTTGTTATGATGTAGTTGTTTCAATGTGGTATGGGACACATTGTAATGCATAAATATTAATCTCTTCAATTTTTATTAATCTCATTTAATATTTTGATAATTAAAATCCTTTTATGAAATAACATTATTCTAATAATGTAAATTATTAAATTTAATAAACTATACATATTATAATTCAATGTATATTATTATTTTTTGAACTGTATACTATTTTTCATATGGCGGTTACTTCTAAAATTATTTGATTATTGGGGAATTATTGATAGACCCATATATGTAATTAAAAACAAATATTTTAAAATAATTATTAGTTATTTTGAGTATTAAATATATGGAACTATTTTTACTAGAAATGATTGGAGGAGGCCAGAAATTATATTGATGCCCGATGCATTAACAAGCTCAAATGAGCCTGATAAGTTGGTTAAATCAAATGTTTTTCTATTCATGTTTTAAACCATCATACGAAAGGTGTTGATGATAAATGGTTTTCGTGTGCCTAATATATGAAATTTTATAAGAATACAATTTCCCTCATTTAGTATCAGTTATTTGTTTCCATGAGATATTTTGTCGACATATCTATAGTTGTAGTTCTTTATCTGTTTATTGATTTTTGGAATGTGTTTCAGTTTTTTACATGCCACATTATTTTTGATTATATAGTTATTTTCATGGAAAGTCCACTTAGTAATTTACATTTCTATATAGATTTTTTAATTATTCCTTATTTTGTACATTCCCTTAATGATTATTTGAACTCACCCTTATTATGATTATTTCCCTATACAATTAAGAAGAAAAATTATAATAAGATTTCATGTATAAAATGTATTTCATTTTATTGTGTAACATGTTTTATTATTATTCCCATTGTATTATGGATATTTTTTTTGTAAAACGGATTTATTTGACTACAAAAATGAACGACCCATCTATACATTCTTCCTAAAAATATTTTCAATGTAGTGTAATATTTCACAGGCTCTGTTATTCTAGGGTTGGGGAATTACATATTACACTCTTATCCATTTAGCTAGGAAACAATTACTAAAATACTTGGATTTACCAATATTATCTAGGTTTCCTTGTTTATCACCCTGTATCCTCTTCATTATTTTCATCATCAAGGATTTATAATTATATATTTAATCTATTAACACTTTTATTATAATTTCATGATGTCTCAGATGGTTATACCTCACATGACTTAAATATATAAACAATCACAATATTAAAATAACTACCCTACCCTTATTACACACTAAAATAGGATTTATTGAATACAATTCACATTATAGAACATAGAAGATCGAGAGGTATAATGTCATTCGGGATTATGATCATTAAATAAAAAAAGGAATCATTAAATACAACATCTTTATTAGAAGCATCCTTTACATGACCACTATATTCCCTCATACATATCATTGCATGGGATAACCTGAGGACATTTATAAGAAAATAGTGATCGATAAAGAACAGTAAGGGAATAAACATTGAATAACATGGGGAATTGAATACATGTTAGACAATGTCCTATCAATGGAGAACAAGAGAAACAGCAACATGAAGGCATGATAATGCATGATAATTACAACATGGAAATGTGGCAACAAAAATTAAACATGGAATTATCATGAGCCAATGTTCATTTCCCATAGAGCATGAGTAAAACTCATTACACCTAAATAATGAGTAAGAACACGTTGAAATTTAATTAGCATGAGTCAACACCTATTTCACATGACGTATCATGATACCATACATTACCAAATGCATTGAAGCGATATCAAGGGACACACTCTTTAATAATTTTATTTCATGCATAAGTGTGCCACATGGATCATAAAACATGGATACATAAAAAATAATCATTTATTCAATGATAAAGGAATGTGGAATTAATAAATGAAACTATATAATAAATAATTAAATGTTCAAAAAGGTGAATACCCTTGATAGAGAAATGGGAATGTTATTCCATTCAAAATGAGTTTTTCTTGGAAAATTGTAGTGCAATTTCAGCAGCGTAATGATGTGACAAAATAACTCATTAAATTAGTTGATGAGAAAGAATGGGTTGTCTCTTCATACTTACAATAAATGTAATGTAAGGGGTTCATATAGATACATGTCCCAACAATTTTAAAAGAATTTAGATTCATGATTCTAAGAAGTACTTTGATGTAAAAGAGGAGAGAGAAATCACACATAGAATTTCAGCATGGTAACGGGTGTACATGAGAGGATATAAGGAGAGAGAAAGGGTAATCCCATAATCCAAAAATAAAGTGGTCACTATAGGGTAGGTGTTAAACCATACCCCAACAATAGTAATTGAAAATAAACTTCCATAACAATATTTATAAACTTGTATAAAAAGAGAATGTTAGGAATATTTTACTTGGAAGTGTTATCCAAAATTATTAGGAGAGGATTGAGAGAGGATTCTTGGATTGGAGGATTATAGAAAGAGTATGTAAGGGGATCATATAACACCAAAGGATTTTATTGAAGAGTAAGTGGGGGCTTTGGTGGGTTTATATAGGAAAGGAGAAGGAATTCTTTACTATTTAGGTTTGGGATACCTCACATTAATCTAATCAAAACTACAAACTAGCCCATGGTTTTGTCCCATGATTTTTGACAAAGTGGAGTGGAAAAAAATATTTTATATGTAAAATGGATAAACATATTAGAATTATAAGGTTGATTATGTGGAGGAGAGTCACACTCTCAAGGGAAACAATTTAAAAAGTCAAAATGTCTTATAAGTATTTAACTGTCCACTAGAGCATTGTAAAATTAATCAGACAAACCCAAATTACATTATATTAATGGTAAAACATATATTGGATGAAAATAATGTTTAAATATTTTATTAAATCACTAAAGTGTCATTATGATTTCATAAAACACATTATATATTTAAACAATATTTAACTTTTACCCAAAATGTCGATTGTCTCGTAAAATAGTGAAAAATTAAAAATTAGATAATTTCGATGTCTTGATTCAAAAAATAATATTCATATTATTTAAATAGTTTTTTAAATATGTGAATTTTTACATTTAAAATACAAACGAATATTTATCGAATATTCATGGGTTTTAACAAAAATGACATTCAAACCATAATAGAAATTTCAATTACATTCATAAAATTATACAATCATTTGTATTTCATAAAAATGTAATTTAAGGATAATAATAATATTTTATTGAAATATTATTTAATTCATAAAATCAATTAATTCATCAAAATAGATTTCTTTGTTGAAAATTAACTAAAAATAATATTTGGGATTTAAAAAAATATACAAAGTAAAAAGAGTAAAATGAATATATATTAATTATTATATAAAATGTAATGCACATAATCATAGTGCTATGGTATTATTACATAACCCCTCAAAACACCATCATAATACTGATGACTAAGGTGTGCGATGGTGACAGACTCTTGGCGTGGCTCAGATAACATCGCTCAATAGGAAATATCTATTAACTTCCACTTCTCCAATAGTCAGTTCTGCTCAATCATAACATGATAAAGATTATATTTTCTTTTTCCAATACTTATTCCCAATGATCCCACATCCTTTCTGTGATCTGACAAATGTGGTTTGTATGGGGAAATTCTACTGGATGAGGCCATCGCTTTGTTTTAGTAAATTGGATTTGTTAAAGCCCTATTTTATACATATCATGTGATCACTATTGAACCGCTATATTAAAAACAATAATAATTCTTAATAGTATTTTAAAATAAATTAACATAAACAATTGAAGTTCACATTTTATATAACCATAATAAGACATTTAGTTAGATCAATAGAAAGTTTCATTAATGAAAATTTGGGTAGTTACAGTATTCCCCCATTAAAAAATTTCTCTCCAGAATTATCCTTTTCTGACTCTAAAACAAATGTGGGTAACTCTTCTTCAGAACTTCCATTGATTCCCATATCTCCTCTTCAGACATGTTAATTTTACACAACACCTTGATGAGGGTCATTGTATTATTTCATAGAAATGTTTCTCTACGATCAATGATCTTCACTGGTTTCTCCCTTTAAGAATGATCATCCTATAGCTGTACAACCTCTAAAGAGAGTACATGTGAATGGTCTAGTATGTACTTATATAAGAGGGTTACATGATAGATGTCATTTACTCTTTCCATGGTAGGTGGATGTGCTAGTTGATAGGCCACAACCCCAACACGATCAAGAATCTCGAAGGGGATGATGTACCTAGGACATCACTTTCCTATCATTCCAAACCTTATGACCTACTTCTATAGAGATATGTTTAGAAATAAGATGTATCCATTTTTAAACTCAAGGTATGGTTGATGGTTATCTTCTTAACTCTTCTGTCGACTCTTGGATAACTTGATATGCTGCGGAATGATTTTCACCTTCTCCTCCATTTCATCATCCATTTATGGTCCTAGAATCTTATGCTCACTGAAATCATCCCAAAATGTTGTTGTTCTACACCTATTCCCATATCGGGCATCATATGATTCCATATGGATGCTCGAGAGGAAACTATTATTATCTGAGAATTATACCAGAGGAAGAAGTTGATCCCAGCCTCCTTTAAATTCCATTGAACATGTTGTTAACATATCATCCATTGTCTGAATAGTTCCCTCAGATTGGCTATCAGTATAAGGATGATAGGACGTACGAAATATTTATTTATTATACAGAGCATATTTATGACTCTTCCAAAAGATCGAGGTGAATCTTAGATCTTGATTGGATACAATAGATAGTGGTAATCCATGTAGCCTTACCACTCCCCTGTTGTATATCTATTCCAGTTAAACCATTAGGAAATCCTCCTGAATTTCAATTAAATGTGCAGTCGTTGTATAATTATACACAACAACCCAAATTGAATTGTTTTGTTTGGATGTCTGAGGAAAAAGTCTATGGTGATGTTCTCTAATTTTCATGCTGGTATGGGTAATCGTTGCATCATCTCCTTATACTTTTGTCCCTCATCCTTCCCTTTCAGACACACCAGGAACTTTGACGTGTAATCAATGATCCCCATCTTCATTTTATCAAACCAATAATTGTCCCAGATATCTCGAGACATATTTTTGGTTCATTGGTGAATAGGGAAATTTGAACTATATGCATCATCAAAAAGTTAATTCGTTAGCTCCAAACATTATGGGACATAGTATTTTCCAAAATCTTAAAATTCCTTCTTCTTTAACATTGAACTCCAAGAATATCACTTTTTGGATAGCTTTCACATTCTTCTGAATTCCCACATTATCCTTTTGAGCATCCTTTATCTATTCCAAAAGATGGGGTTGAGCAATCATTTATGAAAGAATTGATGATGTTCTTTTATTTTTGATTCCCATGTCCATCTTCATCACATATAAGAAGATTGGATCTTTTTCAATTATAAAAAATGATAGAATAGTTTGGTACTTTCTACATAGAGAATCTTCCTCCTTTTCAACTTCCCAGGGTGGTAATGGATTGAGAAGTCAAAAACTTTGATCATCTGTAGCCATCTTCATTGGTGCATGTTCAACTATTTCTTTGTGAATATATACTTGAGACATTTGTAGTCCGTATGTATTTCACACATCTCCAAAAAAAGATAATGCCACCCAATTTTTAAATTGAAGATCACTGTAACCAACTCTATATGAAGTGTTGGATAATTCTATTCATGAACTTTCAGTTTTCTTGATGTATAGGAAATGAATTTGTCATTTTTCATCAACACACATCCCAAACCCTACATCAAAGCATCACTGAATACCAATAAAATTATCCACTTGTGGGTAATGTGAGAATGATCACACTTATAATCGTCCTTTTAAACTACTTGAATATTTATTAACATTCATCACTCCATGAAAACATTACTCCCTTTCGATTTAGCTTAGTAAAAGGGTTGGACAATCATGAGAAATTTCTCAAATTTTTTTGATAATATATAGACAACCTCGAGAAGCTATGGATATCCATAACTGATGATGGCCTTGACCATCCCAATATTAGATATATCTATAAGGGATCCACTTATATTTCATTTCTTGTGATGACATGTCCCATGAACGAGACATCCTTCAACCAGAACTCAAATTTTTTGTACTTTGCATTTAACTTCTCCTTCTGCAAGGTCGCTAGTATAGTTCTCAGATGCTTCTCATGATCCTAATTAATTTTGGAGTATATTTGAATATCATCTATAGATACTACCACAAAATTATCAAAATAATATCTAAAGACTCTATTCATCATGTCCATGAATATTTCCGGTGCATTAGTGAGTCTGAAAGGAATTACTATGAATTCCTAGTGCCCATATCTTGTACAAAAAAAAAATTACGACAATATCTTCCTTCTTCGAACATAATTAATAATATCTTGACCACAAATCTACCTTGGAAAATTATTTTTCTTCACACAACTGATCAAACAAGTCATCAATTTGTGGTTGAGGATACTTGTTCTTTATCTTGATTTTTTTAAGTTAATGATAATCGATGAAAATTCACATTGACCCATTTTTATTTATGATGGAGATGACTAGGGAACCCCATGATGAATCACTTTTGAGTTTAAACCCTTTATCATATTATCCTGTAGTTTTTTCTTCATCACCTTATGCTCCACAATATCCATTCAATATGGAGTCTTGGATATTGGAAACACCCTGAGTATAAGATTAATTGAGAATTCAACATCTCTTCTTGGAGGAAGACCATGAAATTCCTCATGAAACAATTTAGGGAATTCCATCCCAATAGGATTGTATTCATGAATATTTTCATCCTTAGAATCAATCATTTGAACAAGATACATGTTCTCATTGGGATGTAGTATCCATGCTTGATATGATGGAGTTAAAAAAGATTCATCTTCATCCTTGTACTTGAATATAATCAGGGGTCGATTCTTCACGTGGAGAGTGATTTCCCAATAATGTAAATTTATGTTGGCTCTATATAAGGAAAGACAATACATGCCATGAATTGAATCAAATTATAGTAGAGGGAGTATTGGGAGGTTCTCGGCGATATTCAATCCACAGATTATAATAGTGGAGGAGTTATATTCATGGGATGAAATAATTGTTCCATTTTCCATACTCCATAAAATTTTGACTTAAATAATTTAAGGTGGAACTCTGATTGTTCTACTAATCATTTATGATATAATATAATGTATATAACCATAATAAAAAAGTCTGCTTTCTATTATTTAATGAATAACTACTGTACCAATCACCACATCATTGTTGCAGTTCACATCGGTAGTGGTGATGGAAAAATCTTTCCCATGCGTCCTTGGTGGTTGATGGTTTCCTCTGAAAACCCTTTCTATAGGGAACTGATTGGAAAAGTGCCTTTGTTATCTATAGTTGAAGAAATGAACAACACGTTGATGGTCGAGAGATGTTTTCCTCTATTCTGTCATTTTCGTGGGTATTTCATTCAAACAGTTAATAACTAGGTTCCCACCTCTTCCAGACCTCAATCATTTCCTAACCCCCTTCAGGAAATTTCCATTGTTCTTTTTTCCACAATATTGGCTTGTAGGGTATTGAATATTCTAAGAAACATTGGATTTATCCATCGGACTGCCAGTATTGAAGTCCACCATACGCTTCTTATCCAAATGATACCCCTGAGAATCTTGGATCTCAATTTCTACCTTGAGGTCATATCAGAAAATTTACTCATATATCTCGAGGTCACGGATCTCCAGCTCACTCTGCATTCTAGGTTTCATCCCACAAAATAAGCTGTCAACCTTAAATTATGGGGTAACGTAAAATCCGAAAGCATATCTTGAAATCCTTAGGATGTTTGCCTCATACACTCTGTCGGATTTGTTGTCTTTTTTCATAAGGGAATAGAAGTCTCTTTCCATCTTATGTCAGATGGTTCGTGGAAAATATTTATAGAAAACAACTTCATGAAATCCTTTCATTCCAAATATTCGATCTCTTTCTCAGGATTAGTATTTTTTATCAACGTCCACCATTGATCAAATTCACCATCAATACGATAAGCATCTAAGAGAACTGTCTCTTTTTCATAAAATTTAAGGATGTAAATGATAATTTTAATGGGGTTGATCCATTGTTCAACGATTGAGGGATCAGATGATCCATTAAATTTAGAAGGCCTTTGTATCCTGAATCTCTCAATGAGAGATATTCTTTCTTAGGGGTGGTTTAACATTCCTATTGAACCATGCTTTTATTCAAATCATGAGTTAATTGAGAAAGTATCTTGACAATGTTCATCATTCCCTCTCCATTCATATTGGGCACCTCATTAGAAGATTCATCACCTTGGTGTTCACATGGGTGGTTAGCCCGAGTACTCTTATTACTGGCCATTGGCTGGAATAATATGAAAGATAGGGGTAACACATAAAGGGTAATCCAAAAATAGATGACTTATAAATAGCTTTAATTTTCATTAACTACTGAATCTATATGCTTCAATCTATGTTATCCATGATCTACTTTCTAACATATATTATTAGGGGCTTTTTTATTCCATTAATAACAGTTCATACTAATCTTGTAAATTTACGAATGCATTTCTCCAAGTAGTTTCATAACCAACAGTGCATCAAGGCCCATTGTCTTCTACCCTGATACCTCAGTTCATGGTTGAAACTCCTTGTGAGGGATTTAACTCCATGGTATATATGTTTTAGAGTCGCCTCTACCAGCTCGTATCCAGAAATGGATGTATTGGCTTGATAAAACACTTACTCAATACCTAAAAAAATTAGGGATGTTTTTATTATACATAGAGTTTTTTTATAAGGAATTACTAGGTTATTCTAATCCTAATCCCCACAATAACTAAACCTATGATCTGGTACCAACTATAAAAACCATGTTCTTTATTACACACTAAAACATTATTTATTACATAAAAATAACATGATACAACATAGAATATTGAGTGGTCTAGTTTATTTGGGGCTTAATATCATAACATAGAAATGTAAAACATGAAATAAAACATCTTTATTGAAAACTACATTTACATGACCACTACATTCCCTCAAACATAGCATTGTGTGTGATAACCTGAGGACATGCAAAAGAAAGTGGTGAGATATAAATCCGAGTAAGGGACTAAACCTGAAATAATTTGAGGATTACAATAAAGTTAGAAAATAGGAATATCAATGGATAAATAGAGAAACATGAATATAAAGGCATGATAATTCATGATAATCATAACATGGAAATGTGTCAACAACCCTTAACATGGAATTAACATGATCCAATTCTCATTGCGCATAGAGAATGAGTAAACCCGCATTGCACACAAATCACGAGTAATCCCTCGTTTCAGTTGAATTATAAATACTCAATACTCATTTCAAATGACGTATCATTATACTATACTTTACCCAATGCATTAATGTAAAAATAGGGCACACCCTCTTTAAACATTTAATCTCATGCATAAGTGTACCACATGGATCATAAAACATTGATACACAAAACATCATCATTTCTTCCATTATAAGGTAATTTTGAATTCATACGTGAAAATATATAATAAATAATTAAATGTGATTTAGTGTGGATACCCCTGATAGATAAATTGGTATGGAATTACAACATAATGAATTTGGATTGGAAAATCACGGTTCAATTTCAGCGGCATAACTGTGTGATATAAGAACTCATAAAAATATTTGATGATAAAGAAATGGGTGTCTTGTCATATGTACATGAAATGGAAAGTAAATGGTCATATAGATACATGTCCCAACAATTGTAATGGAATTTATTTTCATGATTCAAAATAATTACATTGATGTTAACTTGGAGAGAGAAGCCCCTCACAAAATTTCACCATGGTAACAGGTGTACATGGGAGTCATTAATTAGGGAGAAAGGGGTCTAACACTATCCAAACATAAATATGGAAGTATGGGGGAGGTGCGCAATAATACACCAACATGTTTAATTGAAAATAAAAGGGAATAACAATATTAATAAATATGGATAAAAAGAGTAAGGTTGGAATCCCTTACTTGGATGTGTGATCCCTAAAGCATGGGAGATGCTTAAGAGGAGCTTCTTGGGAGATTAGGGAACCTTGGTAGGATTATAGAGAGAGTATGGTAGAGGATGGTCGAACCAAAAAATATTTGAATGCAGTGGAAGTGGGAATTTGGGTGGGTATATAGAGGAATGGGGAGGGAATTCTTTATTATTTAGGTTTGGGACATCACATATTAAACTAATCAAAACCACAAACCAGACCATGGTTTTTCACATGGTTATAGAGAATAGGGAGTGGAAAAAAATATTTTATATGCTCAATGTCCAAAATTCTTAAAATAATATGGTGGCTTATGTAGAGGTGAGTCACACTCCCATGGAAAACAATTTAAAAAGAAAAAATAATTTATAAGAGTTGAAGGTTCTACTAAAGCATATTAAAATAAAAGAAATAAACCCAAAATAACTTTATTTTAATGGTAAAACATATATTGTCCGAACATAATGTTTATAATATTTTTTACCACATTATTTGGAAATTATCAGGTCATAAAACACATTATATATATTTAAACAGCATTTAATTTTTACCCAAAAATTCAACAGTCTCAATTTTTTTTGAAAAATTAAGCATTGGATAATTTCGACATCCAGATTCCAAAAATAATATTAATTTTATCTAAATAATTTTCTATGTATGTGAATCTTATCTTTTAAAATAAAAACTGACATTTATAAAAAATTCATGTGTTTTGACAGAGACAGGTTTCAAACCATTATTAAAATTACTATTGCATTCATAAAATTATATTATCATTTATATTTAATAAAAATAAATTTAATAAATTTAATAATATTTTATTAAAATATTATTTAATTCAAAAAATCCATTAATTCATCGAAATAGATTTCTTGGTTGAATATTAACTACAAATACTATTTGTGCTTTGAAAACTATTTACTGTGTAACAAAATTATAATGACTATATATTCATTATTATATTAAAAATAATTCACATAATAAAAGTTCAAATAACTTGTTACATAACCCCTTATAACTCCCACATAAAACTGATAATTAAGGTGTTTGATGGTGACAGACTCATGGGGTGGCTCAGATAACATCGCTCGGGTGGTAATCTCAATGTACTTCCACTTCTCCCATAGTCGGTTCTCCTCATTCTTAAAAAGTTCAAGTTCAGCTTGGGCTGGCTTAAGATTAAATCCTATTGATGCCACCTCTTTTCCAATCTGTGAAAAATGGGCTTCATACGGGGAATGTCTACTAGATGAGGCCTTCACATCCTTTGTCTGAGTAAATTGTATTTGTTAAAGCGCTATATTTATACTAATCATCTGATCACTATTCAACGGCTATATTAGCAATGATCACAATTATTAAATGTATTTTAAAATCCAGAAACATAAAACCAATGAATTTCACATTTTATATAAGCATAATAATTCTTTTAATTATATCAAGAGGAATTTTAATTAACGAAAGTTTGGGTTGTTACAATTAATAAATGAATTTCATAGATATTCAGTCACCAACTGAGGATTAACTAGGTACATGGGTATTCACATTACTATGTTGAATTAAATTTATCTGTTCATTCTCTCATATAATTCCAGTTTAAAACACACAGACTATATGTTATAGAATCTGCTGGTGGTGGCCTACTAAGATTTATACCCAATCTACCCAGGTCATAATTGGAACCCTGGGAGATTATTTTTTATGTGATAAAAAGGGGAATATTCCAACCTTGTACACATGATATTACATTATTTATTTTCATTGATCTTTTTAGAAGATGACAAAGATGCATCATGATTTTCATTGATGGTTTTTTGTTTCTTTTTTCTAATTTCTATAACATATATTGCCTCATGACTTGTATCCATTTTGTCATATTTTATAAAAACAAGACATGTAACATCATATTTTATATATCATTATCAATTGATCATGTTTTTTATTTATTCATGTCTAATTCTATCATACTATCCATTTATCTGATAAAATTCATACATTTATCTACTATTTTATCATTATTCATTATGCTAGTCATTGTTAATGAGGGAATATCCTCTAAATAGTCACACCCTAGGCCCTAGATACTAGTCAAAAGCCTTAGGTATCTTGGTAGATACACATGAGGCCTAGTAACCCAATATACATGGGGAACAACATAGTGGCATCTGGGTCCAAGATATCACTTGGATTTTAGACATGCTTGAACTACTTGTCATGTGTGCATAGACAGGATAGTTGTGTATAGTTTGTTCCATATATAATGACACCAGTCTCAGGGACTATAGTTCAAAAAATTGGGTCTCATTACCATTCAGTTTTGGGAAAATTAACAAAATTTGGTTCTTGGTTTACAGGACATGTAATGGGTTCCTCTGTATCTAGATAAAAACAATTTATTTCATACATTCAATTCAAAGAGGTATTTCCCCAACGCGATTAACAAATCATATTTATCTAGTATAAAAAATAATAAATTTATAGAAATAAATATAAGGTTGTTAAATAATTCTATATTATTGTATATATACACACAAACAAAGCCATATCATAGATAACATTCGTGTAATATAATTTATTTTATGATATGCATCATCATTAAATAATTTTCAAACATAGTTGTTACCATGATAGCCAATTTTCTGATTGATATTATGGAATAATTGACATTCATATGAAATTGTTTATGATACACTCTCCTGTAGTAATGAAAAATATATATAATAAAACAATATTTACTTATAAAAATCCATGGAATTCTTGTTTTTAGATAGTGTTATAATACTAGGAATCTTAGATACATTAATGACACATGTCCAAAAAAATTATTAATCTTAATATATATTTTATAATATATAATTGAAGTAATTTTTATATTATTTTTATGGTAGTGTATTAGTATTTAAAAATTTAGATAATATGTAGTTTATTTAGTATATTTTAAAGCATTGGACCTATTATAAGTATTAAAAGAATAACTATATTTATCAAAATTTGAAACTAATGTTTCCTAAAATACTATTTAATATTTCATTAAATAAAAATAGAATAATCATAATAATAAACAAAATTATATATTTTTCACTGACATCATTTGTATTAAAAAAAGTTTTTCATCTACAAATATTTTGTCTAACATTTCTAATAATGTTATATTCTTTAAAAAAATGGAATTTATTGGTTCATAATATATTGAAGTATGATGGGAAAATTTAAATGAAAATATATTAGTCACATGTTATAGAAAAAAGTAATATTAATGTTTTAAAAAATGAATATTATCAATATATAGGAAAAATAGTCCATCATTAATTAGGATTAATATTTTTTAAAATTAAAATTTTGTATACATGGTTTATAATGTGTTCTATAAAGTCTTGTATAAAAATTAAATGTACATTTTCAAGAATTAAGAGATCACATGTCCCATTTTTTATATAGTCTTTCATAAATAATAGTTCAACATGAATTAATTCCTTGAAATAATGTATTTTCAAAAACATATAACATACATAATTTCTTTTCTAATTTTGATAGTGTTGAACTTTTTTTGAAAAAATACTAAATTTTTTAATAAATAAATTAAAATATTACATTTTATTGAACCAATTTTGAATTAAAACTATATAATTATAGGTAATAATATTTATTTTTTATAACCATTTTATATTATATTGAATATTTTATAAGTTATAATTGAATTACATTCTTATTGTCATGTGCCTTGATTAGAATGAATAATAATGATATGAATTATCCAATGAAAGTTGGAATCCTTGTTATAAAAACAACACTAATGGAAATAAGTACCCTTGATCATATATTTTTGAACTAATATGATCCCATGTCTCACATATAATTATGGTAATGTTGTATTGTATAAGGAGTTATCTTGAATGTTTTCCACTACATTTATTTTAATGGCGTGTTTTGTGTGTATTAATGGATGCTAATCATAATCACATTAACTATATAATATATTTTTTAAATTATGATGCAAATAAATTCCTTTTTAACATATAATATTACATGTTACGAAAAATTACTACCTCTAACATGTTAGAAATTTTGGTATAATGATAAAATTATGAATTCTTAACTTACTGTATTGTGTTTATTATGGGGTTTCTATTTTTATATATATTCAAAATAATACATCCATGTTGTTAATTAATCTTCCATATAAATTTGATATGTAAGTCTAACATGTTTTCTATGGTCTTCATATTAGTATTTAACTATTTGAAATCTGTATCAAATTGTATTTATGTTCACGATTTCCAAAACTTGTCTCCTAATGAGTCATTAAATACCACCAGTATTATAATTGTACTTGTAATGTTATTACGATTCTGAATAATTGAATTGTATCTAGTCCACATGACTTTAAACTCAATGTAATTAGAAATTCTATTGGAATTCACCACATTCTACCCCATTTAACGAAAGGACTTCTAGAAATAAAAATTAATTTTCTAGTGTGTCTGAGTAATATAGTAATACTATTTTAGAGGCAACAAATGCACCTTTTGTTGTTCCACACGCCTATAGATGATAAATATTAATATCGGTAGTCATGACAAAAAGAAAATATGATAAATATGATTTAATGAGTTTATATATATTAATGAAAAATAGATATTTCATACATACACATAATTTTCATAATTTTTCATGTTTTCATTTAATAGCTTCTATTTTTTATTTAGACATTTTCCTTTCAATATACATGACTTGGGTTGGAACGAATGGATGAATTTGATTGTTTATAGTTCTTATAAACACATACACAGAAACCACGTTTTATTTTATATTATATAAAAATTTTATTATAAATAAAAAGTAAATACTAATTGTTATTATGTTTATTATACTATATCATCGATTTTTTTGTAGACATCTGAGGGTTATGTATAACATTTTTTATACATTAGATGATTTTTTAATTTAAAATTTTAAATTGTTAATGTCTAATACTTTATAAATTTCATGTAAAATAATGAAAAATAGTTAAAATGTAATATTATTCTATACTCCTCATATAAATCTCCAAAACAATTTTAAGAATTTAAGTTTATAAATATTCTATATATAGAATGTGGTAGATGATTGATATTCCCAAAAATATCTCCATGATATTTACTGAGAATGGGATGTTTGTAATGATCCATGAAACATTATAGCCACATTTATAAGAGATTTATGTTTTTATATCATCTAATAAGTATTGTTCAAAAAATAATTATTATAGAAAAAATTGAACCAATATATAGAAATGAAAATATAATAACTATTTTTCCACACATTATTCACAAATGAATTCCTTTAGTAAGGAAACAATTATTCAAATTTTTAATAAAAATTTAAATATACATTATTATCTTAACTCAGATGATAATAGGAATAATATATTTTTTTGGGTTAATTTTTTGGTAATAATTATGAAACCAACATTAAATTTACACCATATACTCTTTCATAAATTATCAATAGCTAAATCCATTATGTAGTTAATTTTTCTATTTTTATTTGTATGACCATCAATATATTGTCATTCATCTTCCTACTCACTGTTATACGGATCCTCAACATGTGAAATTTCAATGTGATGAGAGTAAAATATATACATTATAAGCTAAAAAAATATCAAAATATCTAATATATTTTTTAATAAAATAAAATATTAATAAAAAATATATCACCTCAGTAATATAAATCATTTATATAATATAAATTTACAGTCCATTAATGGTTGATAGGGTTTCCTTCCATTAATGAATCAAATACCATCCCTATTTATTTATCTAACTTAAATGATACATTATCTATATTGATAACCACAAAAGAATTATGATATCCTAAGTTAACAGTCATCTATTATGATTTATCACATGTTCTATAGTATTTATACATTCCAATAGTAAAATTGAAACACAAAATCATTTTTTTGATGTGGCGTATAAAATATTTATTTCAATTGTGATTCAAATTTTATGGGATTATATTTGTATGATTCTTCACAACATATTCCCCTAATAAAGCCCAATTAATTAAATTTGTCCACACTACTTTAATCAAACCATTTTATAGAAAAGCAATTATATGAAATATTATATAATATAAATCCTAGAAAAATACAATCAAGACCTAAGTTTAGTCAGTCCCAAAATTTATTAATTATAAATAGGAATGTAAAATCCATAATTATATGGGGGTTTTAAAGGATATTATTGATTTAATCCATGCATACCCTCATCCAACATTGGTTTATAATAATCTGGGGTCTTACAAGCCTATATCTTGTTTGAATAAATAATATCTCTCTTTGATTAAAAATATTACACTTTTATTTCTCTTATATATGCATGTAAAGTAGTCGCATTGAGTTAATTGTAATGATTAATACATTAAATCCAATGAGTTAAAAGTTTACAAGGAAAATTCACGATTCTTTCCTTTAGGTGATTAATCGAAATATTGTATTCAATCTCAATACCTATGGAATTAAAATTATATTGGAAAACATGATTTATGCAATATATCATAGACTATCACATAACATCATATTAAGTTCCAATATAATAGTGAAAAAAACTATTTATAAAGCCCCAATGGGTTAAGAAGATAACTGTATAACCGAATCATCTAGGAATTTCTAAGGCTACACCATCAATAGTGACTGGTATCTATACATTTATTAAAAGAATCAAAATTATATTTTTGGAAATGAGAGGCTAAGGGTCCTACCAGAGACCCACAACATTAATAGGATATTCATTTCACTCATACTATTGGGCATGGTTCCCATTTTACCCTTTTAGGTAATATAAAAATTTCAATGCAATAAAATTATACCTAAATTATTAGAGTATTCTTAATTTTCAAATAGAATTTCATTTCATGCATTCCACATATAGGAATTGATGGATTACAATGATTGTTAAAGAAGTTGTTGAACATGATCACTCTTTCTAGTTGTATTTTTGAATTATATATGATCCTCAACCTATATATTTATATTTTTGTTAATTCCAAATAGATTACTTGTATTACTTCAGAGTTCATGGGAAAATTTTAAGGCCCTTGAAGAGGTATTTCACATGCTCAATAGCCCTAATGTGAAGATAACAAGATGATACAAAGTTTAGTTCATCCCATTTTATTTGACCATGTCTGGTTAGCCTATTTTTTAAGATCCCCCATATTAGTATAAATAATTACGGTTTCATAAAATGTTCCATGATGTTTAATAGGAATGATGGTGTCATAATAGATCCCTCACATTTCAGCATGTAATACTATTGGATATTATATTTCTCATTAATATTAGGACTCCGTAACAGGGTCCAATTTTCCATGAATTTATTGTTCTAAATATCTAAGAAACCCTATATGGGAATTAAGTCACAACTATTAGAGTGTATCATAAAATTAGTAATGGTTAATTATATCAATTCTTGGGGAACAATCATGATTATTTTTAGTGGGATTTACAACCAAATAATGTTCTAATAATTTATATTAGACTCCCTACTAGCCAATATCTTTTTATTCTAAAAATACAATTAAAACAATATTTATCCTGGTCTAAACCATTGATGCATGTTAGTTTGAGTACACATCCTGAAGACTCATTTTTATATTTCATGACAAAAAATCATATGAATATTCTTTATAAGTTATAAGTTTCCAATTAAATTTTCTATTAAGACCATACTTAAATATTATATGATACATGAATCTAATTCATGTCGTCTTAATAGCATTGATACATTCATTCTATGAAATAACGACCAATTTAATATCAGGAACTGGTCTATTACACCCAGTGTTCTTTATCATGCATCGAATCACATGGATAAGTCTTCATGGAAACCTATAAATAGCGAAGTATTAATCAAATATATATATGATCAACATGTTTAAAATGCAAACCCTTATAACTAGGGACCTAGAAATTCCCTTCCACCTAGAAATATGATTTTGGATTTAAAGCATGTTACTCAAAGATAATGACCCCTCACATTTCCCTAAAACAAGGAGAAACTAAAGTGGTTGAATGTAATGAGGTAAATATTCACTCTAAGACTTCTGTTGATCTAATTTTTTATTTGTATTATATTCCATCACAAAAAATAATGTATTTTATCAATTTCATGGAAAGGCCAACCACATCCTTATTTTTTGAAATGTTTGATTTGATAGCACACACGGGTTTTCATGATTATTTTCCAAGTAAGAGTATATCATAAGAGTTTATATGATGTGATTTAGAAAATTCAATCCTCCAAGAGTTTTTATATAAATGAAAATATCAAAAAGATAATTGATATAACTACTCATAAAGTATTCATAAATGTCTAAAATAATCCTTAAGAGTAGATCTCTTGGCCTAAAACCCCTAGTACATTGGAAGATACTTTTATGGGACCCATTAATAAGACTGGAAAAGCGTTCATAGGTAAAAATGGTATTAAATAATCTAATAAAATCGTTTGGTTGTAAATATATCCTTAATAATTAAAATATAATTCTCTTATTGATACTGTAAAAAATGGTGGATATATCAATTTTGAGTGAAAAAATTCCTTGTTTCCTTTTACACTTCATTATATTTAATCTTTTATGTGATTTTATTAAAAATTATTGAATTATTATACCAGTAACAAATTCAAATTGAGTTTCGGTCATGTGGTCCTCAATTATCATCCATCATAATCTTAATTATCAATAAAATGAATTTGGTTATAATTATGACAATGAAAATAATTTCCAGTCCTTAATTACAATAGATTCATATTTCTTGGGTATATAGGTAATGAAAGATGAGTATATATCATAAGTAATATTGGAATTAGTGAAGTATTCATTGAAATTAATATTTTAATAATCATGAAATATATCACAAATATACAAGAATAATTGGATGGTGAATCAAAATGGTCAGTCAACTCTCTCACTATTTATAGAGAAAAGGGGTTCTTTGACATCCTATTTTGCACATTCCAGGTAAGGAGATCAATTATTATTATCTTCAATGAAATGGATTATATTAAAAATATTTTTATAGATGTTTTAAATTCCATCATCAATAAACTACAAATTAAATTAATATACCACTAAATTTGAAATTTTATTTTTAAGGTGTGCATACATCATTAAAACATATTGAAGTATTACCCACACCTTCCCTCATCTCCTTATGTATTATATAATATAATTTTGAGTTTTTATATCTATAAATAAACTATTTGATATTTTATATGGTTCATGTGCATCATTTATTTGTAATATAAGAGTTTATCAAACATTTATTGTGAATGTATTTAATTTCAAGATTTGATTTAATGTTGTTGATTCCTATTTTGTATTCACTAATGTAGTTATTTATAATACATAATTTCAATATCAATATTAGAAAAGTATTCTCATCTACACTTCCTAGGTTTCCCTTTAGAATGAGTTAATTTCCCACTATATCTTTTATGGTTGTTATAATCAGTTCCATATTCCAAGCCTCCAAAATAAGGTCCATGCATTTTCGAAAAACCCCATCCATCTTATTATTTCAAGGGTAAAAGATATTACCCTTTCAGATAAGTGAAGATTTCAATAATAATGGGGTTAAAATCTATGTGGATTTTGGGAAGGGTGAATAATTAAACTCCATTCTCACTAATCCTATCATCCATTTGTACAGATAAATTTTCCATCTTGGTTTCATATATTCCTATCTATGAATACATGCTCTATGTGATGTGATATCCATTTTTTGTGACTTCATTGATGTTTCATTCAAAATTCATGAAGAGATATCTACAGATTCTATATTATTTAATATAGATCTAATTCTTCATTATAGAATTAATATAATGTTGAATTCCCCCCCAATCACCCTTTTTTAATCATATTATCATATGCTACTTTGATATCATTCTACAATTTCCTTCTACAAATATATGAATTTTATTAATACATAATGGAGAAGAAAATAATACAACATGACATAATTAATGAAATAGAAATATTAAAATATTACATATTTCATTTAAATATATGAGTGCACAGATTTTTGAAAATCCATAAATGATCCATGCAGGTAACATCCAAACATTGAGATAAAAAATGAACCAATGGGAGTAAACTTGAAAATCCTTCAATAATTTAAATAATATTTTTGGTTCAATTATTCCTATAATAATAAAATTATAGGTTGTAAAAGAATGTGTAATTTATTTTTACATTAGGTGAATCCCTACCCATAAAAAATATATCAAATAAGATTCATTTATTGAGTTCCATTCCAATTTTAAAGGCCCTTCTTGATATATCACATTACCTTGGCCATTTCTACTTTTTTCCATTTTTCATTCCATATTTTGTATTTTTTCCAAATATGGATTCCTCAATGATCGTACATGTATTAGTCTCATTATGGAATTTTTTTTTCAAGATTTTATAATTATTATTTTAATTCATCCAAATATTCTCAGGAGGTTTAGTTTCTTAGCCTCATAAAAACAATATATTCTAATAAATATAGTAAACATATTGCTGGATTTCATAGGATTTGGATTCTTTTACATTGGTGGTTGTCTTATATTATTCTTAGGGGAGTGTTCATATTATTAGGGAGTGTTCAAATAATTACTATAATAATTAATTGAATAATAATTTTCCATTTTATAATTATATATATCATTATTTGACATGTTCGTTGGATACAAGTGATAATTTTAATTATTAGATACTATGCTCATTATTTTAATAGATTCTTCATGTTGTTCTTGAGGTCCAGCTACTATCACCATCATGAGAGACTCATCATAATTTAATATTTGAAAAAAATGACCATATATGCTAGGAACCTAAGAATATTCTGATGGAGTCCCTTCAGTGATGACCGAAATTACTCCATCATTACTGGTAAGTAACCAACTGTTTCCTACAACATGGATGGATTCATATATTTTTGAAATCCCATGGATACATTTTTTCAACTAGCTCTGAGTTACATTCACAGCCTCCTAAACATCAACGATACTAATGATAGATACATCATTTTTTTATAATTCATTCATACTATTAGAGGTTAGTAGGGGATGTTTATTTTGTCAAAATGTTCCCTCAATAGTTGTGTCCTCTAACTATGCATCCATATCCCTATTCACATTGGAGGGTCTAGAGTTCATTTTTTGATTTAATTTAGATGGAAAATTTTCATCAATTTCGTAATACCTTTTACATTTGGCTCATCATTCTCATTAAATAACATGATTAACCACAAAAAATTGATTTTTTATTAATAGGGACCTCTAATTTTTTTTCTCAAAACAAATTTGAAAAATATAATAAATATTTTGTATGTACAATTATTATCCCATGTTTTCATTAATTTACTAAAAATTTTAATTGGTGTTCTAAGATATAAGTCAAACCATTAACAATTAGGAAAAAATTACACGTGATATGTATTGTAATCTATGATGGTAATATTAACTATTAGTCAATATGAATTTACTTAACCTTCAATGTAATTTATGTGATAATATTTTGGAATACCAACTATTTCTTTAATATATAGGTAATCTATAAATAATTAATCTTATTATTAAATAATATAGTATTCAATTATAAAATATTTGAGAATGATTCAATTTTCTTATCTAATATTCGATCAAGTAAATCCTGAATTGATTTATATTAATTTTATAAAATAATGATAGAATATTTTGAAATAATTTAAATACTATCATTAATTCAATTTCATATACCAATAAAAATAGTGATTGTTTTTCTAAATGTTTCTGAATATTTTTTAAAACATAGATAAATACTCAATTAAATTAAGTTGAAAGGCAGTATAATTTGTAATAATGATTTACTAATAATTTAAATAAAACAACATTAGAGATTATAAATAATCAAGTTGTAATTACTATTTTGAAAAATGACGCACATTATAAGATAATATATAACATAAATAATATATTTGATTAACAAAAAAAAGAATTTTTTTTAATAATGATCCCATTAAAACACATAAGTATAAAATAATTTATAAATATAATGTAGTTATTTTATACAATATTAAATAAGTGGTGTAATTTTATCATCGACCATATCAAATTACACATTATTGAAAAAACATCCAAGAACCCCATATTAAATGAAGTATTTTACACGCTGTAGATAAGTCAAAAACATGGACTAGGTGAACAGAGATTCACTCTATTAAACATCTTATATGAACTAGTTTGAAAAGAAAAACAATGTGAACAGAAAAATAAATATTATGAAAAATCTAATTTATAGAATAATAGTAAAATACAAATGGTTATATATAGAATGAGATCACTATATACATCGAAATAAAATTAGAGTTTAAATGACTAACTAGATTATTGAATAGATCAAAAATATGGATTTAATTAAAATGTTCGATATTGTGCGACTTAACATAAGGATAATCCTTCAAATAAAAAATATGATTTATATTAATGTTATATTTCATATCATTGTTTATTTTAATAAAAAGATAGTTATAAATTGTTTTATAAAAGTTAATGAGTCAATAATTCAATCATTTCGAAAATGAGGGTCACACTCATATATATTCTCTATCCTTTTATAAAATAAATTTTGATTGTTAATAATTTTATTCATAATATCCATAAATTAGGTATCTTTAATCCTCTCTTAATATCCTTTTAATAATTATTAAAATTAAAAAATAATAGTCATTAGAAAATTAAATACATAATATCATATTATTTATATTTAGTTGATTAACTTTTCTTGGTCAATTGAATTTAATATGAGCTAAATTATAAAAATAATTCAATAACCTATTTAAATATCACATAAATTGTTGATGGGAATACCATATTAAACTTACATTGTAATTGCCAATCTAATATTTCCCAAATAATACCAAATAATATGGTGTTTTAATGACTATAAAATTCACCCCATACTCATGTTGTATCCAAATATAATGGAGTGTTTTAAACATTCATGGAGATAATATTATCTCAATATAAAAGTACAAGTTTTATGCATTAATTTATAATATTTTTACAAATATATATCGAAGGGTTAAACAAACCACGAAATTGTATGAAAAAATGAGGACACTAAAGATCCCCCCTAAAATATAATTTAAAGTAGTAAAACTCTATGTTATGAATCACAACATAATAGAGTGGAAATAATATATATTATAACATTAATTGAAAATATAAATTAACTTTATAGAATATTGGGTGATTTAGATGTGGTATAATAATAGAAAAGTAAAAAATATTTGTCCTCTAAACCAACTAACATGATAATCGAAACCAAATCATGGAACCCCAGAACTTTATAGAAGCAAAACACATGTCAAGATCTATGTGATATCTGAGTTTGAATGAATGAAGTATCGCTAAACATGTAAAATAAAACTCATATTGTTGATGTAAATAGGTGTATTACCAATGACATTATTGGATTCTTCATCCCACCTCTACACACTATGTGTGACTATGATCATGTGTAAATGAATAAAATATTTTGAGAGTGTGAATGTTTTTTCTTCCTGCTACACTCCCACCATGACATATTACTCAATAATAATATGTTTGATAAACTAATACCACATATCTAGAATTTACTCACGCATTGATAACTCACATAAGTATTACCCAACAATTCATAGCACCCACCTACCAGGGATTGATATAGATCATATTATATTGACCAAATGAAGGAGGGAACACATATACTATAATCTAAATAGATATAGTCATCATGGGGTCTAATAATAATCTGTGAACTCACTAGATATTTTCCTGTATTACACATTGGTTGTCTTAAAATCCATAAATAAAAAAATATACATAAATTGTTGAGAAATACTGATAAAAAACAATAATAAAGTGTATAGTCAAATGATCCTTATCATTAAGATATTGATAAAAATGAAATAAATGAAATTTTTACTCAAATTTGTCATCATGAGATAGATAACAGTAATGATAAAATAAATAATAAATTAATTATAAAAACCAATTAAGGGGATCAAACCACTATAAATTATATGCCTAACACCAACATTATGTCCCATGTCTCTCATCAATACTCACAAAATATATCTTCATGAATTCCTAATGAGAATATTATACTCTATCCCATGTATCACAAATCATCATTGGGGAAAATCCCACTATAAGATTATACAACCATAGCTAAAAACTGATCACTTATATTATAAGTCATATAATAATCAATTCTTACAAGTTTTCTATAGATATGATAATTCCATTAGCGTATCTATAGAAGGATTTGGGTTAGATTGATTATTTATTGTCCTCCATCACCTTTCAAGGGTCAACCATTTTTCTTCACAGATACTCATAATCCATTATTCAATACCCATATGCCAATCAGGAAGAGAAACTACAAGACCAATCCAAATACCAATTAAAAAAACACATGTGACATGATTAAACAAAAAAATAAACTCCTAAATATAATCATTTAACATGATAAATTCAAAATAAATAACCTACTATATGAATAAAATCAACATCTAGATTTATATTATTTAATGGAAAATCCACTCACTCAACATAAATGGTCACACTACCTCACAAGATGTAATATAACACATTAAATAAGAGGGAAAATCATGAGACTCCATTGAATAAGAAAATGATTCATCACTAACAATGTATTTCATCTATAGATCCATGCCAAGGATCTTCATTCCATAAAGAGAAAATCTCAAAATCATATCCTAATCCATCAATCATGATATTTGGGACTAACTCTACCATCAAATACTATGGATAGACTCAATTCTCTTCCCTATGAAATTAAGTAGTTTGTTAAATCATTAACAATGTTATGAAATTCCCAATCTAAAATAGTTAACATAATATCAATCAATAATTCTATATGAACATCACCCACCCATCCCAATTGTGTCTCAAGGCTCCTTTTGGAATATTCCAAAAATGAAAACATAATATGATTGTCCAACTAGGATAACCTACCAATCACATAAGGGAATAAATCTCAATGGTTTTGTTAACCATGAAGAAAAATTAAATTAAATATTTTTACCAGGATTCGTTAATAAAAAATAATATAAAACCTTATAAAATAAATATAAATATGGAACCTCCCAAAAGTGTTCAAATTAAAAATATCTCAAAAAATCCATTTGAATTTACTATTAATAAATTTTCAAAATAAACATTTAAAATCATTTATAAAAGACTTGATATTACATATTTAATCTTTTTATTACCATATAGAAAATATCAATGAAAATTTTCTTTACAATAACATAAATTTATTAAAATCAAATTTTAAAATGATTATTTAAATAAAAACAGTTTCCATTAAAATTCAATTGAATCATACTCCCTTTTAAAATAATATATTAAAATGTAAAAAAACAATTTTTTAATACAAAATTCACAGAACCAATAAATAAAGAAAATGGTCCACATATAAATAATATAATAAGGTTACATTAATGAACTATTTGAAAATTATTTAGTTATTATTGTCTATTAGTCTGAATTGGGATCATCTCAATTTATAGAGGTGGATCACCAAATTTTGAATTACATGACAAGAATAAAAATAATTATGACATAAACATAGTGAAATCAATGTAACCATGAAACCTTTTAATTTCATAAAAAACACCCTTAAAATGTATTAACAATAGAATATCATGCTCATATCAACTATAAGATGAATATGGCCTTCCATATCAATTATACTATAATATTAATCATTTAGAAAATTTAATCATATTTATCTAATTTTTATTATTGATTTAAAACTCACCAAGATGTATAGTGATGTTAAAATCTCAATACAGAGGTAACGTAATCTCTCAACAATCACCCATAAATAATTCATATAGAATTACAAATTTAAATCATAAATTTGATATCCAATTCTCCTTAAATTCACCATATATCCAAAATATGTCTCAATGGAATCATATCCAAATTTAAATGACGAGTGATGATGAATGATTTATTTGAGACAACCATTATAATAAACACACTAAGGATACATGATTTTGGATTATGACACTATAAAAAAATGAAATTATCTATAACTAAAATAATAGTTATATGATAAAAAATATGATGACAAAAACATGGGAAAACATAGCATGAAATGTGAGAGATTTTACCTCTCATCGAAATGATGAAACCCTCCTAAAAACCATTTTTATGGAATAAGAAGTGGTATATGGAGAGAAAAAAAAGTAATTTCACACCTTCCCTTGAGTATATATACATAATATATCTCAAACGGGTTTGTCAAATAGAACCCCAAAATTTTTCTAACATTACTCCAAAAAAAGGAGGGCAATTGATGTTTAACCAAGGTGGGTCTTGGTGAAGTTGAATACTCATAGGGACATTTTATTCATTGAAAAAGTGTTTAATATGAAACATCCTTCCCAATTTTATTACAAAAAACTATATGTGTTGCTTCCTATTGTACCCCCCCCCCACCACATATATTTTGACATATACAAGTGGTTTACAGAAGAACCACTCATAGTGTAATGAAATCCCCTAAACAAATACAAAACCACACTTTACATAGAATTTCAAACATCACAGTTATATTCTTTGTAATGTCTCGAACTAGGATACACTAAATGGTTCCCCAATCTGGAGGGTCACAGGGCCTCATCCACAAATAGTCATATACCAATGGAATATTAGTAGTTATGATAGTCTAAATATATCAATTTGGGATAATATACCAGCATGATTACGGTAACAAAATGGTATCACAAGTGAATAATAAAATATAATCATATCAAAGAAGTATAAGTAGAAGATAAAAAACATAAGGCTGTAATAAAAAATAATTCAAACGAATTTTCATATGTGATGTGATGATAATTTCATGTTTATATACATACTTGAATGAAATATAGGATAATATGTATCTAGTAAAATACATGTATCAAAAGAAAAAAAATACTAAAAAGGAACTGTCTTCAGTAATAATCATGATCATAGCTTAGTCCTGTGTTCCTCTAGTCCAAAGTAGTGATACATTTAAGCATCATAATGTGGGAACATTATCTTGCCACTACCTATACCCATAAAGACTATCCAGGTACTCAATGAAATCCCAAAGAGGGTGTTATATAACACCCAGTAGGTCAACACCTATAGCGAACCATACTTTACATACATGGTTAATACTTCAAAATTGGAGCATACTTATTATAACATATAACAAAACCATGAAAAGATCATATATGTATAGTGTCTTTAGAAACTGGGAAACATAAACAACTGGTTCATAAAGCATCTATACTGTCTCCCATTTATTTCAACATATCTATAGTCCCTTTTTCGAATATCTTACTTAATACCCTTCTTCCTGACCTGGGGAAAGAAAACATACAAAAGTGTGAGCTCAAATACTCAGTAAGGGAAAACAAAAGAAGTATCAATTACATCAAATTCATAAGAACATAACATTTTGAAAATCTTACCCTGCAAAAGAAATCATAATTTCAAAACATGGGACAAATAATGGTAGTCAAATGTAATCCTAGTAATCATAACATAAAACATGAAACGTTGTGGCATAAACACATAATCATAGAGAATCATTTCTTATTAGTAAAGACTCATTTCCAAGACTATATTAGTGGACAAAGTCCAATTCTAAACCGAGTTCACTCCTCATTTCAGTCTTGTTTCACTGAACCAGTTTAACCTTCCGTTCTAGCTATGTATATCTCATGAGATATAAAATCCTTACCCAATGCATTGGAGGGAGATATAGGTCCCACCCATCTCATAATGAAACCATTCTTATGTGTGCCACAAAATCATAAACCATACATCATAACATAACCCATGTAATAAAAATGGGAATCTTAAACATAGTGACATCATAAAAAAATTCATATAAGTTAAAGGAATAAAAATAATTCCATCACAACATAATATAATCAATGTAATAATAGGGATAGAAACATAACCCTTTATTATATTAGATTGAAAATATTTTTGATAAAACACTTGAACTCCATTTTTGAGGAAAATATCCTTTCTACTTCAAAAACACTTTTCCTTTATTAACATGTCATAAAATTCTAAACTAAAAGAATTTGATAAAAAATAAACTTTAAAACATGTAAGGGAAGATTCTTGGAAGTAATGTTTTAAAAATCCATTCATTCTGTATAAGTTAAAAAACATTCTTCTCGTACTTTTTTCGGAAAAGTCAAAAAGTGCCTCGTACGAAAAACGTCAAAATATTCCTTTCATATCTTTAACAAAAATCTCACCGATGGGTAAAATTGGGTATAAAATATTTTATAGGGATATAAATATTACACATTGAGGAAACATGGATGTGGATGATAAAATACACCATAGTAAATTCCAAAGTATAAACAATCTCCGATAAAAATGAGATTGTGATATTTCCCTTACCATAGGTCCAATTTACTTCGTAAGTGTCCAAAACTCCTATATAATGATCTAAATATTGTTATTGAATTATTAAAGTATCATACTTATTGTTATGATATCATATATGGTCATATACTTAGCTTCTTATTATTAATATTTCATTATTACTTGTTATTCAGGTGTTTATTACTTTTTGTTCTTATGCGTGTTTTGTCGAATAAATTCTTATTATTCTCTTTAGGTTATAGATAAATCATTTCCATAATATTATTAGTGTAATATATATCATATTAATTCAATAAATTAATTTATATAATCATTATGCAATGAAGATCATGTAGAACGAGTCACATCACATCATGGAGACGATATTCCGTACGTGCACACGAGTGATGCTATCATTCCCATGATCGTGGAATTGTATTGGAGTGTATGTATACTATTTCAGAATCAATATCACTTTAAAATAATCATATATAGTTATTATAGACACCATTATACCCATCCAAGTAAGGGGGGGAATAGATTACACCACAGCGTGGAGACAGTATTCTGTACGTACGCAAGCGCGGTGATTTCGTTTTCCGTAGGACAGATAGATGGTGAAATAGGGTTGTTTCATACTTATAATAATATATCAGTATATTAGTGATACTGATGTTATATCTTCATAATGAAACAACTAAATAAGATGAAGTGGAAGAAGAAATAAATATGAAAGAATCGGTAACGGGCATTACCTCTTCTTTGAAGAGCCTCTTTGAGACCTCCTCTTAGGGCAATACAATTAGTCTTGGAAGAATACCAGGACATATAGGATGTTTCTAGGGAAGTGGGGAAGTGAAATGGTCAGGTAGTGGCCTAGATTTAAGGATCAAATTGGTGTGAGGAGGAGAGGGAGGAGGTTCCCTTTTATAAGGATGGAGAGGGGCACATTTGGAAATATAAGATATATTAGATTATATTAAATCCCAAACCCACTTAAAAACTTCCCAAATGACTCATATCAAACGATTATATGAGACATGGTTTTAATAACACCAAAAAACAAAATTTAGACATGTTAGGAGTTTATTTTAAACATTATCAACTTGATTTATCCTTATTTATCAATTTAATTTTATTTGTGGTAATAATATTCTAAATTTTAAATTATTATAAATAATTACATATGTTTTGTTATTCTTCCATAATTTGACACTTAATGACCTGTTAGACCATATAAATTTTAATTTATAATTTTTATATATTTTTTTTGATTTTTAAACTATTTTATAATATGTTATTTTTATAAAATAACAATAGTGTCAATTTTGACACTATTCAATTATTTGTATTTAAATAAAAAATATACCGAATATATGTTCGAAATAAAATCTATAATAGATCCATAAAATGTCATATGTATCTATAAAATTAGTGGAGCACATTAAATAGTTCATATATTATTTATATTAATATTTTTAAAACCATTTCTTTGATATTTTAATTAATAAAATAATTTCAACATCAATATTGTGTCATATTTAATGATAATTATTTAATCCCTAAAAATTATAAAAAAAATTACTATGATTTAGATAAGTGTATTATATTTCTATATATTATTTATGTTCTATGTTTATTTAATATTATCACTAAATTAAGATTATTATACTTATAAAATTTAAGAAAGTGACATGCTTCCACATTCTTTGGTTTTAATAATAATTATATTATTTTCATGGAACAAAGTCCATTAAATGAATCTAGTATGACCCTTAGGTTATATGTGTCTACTTTTAGTCATAAAATAGGAGTTTGGAAGGTGTTAGGATAATTTTATAAATCTTATATTTAGCCTTAATTACTCGATTTACCTTTAACTATGGTAAATAAAATTTACCGTAGTTACTATTCATAATGTCCAAAAATAAACAGTAGCCTATTAACATAATTTGGATCCAATGATTCTGAATATGGAATCCATTTTTCAAAATTCAGAACATATAAGTTTCAGTAATTAACTTAAAATAAATCTTGTTGTTAAGAAAATGAGTTTTAAAAGTTAAAACATTGCCAAAGATTGAAATGTTTTTACCTATGAATTCGATGTGAAATTAAATCTAATGTGATACATTATATTAAATGGTAAAAATATTTTCGATTTATAATTTAAATCCATTCAATATTATAATTTATCCATATAAATTATCTCAATGAAAAAAGTTGTTTTTATTTAAAAATTAGCGTATTTTTACTATTCATCAAAATATGAATGTTATCAGAAAAATATCAAAAATTTATCCAAAGTAAATTTTTATACCCTGATTCAAAGTAAGAATTTTATTTTGTAAAATTGAACTTATAAACATGTCAAAAAATATATTTAATGTGTGTGCGCCATCAAAAGGTGGCAAAACTGCATTTTTTTAAAAATACTTCTTTTATCCAAAAAACTGATTTTTCTTTCATACCTCATTCTAGAAAATATATAAGTTGAATTAAAATGTTATAAAATTCAAAATTCAGTAAATACTATTCATAACGGCTAGTAATAATAATATTTTAATAGCATATAATTGTTTAGTGAAACTCGGTATTACGTACGACGCATGCTATCGAGGAAGGCCGCGGTTGCGTGTAAAGCAAGCCAAGCTAGTGTTGTGTGTAGTGAAAGATTCCATTGATGATTTATATAACATAAAAACAAAATATTTATCATGAATGTCTCAGGTATTTCAGCACCAATGACTTCTATAAAAAGTATAGTCTGTGTATAAATAATAAAGTACTATGAAATATTTCACACTATAGGAATGTAAGAATATACCAATGGTTCAAAACTATTAGTATTGGAATGAAAGTATTTGGTATGACCTATACCAATGGATCTCAATACCATTGACCATTTTGTAGATGGGAAAGCATTATACCAATCGTTCTTAGTGAACCATTGGAATAAGATTATTTGAAACTCATTTTAACAAACGGTTCATAGTAAAACATATTTTTAGGGGTATCACAATGGTTACGAACTATTGGGATGGGTATATCCCAATAGTTCAATATAAACCATTTTTTAAAATCTATTACAATATTTATAAAACTGTTTTTATAAAACCCCCACCCAATTCCACACCCCGAAACAACCCCACCCGACCCAATGAAAAAAGAACCAATAATTACCTATAATAAACAATAACCTGTAACAAACATAACCTGAAAAAATAACCATTTTCCCATTGAATAATGAAAATACAAAGTAGAAAACTGAAATATCATTCCCACCAACATAGAATCCACCAAAATCCACAAACAAATACACAAATAATTAGACAATAAGTAAAACGTTGATGCATTTATCAAGTAATAACACATGACACAACACAAATATTAATTTCGAAAAATTAATCTAACATAAAATGTCATAAATATCACTAAGAAACTTAAATTATAAATCCTTCCCTCATAACCATCACTATCATCACCAAACTCCTCTAGCTCATCCCCATCATCAGCCTCATTCTCTCCCTCTTCCTCACCATCATCCTCTATATCTTCATCACCATCATTCTTGTCATGAAAATATCAAGGATTTTCATTATCCCAAAAGCAAGTGGTATTATGTGTTGGATACACTATATAATGTTCACATCAATCCAATATATTCATAACAAGACAAGACAATATTAGGTGTATGTGATGGAAATAAGACTTGTATTAGTTTTATAAATTTACATTTCCAATTTTATTTCAATCTTCCACCTATATTGAGCTTTTACGTCCTTTTATACCATATCTTCACAATTGTTTCCCGCCCATTAGCATTTTCATCTAACATAATTATATTGTTAGATTATATTATTAATTGGGTTTAAAGATTAAATAGAATATATTTTTACCAAGTAATACAATGGTGGTCATTGGGATTAATTTCACTTTGTAATTTTGTACAAACAAGTGCCAAACTATTCATAGATATTGTTTCTAAAAAACCCGCAATTTGTTTTGACAACGTGAATTATTTTTAAATTAATTATTGAAATTTCTATGTTTGGAATTTGGTAAAATGGATTCAAAATTTTTAATCATAATGTACAATTTATCTAATCATGACACTTTTGTTTTTGGACATTATAAATAGTAACGACGGTAATTATCTTTTATTATCTTGATTAATTAGTAATCGGGTAGTTATGGATAATAAAATAATATCATAATAATAAAAAATGACCCCAGCATGTGACCTAATGCTACTTCTTGTATCATGGCAGACCATGGGATGTCTTTTTCCAAACTTTGGGACCCCATGGAATCACTTTTGGGTGAATGTGACAATTTATCTTTTTATTTTTAAAAAAAGTTAAATATAACAAAGAATGTATAACCAGAGTAATTTGTTTAAAATTTTGTCTACATAAATGATCTATTGGACTATAAATATTCATTGTAAATCTAAAAATATTTCATACATAATTATTTTTCAATAAATTTTAGACATTAAATAAATTAAATTATATATGACACCATGACGATGCAGCGATTACCTCATTATTTGACGATATAAACAAAATGAAACCATAATGTAACATATATACCCTACACATGTCAAAAACCTATTGGATGGGTGGATTTAAAACCCTTATCACCTTATGCTCTAAAAACATCAATTTTGGAACTTTAAAATCCCAAACTCATTTGAAAATAAAGTAACATTTTATACCTTTCCAAGAGTGCCCCTCCTCTCCTCTTATAAAAGACCCAGACCTCTACCTCCTTATCCACACTTCTCAAGCCATCGGCTCGGACATGCCCTACTCATTTTATCTCTACAAATCCCTATATTTATCCTGGAATCCTTAACTTAGGCATAAATCACTTAATGAAACCATTTTGGATCAAACCAAGAGGAGTTACCTGATTTAAAGGTAATGTCTTCACTTGTGTTCTTCTGTTTTATTTTGCATCTTCAAACCCCTAAAATATTTTTATTCATTTCTTTTGTAACAAAAACAATATTTTTAATATACTAGGATTTTTTTATATGAAGGATTCTAGCTACACTTACACACAACATCATCTAATGGTTAAAGAGCATACTGTTTTCGTGGATGGCGAATTTCATCCTTACGAAACGATGATGGTTCAATATTCCTCAAACACCTTCAAAGGTGGTCGTTAAGATGTCAATATATTCATATATGATATATTATATAATTATGGTTTACTTAAGCTTCTTTATTTTTCATTTATGGCATACCTTTATGGTTTCCATTTTGGGTAAACTCGATATCTTCATTTTAGGAATTGCGGACTACCGCCCCCTCAAAGTAATTTGATTCATGAATACCATATGTGGTACATATAAATGATAGATTTAATGATATTATATATGATACCATACTAGAATTATAATACTATTATGTATCATTATGTGTTAATTGCATTAAATATGAAATATAAATGAAAGTAGTGTTCATGTGTACGTACGAATTACACTCTCTATGAACGGTACATTTCATTTCCTACCTATAAATGTTATATAATATTTTAAATTCATGTATATACTAGATATAGATGATATATATGACATATAAATTATGAATATAAATCTAGATATAATGTATTCATGAACAACTTGTAATTATAAAGAGTTTATTTTTTACTCATGTACCAATGATCGTTAAAACAACCGTTATTAACCTAAATAATTACATTGTGTTCATGACATGGAAATAAGTGATATAAAATGAATAATGAACTTGAAAAATGTTCTTAAGCAAGTAGAAATTAACTCATGTTTATTATTCAGGTGATTAATGAACGATCGATTCATGTCGGATACCAAGTAAGGGACTTCGTCTCAATCTCCGTTCATTGTGGAAAATTTTGTTTTATACACAACTTTCTTTTATACGGTGTATAAACCCCTTTTACATTTATGTTTATTCAAAAGGAATATTTTTATATGTAGCGTTTACTAAATGATAAAGAGAATTTTTTTTGTCGTACATATGCGGTGACAACAACTACTCCGCCGCCATGACCATTATTTGAGTTTCAGCTTCCTTTATAAGCCATAACCTTTTTTAAATAATGAAAAAAATAAATTCCATGTTTTACTTTTCTTTTATTTTGGTATTGAAATTTTTTTTCATAATGATTTTATATCAATGTGTTGTATTTATATCTTGTGATTGAAAAGTAGATATGTTATATTTCTTTTATGCATTTTTTATGTGATACGATTATGTTATGGTTCTTGGGAATTGTTATGAAGATGGTTGGTTTCGTGATAAAATAAGGGAGGGTGATCCCAATATAGCTCTCCAATGCATTGGGTAATGCGAAGGGGTTAAACGTTAAGGTTTCTCTGAAAAGATTTAGGTAATATATTGTGATGGGTATTCCAAACGTAACAATGAGGGTTACTCCCTTCGTAAGAATGTTATGAATGCCTCAAGTTACCTTTATGTCTTATGATTTCTATGATTTATTCAGGATTTGATGAGGTATGTTATAATGCTTATGTATTATTAGTAAAGTATGATTTGATACATGGACTAATGTTTTCATTTCATACTTTTATATCCCGTACTTAGCTTTTTATTCCCATCCCATGTTACTGAAATGTTTTTCATAGGTCAAGGGAAAGGTACATGATGTGATGATAGGGTCAAAGAAGTGTAATGAAAGAGTCCATGTTTTGTTTTAAATATGTTTCTCTTGATGGAAAAAAATGAATACTATCTTTTATGCAACCACTTTGATTAAATGTGGAATGTAATGCATGATTTATGATCTAATTCTCTAAAACCCTAAACCTAAAAAGATCCTCAATGTGTAATCTTATAATAACACAAGATTAAGTAATGTTTAAAGATGGGGCCATATAGTTGGTATTAGAGGTTTGTTTAGATAACTTTAGGAGTTAGATTTCTATTAAATGATTATCCAAAAAAAATTTATGGTCAAATTGAAATGATATTTCATTTGATGATTACCATGTTGCTTCATCTAAGACATGTTTGATCAGAATGGTTTTCTTGAGAAGAAACAGGGAAGCAGTGCTAAGAAGGCATACATAAGGAAATAAACGTCCGAATCAGCATCCTGAGATGGTCGGAAATGGAACTGAATACTTTGTTGCAGTAATTGAACAGTTGAGTCAAGCGATAAATGGTGGAGGTATCCATGAACGAGATCTGCCAGAGCAACCACAGAGGAACATGTTAGTGGTGGAACATTTCATTAGGCATCATCCCCCATCATTCAGAGGATCATCTGACCTAGTGCTAGCTGAAGGGTGGATTAAATCACCGGGGAAGATTTTCGATCTCATTGGGTTTTCAAAAAATCAAAAGGTTAGTCATGTTATTTACCGTTTGGAGGGTGAAGCAGATCAATGGTGGTCTATGGTTAAAAATATTAGGTATGCTTATGAGATTGATTATCTCGACTGGGATGAATTCAATGGTATGTTTCTTGAGAAGTATTTTCCTAAGGCTGTTCGACTTAGGACATAAAAACAATTCTGGTAATTGATGCACGAGAACGACTCTATGGCTGCTTATGAAGATTGGTTCACTCGATTGGCAAGGTATGCTACAAATTTTATCCGAGACCATGATAGTAAAATCAATCATTTTTACTCAGGATTAAATCCAACATATCGAAGGTCTTTTTCTTCTCGTGAATTCAAGAGTTACGAAAAGCATTATTGATGTGCTAAGAAGGTGGAAATGGATTTTTCCAATGATAAAGTGTTCTACAACAACAAGCAGAAGAAGAGACCGAGGTGGCAGTAGAAAGAAATGAATTATTCAAAAAGGTATGACGGTAAGAAAACTAGGTTTCATGTTTGTGATAAATGTGGTAAAAGGCTTGCTGGGGAATGTCTTCTAAATTATGTAAAGTTCCACTGATACGGTAAGATGAGACATAAGGCTCATGATTTCACTTGAAAAGATTAGGGTGATGGTAAGGCCAAATTTGATTTATAGATAGTGAAATGTTTTAAGTACAATGAGATGGGTCACTATGCAAACGAGTGTCCGACAAAGAGCTCAGGTGATGTGAAGTAGTTATACTACAAGCAGAAACAGATGGTAAAATCCATTGAACTACTTCAGTAGATGTCGAGCCATCAAATAAAGTGGTATCATGTACTTTGATTGTTTTTTCAGATAATTCCAGTGTGTTTTTTGATTCGGGGTCTACACATTCTTTCATCTCTGATAACTTTTCTATTAAAAGGGGAATACCATCTTAATAAATGACTCCTTAACTTGTGGAAAAAACCCCTGGGGGAAATTTGGAGGCAAAAAGAATTTATAAGAATCTTCCTATCCTTATCCGTGGAAAGAACCTACTTGAAAACCTTATTATCTTACCTCTAGTAGAGTTTGATGTTATCCTGGGTATGGATCAGCTCTCTATTTACCATGCTCAGATTGACTGTAGAGCTAAATATTTTTCATTTAAGAATGTCTTTCAGTTCGAGTACAAGAATGGACCCATACTGTTGATAACATATCAAGAGGCCGAGAAACTTGTAAAAGATGGAAATGAATGTTACCTTTCCCATGTTGTTGAAAATAAGGGAACTGTTCATATTAAAGATGTGCCAGTGGTAAATGAGTATCCTGATGTTTTTCCTGATGAGTTTCCTGGAATAATACTAGATCAGGATGTTGAATTTACTATTGACATAGTTCCTGATGCTAATCCTATTTCAAAACCACCTTATTGAATGGATCAAACTGAACTTTTAGAGTTGAAGGAGAAATTACAAGATTTATTAGAGAAATGATTCTTTCGACCGAGAACATCACCGTGGGGTGCCTCTGTTTTATTTTTGAAAAACAATATGGTTCAATGAGACTTTGCATTGATTATAGAGCCTTGAATAACATAACTATTAAGAAAAAATTTCCTTTTCCTCATATCGATGATTTGTTTGATCAGCTCCAGGGAGATCAGTTTTTTTCAAAGATTGACCTGATATCGGGGTACCATTAGATGAAGGTAAAGGAAGAAGATATTTCGAATACTATGTTTCGTACAAGATATGGACATTATGAATTTTTAGTAATGCCTTTTGGGCTAACCAATGCACATGTTGTATTCATGGAGCTTATAAATATAATTTTCCATGAGTTCTTGGATAATTTTGTGCTTGTTTTCATTGATGATATATTGGTGTTTTCTAAAAGTAAAGAGGAGCATGAAAGAAATTTAAGGGTTATTTTTCAAACCTTAAAAGAAAAGTAATTGTATGGGAAATTCAGCAAGTGTGAGTTTTGGTTGCAACAAATTTCTTTCCTTGGTTACATTGTTTCTAAATATGGGATAACTGTTGATTCTGCAAAAACAAAGGTTGTTGAAGAATGACCAAGACTCACAAATGTAATTGAGATTATTAGTTTTCTTGGTTTGGCAGGCTATTACCAAAGGTTTGTTAGAAATGTTTCATGGTTATCTAGTTTAATGACTAATCTAACTCAGAAGGGTGTTAATTTTATCTGGACCAAAGAATGTGATGATTATTTTCAGGAATTGAAAAGAATATTGGTGAATGCTTCAGTTTTGGCACTACCTTCCAGAAATACTGAGTTTGTTATCTATAGTGATGCTTCATTGAAAGGAATTGGTTGCGTCCTAATGTAGAATGATCAGGTAATTTTTTATGCTTCATGATAGTTGAAAACATATGGGCTAAATTACCCTTCACATGATTTGGAATTACCTGCTGTTGTTTTCGCTTTAAAAATTTGGAGGCATCATTTGTATGGAGTAAAGTGTGAAATATATAACAATCACGAAATTTTAAAGTATATATTCACTTAGAAAGAATTTAACATGAGATAGAGGGGATGGCTGGAATTAATCAAGGATTATGATTGTACAATTCATTACCATCCGAGAAAATCAAATAAAGTGGTTGATGCTTTGAGTAGAAAAAGTAATGCTTCATTAACGATGTTGCATTTGGAAAGTGATCCTTTAGTTAAGGATTTTTTGAACTTTTTCATAGAAGTTGTTGGTGCAAGATGTTCTTCTGTTTTGTTTCAGGTATTAGTGAAATCTTCTCTATCAGACAGAATTAAGAAAACACAGAAGCAAGATAGTGAGTTGCAGCAAAAGGTAGAGCTGGTTGAGAAGGGTAAGTTTCCTGAATTCAACATTGATAATGATTGTATTTTGAGATTTGGGAAGAGATTGTGTGTGCCTTGTGATTCATAGTTGAAGAGAGAGTTGTTATGTGAAGCTCAAAGTTATCCATTTTCAGTTCATCTAGGCAGTACTAAGATGTATAAAGATCTTCTAGAGTATTGCTGGTGGGACAGAATGAGATGGTATATTGCTGATTTTAATGTGAAGTGTTTAACTTTTCAACATGTTAAAGCACAGCGGAAGTTACCGAAAGGGATGCTTCAGCCTTTACCAGTGCCAGAGTGGAAATTGGAAAATATATCCATGGAATTTGCTGTGGGATTGCCGAAGACACCTCGAGGTAATAATGCAATCTGGGTTATTGTTGATCGCTTGACTAAATCTACTCATTTTCATGCTATATGAGAAATTTTTTCGCTAGATCAACTTTTTAGTTTGTATCTTAATGATATAGTCAGTTTACATAGAGTTCCTCTCTCCATTGTATCTGACTATGATCCCAGGACCACTTCTAACTTTTTGAAAAGGCCTTCAAAATTCATTGGGTACTGAATTAAATTTTAGTACGGATTTTCATCCTCAATCAGATGGGATGTAAGAATGAAAGATTCAGACTTTGGAGGATATGTTATGTGCTTGTTCGATGGATTATTAGGGAAGTTGGGGCCAACATCATTATTTGTTTGAGTTTTCTTATAATAACAGTTTTCATTCCAGCATACAGATGGCACAATTTGAGGCATTATATGGGAATCAGTGTCGAACTCCAGCTTTCTGGGATGAAGTGGGTGAAAGGAAGTTGATGGGACCAAAATTGGTAGAAGAGTTGGCAGAAAAAGTTCAGCTGATACAGAGACACATGAGAACAGCTCAGAGCAGGCAGAAGAGTTATGCAGACAATAGGAGGAAGGATATATCTTTTGAGGTAGGTGATCAAGTCTTCGTCAAAGTCTCACCATGGAAAAGTGTGATGTGATTTGGTAAGAAAGGAAAGTTGAGTCCAAGGTTCATTGGACCATATGAAATTTTGGAGAGAGTTGGATCAGTTGAATACCGAGTGGATTTACCTCCGAGTTTAGCTCAGGTACACAATGTTTTTCTTGTTTCAATGTTACGAAAGTACATTCCAGATCCATCTCATGTTTTCAGTCAAGAGGTAGTTCAGCAGGAAGAGAATCTATCTTATGAGGAACAACCAGTCCAGATTCATTACCAAAAGTTTTAGGTGTTTCGGAATAAGTTGATTCATCATATAAAGGTTTTTTGGAAAAACCACATGAGTGAAGAGGCAACATGGGAATCTGAAAATGCAATGATGGCTAAATACACCCACTTATTTGATAAGTAAATAAATTGTGGGGATGCAATTTTCTAAAGGGGGGAATTATGTAACATCACAAGTAAGTAATGAATAATATATATTCTTATCTATGGATATTTATGAATTATATTGTTTTTTAGAGGCTTAAAAGGAGAATAAATCCAATCTTAAGCATGGAATACAATAATATTTTTAAAAGATTGTTTTTCTACCTTTTATGGAAAACCATTTTTAAATAAACCTTTTGACAATTTTATAACCATTATTTATCAAAATAAACTTATTATTTATGATTAGTACATTTAAATTTACAATGGATAAATTTTTGGTATTTTTCTGACAATGTTCATTTTTTAATGAATAGTGAAAAATACTGCATTTTACATCAAAAATGCATTTTCATCAAATTTAATTATATGGTTAGATTATATTATTCATTGGTTTTAAAGTTTAAATATAAAATATTTTTACCATGTAATCCAATGGTGTTCATTGGGATTAATTTCACTTTGGAATTTGGCCTAAACAAGTGCCAAACTATTCGTAGATATTGTTTCTAAAAAACCCGCTATTTGTTTTGACAACAGGAATTATTTTTAATTTAATTATTGCAATTTCTATTATTGGAATTTGGTAAAATGGATTCCATATTTGGAATCAGAAGTTCCAAATTATATAATTACGACTCTTTTGTTTTTGGACATTTTGAATAGTAACGACGGTAATTATCTTTAATTATATTGATTAATTAGTAATCAGGTAGTTAAGGATAATAAAATAATATCATAATAATAAACAATGACCCATAAATGTTTCATAATGCTACTATTTGTGTCATGGTCGAACATGGTATTCATTGTGCCAAACTTAGGGACCCAATGCAATCACTTTTGGGTGAATGTGACACTTTAGCTTTTTATTTTAAAAGAATGTTAAATATAACAACGAATGTATCATCTGAGTAAATCATTTTTTATTTTGTCTACATATATGACATATTGGAATATAAATATTCATTGTAAATCTAAAAATATTTCCTACATCATAGTATTTTTTTATAAATTTTATACATTAAATAAATTAAATTATATATGACACCAAGGTGATGCGGTGATTACCTCATTACTTAACGATTTAAATAAAATGAAAAGATAATGTAAAACCTAAGACCTACACAAGTCAATAACCTATTAGATGGGTGTATTTGGAACCCTTATCACCTTATCCTCGAAATACATCAATGTGGGACCTTTAAAATCCCAAACTCATTTGAAAATAAAGAAACATTTTATACCTTTCCAAGAGTGCCCCTCCTCTCCTCTTATAAAAGGCCCCCACCTCTACCTCCTTACCCACACTTCCCAAGCCCTTGGCTCGGCCATTCCCTGCTCATTTTATCTCTCCAAATCCCTCTCGTAATCCAATAATCCTTACCTGAGGTAGAAATCTCTTCAAGAAACACTTTTGGTTTAAACCAAGAGGAGTTACCCGATTTAAAGATAATGTCTTCACTTGTGTTCTTGTGTTTTATTTTGCTTCTTCAACCCCCTATACTCTTTTTATTCGTTTCTTTTGTAACAAAACCAGTATGTTAAATATACTTGGATGCTGTAATAAGAATTATTCGAGCTATAGTTACACACACATACATTTAATGGTTAAAGAGCATACCGTTTCCATGGATGGCGAATTTCTGCCTCAAGAAACAATGATGGTTCAATATTCTTCTAACACCTTCAAAGGTGGCCCTTAAGATGTCACTATATTTATATATGATATATAATATGTTTATGTTTTACTTAAGCTTCTGTATTTTTCATTTATGGCATACCTTTATGGTTTCCATTATGGTAAACGTGATATCTTCATTTTCGGAAGTGCGGACTACCACCCCCTCAAAGTGATTTGATTCGTTAATACCATATGTGGTACGTATAAAGGATAGATTTAATGATATTATATATGATACCATACTATAATTATAATACTATTATGTATCATTATGTTTTAATTTCGTTAAATATGAAATAGAAATGAAAGTATCGTTCATGCGTATGTACGGCTTACCGTCTCCATGAACAATGCATTTCATTTCATACCTCTAAATGTTATGTAATATTATAAATGAATCTATATAATGGATAATATGATATATATTATACCTACATAACGAATTTAACTCTGGATATAATGGATACATGAACAAAATGTAATTATAAAGAGTTTTTTTTGACTCAAGTACAAATGATTGTTAAAACGACTGTTATGAACTTAAATAATTACATAGTGTTCATGACATGGTAATAAGTGATATAAAAGGAATAATGAACTTGAAAAAGGTTCTTAAGAAAGTATAAATTAACTCAAGTCTTTTGTTCAGGAGATTAAGTAACTATCGAGTCAAGTCGGATATGAGGTAAGGGACTTCGTCTCAATCTCCTTTCATTGAAGCATATTTTGTTTTATACACATCTTTCTTTTTACGGTGTATAAACCCCTTTGAATTTTACTTTTATTCAAAAGGAATCTTTTTATACGAAGCTATTACTAAAAGACAAAATGGAATGTTTTCTTGTCGTACGTATGCGGTGAAAACGACTTCTCCACCGTCGTGACCATTGTTTGAGTGTCGGCTTCCTCTACAAGCCATAACCTTTTTAAAAAAATTAAAAAAATACCATGTTTTACTTTTATTTTATTTTGGTATTGAAAATGGTTTTCATAATGTTTTTATATCAATGTGTTGTATTGATATCTTGTGATTGAAAAGTGGAAATGTTATGTTTCCTTTATGCATTTTTTATGTCATACGATTATGTTATGGTTCTTGGGAATTGTTAAGAAGATGGGTGGTTCCGTGATAAACTAAGGGCAGGTGAGCCTGATATAGCTCTCCAATACATTGGGTAACGTGAAGGGGTTAAATATTACAGTTTCTCTGAAGCGATTTAGGGAATATATTGTGATGGATATTCCAAACATAACAATGAGGGTTACTCCCTATGTAAGAATGTTATGAATGCCTCAAGCTACATTTATGTCTTATGATTTATATAATTTATTCATGTTTTGATGAAGTATGTTAAAATTCTTATGTTTTATGAGTAAAGTATGATTTCATACATGGACTAATGTTATCATTTTGTACATTTATATCCCTAACTGAGCTTTTTATGCTCATCCCATGTTTTTGAAATGTTTTTCACAGGTAAAGGGAAAGTTCATGATGTGATGATATGGTCAATGAAGTGTCATGAAAGAGTCCATGTTTTTTTAAATATGTTTCTGTTGATGGAAAAAAATGAATACTGTCTTTTATGTAACCACTTTGTTTAAATGTGGAATGTAATGCATGATTTATGATCTAATTCTCTAAAAATCTAAACCTGAATATATCCCCAATGTGAAATCTTGTAATAACTCAATATTATGTAATGTTTAATGCTGGGCCCTTATAATTATATTTTTATGATGCATAAAAAACTCACAATCTCTACGATTAGCCCAATAAATTATCCAATATACAATCCTTTCCAAATTAGTATCCTTAGTCTAATAACCCCAACAATTCCTCGACTAACTAACAAATAATTTGACATACCCATGTTAGTTTGGATTCAAATGAAGGTATTCTATATAGGAAATAACATTTTTACCTCAGAAGTCCAGAATTTATTTCATCACCTCTATCATTCACAATAATAACCAAAACAATTAATACAAACTTCTTATCCCTTGGATTGAGAATCATGAAAAGAACACATATAAGGGTACCTTTAAGACCACATGAATGCATGCATATATTCCATATACTAAGGAATATCCCTGACATCCTAAAAAATCATGGTGAGGTAAGATTATAAGCTTCATTCTTGAATCTACAAAAAATTCATCATTTTCTATCTTTGTGGTGGATAAAACCAAATCATATTGGTATATGAATATATCCATGATTTGACCCTTAGTATAGAATAAAAATTACTTTATAGTCTATATAGTACCTCACAATATAATAATATTCCATTAGACTATATAAATAAAAATAACCATATAATTATATGATAATACATGAACACTGGATGATACTAATGTAATATAATAACTATAATGTAAATAATAATAAAAATCCAACACAACTCACAATATAGATTCTAACAATTCATCAGTGATCATATCCTTCTAGGCCATGTACATTTGTGTAACTCAATGTCATAAAAATACTGAAATAAATCATGAAGGTCTACCCACATATATTTAAACCCATTTTGTATACATGGGAATGTGGTGAGTCCACTAAACTATTTAGCCACCCACAATCTCCTCCACACAGTAATGGTTTTTAGGACCATGTGATTATTCATGGAAATAATGGGAGAGTTTTGAAGTCAGTACATGGTGAAATTTTCATACCTAAAAACATTAAAAAACATGATCATGTATAAATAAAATTCCAACATGTATATAAGTCACACTGAAGTTGATAAAAAACCTTGATATTATGCAACTATGTACATGACCCACCTACCCATGAATTACAAACTACATACCCTCCATTACATAACGATTCATACATGAAAAATAAACTTTAACAAAAACACTATCATCAAATGATCTCACCATATCAAAAAACCTCTTTAACAAATGTTCCACCTAACATATTGGTCATCTCATTACATGTTGATAAAAAATCCAAAATATCTAGTTAAATAATGATAAAAACAATAATAGTGAGAAATCTACGAGCTATTAACTATCAATTATATATCATCAAAAAAACCAAAAAAATTTATTAGATGAGGGAACAAATCATTAGATTGATATATAAAACTATAAAAAATAACTCTAATGTGAAATCTAAGGAATGAGTCCCAACATGTGAAATATTATTCAAAATCCTCATTGATTTATATATATCATATCATCAAAAAACATTAGAAATATATTACTATGTCCCTATAAATATATATATATCCAATATATAAAAATTCATCATAGGGTATTTATTCCACTAAATGATTATACATTTTTAATTGAACACTGACCAGTCAGATTAAGCATCAAACCTCGATAAATAAAAACTCGTTTTACATGCCCAGAGTCTTACCCCAACTTGGTTCCTAGATGTTTGTCTGTCACATATAAAAAATTATGCCTACTATAACCTCTCATTGTTCTTCTATAATCCCACATAGAGACTTGTTAATAATAACATCATGTCCAAATGCTAATTAGGAAGATAAATATCAAGAGATAATTATACCATATCTAAATAAAATTATAATATTTATAACCTAATAGCCAAAAAGGATCTTCACATAAATATAATTATCAACCCTATAGTATTTCCATGATTTCACCTCCAATAGTTATGGATACATCATTTGAAGGTCTATCACATAATCTCAGTGCCTCTAACTCTATGTTCTCAATTACATTGTGTTACAGGATGGTATAAAGTACATCATCTAGTGGGTAACCACACAATACTCTTCCAAATAACACACATAGGTATTACACATATCTTTTTAAATATTTTAATTAGTAGCAAATATATTCATTCACTAGGGGAACCATTTCATTTACTATTCATATGTAACTGGTCCAAATAAATAGTATTAGCTCCAGCTTCAACCCTAAGTCCAAACTTGTGGATACTCTCAAAGGAAATAATGAGGAGTTAAAAACCATCAATAATTTTAATAAATTAAAAAAATAAAAAGGATTAAAATCACACCCATAACTCAGTCATTACAAAAATCTCATACTCATCTCAAGGGTGTACCAATGATTCTGTGGAGATATGCCAAAAAGTACAGTGAACATGCATCTCAAACTAGGCTAACCTACTAATTAACTAAAGGATTATGTCACAAAATTGTTAAACTATAATTAATTTATATGAAATAAAAAAAATGTTTTTACATAACCATCAATAGGAAGATACAATTTCATACAATATTGGGAAAATATGGAATCATGTACACGATGAAAATAGACTACAACAATTCTAAAAAAATCCCTTTGACATTAGGTCAAATAACAGTGTAAAAATAAATTATAGAAAACAATTTTAAATTAAATATAATGTTTTATTTAATAATATATGGTCATTTTCTGAAATACCAATCAAAACATTATTGAAAAATTCAATTTTTGTTTTAAAATACAATTTATAATACCATTATTTAAAAAAAAAATTTATGCTATAATTAGACATAAAGGAAAATCATTTTAAAGAATATTTTTAAAATCAAGCCCATTTTATTTTATAAATATAACTCAAACTACTAATAGAAATCAAAAAATGACACATCAAATTTTTTTAACCAATGTCTGACCAATGAAGAATTAAAACTCTATACCGTACTTTTTTACTATTAGAACAACATCAGCAAATTTAATTTCAAAGTTAGATATCATAAAACTCCATTTATAATTATAAGAATATTAATAATTAAACAAAATATACAAAGTAATAATTAATCCAAGATAATTTGTAATGTAAATGTCACATACCTGAACCAATGATCTCTAAAAAATCCTGAGGTTGTAAAATCGACCAATATCTCAAGGGCTTAAGGATTTTGATTAAACACCCAAATATAAAAAATAAAAAATATTAAAATAAATTTACCAATTTAGAATATTCAACACGTAACTCACCAGGTATAATAGATGTTTTCAAATTTCAATAAAAAGTGTTAAATCCACACCATACATGCCCCCAAATATCGGATATTATAATAATCAATTTGCATTGTTTGTCATGATAAATTATATCTAATTTAGGTATAAATAATTATGAATTCCATATATACACATTAATCAAGATAAACCATGAATGGTGACCATAAAACCTCTATTTAAGACCACATTTCTATGAATCACAAAAAACCCACATTCATGTGGGATGATTCCGGCATGATATAGTGGAATAATCTCTATAAAATAATAGATTTACATAATATTTAGAGTAATCCAAAGAGGTAAAAAAAGGAATAAGAAATTGATCAATCATCACATCGATCAAGTGAAATATTTTTGAAAAACATAGATCAAGTGGATGAAATGGGTGAGATTAGGTTATTTATGGAGGGGATATTATAATTCATTAGAGAAACTAGAAACATGGAATCATGAGTTCATTTTTGAAATTTGAACCCCTAAAATTAAAAAAAGGAGCCCCTAAAAACAGAACAAGAGGCTGTTAAAACATGATCAAGGAGTGTTATACAGGAAATACCACATTCCCTGGGGAAAATTATTGCATGAAAAATGGTTAATGGTTTGATTTTCCTCCCTAGAGAATAACCAAAATATATGATTACTTTTTTCATGTTACATCACCGACATTTTGAGTCATTGAAAAACTCTTCAGAACACAATCAACCACATTATGATGTGATCTCTCTCTAAAATAATGAATCACATTTTACATTTAATTCTTGTATTCTCAACAAAAATCATTATTATATAGATTTTTATCCAATAAATCTAAAAAATTAATCATACATAGCCCCCACCACATCGAAAAACAATTGGTTTTGGAATGTACTTCACATGGTAGCATAGTTTCCTCTACCAATTCCAATGACCCCACTTCACGTATTTGTTATCTATCCACCGACCTTGAACATATAATATGAGGTTTTTAGAATGATATAATTTTTTAAATTTTCATCTGAATCCAAAAAAATAAATTCAATCATTATTCAAAATGAATGTGATCCAACTAGTATCCCAATACACAAACTATAAAATCAATAATACATTGCATACGTGATCAACCATCATTATTATATGACCAGTTAAGGTTGAAAACCTCACATACATGGATAAAATAAAAATTCTATTCAATATTATGTAGGCCTTTATTATAGGTTTGATATTCATTAATTATTAGTTGAATAAGCTATAAAACACTTTCTGGGAATTTTGTTAAGAAATTTATAATAAATTTTTCATTTTATCAAGGTAGGTCAAACTAATCATGAATTTGAAATTTAATCAGACAAATTTGGTTGGTTTTTTTATGCATTATCTTTTGAACATAATATGAATTTATTTGGAAATTATTATTATAAATCTATAATTTCATGTTTGAAATAAATTAAATGTATAAAACAAAAGTAAAAATGATATGTCTATTTTTTAAACAAAATAATTATAGGTGGAAAATTTTGACTATTTTATGCTATATTATCATTTCAATATAACCATCTTAAAGAAACATCAAACGAAAATATATTATAAAAAACATTCAAATATCCCTCAAAAAATGAACAACTATATAAAATATGATATCAGAACATTATTAAAGGAATACTGTCAATAATTACAATAGCGTGACATTAATTTCATTTTTAATATATAAATAGTTTTTCTTGTAAAAAAATTTCCATATTATTATTACAAAAAATAAAATCATAGAGTTTGTGTGTAAAATTACTAAACATAGGAAACAACACATATCCTTAGATATTAAAGTTACCTACAAATACAAAAATCATGTGATTTCAAACACATTAACTTGAAGCCATTTATGAAGATAATATTTTAGATATTTGATTAATACCCCTCTTGGATTGATATATAATTAGAATTTTTTTAAATCAAAAAATCTATTTATCATAATTAATTTTATCAAATGGTGAAAAATGGATTTTTTATCCTTTATATATCACAACTCTAATGATATTGGAATTTCAATTTCTTATAAGTGTTATTTAAAATACCAGACCCATATATCAAGTCATGAAATTTATTTCTTTTTATTTTTTCTCTATATATATTGATGATTTTTCATTGGTGTAGATATAGGAGGCTTGGTGTAAAATTTTGGAGAAATGGATTCACTATTTAAATTCCAGTAATGGATTACAAATAGAACCTAGTACCCAATGGACTTGTATTGTTAACCGCCTCACTAAAATAGAAATCTAAAGGACCATATGGCCAACTCACAACAAAATTGATCTGATATGAGTAACCGGTGATTTAATAGGTACCCATTTGGTTAGTAATGTGTACCCAATGTTCTCCTTCAATGTTTTTAAAGAACTATATTTAATTAATTTTAATATAAAAAATATATCAATATTTATACCCATTTGTTTTCACCATATAGATATATGGACACCCATCCATTTTTAATGATATTTATATCACTCATTAGAGGTCTAAAGAAATTTAATTTTTTGTGTTAGATCACCATGTTTGAATATATCATTCCTCTTTTCCATATTCAATGTTTCTATTAATAATATTACACAATCCATTATAAATCCATTAAATGGGGTATTTTATATTCTATTGTATTTATCATAAATTAAGGAAATTTCGACCAATTATAATTGATAATGGTTATTCCACTACTATCAGGATGATTTCTCTTATATTTTATATTTTATTCATATGATTGTTATGTTCCTTATTATGTTAAATTTTTAATGGTAAAGTATTAATGAATCCATAAAAATATAAACTATTTTTTTCCATGATTTAGTATTGGATAAATGGTCATTATGGAATTGATAGATCCTCCATGTGTTATTTATTTATAACATGGTTTCCGAATACATTTTTATTGAATGGAATGTTTTATTATTATAAATTGAAACCCCAGTTTGAATCACTTAGAATTGTTTTTCATGTTTAACCATGTTAGGATCTCATGATAGTCCCTTGATGATGGAGAAATTGTGTCTATAAGAGGATTGCACGGGGTTTGCCTCATGATTAGATATTGACATTTTGTATTTCTTTTTATCTTATTTTAATTATAGAATATTTGAGCGTCAGGTCCCCTAAATATGAAAGGATATTTGTAGGTTTTACTTTAGATTAGACATTTTAAAAGGTGTTTATTTTTGTATGAGAGGTAATAAAATTGTTATATGGAAAATTTAATTTTAAACTATCTTATTCAATACATGTATATTAGATTAAGGATTTTGATATTATGCCCCTCGACTTTAACATGGAACTGAGAAGGGATTCTATGCCTACTCATTCCTCTACATGATTATTGAATTGTACACTATAGAAATCCATGAAATACATGTAATAATTGATGGATTTTAAGGATATCAATTCTCAACCATTTTTGTGGTTTGGGGGTGTTATTATTATCCCCTTATAATAGTGGTAATGGGTTTGTGTTCATGTCATCCAAGTATTTGAAACCTATGGTTATGTGATGATAGATGAAATTACAACTAAAATATTAGGATTTCTGTATTTCTAATGGTAGATAGTGAAGAAAATATATATTTATTATTTATTGATTATATATATATGTGTGTTAATACTATACCAAAAATTAGTATTATGGGTGTAGTATGAAGGATAACATCGATACTTATTGAACAAAATATGGTCTCTTAGTAAGTGTATTGTTAATCCCTCACTGATATGGTCTATATTTTTTATTATTGTATTTCATTTTCAATTGTACTTATACTTAGATATATTTTCAATTTAATTATAGAAACTACTGGTGGTGGCTTTTTGGGTTTTTTTACAAAATACCATATCATACACCTTGGTGTCTATATAAAATTTATTGTCTTGGAAACTATTAATGGTTATAGACTATGAGATGACAGATGACCCAAATAGATAGATAGAGTTGTATATTGGACTTCAAGGTGTCGGATACCCAGATTGTTTTTAAATCTTGATTTATTTCCATTTCAATAAAAATATAATAAATCCACCTTAAAACATTACATAATATTTAATTTGTAAAAATATTATCCTTCACAATAAGGATCTTTTCAGGTTTACATATTTAGAAAATTATGAAATAATACACACCTTTCATCCAATATTTATTTACGGTTGATAATACGAAAAAAAATTCCTTTCATCCAAAATATATAATATTTAAAATAATACATTATTTCATTATTAAATCTTTATAACATTTGACATGACATACTTATTTCTATTTCACACCCATATAACACGTGATAAAAATTTAAAAACATGGTATTAGCACAAAAAGAACAGGAATGGACATAAAGAAAAAAATCATTAGTCAAGTGGAAACCTGAAAAAACATTAATGTTTTTTAAAACACATAAGCTTGTATAGAAAAATCAGGGAGTAACCTTGGGAAATCATTAATATATCATTATTACATTCCCACTATCAAATTAAATTACCTTACAGTTAAATTCCATCATAAGAGTACCCAATGAATTTGAGATATATAATTGCGCTCAAAAAGCAGATATTGATTTCTAAATGGATCCCACAAACATATATTGAGCTATAATGGGATCAAGTCATTATAAACAATGTCTGAAGAACATATCATGAAAAAAAATCTTCATAATTCATTAAAATCTAACATTGATAAAATATAATAAAAACATTTTAATAATAAATTTTAATGAAATAATATGTAATTTCTCATGTCTTTTATGAAAAACCATTTTGAATTTCATAATAGAGACATCTAAAAATATTTTAAAAAAATGTCCCTTATATAACACATGAAATGATACCTCTTTAATAATGTAATAGAAAATAAATCTTAAATAACCATATATAAGAATTCATAAAAACCAATTTGAAGACATGGACATATAAAAAAATTATTTAGAATAATATATCATGAAAACATTTAAATTAGTGTTTTAGTTTAAGATGCCATTAACCCGGGTTATACATACGTAAAATGTGTTGAACAATCTTATATAATTTTTTGAATAGTTTTATTAAATTATTAGAGAACAAAACTATTGTTTCTAATACCTTCTAAAATGTTTTATAATATTTTCCACCCATATACCAAGAATATTTTCTTATTTACATTGTTTTGATTGTGTTACTTCTATTGTCTCAAAGGTATAATTAAAATGGATTTCGTTATAAAAATGTAATTATAATCCATTAGTTGAAAAATGTATATTTAGTTCATTATAATCTATAAATTTAAATTTAAAAATTATCATGATTGTGATAGGAGAAGCCGAAACTCACTTTCCACGAAGGCTATGAATTGACACACCACCGACAACGATTTCGTTATTTGAAAATAAAAGGAGAATATGGGAGATTTAAAGAGGAATAAAACATAAAAAACAAAATTCAAGTATATATATGTTATTTTATTTATCACGAATCATTGTATAGGATGTGAGTTTGAGTTAGAAATGAAGAATAATTTAATAGAGAATAAAATGAAATCTTACTTCTTGAAAATGTATCATTGAGAACCTCCTCAATGATTTTGGAAGTGGTATTTTTGTGAGTCCATGAACACAAAAATGTGTAAATGGGGTAGTATAAGGGAATATTTCATAGTATATTTGAGTAATAATGCTCAAGGTGAATAATATTTTTGAATGAAGGATTCTCAATTAATATGCCACGTGAGAGTTAATATAAGGATTATTCAAATTATTAAAATATTTTACCTCAATTATAGAATTAAAGAGAGCCTAAAAATCCTAAAAATAAAATTTATAACATTTTAGAAGTAGAATTATCATTTTAAACATATTCTATAATTTTTATACTTTTAAAAAATTATATAAAATATTTTATTAATGAAAAATAATGTTTATCTAAATAGAAACAAATAATAACTGTGACATAAAAAAATAAAAAAATGATTCATATTCCATAAAATTTTATTATTATATAATAGGAATATAATATTCATATAGGGAATTATTGAATTTACATATAAAAATATAAATATATTTATGTTATTATATTTTTTATCATTAATGAGATTTATTCATTACTTAAATTATTATTGCATCATCTTTGTGGAAGCTATTATGGTATTTATTTTTCATCTAAATTAAATGTAAAACCCAATGATAAATATAATTTTATTTAATTTCCATAAACTATTATTTTTCAAATAAAACAACTACATAACCTTATATTAAAATGATTTAATAATTTAAAACAATAACGTGAAAACATGATTTCCTTTATAAATACAATATTATAAAGGCATTAATGTGATTAATGTGGGTAAAAATTTCCCAAATCTGAATAAAAATGTGATAATGGTTAAAAATTTCTTATATAAAATGTTTTATGAAAGATTACATGGCATTTTATAATTATAATAATTTTATTTAACAACATTTTATTTTGTTTTTAATTTTTCCACTACCACTACATCATCATTTTATAAGAATTAATGTTAATTATTTCTTACATAAAATTAAAAATAAATTTATATCACAAAAATAAAAAAAAATTTCAAAATAAAATTCTATATTCATTAATTATGTATATTCACTCATATAGATGTAATTAAAAGTCCCTAAATTTGTTATTTTTTCTTCTCGTTCCCCGTCTAAGCTTTGCAAATGCATTTAATAGATATTAAGGTAATATAATTTTGAAATTATAAATTAACTACCAAAAAATGAATTATTATTAATAATATGTTAAAATTTATTTAAAATATTTTTTTCACTCAATTAATGTTTATAATAATATAAATATGACCCTGCCAATGCTCTGTATGAAATGTGATGTAATTGACAATAATTTTTATACTTTTCATGGATGAAATTATAAAATACATTTTTAAAATTTTTTTCTAAAAATATTGCACATATAAAATAATAATTTATTAACTCAATAATTTTTTCAAAATTTATATGATAATTAATTTTTTACGATGTCAAAAAAAATATTATATCCTATAAGGCTGCATTTTTTAATAGTCACAAAAATAATAATTTTTCATAAACTTCTATATAATTAATTTTATGATAATAAAATTATTATTAAATCTAAAGAGATATAATATTTTGAATATAAAATTATATAATTCAAAAAATAATGTTTAAAAAAATATCCATATAATAAATTATATATATTAAGAATTACTATTTAAATTAAAAATAAAAATAAATATGATTCTATAAATACATGGGTTGTTAAACTGTCTCCCCCATTTTAAACTCAATACATTAAATTTGATTCTTTTATTGAACAAATGGAAACACTTTCCCCATATAGCATTTTCGGATTCCCATGATTCTTTTTTAACCATGTGGTTTCTCCACAAATCATTAACCTAGTGAATTAACTTTTTTTAAGAATAATTTCTCTATATTGCCAATAATATAAACTATATTTTTCTCATAATTAATTTTCAATTCCAACAGAACTAATTCAAGGATCAAAACATTATACGGATCAAGCATATACATTAATAACATAAAAAATTGAAAAACATTGTGCCCATAAGATAAACTCATAGGTAAGGCTACTCAATATGAAATTGATACAAATTTTATAAACATTCATAATATCCAATGATCAATTGATTCAAAATTTCGTTATAACTAATATAAAAAAACCATACCTAGGGGAAACATTGGGAAAGGCATGATCACCTATCTCAAAATAAAGGTCATTCCTCATGTAATTTTTTACTATTTTTCTTTCTTCTCTGACCTATCCTCATGTGTCGTTGAATGAATTGAACATTATCTATAACTTCCTATACCTATTATAGTCTTGTAAAATTACATTCCCTTACATCAACACAATATATGAGAGTTCGACACCTCATTCAGTATAATTCTTCAAAAGGGTCCATATTTAAATTGGTATGAAACTATTATTATATGAAGACTCAACTAATGAAAGTTATTGATCCCAAATTCCCCAGTATACCATTAAAAATGCTTGAAGCATAAAATCAAAATCCCAAATAGTTCACTTTGATTGTTTATAATATTATGGATCAAAATTTTTGTTGAAATATAATTTAGTGTGCAATGACTTTTGAATGCCCTTCCAAAATTTACTTATAAACCTTGTATCTTGAAAAGATACAATTTATATGGGCACTCCATATAGCCTGAAAATATCCATTATATATAATTGTGAAAGTTAATAAAAAGATAGGGTAACTCAAGATGACATTTGTAGTCCCACCATGAAACCCATGGACATATTCTCCTATTTCCACTCTAGAAAAGAAAAATTGTGAAGCATCCCCTCCATTAGCTTTCACAACACTTTTACCTTTTACCATGTCAAATATTTATAAGTAAAATTAGTAATAACTATTTTCAAACAATACCATCAGTAATAATAACAATTTTCTCTTGATATCATTGTGCTACCAGTATGAAATGAAAACATATAACTATGAGATGAACTTAAAAAATATATATTCAGCTAGTAATCACAAGAAACATAAAATCTATTTCAAAATCAGAAGATAAAATATTTATCAACATTATATTCAGGAAACATAACTTTCTATATGAGTACTTGTTTTTTCTACAACTCATGGTTTTTCTTTTATTCTTACATAATTATAAATAATTGATACAACTGTATGGGCACATGAAACAAAATATATGAATTTCTTAAACTAACAATTTCAAATCCAAAATTCAATAAATAATGAACCAAAGGGTCACATTCTAAAATATAATAGTTAATGTAGAATTAATTTTCCAACTCATTTCACTAGATACACTATTTTATTATCTAGCATAGTAATTAATTACAAAATTGTAGAACATTATTAGTTCTAGCAGTCTTCTTTGCCTTATGTTCTATTCATTATGAGTAAATATATAATTCAAACATTTATCTATATTTTATGTCTCATTTCAATCCCTAAAAATGATGCATCATAATCTATGAGGAAAAAAACATCAACTAATTCCAAATCAGGTTGATGGTTAATTACCTCAAGAGGGTCCCCCAACCAGGAAGTATAATAAATTAACTGAACTTTTTAATTAAAAAAAAATTCCTTTCAATGAATCACCACTATAGAGGGAAAATTTACCAATTTTTTAATGAAGGTCTAGAACTGTAAAAATCGCCAATTTTCATTTAAATTAATAATAACACTTCATTTGATAGCTCAAAATCTGATGACCTAGTTGAAAAGTATTTTTCTAGACCCATATTTTTGTAATATTGATTATTTCTTACATGAGTGACTAGATTTTTATAAAAATTTGCATAATTATAGAAATTTTTATAGTTAAAGAATTTCACCATCATCTTATTTTCATTATTTTCATCCTTTTATTTCCACTTTACATCCATGTTTCTAAACATTCCACATTAGTATAACAACCCAAAATTTATAAAAAATTATATATCAGTCTTTTTATGACACTTTTTACAAGAATGGAATTTGATTTTATTACCTCCAGATTCCATTGATTTGTCCATCCCCAAATATTTCTGACATTAATTATCTTATTCTACTCGTCTCAGGAAACATTATTTCCACAAACACTATATAATCCATTTATAACAATGCACAAAATTCTCATATCTTTTAAATTATCCTACATCAAAATATCTTTGTAAACCTGGTTTCAATCCTGAGAAAAATCATTTAATTTTTCAAAAAGTGTTCCAAAAAATTTTCAGAACATACGAGGAAAATCATGTCGGGTTTTATTTATATACACCTAAAAATATTCATCTTTTTTCCTAAATTCTATGAAAAATATCCTTTCGAATTTGAAAAATCATAGGGAAATATTTCTCATGTAAATGATCCATGATGGTTCCCCATTCTATGGAATCAGGTACTTATTTATCTATGGTATTCTTAACCAAATAAAACTATCAATCAGCTTCATCATCATAATAATAAATAATAAGGGTTACATTTTAATTTCATGAACATAACATGATATCATATATCTTTTCAAGATAGTTGTTCCATCATTTAGATATTGTAGGGTCCGATGATCCACTGAATGTTGGGAGATGTATCCTCATTAATTCTCAACAAAATACATGTTCATTCTTGGTAGATTTGGTTACTAAATTTAAAGAATGCCACCACCATTTATCACCTGATTCAACTAAGCCATTACTATCACAAAATTCTCGGTTCTAATACCTACCATTCCAGCCTTCAAATTTTGAGAGATATATTCCCCTTAGTGCCTTCAAACATCAGCTTCCATATTTATTCTAGATAAATTCATTCTAAAAAAATCTAAGATGAAGAAACATGATAAACATCATATGAAATATCCATATAAATTAACCATAATGTTAAAATAATTTACGGTAATCTCTTAACATCACCATAAACCCTATGGTTATCTAAATTATAATTTGATTGATATTATAAAGAACCAATAGTTAATATATTACATAATATTGAGTTAAAAAAGTTTATTTTACATGGAGTATATATTACAGTTTAGATTCTTAGATAATTATTTCATTAAACATATATAACATCCCATATTTAAACAAATTGGATAGTAATAAAATGGTATACCTTTATTCAAAAATATAAAAATTTTAAATCAAAACATGATTTCATTGAAATTACATCATTATATTTAACTGATGTCCATCTTTCTCTTACATATATTTTTAGCCTATGAAAAACATTTACAAAAAAGGGATGATCACAAAAAGATCAGTAAGGGACAAAACGATTGAAAATTGTAAGTCCATTGAAATCATGAAAACCCATTAAAAATATTTTTTCTTAAAAACTCATATGCATACCTAGGAAAATCATGGTTTAACCATTGTATATAATTACCATATCACTCTTAAATACACACATAAAAATGGAATAACCATATGGTCAAATTCCATATCCGAAGTACCCAATGAATTAAAGAGCTATATTGAGGCTCCCCCATCATATCTTGAGTTGTAATGGGATCAACACAAAATATCATTAACTATATTGGGATCTTCGCATTATAAAAAATTTCTAAAAAACATATCCTGAATAAAACACTTCATAACTCATTTAAACCCATCTAAAAAAATTCAGATTTTAAATTATCCATTTTTCATTAAAATCAATTTTAAAATCACGCAGATAGTAATGAAATCATACTCATCAAAAATAATGTTGAGAATATATAATAAAGTCATTATAATAACAATAAGTGATCAATGTGAAAGTAACCTCTCATTCTTTATATAAAACGTAATCTTTTTGAAAACTTATAAGAGACTTTTAATAAGATATTAAATGGAACATCCCTTATACATCACATGAAAAAGATCCATTTTTTAAAAAATAGATATATAAAAACATTAAAAACCACATATATATATATATTAATTAATCCCATTTTATGGCTTTAGTGTATAAAATAAATATTTAGTAGAATGAATCATTAAATTATTTAAAATAGTGTTTTAGTTAAAAAGTCCCTTGACTCAGGTTCAATGTCCATAAAATATGTTCAAAACACTAATAAAATTGTTTGGGTAGTGTTAATAATTTATTATATAACCAAACTCATGTTTATAATACATTAAAAAATCTTCTTGTATCTTTTTTCATTCATTTGTCAATAATATTTTGTTATTTCTATTATTTTACATATGCATTCTAATCAAGGTTTCCAAGGTCAATTTTTTATCTAGTTCTTTATAAAAATAAATAATACTCTAGAATTGAGGAAATATATATATTTATTTCATTTTAAAATAATTAAATACAATTTAATCTTCCTAGGATTGATGTAACGAGAAACGAACACTTGTTGTCCCCAAAGGAGGTGAATTGACACACTACAGACAAGTATTTTGTTATTTGAGAATAGATCTAAAAGATTATTGATTTTATTTTCTATAAACCATAAACACAATAAATGTATAATATATAAATATATATGATACTATATTTTTCATTAATAATTTGATAGGATGTGAGGATAAGGTATAAATTAAAATTAATTTAAAAGAGAAGAAAAATTCATCACACATCATGAATATTACTCCTTGAGAACCTCATCAAGGATCATGGAATTGGCCTTTTGTGGGGCCGTTATCACAATAATGTGGAAAGGGATGACTATAAAGGGAATCTGGTAGATTACTTTTTATCAAGAATTATCTATGTAATGAATATTTGTGAAGGAATGAGCCTCATTTTATAAGTGTGTTATGGATTAACTTAGATATTAAACAAATTATTAAAATATAATAAATCTATTATAGGGTTTATGGATTCAAAAAGATGCCTAAAAACGTTGTGGGATATCATTTTAAATGTAATATTATCAATTTTGGAATTTTAAATTATTTTTTGAATTTTGAATAATCAAATAAAATATTTTATTCATGAAAAATATTGTTTGAAAAAATAAAAACTATTCATATATTTGACATTAAACACTTAAACATGTGTCAAATTTGAATAATGTTATTACTATATTATAGGAATTTCATATTAATTGATTGAATTCATTAATTAGCATAAAATTTTGAAAAAAATAAATTTTATTATTTTTAATAACATTAATTTTATTTATTCATTAAATAAATTATTATTGTATCATCATTCTGAAATATATTATGGTATTTATTTTATTCCTAAAAAAAATAAGTAAAATTATTTGTAAAATATTATTAAATTATTTTTTCAATTATTTTTTCAAATATAACATTTGGAATATCTCAAATTAAATAATTATACATATTTAAAACTATAATGTGATGACTTTACCATCTTTCGATATAAAATTTTATTAAAGCATTAATGTGAACTATGTGGGTCGAAAATGCCCAAAATTAAAATTTAACATGATAATGGTTGATCTTTCTTATATAAAAAAGTTATATAAAAATTTTTTGGTTATTTATTTATTCATATAAATTTAATTAATTTTTTTCATATTTTTCTCATGCTTTCACTTGCATTGCATCATTTTCACATAAAAATTAATAATAATCCTTTCATATTGTTTAAAAAAAATTATGTTAAAAATAAAATTATAAAATTTTAATTATGTATATTCACTCATATACATGTTGATAAAACTAGTTAAATTTTTTATTTTGTCTTTTATTTTCTTGCACAAGCATTATATGGGCATTTAGATAAGATTAATGTAATATAATTCTGAAATTAGAAATTAATAGAAAAAACATAATTTATAAAAATAATTAATAAAATAAAATATTTCAAATAATATTAATCAATCAATTAATATTTATAAGGAACCAAATTTGACATTTTAATTGTTTAACCGACCCTAGGTCGACAATGAAATTGATATTTTTACTTATCATTAAATAAATTATAATATATATGTTCTTTATTACATATGTAAAATATTACTCTTACAAAATCATAGTTTTGTTATTTAATAAATTTCATATCATTATTATATTTCCATGAAATAACATAAAATATATTATTTTATAAAATACTGTATTTTTTATAATTTACTAAAATATAAAATTTTTCTTACAATTTAGAAATATTTTTACTATGTTAATTTAATTATTATAAGTAAAAAAAATACATTGGTTTTTATAAATTAAAATTCTTTAATTTTCATAAATTATAATTAGGATACATAACCATATAATAAATAATTTATATTAATAAATACTATTCATATAATAAATAAGAATAAATGATAATCTATTAGTACTTAGGTTGTTAACAAAAATTTATATAATTAATCAATCTGTATGTTATTCGTCTATATTAATGATTTTATTGCATTAATTTTCATTTTAATTTGATTGTATCATATGAAAATTTTCATTTTTGTTTTATCATGATTGTAATGTATATGTTTTTCTATTTATTATAGATGATGGTTAACTATTAATGAAAATATTATTTGTTCTTATCTGATACGTAGTATTTTCTCATCATTGGATGGCTTGACTGAGATAATTTTAAATAGTATAATTTCATTCTTTGTGTATTTAAAAACATTTAAAAAGAACTATTCAACAATTGTTTCTTAATATACATGAAATCCAAAATATTTCTAAGATAAAATAACTTTTTTTGAAATAATTGGAATAGAATAAGTTTTTTCAACAAAGAAATGTATAGTTTTTTAAAATTACTTTTCCAAAATTACTGGAAATATCTTTTATATTCTCATATTATTCATCGCCTTTTAAAGGGTAGAGTGCAAAGATTATTCAATGTTCCCACAAAAATCTTTTTTCTAGCATTATAATCATTCTTGGTGTGGTAAATATCTGTAATATTTAAGAGATAATTTTTTCATGTGGTTCTATTATCTCACTGCTCATGAAATATCTTCTAAAATAGTATAACATTTAATTTCTTAAACTAAAATTCTTACTTAATTACTATATGAATAAAATTTATTTATTTTACTAAAAAACCTCGCTCATGTTATATTATAGATTATAATGTGGGAATATTACACCATAACATTGATATGTGAAATTAATTTTAGATATTTAATTAATTCCACCAAATAAATTCCATTATCAGTATCGTGTTGTTGTACTTATCTAATAATTATATAAAAAACTATATACATTTAATTTTTGTATAATTATGATTGAATGATAAAATTTAGAAATATAATTTGACATGTAATGGGCTTCTCTGAACACTATGAGGTTTCATTATATCATTAGACAATTCATGGTGAATTTTTCTTGTTTTCGTAAAAAAGTTGGATACTAATTGTCACATTAAGTCCATTGCGGAGAATTCTTGGGGTTTATATTTATCCTGTAAAGATTTATGTTATCTATGATCCATGTAACTTCAAAATCTGTCTCCATACGTCCATACATGTGTCTAAATTTGATGACGACTAATGTGACATGAAGCTTTTGATGGACCACAATCATGTTTCTTGTATCAGGACACATTAAACATATGGAACTTTAAATTGAATTATTTTTTTTGGAAATTAAATGTATCCATTAAAACTTTAATGTTTTTATATAACTCGTTTATATGGAACTTATATCCCATTTACTTTCATGTATTATTAAAAAAAATTTCATATTTATATATTAACTTATCCACTATGATATAAGTTCCTTCTTTATATCTGGTATGTGTTTATACATTTGAAACCATCACGTAATATCATTTTTAAGCTACTGATACAATTTTAAATTTCATAAAAACATTATATAATACCTTATTCATGTAGTTCTTCAACAACTAATATAATTCAATAAATAATTATGTTTATCTTTATCCACTATTGTCATTTCCCTAATATAGTATATTACATTGTACACTATTGTATTAAAATTAGGTGATCTGTAATTCATATTATTATTCCATAAATTATAAAATTTTTGATTCCATTTATTCAGACCATCATTTATTACTATTATCAATTTTATATAAAATTAAGTAAACATGATAATAATTTCTAAAAATTTTCATTGAGTAATAACAACACAATCAAGATAAAAAAAATCAAATCCTGGTTGGTTACACTGATTTTTGAAATCTTAAAAAACACCCTGATGATATCCATATATTATTTGGATATATGATTATATTTAATCAATTTGAAAAATTATATTTAACATATATGTTTATAAAATTATGTATTTTATTGTGAATAACTAAAATAATATGTTAAAGATGTTATAAATCACCAAATATTATATAAATATTTGATAACAATAATGAAATATTTTATTATCCATCATAATTTAACTACATTCTAAGACACACAAAAAATAACTACAAAAAAATATTTATCAACAATAAAAATTATTATAATTTGGAAGAAACATTATATTATATATATAAAATATTTATAAAAAATAAATATATAAATATATAAATAAATTAATCTATATATATCAACAACAATATATATATATATATATAATCACACTATATGTGTGTATTCACAATACACACACACAAACACACACAGATATATACATAAATACATACATACATTAACATGTGAACACACTAATATACATATATACCTATATTCATGATTACATACATACACACAAACATATATACATACAAACAATAATTCCTGCATACAAACATACATTCATTCATACATACATAAAATAATAAATACTTACATAAATGTAATAATATATAAATATTTGTATAAATATATATATGATGCACACCTCAAACCAATATACATATAAATTTTCATTAAACACACACACACACAAATACCCATGAAAATATATTTTCTGAACATGAAATTGTATAAAAAGACATATATCTACGAAGAAATGAATAAAATGATATTAAAATCGATACATTGATATCAAATGATATGAAAAATAAAAAAAATTCATGAATATACATGAAATATAAGGTTGAAACTCAATAAAACATTTTCATGGACTTTAAAAGAGAGATATTAATAAAAATATAGCTTCATAAATATTAATTTAAATAGACGTATAACATCCCATGAATTTTGAATATATTTCTCTTTAATAAATTATTATTTTTTGATAACTTGTGAAGGAGAAAAACATGGATTTACGTAAATAATACTGAGATATTATATAATTAAGCACATTATTGGTATTTAAATTAAATATATATTTTGAAAAAAAATTATAATTCACATATGAAATATTATCGATCAAAATTAAGCATTATGAAATATATTATTTATAAGTATTATTTATTTCATGTATTCCTTATTTAAAAATAAATCCATAGTATTAAACATATGAAATGTAATTCATTATATATTTATAAAAAGTTTTTTTTTCAAATTGGTTATAAATTAAAATAAAATCAATTTAAATTTAAAAAATAGATTTTTTTATTAAAAAATATCATTATAAATGGAAGAAGTTTTTAAATTAATAAATAAAATTTATCAATAATGATGAATTATTTAAATGAAATTTTTGAATAATATATTCAATAAAATTTTTTATACTTCATTTACTAGTTTCTACTATGCAGTGAATGAGAATAAATTCTATGTTAATCTTAATAATACATTTTTTCTAAAAAAACGACTCTCCATAAATTATTATCTAAAAATTAATTTCTCCCACTTATTAATTTGAATTTTAAAAATTTATATCAATATTTGAGATCACAATTTTAATATTTTTTAATGAGGATTATTTCATTTTTGGTCATAATGAGCAAAAAAAATTGTAAAAATCTATTACCTCAGTTAATGTTAAAATGGATTTATGGGTGGGTTAAAAAAATATGTGTTGATTAAAATACCAAATAAATAGATTTTACATTTAACAGTTGATTTTATTTCAACCATAAATAATATTTTCTTGTATTTTTTTCTATATGGTTCCATTTTAACAAGAATATAACAAAATTATATTTTTATGATTTATGCATTTATAATAATGCCACCCACCACATTAATAAAATTGAATATAAAATATTCACTTATTGACAAACTTTTATACCTCATGTTCATAAAATACCCACCCAAATACCTTCCAAACATCCTTAACCATGACATAGAGACTCTTGTCTTCCTATAATAATATATGTTGAAGGCTTAAGGATTAAGCCAAAGGTTATTTCCCAAAGTCTCGGTAATTGTCTTTACTAATCTATTTTGAGTTTTTTAATTCTTAACGTCATAAAATAGTATATTACCATGAAAAAATTTAAATTAATATATCTAATATATTAAAATATTTTTATGTAAATTTCATAACCATTTTCTACCTCTTATTCATTTTATGGGATATTATAATGTGATTCATCTTTACGAGTGAACTACCAAGTCTTTAAAGGGATGTCATTCGATATTCATGATTTCCATAAATGGAATGTTATATTTATAAATATAATAAAAATATATATTTATTATTTATTATTTATTATTTTTATTTAAAAATATATTATCATTTAACTTTATTTTGTTTTCATTTGTAGGAAAATGACAACATTATTTGTGCATATATACAGACAACACTATCCACGAATTGATGGAAATAATATTTCATCAACATGTTTTATAAATGGATACAAATGTATATATAATAGATAAATAAGTTACATATAACATTATTAGGATTCTATGTATGATTAAACCATTTTAAAGTTCCAAGGATTGGAATAATTAGATAAAAACATTCTTGGAAAAAAGACTAGTTTTAATTATTTGAAATTATAATGTAATGATATATTTACAAATGAATATGAAAATTGTTTTGGAATAGATTAATAATAAATGTATTTTTATTATACATGATTTTAGGTTCATGTTTGATGATATTGAGAATTCAAGGTAAGGTTTTTAGATATAAAAACGATTTTAATTAGGATTATTTATACCTAATACTCCATTGTAGTAATTATATGATCATTATCTATTAGGCCCATTATATTTTTTCATATAATTATTTCATGATTTTCAATTATTTGTTTGGTTATAATATTTTTTTTACTTATATCAATCCAAAAATGTTTAAAAAAAATTAACCTACTTTCCACTTTAGTCAATGAACACAATTTTCCATGTCAATATTACTTAAAAAAAGTTCAAGAATTTTATTTTTTGGGATCAAATTATTATGAAAATAAATTTTCATCTATAATAAAATTTATTTTCAAATATATAAATGTAATATTATTTTGTATTTTAAAATGAGGTAATATAGGAATTTTTACCAATAATATGAATGCCATTTTTTTTAATGTTTACCGAATGAACTGATTTCTCAACCATCATAAATATTATTTGATTGTAATATATTTTTACTATTAACAGGTTTATTGGAAATGATAATTATTTTCTCTGTATTTTGTTTTATTTTTTTTATAAAATTTTATTAAAATAGAAGAATATTTCTCCATTTTTTTTTAAATAATCAGTTAAATATTCTTTTAGAGGTCTTCTTCATCTATTAAAAAAATAATTTTTTAATATTAATTAATGATGTTATATGGTGATATAATATAGATTTTTTCTCTGAATTTATATTTAATATGTATTTTTGATATCATTAGGAATAGTATTATATTACACTTTTTATGTAATATTGAGTTAATTATTGTTTATTTATCTTATTGAAAACTATTTATCGTTTCTATTATGTGATGTATTGGTCCACTAAATACCTATAATTTATATGGTAATGATTGATATCTCATTTGGTATTCTTTAAGGGAATATAGAGTGGACCCAATTACTCATGGAACATTATCAACTATGATAGTCTAATGAGTGAACCATAACTATATAAATGATATAATAGTGAGTGAAATAAATCCACTAGGGGAATTTATCCACTATAATATTTTTATATGTAATATGTAACTAATGATAAGTGATTTTTTCTAGGATAGTTATACAATTAATTTATCATTTCCTTATTCTATGGTATTCATTCAATACACATGATTGATTAATGGTTATTCCTCACTATTACAGATTCTTTATTTTTAATTAATAATGATTTATGACATGAATGTTGATTTATGATATATTAATGATTTCTAATGGACATAAAAAGTTTTAATTATTTTAACATACCATTATTATTATTTTATTCATTAATATGATCATATATTTACATCTCCCATGTTTACCCTTACTGGTTATTTTAGATTATCCATTCCTAGGATTCCATTTTTCCCACGCTATAAAGAAAAGTACTATGTAGGATATGTCTAGTAAGGGTTCTATAATAGAATTAATTTTTATATATATTTATTATATTTCATGAAATATGTTTTTATGTAATATTATATAGTGTCACTAAACCATTATATTTTTTGGGAAAGTATTATTGTGAAATTTAATAAATATTTTACTAAAATTATGATAAATCTATGTATTTTAGAATCTTGTAAGGTTAGGTGATATCTGATAAGAGTTTATTTATTTTTTGTATATTTTTTATTAATAATATGATTATGGAACATAGGATATACTATTATAAATTAAAAAAGACATAGTGTGAAAATAAATTTGTCATAGGATGATAAAAAGGTCTCATAATTGAAAACATATAGGGAATTATTTTCATAGTTATATGAATTATAACTCTAATTTTTATATCATGATGCATAGAATATGATTTATTTTTTATGTTCTAAGGGGAATAAATGGTATGAATAATGTTAAAATATAATGTTTTAAAAGTTAAATGATTTTCATATTGAGAAACTAAAATAAATTGTAAATTTAATGAAAAATCATGTTGTTGTTATCATAATGATCTCTCAAGGAAATAATCTTAATATAATTATAAATGATAAAATTATACAATAATTTTTTTGTCTTTTTATAGAAAAATTACACCTTCATTAAATTGGTTCTTATATTCACGAGTGGTGAAGCAATATATTGGTTCTACTTGATATATTTTTTCCATTATCCATTACTCAAAGAATGATAGTTTTTTCAATAATATATATAATTTGGAAGGGAAATAGGACTGATACATGAATATTTTTAATAATATATGGAATGATATATAAATATCATCCATGTTATATTATTGGCTTAAGAAGTCATTTCATGTATGTAGTTTCACTAATATTTTCTTGTGAAAATTGAAAGGTAATTCATTGAGAATAAGAAAAGGATAACGAATATATTTTTATATATGAGGAACATTTTACAAGGATTTTGAGTTGTAAATATGGTTTTCTCATTGACCCTATATGAAAAATTTACTGGTTCTTCAATTTCATAAAAATAATTCTCTAAAATTTGTTATCCATGATGTAATTCAGTGGATATGGTGAAATAATTTGATGTTCTCTCAATTTTGAAATGGATATTGGGGAATCCTATCATTATCATGGCTATGATAAGAAGTGAAATGTGGATTTTTTGGAAATTATAGTAATAGAACCGATACAGGAAATAAAATGTATATTTCCATATGTAAGATGTTTGGTAATATTAATGAGGGTAATTTTCTTATTGGGACTGCAAAATGACTTATGCATGGGAAATAAGGTAATCATGAAAATGAATAATAATGATATATAATGATATAATCCAACAATATTAATGGGGAGATTGATTATTTTAATGAAATACCCACTCTCCAATTTTACAAAAGCAACAAGTATATTATTTAGGTGAACTAGTTATTGAATCAAAGGGTTAATAATGGTATTAGATATCAATAACCTCTTATGGAAAGTGTAACACCCCCAACTTCCACAACATGCTTCTCTTTGAATAATACAGTAGTGTGTGTTATATGAAACACCGAATTCTAACACACCAAAACCAATCAAACTAGCCGTTATGAATACTAATATCCAGCTTTCAAAATATTATAATTTTGATCATTCAAAATAGAATTTATTTTTGGATTTATAATATCAAAATTAGATTAGGGTGAATATTTATTATTTTTCTGAAAACATTAAATTTTTGACGAATAGTGAAAAACAACAAGTTATAGTTTAAAACCAAATATTTATTTAAATATTTATTTATTTTATTTAAATTTATTTTAAGTCAAAATAAATAAATATTATGTATTAATTTCAATGTAAATCATTGGAGTCAGGTTATAATAATTTTTTAAATATAAATATTTTATTAAACATTTCACTGTCTTTTACCCACCTACTAGGAGAATTTAAAAATTAACATAAAACATATTTTTACCACGTCTATGAGTGGAATTTCATAAATCCGAGAGACACAGATGATATCAAGAAGAAAAATTTGGTTCAATACGATGAAAATATGTTTTGGTGAATCGTAACTTTTTACATTTATTTAACATGGTTAAAATTAAGTAGGGTATTTAAGGGTAAAAATGATATTATTATTACACTAACAGATGTCCTAATTCTATTGGTTTTGTATAATTCGGCCATAAAAACCTTAGGAATAAAATATGAACCTCTTTGGTCCAATTGGATAAGATTATGTCATTTATTATTATTTAATTCAAAGAAAAGTTAAAAGAGTTAAAGTCAAATTTTAATTAGTAAAACATTTTTTTTGGATAAAAATATGATAAATTCAATTGTAAACATTATTTAGAAAGATACGAATATTTCTTATGTAATGTTATTTTATTTTTATTTTTGAGACATTATTTAATTTGGTTTCTTTATGACACAATAGTGATGCAGTAATTACCAAATTATTGAAAGAATAAAATAATTGATATTATAAATATCTAAATAAATGAAATTTTATACTTTTAATGAAATAAACTAATTTTATAGGTTAAAATTACATATTAGGGTTGGTTAGATGAATTTTTATTGAATTAATAATACTTTTATCAATTTAGAAAAAACAAAATAGAAAATAGTGTCAAAATTGACATAAAAGAGTTTTTAAAACCAATATTAAAATTTTAATTGATATTATATTTTTAAAAATATATGTTTTGGAAATAATACTTTTAGAATTATATTTGTATAATTAAAAAACCACTTGGGGTTATCTTGGATGTATATAGTATTTTTATTAATCATATAATATAAAAATACAAAGATACATGGTAAATTTCAAACTATTTATCTAAGAGTTAAATCTAAAAGATAACGTTAATATATTGAACCAAACCTGTATAAATCCTATTGGGTGAGTTTTTATCGACAAATACCCACCTAAGACTTTAAATAATCCATTTTGGAGCCATCATAAACCAAAAATGATTTTATTATAATATAATATTTGTAGGTTTTCCTAAGGTTCCCCTGAACCCTCTTATAAAAGAGCACTCCCCCTTCTATAAACTTCACACATTAAAATCCTTTGGGATTGGCCATACCTTACAAAAATACCCTTTAACCATCCTCCCCTCATCATAGAATACTTTCTTCATTCAAAAATCCATTCTAAGTAGCCCTTTTGATCAAATCAAAAGAAAGAAACCGAAGAGAAGGTAAATATTTCATCACCTCTTTCAAGTTCCTTTCTTCATCCACTTCCTCTTTCATTATTGTTTCCATTATAAAATAATAACTCACATATATTTTATATTATTTTATGTTATTATAAATATGGAACAACCATATTCATTATTCTATACATCCATTGAATGACATGTCCCCATACGTGCGTATGTATGGCTTACCCTCTCCACGTCGTGGTGTAATTGTTATTCAATACATTATTATTTTGATTGGTATAGTAATGATGTATAATTGAAATAAATAATAAATATAACATGATAATTATTCTGTATATATGATATGCCATCCAATTATATATTATTTTAATATAAAAATAGTGATATGGTCGCTCATCGGTACGTACAGATTACCGTCTCAATGAACGTGATGAGATTCATTCCCCATCGTATCCATTCAAGACTAATTTTCATTAGATGATTAAAAATAATGTCTAAAAACATAATATTATTATGAATATGAATAATATACATCCTATCCATAACTAACATTACTTACGTCACAAAGCATACAAAGGGAAACAAATCAGTTAACACCTCAGACGACGATAATACTAAGATATTTTTAATAATGAAATGTTAAATGATCATATATGATATCTTATTAAAGTATATGATTCCTGTATAGTTTAATAACAATTATTTCACCATTATAATAGAGTTTAACCTCCCCTCGACTAAGGAAAATTAAAGGTAAGGGTTATTTTCACAATCTATTTATTATCTGAGGTTGTTTTTATGTAATTATATACTAGGAACTCATTATCATCCACATCCATGATTCTTAAAAATGTATTCCAAAACATTATTACTATTTGCTAGACTATGGGTAAAATTATTTTATACCCTTTTTTGAATTTTTATAAAATGGTTTGAATGTAATCTTTCCATCATTTTCCAAACAAGGTACATTTTAACCTTTTCATCAAAATTAAGTTTAGAATTTATTTTTTTAATTTATAAAGAGGGTTTGGATATTTTCTACAGTTAAATAATTGTCAAATATTCTCTTAAAATCATATAAGAATATTTTCAAATTAAATGTTTTCATAAATTATTTCTAAATAAAAATTGATATATATCTGAAAAAAGGGGTTGATTTCATCTATGTCAACATCATTTGATAGATTTTAAACTTATTGAAGTTGATTTATTATGATACAAAACTTCCATATTGTATTGAATGTTTTGTGATATGTTTGAATGTGTATGTGTTATTTTTATGCCATTCATGGTTTAAGGATAAATTATTGAAATTTTGTATGCTAGTTTTAATATGAATGGTAATGTTATTTTTAAATATTTTCAGATGAGGAATGCATTGGACTTTTTATGTGACGGGTGGAACCTACAATAGAACCACTATGCATCAGTAGGTATAATGATACAAACTAGTGTCTTTTCACAAGGCCTTGACAAAATTATATTTGTAGTCTTGGGACAATGCATTGACAATGTGGGTATGAATGTCTGACATTATGCATTCCATCATTATAAAAGATGCTATTGATATTGTATGTGATTATTCGACTAGTAGAATATCCATGTCAGTAAGTAAATTGAATTATTTGATTTTATATTTTCCATATTTTTATGATGTTAATGTCTAGATGTTTTTTTTATTCTTACAGATTTTCATAAATGTTCAGTATTATTTATGAAAGTTTTTTCTATATTGTTATCCTTACTTAGCATCTGAGATCAACCATTTCTATGTTATATTTTTTCCAGGATGCGAAGAAGTATTTTATGACAGGCCTGTAGGGATAGTCTGAGGGGATATGAGGGTGGTCTATAGAAACAATGTTTTTGTAGTTTTTTATTTTATGATGTAATGTAAACCTTATTAATGTATATAGTACTTCCAAGGATACTAAACTAATCGTTATTTCAACACATGATATTTAATGATCATTCCAATGTTATGTAATAAAGCGCCAACTCTGGGTAACTGAGGTCAGGGTGTTATAGTTAGTATCAGTGGATGTTTAGTACAATCCTTGGAATCTAGATTTAGATAAACTCTGATTAGAGCACATATCCATAAGATGGACATTGAAGATTAGTATAGAAGAACTTACTAGAATTTTGGTATTGTGGAGATTTTGTGTGTTTTACAAAAAATACAACCTTGTCTGGATACGAGAAGGTGGAGGTGGCTCTAGCATAGATGTACCTAGGGGTAAAACCCTAAAACACTGTTTTGAGCTGGACTCGAATGGAAACTGGTGCACGACAACGGGCCCTGATAAAATCTTGGTTACGACACTCCCGAGGGATATTCTTAGGATAATTATATTTTTATTTACAACCATTATGAAGGGTTTACGAGTATATACATTCTCAAAAAAAAAAATTTATGATTATGGATCATATCCATAAACTGTTGAATTTATGTTAATTATTTTACAACTTTGGAAATATGTATTTCGATTCATAAACTAATCTAGTTTATAACATTGTATGGAAATGGGGCCAAGTGGAAGGAATGGAAACTATAACAATTCACACACACTATTTAAGGATTTTACTCCTTCTCAAGATAATTATAGTAGAGATGGCGATACAACTAGTGATGATCAACATATCACTATATTGGGACAACTCACTGAGGTTATGAAAAATAACCATACCCGTATGGAGCACCTTAATCCTAAGTGTTGAGGATCAATGTTATATTTTTTCATGAGGCAACAACCACTAGAATTCAGTAGGAGTAAAAATCCACTTGCAGCCAAGCAATGGATAAATTCCTTATAAAACATATTGTACACCTAGGAGTGTAGCGAAAGGGAAAAAGTTGTCATGGCAGTTTACCACCTCACTGGAGATGCTGATCAATGGTGGTCATTGATTCAAAACACAAATAAAGAAGATGAAGTATCAATTTTTGATTGGAGGGAGTTTAAAGAGTTTTTCTTTGAAAAATACTTTCTTTATGACCATCGAACTGATATGGAAATGCAATTTCTGAGCCTGAGGGAAAAGGAGGATGAGAATTTTGTAAAGTATGAATCTAACTTTACAAGGTTAGAGAGGCATGCAACAGACTATGTAAGTAACCCATGAAGTAAGATTTTTCATTTAATTTATGGGTTAAAACTATTTCTCCATCGAGCATTAGTCTCATAATCCTTCTAGTCATACGAACATATTGTCTCATGTGCTATCAAGATAAAAAAACAATTCTATAAGTCTTAAAACTATAAAGAAAAGCAAGAGAAGAAGAGATCTTCTAAACACCATGGAAATGGAAATAAGGGGAAGAAAGGAAAAGATGAATACCCATCCTACAGTAAATGTTGGATGAAAGACGCTGGTACCTGCCTAAAGGGAATGTGAGTCTATTACAAGTGTGGTGAAAAAGTCCACCATGATCGTGATTGCAAGTGGAATAAATAGGATATCATTTTTTAATTCTACAATTGTAGAGAAAGGGGGAAATATTCAAATGAATGTCCTAAGATTAAGGAGAACTTACCTCAGAAGAGGCCATGGGATAAAGTCCAAGCATATGTTATAACTACTTCTGAGGTTGAAGCTCTAAATGATGTAGTGGCAAGTAATTAAATGGTTTCGTTACGTTTATCCAATGCTTTATTTGATTCTGGATCATTTCATTGTTTCATATCTTCCCAGTTTGCTATGAAAATTTGATATTTCCAATTTCCTTTAACAAGGGAGTTTTCAGTAAAAACTCTTAAGGAATGTATAATTGAAACAATGTTTTGTGAATCAATTACTATTAGATAATATAAATGAAAATTATATATTGATCTCATTTTCATACCCATGATGGAATTTTATATATTCCTCAGTATGGATTGGCTTTCAGACCATGATGTGAAGATTTATTATAAGAAGAAAGAGGTTACAATTTTTTATGTTGACGACAAATAACACATTATCTTTAGAGCTGAATCATCCCCACCTAATTATTATCTAGATCCACCCTCAGTAGCTCAACTAAATTCAATTATTACGGAGGATTAGAATGAAAAAACTATGGGTGGGGAATATAATGTTTAAATAGAGGATGTAACTATTGTGAAAGAATATGTTGATGTGTCTCCAAAATATTTACATGGACATCCTCTAGAATTAGAAATTTATTCTTCCATTAATTTAATTACTTGTTCAAGGCCTATATCTAAGACCCATTATATAATGGCCACTGTGGAATTAGTGGAAATAAGGATAAAAATAGAGGAATTTATTAATAAGTGATTTATTTTATCTAGTGTTTCCCCATGGGGAGCCCCTATCCTTTTGTTATTAAGAATGATGGATCTATGAGGTTTTGCATTGACTATAGAGATATCAATGCTATAACAATAAAGAAAATGTATCCCTTACATCGCATTGATGATTTATTCAACCAAATTCATGGAGATCAATACTTTTCAAAGATTCACCTTAGATCTGGATATCATCAGTTTTGTGTAAATAATGATGATGTTCTAAAAACAGCATTTCGAACTAGGTACGGGCATTATGAGTTTACAGTAATACTTTTTTGATTGACTAAAGCACCCTCTGTATTCATGGATCTAATGAATAATGTTTTCAAAGAATATATTGATTACATTTTAGTGGTATTTATTTAAGATATGTTGGTATATTATAGATTCTAGGAAGATCATGACAATCACATATGCATTATCCGGAAGACTCCTAGAAGACACGAATTATATGGGATGTTTAGCATGCTTGAATTCTAGCATGAGGAGATTTCTTTTCATGCCCATATTGTCTCCATGGATGGAATATTAGTTGATCCTTTTATGAACAAGGAAATCCAAGAATGTACAACACCCACGATTATAACTGAGGTATGTAGTTTTATTGGTTTGGCAAGTTATTATCGACGTTTTGTGCAGAATTTCTACCAGTTGGCTAACACATTAACAAAGCTCACACGAAAAGGGGTTAAATTTGTTTAGACAAAAGGGTATGAAGAATGTTTGGAAAAATTTAATATATGATTATTCAATGCTCATATATTGACTCAACCATTGGGGATTGTTGGGTTTGTTATATATAGTGATGCATCAATGAAATGACTTGGTTATGTCCTTATGCAGAATGATTGAGTTATTTTCTATACATCACGACAGTTGAAAATTAATGAGAAAAACTATTATAATCATGATCTTGAGTTAGCAGTTGTAATATTTTCTTTGATGATATGGAGTTATTATCTCTATTGTAAAAAATGCGAGATTTATACTGGTCATAAGAGTTTGAAGTATATTTTCTCACAGAAAGAACTCAACATGATGAAAAAGAGATGGTTTGAACTACTCAAGTATTATGATTGTACAATACACTACCACCAAGGGAAGGAAAATAAGGTGGGAGATTCTTTGAGCATAAAATATTATGGAGTTTTGAATAAGATGAGAGTTGAAAGGGATCTGATTTTCATGCATCTAATAAAGATGGATATGGGAATAACCAAGTGTGGTGAAACATTAATGTTTTTTCAGATGGTTTCCAAACCATGTTTAATTGAAAGGATAAAAATTTCTCAAGCTCATGATGAGTAATTTCAAAATAAGATTCAATTTGTGAATGATGGGATATTGATCGACTTCGTATATGAAGATAGCATTTCGAAATTTGTGGAGAGAATTTGTGTTCCTAATATTTCTAATCTAAAAACTGAATTGTTGGATAATTCTCATACCTCCAATTTTTCAATACACCATGGGAGAACCAAAATGTCTAGATATTTGGAAGAAAATATTTGTTGGGAAAACATGAAGAGGGAGATTGCTCATTTTCTGTCAAGATGTCTGGTTTGTCATCAAGTAAAATTTGGAAGGCAACATCCTAGAGGAGTCTTGCAACCTATTCCCATACTTGAGTGGAAATGGAATAATTTCATGATGGAATTTTTCATGGGACTACCAAAGAATCATAGAAGGAACGATGCAATATATGTCCTTGATATCGTCTTACCAAGTTAGCACATTTTTTTTATAAGAGAAGATTTACAAATTAAATGTCTAGTAAGACTCTAAATTAATGATGTTGTGAGACTTCATGGAGTATCCCTATCGATTATTTGTAATTGTGATCCTCATTTTACATCAAGATTATAGAAATGTCTTCTGAAAGCCCATGAAACTGATCTTTGTAGAGCACTTCCTACCACCCCCAAACTAATGGACAATTAGAAAATACTATTATGATTGTAGAAAATATGTTTAGATCATTCTTACATGACATTCAATGTATGTAGGATCAATATTTACCTCGGGTAGAATTTTCTGATAATAATATCTTCCATTAATGTATTCAGATGGACCCATATTATGCGAGATGTCACACACAAACTTTTTGGGATGATTTTGGTGAATGAAAACTCATAGGCATAGAACTTGTGGAAGAAACGATGAAAAAGGTGAAGGTAATCCAAAACCACATCAAGGCAGCTCAAAGTAGGCAGAAGAGCTAAGCTGATATCTAAAGGAATGATTTGGAATTTCAGGTAGGAAATCATGATTTATTGATTTTATCTCCTTGTAAGAGTGTTATACATATCAATAAGAAGGTTATATTGAGTCCTAGGTACATCAGACCTTTTGAAATTCTAGATCGAATTGGGGTTGTATTTTACCATTTGGCAATGCCGCCAAGTCGTTCCAAATTTCAATATGTGTTGCACGTATCACTGTTGAGAAAATACATGCCAGACCCAGTGCATATTCTCAACTATGGGGAAATAGAACTAGAACTTGATTTGTCTTATTAAGAAGAGCCTGTCAAGATTCTTGATACAAGAGAACAATTGCTGAGGAAATAGATGACTCATCTCGTATATATTTTATGGAGAAAACATAAGATGGAAGAAGAAACGTGGGAACCTAAGGAACTAATGATGAAGAACCACCCGAGTCTTTTTATGTCATAATATTCTAGAAATTTCGAGGACATAATTATCTGAAGGAGGTGCGAATGTAACACACCAAGCTTCCACGCTACACCTCTCTTTGAATAATACAGTAGCGTGTCATGTACACAACTTTGAGTTATAACACCCCAAAAACAATCAAACTAGACATTAGGAATAGTAATACCCACTTCATAATATTATATAAATCTTTTCTTTCAAAATGGACTTCAATTTTTGGATTTTTATATCAAAATTACCTTATTGTGAATTTTTGGTATTTTTCTGAAAACATTCAATTTTTGATAAATAGTGAAAAACACTGACTTATAGTTTAAAACCAAATTTTTATTTAAATAATTATATATTTTATTTAAATTTATTTTAGGACCAAATAGATACATAATACATATATAAGATCAATGTAATTCATTTGAGTCAGTTTATAATATTTTTTAATATATAAAATGTTTATTAAACTTTTCACCGTATTTTACCCACCTCCAAGGAGAATTTTAAAATTCACATAAACCATAATTTTACTGCTTTTTTGAGGGGAATTTAAAAAATAAAAAAGACACAGTTGATATCAGTAAAAAAATTTCTTCAATAAGATGAAAATAATTTTTGGTTAATAGAAACTTTTTACTTTTTTTACCACGGTTAAAAGTAAATAGGGTATTTAAGGGAAAAAATGATATTATTATTACTCTAACATAAGTCCTAATTCTTTTGGATAAGTATAATTTGACCAAAATAAACCTTAGGAAGAAAATATGATCATTTTGGTCCACATGGATTAGATTAGGATATTTATTATTAATTAATTAAAAGAAGTGTTAAAAGAGTTAAAATCAATGTTTAATAACTAAAACATTTTTAATATAGGGATAAACATAGAATAAATTCACCTATAAATATTAATTAGAAATATAAAAATATTTCCTACATAATGATATTTTATTAAATTTTTTTAGACAATAAATAATTTAATTTATTTATGAAACAATGAAGATGTAGTAATTAACATAATAAAGAACAATTAAAATTATTGATATTATAAATATCAAAATAAAAGAAATTTTAGTCTTTTTATGAATTACAATAATTTTATAGATTAATATGACATATTAGGGTTGGATATAAGAATTTTTTTTGAATTAAAAATTTCTTTATGAATTTTGAAAAAACAAAATACCAAATAGTGTCAAAATTCACATAAAAGAGTTAAAAAACAATATTATATTATCAATTGATGTTATATTCCTAAAAATCTATCGATTGGCCAAAAGTCATATATAATTATATTTTTATCATTAATGAGCCACTTGGGTTTCTCTAATAAGTATATAGTTTGTTTATTAACCATATAATATAAAAATACAAAGGGACATGGTAAATGTCAAACTATTTAACTAAGAGTTAAGTCTAAATGATAAAGTTAATATAGTGACCCAAACTTGTCTGAAACCTATTGGTTGAGTGGTTTCCAACCCATACCAATCTTAGACCTTAAATAATCCCTTTTTGATAAATTAGATACTGTAAATGATTTTATTACGAAATAATATTGCTTTCTTTTCCTAAGGTGCCCCTCACATTTCTTATAAAAGGGCACTCCACCTTCTCTCAAATTCACACCTTCAAAGCCATTTTTATCAGCCATCCGCGGCCCAAATAACCTCTCAAGTTTCCTCCCTTCATCGTTGAGGACTTTTTTAGTTAGAAGGCCAACCTATGGAGCACTTTTGATCATATCAAAAAGATGGTCCTGAAGAAGAGATACATATTTTGTCGCATATTTCAAGTTCCATTCCTCTTCCACTTTCTCTTTCATTGTTCTTTATGTTATAAAATAATAACTCCAATAACTTTTATATAATTTTATGTAATTATAAATATTGTACCACTATATTAACTATTCAATCTATCCTTTGAATGACATGTCACCATACATGCGTATGTACGTATTACCGTCTCCATGTCGTGGTGTAATTGTTATTAAATACATTATTATATGGTTGGGTATAATAATGATGTCTAATTGAAGAAAATAATAAATATAACATGATAAAGATTATGTATATATGATCTACCATCCAATTATATATTATTCCAATATAAAAAGAATGATATTGTCACTCATCCGTACGTACAGATTACTGTCTCAATGAACGCGATGAGATTCATTCCTCATTATATCCATTTAAGATTAATTTTCATTAGATGATGAAAAATAATGATTAAAGACTTAATATAATTCTTAATATGAATAAGATTCAATATATTCATAGAAATCATTACTTACGTAACAATTTATATAAAGGAAAACAAATCAGTTAACACCCAAAACGACGTTAACACTAAGATATTTTTAATGAAGTAGTGTTAAAAGATCATATAAGATATCATATTAATTTATATGATTCTTTAATAATTAAATAACAATTATTTCACCAATATATAGGAGTTTAACCTACCCTTGACATTGGAAAAGTACATGTTACGGGGTAATTTCACAATCTATTTATTATCCGAGTTGGTTTATATGTAAGTATCCACTAGGAACTCCTTCTCATCCACATCCATGTTTCTTAAAAATGTATTCCAAAATTTTTTACAATTTATTAGACTATGGGTTAATGTCATTTATACACTTGTTGGTATTTTTATAAAATGGATTGAAATGAATCATTCAGTCATTTTCAAAACAAGGTACTTTTTATCCTTTTTGAACAAATTATGGTAAGAATGTCTTTTTTCACGTATACGGAGGGTGTGGCTATATTATTCAATTAAAATATTATCAAATATTCCCTTACAAGCTTATGAGAATAATTTAAAAATAAAAGTTTTTTAATTATTTCATAATAGAAAGAGATATATATATATAATAAAGGGTTTTGATATCATCAATATTAACATCCTTTGATGGATTTTAGGCTTATTGAATTTGTTTTATTATGTCACAAAACATCCATACCGAATTAAAGGTGTTGTTATAGGTTTGACTGTGTATGTGTTATTTTTACACCATTCATGGTTTATGGATAATGTATTTACATTTCGAACGCTAGTTTTAATATTAAGTTTTATGTTATGTTTAAATTTTTTCATATGAAGATTTCATTAGGCATAGTAAGTGATGGGTGGAACCCGTTATAGCTCTTTGGTGAATCAGTAGGTCTCATGAGACAAACTAGTGTCTTTGAACACAACCATGAAAAAATTTTATTTTTGGACATGGCACAAGGCCTTGACTATGTGGTTATGAATGTCTGGAAATATGCATTCCATCATTATAAAAGTAGCTATTGACATTTCATGTGATTATTCGACTAGTAGAATATCCATGTGACTAGGTAAATGGAATTATTTTATTTTATCATTTCCATATTATGGTGAAGTTCATGTTTAAAAGAATTTTTTTAATTAGTATACATTTCCTTAAATTTATACGCTTATTTATGAAATACTTCTCTATATTATTATCCATACTAAGCATCTAAGCTCACCCATTTCTATGTTTTATTTTTTCCGGATGTGAAGAAGTATTTTATGACTGACCTACTGGCGTAGTCTGATGGGATATGAGTGTGGTCTATGGAAACAATGTTGTTTTATTTTTTTATTTTTTGATTTAATTGAATCCTTATGAATGTATATAGTACTTCCAAGGTCACTAAACTAATATGACATTCATGAATCATTCTTTTGTGATCATAACAATGTTATGTAATAATGCACCAACACTGGGTAACTCGGGTCAGGGCATAATAGATGAGATAAATTGAATTCTTATTTAATCATAACTATAAATAGTGGCATCAGAAATATTAATTAAATGTAAACTTATCATTAACTCTATAGTAACAAATTTATTAATTTATTCATGTTGTGTCAACTATTTTATATATAATGAACCTGATGTTATCATATCACCACCTTAATGATTATAAGATTAATTATTGGTGATAAATAATAATGGTAAGGTGGTCATATCTTATGTCTATATCTCCACTCAAATAGATTTTTGTGGGAATTTTCTTATAATAAATTCTTATAATTCTACCTCTAGTTGAATTTATTTTGATTTGAGGCCTAAATTCACTCTCTCTATACATCCAATATCAATTTATATGGAATGTAATTCATGTTTGATACTCAAAATAAACCATTATTGTATGTGTGTGTGAGGATTAATATGAACATCTAGTAGAAATTATATCCATTGAATGGGTCTTATTAAATAGTCAGCAGGGGAATCATTTGAATTTTTTTGGAGAGAAACTCAACATCGTATATATTGCTATAATGTCAGAATTATCATTCCTAAGTAGTTTATTAGTATAACCCAATATTATTATGTTTGTTTTTCAATAGTAATCATATGTAAAAATAATCATATTTGAATAACTCATTATTTTATGGGCCTGATGAATTGAAAATAATTAAAAGAAACCACACTATAATCTTGATATGAGATTCACTCATCCATGTGCACCCCAATAGGGTGAACCTATTATTTTTATTATGAAATAGTTGGGTTGATGTGAATTTATATGTATTATTGAAAACATAACAAGATTAATATCAAGAATATGTATCATCTACCATATATTGATGATTTTTTGATAAATTTCATGGATATATATTCATTTAAAAGAATAAAATTTGAAATGGATATCATTAGTTTAATATAAAAAATGATTAAATGTATATGTTCATTGTATGTTTGAGGTTTTTCCAATATAAATTTATAATTATTCCTTTTGGACTTATTAATTCATAAATATCATCATGGATCTAATGAAATGATTACTTATATATTATTTTGATTAATTTTTGTATGAATTTATATATTCTATTTTATATATTATAAGATAAAGGAGGAGAATGGATATAATTTGATGGTTATGTTGAAGAACATGATAACATAAAATTTGATTACAAAATTTATTAATGTAAATATTGTCTACAAAAAGTATCATTTTTTGTTCATGTAATTGCAAATGATGGAATATTAGTGTTTCTCTCAAGGATGTATATTATTAAAAAATGTCCATTACCAACTTTCATGACCGAAATAGATACTATTCTTATGTTGGATAGATATAAACAATAATTTCTGAGAAACATGTCCTAGCTATCAAATACAATAACAATGTTTGTATAAAAGAGAGTTATGTTCATATAAATAGATGAATACATATAAAATTTCAAGGAACTGAATATAATGTTTTTTTATGAACCTATACTCACACTAACATATATAAGAGAAGCTTTATGATCTTATCTATGAATAAAAAGGTAATTAGATAAGTTTGAATACTAAATTACGTGGTGTTATCTTATTCTTCTCACAAATTTAAGGTTGATAAATAAAATTACCTAACTCGTGATTTAGAACTGGATGATATAATTTTATCATTAATGTTGTTGAATAATTATATTTATGGTGAATGTTGTTACATATAAACAAATCATAAAATAAAATATTTAATATTAAAATATAATGATTTGAATACATGTTAGAGAAGATGGATGGAATAAATTAATTTTTAATGCAACTCATTCCAATATGACCCTTGGAAGGTTATCATGGTGGATAATGCTCTAAGTTTTAAGGACTATTCTAGATTATCTATTATGTGTATTGTGTGATATCATTACATTGGTATTTTAAGGGGTTTGGCGATTAAATCACAAGGAAATGAGAACGAACATATCGTTCCTAGAATATTGTTCAACCACCAATTCTTATAATGATTATTGAGACATAAAAAGAAGATGCATTATTGAAAAAAGGGAAGAGTTGTTTAAAAGTTATAACTTGACCATAATGGAATGATATAGTAAAGGAACATAGTATATTTCCCATTCAGTACATTATTATAGGAACAATTATATGAATATCACATTTCTTCATTACCGATTCATCCTTGAATTACATGTATTTATAGATATTCTAATGTGAATTCTTATTGTATAACATAAATAGATAAAATATAGAGTATGTATCTCAATTAATGGTACGTCGATATTTTAATGTTGAGTGAAAGAATGATAAGTGGATTTTAAAACCATTACACATAAATTCATGGAAATGTTAATATATAAGTATGTGTTTCATAATGGGACTACCCTAGACATCTAACTTGAATAATTATATTTGGGATATAGTCAATCTCCATCTAAAGTTACCACATTTAATTTCAATTAGAAAATATTTTTCCATTGATAGTATTTCCAAATTATATGTTAATAAAGGGGTAATGTTTCATGGGGAACCACTATCAATCATATTTGATCCTGATATGAGGTTGACAAAAATTTTCAAGATAATTCATCAAAAATATTTTAATATAAATTTGATTTTTAAAACTATATATCATCCTTATATATATTGTCAGATGGATAAGAGTTTAAAAACTGTAATTTATATATAGGGATCATGCTCTATGGAATTAAAAGGTGGTTTAGATGCACACATTTCTCTTGTGGAATTTAATTACAATAATATATTTAACTGAAACCTTAATATTTCACCCAAGAAATCGTTATATGGAATGATTTGTTGAACCCAATATTTTTAGATGAAGTTAAAAGATTGAATCTATTAGGACCTAATATTGTTAAGGAAAATGTAGACAAATTTAGATAATTTATCAATAGAAGATTGAATATCATATTCAAGAGAATATTTTTACTGATTATAATTGATATTATATAGAGACAAATGTTTTTGAATAGTAATTATTTTCAATATATTTAAAAAAATGTCGGTATATTTGGATTTAATGGATTTCTAATCCCCTAATATATCAGTCCTTATGAAATTATTGATTTTATTATGATGGTGTAATATCACATTTCTCTTCATCCAAACATATCATAGGTTCACAGTGTGTTCCATGTATCACTTATGAGAAACACTACTACATATATAGCTTTTATCAGTGCTAGAAAAGACGATTAACTGCGCTGAAAAAAAGCAATGTTAATCAAGTTGAGGATATAGGTGGGTCCCTTTTTTCTACTTTCTAAAATGCACTGATAATGTCCCTTTTATCAGCACTAAAAAACATTGATAAAAGTCAAAAAAAAAATAAAAAATAAAAAATAATTATATAATGTAGGGGATATTTTCCTAGCGCTTAACCCCCTATCAAAGATAGATGGAACCCCACTCTCTCCCACGTGCTTCCCTTCCTGCGCATCCCCATACGCATGCACCCCTTTGCTTCCACCCGAACTCGAACTCGCCTCCTTGCACCTTTTGCTGTTGCACCCTTACCACTAATCCATTTAGTTTATTCTATATTTAATGATATATAATTTATATATATATAGTTTTATTTATTTGTATATTAATATAGATTCATATTAATATAAATTTTCGTATTCATATATTTATATATATATATATATTCGTTCTTATATTAATATATATTAATATTTATTTATATATATATTTTTTGAGTTATAATTTTTTATCTGTATATTTATTTGTATATTAATATATACTTATAAGATTAGTTTTAAAATCTTTTATGAAATATATTTTTTATGTGTGGGTATAAATAAATAAAAACATACATACATACATATATATAACACACACACACACAGAGAGGCATATATATTTACGAATAAATACACATATACGTGTATTTGAAAATCCATAGAATCTTAAAACCACCATAACATATAATACAGAAGCCCGTTTCAACTCCACAACCAGTAAAATCGATGAAAATGAAACAATCTTTGATATGGTATGTGGTACATGCCTAATGGAAATCTAGATACGAATTTATACTTGTTGTAATGTTAACAAATCGGGGTATGGTGACTAAAAACTCATATTTGGAGGACTTCTGGGCCTTTATGGCCTTGAAAATTGTGACTGACGCTTTGGTTGGGACATTTTCATGTAGAGATCATCACATGCTTCGATTTGATATGTTTTAGAGCTCAAACAGACACCTGGATCAAATGTTATGGTTGTTTGATGTCTGTGTTACATTTCCAACTTATTTTAGATCTTTTATTAGTTGTTTTTTGATTTTTTGTGTCTTCCATTTGTTATTAAATGATTTTTAATCGATTATAATTAGAAAATTATTAATTAATAATATTTTTAAAAATATATTAAATCCATATTATCTAAATATTTTATATATTAAATGTAATATTCTATTTATTCTTATCTAAAACATATTTAAAAAATATACATTATATTTATATCAATTTAAACATACTCATATAACAATATTTTATATTTCATGATTTTTTTTGAAACATAAATTTCATCAGTGGTAGGAAAATCACTGATAAATCCCCCATTTATCAGTGGTAGTAAAAGAAGCGCTGATAATGGGGGTCCCCTTTAAAATTTCTAAAAAAGCGGTGATAAAGGGGGGGCCTTTATCATCGCTAAAAAAGAAATGATAAAGTGTCACTTTTAACAGCGCTATTTTTTAGCGCTTTTAAAAGTTACCATTTATCAGAAATTTTTTCAAGTTCTAATAAAGGCCCCCTTTTTCAGTTCTTTATTTAGAATTATTAAAAGGGTAGCGCTTCCATTGCCCATTTTTTGTAGTGAAAAAACATTTTAGTTTTTTAATATGTTTCAAAATCATTAATTATACCACTCGATCATGATCATTCTTATGACGAAAAATCGATAGAAATACATGATCAAAAGAATTAATTCAAAAAAATGAATTAAAAACTAGTTTGGGTATGTTTAAGAATAAATAATTCAATGAAGAATAATGGGGCCCTTATGGTTTTATGTGTTATAGGTAACCCCATTTATTTATAGGAGTTACAAATTTTTTTGGTGAAATTCTAATAGGATAGTAGAATGTAACTCCATGAGATTATAAATTATATTTCTATTAAATAAAAAAATATGTTTGATAGTATATAAAGTTCATAAATGTGAAATTATGTGTGAAATAGATTTTAGTTTTAATATTAATCTTGTCATGTGGTGTTTTAATGAAATACAAATATTGAAAATAATTTTTAATTCAATGATGAAATACTCTTTGTCCAAAATAATTGCATTGATATATGATGTTTATGAGAGTTTTTATTTTCATATTTTTTTATTTAATAATTAATTCATATAATTAAACATATGAAATAGTATTTTTTAAACATGTAGAAAATTAATTATTTGGTAATAATTTGGTTGAAAATAAAAATAAAATAATTTGATGATAAAAATATATTATGTTCATAAATGAATATTTTAGAGGAATAAGTTTTTTTGTTGTAATTAATTAAATTAATCATTAATAATATTCCAATTTAAATGAAATTTATATTTAATATTTTCAAAAAAATATTTTATAATTTATTTTTTGGTTGTTAGAAGTTAAGGAATGCGAATAAATTCAGTTATATAATTAAAAATTCATTTTTCTCAAAATAGATTTCATTTGGTTTTTTCACTATTATTTTAAACATAATTTCATCAGTTTATAGATAATTAATTGGAATACTTTTTTTCATAAAATATTATAATCATTCAAAATTTTGTTGACATCACTTTCATTTTTTTCATAATGAGTAGTAATTATGGAAAGAATTACATTCATCGATTATGGTAAAAATAGTTAATGAGGGGGGTAAACTAAAAAGTAATGATTAAAATATCACATAAAGTAGATAAAATAAGATTTTATAAAATATTTAGATAATATATTATTTTATCTTCAATCCTTTGTGAACTTGGGTCCACATTCAATTGAATATGGATTTATTATATTTTAATGATTTAATTATTTACAAGAGTTCCACAATCCTCCCTTAAAAAAGAATTCATCCCCTTTTCCAAACATATACATAGTATTAGACCTCTATTTTTTCATTAATTTCATGTATTCATTAATAATTTCCTTAAAAATATCATAGATATTGATTTATTCATTAAAATAATATGATATGAAGGCTTCTTCCAAAAACAAATTGAGGATTTTCAATGGAGTGGTAATATTTATTATAATTTTATATTGAGTTAATTTCATTCATAACATCCTAAAAATTTTATATAACCATATCAGAATTATTGAATAATTACATTTAATATTCTAAAAAATTTATTTTATCGGTGTGTCTATTTTCTTTTCATATTCTAACCTATGTGTAATAATAATGGTGTTCGTGTGTGCATGTGGACTACCAACACCATGAGTTGAAGTGATTTTTTTTCATATCCTCCATACATGGATAGTAATATGGATGCATTTAAAGAAATAGTTTACATTTATTATATTATTATAATAATTTAAAATTATATTATAATTTATATTTCAATCATTATATTCTTCATATAATGAAATCATTACTCATTCTTACTTATGAACTACAATCTCCATGAAGCGATGTAATTCATTTTTTCATGCCACCTTATATGGTTATAATATTTTATAGAATCAATAAATATGATACATATAATGTGATTAAGATTCCATATTGGATGATACCCTATCTATGGTGAATTTTCTAGAACCGTTACACCAAAAATTCCTTGGGAAACATAGCATTTTTCACAAGAATGCTTTTTTTAATGATGAACTGTTAAAAAATAGTGATTTGGAAATTATATTGGAGTGATATACAGTGATATATGATTGAATATTTTTCTATATTTAATTAAAATAAACATAAATTTATTATTTTTGAATATAAGATAATGTGTGATTAAATATGGGACCTAAGCTAAGGTACATCAGTTACAATATTATTTTTTATCTACTTTTTTATTATTGAATATAATTCTTTGGAATTATATGATATTTATATCATCAGCCCTTCATATTTTCACCTGAACTTTTTTTTTAATTTTTTCATTTCACCATTCTCTCCCCCACATTTATAAATAACTATAGAATGGTTTTATAAAAAATTCAACCTTATTTCCACTTTCATTGATGAACTTTTTATTCAATTTCCATGTTATTTAGAAATATTTTCAAAAATGTTACATTTGTTGATAGAAATATTATTTAATATTATATTTAACCTTATTTGAATTTACATTTAATTTTTAAAATGAATCTATATATCATTTTTCAAATGAATTATTTTTTATTTTTTAACAAAAGTGTTAAAAGATTATTTAATTTAGTATTTAATAAATGATCATATTTTCCCACCATGATATATATTATTTAATTTTAATCTTATTTAATAGGTTTTAATGGATTTTTTATGTAAAATATATCTGAAAATATTATAGTAATTTTTATTTCAAATATTATCATAATTTTTGTTTATTTTTTTCAGGTTTCAAAATAATGGTTTGAATGTTTTTATAAATATATCTTTCATCCATGTAAACATACAGTAATTTTTTTGGTTCAATAGATATAAAATATAATGATACCTTTATTGTCTTTTTATGTATGGATTATAATTATATAATGTTGAAGTATGTATGAATCTCATTTATTTTTAATGATTCTTGCTATAATGAATTGTTGAATGTTTTTATGATATTATGGCACATATATATAAGGTTTTCATGATTTTATTGGTGTTTATATTAAAGAGATATAATGAATTATGTAATATATAATATTTTATTTTATAATATTAATTATAATAGAGATTGAACCCTTTTTATGGATGGAATCATTTCACAATGATTGTCTTGGGAGTGGTCCTTAACTAATGAAATGATGGAATTCCAAGTGAATCAAATCCACTATGGGACTCTTCCCACTATAATATTAATAGAAGGAATAGTTAATAATAAAACATGTTTATATTTTTATGATTATTCCAAACTAATTATGAAAATATATTATTCTAATGATATTCCCCCATGACTCGTGGTTGATTAATAGTGGTTTGTCACTTTTATGGCTCTTATTCTTTAAAATGTTAAAGATTTATTCCATCAATCATGACATATGATCTATTGATGATTTCGTACAAATATCCTATGTTTTTATGATTCCTTTATGAACTTATACATATGTTATTCTTCCATATGATCATTAATTTATTTCTCTCATTTTTACCCTTACTGGGTATCTAAGAACACCCATTCCTATGTATTTATTTTCCACATGTTATGATGAGATGTTTCCTATAGGATTTGATTAATAACAGTATAAAGAGATAATATATATATATGGTACATGTTGAATATATTTCATGTATTAATATGATTATGTATCTACTCTCTAAGAACACTAATCTTTTATAGTTTGAGGTCATGTATTATCTTGAAATTTAATGAATATTCATCTAAAAATATTATATATATATATATATATGTTCGTGTGTGGGTTATAATTAGGTTATATTAATATGAGTGAAAGTTATCTTCACTTTAATAATAAAATTATTAAATCCCATATTTCATAGAACAAAAAATTTTCCACATATAATTATATTATTTCTCAGATCCTTTTTTATCACTAATAATGAAAACCCATATTATTTTTTTATAATGAGATATGTTGAAAAAACATTTAACAACCAAAGGATGGGGTTTCCATTGGATTTAAAAACTTCTAATTATGACAGGGAGAATATTATATAAATATATATATATATATATATATATATACATATCACAGGAAAACAACATATACTTATTTTTATGTTGTACTAAACCAGGAACAGACACATAAACATCATGGCTTAATTCTATTTGAATCCCACATCAATTCCATGATAAAAAAATGTATAATCCCAAGAAAACTTCCAATTATACATCTTATTAAGGCTAGAACCAGGGTTATGAAAATTATTTTGTGGAATATATTGAAAATGAGTATAAATTATCAAATTTACAAATATCCATCAACCATAATAAATTATTTAACTCTATAAACAATATTCCATGAAAATGATTACCATATCTATGAAATGACTCTTATGAAGGAAATTTGATTTCAAATATAAAATACCAAAAACCAAAATTACATACCAAAATCATATATATAAATATTCATATCATTTATTCACCACCAAATGAATAAAATTATTTTTTTAAAAAAAATTCTCAACATTCTAATATAAAATAGAATATATAATTATTTGAGAAGGTATAAAAGTATACCCAATAAAATATTCAATTAATTTATCTTTTTTAATGAAAATAATAAAAAAAAGTATTTTTGAATTTTATATAAACACCCAAACAGACTCTTCAGTCTTCATTATTAATAATAATTAATTTTATTAATTTTATTATCAAATTAAATAATTCAAGTAAACAAATAACTAATTAGGATAAATTGTCTATATAAATAAAATATTTTATCATATAATATAAATAATATATATATATATATATATATATATATTGGTCCCCTATAAATCATCATCCACCATTTAGTACTCACATATTTATCATATTCCATAAACCCATTTTCATTACCAAACAACATTTAAATATAGTATTACAACCATATCAGATCTATTTAAATTACCAATTAACAACATATCCAATCCATATAATCTAAATAATGTTAAGAATATTGAAATCTAGTTATCCCACTCACTTTCATGATATTGTGTTGCACATGAAAAAAACATACATCATGTTATGGAAAAATATTCCATTGTACACCCACCAACATTATATATAATATAATAATTAAAAAATTATCATAACAAAAAAACCTCATATTATAATCTCATTAATTTATATATATTTTTTCATCACATTTATCATTAATTTTTTACCATATATCATTTCTTTAGTCATTTTCTACTAATTATTACATTTTATAATAACATAAAATATCATATTCTATATAATTAAACATTTAAAATATATTAAAATCATGGATACATAAAAAATTATATTAGTAATTCATAACAACAATCAAATAATCAAGAGAAATCATCATTAATATCCCAAATATCATTCAACTAAATTTTTGTAAAAAAACTAATTATGTCATTTATTTTCAAAAACAAATTTTTTTAAATTATAAATAACCTTACTTAATTTATCATTCACCTACTAACATCCAAATGTGATTGATTGAATAATATAAATAAATTTAATAAATTTTTTTGAATCAATACTTTTTTTCCATCCTGAAATATTACTCACACTCACTAATCTCTTGAAATTTTTAAATATTTATAATCTATAAATGTTACAATTCAAAATAACATATGAATATAATAAGATAATTACTTATATTTCACCACACCATGATATAATAGAAAGTAACCAATAGTAATTTGGAATCCAAAAAATAATTTTTCATTAATAAAAAATTTTCTAAATTTCTTGCTTTACTATTTAGATCCACATAAAAAACATCTCCCCCATGATTTATTTTAATTCATACCTTCCAAACATTATAATATATTTTTTTCGGAATTTATTAAAATTCTTGTCATAATGATATGATATATCATTAAACTAATATTTAATGAATTATTCCATCATCCAAGGTCATCCAAATCTTATAAAAAATATAATTTACATGTTGAAATCATAAAATAAATATCTTTAACTAAAATAATTTTTTATTTTTGTTACATATTTATCAAAAAATTAAATAAATTACTATAATTATATCTAATGTATGACAATAAATTACTATAATATATTTTAAATTTATATAAATTTCAAAACTACACCATGAATTAAATTACACATATTCACATGACCTGAAATATAAAAATGATAGACTACCCTACCAAAGAAGTCACGTAATTACACTAATGAAGTTAATTTGACATTAAAATTGGCTTCAACACATTTAATTCCCTAATAATTATCTCTCCCTTTTATTTAAGTGCCACACATTCATAGAAGCATATCAAATAATTAATAATATGAATAAATTCACATAAAAATAAATATAAAAAAATTGACATCAGTAAAGTATGAGTGAGAGGGTATATATAGGATAAAAATAAGAATGTGGGATGAAAGGTGAAAATTACCTTCCTCATGGTTTCACCAAGGTATAAAAATATTACTATTTTTTTCTAATGAATTCATTCATTTAATGTTTTTCATATCCCACAATTTAATTATTTATGTTAATTTTAATAAATAGTAACTTATTGGGAACATATCACACCTAATACAACTACCTATAAAGACACATACTAACCAAAATATATAAAAATTTATAATCATACATATAAATATAGGTTTCATGTTATCCCTAAAATACAAAATTAAATCAAAAATAGAATTGTTATGGGATGGGTTCTTATATGAAAAAACAAACACCATTTATCAACAAAAAATAAAACATTTTATGGAAACATCAGTTGATTAAATATAATTTCATACTACCATAATCAAGTTCATAATATAAATAATAGTTATATAATAATGACCTTGGATATCTAGTTACTATTATTAATTGAAATTAGGTGTTATATATGTATCTCTAAAAATTCTAGTGAGTTTATTTTTGAAATCCATCATCATCAACAAAAGTATTCTTACTTTTATTGATAAATCATATATGAATATCCCCATGGAGATGATTCATACACCATATATATAAAAATTCCATTTATATAGTTCAAATTCAAATGTTTATTTATATGATAATAAATTTCCAAATAAAAGGCAGATTTTACATCATTATTTAAGCTCTTATTCATGCATATGTGTCCTTATCCATGGGTAGTATCATCCTAGTTAGATCTAGATTTCAAGACCAATACAAGCTAAGATCACTGCCAACATAGTTATATTTATTCCTAGCCACATGGTCTGATTTTTTAGCCATGTATTTATACTTATTTACAACTATTTCATACCCTTATATAAGGACATCATGACACAAAATCATATCTGAAACTGGGGTCGTTCCCTTATAAAATTGAATCCATAGATGGTTTATATTTTTTTATATAAAGTTAAACCTTTTCAATACCTCCAATATTATATTTCAATCCTTCATATTAGATCTGAGGTGCTATTTTGACCATTATATATTTCTTAAGGCTAATATTTACTGAATATTTCCCAAGACTATTCATTGATAAAACACTATCCTTCATTATAACACACCATTTCTCTTTTTTATATTCTTGTTTAGAGGATATTATTTCAAGCCCATTCCACAATAAATAGTAATCCACCTATTTTCTAAAAGATAAAATCAAACTATATCCTATATTTCTGTTTATAAATTTTTTATATACCAACTAGTGATTTCCTTTAATTGACGATAAATAGTATACCACATATCTGTAACTATTAACAGTCAAATTCCATATTTTTTAAAAGTTATGCTAATGGGAGTAAGATTTTATAATAAAATTTTAAAACTAATTTCATCATGTAAATAGAAATGAAGGACCTATTGATTAGAGTGTAACTATGATAAATCTCAACTAAAAGTATATAATAACATCTCAAAAGATCATTCACAAAATCTATGTCCACTTTGATGAGAATTCCCCCAATAGATTCAATATCAAACAGGATTCACAGATTCGACAAAAAAATTAATTCCAAATATTATTTTACATTCAAGGATATGACTAGTATGAATATAATGTATTAGAATGAAAAACTCCCTCTTAAAATGTATGAATTGATGGTATTATGGAGATTGAGCCATATTCCCTTTATCTACCCTTTAATTCCTTAAAGGGGGTGAATAGGAAATAGAATATATACTAATTTAAATATATTTCTAATTTATGAATACCCATAAACATGATTTTCACTTCCTTATTTAATTAATATTTAGTGCATTTCCACATATATGAATAAATTTAGAAGAATTTTTTTTAAAATTGATATATTATGAATCTATCTATGATATATTTTTGGTTATATTTAACATGATCCATGAATCCCTTTTGTATAGAATGTTCTAACGAAACATCTTATAATGATGTAATATTTCTTATATTTAATTACTCATCTAGTGAAATCCCATCCCTAGTAGGAGAACTACCATCCTTAAGACCTTTCAATGATTCATAAGGAAAAATGAATTTATGTAGCATGCACCAGCTTGATGTTCAAAAACCAGTTTATATGGGATTAACATAGTCATTGAAGATCTGAAATTAAAGTTTCTGTCACTATCCATGATAACAAATGAATCCACACCAACATTCAATACATATTTGTAACACCCTGACCCCATAAGCCTAGAGTCGGTGCATTATTATTTATCATTGGTACGATCACAAATGATTATGTCTCGAAAGACCGATTAGTTTAGTAGACTTGGAACAACTAAATACATTCACAAGGTTTACATTACAAAATAAAATGGAAAACAACAACAACCTTATTTCCAAAGACAACATTGATATCCCATAGAATATCCCTATAGGTTAGTCATAATATAAAATTTTCACATTCTTGGAAAAATAAAACATAGAAAGGGGTGAGCTCAGATACTCAGTAAAGATAACAATATAGTGGAAAATTTCATAAATAAGCATTAACAATTCAAGAAATGTTTAAAACTAAAACAAAATCTTTTTCAACATAAACTTAATAATAATATGGAAAATATAAATCAATGTAATTTCATTTACTAATTCACAAGGATATTCTACTAGTAGAATAATCAAAATCAATATCAATAGCCATATTCATAATGATGGAATACATAATTCTAGACTTCATAACCACTTAGTCAAGGACTTATGCCAAGACTATAAATACAATTTTTTCAAGTCCCTATGCCATGACCCTAGATTCTCACATCAGGCCTACTGATGCATCAATGAGCAATCGCAGGCTCCAGCCATCACTTACAAAGTCCAGTGCATTCCTCGGATGAAATGTTTTTAACATAACATAAACATTATTATTAAAACAAGAATAAAATGTCGATTATTTTTCCATAAACCATGAATGGTAGAAAAATAATACACTCACAATAAAAAATTCATAAAACCTTCAATAAAAAATTGAATATTTGTATCATAATAAATCAACATAATATAATATTAAAATCTATTAAAGGATGTTGACATAGATGAAATCAAAATTATTTGAGAGAAATATGTCATTATTTTTTTGAAATAATTTAAATATACATTATTATAAAATAAAACATTTATTTTGAAATTATTCATATAATCTTGTAATGCAAGCTTCAATGATGTTATAAATATGGAATCTATCCACTCCCGCCGTATAAGTTAAAAAAATATTCTTACCTTAATTTTGTCGAAAAGGTCATAAAGTAACTTGTTTGGAAAATGAAGAAAATAATTTTTTCAAAAAATATAAGGTAAAATAAGTGTATAAATGACATTAAACCATATTCTAGAATATAGTAAAAAAATTTTGGAATACATTTTTAGGAAAACAAATATGTGGATTATAAAGAGATCCTAGTAGATTCTTACATAAAAACAACCTCCAATAATAATGAGATTGTGACATTAACCCTTACCTTGTACTTTTCCATGGTCGGGGGTAGTATAACCTACTATATAATGGAGAAATGATTATTATTAAATTATAAAAGGACCGTATTCCTTAATATGATATCATATATGATCTTCCAATATTTATTTTTAATGACATTTACTAGTATCATCGTTTCGGTTGTTAACAGGTTCGTTTTTTATATGCTTACTTATATAATCCATGATTGTTATAGATAGAGTGTATTTGATTCATATCCATATTTATATGAAGTTTTTTAAATATTATTTTTAATCATCACATGAAAATTATTCTTGAATGATTACGATGGGGAATGAATCTCATCGTGTTCGTGGAGATGGTAATGCATACGTACGCACGACCGAAAATATCATTCTTTTATAATTAAAATCAAAAGTAAATCGATTTTATATCATATATACATAATAATTTACATGTTATATTTATTTTTTACATCAATTATACTTCATTATTATATCCATCAATATAATAATGTATTGAATAACAACTACACCACGACGTGGATATGGCAAGCCGTATGTATGCACGTATGGTGACATGTTATTAATAGGATGGATAACAAAATGAATATGGATGTACCATTTATATAATAACATCATGGTATAAAAAATATTTTGGAGTTATTATTTTATAATGTAATAAAAAAATAATGAGGAAGTGGAAGATGAAAATAACTTGAAAGAGGATTTGATATGTTTACCTCTTCTTCGGGTTCTTCCTTTTGATTTGATCAAAAGGGATACTAATGTTGGCTTTATGATCAAAATAAGGCCTCTAAAAAGAAGGGATGATAGTTGGGAGGGTATTTGGTCAGGTTTTTCCAATATAAATGGATTTGAATGTGTGAATTTGATGGAAGGGGATGTACCCTTTTATAAGATGGGTGAGGGGAACCTTAGGAAAAGATTGAAATATTATTTTATAATAAAATAATTTTCTGTTTCTAATGGCTCAGAAATGAATTATTTTATGGACAATGTGGGTATGGGTCTAAAACCACTCAATTAATAGGTTTTAGACATGTTTGGGTCACTATATTAAACTTATATTTTAGATTTACCTCATAGTAAAATAGTTTGACATTTACCGCGTCTCGTTGTATTTTTATATTATATGGTTAATAACCACACAATAAACTTTCAAGAGAACCCCAAGTGGTTCATTAATGATATATATAATATTATTTAATCCCTTTCTCATACCATTAAATTTTAATTAATAAAATTCCAATTAATATATAATATTTATTTTAAAAACCGTTTTATGTCAGTTTTGAAGAAATTTGGTATTTTGTTTTTTCTATATTCATAAAAACATTATTAAATAGAAAAAAAATAATTTAATCAACCCTAAAATATCATATTAAGCTATTAAATTAGTTAAATTTATAAAATGTCTCAAATTACATTTATTTGGGTATTTTTAATATTATTTATTTTAATATTTCATTAATTCGTTAATTACTGCATCATCATTGTGTCATAAATAAATTAAAATATTTAATGTCCAAAAATTAAAAATAAAATACTATTATGTGGGAAATATTTGTTTCTATATATTTAATATTTATAGTCTATTTTATTTTATGTATAACCCTATAATAAAAATGTTTTAGTTATTAATCATTTATTTTAACACTTTTAACTCTTTTTTGAATTAAATAATAATAAATGTCCTAATGTAATCCTAGTGGACCTAAGGATCATATTTTATTCCTAATGTCGTTTTTTGTCAAAAAAAAACATATCTAATAGAATTATGACATGTGTTACGTGAATTATAATATCATTTTTACCCTTGATTACCCAATTTACTTTTAAAAACGGTAAATAAAAGTCAACAGAACCTATTCATGAAATCTTATATTCATCACATTGAACAAAATTTTACATACATATATCAACCATGTCTCTAATATTTTTTAAACTAAACTCACAGAAGTGGTAAAATTATGTTTTATATAAATTTTCAAATGCTCCTAGGTGGTGGGTAAAAGAAGGTAAAAAGTTCAATTAAATTTTTATATATCTAAAATTTTTATAAACTCACTCCAATTAATTACCTTGAACATATATATATATATTGTATCTATTTTTAGCTAAAATAATTTTAAATAAAATAAATAAGTATTTACAGAAAAATTTGGATTTTAACTATAACTCAATATTTTTCACTATTAATCAAAAATTGATTGTTTTCTGAAAAATACCAAAAATTCACCATTATCTATTTTCGATAATCCAAATCCAAAAATGAATTCCATTTTGAAAAATAATATTTATAAAATTTCAAAAAGTTGGTGTTACTATTCATATCGGCATGTTTGATTGGTTTTGGTGTGTTAGAACTCGAAGTTGCGTACAACAGAAGATATTGCATTATTCAAAGAGAAGCATACCATTGAAGCTTGGGGTGTTACATTTTCACCTCCTTCATATAATTTCGTTCTCGATTTTTTTTAATATTACTACATAAAAATACTTGGGTGGATTTTCATCATTGGTTTCTCGAGTTCCCACATAGCCTCTTAAATACTATGGTTTCTCTATAGAACTATTACCAGACGAGTCGTTCAGTTTCTCAATAGTTGTTCTCTTGTATCAAGATCCTTGGCCAGATCTTCAAAATATGATAGATCAGGTTCATTTCCAATTCTTCATAGGTGAGTACATGTGTTGGGTCATGCATGTATTTTCTCAATAGTGATACGTGGAACACATTTTGATCTTTGGTGAGACTGGGAAGAATTTCCAAATTGTAATTACAACCCCAATTAATTCAATAATTATGAAAGGCCCAAAGTATCTGGGAAATAATTTTCCCTTTTTCTGAAACTTATAACACCCTTCCATGGAGATACCTTCGTGAAAATATGATCTCCTACCTGAAATTACAAATCATTCTTTTGGTTATCGGCATAGCTCTTCTACCTACTTTGATCTTCTTTGATGTGGGTTTGGATTACCATCACATTTTCCATCATTTCCTCCACAAGTTATTGTCCCACACGTTTTCCTTTACCAACATCATCCAAACAGGTTGGTGTGAGACATCTATTTCCATATAACGCTTTATATGGTCCCAACTGAATACATGAATGGAAGCTATTGTTATATGAAAATTCTACCAGATGTAAATATTGATCCCATATACCTATAAAGTGATGTGAGCATGATCTCAACATGTCTTCTAAGGTTTGAATAGTAGGTTCTGATTGTCCATCAGTTTGGGTGTGGTAGGTAGTCCTCAAACGAAGTTTAGTATCTAGGGAATTCTGTAGACATTTCCAAAATCATGATGTAAAATGTGGATCACGATCAGAAAAAATTGATAGTGGTACTCCATTAATTATCACAACATCATTAATATATATTCTTTCTTGACATTCAAGTGGTAAATCATTTCTTATAGAATGAAAATGATGTGACTTTTTAAGATGATCAACAGTGACCCATATTGCATCGTTCCTTCTAGGATTCTTTTGTAGGCCCATAAAAACATCCATAATAATATTATCAAATTTCCACTTAGGTATGGGAAGTGGTTCTATTAATCCTCCAGGATATTGCCTTCTAGATTTCACTTGGTGAAACCATACATCATGACACAACATCAGATATCTTCTTCATGTTTTCCCACAAAAAATGTTCCTTCAAATTACTATACATCATAGTGCTACCAGGGTGTATAGAGAAATTGGAACTATGAGAACCATCCAACAATTCCCTTTTTAGACCAGGTATATCATGAATAAAAAGTCTTTCCTAAATTTCAATATTCCATCTTCATACACAATGTCACTAAATCTCCCATCATCCAAAGCTTTAATGTTCTTTTGAAACTCTTTATTATCGGTCTTAGAATTCTTTATACTTTCTAGTAATGATGGTTTGGCAACAATTTGAAAAATTTATGATGTTTCACATTCCATAGTTATCTGCATGTCCAATATTACTAGATCTTTGTATATAGGATCCCTTTCATCTCTCATCTTGTTCAAAACTCCATGATCCTCTCTGAACAAAGCAGCTTCCTCCTTATTTACCTTCCCCCACTAGCAGTGTATGGTGCAATCATATTCCTTTAGTAGTTCAATCCATATCCTTTTCCTCGTGTTGAGTTATTTCTATGAGAAAATATACTTCAAACTATTTTTATCGGTATATATCTCTCATTTTTCACCATATAAGTAATTTTTCTATGTTTTCAAAGAAAAAAATATAGTTATAACTCAATATCATGAGTTGGATAGTTTTCCTCATGAATTTTTAGTTGTTTTTATGCATATTAAATAACCCTATCATTATGGATAAGGACACAACTAAGTCATTTCTTTGATGCATCACTATAAATAAAAAATCCATCATTCCCGTATGGTAGATTCATGATAAGAGCATTGACTAATCATCATTCAATTCTTCCTAACATTCTTCACACTATATTTCCTACACAAATTTATCCTATTTACTTATAAGATTCCTTAATGGGTTTTCCAATAAGGAAAAAATCTGGACGAAACGCCGGTAAAAACATTATAAAGCCTTAAAACTGCGTACCTCAGTTTTACTCATTGGTGCTATCCATTATTGGATTTCCTTGGTCATAGAAAGATCAATATAGATTTCATCCTTATAGACAAAATGTCAAAGAAAAGAAATTTTCAGAATCCATAATTCACAGTTTCTAAACATACCATGTAAATCATGTCTTCTAAGAGTCATTAGAATAATGCGCATGTCATTTTCATGATCTTCGTAGCTTTTGGAATATTTCAAAATATCAACAATAAATACCACATAAAATACTTTAAGATATTCTTTAAAAAATCTATTCATTTTGTCTATGAATACAAAGGGTGCATTAGACAATCCAGAAGGCATTATTGTAAACTTGTAATGCCTCTACCTGGTTCAAAATTCTATTTTCAGAGTTTCATCCTTCTTCACACACAACTGATGTTATCTAAATCGAATGACAGTATTGGAAAAGTATTGAGCTCCCTGATGTTGTTCAAATAAATCATCAATGCGAGATATGAGATATTTTTTCTTTATTATTGTAGAATTGATCTACCTCTAGTCAATACACAACCTCATAGATCCATCTTTTTAATTAACAAAAAGAATAGGGGCTCTGCATGGATAAATAGTAGGGAGAATAAATCCCTTATTTCTCAATTTTCTAGTTATTTCATTATTCCAATAATTCTACCATGGAAATTCTATAAGGGGTCATTGATATGGGTCTTGAACTAGGAATTATGTCAATGTAAAACTCAATTTTTTATTCTGGGGGATTTCATCGTAAATCATCTAGAAACAAATCAACATATTTTGGATCAATAGGTATATCTTCTATTTGAACATTATTTTCCTCACCCATAGTTATTTAATTCTCTTCCTCCCAAATAATTGAATTTAGTTTAGCTACACGGTGTGTAACTAGATAAGAATTATGTGGTGACGTTTTTGCACTAAATATAAGGTAATCTTTATCATCATAGAGAATTGTATCCTCTTTCTTCTAGCAATAAATTTTCACATCATGGTTCAAAAGATAATACATACCAAGTATAATATCAAATTAAATCATGGGTATGACGATGAGATCAGTAGATAAAGAACATTTATATACCAAAATGGAGACTGATTCACAAACCATTGTTGCAATGATACTTCCCATAAGAGTTTTACTGACAACTCCCTTGTTAAATAATATTATAAATAAGTAATTTTCATAGAAAACTGGGATGATATGAAACAATGCGATGATCCAAAATCATATAAAGCATTGGTTAATCATGATGAAACCATTAAATTAACTGCCACTATGTATTTCATATCATCAAACTTAGCATTAGTGATAACATAAGCTTGGACTTGATCCCTTGGAAATTTCTAAGGTATGTTTCCCTGATGCTTAGGAAATTCATTTTCATAATTTCCCCTTTCCCTAGAATTGTAGCATTAAACATTAACATCCTCTTTCTTTCTCTTGCAATCACGAGACTGATGTCCTTTTTCACCACACATGTATTAGACTGCCATTTCCTTCACAAAAGTTTAAGGGGGTTTCTTCCCACATTTAATATAGGATGGATATTAATCTTTTCCCTTCTTCCACTAATTTTCATTTCTAGAGTGTTCAATAGATCTTTTCTTATATTGATTTTCTTTAAAGTCGTAAGACTTAGAGAATTCTTTTTTTATCATGATAGCACATGAGATAATATCTTTGTATGAAAAGTGTGATTGTTATAATAATTCTAGATAGAGAAATGCTTTTAAACCATCAATGAAATGAACAATCTTACTCCTTGGATTATGTATATAATCTACATCATGTCTCTCTATCCTTGTAATGTTGGCATCATACATTGAGACATTCTCATCCTCCTTTTGTCTCAGACTCAGAAATTGCCTTTCCATATCCTCTCGATGGTCATGAGAAAATATATTTTTCTAAGAAAATTTCTTTAAAATCCCTCCATTACATATTATATACTTAGTCATCTTCCTTTGTGTTTTGAATCTATGACCACCATTGATCAATATCTCTAGTGAGTCGGTAAACTGCCAGGACAACTATTTCCCTTCCGCTACTCCGCAAGGTGTGGAATATTTTTGATAATTAATTTTTCCCTTTCTAAGATACAAATGGATTTGTACCTCCATTGAATGTTGGTGGTTGTAGCCTCATTAGGTAATGTAAAATTTATAATCCATGCTGCGAATCAGGGTGTTCTATACGGGTACGGTTATTATTCATAACATGAGTGAGTTGTCCTAGTATTGTGATAAGCTAATCAGCACCAGTTGTATCACTGGATCCATTATAATTATCTTGAGCAGGAGGGAAATCCCTACATGGATTTCATGCATTAATATGGTTTCCATTCCTTCCAGTATGTGTTATTTCTAAAAGATATCATACACTGGATTAGTTTATGAATCCCAATACATAATTCCAAACTTATTACATACTTAACATAAATTGATCATTTTATAGATATAATCCATAATCATAAAAAAAATTCTTGGAGAAATTATATACTCATAAATCCTTTATAATGGTTTTAAAGAAAATTTGTATTATCCTAAGAATATCCCCCCGGAGTGCCATAAGCAAGAATGCAGCAAGGCCCATTATCGTGTATCGGTTTCTGTTCAAGTCTAGCTCTAAGCAGTGTTTTCAGGTTTTATTCCTAAGTACATCTATGCCAGATCCTCTTCTACCTGCTCATATGCATATAGGGATGTATTTCTTAGAATAGTCACAAAATCTCTATAGTAACAAAATTCTAGGAAGATATTTTATACTAATCTTAATGTCTGTCTTATGATAATGTGCTCTAATAAGAGTTGTTCTAATTCTAGCTTCCATGGTGTTTACTAAACTTCTCTAATACCAATTATAACGCCCCGACCCAAGATTCCCAGAGTGGGTGCCTTATTATGTATCATTATCAAGATCACAAAATATCATGTATCGAAAGACCGATTAGTTTTGTAGCATTAGATTCACTAGATATATTCATAAGGTTTACATACATCATAAAATGGAAAACTACTATAACATTGATTCCATATACAACACTAAAATCCAATAGACTATCCATAATGGTTACTCGTAATACACTTCTTGACATCCTGGTAAAAATAAAACATAGAAATAGGTGAGCTCATATTATCAGTAAGGATAACAATATAGCGGTAACATTCATAAATATGCTTTAACATTTAAGGCAATGTATAAAACTAAAACAAAATCCATTTCAACATAAAATTCATCAAAATATGGAAAATATAAATCAAAATAATGACATTTACATACTCAAATGGATATTATACTAGTCTAATAATCACATGCAATATCAATAGAAACTTTCAAAATGATAGAATGCATAATGCCAGACTTCATAACCACATAGTCAAGGCCTTATGCGAGGACTACAAATACGATTTTCTCAATGCCTTGTCCCAAGACACAAGTTTGTCTCATGAGACCAATCTATGCATTAAGGAGATATATAGGGCTCCACCTGTCACTTACTAAGTACAATTCATTACTCGTATGAAAAGTGTTAAACATAACATAATCATTTGTATTAAAACTAGCAAAAAAAATGTCAATACATTATCCGTAAACCATGAATGCTAAAAAAATAACACATTCACAGTCAAACATATCACAAAAACATTCAATACAAAATGAAAGATTTGTTTAATAATTAATCAACTTCAAACAAGATTAAAATCTATTCAAGGATGTTGACAAAGATGAAATCAAAACAGTTTGAATGAAATGACTCATTCTTTTATTTGAAAGAATTTAAAGATACATAATTTTAAAAGAAAACAATATTTTGAAAACATTATTATGAACTCGGAAGAGAATATTCGAAGATGTTATAACAGAGGAATATTACCTCACCCACAGAATAAGTTAAAAAAACATTCTTACCTTAATTTTGTCAAAAAGGTCATAATGTATCTTGTTTGGAAAAAAATGGAAAGATTCATTTGAAAATGTATAATGTCAAATAAGAGTATAAATTAATTTAATTCATATTATTGTATGTTATAAAATTTTTTTGGAATACATTTGTTGGAGAACAAGGATCTGGATGATAAAGAGGTCCCAGTAGATACTTACGTAAAAACAACCACAGATAATAAAAATATGATAATATTTACCTTTACCTTGTACTTTTCCGTGGTTGAGGGTAGGTTATACTCTTGTATAATGGTGACATATTTTTTATTAAATTAGTCAATAACCATATAAATTAATATGATATCATATTTGATCTTCCAATATTTAATTGTTAATGATATTTAAGTAGTATCATCATTTCTTTTGTTCACTGATTCCTTTTCTTTTATATGATTTGTTATGTAATCCATTATTTTTATTGATAAAGTGTATTTGATTCATATCTATAATGATATAATGTTTTTAAATATTGTTTTATTCATCACATTAAAATTATTCTTTAATAATTACTATGGGGAATAAATCTCATTGCGTTCATGGAGACGGTAATCCGTACGTACGTACGAACGACAATATCATACATTTGTAGTTAAAATAATAAGTAAATGAATGGTATGTCATATATACAGAATCATTAAAATGATATATCTATTATATATATCAATTATACATCATTTTTATACCCCATAAAAATAATAATGTATTGAATAACAACTACTCCACGACGTGGAGATGGTAAGTCTTATGTACGCACGTATGGTGACATGTTATTCATATAATGGATGACAGAATTAATATTGTTGTACAATTTTTATAATAAATTCACAATATATATAAGATACCTAAGTTATTATTTTATAATTGAACAACAAATGAAGTGGAAGTGGAATAATAATATAACATGAAAGAGGTGGTGGGATTTTTACTTTTTCTACGGGTTCTTCCTTTTGATTTGATAAAAAGAGATCCTTAGGTTAGATTTTTGACCACACTAAGGACTCTATGATGAAGGTAGGATAGTTGGGATGATATATGGGCAGGTTTGGGAAAATAAAAATGGCTTTGTATGTGTGAATATGATAGAAGGGGAAGTTCCCTTTTATAATAGGGGTGAGGGGAAACTTTGGAAATGATTGAAATATTATTTTATTATAAAATCATCATTAGTTTCTAATGGATCCAATATGAATTATTTAAGTGATAATGTGGTTATGGGTATAAAACCACTTAAAAAATATGTTTTAGATAGGTTTGGGTCAAAATATTATCCTTATCATTTATATTTAAATCTAAGTTAAATAGTTTGACATTTACTATGTCTCTTTGTATTTTTATGATATATGGTTAATAAACATACTATAAACTTCCAAGAGAACCCTAAGTGGTTAATAAATGAAATATATAATAGTATTTGATCCCTTTTTATGATCCTTATATTTTTTATAAATAATATACCAATTAATAATAAAAAATGTGTTTTAAAAACTCTTTTATGTCAATTAAGACAGACTTTGGTATTTTTTTCTAAATTCATAACATCATTATTACTTTGAAAAAAATATCATTTAATCAACCATATAATGTTATATTAACCTAATAAACTAGTGGAATTCATAAATAGTCTCAATTTACATTTATTTGGGTATTTATAATATATATTATTTTAATATTTCATTAATAAGGTAATTATTGCATCATCATTGTGTCATAATTAAATTAAATAATTTAATTTCAAAAAATTATACATAAAATACAAATATGTAAAAAATATTTTTATATTTATAATGAATATTTATTTTCGAATTTATCTTTTTTATAACCCTATATTAAAAATGGTTTAGTTATTAAACATTGATTTTAACACTTTCAACTCTTCTTTGAATTAAATAATAATAAATGTCCTAATCTAATCTAAGTGGACCTAAAAGATAATATTTTATTCCAAATTTTTTTTTATTCGAATGAAACATATCCTATAGAATTAGCACATGTTTAAGGATAATTATAATATCATTTTTCCTTTGATTACCATATTCACTTTTAAACGCAGCAAATAAAAGTCAAAAGTTACTATTCAACAAAACAAATTAACCTCATTGAACAACATTTTACATAATGGTATCAATTATGTCTCTCAGATTTTCAAAATTCAACTCACATAAGTGGTAAAATTTCGTTTTATGTAAATTTTCAAATGCTCCTACGAGTTGGTAAAAGATGGTAAATAGTTCAATATAATTTTTATATATCTAAAATTATTATAAACTGACTCCAACTAATTACATTGAACTTATATTGATGTTTGGTGTCTATTTTGACATAAAATAAATTTAAATAAAATAAATAATTATTTAAATAAAAATTTGGCTTTAAACTTTAACTCAGTGCTTTCACTATTCAAAAAAAATTTAATGTTTTAAGAAAAATACCAAAACATCACCCTAAGCTAATTTTTGTATTCCAAATCCTAAAATGAAGTCCATTTTCAAATATAAAATTTATAAAAATTAAATAAGTGTGTATTACTATTCATAGTGGCTCGTTTGATTGGTTGTGTCGTGTTAGAACGTGAAGTTGCGTACAACACACACTATTGTATTATTCAAAACGAAGCGTGCCATGGAAGCATGGGGTGTTACAATATTCATTTTCCATATATAAGTATCATTAATCATATATAATATAGTAGATGTTCCAAATACCCATTTCCAACTAAATTAATCAATTAAAACAAGGATTTGGTAAGAGGATGATCTTAAATATGAGTATACATATCTCATCTAACATTAAATAAGTGAAAATAAATAAATTCATCATCATTTAAAAAGGACCAAAAAGAGTTCGTATCATCCACTAATTTATTCGATAGAGAATCACACCCCATATTCTTTTCCCTATAAATGTGTATTGTATAAAATTTAATTTTTTATTGATATTACAACCATGAATTCCATTCAGATTAGATATACCAAGGAAATAAATATAATCAATTCAATATAAAATTTACCAGTAGAAATGATACACTCTCTTTCAAAATATTACCCCAATTGAAATCCTTATTATAAATAATATCCCGATTGACTTTACACTGTAAAACGTAAAGGGTAATGATGGTACGAATAATATGTTGGAAGAAACCCATGATGAAACCCCAACATATTTTGAATACTAAACCACATGCAATGGGTATGTGTGTAATATATGATACACCATCAACATTATCATTTATCCATGAAGGTATTGGGGGAATCCAACCAATGAAATTGGAAATAATAGGATTCTAGGTTAGAAAAATGACTCCAAAAAAATTATATTATAATGAAATATTATATTTTCATGTTCATATAAAAACATTTAGAATTGGGACTAATTTAATGTCTTTAAGTATTCATGCATTTATGCCTTTGAGAAAATTTCAGAGTCTACAGACCATAGGGAATTGTATTATGTCTTGATGTCTTGAAAATAATTAGCTACAAGGAGCATATGGGTCATTGAAATTGTTAACTATAGTCATGATTGAGAAATGAATTCATAAAATCGTCAGTAGTATATTAATATTGAATTGAAAGTTTAAATATTTATTCTGTGTGCTTTCATACCATCCAGACATAGGGTAATTCAACAAATATATTTTATTGTGTAATAATAGTAAAAACAAATACACACACAAATTAATTATTACTATAATAAATATAATCATTTTAATTTCTATAATAATTATTCCAATAGAAAATATTATAGTAATATATAACTAATAATTGATGAATAAATATTCACATAATAATTAATTATATATATTAAAAAATTAAGTATAACTATTAAATTATATTTTATTTCATAAACATGAAAACACAAAAATATGTATATTTTTATATAAATACTATTATCTAATCGAATTGTTTTCTGATATTTAAAAAAAATAGACCATAATTAACAATAAAGTATAAAAAATAATTTTTAAATTAGGTTTATACATTGAAAAATAATTTAATAAATTTATCAACAACATACCACCCAATTTATTCGTTCTAATATATCATCAATGTTGAAAACTATCAAAAATAAATAAACCTCTAAAATAAGAAATACTATAACACTACAAGACACCATTCTTAAATATTTTAACAACAAAATTTTTAATCCAGTCACTATAAATAATAAGTACTAGAAGAACTACAATCATTAATATACACCCCATAACATTTTTATCCAATAAAAATTTAATCTTCACACAATGAAATAAATAAATAAACATAATATTTATTTATAATCAACTTCACTTAAGATCATTTACAATTTTTATTATTAATATTTTAAAAATTAAATATTTTAGAAATAGGGAATGATAAAACAATAGAAAAATAAAAACCACCAATTCATCATTAAATTTATTATTTATATTTCAAAAAACAATATATAATTATATTTCATAAATTCCATATTATTTTAATAAACAATCATTCTTAATTTTATCTATAAATTATTAAAATTTCTTTTAAAATATACTAATGATATATTCAGTATATGATAGAAATAAAACCAAAAATGAAATAATATTATGATAAAAATAGACAATTAACATAGTATATTTCATATTTCAATGATCAAATTTAAAATAAATGTGTATCACATGACATAAAATAAACATAATTAATTAACATGTTATGTGTTCTATGGTTTTTTATTTTTCCCTCTTCAATCACATTAAATTAAAAATAACCATGATAAAAATAATAATTAATAATATGTATTAGATGAAATGCAGCCAAAGAAAACAACACAAACTGATACTCAATTGCTTCATCACATACCCTACAAAATATGATTTGACGGGAATCCCTTTTATAAGTAATTTATTTATTATTATAATATATTTATCCAAAAAGAAAATGTTTTAACATTATCTTAGTTTTATCTATGTGTGTATACATTTTTCATTTCCCCAATATTAGTGGGGAATCCCCAAACCGAGTGATGGATTTTAATGAAATTAAAACATAATGATTATCAGAAATTAATTGATGATCCATTATAAAATATTATAACATAAAAAATTATATTGTACACAAAATAATAATATTATTTCATATACCTATCATTTTTGTATAATTCATAAATATTTTTCATCAAAAACATTTAGATAAACAACTACATGAAACTTTTAAAAAAAACATATGAATCACTCTATATTATGATGATTAGTATTATATCACACACAATAAACAACTTGATGTATTGAAAATTTAAATTTGTTATAATATAAGAGATTAGTGACCTTTATTTAAGTAAAAATAAAAAGATCAAATCCACAGTGTATCATTAAAATTAATATAAATATTTAATATCCGTAAATATATTACATATAATACATTAATGCATTACCTAATCTGAAATTATAAATACCAACAATTAAAACATGACATTATCTTTGATTATGTCAATAATTCACATTGATGATATTTTTATATTTATAGTTTTAGTGAATTATGCCATATATATTACATTACATCTCAAATAATATAATGTAGACACTTCTACTCAGTATCCATTTTCTTCAAAAAATAAAAACTCTTGAAAAAGGAGTCATGTCTAATTCCATGTTTTAGACATCATGAATTTTCTTTGATCCCTTCCTTAACCCTATCCATCTTTATGTCATGTGAAAAACATTTCTAAAACCTGGGATGAGCATAAAATGATTAGTAAGGACTATAAAATAAAGAATGAAAACATTATTATATCAATACAAACCATGAAAATGATCTTTAACATACATCATGAAATTAAAATATTTTTTAATAAAACATAGAAATCATAAATCACAAAGCTAACTTGTGCTATCCACATCAGACTTACAATATAGCTATCAGAACTACATAGATAGTTATGATGGAATACCCATAATATTATATTCCATAAATATCTTATGAAAAACAATAATGGATACCACTTTCATGATACCCAATGCATTGGAAAGATATCTCGGGATCACCCACTATATTTTTATCATGGAAATACCTATATATGTAAACAATGACCAAGAACCATAACATATTCACACACCACATAAAACAAACATAAGAGAAAAAATATGTTTCCACATTTCAAAAAAAAATATTATTTATATATATTGATGTAATAAATCCATTATCAAATCCATTATCAATACCAAAATACTTAAAAATATTATATTGTATTAATATTTCATAAAAAACACTATGACTTTTTAAGGAATCCAGTGATGAAATAATATTTATGGAGATGGAAAGGCTGTTATCAATGCTTTTGATAAAAAAAATTCATTTCATTAATTTAGAAAAATCGTTTTAAAAAAATTAACTTTGAATGAAATGAAAATTTAATGGTTTTTATATAACATATAAAAGAAACATTTTTATAAATAAAAATATTCCTCAATGAAAATAGATTGAGGTGAAGTCCCTTACCTCATGTCCGACATAACCCTGTTAATTCTTTAATCTCTTAAATAATAATTTAACATTAATTAATACTTTCTTAAGAACATTTTAAATATTATTATTCCTTACATATAACTTATTACCCTGTTATAATCATATGTAATAATTTAAGTTAATAAAAGTTGTTTTTTCGATATTTGGTACTTGAGTCAAAAATAAACGTCGTATAATAACAAGCTGTTCATGTGGTAAAAATCCATTATATCCAGAATTATATTAAATATTTAGATATGATATATATCATATATATCCAGTATTTATTTATTTATAATAGTACATAACATTTGGAGTTATGAAATGAAATGCACCGTTGATGGAGACGGTAATCCATATGTACACATCAACTCTACATTCAATTATCTTTTGTATTTACTGGAATAAAAAAATAATGTTACATAGGTAAATAATAATTCCATTATAATATCATATATATATTCAGTAACACCATCCTTTATATGATTCACATATGGAATGAACTATTCATATCACTTTGAGGGGGTTGTACCCCACACTTTCTCGAATGAAATTATTATATTTACCCATTAGGGAAACCATAATGTAATTATATAAATGAAAAATAACGATGTATAAAGACAATATAAATATAATATATATCACATATAAATATATTTCAATCTTAATCACCACCATGAGAGGTGGTTGGAAATATTGAACAATCGTGGTTTCGGGAGGCAGTAGTTTGTCATCCATGGAAATAGTATGTTCTTTACCCATTAGATGTAGGTGTGTATATTTGCAGTTATAATAAATCTCATAAAAACAAACTATTATATTTATTATACTGATTTTTTTTTTAAAAAAATAAAGGAATTATATGTGTTTAGGGGTCTGGAGAAGTAATGTAATCAAGAAAAAATATTAAGAGAAGACATTAGCTTTCAATTGGGAAAATCCCTTTGGTTTCAACCATAAAGAGTTATTGTAGTGTATTAAGCCTAAGGAATGTCTTTTGGTAGTAATATATATCTGTATGGAGCTTAAATGGTTATATTTTGGATGAGCAAAGGGGCTTTAGAGGTGTCATTAATGGGTTAGAGGTGATGGTATTTTATAAGAGGGAGGAGGGGCTCTTTAAGAATGTTTGAAAATATTATTTTATCACAAACTAAATTTCTTTTTAAAAAGGTGAAAAACAAATTTAATTTTAATTTAATGAGCATATAAGTTGAAATAAAATAATTTAATAATAATTGGACTGGTTTTGAATAATTTTTAATCCTTATCTTTTTAATTTACCACTTTGTTAACTTATTTTACTATTACCATGTTCTCTTATATATTCATACTATATGGTTAATATATTTACCATAAAATGAAAATATAACCACAAGATGTTCATTAATGACATTATAATATTTTATATCTAATTTGGATGAATATTATATTTTTACGATTGTTATATCATTTAGTAAAATATCAATTAATTTAAAAACACATTTATGTCAATTTAAATACTATTCATTTCAAGACTTTTCAAAAATCAATAACAAAATGATTCATTCAAAAACCCTACATTAAATGAAATATAAAAAGTTATAATAATTATTTAAATTAGTGTATGGAATAAAAAGTTTTAAAATTAAATTTATTATATCATTTATAATCATATTTTTTTAAACATTCATTAATGAGGTAATCTTTAGATCATTATTGTGTCATAAAGAAATTTATTTATTTGATGTCTAAACATGATAAATAAAATACAATGATGTAGGAAGTAATTTTATTTTTCAAATGAATTATTATAGTTGAATAGTAAAATAATATAAACCCTTGAAAAAAATTTATTTACTAAAAGATATATGTTTATGTCAATTTTGTCTTTACTTTAAATTAATTAATATAAAATGTCATTATCAATCACAAGTGGCTCCATGGGGTCCCAAAATTGACCCAAGGATGACCATTATCCGACATGTATCAATTAATAGTATTATTATACATGTTAAGGTAATTTAATATTATTATAATAATATTTGTTTGGCTATATTTACCATATTTACCCTTTAACAACGGTGAATAAAATATTTATCGAAGTAAATGTTATTAATGTCTTAAAATAAAAGTTATCTTTTTACACAATTTGGAAATACTGATTCTAAATATGGAATCCATTTTTCCAAATTGAAAACACTAAAGTTGTAGAAATTAATTTAAAATGAATTCCCATTGTCAAAACAAAAAGTGTGTTTTTAAGAAATGATAACTATAAAAAATTGACTCATAATTTTGTCGAATATCAAAGTGAAATTATTTCCGATGAAAAAAATCTAATTAAATGGTAAAAATATAATCTAATTACTCATTAAACCCAATTTAAAATAAAATCTATACAAAAAATATATATGTTTAACTGGTAGTTTTGAATTAAAATAAAGTATTTTTTACTATTCATAAAAAAATAACATTATCAGAAAAATTGAAAAAATTCATCAATGTATATTTTGATGACCATATTCTAAAATGGGACTTTATTTTATCAAATAGAACATATAATATTTAAAAAACTATCTTTAAAAATTTCTCACCATCAAAATGTGGTAAATCGACCTTTTATAAAATATTAAAGTATTTATGAATAAAATTGAATTCATTCACATTTTAGGCTTATAAGTATTATTAGATATCTGTATAAACAATTAAAAAAATGTATAATAATATTGTAATTAGTTTTATTCATTCCCACCAATAAAACGGATAGGCGTAAGTACCATTTAAAATAATAATATATTATAATTTTTTAGTATGACTTTTCCTTATGTGAAGCATGAGATTTCAGAGAACCCCAGTGTTGCATGTCGGGTATGTCATCTAATATAGAATCCCATTTAAAATAAAATTAATATTTAATTAGTAAATATGATTAAATATCAAAATGTTTTCCTCTTTATTTACCTGGGATGTTACATCCACCCCCTTGTGGAAATTGTGACCTCGTAATTTTATTCAAACATCGAATAAGTGGGGGTATTTATCCCTCATGGAATTTTTAGATTCCCACATTTCCTCTACATCCATACGGTTTTTTCAAAAAAATATTTACCTGATGAATTACCTTATTCTACAACACTTTCTCTCTTCAGTCATGAATCTGGACTGGTTGTTCCTCATAATGAAGGATTTTCTCCAAACTGAACTACCTATGGAATCAAAACATGAGATGGATCTAGAATATATATTCTCAACATTGAAAAATTATAAACATTGTGTACCTGGGATAAACAAGGAGGTAAAGACAATGTTTACGAAACTGATCCATCTTTCTGTAGGATATCATATTGTCCAATGAACCTTGGACTCACCTTTCCCTTCTTACCAAAATGCATATCACTTTTCCATGTAGAAGATTTTATAAATACATGATCACCATCCTCGAAAGAAAGACCCTTTCTCCAATTGTCCGTATAACTTATCTACCTTCTCTGAGTTATTCTCATGATCTTCATAATCAACTGAAGTTTTTATACCATATCTTCTACCAATTATGGTTCCATAAACTTTTTTTAAACTACTTCATTCCAAAAATGATAGAGTTCGACATTTCTTCCCAACTAATTCTTAAAATGGAGCCATCTGAATATTGGAATGAAAACTGTTATTGTATGAAAATTAAACCAAATAATGATGTTGGTCCTAACATACATGATAATAAATCATGCTAACATTTAACATATCCTCCAAGGTCTAAATTGTTCGTTTGGACTTCCTATCTTATTGAGGATGAAAAGATGTACAAAAATTTAATTCAGTACCCAATGGCATATAAATTCCTTTCCAAAAATTAGAAATGAACCACGTATCATAATCAGATACAATGGAGAGGTGAACTCTAGGATTCCTGAGTATCTCTTTAACATATTACCAGTAATGTTGATCTAGTGATAGATTATCTCAAATTGGAAGGAAATGAGAAGATTTAGTCAATAGATCAACAATAAACTATATTTAATTGTTACCTTAATATGTCTTCGGTAATCCCACAATGAAGTACATGGATATATTATACCATTTCAACAATAGAACCGGTAAATAATGAAGAATCCCTTTCAGTAATAGCACACTTCATTAACCTGTTTACAAGTCAAACACCTCACATTAAAGTCAACAATACCTCTTTTCATTTCATCCCAGCAGCAATACTCCCGAATATCTCTGTACATCATAGTACTGTCAGGATGAACTGAAAATAGAGATTTATGAGCTTCACATATCAACTCTCTCATCAAATGTGAATCATAAGGCACACTTATTCTCTTTAAAAACCTCAAAACACAGTCTCTATTTATATAAAACTCAGGTAACTTACCCTTCTGATCCAATTCTATCTTTTTCTATAACTCACTGTCCTCATTATACCTTTGATTAATTCTGTCTTCTAGGGACGATTATATTGATACCTGAAACAAAATTGAGAAATTTCTTAAACTAAAAACATTACATCCAAAATTCTTCAAATAAAAAACTGAAGGATATTGTTCTAAATGTAGCACGGTTAAGGTATCATTACTCTTTCGACTCAAAAAATCAGCCACTTAATTTAAAATTACTTCATTTTAATTAATTGTGGAATCATAAAAATTTATTTATTTCCTTCATCTACTCTGTCTCATGGAAAATTATTTGTGAGTGAATATATGTTTCAATATTCTCTATTTAGTATATATTTCACATTTTACTCTATACAGATGATCCGTCCAATTTATTAAATAAAAAAAAACAAAAGATATTTCCAAATCATGTGTAGGGTAATTTTACTCATGAGGTTTCAATTGACCTGAAGCATAAGAAATTTCCAAATAATTCTCCATTAAGATAAAACCGTGTCCTTTTAACGAAGAATAAAAATAGATAACAAACTTAAAATTTCTATATGGCAGTTCCAAAACTGGATAATTCACCCAATCTTCTCTTCAATTCTTGAAATCAATCATCAAATTATTTTTTCCAAATCAACATAACACCTTTTCGAGTTAAAATAGTCATTGGGATAGATAATAGTGAAAAATTGTCAATAAACCTCATGTAATAACATGATAAATAGAAAACTAAAAATCTTTGTGATACTCGTACATCTTGGCCAATATTAAACATCTTTTCTTTAAGTAAGATCAATAGTTATAACATTTTTTCGAAAAAATGTGACAATGGAAAGAATTTTTTTGTAACCAAAACTCAAAATTTATGAATTTCTAATATAGTTTATTTTATTTTATGGTTTTAGATAAAACCCATAAATGTATTTCATGTTCCTATTTACCATTAAAATATAAAAAAATATCATCTATAAACACAACCCTCATTTATCACCCATATCAACTAAGACATCATTGAAACAATCTATTCAACCATGATTCCAACCATATTATGATTCTGATTTGGAAGGTTATTATCCTATGTATTCCTTCAATGCACAATGACCATGTTTCCTCTATGAAAAAAATTCTGAACATTGAAATTTCATTAGTGAAGAAACATGGTAACCTTTAAATTCTATATCATTTAAATATAACATAAATTAATATATGTACTTTAATTTTACAATATCATAACTCCTAATGTAGTCTAAACTGACCTCTAATACAAACTATAAGGACCCCATGTTAAATATTTCATATTCATGAATTATGTTAATAATTCACATAAAGGATCTATTTCGGGTACGAATTTTAGAGAACTATGTCATAACTACGACATTATGTATCAAATATTATAATGTAGACACATCTTATCAGTATCCATTTTTTCATAAAATAAAAACTCTTGAAAAAAGAGTCATGTCATATTCCAGGTTTTAAAGAGAATGACTTTCCCATGATCCCATCCATGACCCTATTCAAAATTTATTCATTTGAAAAACATTTCAAAAACATGTCTTGAGCATAAAAATCTCAGTAAAGAATGTAAAATAATGAAATATAACATTAGTATATCAATACAAACAAATAATAAGATCTTTAACATTATTAAGGAAATTAAAATATTTATGAATACCACAAAGAAATCATAAATCATAATTGCAACTTATGGCTTCTATATCATACTAACCTTGTAGTTGTCACATGTAAAATGCGAGTTATGTAAGCATGCCCATCAAAGTATAGTACCCTAATATCTTAGTAGAATCCTTAATGTTTACCTCCATCACATTACCAAAAGCATTTGATAGCTATCTCAGGCTCACCTGAACTAGGTTTATCATGGAACCAACCGTATACGTAGACAATTCCCAATAACCATAACATTTTCCCAATATATAAAACAAACATAAATGATAGATAACATTTTCACATTACAATCACAATATATCATTTAAATATATTGACATAATAAATCCATTATCAATACCATTTTCAATACTGAAATACAGATGAAGTGTATATGGTATTTATTTTACTTTTAATATAAACTATGACTTGTTGAGGAGTCCAAAGATCAAATAATACTAATGGGAGCAGAAATGTTGTTTTTTCCGCATACGTTAAAAAGAATTATTAATTTTTATCATTTAGTATAAAAATTTGAATAAAAAGATTCCATTTGAATGAAATGAAAAGTCAAAGGGGTTTATGCACTGTACAAATTAATGATGTTTATAAATCGAAATATTCCTCAATGAATGGAGATTGAGATGAAGTCTCGTACCTCGTGTCCGACATGACCAGTGCGCTCTATAATCTATTGAATAATAAACTACAGTTAATATCTATTTTCTTAAGATCCTTTTTAATGTTTATTATATCCATTATATCCCTTATTACCATTTTATAATCATTATGTATTCATTTATGTTAATAATGGTTGTTTTGTCGATATTTGGTACTTCAGTCAAAAATGAACTTCTTATAACAAGTTGTTCATGAGGTCAAAAAGAAATTATACCTAGAATAAAATTTAATGATTTAAAACACAGATATATATATCTCATATATTCATTATATATATGTTTTTATAATAGTATATAACATTTGGAGTTACGAAATAAAATGCACCATTAATGGATATGGTAAGCCGTATGTACGCCTGAAAGCTACTTTTATTTCAATTTTTTATTGAATGGAATGAAAATATAATAATAAATAATTATGTTATAATTATATTATAATATCATATATAATTTCTGTAAATCCATATTTTATAGGATCCATGTATGGCATTAATGAGTTATATCACTTTTATGGGGTGGTAGTCCGCACTTTCTCAAATGAAAATATCATATTCACCCATTAAGGAAACAACAATGGTGTGATATAAATGAAAAATTAAAAAGTATAGAGACAATATAAATATAATATATATCACATAAAAATAAATTTACATCTTACTGACCACCATAATAGGTTGTAGGATAAGATTTAACAATCATTGTTTTGTGATGTAGTAGTTCACTGTCCACAGAAACTGTATGTTCATTACCGAATAGAAAGAGGTGTGTGTAAGTGTAGTTCAAATAATTACAATAAAAAAAATTTTATAGTGAGGATACTAGCTTATTTATAAAATAAATTAATAATATGAGTTTAGGGGGTTTGATAATTAAAATAAAAGAAAAGAACTTAAGATAGGATGTTACATATTAATCAGGTAACTCCCTTTGGTTTGAACCAAAAGGATCTCTTGAAGTGCCTTCTACCTTGGGTAATGTTTCTAGGTTTAAGAGTGGTATATGTAGGGAAATTAATTGGGCATATTTTGGATGATCCAATATTCTTTATAGATGTTACTAATGGGTTAGATGTTATGGCCTTTTATAAGAGGGATGAGGGCACTATAGGAAATTCTAAAAATATTATTTTATTTTAAATTGATATTCTGTTTCAAAAGGGAAAAACATATTTATTCATAAATAATATGGATATAAGTATAAATATAATTTTATAATAATAATTTTACATGCTTTGGAAAAATTTTAAACCTTATATTTTTTATTTAACCCTTTGTTAACTTATTTAGCTTTTACCATTTTCTCTTATATATTCACAGAATATGGTTAATATATTTACCATAAAATAAAAAATAGAACAAAAATAGGTTCATTAATAAAATTATAAACCTTATGTAAGTAATTTGGTCATATATTATATTATTATGATTATTTTATCATTTAATAAAATATTTATTGATTTAAAAACTCATTTATATCAATTTAAATACAATTTATATAATGATTTTTAAAAAATCAATAAAAACATGATTCTTTGGAACAACCGAAAATAATGGAAATATAAAAATTTATAATTATACAATAAATTCGTGTATGGAATAAAATAGTATCAAAATAAAATTCATTTAACAATTATAATCTCTTTTATTTTAAACATTCATTAATAAAGTAATCATTACATCATCATTGTGTAATAAATAACATTATTTATTTGATATATAAAAATTAAAAATAAATTACAATAATGTATGAAATAATTTTATATTTAAAATTAATATTTATATTTAAATATATAACATATATAACCCCATGTAAAAATTTATTTAATAAATAATATATGTTTAGGTCATTTTTATCTTTACTTTAAATTAATTAATATAAAGTGTCATTATCACTCTCATGTTGCTGCATGGGGTCCCAAAATTGACCCATGGATTACCAACGTCAAAAATGTATCATCCAATAGGATTATGACACATGTAAGGGTAATTTAATATTATTATAATAATATTTGTTTACCATTAATTACTAGAGTTACCATTTAACTATGGTAAATAAAATATTTACCGAAGTAAATATTCATAATTTCCAAAAATAAAAGTTACATATTCACAAACATTTGAAGTAATCATTCAAAATATTGAATCCATTTATCCAAATCCAAAAAACAAAAGTCGAAAAAATTAATTTAATGTTAATTCCTGTTGTCAAAAAAAGTGTGTGTTAATGAAATAATTACTATAAAATTATTTACAACTCTTTGTGTCCAATTTCAAAGTAAAAATACTTAAAATGAATATAATTGTATTAAATAGTAAAAAAATAATCTAATTACACTATAAAATCAATTAAAAATATAATTTATCCATATAAATATAGCATATTAAAAGGTAGTTTTGATTTAAAATACAATATTTTTCACTATTCGTCAAAAATGAACATTATCAAATAATACCAAAATTTCATCCAAAGTAAATTTTGATGTCCGAATTCTAAAAAATATGTTTATTTTGTCAAATATATCATTTTAATGTGAGAAATTATTTATTTATAAAGGGTTCTTCATCAAATTTTGGTAAATTGACCTATCAAAAATATTAGAGTATTTATGATTAAAATTTGATTCATTCACATTTTAAGCCGATAGTTTTTTCTGGATAAATGTAAAAACATTTAAAAATCATTTATAATCATATTTTAGTTAGTTATTTTAATTCCCATCAATAACACAACATGAATTAGCTACCATTTAGAATAATGTTATATTAATATTTTTCTGTATGGCCCGACCTTGTCTGCAACATGGGATTTTAGATAAAGCCATTGTTGTGTGTTGGGTAAACAATAAAAAATTACATTCCATATAAATTAAATTTAATATTTAATTAAAAATATTAATAAATATTAAAATTTAGTACACTTTATTTTCCTAGTATGTTACAGTAATGGCTCGGACTGCAATGGTTTATTACTTTGAAAATTCCAGATGATGAAGTATTGTAGAATGTTACAGTGAATCATTTAAATAGTTTATCAAAATTTTATTTTTCCAATTTTTTTTCATGATGGAAATTCACAATATTGTGTCACAACTATTAGTCATAACAGTGAGTCACAATAGTGAGTCACAACGGTGAGTCACAATGGTGACCCACACTGGTGACTCGCAATGAAGAATTGGACCTGTGAGTCGCAATAGTGTGTTGTAAGGGTGTGTCATAATGGTGAGTCGTAATGGGGAATCATAATGGTGATTCAAAAATGTGACTCACAATGGTGACTCACACCAGTAACATGCTAACTTTTGACCCTCACCAATGACTCACACCGGTCACTCATCCAATGGTGGCTCATTCCCAACAGTTTTTCAATACATCAGATTTTCTATAGTTTATCTGGTTACACCCCATTATACACTTATTTGACATAATACCAATTTAATTACATTTTTAATTTTTTATGATTTCTAATAAATGGATATGAATATTATCAATAAATTTCATAAATTTGTGATGCCTTAAATTTGAAAAAATGTGTGGTCTTAGACAATATCTACCTTTAATGAAGAATTTAAAAATTGCGTCATGTACAATGTGTCTCGGATATAATATTTGTATGTTGGGAACCATCCCTTCATTTATTACTCATCTATTATCATGATACCAAATTCTCCTAGAACCTTTTACCCCCGTGGAATCATGTGTTTGTGTTGTATCCGTTAGACCGAGTGTTCTGGTGTAGTTTTTCTGCATGTGGGCCCCTAATTTAGCATATTAAGCATGTGATAATTACTTCTTATCAAATTTAGGTTGCCATAATCTCTATTTAATCTATGAATATATTGGGGTGAGTGTATCAATGTTTCTTTATAATATAGTAAAATTTAGAATAATGAAGATAATTAAACTATAACGATCAATTTTTGGGGTATGGGGAAAGTGATGTATGATTGAACTATTTATTTGACATTTTTTTGTTAATATTATAAATTATATGTGCTATATTACTAATTGAAATCATTGTATATGGAGGTCCTTAATATTTCAAATAATTTTGATGAATGTGTGTTTCTATGATTTTCATTAAACAAAAACATGGAATCTGTTAACCATGTATACATGACTAAAATAATTTGATTACCCAGGATAAAAAGAAATTCTGTTATTACTACTAAATTAAAAAGTGTGTATTGAGTAAATATTTCCTTGTTAAATATGAATATCTCTTGACTTGGTTCCTACGAATGTGTGTTTGTGTTGGATTGTTCATACGTTTCCTATAGTGGGGTTGAGGGCATGGTTGTGTGATGTGGGGTGGTTTGGGTTGTGCAATGTAATCATAGGTTTATAGATTGATTTATTTTATAATAGTTGGGTAATGATGTACAACATGGCTATGATTGGGTTATTAAGGTTGTGTGTTGTTGCGTGTGGCTTTGAGTGTGGGGTTCTTTATTTAGAGGATTGATTTGGTAAAATGAATATGAAGAATGATAATGTTAGTGGATGGTGTGGTGTTAAATAGATATGAATGAAAAGTTGATTAATTTAGTTTGGTTCTTCTTCTTCTATGTTACTTTTTTTATGTTCCTTTTTGTGTACTATGTCTTTTTGTTTCTGGGACAGAGATGGAATGAATAACTTAATTATTTAATAAATAATTTGAATTTGTTAATTTAATTTTCTTGGGGGTATGAATTGTGTATGGGACATGTTTTGTGTATTTGTGGGAACTTATAGGTACATGCAAATGTGGTATCATTTGTTTTTTGTTTGTTGAAAACCCATTGGTTGGGCTTGAGAGTTTTGAATTATATATATATATATATACATGTGTTTCCTTTTGGATTTCTATAGGAATCCCACCCAATTTAAGAACTTTGTTTTGAAAACCCCCATCGTCATTGGGGAGGGTGTATTTCAAAACACTATTAGTGGGATTATGGGTGGCTATCCCCCACTATTCCTTGCTCCTTATTCTATGTGATGATAACCCATGTTCCTTAAGAAAGATTTTAGTTTGTGGGGAAAATGTGTTTGTGCCTGAGGTTTTAATTCCCATGTGTCTTCGGGGTGAGATGTGTTGTGATTTCCCTTGTGTTTTGGGGATATGACATGGTCTACAAGGCCTAACTATGTGTTAGAAGGATGTGATGAGATTGAGTTTCACAGGTTATGAGGGTAGTTGTGAATCCTAGGTGTGTTCAGTAATCATATCATGCACTTTGTTTTCCAATGTGATGAGACTATTTGTGAGCCCTAGTGTGTGGGAGGTTTGTGATGTTGTTGTTTAGAAAGAAATTGGAGTGGGAGGACATCTCCCTTCATGAATGAGTTGCTAAAATTGTTGGATGTGTTGTGGGGTACCCTATCATTTATGTGCTTACTATATTACATTACAATCATTATGTGGTGAGTAGGAGTTGGTGAGGATGGGGTGGCTAGTGTACCTTGGTTTGTGATATTTGGATCTTTTTTCCCTCATGGGATCATTATTATGCTTCCCTTACATGTGAACAAAAGACATCTGTTTTCATTATGAGTATAATGGTATTGTCATCCAACATACATATAATTGTTCCATGTTATCGGGAGGATTATGGGGAACATGAAAGACCTCACTAGATCAGAATATTAGACAACTGATTAGTCACTTATTTATCTTTATTTTGAAAATTACTTTGGAGTTTTCATTGTATTTGTAAAAACTTTATTTTAAACATGCATGTAACAGATAAATTTTATTTCTTTAATATTTGTCTTGGATTTTTTTAAATTTGATATGTCATATCTCCCGATTAGGTTTTTTGTTAAAGGGTAATGCCTCCAATTTAATGAGATTGCTATACCCTTTGTGCTGGTGGGCACTTTAGGGCCTACTGGAGGTGAGAATCGAGGGGTCATATATCCCTTATTCATTTCCATCCCCAGAGGGGTATCTTTGGAGGGATGTGTTTGTGACATAATGATATTAGTGTTTATGGTTAAGTGATAGGATTGATTATGTAGTTAGGCACATTGAAGATTGCATGGGTTGGTGGAGAAATGGTGCCATGTGACCCCTGTGTGTGACATAGTCCATGGAAGAACGGCTCGGACATGAGATTTACCACCAACCCACTGTGATCAAATTCAATGAATCAAGGACTTCTGAATGACCTTATGAGGTTACACCATTTTCAAGGTAGATACCCTCAGCAAGTTACTTTCATCATGATGATTTATGTGGTTGTATGAATTGGTTGTTTGGGAGAATATTACATGGATAAAGAAATGAGTTATATTAGTTAAAATAAATCCTAGAAAAATTTAAAAACATATGAGAATTTCGAATTCATTTTTTCCATTTTTTCTATAGAGCCTAGTCATCGCCTGTGGGTGGCCTAGGAAATTGAGGATCAACAAACTAAATTGGTTGATCAAAGAAGGTTTTATCTTGTGGAAGATGGAATCTAGTGCTAGAGGGTGTTATGATCCTTCTAGTGATAGGCCTTGGGAATGTATGAGGATAGTGTTTCAGACACAAAGACGTAGAGAATTATTGATGATATTGAGATCACAATCAGTTTGATCTGGTGTCCAATGAAGTATTGGGTTCTTGTGGGAGTGATCCAGATGCAGGGAGTTGACTGTTAGTGGTGGAAATTGTACCTGGGGGAGAGGAAGGCAGATAACAATATGTGGGTTTATTTGAAAAAGGATTTACGAGATGAATAATTTTCATAGACCATGAATGGTGAGAAGAGGCGGGATTTTTTATCCCTCTAGAAGGGGAGTATATTGGTATGATTGATTTAAATTATGTTCAAGTAAGTTCTTTTTTTCCCTAGATCTCATTCCAGGTGTGGAGCTTCATGATAGATTCCTAGAGGAGGCACTTCTTCCATCTATATATTATGTTGTTACTCCCATTACATTGCTGACGTTCTTAGAGGTTCAGAAGAAGGTGTGTGTTATTGAGAATATGCACTCAATAAGAGGTATTCTATGAGAGGGGATCCAAAAATGCTCACCAAAGGGAATGGTTACAAGGAGCTAGTTTCAAGCACCATGTCCATCATGACTTCAACCATTATAGAGAAGAACTCATCAATTGCATTTCAATATTCTCTTCTTCATGCCTCTCCCTTGTACTTTTGACCGAGTTGTTCCAACTTTGGAGTCCATAGGAATATTTATATCTTATTCCAAGAGGACGTTCAATCATAATATGGTGGATCCGGACAAGTTCAATGCCATCCTCAATAGAATTTTCTATCTTGGTTGTTACAAAAGCAGGGACAGTAGATTCATACTCCACCATGGGGAGATGGAGTAGGTAGAGGCTGACATCAAGATGTTCATCAGGGACCTCTACACAAGTGTGGATGTGGAGGTGGTTGTCAGCAATTGGAAATAAGAATTGGGCATTGTCAGTTTCACATTGTAGAGGTAGTAGTTCTAGCGGGTCCAAGGATCATCAGAGGTATGATATGTTTTTTTGGTTCCATTGCTTGTCCATGGATTTATTCAAGAGAATCAAACATATTTTCTACATCCACTCTAGTAAATTATATAGGACTAGACATAGAGAGGCTTATGATTCCCCTACGGTATAATATGCCATTCATAATCCAAACTATCTTGTTTGATGTGTGTGGTGATGTTGATTGATGAATAGACTACATTAGTTTATGGAGATATCTTCCTTCTATAGAAAAAATCATATGATATTATTCTCAACATTAACATGTTATTTTCCATGAATTCAATTATCCACTTCTTACGGAGATGTTTTGTGTCTACAAACATTGATTTCCAGTGTGTGGTATTCGATGATGAGTGGAACTGTTAGATTGGAAGTTGGATTTTAGAGACCCTTATTTCCTTTTTGGATGAGATATTCAAGGAATAATTATATGTTGGGATAATGGAGGTTCCAATAGTAATTTGGGAGTTCTTCTATGTTCTCCCCAAGGGGTTTGGGATTCTACCCCCTTGAGTGATATTGAGTTTGGGATTGACATTTATCCCAGCGATTCTCCGATTTCAATTTATCCTTATCAGAAGGATCCATAAAAGCTTATAGAGGTGAGGATTCAAATAGATTATCTGATGATGAAGGAAATTATCTAGCCTAGTTTGTCACCATGGGTTCTCAAGTGATGTTCTCAATAAAGTAATATGGTGATATGAGGTTGTACATAGACAACTGGAGGTCTAATTAGGTGATGGTCAAGAACAGTTACCCTCTTATGAGTATAGAAGTTATTTTTTACTAGCTAAATGGGGTGACATGTTTTTCTAAGATTTATCGGATGTAGGGATATCACTAGTTGATGGACAATGAATATAATATCCTTAATATTTTGTTTATATAAGGTATGCGAACTTTGAGTTTGTATTCATGTCTTTCGGTATTACCACATCACTATCCATGTTCATGAGGTTTATGGGAATATTATTTAGTGAATTTCAGGACTGGTTCATCATCCTATTAAACAAGGATATCTTAATCTACTCGAAGTAAGAGGGGAAGCATACTCAATGTGTCAGGACTATAGTTCATGTATTTTGAGACCACAATGTCTAAAAAAATTTGTACAAGTGTATGTTCTAGACTAGATAGGATCATCTACCTGGACATTTGGTGTCATAGAAAAGTGTGTAACTAGACACATTGAAGATTGAAATTGATGTTTCTTTAGAAGAACCCAAGAATGTGGAAAATGCTCATAATAGTATTGGTATTATAGGCTATTACCAAGGATTTGTACCTGATTTATTTCAATTTATTTCTCTATTGACAAATCTAACAAGATAAAACTGTGATTTTGTGTGGAGTGACCAATGCTAAGAGGCATTTAGCTACCTGATGTGGAATTTGTTAAGTTCTCTAGTTCTCCATTTTATAGAGGAAGGGGTAATGTTGGAGGTGTTTTGTGATGTTTCCCATATGGTATTGGGATACATCTTAATGTAGTAATGGAGGTGATATCATATGTTTGAATGAAATTATGTCCCTAAAAATGTAATTATTCCACCCATGAACTAAAAATAATTGTGGATGTTTTGGAAATAAAAAATTTAAGACAATAGCTGATTGGGATGAGCTGTGCATTCTCGGAAGATCATGGGGGTTTGATGTATAAATTTTCCCAATGTGATCAAAACTTTCAAAGGTATAGGTGTACATGTTTTCTCTAGGATAATGATTTTTGGATCCACTACACCCCAATAAAGGATAATTCCAATGCTGATTCTTTCAATGGATATGTTTGAGGGATTCCTATGTGAATTTCATAGATCATCCATAACTACACACCAGTAGATTCCCAGTTGTTTTGTGGCTTTAGGATGTAGTTTGGATGTCACGAGATGAAATGGTAGGTGGATTAGTTTGTGGAGAAGTGCCTAATATACCAGTAGGTAAATGCTAATCACTGCATTCTCGGTGGATTGTTGAATCCCATAGATGTCCCTAAGTTAAAGAGTGATGAAATCTCAATGGATATAATCATAGGGTTACCCAGATCTCATGGATCATATGATGATATCAGGGTAGTAGTGGATAAAATGATGATTTTGGATCACTTCTTACTGATCAAGGAGTCAGGCACATTTGATTTCATGGAAAATAGTTATTTGGATGAATTTGTGCAACTTCATGGAATTACAAGATCCATTTTATTGTATTGGGATATGAATTTTACCTCACATGTTTTTAAGTTACTACAAGATGCTTTTGGAACCCAGTTACACCTCATCACTTACTTCTACCCTCAAATATATTGTAAGACTAAATGGATTTTCAAGATGATGTAGGATATGCTGCAAGAATAGATCATGGTCATTGTTATATCATGTGTGTGACACCTACTTGTAGTGTATGTTTTCTAATAATAACACCGATCACTCTTCCATTGCAATGTATTATTTTTAATATTTTATGGACTACAGTTTCATTCACTATTGTTCTTGATAGAGATTATGGAGGGAATATTTTTCCATCCCGAGGTACTGCAGAGAAAGATAGAGAAGTTCATTTTCATTGTGAGAGGATGGAAGTATTAAAAGATATGAAGAATCCATTGTTTGATTATACGATTATCCCATGTAGTTCAAGGATGGTGTCCATGTGTTCTTTATGCTTTATTCTTGATGTGGGTAATATAGGATTGGCAGAGGGAGTATGCATTCCACAATGATCATCATACCCTTCTAGGTGTTTGGGAATCATATCGAGGTGGGATACAATATGGGACTACCATTACAATTTTAGAGGATACACATTATCTTTCATGTCTCTAAAATCCATTGGCATGTTCATGATGACTCTTATGTCATTGACAAGGAATAATTGGTTATCATAGACAAAACAACGTACAAGGAATAATCAATAGATATTTATGACCATCAAAAGAAGATAATGTGTGGAAAAACATTTCTTTTGTTTGGTGTGTGGTAGAAGCATGGTGGCATGGAGGGGAGTACATGGTAGTGAAAAATGATGATAAGTTCCCAATACACGGAGTTTTCTTTAGGTATTCACTGTTCTGCTTTATTTTGAAATGTAATATTTCAACCTCGTTTTTAGGAAATGTGTTATTTTTTTTATTTGGGTGGGATGTGTATCGTGGAATGTGTGAAAAATTCCACACATGTGAAAAGGGGGGACTACATTTATAATTGAGATTCATTAATTATGATGTGATTAAATTTGTGCAGGTGAGTCAATGCTGCCAAGATAAGATAGTATCTTTACATGGGGGATGGCATTCCCTAGTTTATGTGTTCAGACAGTGTGGTAATTTGGGAAAGGTAATTTCGTATGAGGCGTTGTTAGATGAGGAGGTTTCCACTCCAGCATAAGAACAATTTTGGATGGTTTATCTTTCGATATTTATTTTTTGGTTGTTATTGGTGTTTCAGGTGTATAAGGATCCTTCAGTGGTGTCTTATAGGGTGGCTGTTCTGGCCCCTCCTCCTTCAACATTGGTTTCAGATTCTGGAGGATGAGAATATTTTGATAGGTATCAAATGTAATGCTCCGGACCTCTGTAGTCTGTTACATTTTAAAAATATAGTGTTTGATGTGTTTTGGGAGGTTGCGGTGACTCTTTTCAAGTTTTTACAATATTTTTCTTTTCCAATGGTATTCTACGACAATCTATCACAATGCTGAGTCTCAATGGTGACTCACACTAGCGACTAACATTGGTGACTTGAACTTGTGACCTGCACTAGTGACTTACACTGGTTACTCACACCGATGAGCTGCAACAATGAGTCACACTGGCATTTCAAAATGGTTACTAGCACCAGTGAGTCAAAATAGTGGGTCACAAAATTGAACCACATTGGTGAATCACACTGGTGAGACACAGTAGTGAGTCTTGATGATATTTGTAACTGTGAGTCACAAAATTGACTCATAATAGTGGATCGCCCTGGTATCTTGTTGAATGATGACTCACACCAGTGACTCTCACCGATGAATCACCCCGATAGCTGGCCAATGGAGATACTCACCAGTCACTATTCAAACAATAGCTCATTTCGAATAATTTGTTCAAATTATATATTTTCTAAAGCTTTTCAGGTTTCTCCCCATTTAAATTTTCAATTATTTAAAATAAATTTAATACCACATTAATGTATTTTTGAATCCATTTTAAGGGATATAGATCATATATTTAATTCCCTAAAATTATCAAGGCCTTTAATTGGTCAAAACATGTTGTCTTCATCATGATCCACCTTCAATGGAGAATTTAAAAATCATTTTATATCTCATGAGTCTCATATCTAATCATTCCAAGATAAGAGCCATACCTTAAATCATTCCTAATCCTTTATCATGATACATGACATACTTAGTACCTTTATTCCCTATAGAGTTGTGTGTTTGTGCTATTTCCTCTAGAATAAATTTTCCCCCAGCGGTTTTTCTTCTTCATCTGCACCCCTGATATGGTGCAATAAGGAAGTTATGATCACTTCTTATCCCTTGATGGTTTCAATCACCTCTCTTTTATCTCTACATCATTTTGGGTGGGTGTATCAATGTTTCTTGAGAACACATATGAATTTGTATTAACAATGATAATTAATCCCAAATAGGTCAATATATGGGGTTTGTTAAATATGATACATAGTCGAACTATTTATTTGATATTTTGATTACTATTGTGAATTGTATCGTCTATATGCCTACTAAAAAATGTGTCTGTTGGGGGTATCTGGTTTCTCATAGAATGTTTATGAATACATGATTTTATATTAATCATGTATACTCGATTAAAATAAACATATTCCCCAATATCATATTATTTATGTGATAACCCCAAAATTAACCCGTGTAAATTGAGTGAGTAATTCTTTTTTAAATCATAATATTATGTTTCTTGGTTTGTGAATATGTGTGTCAAATTGCTCTGAAATGTACTATAGAGGGGTTTTGGGAATAGTTATGTGGTTTTTTTGTGGTTCTTGAGGTGTAATAGAATATCAGGATGATAGATTGATTTATTTGGAATGGATGGGAAGTGTTGTACAATAGGGATGTGATCGGGTTGTGTGGTCATCTGTTGCTGGGTGCAGCTGTGAGTTTGGGGTTCTCTCTATTGAGATGCTAGATTTGGTAGAATAAATTTTAATAATATTAATGGAAGTGGGTTGTGTGGTGTTAAACAGAGATGAATTTTATGTTGGTTAATTTACTATAGTTCTCCTTCCATTGTGTTACTTTTGTTGTATGGTTTGTTGGGTGATGTGACAATTAGTTTTTGAGGTAGGTATATAATGAACTAAATTAATTTTTTAATAAATAATGTGAATTATTTATATGAATTGGATAGGGGTATGAATAGTTTTTCTAACATGTTGTGTGTGTTGTTGTGCACTTAGAATTAGCAACAAAGGCGGTTCTGTGTGTTGGTTATCAGTTGAAAACCTATATGTTTGTACTAAGTTTTTGGTATTGTGTGTGTATATATAGATGTGTGTGTGTGTTTTTTTTTTCTTTTTTATCTAAAGATGCACCCCAACCTAATTAAAAACTATATTCCAAACACCCCCATTATCATGGAGGAGGGTTTCTTTCGTAAACATCCTAGTGGGAGGATGGATGGCTCGCCACCCCCGTTATTCTTCCATGTGGTGATCACACAAGATCCTCCAGGAAGGTTTTATGTTGGTACAAAGTGTGTATATGTTAGTTTTTCTTTCCAAGGTGTATTTGGGATGAGATGTGGGTTCATTCATATGTGTTTTTCGGATATAATGTGGGCTTTGAGGACCAGGTTTGTGAAGTCCATATGTGATAAGAATAATTTTAAAATGTTATGGAACTATTTTTGAATAACATGTGTGTGTAGACAGGATAGGTTGAGCATCAATTTCCAATTTTACACGAGTATCTGTGAGGCCCAGGTGTGGATGGGAATGTTGTGACAGGGTTCTTTCAGAAGAGGTGGGAGCACGAGGACTTCCGTCATTAGGAAAGAGTCGAGAAACTAGTGAGAAGTCGTATAGGGTACACTATCATCGATGTTCTTACAATACCCAAAAAGCCCGAGAGCCAGGAGGCATGCTCCTATAAAATTAAATAAAAGTTAAAACAGTACAAGCCACTCAGAAAGGGGGAGCCTTACACAACCTTGTAAACACAGTACCAATCCTCTCATTGTGAACAAAATCATTGCAGTACTCAGGGAGAACAAAGGACCAGCTAGAACTCACCTCAAGGATTGCTCTTTTTGACAATGCATCCCCCACTTGGTTCGCTTCTCTGTAAACATGAGAAACCTCAAGAGAAAACGATTCAGCAATTTTGAGAGCGCCGATCCAAGCAGGGAGCATCCTCCATGGAACCATCCTGGACCGCTCTTTAAGAACCTTCACAGTAGTAGAAGAGTCTGATTCAATCCACATCTTCCTCCATCCATAACGAGCATCATACCTTATAGCCTTTATCATCGCCCATAACTCCTCCTCAAGAGCATAACCGTTTCCAATGTAATGAAAGAAGCACCCCTTTACGAAACCTCGGCAGGTCCTGAAGACGCCACCACAACCAGCAGGCCCTGGCGCGCCAGAAGCTGCCCCATCCACATTCACCTTCAAAAAACCAGCAATTGGAGGAATCCACCTAATGTGTTTCATCACCTTCAGCTTCCTCTCCCTGCCGCAAACACCAAGAGATCTTAATAAGATGAAATCAGACATGTTGTTGTGCATGCAGCTAGTTTTCTTCTCCGAAGCAAGCTTGATGTTTCGGTGAACCACCATCAATCCCTCATTGAAGAAGGGTCTGATGCCGTTAAACAAAATATTATTCTGAGCCTTCCATACGTAGGAAATAACAGACACAACAGTAGTAATATGCAAGGAATGAACCTGCTCACTATTTTCCTGATGTATAGCAGAATTCAGCAATGAACCAACCGATGTTAGATCCAAGCTACAATGAAAAATTCCTGTGATATGAATCCAGAACCGAGCAGCAAAATTACAGTTGATAAAAATGTGTTCAATAGACTCATCCGCAGCAAGGCAGAGTGGGCAAACCGAGGCCAAACTCAAACCTCTATTTTGTAATGCAGATTGAATTGGAAGTCTGCATTTCCAAATCCGCCATATGAGAAGGGAATCAGCTGGCGGGATGTAAGCTGTCCTCACTGCCATCACCCATGCAGGAGTTAATTTATTGTTGCCGCACTGCATAGCATAAGCCAGCCTGCTGGAGAAGACACCAGTCGTGTCAGGCTCCCAGATCAGAGTGTCTGTGTCCATGAAATCATAAGCTGAGAATTCCACTTGGAGAGTAGCAGGAAGTAAAGCTCGAGCCTTTGTATTGACCTGCAAATCACCAACAGAGAGATCCCGCAGGTTTAAAGGAATAGTAGCAGCATTATCAATAGGGCATGACAACCATTTTGTCGTCCAACAGTTCAGATGAGAATCAGAGCAGACAAGCCACTTGGACTGCAGCATGATCTCGGAAAAGGTACTCCGAATTGCGGCCCAAATAGAGGACCTCAGGTACACATTCGACCTTCGACAAAGCCTGTCAAAAAATCTATTGTAAAGAAACTCCAAGGAAAAATCAGAACCAGCGAGGAGTCTCCAAGTGAATTTTTGTAGCAAAGCATCATTAAAAACCCTGACGTCTTTAACTCCCATTCCACCATTTGAAAGAGGCCTAATGCAGTCCATCCATTTAACGGTAACCAATTTCCTCTGCTGAATTGAGCCAGTCCAAATAAAGTTCCTGATCAAGCGAGCAAGATCCTTGAGCAAAGCGACATGCCACTTATATAGTGAGAATGCATACACAAACAATGATGTGACGACTGAGTTCACAAGACAAATCCTACCCGCCTGTGACATTGATTTCCCCTTCCAACTGGCCAATTGATTAGTGATTCTAAGAGAAATATCCTCCAAGTAGACACTCTTCACTCTTCCCCAAAACATAGGCAGTCCAAGATAGGTAAAGGGTAGGGAGCCCCTTTTAACTCCAAGCCGTCTGGCCACTTTATTCTGCTTAACAGTTCGAACGCCTTCACCAAAAACAACAAAGGATTTACTCCAGCTTATGACTTGACCTGAGACTTCCTCATAGTGATTAAAGATAGTCTTTATAGAATTTATGGTTTTTCTATCAGCCTTAGAGAAGAGAAGGATATCATCAGCATAGAATAGATGAGAGAGAGTGAAGCAGTTCCTCCCAAACACCATTCTATGAATATAAATCTGCTTTTAGGTTTCCTGGAAGATTTTTTTACCATGTTAGACCTCACTTGCCAAACCTTTCAACGGTTACTGAGTCTTTACATTATCATTATTATTTTATTTTATTTGCAGTTTTCATTTTGTTTGAAATAGTTTTATTTTAATCATGCATGTGTGATTATTTTAAATATATTTTATAAATGTGTTAGAATTGTTTTGAGGCTGATATACCTTATCACATAATTTTTTTTACTTTAAAAGTTTAATGATACCCATTATGTGATATTTTTATACCTATGGTGCTAGTTTCTACCTCAGGTCCTACTGGAGGCTGGACTCTAGGGGTCATAATCTCACTTTTTTCATGCCAAACTAGGAGCATTATATTTTATCGGAGGGAGTCATGATATAGTGATATGGTTTTCAATGAATCAATTAAATTTGGGAAAATTTTATTTATTTTATCTAGGAGTAGTTATATATTTAATTATGTGTTTTGGATCTTTTTATTCGATCCATGAATGTTGTTCTGTTCATAGTTGTATTTGTTTAATTTATTTTGAGTGTTGTATTGGGGCATGTGGGCTAGGGTTTGAAGATTTAAATTAATGTTTAGCTATAGGTGCAATTTCTCAATACAATAAGTGTCATTGTGTCATATTATATGGGTTAAATGTTTATTATTCCATTAAGGATGTAGAAAACACCAAATACTCTAATTATTTGGTTGTGATTTTTAGATCAAACATCAACTAAATCAATAATGTGGTTTTTGTGGGATTATTTTCTAGATTATGGAAATTTATTCCATTGTCGACATCAATACAATGTGAGGTTTTATTGAGTGTATTAATCAAACTACAATCTTAAAAGAAAAATACATCATGTAGCCCATATATTTTTCATGGTTCTTCCCTAGTTATTAATTTTTTCAAATGAACTATACAGTTACACAGTAGTGCATCTCCAAGAGTGTAGTACTGTGAAACTACACCCTTGGTAATTTCATGGTGACTATCCACTCTTTGATGACCTTCCCCACAATTCTACCCCTCCTTAGCTAGTATAGATTATAAGAGTTATCCCTGAACCCCACCTCTAGAAGGCCACTTGTTGGTGACAAACATTGATGGTATGAATACATACATATTGGAGTCATTGACCTTATAAATTCCATGATTACAAAATCAAACAACCAATTAAAACAATATAATATAAAATATAACCTAATCCAAAATAACTTCTAGTTTCAAATATAACAAGGTTCATAAAAATTTAATACCTAACAGAACTCCAATTCAAGAGAATATAATATAAACTCTAATCATTGAGGTAATAATATCTATACTGGACACCACAACCCTCACAGAAACCATTAATATATATATATAGGGAAACATTTTTTGTACCCAAACCCACTAGTACCCCTCTTGATCTAGCATTAAATTCATGGTAAACCCATGATTCCTACCTCTAATAGAAACTATTCAGATTGTAGAACACAAATCATGAAAACATGGATATGGGAGGAATTACCCACATAAATACTTGTAATAAGGAATAAAACCCCAAATAAACACTATATGTAACTCCCCAATATTTTATGAGAAATATTCTTTTCAATTACATTGATTTCTTGTAGTGTACGCTACACCAAGATTAGCTTACGCTATATGCAACACCATATTATCTTGTAGTATACGCAAAACTATTCTTGGCATGTGTTGTATGCAATACTCTCCTTCCTCAATAGCGTGTGTTGTATACAATAATGAGTTTCACTAAAAAATAATATATTGTTCTAATAATATAATGAAATTTCCATTATGAATATTATTAACTGTATTTTGAATTTTATAAAATTATAATTCATCTTAATCCTTTTATAGAACAAGTTATGAGAACAAAATCAATTTTTCGTATAAATAATATATATTCGAAAAATACTGTTTTTCCACCTTTTGATGTTGCACCCACTTTATATATAGTCATTGATAGGTTTATAAGTTAAATATGACAAAATAAACTTGTTAATTTCATTAAGGAAATAACAATTAACTTTGGAATATTTTTTAATATTTCTATGTTAACTTTCATATTTTGATGAATAGTAAAAATATACTAAATATTAATTAAAAACAACTTTTTTCATCATGATAATTTATATGGTAAAATTATAATATTTAATTGGTTTAAAGTATAAATAGAATATATTTTTACCATTCAATATAATTTATTTCATTACCATTATTTTTACATTGAATTAATATGTAGAAAAATTACAATATTTTATGATGTTTTAACTTTTAAAACCCGTTTTCTCAATAGAGGAATTAATTTTAAAATAAATTCTGCAACTTCTGTGTTCTGAATTTCGAAAAATGAATTCCACATTTGGAATCAGTAGGTCCAAATTATGTTAATAGAATACTTTTTTTAGACATTATGAATAGTAACTACAAAAAATATATTTACAATAGTCAAAGGTAAATTGTGTAATTAAGGGTAAAAATAAGATTATAAAATTACCATAACACCTAAAAAAATTATATTGGATGAATAAAAGTTGACCCATATAACTTTGGTTTGTAATAGACTAATTTCATGTCCTTTTGACTATGAAAATGATGTCCAAAGAAACTGACAACATGTAACACTCTTATATCTTATTTGTTCAATAATTTTAATATAGTGATAAACATCATAAAACATCAAACATAAATAGTCACCAAAAATATAAAAAAAAATTCTATATCGTTTGAATTTATTTAGAATTTTTAGGGATTAAATAATAATCATTAATGGTGACACAATAGTGATGTAGAAATTAATTTATCGATTGAAATTACAAATAAATGGTTTCAAAATTATTAAAATAAATATTATGTGAACCATTTAATGTGCTCCATGAATTGTCAAGATGCATTTTACATGATAGGGATCTATTAAAGAATTTATTTCGAATATATCTTCTTTGTGGATTTTATTTAAATTCAAATAATTGAAAAGTGTCAAAATTGACACTGTTGATATTTTATAGAAATAAAATATTATTAAATTGTTTAAAAATCAAAAAAATATTTAAAAATTTTAAAATGTTATTTATATGGTCTAAAATGTCATTATTTATCCAATTATTGACAACTGACAACACATAAATAAGTATTTATAACAATTTAGAATTTAGAATCTTATTACCACAAATAAAATTAAATAGATTAAATTAGGATAAATAAAAATGATAAAGTTTAAAATAAATGTAAAACATGTCTAAATTTTATTTTTTGATGATATTACAACCCTAACTATTCTCAAATTAGATGTGGAGTCATTTTGGAGGTTTTTAGGTGGGGTTTGAGTTTATTGTAAATTAATTTTTTGGAGGTTTCCAAAAGTTCCCCTCTCGTCTCTTATAAAAGGGCACCTCCTCCATCTCCTCATCGCAAAATTTTGAGCCTTCAATATCGGCCAAAACCTATCTTTTTTTCTTATCCACTTCCCTAGAAACATACTATAGGTCTTGGTTTTCTTCAAATACCATCTTTAGTTCCCTAAGAGTACGTTTAGTAGAGGTGCGTCGAAGAAGAGGTAAAATCCTTTACCGATACTTTCAAGTTAATTTCTTCTTCTAATTCCTATTATTTAGTTGGTTTATAATAATGTAATAACATAAGTATTAATAATATACTGATATGTTATTATATATATGAAACAACCCTATTTCACCATTTATCCATCCTACAAAAAACGAAATCACCTCGCGTGCTTACGTACGACCTACTCTCTCCACGCTGGGGTGTAATCTGTTTTTCCACCACCATCCTACATGGATGGGTATAATGGTCGAAATAATAACTATATATTATTATTATAAAATAATGATAGTTTTGTGATAATATATCATCCAATGAAATTCCATTCAATAATTACGGGAACGATATCATCGCTCGTGCGTACGTACAGATTACCGTCTCCAGGATGCGATGAGATTTATTCAACATGTTAACTATTCAAGAATGATTAAAAATTATATATAATATGTAATCATGAAATATATGATATTATAATTCTTCTGGATTTATTTATTATATACATGTCATTTACATCTATTTAATTTAATAAGGAAACAGAAATAGCGTTCATGTGTACGTACGGCCTAACGTCTCCATGAACTGTGTATTTCTTCCAATTTATCCATATATTATATTAAATTATGAATATATATTATATATAAATAATTTTTTATATTACATATCTAATTAATCATGATCTAAGAAATCATATGAATAATTAAAAGTCAAAACATGTATGAAAAATGAAATGATTTTACCAAAAATGTTTCTTTAACATGTAATTGAGAAATGAATGGGTAATATAAAATGGTAAGTGAATCATATATGGTATCATAAATATTATTATGGTTCTTTTAAAAGTTAATAATATGTTTAAACCCACTATTAAAAGGTCTCAGAAAAATATGGAATAAGTTGGTAATAAGTTAAGGGATAATTTTGCAATCTAATTTTTTTCTGAGATTGCTTATATACAAGTATTTACTGTGGTTATATTCATCAACCATGTCCATGTTTTATAAAAATGTTTTCATGAAGTGTTTACTATTCTTCCATGTATTTTTAAATTCATGTTTACCCTTTTTGACTATTACTATGCATTATGGAAGGAATATTTCTTTTGTTTACCATACACGGTACTTTTTGACTTTTCGTGCAAAAGTACATGTAGAATGATTTTTTCACCTATACGGAATGAATGGATTTTTATGAAATAATAATGAATTATATTCACGAATAATCCTATAAATTATTTCATTATTATTTTAAAAAAATTCTTTTTAAAAAAAATTAATTGGCATTTTATGAAAATAATATGATTTTGAAGAAGAAATGATATTTTCCTCAAGAATTCATTTCAAGTGTTTTATCAAAATTATTTCCCATCGAAGATGACATTATTTACTATGATTATTTTTTAAGTATAATGTCTCTATTATTTGAATGGTTTATTTTTTCATATGGTGAAATTATATCTATTTGTTTTATGTGGAATATGTTAATATGGGATGATGTTTATGAAACCCATTTTATTCTTCGGGTTGTGATGAATGATTTATGATTGTTTTGTGGCACACGCAAGAATGATATCAATATGAGATGGGTGGGAACTATATCTCCCTCCAATTACTTAGTTAAATATTTATATATCGTGGGATGAACATTGCTGGAATGGAAATTGAATCTGGTTCAGTAATACAGGGAAAGAATGGAAAGTAAAACCGTTTCAATAATGAACTTTGTCCAATATGATGGTCTTGGAAGCAATACCTTGGATACTATTGCAAACATATCTTGTATTTAATCATTTTCAACAATTACATGTTTTATTCCCCTGAAATTTTATCATGATTAATGTTCCTTTATGATCTATGCCTTACGTACTAGAAAGATTTATTTCAAAACACAAGATTTTGTTGTTTAAATTTTATGTTCATGTTGTAAAGTTCAAATGTATATAGTTTGTTTTATTTTCTCCATGATTTCCTTTACTGAGAATTTAAGATCACCCATTATATGTTTTATTTTCCCCAATATATAAATAAAATTTTTAGGTAAGAAATATAGGTGAATATCTTTATGGGAGACGTTGAAGATCATTCACCATGATTAAAATATTATGTTCCGAGTTTCCACAGAAACTAAACTATTATGGTCCTTGGGTGATTGTTTTATGTGGTATTAAGTATCCCACAAATGAAATGTAATTTACATGTACATCAATATTGGGTTTCTACCATTGGTATCAGTGGAAAGGTTTAGTTGACCTTTGGAAAGTAGGATGCGAAAAATTTCGTGAGATACCTAGAGATATTTCTACGGTATGTCTAGGGTTGTCCCTAACGACATGTATAATTATAGGTTATAGTCCTAGAAATAAAATTATGATCTTAGAATTAAACGGAATATGGTAGAGATTTAATGTACTCCCCCTTCATTATTTGGTTTCCCTTGTATGATTTTCACCTCTCACATGATTCTTTTTGGGATTTAGAAAATGGCTAGAACCTGAAGGAACCGTGTTAATGATCAATGCACTGGGAAATAAAATGATTTTCCTTATGAACATCCAAATTTTATGGTAAATGGAGTGAAAAATCTTATTTCTATACTTACACAATCTATGAATCATTCTAGACTTCCAAATTAGTAGAAAAGGGAAAAATATTATATTGAGTCCTTCACGAGGCAACGTCCACCATATTTCAGTGGGTCTTTGGATCCAGTTTTTGATGAAAAATAGATCAGTACCATTGAAAATATATTTTCCATACTTCATTGTTCATAAAATTAATAAGCCATTTTGCTTTTTTACTGTTTATAAGGCGAAGGAGACCAGTGGCAGACTCTAATTAATAATACAAGGACCCAAGATGAAATTGAATCCATGGAATGGGATGAAATCATGAACTAGTTTTTCAATAAGTACATCCCAAACATTCTTAGAACATAGATGGAAAAGTAGTTACTTCATCTTAAGAAGAAGGATGATGAATCTATTGATATATATGAGGTGAATTTTACAAGGCGTTCAAGGTATCCATCTGGCTTTATCATCTAACCTGAAAGTAAAGTAGATTGATTATTCATTGGCTTAAAACCAAGTCTTTGGAGGGTATTAGCTATACGAGACTTGAGTAGCTATAAAGATATTGTGCGTTTTACTATCAAGGTATAACTAGAAGTTGGTGTTACATATCCATCTCATGGTTTTGACAAGAAACATAAGATGCAGTTCAAGAAAAAATCTCAAAACAATGTTGAAAAGAAGACAAATGTTTTGTAATGATCAAACTATGGAAAGAACCATGGTGGGGATTTTCTTAAAGGTACTAGAAAATGTTTTATGTTTGGAAAATAAGTTCATCAGGTAGATGAGTGTCGAAGTAATGGGAAAAATGGAGGTAATGATGTGAATAGAGAAAATACTAGAAAGAACGCACCACCAACACTTCATTGCTTTGAGTGCGGGGAAATAGGGCATTATGCTAATCACTACCCTGATCCAAGGGTTACTAATGATCAATATCAACAACCTCTTAAGGAAGAGGAAAAAAGAAGGCACGTGAAATCAATATTGGCAATAATGAATTTGACAACGAAGCGGGGGAATTAATAAGTTTTTATGTAACATGATTACAAAATAGTGTTGTGGAATCTCATTTTTGGTATCGTGGAATTTTAGAATATCTATGTATTGGTTTATTGTGGTTTTTAATAATTATAAGGTACCGGTAACCATGAAAAGTGATTGCAATATTTTTGAAAATCAGATGACATGCGCGTAATGAATGGATAAGGATAAATTAATATGTTAGATATTATTAATGATCTCATGATTGATATAAGGACAAATTGATATCATAGTTTGAGTATATTGAAATTTTGGGATTTTGGAATGTGGAAAGAGTTTACTTTTGACAGCATTCATGTTTTCCATAAGGTTCTATAGTAAATCATGTTCCAATAGAATACAAAATTATAGTATTCATGTGTTTAGAATGTGACCAAAAGTATATATCTTATAATATATGGGGGATAAATGATGGTATTCACATGCTTGGCAGATAACCTCTCTAGTAATCTTTTTCGTTATACTATGAGATTGGACAAAAGTATTTTGGATAAGCCTACAAAGTCGAATGGATTATGTCAGACATCAGATAGTATTACTTAAGGATATAGCTTTTTTTGATATTATTTTTGGAATTATATAATGGGATAGTTTTAAAAAAAGGACAACCAGTAGGAAGGGTGACAACCTATCGCGTCAAACAAGGTTGTGGGAATAAAACCCACAAACAAAGTGCGATATGCCTTTATCGCCTACCATTGGACAACTAAAAGTCCCTAGTTAGTATAATTTAGTTTTATTATATTAAGCAGTATGATAGATGAAGTATAAGTCCATTTTTGGAATCATATACGTTTAATCTCCCCATAGATGGACTTATGTATATTTAAAAATTGTATTAACCTTTGGTTTTATACAAATGAAATAACATGTCATTCTATCGCATGATCTGATAACACTTGAAGAATGAAAAATTCTAATACATTTATTTAAATAAGAGATGAAGTGGAAATTGTTCATATAATGATAAATGATGATATTACTCTGAAATCATGTAAGTATTTTTCCTTATGAAAAAATCCGTCAACTTTAGTAAAATGATCTTGAAAAGAAAAAACGTTGTCCTTGTAACCTAATATTCGATGAATCAGATGGTACCTTAGATCATAAAAAATTTATGGCTTTGTGATTGTTGGCTTTTTTATTGCCATGTTTTCTACAACTCTTCATCAGAACGTGGTGCTTAGATTTATCTTTCATATCCATATTTCACATATGTTCTTCTATGTGGAAACATAGTGATGAGTTAATTTGGGTAACCGTTACATTTCATAATTTAGTTTTTTAAAATTATTTTTTAGTATTCCTTTTTATGATATGGGATTATAAGAAAGAAACATTAAAGTAGTAAACCAATTATAACCTTGACGAATTGTGATGGAGAAATTCATTTTTCGGGGGATAGAATGTAACACCCTGATATTTTATGAGAAATATTCTTTTCAATTTATTTTATGTCTTGTGTTTTACACTACACCAAGATAATCTTGTGTTATATGCAACAATGTATTAGCTTGTAGTATATGCAACACTATTTTGGGCTTATGTTGCATGTAAGAGTGACCTTCCGCAATAACGTGTGTTGTACACAATATCGAGGTTCAATAAATAATGATATATTATTATAATAATATTATGAACATTCCGTTATGAATAATATTAACATAATTTTTAATGTTATAACATTATAATTCATTTTAATAATTTTATAGAACAAAATCAGTTTTTCATATAAAGAAAATATTATTCCAAAAATATTGTTTTCCCACATTTTGATGGTGCACAAACATTAAATAAAGTATCTGACACATTTATTAGATAAATTTTACAAAATAAAGTTATTTATTTTAATAAAGATATATACATTTACATTGGATAATTTTTTTAAAAAATATCTGTTAATTTTCATATTTTGATGAATAGTAAAAATACGCTAAATTTTAATTAAAAAAAACTTTTTTGATCAAGAAAATTTATATAGTTAAATTATAATTTTTAATAGTTTTAATGTATAAATAGAATATATTTTTTTAATTCAATATAATCTATGTCATTACCATTAATTTTACAATGAATTCATAGGTAAAAACATTTCAATCTTTTGCAATGTATTAACTTTTAAAAACCATTTTCTGGAGAGAAAAATTATTTTTATGTTAAATAATACAAATTATGGGTTTGGAATTTTGATAAATGGATTCCATATTTTGAATCATTAAATCCAAATTATGTTAATAGGATACTTTTTATAAACATTATGAATAATAACTATTGTAAATTTTATTTACTACAGTTAAACGTTAAATGAGTAATTAAGGGTAAAAATAAGATTTTAGAATTATTGTAACACCTAAAAAATTTCATTGGATGAATAAAAATTGACCCATATCCCTAAAGGTCATAATAGATTCATTTCATGGACTTTTGACCATGAAAATGATGTCCAAAGAATGTGAGAACATGTCACTCTCTTATATCTTATAAGTCTAATAATTTTAATTTAGTGATAAACATCATAAAACATTGAATATAAATAGTCAACAGAAATGAAATAAAATTATTTACTTCATTATAATTCATTTATAATTTTTATGGATTAAATAATAATTGTTAATGGTGACATAATAATGATGATGAAATTATTTTATTGATTCAAATATAAAAAAATTGGTTTTAAAAATATGAAAACAAATATTATATGAACTATTTAATGTTCTCCACAAATTTCCAAGATGAAAATTTCATGTTATGGATATATTAATTATTTTGGTTCGAATATATATTTTATGTGGATTTTATTTAAATTCAAATAACTGAATAGTGTCATAATTGACGCTGTTGATATTTTTTAAAAATAACATATTATTAAATTGTTTAAAAATCTCCATAATAATTAAAAATAATAAATTGATCTTTATATGGTATAAAATTTCATAATGTATGCAATTATTGACAATTCACAACAAATAAGTAAGTATTTATAACAATTTAGAATTTAGAATCTTATTACCACAAAAAACATTTAATAGATTAAATAAGGATAAATCAAAATGATAAGGTTTAAAATAAAATTAAAACTTGTCTAAATTTTATTGGATGATGAGATTACAACCCTATCTCATCTAAAATTTGACTTTGATTCATTTTAGAGTTTTTATGTGGGTTTTGAGTTTATTGTAAATTAATGTTTTCAAGGCTTCCGAAAGTGCCCCTCTCCTCTCTTATAAAAGGGAACCTCCACCCTCTCCTCTTCACAACATTTTGAGCCTTCAAGCTCAAACAAACCCTGTCAATTTTTCTTCTCCACTTCCCTATAAAAATTATAGAGGTCCTGGTCTTCCTCAAATACCATATTTAGTGCACTAAGATGAGGTTTAGAAGAGGCACGTCAAAGAAGAGGTAATATCCATTACCAATTATTTCAAATTTATTTCATCTTCTACATTCCCTTATTTTTATGTTTCATTATAAAGTAATAACATCGATATAAATAATTTACTGATATGTTATTATAAATACGAACCAACCCTATATCACCTTTTTTCCATCCTATGAAAAACCAAAATCACCGCGCATGCGTACGTACAACTTACTGTCTTCACGCTGTGGTGTAATATATTTTTCCACCACCACCTTAATTGGATTAGTATAATGGGGGAAATAATAAAAATATATTATTATTATAACATAATACTAATTATGATATATTATATATGTAATTTACTAACATTGAATTTAATAAGGAAATAAAAACAACGTTCATGTGTACGTGCGACCTACTGTCTCCATGAACGGTTTATTTCATCCCATTTATCCATCTATTATATTAAATTCCGAATATGTATTATATATATATATATATCATTTTTTACATTCTGGAAGTAATTAATCATGATCTATGTAATCATTTTAATAATTACATGTCAAAACATGTATGATAAATGAAACGTTTTTTCCCAAAATGTTGCTTTAACATGTAATTGAAAAATTAATGGGTAATATAATGACGTAAGTGAATCATATATGTTATAATAAATATTATTATAGTTCTCTTACAAGTTAATAATATGTTTTAACCTACTATAAAATAGTCCCAGACACATATAGAAGAAATTGGACATAAAGAAATGGGTAATTTTGCAACCTCATTTTTATCTGAGATTGCTTATACATATGTATTTACTGGGTTTATATTCATCATCCATGTCTGTGATTTATAAAAATGTTTTCATAAAGTGATAAATATTCTAAAATGTATGTTTGAAGGCATTTTTACCATTTTTTAACTTTTACTATGTTGTATGGAAGGAATCTTTCTTTTGTTTACCCTTCGAGGTACTTTTTGACTTTCCTGCAAAAGTACAAGGAGAATCATTTTTAAAACTTATACGATATGGATAGAGTTTTTTGGTTTCATAACACCTTATTTTCATGAAGCTTCCTTTACATTATTTCATGATTATTTTCAACAAAATACTTTTCTTATGAAATTACATGGATGTTTTTGAATAGAAAATGATTTTGAAGAAGAAAATATATTATCCTCAAGAATTAATTTCAAGTATTTTATCAAAATTATTTCCCATCTAAGATGTAATTATTTAGTATGATAATGTTTCAAGTATATTTTCTCTATTATTTAAATTTTTTTATTTTTCTAATGATGAAATGATATCCATTTTTTATGTGTATTATGTTATGATTGGATGATGTTTATGAAACTCAATTTATTCTTTGGGTTATGATGAATGATTTATGATTGTTTTGTGGAACACATATGTATGATTTCAATATGGTATGTGTGGGACCTATATCTCTCTCCAATTCATTGGGTAAAGATTTATATCTCATGAGATAGACATGGATGGAACAGAAAGTGAATCTTGTTCAATAATATAGGAATGGAACAACAAGTAATCCCGGTTCAGTAATGGACAAGGTCCACTATGATGGTCTTGGCTGAAATGTCTTGGCTACTATGGAAATCATATCATGTTTTTAATGTTTTTCCACAATTACATGTTTTATTCCCAATCCATTTTATAATGATTAATGTTCTTTTATGATCTATGCCTTATATACTGCCAAGATTTATTTCACAACTCATGGTTTTGATGTTTAAGCTTTCTGTTCATGTTTTTAAGTTCAAATGTATATGGTTTGATTTATTTTCTCTATGATTACCATTAATGAGAATTCTAGCTCACCCTTTATATGTTTTTGTTTCCCCAGGATATAAAGAAAGGTTTTAGGTAAGAAAACAAAAGGTAAATATCATTATGGGAGATTTTGAAGAACATTCACCATGATTTTAAGATTATGTTCCGAGTTTCCAAAGACACTAACCTATTCTGACCCTTATGTGTTTTTTTTATGTATTAAGTTTTCTGAAAAATTAATGTCACTTCCATGTACATTAGGATTGGGTATCTACAGTATATCTCAAACAATATATATATGTTCTTTTGTGAGATTTCTATGGATTTCATGGATGGATTTAGTGACTGTGCTCTTATTCTTTTATATGGTAATCGGGGTTTTATCGTGATCACATATTTGTTTTTGCCTTAGGGGTTTTATCCATTATATCACCGAATCAATGGCTGGACTCCCCTATCCCACTATTTTTCCCTTCATTATATCTCATGGAACTACGGTGAATAATCATTTTTCTATACATAATATCTATATAATATTTTATATTTTACATCAAATTTTAACTAACTTTTTCTACCAATTATTTATTTATGATTCATTTATGTATTTGATGATTATTCTATTTGAACATGGTGAAATCATCCCAAATAAATAAGTAATCATCGATTGGTGATTAAATGGTGTAAAAATAAAAAAATGAAAGTCATTTATGATATGTTTCTTGGTGACTTTTACTAGTGAATTTATTGAATTGGTTTCGAATTTTTAGATATTTAGTATCATATGATGGTTTTTTGTCCATATGAGTGTCCCACAATGGGTTCATAGAGTGATATTAAATATTTTTTCAAACCTTTAGTGGTATCTTGGAGGTATTTTGACAATTTATCTTTGGGAAAAATTATATAATTATTTGTGAATTATTATAAATTAATTTTTTAGAGTTAATGGTATGATATATGGACACAAAGTAATAGAAATTATTAGATTGGAATCAGTAAAGTTTAGTGAGAATGAATTGATGTTGGTAATTTAGTTACCATGTTATTAAGTACTAATAATAATTAACTCTTGTCAAATATTTATATTATAGGGTCTGCATTCAATGCAGTTTAGGCTTGGGTAATTTAGAATGTGACAGAGGGTGCCTTATGAAATAATTTGGGTTGATTAGAGACTCCAAATGATGTAAAAGCATTATATGTAAATATGGACTAATTTATAATATATTATATACTAAACCAACAATGGGAATTAGTATTACTTTTTTGTATAATTGTATTGAGTAGGTTTTCAGGCTTATGATGGATATTGGATAGCCTATGTTCGATCACCTTAATATGGTTTTAATGGTTTGTTGGTCTTAGGCCTATAAAATTTTTATATAATTGGTTGTATTTTATATGGTTGGGATCACCATAATGAGGGTGACATAGAGTCTTAGTAATAATATTTAGTGTGATGAGTACCCCAGATCATGGGGAAGAATAATGCGGAGGATTTCCTCTAGATGACTAGCTTAAGATATCTATATTGGGAATGTGAATAAAAGGAACTACCACATGGTGTTTTTGAAGTAATTTTAAATAATTTATTGAAATTATTTTCCCTTGGGGAGTAGGTTTTCTTGTGTTATAGTTTTCTTAGGGTATTAGTATATTGGTGACATTATATGTGGGTTGTTAGATATGTGTTTTAATCAATGGGGAAATACTGAGTGTGGTATGAGAAAACTATTTGATGTATTATTGAGATAGATGGGTATATAAAGTGGTTTTTATTTCATATACATTTGTGTTAGGACCTAGATATGAGGGTATAGCCTATAAAAAATTCCACGATCATATATTATATTGGTAGTGAAGTTATGCCCTGTTTTACTCAAACCTTGTTTGTATGATGTGGAATTAAATGCACTAGATATATGATATTATTATATAAGAGTTAGATAACAGGTTATAATACCTCATATACCGGATTACCCATAAGTCATACCATATTTTGGTGGATTATATCATATGGTAGGTTTTATTTATTATTTAACTCATCATTATTATTTTCATGTTAATATGATTATACATATATCCCTACTCAAGTTGGTGATTCTACAACAACATGAGGTTTGATATATTATTTCCTTCCTTGGAATACACTAAATAACTGTGATATTATCCATAGAACTTACATCATGTCGGTGGTTTAGATTTAATTGGATATTGGGTTTGTTCTTTCCATGTTTTTGATCCATTTTCTTTATATGAGATTAGCCATGGGTTATGCCTCACATTGGTTGTTCGACTTGTGTTGGAGGTTGAATTTATTCATTCCCTCACCATGAACAACAACATAAATTTATAATTAGAATTGGGATATTCAAATTCATTGATATTCGTGTCATGAGGTAGGTTTTCTATACCACCCCACCACTCAATATTTGATTTATCTATGTTACACTGGTTGTCTTGAGGTTATTCCATTATTTCCAAATTTTCACTAAGAGAGGCAGCCTGATTTATATATTTTCGTTGTTTTGAATCTATAAGTCATTTTGGAAATGGGATTCTAATTACATGATATTATTATAATAATGGTTAATTATTCTTTTTAAAACAATGTATGTACAGGGGTCCTGATTTTCTAGTAAAAACATGATGACTTTATGTGTATTATTCTATTCCATGAATTTTTTCAAATTATTTTCACCAAACATACCTATATATATGAATAAATTTACTATATTTTCAGTGTTGGAAACCCATTGAGTTATTTCTTAATGCTTGGAATGGAACCATGGATTGTGTGGAAACCCTGATCATGTCATTCAGGTATGATATTATCTAGAAGATATATATACCCATTCTACAATAATTATTAATATTCCACCACATGTACAAAACAATAATATTTATATATAAAATAATACATTCTACCTTATTTTAATTTTAATATTTATCATAATAATAATCGTAATAATAAATCCACCCTTGAAAATTATAACAATAATAAAAATACTGATTATATTTTCAATAAGAATTATTACAATAATAAATTTAACAAAAATATATAAATAAAATATAAGAAAAAAATTCCAATATAAATAGTTTTTATATATATTTATATTGAACATTCAACTATTTTATACTATTCTAAAAACAATTATTTCCAATAAAAAATATAAACATATATATATATTTCTCTGAAAAAAAATAATTAGTTAATTTTTTTAGATTATAAATAAATAGACCATAATCTATATAACACATTAAAAATATTTTTTCAATTATACTTGCTCATTTAATGTGTATTAATTCTATTTATAAACCAATTATCTCGGAATTTCGTTATTCATACATCTCATAATTGATAAAAAGTACCATAAATAAAAACCTATAAAAATAGGATATTTTTGACACTATTAGTTATGTAATGTAAATTATTTATCACAAAATATCTTAATTAAGTCACTCTCAAACAAATTAAAAAGGTTGATCTCGTGAAATTATAATACACACCAATTTACATATTTTATCTATGAAAAAATTAATCTTGCCACATTGAATCTAATATAAGATTTATAGTTAATTATAATACATTTCCTTAATATTGTTACAATTTTTTTATTACCCATTTGAATATTTCTATATTGTAACAAGGAATAGGAAATAATAAAATAAAACCAAACCCACTGATTCATTATTAATATTTTAATTTATATTTCTTGAAATAGTAAATAATTATAGTGCACAAATTCGTAATTAATATATTAATATATAATTTTTAATTTTACCATCACAATAATAAATTTTCTATTAAACAATAAATATAATATTTTTAAAACATGATTTCCAAGAAGTAAAATCCTTTGAGAATAAATTATTGTGTTATGTTATAACAATATTATCTTTAGATATTAAATCCACAAAAATCCCATAGTGACTAAAATATGGTATTATGATTGAAACACAAATTTAATAAAGAATGTTTCATAATTACTTAATCCAATATTCATAAAATTGGTATCACCTTAATTAAATTCTATAATATTAATTATAAATACATTCATCCTATTTTAATATATTTTTAACACATATATGAAAATAAATTCTTTATAAATACAAAGAGTACAACTAATTAGTTGTTTAAATTTGATGAGTTATGACCAAATAATACAACACACATAGAAGGAAGACCAAATCATTTCAAACACATAACTCTATGGATTGGAATGAAAAACTAATATTATGTTTTTATTTATTATTTTGAAATACTTATCCAAAATTATCAAATTTAACATATTCTAAGTTATATCTTGTTATATTTAATTTTTCGTGGCCCTGTTTTTAGTGGGTAATTCCAAGCCCGTCGGCTGAGTTAGATAGAAAATTAAATATAGCATTTCGCAAAAATTAATCAAGTACATGTGATATAAGATTATGATATTCTATATATTTCGAATAACACACAAAATAATTATATTATATCATGTACACTACTTTCATTAATAATTCATAGCATTTTTTCATTCAAAGTATTTTATAAAAATCTCATATTAGAAATAAGAATAAAGGAAAAATAATAAAACATTGTTATGCTATTTTGGGTTATGTCACACAGTATAAAAAATTAATGGAGAAATAATTAAATATGTATATATATATATATTTGATATTATATAACTTCCATTAACTTAATATTATTTGTTCCAATCCATGGTGTATTATTTAGTAAAATATAATTATTTAATATCCATAAATGTATGATATAAAAAAATAAATGAATTATATAATTTTATGTGTCCTTAAAACTCAATATATTTTTTGGGAATTTTTTTTAACATTTGGGGGATGTGTGAGTTTCAATGTTGTGTTTTGGATCTCATATTCTATCCCATGTGGGTATTTTTTTATTTTATATTCTTATAATGTTTTTTTATTATTGGGCATGGTTGAAGGCTAGGATTTTAGTATATTGAACAATACTCTCCAAATGCAAGATGAACATACTAAAATGTGGTGTCTTTTGGAATGGAATTATGTGGAACTATACATATGCAATGTTGTTATTATACCATATCATAACATAGAGTTATTAGGGTTATTATTTTCTATATATAAATCAAATCACAATATGGAATAGTTGATTTAGTGTGGGGTTATAGATTATGAAATATTATATTTTGGTATATTTTATTAAAATGTGGGGTTTTTATATAGGGTCTATCAAACTATAATCACAGGTGATATTCCGTGAATCTCCCGATCATGTTTTCATGGTTATTCAATAGGAGTGAAAAGTTTCGGAAAAAAATCTATAGTCACACTACAACACATCCTCATGAGTGAGGCATTATTCAGTGATTAACATAATCATGACTTAAAAACCATACACTAATTCATGATTGTCCCCCAATATTACCCCTTTAGGAATGATAGTTTATATGAGAGTAAAATTTAATTCTTTTCTCCATTAGGACTATTGTTAGTGACGATCATTGATCATATAAAAACACATATAAGTGTGTAATTAAACTTAAGAATTCTAGGAACGAGAAATAAAACCATGTATCAATTATGTATAACATAAAATGAAACACCATCTATAAAGAAATTTATTTTCAAATTTAATAAGGTTCTTGAAAAAAAATATTCCAAACATAACTACTATAATATTGACTCTGAAAGAAACTTGATGACTCGATCTTCTAATTTATATCCTTTTCCTCATATCCCTCCAAGAGAAATATAAAATATGTTGATATAGATAGGGGAAATTTTTAATGACCGATCCCATCCAATATTACTTAGGGACTGTCAGTAAAGATGATAGAACTCCAAATGACCACATCCAATAGGCTGTGGGTGGGAAACTATTTTAGAGTGTATACAAACACACATATGAGACATATTTGTAAAATAAATACCATAAAAAATAAATAAAACTTCCAATGAACTATAATTATGTGTATAAATATATGTCATGTGTGTGTGTTTGTTTGTGTGTGTATGTGTTTTATATGTTTCTGGGATGGGTTTATTTACTACGTTCTCATTATGATTCTGTAAAAAGGGTTTATCACCTGATACTTCTTTCTCATTTAGGTGTTTCTTTCATTAAATGATTGACTCCTAGTGTTGAATTATTTATCCACCTATTTTATGCATTACTTTTTCCCTTGCATCCAGGGTGTATAATTTTTTTATCTATATAAAATCAAGATACAATTTTATCTTTTCCTTAAAATTTTCACTCACATTGCATTCAATTGAGTTCTAGTAGTTTAATTTAAGAATTAACTGATTATTCTACTAGATTATTGTGTATTTATTTTGAGAAAAATAGAACTTCAATGTGTGGTGTTTGGTGACCATTGAAAGAAAATAAAAACCACTCATCTCTCACCATTTTTATTAAGGTAGGACTATTGGTGAATTTTTTAAGGATTTAATTGAATTTAATTTCAATTTATAACATATTATTTATCATATGATGGGGAATATATCAATATTAATGTCATTCTATGGTTTTTATGTTTTATATTTACTAATGTCATCTCCATCGAAGGCTACATTGTGAGATTATGAAAATTAATCCTTCATTAAATTGTATAATTAATTATAAATATTAATTTAAATTATTATTCATAGTAAGGGGTATGATAAATGGTATCATAATCTTTTGGATGATTGGATATAGTGAATTTATGTTTTGAGAGTGCGACATAAGTATGGTAACTCTGATTAAATGTTATATGGTCCCTATAATACAAAACCCCAATCATATTTTATTAGGTTTGTACATCAATTTATGGGGTTTTAGTCATCTGTAATTTTGAATAAGATTGAGAGTTACTTAAATGATTATTCTAGGGGATTAGATCAGCTTAGTGATTGAAATTATTTCTCCCCAATGTCTGTCTGAATTATAATATCTCATAAGTGTTTTTCAAAAAGTAGAGAGAGTGTTTTCTTGATATAGGTGGCAACATTTTAGTTTTTTTTTACCAAGATTGAGTTTTTTATAGACTGGGCTAGATCACCATCGGTTATTTTGACTAGTGTATTGGTATTAGGTCAATAATAATGTTTGGATTTTCATGATTCCCTTGTATGGTAATATCTACCATCATGAGGGTTAGTTTGATTCTTGGCTATAATGGTTATTATGATGAGTTATTCAGATCCTAATGGACTATAAAAAGGGGGTTTTTAGTAGAATACTATTTTTGGTATATCATCATTATGAAGGTGAATATGGGAACCCCAACATGGGTCTTTCCAGATTGTTTTTTAATTTACTGGCCATAATTTATTCTATGTAACCAAGTGTCATTGGTTGTATTTTTATTGTGATATCATGATAGTTATGAGATTATCTGCTGGAATTCTGATTACTATCTGAATCTGTTATTAAATACAATGTAGTTTTTGATAAATCTCTAAATTTTATTCCTACGATAGATTGTTATTTTTATAGTATTGTATTATAATGACATGTGTATTGGGGCTGGGCATATATGGGTTTTTCTATAAGGAAAGACATGATGATATATAATATGGTTAGTGGTGATATGTTATTTATAACCCACAACCAGCTTCTGATCTAGGGAATGTTATGTGCTTAATACATGATATTGTTATGATAGAGCTAAATATGAGTCTTTGATTCTATATATATGGGTTAACTAAATATTTTACCATGATTCTGTAGTTTAACACATATGGTAGGTTCGATCTACTCATTCCTTATTGAAGATCATTCTCATGTGTATATGATTTTTCAAGAGACCTACCTCTTGTTGGTGACTTATCATGATTTTTAGTTTGGATCTATTCATTCCCTCTTTAAGATCTAATTCTTATATATTTTATTTTCCATAGAACTGACATTCTATTGATGATTAATCTAGAATAGATGATTTTTTTTATTTTATTACATGAAATGCATATCCTATATATTTTATTATATATGGGAACAAACTGATTTTTGTATTTTGGCACACATTGTAGGATGGAACTATTCATTCCCTCCTCATAACCCAATAAATTTATATTAAAATATATATGGGTGTTATCTCATGGTGGGGATCAATATTGTTTCAGATTATGGAAATATCATTTTCCTTCATAAGATCTAATTCCTCTATATTATACTATATATAATGGGGGTTTTTCTTGGATTCAAATGGGTCCTAAAGAGAGGATCCAAAGATTATGTATATTATAGGTTATTTATTTTTTTATACATTCCCTAGAGGGATTATAATTATTTCATACTCTAACAGTAATGAATCTCTAAAATAGGTTACATATATATTTTATTCCATTGTTTTATTATTTTTATGTGATTATATTTATTGGAGTTCAATTAGGATATAGGGAAATATGAATATATGTCTATTTTTTATATTATTATCATATATTTATTCCTCATGGATTCTTCGTTTGTAATTCCATGTATGAAAACTTATTTTATATTTTAAGGTGTTTTTAGTTATTTACTATTATTTATATAAATGGTATTATTATTTTCTCATCAACAATTCTCATGGACAATCATTTGTTTTCAAAATACTCTAGAGTACTTATATGTATAATAGAGATCTTATCATGGTTAATCTACTATCCCAGTTGAGGAATTTTATGTAAGTAATTACAAATTGGTATCAAATACTTGTTTCATTTTTTAATATTGTTATGCATGTAATGTAAAATGGGAATGTGTTAGATTTTAATATGGACCTCATGGTGGTTCATAATGATCACATGGTCAGTGGGACTCCCAAGATTCCAAGGCTATGGGATTTTAGTTTTTTATTTATTCTATTACTTTTATGAAATTTTTCGGTATACTTTTTTATTGATTATTTTATTTGTGGATTTTACCTCGGTTTGTGGTGGAAATAGGTGTTTGTTAATACATTATATTTTATGTTTAGATATTACTATACATGCAAGTGTCTACCATTGATTATTAAATTGTATTCAAATACGAAATATGATTTGGAAATCTTGCTGTATGATAAAGTGGTATAATTTTATACTATCATTGGATATGTTAAAATTAATAAATATTTTTATATAAGTTAGTCAATGTTTCATGAACAACCTATTATTATAATATTATTACATTAAAACTATTGGTATTAGTTATATGATATATTATATAATGATAATGATATTATTTATTTGTGAATGTTAAGTATAGAAACTGTTGTTGTTTTATTTATAGAATATGATTTCTGGATAATAGAATTTTAGATATTTATATTTTTAGGATATTAATAGTTGATGATTGTAGACGCCGGAAAAGTCCGTTGTTCCCAAACGAAGCTCCGGATGCGGAAAGCGAAGTGATATTTGGAGTCGGAAGAACGTTTCGGAGGGCCCGGAGGCCTTGCGCGGAATTTCAGAGGTCCGCGCGCAAAGGTGATGTTCCGCGCGCAAACCCCCCGGGATGCGCGCAATGCGCCGGTCCGGCGCGCAATTTTGCGCGCCGCGGGTCCGCGCGACTCCCTTGCGCGCCGTGTCCGATTCCGCGCCTGCGAGAAGAATTTCGCGCTCGCGCCTTGGATTCCGCGCCCGGGGTTGCCTATAAATACAAGGCGACCCCCAACGTTTCAAAGGTTGCTGGAAGTCGAAACGTCTCTCGTGCGCGCAATTCAACCCCTTCCGCGCGCAATGACGAACTTCAGGTAACCTCCTTTCTTTCGCGCAAGAAAGCCTCGGGGTCCGCCTTCGCGCGCAATCCCCGCTGGCTCCTTTCATTTGAATAAAAACTCACCCTAAGGCCTTTGCGCGCAAAAGAACCCGCTTGCGCGCAATTGCCCCCGGGGTGCGCGCAATCCGGCCCGATTGCGCGCACCCCCTTCTTTCAAGTGGCCATTCATTAGAGAATGAGTCGTTGCCCCCGCGCGCTATCCGAAGCCCGGTGTGAGCAATCTCAAGCATCCGCGCGCAAGGCACTGGCCCAATTGCGCGCCAGTCGCCCCGATTGCGCGCCGGCCCGCAGTATTGCGCGCAAAGCTTCCTTTTTGCGCGCAATCTGCCAGGGTCGTCCCCTCGACCCTCTGAGGGCACCTGCCTGCGTGGCGCCCGATGCTCCTCATCCTGGGTGCCCGCACCGTGCGTTGTCTTCCCGTGCGGCCCTCCAGGTTCGTGCGAAGTGGCATGCACCCATCGTCCGGCAACCTATGCCCAGCATGACGTTAAACTGCACATTCGTCCAGCATGACGTTAAACTGCACATTCGTCCATCATGACGTTAAACTGCACATTCGTCCCGCATGACGTTAAACTGCGCATTCGTCCCGCATGACGTTAAACTGCGCATACGTCCAGCATGACGTTAAACTGCACATACGTCCAGCATGACGTTAAACTGCACATCCGTCCAAGCTGCACGACGTTAAACCGCCTAGCCCCCATCGTCCGCGCTGCAAGACGTTAAACTGCCAAGTGCTTCGTCCTCAACACATGACGTTAAACTGTACTTCGTCCGGCAAGACGTTAAACCGTCCGCTTCGTCCTCAACACATGACGTTAAACTGTACTTCGTCTGGCAAGACGCTAAACCGTCCGCAACCTGATCCCGTGCTCCGCACGCAGGGTCCCCCCGGTTTGGATGTGGCCCCCACCCGCTCGTCTCTGCAGGGATGTCGGGATTGTCCCGCTTTCGGGGCGATTTAATGGGAGTGGCTTTTCCCTACGGGGGCAGGGTATTACAAACCCCTAGTTTCTCGTGGGAGGCTGCACATGTGTATCTCCATTGCGCCTCCCCACGGCCGAAGCCAGTAGAGGGTATGACTGGGATCGAGGTGTCTTCTGCTTTCGGTCCAAGTCCCTTCCAACTGAGTTTTGCCGCAACCGGGCTGCCTCAAGTGCGTAAGTCCTGACAGAATGAACTACGTGGACTTTGATCCCTGTCTTCTATACAGGGTACGTAGGAAGCCTCCCCGAGGTTCAAGCCCACCACCTGGTCGTCCCGGTCGTATTTACGTCGGTTCGTCCATTAGTGGACCCCTCCAGGGTTCACGCTTGCGTTGATTCACCTATGAATCCGCCCCTGTGGGAGACTGCCCGTGTGTATCTCCACGGTGCCTCCCCACAGCCCCCCTTTTTCCATTTCCCCTTTTATCGTCCAGCATGACGTGAAACTGTGATCCACCCGGCCATTCCATCCCCCTCCGTGCGAGGTGGTTCGGTTCAATCCTCCGCCCGGCGGCCTCGACCTCCTCGTGAGTCGGCTTGCCGACGTCCAGCATGACGTTAAACTGTATGCCCGAACTACATTGACTTTGATCCGTGTTAACGCGCGGTACGTAGGAAGCCCCTCTGGGGTCCAAGCTCTTCACTTCATCATCCATCCTGATCCTTACCCGGGCCGCCACATCCCGGTGGGGTCATGCCACTTCACTCCACTCCACGTTACTTGGGAAGCCGCCCATGTGCTGGCCCCAGCGTCGGAGGTTCCCCGCAAGGGGTTCCGTCATCTGATCCACTTTTCGTGTTGATCGGCTCGATGCCGTCCCCGCTGGACGTTAAACTCGCGGCATACCCCGTGGTAAACACGGGAAGCTGAGGAAAACCTCAGGTGACACAGTTCCCCGCACCTAGTACGGGATGCCTCAGGCCATCATGCCTTCGAGAAGCCCTATTAGGGACGGAAGACAGATGTGCAGAGCCGCAGCGTTACGACACGCCCCCAGCACCCAGAGCCACCCGGCCTTCTCACCGCAGGTTGCTGCCCCGACCAGACTCCTTAGAACGTCCGGGCGGAAGCAGCGTAATTAACCGGTGTCCATGAAGATATGGCGCCGGGAACGAGATTCACGAACATTCTTAAGTCTATGAGGGAGACCCGGATTAGGCGACGAGTTCCGAGGAGACGTCCAAGGAAGGAGGAGCCGACATCCCATCATCCCGGTTTCGATCAAGGAGCAGACGCCCCTGAATAAGGGACGGATGCCGCCCGCCCTTGGAAAGCGGGACTGCGGGACCACAAGCCGCGCGCCCATCCCCTCGGGTTGACGGGTGCACGCGCGAACGCGTCCTGGCGGAACAGCGTAACCCGACGCACATCCGCACCGAAACAGAAAAATGGTGAACCCGACGTGAATCTCTTCTCCTCGATACGAAGACCGATGGCTTTCAGAGGTGTTGGAAGACCGGCGTGTTGCCCGGCCAAGCATTCAGTCTTACCCGCCAGGGGCTGGGGAAGTGAAATCGGGCACTCCGTCTCGCAACGTCGAGGGCCTGGGTTCCCCCCACGGAAGGCGTCGTGGCGCTAATGGTTGGTTGTCGATTCCTTTTTCCTGTCAGTGTTAATGGGTCTTTCTCCCTGCTTTCAGAAATCAGGTCGCCCGATCCAGTGCCCGATCGCCACCCGCCCACTGGCGCAGGGACAGGGGAAACACCGACGCGGCTACTCCGCGCGGTCCCGCCCGTTCCGCAGCCGTCCCAGCAGCCGCAATTGCGGGACGACCACGCCCTCTCTCCCCCTCGGAGGTCATCCAGAGAAGGGTGATCAACACCCTGGTGCGGAGATACGAGGAAGAGGGAGTCATCCCCACTAGGGAAATGGCTCGCCTAGACCTTGAGGAGGCTGCGCCTCGCCACCACCGCCGCCCCCGAGGGCCGCGCAGGGAGGCACCGCTGCCTACCTCAACGTCCAACCGCTTCGGGAGCTTATCCCCGGAGCGCTCTGACAGTTCCCTTCCCTACGCGGATGAGGTGGAAGAGGCCCGGGATCACCCTATCCGGGATTCGCTCCAGGGATCTACGGTAAGGACTCCCGCCTGGCCACGGCGACACCGCCGCCAGGCCTCTCCAGTCGAAGAGCGGGCTCTCCACCTGCCCGCGCCGCTCATCCCGACTCGTCTGTCTCGACGCCAACGTCGGGCACGAGCGGAAGAGGATGCCCACCTTGGGGCTCTAGCAACAGCGGCCGCATTGGCCCAAGCCACTGCTGGCTCCAGTCGCCAGGCCTCTGCGCATCCTGAGCGGGGGAACTCCTATGCCCGACCTGGATCGAGGCCCCGACCGCCCCAAAGGCAGGTTGGGTCGACTCTCCCGGTTGCTGGCACTGACAGTAGCCACCGCGGACCACCTCGCGGTAGCGCTATTCACCGGCAGGATCTACTCTGTGTGGCCGATCCAGGAGGCATGGGTCATCCCACCTTCCGATCCCGGCCCGGAGTCCTGCCCGGAATCATCTCTCCCCGCGTCCCCTTCGATATCTGTCCCGGTGCCCTTCGCACCTCGGTTCCCAGTCCTCTCGGCCCCAGCACCAGTGCGGCCGGAGGACGCCAGGACAGAGATCAACCCTGCCCCGAAGAACCACCCAGGGGCAGGAAGGCAAGGCGTCGACGCCGAGGGAAGAATGTTGCGGAATTCCGGACAGAGATCCGACCGGTTTGCTTCTCTGACTCAGAGGCGGAGTACGATTCGGCGACAGAGCCCCTTCCCCAATCCCGCCAGTCAAGGGCAGGGGTAGGAATGCGGCACGTCAGCCTCGTGCTCCCCGAGAGCGAGATCGATGTGATCCCCGCGTCTCTCCGAAGGTATATCCGGAGTAACGAGGGCCTGGTAGACCCCCAAGGATCAAACTTGCGGTTGGTACCGGCCCCTCCGGAAGTGCCTTCCGTCTCGATCAGAGAAGCCGAAGACTTTTTCTGGGGACCGACGGTCGAACCACGATCTGGTGCGCCCTTGGCGAGCACCGATGCTACGGCAGGATGTTCGCTTGCCGGCCCGTCCTATCGTGATGTGGTAGCCAGGGCACCGCCACCCTCAGGGGGAGGCCCGGGATATGGAGGCCAATCGGCCTGCTCGCCGTATTCACCGCCGGCCAGCCCGTCGGCCCGGCGGCCCGCCTCGGCACCACTACCAGTTCCCCGTCCGTTCCCAGCCATGGAAGAGGACCAAGGAGATCTGGGTCCCGAGTTTGAGTCGTGGAGCTTCTGGACCGTCCTTGCAGAGGGCCACTTCCCTGAGAAGTTTTGGCCAGTCGCAGGACCGGGCTTTGATGCACCCGAATCGCTCACCCCGGATGAGTTCGAGTGCTTCCGCCGAACTCTCCGGGAGACTCACTCCCGTCTTCACTGCCTACAAATGCCATACCCCGGGAGTCAAGTGCACCTGGAGGATATTGGTGAGCAGTGCTGTCAAATTGACCTGGCCATGCTCCCCGCGGTTCGGCACCCCGGGTCATTTGGGCCCCATGAGGCCCTCCAACAACGATGCGTTGAGTGTTTTCAAGTACTCCGCAAAGTTATCGAGGAAGCCACTCCCCACGTGTATATCCGTGGATGGGGGCAGTACGTTGCCCTACGCTTCAGTGTGATCCGCCGACAGCCCGATTCGCTGGTTGGCCCTGAGGGTATATCCCCAGGGACAGGAACGGTCAACATGGCTGACCTGTCGGGAGAGGGGAACGACTTGGAACTTCTCGACGGGGGCTTCCCCCCCGAAGACAAGCCGTCGTCAGATCCATCAGTGAGAGTTACTCGTCATCATAGAAACCTCCTGGGGCTCCCCGCACCCACTGAAGCACTGACGTTGAGCCGAAACGTCAGCAAAGGAAAAGAGCACAGCGAGGCTGTAAAGCCCGCCGACCCATCTGCCTCCATGCAGAGGGCAGAGGAGGATCCCGAGAAGGCTACGCTACGTCAGCAGCTCGCCGAACAGAAGAAGCTGGTTGACCAGCTCCTCGCCGAGCGCGCTGCAGAACGGCGGCCTGACTATGGTGATCCTAGGCCAGGACAGCAGGGACCGGAACAACCGCACCTCGACGAGACTCTCCCGGGCAACCGTGATTACGCCGTGTTCGCCGACAGGAGAGAGGCCATTGCCTACGGCAAGAGGGCGCGGTATGTTTCGCCACACCCTCCCGAGCGGCGTGACTACCTGAGAGATCCCGCTCGGATTCCTCCCGCTGCCCCAAGGGCCGCTCCGCCCGCCATCCTACGAGCTGCCGAGTTCGACGACCCGGTCGACGACCCGATTGAAGGGTCGTGCAATGCGCTCGTGGTTAGAGATCCTCATCAGGACTGGAACCCATGTCCGGACGATCCGATGGCGGCACTCATTGCCCGCTTGGAAGCCTTGGAGACTCGGCAGGTGGCGATCCCACCGGACGGCAAGCCCTACCCAGCATGGGTGGATGACATGCCGGCGCCTCCGGGATTCGGGAATCCCACTTTCGCCCCCTTCAACGGGACTGGAGATCCGCCACAGCATTTAGCCCACTTCAACTCGAGGTGCGGGCCTATGTTGGGGACTCCGGCGCAGCAGGAGGCCGCTAAGCTTCGCTGCTTTGTTCAGACACTGGAAGGGCCAGCATTTGTCTGGTACAGCCAGCTCCCCGTCGGGTCGGTAACCAGCTGGGAGGACCTCCGTAGACAGTTCCTCTACCAGTTCAGTTCCACGACCCGGAAGACGAGTATCGCAGACCTCTTCAAGTGCAAGCAGAGGCCTGATGAGCGAGTCGCGGACTTCGTCGCCCGATGGAAGGGTCTCACGTATTCCCTTGACATGCCATTGACTCAGGAGCAGTTGCTGACAATGTGCGTCGGGAACGTCAAGACCGAGCTGGTCCCTTCCCTGATCACTCAGAATTACCCCGGAGGGTTCAGGGACTTCTCAGACAAAGCTCAACGTCTTGAGGAAGCCCTGCAGCAGGCCACCCAGGCACACCCGCTGCCTCCTATGATTCCTGCAAGGAGAGTCAGCAGGGCTGAGCCCGCTGCTGTGGCCCAGATAGAGGCTCCCAGGCCGTTGGAGCTGCTGCCGGTGAGGCCAGCTCCACAGCCTCACAGGAATCCGCCTCCACGGGCTCAGTTCCCGGCCCAGCAACGGCAGCCTCAGAACCGGCCGGCCCCTCCGCGTAATGTACCGCCACAACCCAGGAGAGATAATCAGGGTCCACCTCCTCGGCAGGCCCCTCCGGCCCCTCGTCAAGACCGCGCTCCCAGGGGCCCGCGACACCTGACGTACTCATTCCATGAGGATCAGGTCCCCGGTTATTTCCGGAGCGCCCTGGAGCAGAGGATTGTGCGACTGCCTGAGTGTTGGAAGCCAGAGGAGGCACATCTCACAGATAACCCCCGCTACTGCCCCTACCATCGGGCCCTGGGGCACACCATCCAGCGGTGCTATGTGTTTAAGGACTGGCTCCAAGACCAGATTAACAACAATGTAATCAGGTTGGGCCCAGCTCCAGCACAGGTAGCGGGCGTGTTCGTGGGATTAGATGACGATAGTGGCAATGAGGAAGAATGGCAGCTGGTCTCCGACCGCGGATCCCAGAAGTACAATAACTGGATGGCCCGCAAGACGACTATTCGCGCCCAGGAAATCATCCGTGCGCGCTTGAATCAGCCTGAGCCCCCAGAACCTACGGGTGCTGCTTCGGCATCGTCGTCCCAGTCTGCCTCCTCCAAGAGGAGCAAACGGCGGCAGCGCAAGAAGGAAGAGCGCGCCCCGCCAGTTCCGCCACTATCCCGTACTCTCGGAGATTTCATGCCCCCGGAGATGGGGGTCCCTCCTCGGATCCGCCCGGTGATGGATGATTCGTCCGATGACGGTATTGGGTACGCTTCGGTTAACACCGTCGAGCTGGTAAATCCCTTTTCGGTAACCGACATTGAAGAACACCAGGTGGACCTCCCTAGTGTCCCCGGTCGTCGCCACCGTCGGAAGAACCGCAGCAGCAGGAGTCGCCGGGGCACAGCCGTCGGTACCTCCGGCCAGGCCGTGCACGCCACTGAGACTAGGCGGCAGGCTCAAGATCGAGCTCAACGTGCGCAGGCTCCCCATCCGGGGATGACGGATTCACCTCCGCCACTGTTTGTGGTATGGGACCAGGCAGAACCGCCTCAGCCGCGTCGCGACCAGCTCCGCCCTGCCACAAGTCCATCCCGGCCTCCTGACTCCAGTACGGTGACCATTTCCCGGACTGCGACCAGTGAACAGCGAGATGCGCCAAGTACCAGTCGGCCGCCGATCCAACCGGTAAGGCCCGTCATGCCACCAACCGCAGAGCAACCTCCTGCAACCAGGAGCTCGCGCTTGGCCAAAAAGTATGATGTCCTGAAGCACTTGGCCGACATCCCAGCAAGGCTCTCCATCCTTGAGGCTCTGCGCATGTCATCTGAGATGCGCGAGGCACTCGCTGAAGCCCTGAAGAGCCCCCTCCAGTTTGAGACAGAGGTTGCGGCTGCAGAGGCCTTTCACGCCGAAACGATCGAGGACGCCGAATGTCAGGCAGTTATCTCGTTCTCTGGTAAGGATGAAGACCCTCCTATACAGGGACACATTCGTCCGCTGTATGTCACTGGCCAGTTCAACGGCCTTGAAGTCCGGCGCTGTCTTGTCGACATGGGATCCGGGATCAACCTGATTCCGACTCGGACACTCCGGAGATTGGGGTTGTCTGAGGATGACTTGATCCCCTCCGACCTCAGGATCCAGGGGTATGACCGTACCGAGCAAACCCCGGTCGGCAAGATACGTTTGAAGACCCAGTTCGGTGACTTGGTTGCCAACACCGAATTCATGGTAGTCTCTCAGGACACTGCGTATAACGCATTGATGGGCAGGCCATGGCTTCACCTTCACGCGGCGGTCCCCTCGTCATACCACCAATGCCTCAAATACTCCCTTAATGGTCGAGTAGGCGTGCTTCTAGGAGATGCCTCTCCTTTTGCCTCATGTGAAGCCCGTTATCTGGACGCGGACTATTACAAGAGCAAGGATAAGCAGATCCTGGCAGGTGAGGTTGAGCCTGTCGCTGTTGCGAGCGATCCCTGGGCAGGTCTGGATGACGCTTACGTCCTCCCGATTCACCGGTTGGACGTCGCCATGGTCTTGACGGTCCGCGAGTCTCCTGATGAGATGACCGCGACCGCCCGTGCCAGCACCAGCGGCCCAGCAAGATCTGGTGGCCCCAATGCAGTTTCAAACGCAGTCTCTCCCGTGGATGATCCCTCCCCAAGTGGAGAGGACGTGGAAGATGCACCCCCAGCCTTTGAGGAGGGCGTCCCCGCCACGGTCGATGAGTTAATACAGGTGAACCTTGGAACCGAGGCCGATCCAAGACCCACGTTGGTTAGTGTCGCCATGCCCTCTGAGGAGCGGCAGCAGTACGTGGACTTTCTCAGGCAGCACCGTGATGTGTTCGCTTGGGGCTATGACGAGATGCCGGGGCTAGATCCTCAGGTAGCCGTCCACCGCCTTGGTCTCCCGGCGAACCATCGCGGGTTCAAGCAGCCTCCCAGGAAGATGCACCCATCCCATGGTGCCATGGTTGAGGCCGAAGTTGACAAGCTTATCAAAGCCAACTTCGTGAGGGAAGTTCAGTACCCCAAATGGCTGGCCAACATTGTGCCGGTCAGGAAGAAGAACGGGCAGATTAGAGTTTGCATCGACTTCCGCGATCTCAACCGCCACTGTCCGAAGGATGATTTTCCCCTTCCAGTGACAGAGCTGTTGATTGACGCCACGGCAGGGTTCCAAGCCCTCTCCTTCATTGATGGATACTCCGGATACAACCAAATTCGGATGGCCCCTGAGGATGAGGAGTTCACTGCCTTCAGGGCCCCCCAAGGTACCTTTTGCTACCGGGTCATGCCCTTCGGCCTGAAGAATGCAGGTGCCACCTACCAACGGGCGATGCACCGCATATTCAAGCCAATCCTCGGCACACTGGTGGAATGCTACGTCGACGACTTGGTTGTCAAATCGCGCCAGCGTCAGGACCATCTCAAAGATCTTGAGAAAGTGTTCAGCTTCCTCCGGTCTCGCTGCCTGAAGATGAACCCGTTGAAGTGTGCCTTTGGGGTCACCTCCGGAAAGTTCCTTGGATTTGTGGTAAGATACCGGGGTATTGAGATCGACCCAGAGAAGATCAGGGCGATTAGCCAAATGCCTCCCCCGGGTAACATCCGGGAACTGCAAGGGTTCCAAGGCCACTTAGCCTATATACGCCGATTCATCGCGAATCTGGCCGGCAAGTGTAAGCCCTTTTCTCGGCTTATGAAGAAAGGTGCCACCTATGTATGGGATAAAGAGTGTCAGACCGCTTTTGAGGAAATCAAGCAGTACCTGCTTCAACCTCCGGTCCTGATGCCGCCCGTATCCGGAAAGCCGCTGGTCCTCTATGTGACCGCCCTGGAACGGTCCCTTGGTGCCCTTCTAGCCCAGAAGAACAACGAGGGAACAGAGAATAGCCTCTATTACCTCAGTCGCATGCTCCTCGATGCGGAGGTTAGGTATTCCCCCATCGAGAAGAGCTGCATGGCGCTCGTATTTGCCGTACAGAAATTACGGCACTACTTGCAGCACCATGAGGTACAGTTGGTTTCTCGGGTAGACCCGTTGAAGTATATCCTGAGCCGGCCTATGTTGACTGGCCGTCTAGCGCGGTGGGCTGTGATTCTCCAGCAGTTCGACATCAGGTACGTGTCTCATAAGGCCATCAAAGGGCAGGCATTGGCAGACTTTCTGGCCGCTCACCCGACCTCCGCGGATCAGCCGCTGGATCTAGGCTTTCCTGATTAGACCATTCTCTCGGTTGATCGAGCCGATCCATGCTGGCAGATGCACTTTGACGGTGCCTCCCGGAGCCCCACCGGTAGAAGACTCGATAATCCTAAGCTCAATAGAGTGGGCCTGGGTATCGTCTTCATTACCCCGGAGCGAGCCGTGCTGCCATACTCTTTCCTGTTGTCAGAGGGCTGTACCAACAATGAGGCGGAATACCATGCCCTCATCACCGGCCTCGAGTTGGCTCTCGAGATCGACGTGCCCCGTCTGTGCGTGAAAGGGGACTCCGAGCTGGTCGTTAAGCAGATCAATGGCGACTACGTTGTCAGGAAGCCGGAACTTGTGCCATTGTTGGAGTGCACCCTTCTTCTGATGGCCCGGTTCCCTTCTCGACCGGAAATTGTCCATGTTCCCCGGTCGCAGAACGGTCGAGCAGATGCTTTGGCCAGCCTGGCTGCGTCACTTGCGGAACCTGAACAGGACAACCTGATCGTCCGCGTGACGCGCCGCAGCCTCATCGCTCCCGTTATCCTGGAAGAAGATCGCGGCCCGTTGGTAAGTAACCTCACCACGGTTGCCCCTATGCCCGGAGCCCCGAGTACCCCAGATATAGCAGTCGAATCAGCCCGTGATTGGAGGGCGCCTTTGGTTGAGTACCTCCAACATGGCATTCTTCCGTCAGATCGGGCCGAGCGCGAGCGAGTTCGATGCCGCGCATCGCAGTTTGTCCTCCAGAGCAGTCCCGGTCTGGAGCAGATCATCTACAAACGCGGATTTGATGGTGTTCTCCTCCGTTGCCTTCAGGGAGTTGAGATCCCACGAGTCATGCAAGAGGTTCATGCTGGTTCATGTGGTGCCCACCAGACTGGGCCGAAGCTGTCCCACCAGATTCGGAGGTTGGGATACTTCTGGCCCTCTATGATCCATGACTGCATCGAGTACGCCAGGAGGTGCCATGCGTGCCAGGTTCATGCGAACTTTGTGCATCGGCCGCCGGAGCCTCTCCATACCACAAGGTATTCCTGGCCCTTTGTAGTCTGGGGACTGGACGTCGTGGGACCTTACCCGCCGGCGACAGCTCGCCAGTGCCGGTTCATTCTGACCGCTACGGACTTCTTCTCCAAATGGGCAGAAGCGATTCCGCTCAGAGAGGTCAAATCCTGTTCGATCGCTGACTTCGTGACCTCCAACATCATGTATCGATTTGGAGTGCCTCACGCTATCCTCACGGATAACGGAACCAATTTCCGAGCAGCCGAGTTGAAGAAGTTGTACGCCAAGTATAACATCCGCTCGAACCATACATCTCGCTATCATGCGCAGGCGAATGGACAGATCGAGGCGTTTAACAAAACCCTCTCTAACATTCTGCAAAAGATGGTTGGTCCGAACAAGAAGAGTTGGCCGGACAAGCTCCCCAACGCCCTCTGGGCTTATCGGACGACGACTCGCAATTCCACCCAGATGACCCCTTATTCCCTGGTGTATGGAGCTGAGGCCGTCCTGCCCATCGAGATCCAGTTACCGTCCTTGCGCACTGCAGTCTACGACCAGCAAGCGCCGGACAGAGTTGCTGAAGCCCGTCTAGTCGAGTTGGAAGCACTGGATGAGAATAGACTTCGCGCTTTGCACAACTTGGAGAGGCATCAAAGCAGAATGGCTCGAGCTTTCAATAAGAAGGTTCGCCTCCTCTCCTTCCTGCAGGGTGATCTAGTGCTAGCCCTAAGAGCACCGATGATCCCCGGCAGGAAGCCGCCCAAGTTGGAGCCCAAGTGGGAGGGACATTTTGTTGTCCACAAGGTCTATCCCAATGGCGCGTACTCCCTAGCGACTATGGATGGTGAGCGTGTCACTCCTCCCACCAACGCTAGGTTCCTCAAGCAATACTTTGCCTGAGTGTCCGTTCGTCCTGCATGACGCTAAACTGCACTTCGTCCTGCATGACGCTAAACTGCACTTCGTCCTGCATGACGCTAAACTGCGCTTCGTCCTGCATGACGCTAAACTGCACTTCGTCCTGCATGACGTTAAACTGCACCACGTCCTGCACGACGTTAAACTGCATTCGTCCAGGCTACAAGACGTTAAACTGTTCAGCATTCGTCCACGCTGCAAGACGTTAAACTGCCAAGTGCTTCGTCCTGCATGACGCTAAACTGCACCACGTCCTGCACGACGTTAAACTGCACTACGTCCGAGCTACAAGACGTTAAACTGTTCAGCATTCGTCCTGCATGACGTAAAACTGCCACTCAAGAACTACGTGCGGCTTGATTCCCATCCTTATGGGATACGTAGGACCGCCTGAACCCTCGTGTTTCAGGCCCAGCCCCATCCTTCGGGAATTTCCATCCCATCTCGGGCCCTTGGCCCAGTAGCCCCCGGGTGTGCGGCGTATGGTGTGAGTGCGGGGCTATGCCCTCATTCACGTCGGTTTGCTCGTCACGCTGTACGCCCCCCCACGTTTTGGGATGCCTTCTGCTCCCCCCTTCTTTTTTCTTTTTTTTTTCCTCATCGTCCTGCATGACGTTAAACTGCACTTCAAGAACTACGTATGGCTTGATTCCCATCCTTATGGGATACGTAGGACCGCCTGGACATTCATGTTTCAGGCCCATCCCCATTTCCCGGGAATCTCTATCCCGCGTTGGGCCTCTGGCCCCAGTTCCCCTCCTTTTTGTGCGAGGCGTATCGCGTGAGCGGGGGATGATGTCCTCATTCACGTCGGTCTACTGGCCGCGCCGTACGCCTCCCCCGTGTGTGGGACTACCTCACACCCCTCATCGTCCTGCATGACATTAAACTGCCTCTCCAGAACTACGTATGACTTGATTCCCATCCTTATGGGATACGTAGGACCGCCTGGACGCTTGTGTCTCAGGTCCAGCCCCGTCTCTTGGTTGATCACGGGGACCTGCCCCCCTTCGGTTGCTCTCAGGGTGAGTCCTCCGACCCTTTCCGGAGATCTGTTAACATGTTTTGGGTGCTTCGGTCTATGACTCGTAGTGTCAGATTCAATCCCGACAAGTCCTGTGTTGCTTGTCAGGCCCCGCGCTTCCTCTTGTTCGAGCCTTCACTCAAAGGGATCCTCGTTAGCGGTTTGGGTACGATGCCTCAGTGCTCTCCCACCGCTCCGGGTCGATTTACCGGGGGGTCTTGGGCCGCAAATCGATATGAATCCTGCGATTGAGCGGTTGATGCTCGTTTGCTTGCCCCGTCTTAGGCTGACGCGATCGGATGTTGTGTTGCGAATGCGTCAGCAACGTCCTTGATCGCCATGTCAGCTCTCTCAGGCTCTGAACATTGGTTGCGCAGTCCTCATCACACTCCGCCTTTGTGCGTTGTAGTGGAATCTTGACACTCTCTTCATACTGACCTCCGGTACGCCTTTACACGTTAGGCAGACCAACCAGGGTAATGATGTCGTTCGAGGCTCCCATGATCTGAGCACCAAGGATGTATGCAGATATCCTCCCTAAGGGCCATGCGTAGCTGGACCCTCGTCCCCATAAGGAGGAGGGAGTCGCCCGAACAATTGCGTTCTGGGCCCAGTATATCTGGAGGCTAGCATCTCTGCCCCTCGGGTGATGGACATATGCAGACCCCTATCCCAAGACTCTTCTCCTGGAATCGTGCGTGACCGCAGGGCTGGGTATGTTCCCACCTCTGCCGTGTCCGTCGTACCGCAATAAGCGGATTCCTCCATGGTCCGAACCACACGACCTTAAACTGTGTTGTCTGGTCCTACCACACGACCGTAAACTGTGATCGTCTTGGCCGCCCGACGAGAAACGGCACTGCATCGTGATGTCCTCCTCAGAGGACACTCATGTTGGGCGCTGGTTAATGACCACGCCATTCATCAATGCCTTCCATGGATTGATTATTGTGGGGACGCCAGAGATTTCTCAATCACGGGCATGTCGCCGCACAAAGAAAAACCATTCATCTTTAAGGACAAACAAGAAATATCAAATGCCGCTCCTTTTGTGTGCGAGGGTCAGACCCGCACTCTTCCCCGCGCTGGTGCCCGATTGTGTTGCACCGCGCTTCAAGAACTACGTGCGGCTTGATTCCCATCCTTATGGGATACGTAGGAACGCCCGGATGTTTGAAACTTCGGGTCCAGCCCCCCACCTCTTAGAGATTCCCCCTTCTCTGGGGAATCCGCCGCCTTCAGGTCACCCTCAAGGCGTGTTCCCCGACCCCTTGCCGTGGTCCACCGGTGTCAAGAGTACTCTGGTTTATTGCCAGGAGGGTCAGGATCCGCTTGGTCAGGTTTCCTCCACTTTTCAGGCTTCGTGCTCCCTTTCATTCGGACCCATCGTCTACGCCCTGGGTGGAGCCCCCGTGAACGGTTCGGACACAATGCCTCAGTGCTCTCCCACCGACTCGGGCCGGTACCCCCAATGGCCTCGGGCAGCAAATCGATATGAATCCTGCGATTGAGCGGTCGATGCTCGTTTGCTGCCTCATTCCACCAACGGTTAGTGCGATATTGATGCTGCTTTTCCGCCACGGTCGGCAGTACTCCCATATCGTTGCGCCGGTGCCCCCAGTCCTTCAGTGAATGGCCGCATGATTCACATTTTCCACCTCCCATTCTGACCAGGCGAAACCTCGACACTCTTGACACTATCCCTCAGTGCATCATCGCATATCCAGGGGATATGACCACGATGTGGCGTGCTTTGAGCCTTATGGTCCGAGCTCTAAGACCTTAAACTAAGATCCTCTCCCCTTATGGTCCGAGCTCTAAGACCTTAAACTAAGATCTCTCCTTATGGTCCGAGATCTAAGACCTTAAACTAAGATCTCCCCTTATGGGCCGAGCTCTAAGACCTTAAACTAAGATCTCTCCTTATGGTCCGAGATCTAAGACCTTAAACTAAGATCTCCCCTTATGGTCCGAGCTCTAAGACCTTAAACTAAGATCTCTCCTTATGGTCCGAGCTCTATGACCTTAAACTAAGATCTCCCCTTATGGTCCGAGCTCTAAGACCTTAAACTAAGATCTCCCCTTATGGTCCGAGCTCTAAGACCTTAAACTAAGATCTCCCCTTATGGTTCGAGCTCTAAGACCTTAAACTAAGATCTCTCCTTATGGTCCGAGCTCTAAGACCTTAAACTAAGATCTCCCCTTATGGTCCGAGCTCTAAGACCTTAAACTAAGATCCTCTAGCCCTATGGTCCGAGCTCTAAGACCTTAAACTAAGATCCTCCACCCTTATGGTCCGAGCTCTATGACCTTAAACTAAGATCCAGCCCTTATGGTCCGAGCTCTAAGACCTTAAACTAAGATCTCCCCTTATGGTCCGAGCTCTAAGACCTTAAACTAAGATCTCTCCTTATGGTCCGAGCTCTACGACCTTAAACTAAGATCTCCCCTAAACGGGATTCTGCGTCCTGCATGACGTTAAACTGCACTCACAGAACTACGTGTGGCTTGATCTCCAGCCTGATGGAGTACGTAGGAACGCCCGGGCATTTCGACTCGGGTCCAGCCTCAGGGATCAATAGGTCCCGCCCCTCCTCGTCGCCGGCCGTCTGGCCTGACTTCGGGTAGAGTGGTGCAGTCGTAATATTCTCCCCGATTCAGCTTGGGATGCCCCATCGCAAGGATGGGAAGCGACGGTTTCCTCGTCAGAGAGGTGCTGTTTGAGAATTGAGGTGACACACGGCCAGATTAGTGCATCCGCCTAATACGCTTCCCCCACGGTGGCGCAATTTTGAGAGCGTTGGATTTTGTCCGAACAAATCGTCACTTCGCCCCACGCTTCGCATGCCCTGTTGATCTGGATTTTCCACCCTTGTGTCTGAAGGAACCCCAAAGCGGTATTCATGATGACATGTGGTCCGCCTCCTGCAATATGAATGATGGCCTTTTTCGGTCCGTCTATTGCAGTTGTTATGGTCGATCCACTGTCCGCCTACCGTCTTGGGCATTTCCTGAAAGGCCGACCGTTGTGGATGTCTGGATTCGGGACACGCGATTCACCCTTTCTCATTTCCCTATGTTCGGATAAAATCTCAACGCCCCTAGCGTTGTCCCGCTCGTGTGTTGGAACAAGTTGGGGGATGATACATTGGTTAGGTCTGAGGTCTCCTTTCCTAGGAATGACCTCCCTCTTTTCTCCAGAAACCCAGGCCCAATTATGGATGCCTGATGCTTGGTTAACACTCCCGCAAGACAACGAATTGTGGTTGAGCATGTTAAACCAAAAGACGCAGATAAATATGGCGATTCATACAAGTGGATCAAAATATTAAGTAACGGAAGCAAAATGTTCTAGGAATGGCAAAAAACAAAGCCCCTAAGGATTAGCGTGCTGGATATGTCTTTCTAATGCCGCTACCCTTTGGTTGGCGGCCTCCAGGGCTGCTTCTCGTTCTCTGCGTGCCCTCTCCTCGTCGGCGGTCGCAGCACGCAGTTCGTCAATCCTGGCCTGTGCACGCTCCCGCTCGACTTGGAGTGTGACCATCTGTTGGCCCGCCTCCGTCAGCTGTACCTGAGCGTCGATCAGTTGTGCCGATAGTTGCTCCACAAGCTCGGTACATGCTGCGACGAAGGCCTCCTTCTCTGCCGCCTGCCCTTCGAGGCGCCGGACTTCCTGCTCTGCCGCGATGAGCGCCTGCGTGCTCTACGACATGTCCCGACTTTGTGCGACGTCGGCACGCCGGCAGCTCTCGCGCATCTTCTCGGCCATGAAATCACGGACCGTCAGATGGAGGCGTTGAGCATCAGCTCCCCCGGCACACAGGAAGCGCATCCAGGTCTGAAGTGATCCCATGCACCCCAGCCATTCCGATGGGTCTCTCTTGAGGAAGCGCTGGATGCACTTCCACCCCCTGCGTCGCGTTACCCGGCTATCCTCGACCGCCTCCGCGTCCGAGTCATCCATCTCCTCGGGGTCGGCAGGCCGGTAAGCAGGGAAGGCAGCCAGCAGGTCTGCTGCAGGGTCCGCCCCTGGGAGGTCCTCACGAGGGATAGGTCCCCCAACATCCGGGAAACCTTCTTCTCTCTCCCCAGCAGCGCTGACACCCTCGTCAGCCCCCAACCTCTCTCCGGTGTCAGCACCGCCGATGTCCGGAGCCCCTTGATCAGCAGTTGGTGGGGCCGGCTCGGTTTGGGAAGTCTGTTCCGGAGCAGGCGGCATGTCCACCACTGGTCCACTCGTAGATGGCCCGGGTTCGGCAACCCTACGAGCCTCCAATGTTGAGATCACTGCGCGGGGCATGCCATGGTTAGTCACGGATCGTCAATGGAAAGCACCAGCAGTAAAGTAGGGAGACTTACGGGAGTTCGGAGCGTCATCTTCCGCTACCCCGGTCGCCACAGGAACAGTTGCAGCAGGGGACACCTTAGCGCTTGACAGTTCGATAATGGGTGCCTGGCCCCCGCCTTGTCCTGCTAGCGCCTCTCCTACTCCTGTTGAGGACGCCTGACCGACATCCGTGTGCTCCTGAGAAGGATGGAGAAACGGGTTAGAAGCTGCATAAGAGAATGGATGAAGCAGGTTGAGTAGGGATAGAAGCGGACCTCGAGGAGCTCAGTGACATCAACGTTGTCAGAGCCGGCCACCTCGCCACTCTCCCGTGGGCTCCCCCGATGGGACCTTCCCTCGGAGCCTTCATCCTCCCCCGTCTCCTCCTCCTCTTTGGAGTCGCTACTGCCATCTTCTCCCGGCGGCATCTGTTCTGGAGCGGGCTCGAGACCGAGCATCACCTTCACCAGAAGGGATGGCTCCGCACGCTGACCACGTTGGCGCGCGTACTCGTCCATGGCCGTCAGATATGCATATTGCCGGTTGAAGTCCACCCTGTCGGTGATCTGGAGGCGCCCGACCTCTGGCAGATAGATTCCTTCTCTGAGTATCTTTCGCCAGATGACGTCGGTCCCCAGTGACTGCCGCAGGGTCATCCAGGCCGACCACAGCGCCGGGAAGACTGCATCGTGGGAGGGTTCGAGCAGACGCCTCACCTGCTTCCCGGGCCGCTCCCCGACCGACGCATGCGCCCCCTCTCTGGGCGCCGAGGTCGTGGCGGCAGCCTGCGATGCGCCCGCCGCCGAAGTCCCTGCTCGCGCCGGCCCCGCTGCTTGGCGCGCCTCCGTTCTCCCCCGTGTGGCGGCGCCTCGCCTCCTTCCTTGACGCCCGGTCTCCGCACGGGTAACCTCGAGCCGCCGAACTAGCTTCCGCAAGAGCCCCTCGGGGTACGCGATGGCCCAGTGTTCGGCATACTCGGTTGCCAAGCCTGCGTCGATCCCGGTAGGAGGGAGAGTGATGACGTCGCCAGAGCCGAAAGCGGCAAACATCAGCCACATCTGGCGAAGGACGCCAGGGTTCGTCTCCTCCCGGACAGCAGTGAATACCCTCTTCGGCATCCGTTGAAGGCACCCGAACTGCCTGGCGAACCGGGTCGGCACGTAAGGCTCGCAGATCACCTTCCCGTCGATCCGAGTCACGAGCACCCCGCCCCGCATGTTCAGGAAGTATTCATGCTGCTCCAGCGGGCCCTGTCCGTTGTCGATCATCTGGCCGACGGGAGTGGGGAACGGGCTGAAGTTGAAATTGGCATGATTGCCAATCCGAACCCTCACGCCCTCCTCACTGAGGGTCATCGGAGCGACCCCCGCAATGTTCAGCAGGGAGGGTCGCAGGCCGTTGCCCAGGACTTCGGCATTCCGGCGTCTCCCTCGGAACCCGATCGTTGCGACCTCTCGCCGATCAGATTCCGAGGGGGGGCTTTTGTAGACGCCGGAAAAGTCCGTTGTTCCCAAACGAAGCTCCGGATGCGGAAAGCGAAGTGATATTTGGAGTCGGAAGAACGTTTCGGAGGGCCCGGAGGCCTTGCGCGGAATTTCAGAGGTCCGCGCGCAAAGGTGATGTTCCGCGCGCAAACCCCCCGGGATGCGCGCAATGCGCCGGTCCGGCACGCAATTTTGCGCGCCGCGGGTCCGCGCGACTCCCTTGCGCGCCGTGTCCGATTCCGCGCCCGCGAGAAGAATTTCGCGCTCGCGCCTTGGATTCCGCGCCCGGGGTTGCCTATAAATACAAGGCGACCCCCAACGTTTCAAAGGTTGCTGGAAGTCGAAACGTCTCTCGTGCGCGCAATTCAACCCCTTCCGCGCGCAATGACGAACTTCAGGTAACCTCCTTTCTTTCGCGCAAGAAAGCCTCGGGGTCCGCCTTCGCGCGCAATCCCCGCTGGCTCCTTTCATTTGAATAAAAACTCACCCTAAGGCCATTGCGCGCAAAAGAACCCGCTTGCGCGCAATTGCCCCCGGGGTGCGCGCAATCCGGCCCGATTGCGCGCACCCCCTTCTTTCAAGTGGCCATTCATTAGAGAATGAGCCGTTGCCCCCGCGCGCTATCCGAAGCCCGGTGTGAGCAATCTCAAGCATCCGCGCGCAAGGCACTGGCCCAATTGCGCGCCAGTCGCCCCGATTGCGCGCCGGCCCGCAGTATTGCGCGCAAAGCTTCCTTTTTGCGCGCAATCTGCCAGGGTCGTCCCCTCGACCCTCTGAGGGCACCTGCCTGCGTGGCGCCCGATGCTCCTCATCCTGGGTGCCCGCACCGTGCGTTGTCTTCCCGTGCGGCCCTCCAGGTTCGTGCGAAGTGACATGCACCCATCGTCCGGCAACCTATGCCCAGCATGACGTTAAACTGCACATTCGTCCAGCATGACGTTAAACTGCACATTCGTCCAGCATGACGTTAAAATGCACATTCGTCCCGCATGACGTTAAACTGCGCATTCGTCCCGCATGACGTTAAACTGCGCATACGTCCAGCATGACGTTAAACTGCACATTCGTCCAGCATGACGTTAAACTGCACATCCGTCCAAGCTGCACGACGTTAAACCGCCTAGCCCCCATCGTCCGCGCTGCAAGACATTAAACTGCCAAGTGCTTCGTCCTCAACACATGACGTTAAACTGTACTTCGTCCGGCAAGACGTTAAACCGTCCGCTTCGTCCTCAACACATGACGTTAAACTGTACTTCGTCTGGCAAGACGCTAAACCGTCCGCAACCTGATCTCGTGCTCCGCACGCAGGGTCCCCCCGGTTTGGATGTGGCCCCCACCCGCTCGTCTCTGCAGGGATGTCGGGATTGTCCCACTTTCGGGGCGATTTAATGGGAGTGGCTTTTCCCTACGGGGGCAGGGTATTACAAACCCCTAGTTTCTCGTGGGAGGCTGCACATGTGTATCTCCATTGCGCCTCCCCACGGCCGAAGCCAGTAGAGGGTATGACTGGGATCGAGGTGTCTTCTGCTTTCGGTCCAAGTCCCTTCCAACTGAGTTTTGCCGCAACCGGGCTGCCTCAAGTGCGTAAGTCCTGACAGAATGAACTACGTGGACTTTGATCCCTGTCTTCTATACAGGGTACGTAGGAAGCCTCCCCGAGGTTCAAGCCCACCACCTGGTCGTCCCGGTCGTATTTACGTCGGTTCGTCCATCAGTGGACCCCTCCAGGGTTCACGCTTGCGTTGATTCACCTATGAATCCGCCCCTGTGGGAGACTGCCCGTGTGTATCTCCACGGTGCCTCCCCACAGCCCCCCTTTTTCCATTTCCCCTTTTATCGTCCAGCATGACGTGAAACTGTGATCCACCCGGCCGTTCCATCCCCCTCCGTGCGAGGTGGTTCGGTTCAATCCTCCGCCCGGCGGCCTCGACCTCCTCGTGAGTCGGCTTGCCGACGTCCAGCATGACGTTAAACTGTAGGCCCGAACTACGTTGACTTTGATCCGTGTTAACGCGCGGTACGTAGGAAGCCCCTATGGGGTCCAAGCTCTTCACTTCATCATCCATCCTGATCCTTACCCGGGCCGCCACATCCCGGTGGGGTCATGCCACTTCACTCCACTCCACGTTACTTGGGAAGCCGCCCATGTGCTGGCCCCAGCGTCGGAGGTTCCCCGCAAGGGGTTCCGTCATCTGATCCACTTTTCGTGTTGATCGGCCCGATGCCGTCCCCGCTGGACGTTAAACTCGCGGCATACCCCGTGGTAAACACAGGAAGCTGAGGAAAACCTCAGGTGACACAGTTCCCCGCACCTAGTACGGGATGCCTCAGGCCATCATGCCTTCGAGAAGCCCTATTAGGGACGGAAGACAGATGTGCAGAGCCGCAGCGTTACGACACGCCCCCAGCACCCAGAGCCACCCGGCCTTCTCACCGCAGGTTGCTGCCCCAACCAGACTCCTTGGAACGTCCGGGCGGAAGCAGCGTAATTAACCGGTGTCCATGAAGATATGGCGCCGGGAACGAGATTCACGAACATTCTTAAGTCTATGAGGGAGACCCGGATTAGGCGACGAGTTCCGAGGAGACGTACAAGGAAGGAGGAGCCGACATCCCATCATCCCGGTTTCGATCAAGGAGCAGACGCCCCTGAATAAGGGACGGATGCCGCCCGCCCTTGGAAAGCGGGACTGCGGGACCACAAGCCGCGCGCCCATCCCCTCGGGTTGACGGGTGCACGCGCGAACGCGTCCTGGCGGAACAGCGTAACCCGACGCACATCCGCACCGAAACAATGATATTGTTGTTTATATGTGTTGGATATGTATGATAACCATTAGTGGGAAAGTTCTAGTTTAGAAACCTTAGTAATGGAGGGATACATACAGACCATTCATGAGATATTGTTAACATATTTCATTGATGAAATAATTTTCCACAATAGGGTAGAAAAAGGACAAGGATTTACTAATGACACAAATAAGTCTATATTTTATCCTGATCCTAGTTACTTAATAGTCTAAAATGTTTACGATTTGTAGGATTCCAAATATTATATAGTTCACATTTTTTTTATATAGTTTGTAGTGATCCAATATGGTAAGTCCTTTTATGAGTAGTGTTTGGGAAACCTTTTTTTGGTTTTTATGAAATTTACAATTGGAATGTGATTATGAGATTATATTTGGAATAAGTGATATTATTTGGGTTTCAGGAAAAAAAAGATAATGAAGATTTCTTTTGGGATTATCTATTGAAATGTATTGGAAGTATGATAATTTTTTGGGCTTGTATTCCTAGGATTGGTTATGTGGGAGTCATGGGATCTTGATATATGAATTTTGATTATGTCATCTGAAAGTGTACCGCTATTATGTTTTAGATGAGATTGAGATTGGTAGAATGAAAGAGCATAAGATATGGTTATATTGGGGATCCTTTAATCCTTAAAAAAAAGTGTGAGAGTTGTGTAATCCGTCATGTTAAGGTTCCATTATTTCTGAAAGAATATGTATTATTTTTATATAGATTAATTTATAATTGCAAATGTTTTGGGATGGGAAATGATTGGGCCATCTGATATGTTTATTGGTTCCAATAGAGCCATAAAAGTGTAGTGATGATGGTATGGTGTGATTAGCCTTAGTCAATGACTACATTGATGTGATTCTATTGGAATCCATGCGCTTTGGTAATTTTCACTCATGGGATATTATTGGTAATTATAAATATATCTTCATCTCTAGTATGTGAAGATGACTAATGAATATAGTGAGACCTCGATTATTAAGGTAGCATTAAGAGTATTTTAATAAAAAGAGTACTTATATCTGTTGATAGTTACTACTTGGTTTGTATGTGATGAATCTCCAACGGTGATGGTTTTTTATGAGCTTGTGTTTGGGAAGCTATATAATTTAATTAACATGGTGGTGATTTCACCAAGGAAAATTAGTGGGTGTAAATGTTGTTTTTAGTGTGTTTCGGTTAATATTGTGTCTGGGTCTCAGGTTATGAATGGAATTGTATATGGTTATAGTTCTTTATTAGATCATAGGTATGATCATGTTCATTCCATATAATTAATATTTTTATAATTGAATATAGATTGATTTTAGAGATTGTATGCATATATTCAATATAAATATGATAAGGATACTCTTATAGTTTTCATTATAATGCCTTGACATAGATATTCTAAATAACACCTGAGTGGTGATTCCACCGAAACTTTGAAGTATAACCCCATCATTAGATCATACAGAATAGTAATAGTATCTTATAAGTTTTTTAAGAGACTATAACCTAAAAAAATAATACTTGAGGGTCATTACTGAATCTAGTAATGATTGGTCTGCATAATGAATACCCAACCATAATCAGGTACATAAAATGTATCAATGTAATAACCCAATGTATAAAATATAAATCATTATAAAAATATACTTGAAGCATATAACAAATCAAATTATTAGAAAAAAATAACGAGTAAAACATTCATCTTATAAATAAA